>CP124712.1:116817500-118188750 GCA_031232105.1 Capsicum rhomboideum | reverse complement strand
CCCAATTGATAACACAAACAAATAAACTGAAAGGACTTGACTATGGAGAAGAATTAACTTTTGATGACCCCAGATATATGAGACTTAATAAACAAATAAACATAGATAATAAAATACAGAAACTCAGAAAAGAATTAAATTTTTTTTATGAAGAATATGAATATACTAGAATGCCAGTACTAATAGATATGATCTCATACACAGAGTCTAAGTATGTTAAACAACTTAGGAAACAACAAGAATACAGTTATGTCAAATAAGTCACCAATAAAACTAAACTATTTAACAAAAAAGATTCAGAAAAAATACAGAAGAAATATTCAAAGAAAACAAAAACTTAAAGAAATTACACGACTAATTAAGGAAATAAATAATTTAAATAAAGCCATGACTAAATTAGTTATAGCACTAGACAAAATAACTATAGCAATAAAACAAACCATAAATGGATAAGCCTGAATCAAGTAACCAACCAAGTAACCCAGTATACAAATATCCAGACACACCAAGAATACTAAGAAAAGCAGAATTACTTAGACAAATCATAGATATACGAGATGAAATTAACCATAGGAAAGATAGGTTAAACTATAATATATTTGCAGGAGTAACCCAAAAATCAATAATTGCACAAAGAAAAACAATAAATGATTTAGAATTACAATTACATGTTTTAGAACATAAATACGCATATGAATAAAGAAGAATATCCAGTGGAAGAAAAAACATATATAGGAACAGAAGGATTACAAATAATCATAGTACACTCAAATTTAGGACGCAGATATAGAAAAATAGGAACAAAATTACATTTAATGCCAGATAATAATTCAGCAAAGTTAGAAGATAGTCTAACAGAAATGGTAAGAATACAAAAAGAAAATGGTGAAATAGATCAAAAATTAGAAATTGAAAAAATACGTAACGATGCTAAAAAAGAAATAGAACAATTAAAACTTAAACAAATCAAAGAAGAACCACAAGAGGAATCACACCAAGATATAAGCCCAAGTATTTTCCAAATAGAATTTGAACCATCTACAAAAATAAAAGAATTAGAAAAAGAATTAGCTTTACTTAAACAAATATATGCAAAGAAAGTTAAAGAAAGAGAAGAACGTCAAAAATTATTCAAAATAAAACAATTAGAAAAAGAAAAACAATTAGCTGAGGAATTAGAAAAACTAAAAGAAAAAATACAAATGGAAGAAACTAACCCGGATGTTACAGAAGAATTCACAATGTTAAGTATAAACAACATAGACAATATAGACGAAGAACAATCTGAGAACCAAGAAATAAGTGAAACCTACACAGAAATTATGGACCAAATCACAAACACTAACTTAGAAATAAACATAACAAATGCTAAACCAAATATAAATACCATAAAAAATGAAGCAAGTACTAGTAAAACATCATATGATAAAAGACGATTTAATAACCCTAGAACAACAGGACCAACCTATTGGACAGTAACGGACGATAATAGATATGAAGCAATATGGAATAGTAGACTTAATACAAAATGGATGCCAAATAAAGTACCAGAACAATCACAATTTCTAGATTTAGACTGTGTAATAGATACTAATAAAACAATACAGTTATGGATAGGACACATTGCAAAACAATTAGTTGATAATAAAATATCCGTAGCAGATACACCAGGATATATAGAAAGAACATTAGTAGGAACAGTAAAATTATGGCTACACAATATAACAGAAGATAGTAGAGCAACTCTAAGAAATAATAAAGACAAAAATGGCACAATTACAACATCAAACATAGCAATCTTAGACAAATATGAATTTGGAATAAGAAATGAATTTGGAAGCATGACTACTGAAATAGCAGAACAAGAAAAGGATAAAAATCTAAATAGACAATTAATGAATAAATTAACAATATGTAATATGTGTTACACGGACCAATATACATTTGCTTTTAAAGATTATTACTACAAAGGAATATATACTCATGAGGAAGCAATAGAAGTTAGAAAATCATATTTTACAAAATTACCTGAACCATTTAGTACAAAAATAATAGCTGATTGGGAAGCAGCAAGTTTAACAGATACTTTAGGAGCAAGAATAAAATATTTACAAACATGGTTTATAGAATTATGTGATAATTACAAAGATAGAAGAAAACTAGATAAAGTATTAGACAAAAATATGAAAGCATGTTGTACACAAAAAATAGCACCACAGTTTGGATGTAAACAATCCAAACATAATGACCACCTAGTCAAGCATCATCTACCGACAACCTACCGACAAGAAGCAACTATATATTACTTTTGCTTTACAAGTTTTTTTTTTTTTTTTCTTTTTTTCTTGTTCATAATCTACGAGACACCAAATTCAATGCATTATACTCATATGTGAAGACCCAAGAAAATTTCTTATTTAGCTATATTCTTTATTATTCTTTTTGAGATATGTAGGAAATTATTGGATATTTCAAAAAGAATTAACATGTCTACAACTATAATTGTAATACAATTGATTCTACTTTTGAATAGTCTAATGGTTGACAATTGTTTCCCCTCATTAAAGAGATTTTATTTCTAACCGTTACTAGCCGTTACCAATTTATGATCATTATGTAGCCATTATACTACCCTTTATTCTTCTTATTAACTATCAATTATTTTGTCATTTTTCTTGTTATGAGACATTGGGGTATTTTAACCCATTTCGAGAGATGTTAATCTTCATCTATATAAACCTTTTGGAATGGTAGAAGCGATAAGACACTAAGAGATATTATTCCTTCTCATTCTTCTTCCTATACTTTGTTTTTTCTGGGTTTTCTTCTATTTTATCTTTGTTCGATTCTGGATCCTAATTTATACTAGATGAGCATGTTGAATCATAGGGGATATACCTATATCGGGTAAAATATCCTTATGGATAATATCTTATGACATGCCTCAATCTATGAGAATTCCCTACAAGTGTTCATGATCAAGTATTTTCGATAAGATTTTCAACATAAATTAGCTTACAAAAATATTGGCCTTATCATATCTAATCCTCATGTTGGGCATCTGCATTTTATCTCAAAAATAGATGTAACACCCAGTGTATTTATGGTGTCCTTCATCCCGTGGTGAAGGATTACGAGCCTAGATTTAAGAATTTTACTTGATTTCATTTAGAATTTGTTGAAAAGTTACATTTTAATTGTCTTTATAAAATATCTTAAATATTTATGAAAAATATTACTTCTGATATATTTGTGTGTGTATTTATTTTATAAGAGTTTATACACTATTAATATTTTAACGGAGATAGTAGGTCTAATTATGTTGACAAATTATTATTCTGAGAGGTAGGTGTCACGACTAAAAAACTCAGGTCATGATGTCACCTACAATAACCCGCCAATAGGTAAACCAAAACCATTACCCGGATAATGAGTAATGGGCTAGCAGGCATAAAAGAGAAGAATAAGGGTAAAACAAAAATTAAAGTGGTTAATAGGAGAAAAATATACAAATCATACATACAAAATGAGGGAAAAGGATAAAATATACAAATGAGTCTCCTACGAACTGGTACGGCCACTACAAGAGCCACTATAAACGAGGAGTACTATACAAGTGCAAAATATACAAGGAAGTCTCCGAAAGATATAAAATAAGACTCAACCTAAAATTAGAAGGAGATAGATCAGCTCCGGATGCTAAAAGCTCACCTTAATCTCCGATCAGAAGCTCCTCTCGAGGGCAACATCAACGACGATGACTTACTACATCAGGGAAAAAGATGTTGAAGTATAGTATGAGTACAAAAATACGCAGTACTCAATAGGCATCATAGGTAACTGAGCTCAAATAGAGTAAAAGCATAATAAAGAGCGAATATAAGCTAAAGGTTATAGAATAGGGGTCAGAAATAGAATCATATTCTATAGTTAGGAAAACACGAAAATCATAAGTAAGTAACGCGAAACATTTAAATAAGAAGCTAACTATAACCTAATTGGACCACCATAAGCCCAGAAGATACACACAGTAAAACAAACCCAACCGAACCCCCATAAACCCGGTGGATGCAAGCAATAATTAATACTAACAGAAAGCAAGTATAACAGTAAGGAATGAGAAAGTAAGTCATGATTTTTAGTGAATGTATCCAATACTCCTCCTTCAACCTTATCTATAAATCATACCCGACTCAAACTGGATTTTCAACCAGAATCAATAACAATACATGCCGGACTCGAACCAAAACTAAGCATATAGTAAGCACTAAAATTGGATGCAAGACTCGAATCGAAACTAGTTATGAACAAAGCCATAAAGTCATGTGCCCGAACTTGAACCAGGGCTAAATGTGCCATTTTCCTATTTAGAAAGATAAATTCCTTAAAAGTATGTAAAAGCCCCAATTCAACAAAGTGAAAGTAGTGTTTTAAGGCCAAAATGCTAAAATGGTAAGTCTGACAAAACCACCATAGTGAGCAACCCAATCCAATTCAGATAACTAATCTACCTAAGTATTGGTAATCATTTACAATAGAAAGGAGCCTTATCCTAGGGTACTCTACCTTAAAAGGGACGATAAAGCTAACTAACAACCCTGAGAACCCCACCTAAAGCAAGCAACTACCCGAACTAAGTCTAAGACATCTAAATCCAAACCAAGGGCCCTAGGTACACTAATCCAAGTCCTAAAGGAGAAAAAACTACTAGGCCTAATAAATCCAAGGCCGAAATCTACCCTAAAGCCCCCTAACCAGCTAAAAATAATCATTAACTAACTAAAAGACTATACGAACCACAATATCCCACTAATAATTTTCAATTCATCACGCCAATACAATAAATAAGAAAAGTCAAAATTTAGGTAAGCCCAACCTAACAGGACACCGATGAACGCGCTCGAAATCCACTAAACCAAGGTCTTTTCCATTCGAGAAGCCTCTGACCGTCAACACGCTATTAAAATAGTAATCTAGGCATCAAGACAAGAATAATGATACCCATATTTTGAATTCACACGTTGGGTCAGAAGTCGGGCTAAAATCGGCTCATGAGACCCACCGACAGAATTAAAAATTGAGTCTGTCACTAGGTCCCTCTCAACTCAAGGATCACATGCTATGAAATTATGCACAATCCAAGCTTAACAACATCCGCAAAACATCCCTCAATAACAATGATAAAACAAAAGAATTTAGAATGGATTTAATCAGAACGAAGACCAAAAACTTGCAAGGAAATGATCAGAATTTGATCAAAATGCCAACTCCTAGTTATACCCAACTTCACTTTATGATTCCCTAATAATTTCTAATCTTTTAAAATCAGCAATGGTGTTTTGGGACTTAGAAAATACATGAAAAATAAAGGGAGAGACTTTATATACTGCCAGGGGTCCCTTCATTGCGAACATGGGATCCCTATCACAAATGCAGGATTAGACTGAACAAGACCTTAGAAAACACGATCGGCCCATCACGATCGTGAAGAAGAAACCTGGACCAGTTAGGCAAGCCCCTTCTTCACGAACGTGACATTTAGCTTGCGAATGTGAAGGTTAAGAATCCTTGACTGTCATGACCCAAACGGTCTTGATTGGCACCTCCCCTAACCTATGGCAGGAGAACCATGCTAATCTCACCCTTACTCACTTAAGTGGTATTCTCACCTTCATAATAGTATTAACTTGCTTGTTTTTAAATAATTCTAAAAAGGTCTCATTGAATAGATAATAATCATCCAAAGACAATATCATACATAAATGAAATAGAGTGTGGAAACCTTTATTTCTTAAAATCCCCAGGACCTGAAGTCACCATACAAGAACATCTAACAACAACTAAGTCTAGAAATAACTAGAACATCCCAAAACATAAAAAGAAGGGATTGTCTTAGTCCTAAAAAAAGGGACATCAACATCATAAGAAGATCTGAAAGTTTCCCGTACATGGTGCTCACCCTCAAAATCGGATCCAACTGTTATCTAGAGTTAAGGTCGTGTGTCAACCGCTAGAAGATATTATGCACTCAACAAAAAGAAGAGTATATGTAGCATCAGTATATCAACAAGTACTGGTAAGCATCATAGACCAACCAACTTAACAATGCATAAGTAAGCAAGTTAAACAATTATAAAAGCCATCATAACAAAACTTATAACCAATGATGTCAATCAGCTGAACACCTCATGAATCATCATATAATTACAACTTACAAGTTCATTTTCACAGTCTTTCATACTTATTCATTTACATCAATAACTCACCATCATACATAATCATCATAAAAGTACTCAATGCATATGAATGAGTGCATGTATGCAAGATGTGCTCATCATGTCTTACTCTTCTCATCCTCATCCTCAACATTATAATGTACCAGCGTGGTCCCCGACCTATTTACAACATATCATATCATACCAGTGTGGTACCTGACCCATTATCACAGCATATCATATTGTACCGGCGTGTACCCGACCCATCATCTCACATATCATCATAATGCAAATAAAAATGCAATGCAGACATTAAATCACAAGTCATGCCAGAAGGCAATCAAATATGTCTAAAATACAAACAAGCATAAAGCCAAGAAAATCTAAGTGCTACAACAAAACCATAGCCTACCTTAATTCCTTGCTCAAAATCACCTTTAAGCTATACTTTTGCCCTTTCTTTCTCATTCAATTCGTTCTTGATCTATAAAACAACAAGAACATACACCCATTTAAATAAATCATGCTCTTTTAATCGTTAGGGATCACAACCCATTAATTTTTAGCTATTCACTTACCCTATTTCATCATCTTAGTGTTTTCTTATCATTTAACTTCATGAACCCTACTTGAATTAGCATAAATAATCGTAATTCTAGTCCCATTAGTGTTTTTCACCCTAGGATCATCTCCAACTGAATTTATACACGTTCCCATCATTTTTCATCAATTTCCACAAACTACGGTTAAACCCCCCAAATCTACCACTAATCTATTTTCTAGTGATTTTCTAAGGTTAAATGAAGTAAATTCAAGTCTAGAATATAATTACTTACCTCTATAGATGAAAAACTCTACAAACCCTCTAAATATCGCCTTCCCTATAGACTTATTGCATTTTTCAAAAATGTGGAGAATGAAAATGTTTACTAGTTTTAAAAATTGAAATTTTTACTACGCGTTACCGCTGCAGCGGTTCACGCTCTTTTCCTGGAGGTCGTTGCTTTGGTTTTTGTGACCTCTATAATGGTCACTTTTTCCACTGTAGTGGTCTAAGTCAGAAAATTGGGACCTCTCCTCAGTTTTCCTCATTTTACAACACACACTACGAATTTCGACATCGCAAACCAACCCCTCCACGATAAATACTATAACAGGAGTTCTATAACTCCATTTCAGGTGTGGGAAGTTGCTACGACTTTCTATACTCAATGACTATACAACTATCACATCAATACCTGCTATTACTAATCACATTAATATCAAATTTTATTCAACCACCACACCCTTAAGAATAAGCCAATACTAGACTAGCCCTGAATTCTTTAAAAGTTTTCTAAGGGTAGTCTAGGTGCAACTTCCACCTCCTATTTTAGGGTAACAACATTTTGGGTCATTACATTAGATATCAATTTACCACTCGTTCATCCACGTATGATAACTAGCTTGAAAAAGATATAACAACTGGAATAGATTGTACCTAAGTCAACGAATAAGTGCGGATACCGTTTACGCATGTCCGCTTCTATATCCTATGTATCTTACTTAATGGTATAGTTCCTCCACTAAACATTCAAATAAGTAATAACTCGTGTCCTCAACTTTATCAAATCTTTAGCTAGAACAGTAATCGATTTCTCTTCATAGGACGGTTCCTTATCAAACAGTTTCGGGTTCCAACAAATAATATAGTCACCATCTCCATGGTTCATCTTTAAAATTGATACATGGAATATGAGGTGGACCCTAGACATACTAGGGGGTAAGGCCAGCGTGTATGCTACTGACCCCACTTCCTTTAATACCTTATAAGGTTCTATGTACCTTGGGCTCAACTTGCCCTTCTTGTTGAATCGCATCACACCCTTCATGGGTGACACCTTCAAGAGTACATTCTCCCCTTCTCAAACTTTATGTCTCACTTTGTTATCCACATATTTCTTCTGTCGGCTTTGAGCCAACCGCTATGAACTTCTCCTGTATGAATCTCACTTTTTTCATAGAGTCCTTGAGCATATCGGTGCCCCAAGGTCTCACTGCGAATGCATCAAACCACCCAATTAGGGACCTACATCGCCTACCATATAAGGCCCTAAAATAAGCCATTTCAATACTAGAGTGGTAGTTATTGTTGTAGGAAAATTCACACAATGGTAAGTATTGGTTCCATTGACCCACGAAGTCCATAACACAAGCCCATAGCATATCCTCAAACACTTGGATAGTTTTCTCAGATTGACCATCAATTTATAGGTGGAAAGATGTGCTCAGGTCTAATCTAGAACCCAACTCAGACTAAAACCTCTCCTAGAAATTAGAAGTGAACTGGTACCTTTGTCGGACACAATTGACACTGGTACCCCATGTAGCCTTACAATCTCCTTCACATAAATTTTAGCCAACTTAGCCGTATTATAATCAACTCTTAGTAGAATGAAATGAGCCGACTTAGTCAATCGGTCAACAATAACCCAAATGGACTTACATTTCCTTAAGGTTTTTAGAAGACCAACCACAAAATCTATCGTTATCCGTTCCCACTTCCATTTTAGAATGGGCATCCACTGAAAAGTACCACTAGGCTTTCAATCTTTGTATTGGACTTACTGGCAGCTTTGACACTTAACCACGAAATCTACAATGTCACGCTTCATCCTTCTCCAGCAATAGTATTGCCTCAAGTCTTTATCATCTTGTTGAAGCCAAATGTATAGAGTACTTGGAATTATGAGCCTCTGGCAAAATGGTGGGAATCAAGTTACCTACCCGAGGTACACACAAACGACCTCGAATTCTCAAAGTCCCCTGGTCATCAAGAATGGCCTCCTTCACCTCCCCTTGTAACACATTTTCTCTAAGGTTGTTCAATTTTTTATATTCAAATTGTCTACTCTTAATCTGATCATAGAATGTGGACCTAGCCTCCACATGTGCCAACACCTTTCCTTCGCTAGTTTCCTGCAATCTCAGAAAATCGTTAGCCAAAGACTGTACCTCTCTCGCTAATAGGCGCCTGGACATCTCCAAAAATGTTAAACTCCCCATGCTAACTGGTTTCTAGCTTAGTGCATCCTCCATCATATTGGCCTTACCTGGGTGATACAGAATTGAGATGTCATGGTATTTAATCAACTCCAACCATCTCCTCTACCTCAGATTCAAATCCTTCATGTTGTAAGCTGAGGGGGTCGGTGAACACCTCACATTTCACCCCTTAGAGATAGTGTCTCCAATATTTTAAAGCGAACACCACAGCAAAATATTCCAAATCATGTGTGGGTAAATTCCTTACCCTCAAAAGGTAGGGTTAGTGCTGGAGTCGAAGTTAACAAAGTTTTAAGCTTTTGAAATCTCTTCTCACACTTGTCATCCTATTCAAACATAAATTCTTTCTGAGTCAAGCGGATCAGGTGTGATGCAATGGCAGCAAACCCCTTAACGAATCGACGGTAGTAACTGGCCAACCCGACAAAACTACAAATTTCTATCACATTTGTTGGTTTTCCTAATTTTTAACCGCCTCAACCTTTTTCGAGTCCACCATAACCCCCACTTTAGAAACATTGTGCCCCAAGAAGGACACCAAAAAAAGCCAGAATTCACACTTAGAGTACTTAGCATACAATTGCTTCTCCTTCAATATCTTTAACATAACACACAAATGAGCTTCATGTTGTTCCTCACTCTTAGAACAAACAAGTATATCATAAATAAACACAATAACGAACGAATCCATAAAGGACTTAAAAACTTCATTCATCAAACTCATGAGAGAAGATGGGGCATTGGTCAAACTAAAAGACATAACCAGGAACTCATGGTGTCCATAACGAGTTTGGAAGGTAGTCTTCGGGATGTCCTCAACCTTGATTTTTAGCTGTTGATAACCCGACCTCAAATCAATCTTAAAGAACACTGCATCTCCTTGTAACTGGTCAAACAGATCATCTATTCTAGGCAAGGGATATTTTTTACGAAAGGTCACCTTATTCAATTGGCGGTAATCTATGCAGATCCTCATACTACCATCTTTCTTCTTCACAAACAACACTGATTTACCCCAAAAGATCATTCAGAAACACTTCTAGGAATTCACATGCCACTGGAACTGATGCTATAGGAGGGAATACAGATTTATCTTCCCAAAGATGGGTTATAAAAGTCCTACACCCTTTTTTGCTAATTTTTAGGCATGAATTGCAGACACAACCCTCACAGGATTAGGCTTAAAGGTACCCTCCCACTCTAACTTATCTCTCTCGGGCATTGCTACAGTAACAATTTTGGTATAACAATCAAGAACAACATGATAAGTGGACAACCAACTCATCCCCAAAATAACATCAAACTCCTCCATGTCAAGAATGACCTAGTCTGCCAGGGTCTTAAACCCCATGAACAACATAGGACACATACAATATAACTTATCAATATATACAGAATATATACATACACCTCAATCAGTGTAGACACATAAATAGGAGTATCAAGTTATTCACAGTCTAATTCCCAACCCATAGCAAATTTCACAAACACATAACAGAAACTGGAACTGGGATCATATAATACAGAATCCATATGATCATAGATAAGAATAGTACATGTGATCACCGCATCGGGAGCTTCCGCCTCAGGATGAGTTGGAACTGCATAAAGATGTTCCTTATCACCACCATGGACGTTACCCCCACCATTCTGAGCTCCATTTCTACCAACTTTTCCTCCTTCTCGATTGGAATGGTTGCCACCCCTAACTTGGCCACCATACCCACTTTGTGGATGACCCCTACCATTTCCTCCTCCACTACGCCCTGCCGAAACTAGAGCCGTAGAAGCTGGTTGCTACATCAGCTAGCCTACAGATAAGAAATTAGGACAATTCCTCCTGACATGCCCCAAACCCCCACACTCAAAGCATTTGGGTCCGAAAGCAGGCCTCTCTACTGAAGAAGAAAAAGAAAACTTGTAGCTGCCAGCTCAAGAAGGCTAATAGCTGACCCCAGACGATCCCCCTACAGATACTGGCATAGCTGAATGGTAGGGCTTAGAAGAACCATGCCCCTTTGAGAAAGTACCATTGAATTTGCCTGAGGTTCGAGCCTTCTGCTCTTCTACTTTTACCTCGCCCTATTTCTCAAGTGCTTCATCCTTCTTGGCAAATTCAACAACATTCTTGAAGGACTTACCAGACATAACCACAGATAAAGTAGCCAACTGAATCTCCGAATTGAGACCCTTCATAAAGTACCTGATCCGCTCCTCATATGAGGTAATCAATTGTAGTGTATAGTGAGACAGGGCATGAAACTTGGCCACATAGGCCATCACGAGCATGTTACCCTACTCCAATCTCAAAAACTCATCCTTCTTCTAATAACGGTAAGTGCGGAGAACATATTTCTCAAGGAATACATTCTAAAACTGAGCCCAAGTAAGTAGAGGTAAGGCAACCCTACACTCTACAAATGACCTCCACCATTGCTTGGCTTCGTTCTGTAGCTGAAAGGAAACAAACTCCACACCATACTTTTCAATAATACCCATCTTGTGCAGACATTTATGACAGTCTATTAAGAACTCAAAAGTATCCACGAATTCTGAACCTTGGAATACCGGGGGTTTCATCTTTATGAACTTGTAGAATAACCCATTTTCATTAATAATCATCATTAGTCCAAGTATCTGTTGGGGATACACCCCTGTTTTAGAGTTTGCTTCCATCCTTGGTGCTATAATAGTGACATATTGCAAGTCTGTGGGCAAAACAGTCGGTACAACTAGAGTATAGCCCATGCCAACCAAGCTTCCCAAAACCCCCAACACTTGTTGAACCACCTATGCAGACAAAGGCACCTGTGCTGCCCCATTTGGTGCTCGCACCATATTCTCTGGAGCTATCATTTTTTCTTCCTCAACTACCTCTTCTTCATCGTGAGTAAGGCCTAGAGCATCCTGTTATAAGGGAGGGGTCGATCATCTCTGTCTTACCGATCTCCTGGTTACCTGTGCTCCACCCTTAACGGGCGCTTCTCGCCATTCTTTCCTTCTTGCTCTACCCCTAACTCTAGGCTTGCCCCTGACTGCGACCTCAGCAGCTGATGCAAGCACTGTTATAGGTGCTACCGAGGGTTCCATTGTTGTTGCTCTATTGGAAAGAGTATTCAACATCTGCAAACAAGAGTGAAAGGATTAGATACCAAGTTTGATCGCCAGATACCAATTGGAATCAAGTAATAGCACAACAGGAAGAAAGAAAGGAAATTCTTTTCCTAAAGCCCTATAGCCTCCCAAAGAAAAGTGCAGACATCTTCCTACCATTCTGCAGGACTCTACTAGATCTGTTCTTGTACGACAAGATCTACGAACCCAGTTCTCTGATACTATCTTTTTCATGACCCAAGCGGTCATGATTGACACCCGCCCTAACCTATGGCAGGAGAACCATACTAATCTCACCCTTACTCACTTAATCATTATTCTCACCTTCATAATAGTATTAACTGACAAGTTTTTAAACAATTCTAAAAAGGACTCATTCAATAGCTAATAATCATAGAACGAAATTATCATTCATAAACAAAATAGAGTGCGGAAACCTCTATTTATTACAATTTCCAGGACCTGCAGTCACCGTACAAGAACATCTAAGAACAACTAAGTCTAGAAATAACAAGAATATCCCAAAACATAACAAGAAGGAACCATCTTAGTCCCAAAACAAGGGACATAAACATCATAAAAAAAAATCTGAAGGTTGCCTGGACATGGTGCTCACCCTCAAAATCAGATTCAAACTGCTATCTAGAGCCGAGGTCGCGTGTCAACCGCTGGAAGATGTTTTGCACTCAACAAAAAGAAGTGTACAGGTAGCATCAGTACATCAACAAGTACTGGTGATCATCATAGGCCGACCAACTTAATAATGCACATAGAAAAAATGAATGAATATTTCATTAAAGCTCTATATTTTTCTACATATGCATCCTATAATGCTTTCCGCATATATACCCTATTAAGTTTATAATTTATTTACTTATTTTTCAACACAACCCTATTGGTATCAGAGCCATGGATATACTGTTTATAATATAAACAATGGAACAACAAAATCAAGATGTTTTTGAAACTATTCTTAATTTAAAAGAAGAGCTTCTAATTAGAAAGAACCTATATTCGAAAAATGTCTTTACAGGAGTTTGCAAAAAAATCATTGGTCTCCCAAAAGAAAATAATATTTGAGTTAGAACACAAAATCCAACACTTAGAATTTAAGCATCAAAATAATCTGGTTTAAATCAAGAATATGAATCTTATATTACAAAAGCTTGAAGATCTCATAGAAATGCATAAGCAACTTTCGGTAAGGATAAAAATCATAGAGCTAGAGGTAAAAACGTTTAAAGACAATCTACCTGGCAGAATTGTTGGTCTTATAGAAAAAACAGAAAAGTTTGACAAAAATATAGGACAAAAAATGAAAAAAGAATTTTTTTGAGAAAAATTATTTGAGAACAGCCAGTATCAGAAAAGGAAGTTTAGATGAGAAAATAATCTCAAAATTTTTAAGAAAACAACAAAAAATAGAAGATCTAGAAAAATCTAGAAAAGGAAAAATGATAGAAAATACAAAAGAAACAGAAGAATCTTCAAAAGAAGAATGAATAACCTAGACGAATTGGTTTATGCCTTGGAAGATTTGGATCTTTCAGGCCAAAATTTAAAAATCTTCACTAATCCAGGGGAAACAAGAGGACCCCAGGTAGAATTCAAAACAGAAACTTTTGAGAAAGGTGAAACTTCTAAAACTGAATCAAAGACAAAAGGAGAAGAAACAGGCAGATACCAACCTAGCTTTAGAACAAGTGATTTTCCAAAATTCTTAGAAAACGAATTAGGCAAAAATCTATCATCTAAAACCCATAAAAAAAAAAGACTTCATGAAAAATTACTTTAATGAAAACAAGGCTAAATATACGCCAAATAGACTTCCGTTAGGGGATACTGGATCTACCCAATTCCTTGACCTAGATTGTAAATTGGACCTAGGAATAGTCTTACACACTTGGGCACAAAACCTAAAATTATTCTTCCTACTAAACAAAGGAACTCCATAAAGTGAAGAAGAAAAATTTCTAATAGCTATAAGTACTTTTTCAGGTAAGGTAAATAATTGGTATAATGGACTATCAAACGAATCTCAACAGGCAGTAAAACATATGGTCATAGACTGTTATAAAATCTCGATAGATGAAGGTATTAATTGACTTTTAAAATTCCCAGGATACAAATTCATAGAAAATCAGGAAAGCCTAGAATTTGGAAGAGATAGCATAAGAGTACAAGCTGCTGAGCTATTAGAAAAACTCCAAATTTGTAAAATGAGCTTCACCAAAGAATACACTTGCGAATTCGAAAAATATTATTATAATAACTTCGACATCAAGAAAGATATGAGACCTTATATGGAAAAATTCTTACAAAAATTACCAGGCTTCTGGGCTAGCTACTTTAGAGAAGAATACGCCAAGGAAGACCAAGGTAATGATTCTCTAGGAAAAAGGATCTCTTTCCTAAATCATAGATTAAGCCAACTTTGTATGTTACATAATACACAAAGAAAAGCTAAAAGAATTAACACCCAAATTTGCTGTAAAGATACCGATGCAGCAACTCAATGGGGATGTGAAAAAGAAAAACCCTACAAAAGGCAAAAGAAAACTGAAAAATGAGGTTTAATAAAAAGGAGAAATATCTCCAAAAAAAATAACAAACCAAAGAAAAGGTATTTCAAAAGGAAAAATAAATTTAAAAGAAAAATAATAGAAAAATGTAAATGTTACAATTGTGGAGAAGAAGGCCACAAAAGTTACGAATGTAATAAAAAGAAAGTTAAAATTTCTAAAATAGACAGAAGAGAAATTGATTCAGATCTTAAATCAATAAAGACCATAGAAAGTGAAGATTTCTATGAAGAACTTTTTGAGGAAATTTTTGACTCAAGCTATGATTCAGAAGAATGAATCAAGAAATTGAAGAAATAGAAGATGAAAATATACAGATCATTGAATCTGAAGAAGATAAGAGAGGTTATGTTCTGAAAGCAACATTCGACGACGAAATACTAAAAGGAATCCAAGGTTTAAAGCTTAATCTTAGAACCGAGGATAATATTTTCAATAGAATACAAAGAATGTTTACCAGAAACAAAATCTCTTATCATGAATATCAGGAGGTAGAAAAGGTAATAGAAATTACCCAAACCAATGGTCAGCATAAGTTAAATTTGTTAGCAAAACCTATGATTGATCAGATATTAAGAAAAATCCCTGAAAGGAAAAGAAAAAAGATGAACTATGTTCATCTAGGAGGAATCCAAATATTATTAAAATCCACTTTTAAAGAAGGGATAAATTTTCCAATAGTTATTAACCTTTCAGACGAAAGATTCATAAATGCCAAGGAAGGAAACTTAGGAATTATCGAAGGAAACCTGGCATATACCAAGCTCCTATTTACATACTACCCCAGGTATTGTATTTCACTTAAAGACACTGATTTCAATAATTCTTTGAGTTTACATTTTCAAGTAAAAAGAAAAGATCTCTTTAAACCAGGTAACCATATAATGAGTATTTATTATCAGGCTCTTTATACTATTACCAATTCAAATTATGGAAATATTTATAAAAATAAAAATTTGGTCGAATTAGACCAAGAATATGCTGGAATTGCTAGAATTGTTGAATCTGAAATCCAGCAAGCAGACATTCCAGATAATTATGAAATTCATTTCGTAAAAACGCAAGATATAGGAAGCACAAGTGCTAACCCAAGACAAACCTTGGAATATGGCAGAAATTCCATAAGAAAAAGCACATCTCAGAGGTACCCCCTGAGAATAGAAGGAAAGCCAAAAAATACCCAAGTTATAGGAAGATTCTATAACGGGAGTGATTGGAGTAAGCAAAATATCCTGATTCAAACAGGAATGACTGCCAATCATGTCAAAGAAAGTATCCTAGACTGATTAACAATTTATGAAGGTACCCAGTATACCTACAACACCTTTTAAGGAAATAATTATAGTTGTAAAAGAATGGTAAAATTACCAATACAGTTAGATAAAATTAGAATCACAGTTCCTTGTTATGTGACTAATCATGAAAATGATTATAACATAATTTTAGGACATCAATTCCTAAATAGTCTAGAAGACTATAACATAAGAAAAGAAGGCATAGAAATCACTTGGGAAAATAAAGCTTGTTTCATTCCTAAAATAGATGCCTAAAGAAACATCCTTTAGGGTCTCGGTATTCATAAAATTTACCACCTATGAAACAAAATTAACAACCTGTTGTCAAATTGATAATGGATCCGAAGCCAGTTTGGTAAAACCTTTTTTGTTTAACAACTGGAAAATTAATGCTACTAACGCCTCTGTTGTTGGCATTACAGGTGACAAAGAGAAGCTAACACACTCTAAAGAAAATGTAGAAATAATTTTGGGATCAAAAATTGTTTCTATAAAAAATGTTTACGCATATGATAAACTAGAAATTGATTTGCTAATTGGAAATGATTTTATCAAACAGTTTCAGGATTATCATCAGACAATCTACATGGTAAGCTTCAAAACCCCATGTCACTATTTAATTAAAATACCCAAAAAGCATAACCCATACATTTTAATAAAACAAAATGGGAATTTTAAAAGAAAATATTTGGAAAATCCAAAAAATTATTCTTGCAAATGTCTTAACCTTGAATGAATTAAAGAAAATTTGCAAATATCCTATGGAGAAAATCCATTGGAAAAATGGGAAAAGAATCACGAAGAAGCAACTTTGTTACTCAAAATCCTAGTGTCATTATTAGAGTAAGACCAATGCTCTATAATGAAGAAGACAAAACTGAATTCAAAATTCAGATTCAAGAATTGATTAATTTGGGATTAATCAGACCTAGAAAAAAGTCCTCATAGCAGTCTAGCCTTTATGGTAAGGAATCATGCCGAGGTAAAATGAGGTAAAGCTCGAATGGTTATTAACTACAAAGAACTGAATAAAAACTGTGTTTTTGATGGATATTTCATTCCTAACAAAAATAATATAATCAATTTGGCCAAAGGAAAAATATACTTTTCAAAATTTAACTGTAAAATTGAATTTTGGCAAGTAAAATTGGCAAAGGAATCAATCCCTTTAACAGCATTTAGTACTCCTAATGGGCATTATGAATGAATTGTAATGCCATTTGGACAAAAAAATGCGCCACAAATCTTTTAAAGAAAGATGGATAAAATATGCTCTGAAAAGAAATTTTTATTAGTCTATATCAATGACATTTTGGTATGTTCAAAAACCTACCAAGAACACCTTTAAAAATATTTTCTGAAATGTGTTAAAAATGGAATCATTTTAAGTCAAAAAAAGGCTGAAATAAGCAAAAATGAAATAGAATTATTAGGAATGATCATTTCAAAAAATGGAATCGAGTTACAAGCTCATATTTCCAAGAAAATAGTGAAATTTCCTGACAAATTAACAACCAAACAAGAAATTCAAATATTCCTTGGTTGTTTAAATTATGAAGGGGAATTTATTCCGGACCTAGCAAGAAAAAGGAATATCCTTCATAAATTAATTAGTAAGTCCAATAGACTAGGATGGACCAAAGAACACACACAATATGTTGAAAACTTAAAAGAAGAATGTTCAAAGCTACCTAAGCATAGATTACCAGAAGAAGAAGACAATTTAGTCTTACAAACAGATGCATCAGATTATCATTAGGGTGCACTATTACAAACAGACTTAAATGAAATCTATAGATATACAAGTGGAACATTTAATGAAGCTGAAATAAAATATTTCACTAATGAAAAAGAACTTTTGGCAATTGTTAGAGGAATTAGGAAATTTTCAGCTTTCTTATTACCCAAACAATTCATTGTTAGAACTGACAACACCCAGGTATCAAGTTTGATATCTAATAAACTTCCTTCTGAACCACAGTATAGAAGGTTACATAGATGGCAGGTACAATTGTCATTTTATTCTTTCAAGATTGAAAATATCAAAGGAACTGACAATTCTCTTGCAGATTTCCTATCCAGGAACATTGAATATGAATAATAGAACTCAGGTTCTTGTCAATAGAATCTATCAGAAAATGGCAAAAAATGAAGAAGCCATTAATGATAAAAGTTAGCAATTATTCAGTATCAGGATACAATGACTAAATTAGCTGAAAAAGCCAAAAAATTGCAGTATAAGTTAAGCCAGCTCAATACTGACCAAGCAGAAAACATGATGGAGTTTTAACTCCTTTGTGAATATCTGGACACACATTGAAAAGGGAATACAACCCCCAACAAGGTGGAAGGAGATGTCCCACCAGCACCTAGTGCCAAAAACATCTCAACGGTTATCTCGGATATGTCGAAACCTGAATCTTCGAATAAAGGTAAAGGTCGAGTAGAGGAAAAGCACCCTATAGAAAGTACATAAGCTAAGGTTGAAAGAATTATCTCTGGAAATCCAGAAAAAAGGACTAACGAAAATCCTTCAGAAGGAAAAAAGTTTGTTACTTTTCAGGTTGGAGCATCACATCCAAAAGAAGTGAAATATCTCTCTTTCACAGAGATGATTTACACAGCCTCCTAGCAGAAAGCGGTGAAACATTTGGAAGCTTGGAAAATAGTATATACCCAAGAATCTCAGTATTTTTGGGCAGATCAGAAAAGTTCATCGCTCAATTATTTGATTTTGGTTATCTCAACAGGATTTACAGTAGTCCGAATCTATCAGAACTAATGGAACTACCACCATAGTTGGTAACATCCATAAAAACATATGCTGATGGAGAAGGTGTATATTGCCAATTCTTCAGTATAGCACTGGAATTTCAGGATAACCAGTTATATTTCCCTACTGTTAACTATATTTCAGTAGAAAAATTAAAAAAATTCTGTATCAGCATCACAGGAATCGGTAAGAAGTTGTCGTACCTAAATAAAAAATGGATCAGGACCAGAAGAGCTCTGGGAATGAAAGCATTGTATCATATTATTAAGAAATTTGCTCATGAAAATTACAAAGTTCTTAGTTGTGATACAAACTGGACCCTCATAACTAAAGGGAGAGTCAAATCAAAACTCCTAATGGAAAGAGTTCAAGACTTCGAACTTCACAAATTCCAGGAAATAGAGGAAACCTGGAAAATGGCTTGCAAATTCTTAGGCCATGATCATCATACTCCGAGTGGAGAAACCAGCACAGAAGACGAATCTGATCGTATGTCAGAAAGCGGCTAAAGCAATGTAAACTGCAAAAAGACAATGGACAAAACGTAAGCAGTTACGTCACAAGAAAAAGACAAAACAAAATATGTATGCAATGACGTAACAAGAAGCGACAAGATGAAAAGAAAAGGAATCTTATCCTTATCCTTATCCTTGTCGGCAACAAGTTATCAATCATCAAAAGCCATCATTAAAGGACCAATGAAATAAATATTTTATTTCTAGGGATGCCCTTAGAAAAAATTTGTAAAGCTATCCTTCCGTACTTATATAAAAGCAACGATAATCTCTGAAGAAAGACAGATTTCATTTTCACTAAGAATCCATTAGAGAAAAATGATAGGTATCTTTCGAGAGTAACTCACTTTTTTCGTCGGGGAAAGGTTTCTATGTAATTACAGAGTGTATGAATAAGAAAATCTGAATAAGATTTTCTCTGTGTAATATTGTTATGGAATAAAAAAGGTTTGTTTTATATCCATCTTCTTCCTAGCATGATGCAAATGAAAGTTGCGATTTTCAGCCTTGAGGAAGAACAGTGAAGCGGTAGCCGTTAGACGAGGAGGTCATATAGGCTAGAGACACAGTTTATTGTTGAAAAGGAGAACTACTGCGGTGGTGATAAAATCATTGTGAAGAAGAAAAGGAAGGTAAAACATACTAATCTTCTTGCCATGACAATATTAGCATAGGGAAAACATTATTTAGAAATTCTTATTCAATACATAAGTAATTAGCTGGGAACTTAGTACCTATAGGAACTTATAAAACATGGTATAGACTTACAACATTTGGTTAAAACAATTTGTTTAAACAATATGCTAAAAGAAATCCAATTTCTTCTACACCAGGTTAGGAAAAGGGCTAGGGATCATTACTGTACTATAAAGAGTTTAGATAGATCAATTCAGGAATTAATAAAAGCCTACAAAAATTTAGATCTACATGAAGGTACAGGAAAAATCATCCGTAAATAGGAAACAATTAGAGCACATGAATATTTTCTTTTCTGAACGGCTAAGAAAATATTAGATCAATATATTCTCTATACCCCATAGAAAAAATGAATGAATATTTCATATAGTTCTATATTTTTCTGCATATGCATCCTATAATGCTTTCCGCATATATACTCTGTTAAATATGCAATTTATTTGCTTATTTTTCAGCACAGCCCTATTGGCCTGAAATGGAGTTATAGAACTTCTGTTATAGCTTTTATCGTGGAGGGTTATCTTTGTTAGATTCTGGTTCCTAGCTAGTTTATACTAGAAGAGCTTGTTGAATCCTGGGGGATACAACTATATCAGGTGAAATATCCTTAAGAATAATGTCTTGTGACATGCCTCAAGCTATGAGAATTCCCTATATTCATGATTAAGGTTTTTCTGTAAGATTTCCAACAATCTTAAGGATATTTCGCTTAACTATACCTTATAGAAAATGAAAGTATTTGAGGGTAGCTCTATATCAAATCAGTCTACCAGTGGTTATCATAGGATAAGTAAAGCAAGGACAACAACATATGACGAAAGGGGAAAATATAGTGTGAAATTGATAAATAAAAGTAACATGTTACTGGAAAAACAATTGAGGAAAAGCAGAAAGCAGGGTTGCTGTGTGTGTACCTGTTATAGAGGTGCAAGAGAGAAAGTACTAACCAAGGTAGCGAGCTTGAAATCAAGTGTTTTTTGGGTTTCTAAGAAGGCTAAACAAGAGAGCTACATCTCTCACATGACAGAGAGGAATATACCATGAAAGTCAATATTATGGAGAATAGTTAAATCTTTATGCTCATGCTAATAAGGTATATAATGATACTATATGTTTATATTTAATAGATTTGTTGGTAGAAAATTGAGCCGACATACTCCCTCAATGTAGAAGAAGATTTGAAGAAATAATAATCTCACTAATTAAAACAATAAGTTTGTTTAAGCGGATGATATAATTATTGTGGTCATTTCTCAAACGTATCTTGTGTCTAATATATGAAAGATTGGATGTCAAGTTTTGGTGTTACTAAGTAACAAAGCTAATTTTGTGTCTTACACGCAAGTTGAAGAAGAATGATTTATCTATGATATATGGTGATTCTAGAACTACTCAAGTTCTAAGAATGAAAAAAATTCTTTTTATTAAGCTCGCATATGAAAAATATATATTAACATTATCTTAGGTGTTATATGATTTTAAATTTGGTGTCTATATGATTCTTGTGAAATTTTGAGGAAAGATTTAATTTGAGTTTGACAAGGTGTTAGTAAAAATAATATTTTTCGTGGGCAATGAGTATTGTAACTATGTTGTGCATGCATAATGTTTTTATTGTATAGATGAAAATGCTAGCACTTCCATTACTTGATTGATTTATATATCTTGTGATATATTAAATTTATAGTCTACTTAATCTATCTTATAAAAAAAATAAGGCCTTATTTCTAATGTTAATTTTAAAATATTTTTAAGTGGTTATAAGTTCTTTCTCAAATCTTATTAATAAATTTTAATAGCATTATTATTTTTGAAATGAGTCTCCAGCGTCTGTGTTATAAAATGAAATGGACGTTAGATAGTTTTAGTGAATTCAATACCTTAAATAATCATTAGTGTTTTAAATGAATGAAACACTCTTCTTTATCAACGTCATCTTTTGATTTATATTGTGAAAAACTGTATTGAATAACTTTAATTGATTTATATTGTGAAAAATTGTATTGAATAACTTTAATAGCAATCAGGGGCTTTCACTACATTTCGATATTGAGATATATGCAAATGGTCATATGATTTCTTCTCCATTAAATATTGAGATGTTTACATTTGATAGAGATGTCAACTTTCTTGAGATATATGTGATAAAGCAGCTACTAAGGATAAAATTATTTGTGCAAATTATGTGTAGTTAGGGGTGAATCTGATCAATTCACAGACTAAAGAAAAACATCGAGGGGAGTGAGATTTTTGTCAATTTGAGAAGATCAACAATGATGATAACCAACCTATGTGATTGGAGATCCCATGGATTAGGTTCATATGGGTAATAAAAATTCATTAGTTTATCAAGTATGCACTATAATATACTGTCCCTTCTATGATGTGTGAATATAGTGTAGTGCTGCAAGGTAAAGTGAGGGTTGAGTTATACTCTTAATCCGAATCATATCCTTTATAGGTGGTGTATTGCTCTGAATATACTTGATGATTGGACCTATATGAGTGTGGAGTGGTGCCTCTCCTATGAAATTGTGATAAATTTCTTAAAGAACTCATGAATACCAGGACATGCGCATGACCTGTTAGCACAAAATCGTGATAATGACAAATATTGTGCGAGTATGATGTGATAGAATAAGACCCTAAGCTTACAAACGAATTCTTGGTTCATAGAAGGTTTATACTTCACCAATTATTTTATAAGTTTAATCTTTTTTTATCTAGGTCTTGTTCATAATCTACGAGACACCAAATTCAATGCATTATAATCATATGTGAAAACCCAAGAAAATTTGTTATTTAGCTATATTCTTTATTATTCTTTTTGAGATATGTAGGGAATTGTTGGATATTTCAAAAAGAATTAACATATCTACAACTATTACAATTGATTCTACTTATGAATAGTCTAATGGTTGACAATTGTTTCCCCTCATTAAAGAGCTTTTATTTCTAACCGTTACTAGCCGTTACCAATTTATGATCATTATGTAGCCATTACACTACCCTTTATTCTTCAATTATTTTGTCATTATTCTTGTTATGAGACATTGGGGTATCTTAACCTATTTCGAGAGATGTTAATGTTCATCTATATAAACATTTAGGAATGGTAGAAGAGAGAAGATACAAAGAGATATTCTTCCTTCTCATTCTTCTTCCTATACTTTGTTTTTCTGGGTTTTCTTCTACTTTATCTTTGTTCGATTCTGGATCCTAGTTTATACTAGATGAGCATGTTGAATCATAGGGGATATACCTATATCGGGTGAAATATCCTTATGGACAATATCTTATGACATGCCTCAAGCTATGAGATTTCCCTACAAGTATTCATGATCAAGTATTTTCGATAAGATTTTCAACATAAATTAGATTACAAAAATATTGGCCTTATCATATCTAATCCTCATGTTGGACATCTGCATTTTATCTCAAAAATAGATGTAACACCCAGGGTATTTATGGTGTCCTTCATCCAATGGCGAAGGATTACGAGCCTAGATTTAAGAATTTTATTTAATTTCATTTAGAATTTGTTGAAAAGTTATTTTTTTATTGTCTTTCTAAAATATCTTAAATATTTGCGAATAATATTACTTATGATATATTTGTGTGTGTATTTATTTTATAAGAGTTTATACACTATTAATATTTTAACGGAGATAATAGGTCTAATTATGTTGACAAATTATTATTATGAGAGAGGTAGGTGTCACGACTAAAAAACTCAGGTCATGATGTCACCTACAATAACCCGCCAATAGGTAAGCCAAACTCATTACCCGGATAATGAGTAAGGGCTAACAGGCATAAAAGAGAAGAATAGGGGTAAAACAAAAATTAAAGCAGCTAATAGCAGAAAAATATACAAATCATACATACAAAATGAGGGGAAAGGATAAAATATACAAATGAGTCCCCCAAGAAATGGTACGGCCATTACAAGAGCCACTATACACGAGGAGTACTAGACAAGTGCAAAATATACAAGGTAGTCTCCGAAAGATATAAAATAAGACTCAACCTAAAATTAGAAGGATATAGATCAGCTCCGGACACTGAAAGCTCACCCTAATCTCCGATCAGAAGCTCCGCTCGAGGGCAACATCAACGATGATGACGCATACTAGGATCTACATCAGGGAAAAAGACGCAGAAGTATAGTATGAGAACCAAAATACATAGTACTCAATAGGTATCATACGTCAACTGAGCTCAAATAGAGTAAAAGCATAATAAAGAGCGAATATAAGTTAAAGGTCATAGAATCGGGGTCAGAAATAGAATCGCATGCTATAGTGAGGAAAACACTAAAATCATAAGTAACTAACTCGAAACATGTAAATAAGTAGATAACTATAACCTAATTGGACCACCATAAGCCCAGAAGAAACACACAGTAAAACAAACCCAACCGAACACCCATAAACCCGGTGGATGCAAGCAACAATTAATACTAACAGAAAGCAAGTATAACAGTAAGGAATGAGAAAGTAAGTCATGATTTTTAGTGAATGTATCCAATACTCCTCCTTCAACCTTATCTATAAATCATACCGGAATCAAACTGGATTTTCAACCAGAATCAATAACAATACATGCCGGACTCGAACCAAAACTAAGCATATAGTAAGCACTAAAATTGGATGCCAGACTCGAATCGGAACTAGATATGAACAAAGCCATAAAGTCATGTGCCCGAACTTGAACCAGGGCTAAATGTGCCATTTTCCTATTTAGAAAGATAAATTCCTTAAAAGTATGTAAAAGCCCCAATTCAACAAAGTGAAAGTAGTGTTTTAAGCCCAAAATGATAAAATGCTAAGTCTGACAAAAACAACATAGTGAGAAACCCAATCCAATTCAGATAACCAATCTACCTAAGTATTGGTAATCATTTACAACAGAAAGGGACCTTATCCTAGGGTACTCTACCTTAAAAGGGACGATAAAGCTAACTAACATCCCTGAGAACCCCACCTAAAGCAAACAGCTACCCAAACCAAGGCTAAGGCATCTAAATCAAGACCCAAGGGCCCTAGGTACACTAAGTCAAGTCCTAAAGGAGAAAAAACTACTGGGCCTAAGAAGTCCAAGGCCGAAGTCTACCCTAAAGCCCCCTAACCGGCTAAAAATAATCATATACAACCTAAAAGACTATACGAACCACAATAACCCACTAATAATTATCAATTCACCGCGCCAATACAATAAATAAGAAAAGTCTAAAGTTAGGTAAGCCCAACCTAACAGGACACCGATGAACGAGCTCGAAATCTACTAAACCAGGGTCTTTTCCATTCGAGAAGCCTCTGACCGGAAACACGCTATTAAAATAGTAATCTAGGCATCAAGACAAGCATAATGATACCTATATTTTGAATTCATATGTTGGGTCAGAAGTCGGGCTAAAATCGGCTCGTAAAACCCACCGACAGAATTAAAAATTGAGTCTGTCACTAGGTCCCTCTAACCTCAAGGATCACATACTCTGAAATTATGCACAATCCAAGCCTAACGACAACCCCAAAACATCCCTCAATAACAATGATAAAACAAAGAATTTAGAATAGAGTTAATCAGAATGAGGACCAAAAACTTACAAGGAAATGATCAGAATTTGATCAAAATGCCAACTCCTAGCTATACCCAACTTCACTTTATGATTCCCCAATAATTTCTAATCTTTTAAAATCAGTAATGGTGTTTTGGGATTTAGAAAATACATGAAAAATAAAGGGAGAGACTTTATATACTACCAGGGGTCCCTTCATTACGAACACAGTAACCCTATAACAAATGTCGGGTTAGACTAAACAAGACCTTAGCAAACGCGGTCGGTCCATCACGAATGTGAAGAAGAAGCCTGGACCGATCAGGCCATCCCCTTATTCACGAACACGACAGTTAGCTTGCGAATGTAAAGGTTAAGAATCCTTGACTGTCACGACCCAAACGGTCATGATTGGCACCCACCCTAACCTATGGCAGGAGAACCATACTAATCTCACCCTTACTCACTTAAGTGTTATTCTCTCCTTCATAATAGTTTTAACTCGCTTGTTTATAAATAATTCTAAAAAGGTCTCATTCAATAGATAATAATCATCCAAAGACAATATCAAGCATAAATGAAATAGAGTGAAACCTCTATTTTTTACAATAACTGGGACCTAAAGTCACCATACAAGAACATCTAAGAACAACTAAGTCTAGAAATAACTAGAACATCCCAAAACATAAAAAGAAGGAATCGTCTTAGTCCCAAAAAAAGGGACATCAACATCATAAGAAGATCTGAAGGTTGCCCGGTAATTGTGCCCGCCCTCAAAATCGGATCCAAACTGCTATCTAGAGCTGATTTCATGTGTCAACCGCTAGAAGATGTTCTGCACTCAACGAAAAGAATAGTATAGGTAGCACCAGTACATCAAAAAGTGTTGGTAAGCATCATAGGCCGACTAACTTAACAATGCACAAGTAAACAAGTTAAAAAAGTATAAAAGCGATCATAACAAAACTAATAACCAATGATATTTATCAATCAACTGAACACCTCATGAATCATCATATAATTACAACTTACAAGTTCATTTTCATAGGCTTTCATACTTAGTCATTTACATCAATAACTCACCATCATACATAATCATCATAAAAGTACTCAATGCATATGAATGAGTGCATGTATGCAAGATGTGCTCATCATGTCTTACTCTTCTCATCCTCATCCTCAACATTATAATGTACCAGCGTGGTCCCCGACCTATTTACAACATATCATATCATACCAGTGTGGTACCTGACCCATTATCACAGCATATCATATTGTACCGGCGTGTACCCGACCCATCATCTCACATATCATCATAATGCAAATAAAAATGCAATGCAGACATTAAATCACAAGTCATGCCAGAAGGCAATCAAATATGTCTAAAATACAAACAAGCATAAAGCCAAGAAAATCTAAGTGCTACAACAAAACCATAGCCTACCTTAATTCCTTGCTCAAAATCACCTTTAAGCTATACTTTTGCCCTTTCTTTCTCATTCAATTCGTTCTTGATCTATAAAACAACAAGAACATACACCCATTTAAATAAATCATGCTCTTTTAATCGTTAGGGATCACAACCCATTAATTTTTAGCTATTCACTTACCCTATTTCATCATCTTAGTGTTTTCTTATCATTTAACTTCATGAACCCTACTTGAATTAGCATAAATAATCGTAATTCTAGTCCCATTAGTGTTTTTCACCCTAGGATCATCTCCAACTGAATTTATACACGTTCCCATCATTTTTTATCAATTTCCACAAACTACGGTTAAACCGCCCAAATCTACCATTAATCTATTTTCTAGTGATTTTCTAAGGTTAAACAAAGTAAATTCAAGTCTAGAATGTAATTACTTAACTCCAAAGATGATAAACTCTACAAACCCTCTGAATATAGCCTTCCCTAAAGACTTATTGCATTTTTCAAAAAATGTGGAGAATGAAAATGTTTACTAGTGTTAAAAACTGAATTTTTTACTGCGCGTTACCACTGCAGCGGTTCACGCCCTTTTCCTGGAGGCCGTTGATGTGGTTCTTGTGACCTCTGTAGTGGTTACTTTTTCCAAAATAGTGGTCTGAGGCAGAAACTCGGGACCTCTCATCAGTTTTCCTCATTTTACATCACACACTATGAATTTCGACATCGCAAACCAACCCCTCCACGATAAACGCTATAACAGGAGTTCTATAACTCCATTTCAGGTGCGGGAAGTTGCTACGACTTTCTATAATCATTGACTATCCAACCATCACATCAATACCCACTATTACTAATCACATTAATACCAAATTTGGCTCAACTAACACACCCTTAAGAATAAGCCAATACTAGACTAGCCTTGAATTCCTCAAAATTTTGCTAAGGGTAGTCTAGGTGCAACTTCCACCTCCTATTTCAGTGTAACAACATTTTGGGTCATTACATAAGATATCAATTTACCAACCGTTCATCCCCGAATGCTAACTAGCTCAAAAAAGATATAACAACTGGATTAGAGTGCACCTAAGTCAATGAACAAGTGCGGATACCATTTACACATGTCTACTTTTATCTCCCATGTAGCTTCCTTAATGGTATAGTTCCTCCACTAAACATTCAGATAAGGAATAACTCGTGTCCTCAACTTTCTCACATCTTTAGCTAGAATAATAATCGTTTTCTCTTCATAGGACAGTAGCTTATCAAACAGTTTCGGGTCCCAACGAATAATATAGTCACCATATCCATGGTACTTCTTTAACATTGATACATGGAATATGAGGTGGACCCAGACATACTAGGGGCTAAGGACAATGTGTATGCTACTGACTCCACTTCATTTAATAGCTTAAAAGGTCCTATGTACCTTAGGCTGAACTTGCCCTTCTTGTCGAATCGCATCACACCCTTCATGGGTGACACCTTCAAGAGTACATCCTCCCCTTCTCAAACTTCATGTCTCACTTTGTTATCTACATATTTGTTCTATCGACTTTGAGCCAACCGCTATGAGCTTCTCCTGTATGAATCTCACTTTTTTTAAAGAGTCCTTGAGCATATCGAAGCCCAAGGCCTCACATCGAATGTATCAAACCACCTAATTAGGGACCTACATCGCTTACCATATAAGGCCCTAAAATAAGCCATGTCAATACTAGAGTGGTAGCTATTGTTGTAGGAATATTCACACAACGGTAAGTATTGGTTCCATTGACCCTCGAAGTACATAATACAAGGCTAGAGAATATCCTTAAATGATAGTTCGCTCAGATTGACCATCAATTCATAGGTGGAAAGATGTGCTCCGGTCCAATCTAGAACCCAACTCAAACTAAAACCTCTCCCAAAAATTGAAAGTGAACTGAGTACCCTAGTTGGACACAATTGACACTGGTACCCCACGTAGCCTTACAATCTCCTTCACATAAATCTTGGCCAACTTAGCCGAATTATAATCAACTCTTACCAGAATGAAATGAGCCGAATTAGTCAATCGGTCAACAATAACCCAAATGGACTTGCATTTCCTTAAGGTTTTTTGAAGACCAACCATAAAATCTATCGTTATCCGTTCCTACTTCCATTTCGGAATGGGCCTCCACTGAAAAGTACCACTAGGCTTTCAATCTTCGTATTTGACCTGCTGGTATCTTTGACACTTAACCACGAAATCTACAATGTCACGCTTCATCCTTCTCCACTAATAGAGTTGCCTCAAGTCTTTATCATCTTGTAGAAGCTGAATGTATGGAGTACTTGCAATTATGAGACTCTGCCAGAATAGTGGGAATCAAGTTACCTACCCGAGGTACACATAAATAACCTCGAATTCTCAAAGGCCCCTCATCATCGAGAATGGCCTCCTTCACCTCCCCTTGTAACACCTTTTCTCTGAGGTTGTTCAATTTTTTATCTTCAAACTATCTACTCTTAATCTGATCATAGAATGGGGACCTAACCTCTACATGTGCCAACACCTTTCCTTCGCTAATTTCCTGCAATCTCAAAAAATCATTAGCCAAAGATTGTACCTCTCTCGCCAATGGGCGCCTGGACAACTCCAAAAATGGTAAACTCCCCATGCTAACTGTTTTCTAGCTTAGTGCATCCACCACAATATTGGTGTTACCTGGGTGATACAGAATTGAGATGTCATGGTCTTTAATCAACTCCATCCATCTCCTCTACCTCAGATTCAAATCCTTCTGGGTGAACACGTGTTGTAAGTTGCAGTGGTCGGTGAACACCTCACATTTCACCCTGTTGAGATAGTGTCTCCAATATGTTAAAACGAACACCACAGCTGGAAATTCCAAGTCACGTGTGGGATAGTTTTCTCATAGGGATTTAGTTGTCTCGAAGCATAAGCAATCACATTCTGATCTGGCATCAACACAACACCTAAACCTAAATGTGAGGCCTCACAAAATGCAATAAATTTCTTACCCTCGAAAGGCAGGGTTAGTACTGGAGTAAAAGTTTCCAAATTTTTGTGCTTTTGAAATCTCTCATCACACTTGTCATCCCATTCAAACAGAAATTCTTTCTGAGTCAAGCGGGACAGGTGTGATGCAATGGTAGCAAACCCTTTAATAAATCGACGGTAGTAACTGGCCAACCCAACAAAACTATAAATTTCTGTCACATTTGTTGGTTTACCCCAATTTTTAACCGCCTCAACCATTTTTGGGTCTACTATAACCCCCACTTTAGAAACTTTGTGCCCCAAGAAGGACACCGACAAAAGCCAGAATTCACACTTAGAGTACTTAGCATACAATTACTTCTCCTTTAATATCTTTAACATAACATACAAATGAGCTTCATGCTTTTCCTCACTCTTAGAATAAACAAGTATATCATCAATAAACACAAAAACGAATGAATCCATAAAGGACTTAAAAACTCCATTCATCAAACTCATGAAAGTAGCTGGGGCATTTGTCAAACCAAAAGACATAACCAGGAACTCGTGGTGTCCATAACGAGTTTGGAAGGCAGTCTTCGGGATGTCCCCAGCCCTGATTTTTAGTTGATGATAACCCGACCTCAAATCAATCTTAGAGAACACTGCAGCTCCTTGTAATTGGTCAAACAAATCATTTATTCTAGGTAAGGGATATTTTTTACGAATGGTCGCCTTATTTAATTATCGGTAATCTATGCAGATCCTTATACGACCATCTTTCTTCTTCACAAACAACATCGATTTACCCCAAGAAGAGACAACTGCTCAAATAAAACCCTTTTCTAACAATTCTTGCAATTGGGATTTCAACTCTCTCAGCTCTGCAGGTGCCATGCGGTATAAAAGGATAGAAATAGGTCTAGTCCCCGATTCTAAGTCTATATAAAAGTCAACTTCACAATCTGAAGGCATACCCAAAAGATCATCTAGAAACACTTCTAGGAATTAACATACCACTGGAACTGATGTTGTACGAGGGACTATAGATTTATCTTCCCAAAGATGGGTTAAAAAAGTCCTACACCCCTTCTTTGCTAATTTTTGGGCATGAATTGCAGATACAACCCTCATGGGATTAGTCTTAAAGGTACCCTCCCACTCTAACTTCTCTCTCTCGGGCATTGCTACAGTAACAGTTTTGGTATAACAATCAAGAACAACATGACAAGGGGACAACCAACTCATCCCCAAAATAACATCAAACTCCTCCATATCAAGAATGACCAAGTCTGCAAGGGTCTTAAACCCCATGAACAAAATAGAACACATATAATATAAATTATGAACATATACAGACACCCTAATCAGTGTAGACATATAAATAGGAGTATCAAGATATTCACAGTCTAAGTCCCAACCCATAGCAAATTTCACAAACACATAAGAGAAAGTGGAACTGGAATCAAATAATATAGAATCCATACGATCATAGATAAGAATAGTATATGTGATCACCGCATCGGAAGCTTCCGCTTTAGGACGAGTTGGAACTGCGTAAAGATGTGCCTTATCACCACCATGGACGTCACCCCCACCATTATGAGCTCCATTTCTACCAATTTGGCCTCCTTATCGGTTGGACTGGTTGCCACCCCTAACTTGGACACCACAACCACTTTGTGGAAGGACCCTACCATTTCCTCTTCCACTACGACTTGCCAAAACTAGAGCCATAGAAGCTGGTTGCTACATCAGCTAGCCTACAGACAAAAAATTAGGACAATTCCTCCTGACATGCCCTAAACCCCCACACTCAAAGCATTTGAGTCCCAAAGTAGGCTTCTCAATTGAAGAAGAAGAAAGCATGTATCTTCCATCTCGAGAAGGCTAATAGCTGACCTCAGAAGAGCCCCTACAGATACTGGCATAGCTGAATAGTAGGGCTTAGAAGAACTATGACCCTTTGAGAAAGTACCACTGAATTTGACTGAGGTTCTAGCCTTCCTCTCTTCTACTTTTACCTCTCCCTATTTCTCAAGTGCTTCAATCTTCTTGGCAAATTAAACAACATTCTCGAAGGACTTACTAGACATAACCATAGATAACGTAGCGAACTGAATCCCTGAATTGAGACCCTTCATAAAGTACCTGATCCTCTCCTCATATGAGGTAATCAACTGTAGTGTATAGTGAGACAGGGCATGAAACTTGGCCACATAGGCTATCACGAACATGTTACCCTACTCCAATCTCAAAAACTCATCCTTCTTCTGATAACAGTAAGTGCAGAAAACATATTTCTCAAGGAATACATTCTAAAACTGAGCCCAAGTAAGTAGAGGTAAGGCAACCCTGCACTCTACAAATGACCTCCACCATTGCTTTGCTTCGTTCTGCAGCTAAAAAGAAACAAACTCCATACCATACTTTTCAATAATACCCATCTTGTGCAGAAGTTTATGACAGTCTATTAAGAACTCAAAAACATCCATGAATTCTGAACCTTGGAATACCGGGGGCTTCATCTTCATGAACTTGTAGAATAACCCATGTTCATTAGTACTCATCATTGGTCAAAGTACCTGTTAGGGATACACCCCTGCTTCAGAGTTTGCTTCCATCCTTGGTGCTATAATATAGGCATATTGTAAGTATGTGGACAGAACAACTTGTACAACTAGAGTGTAGCCCATGCCAGCCAAGCTTCCCGAAACCCCCAACACTTGTTGAATCACCTCTGCAGACAAAGGCACCTGTGTTGCCCCATTTGGTGCTCGCTCCACATTTTCTGGAGCTATTAATTTTTCTTTCTCAACTACCTCATCTTCATCCTGAGTAAGGCCTAGAGCATCCTATTATGAGGGAGGGGTCGATCATCTCTGTCTTTTTGATCTCTAGACTGCCTGTGCTCCACCCTTAACGGGCGCTTCTCTCCATTCTCTCTTTCTTGCTCTACCCCTGATTCTAGGCTTGCCCCTGACTGCGACCTCAGCAGCTGATGCAGGCACTATTATAGGTGCTACCGAGGGTTCCATTTTTGTTGCTCTATTGGAATAAGTATTCACCATCTGCAAACAAGAGTGAAAGGATTAGATACCAATATTGATCGCCAGATACCAATTGGAATCAAGTAATAGCATAATAGGAAGAAAGAAAGGAAATTCTTTTCCTAAAGCCCTGTAGCCTCCCAAAGAAAAGTGCAGACATCTTCATACCATTCTGCAGGACTCTACTAGATCTGTTCTTGTACGATAAGATCTATGAACCCAACGCTCTGATACCATCTTTGTCACGACCCAAATGGTCATGATTGGCACCCGCCCTAACCTATGGCAGGAGAACTATACTAATCTCACCCTTACTCACTTAAGCATTATTCTCACCTTCATAATAGTATTAACTCACAAGTTTTTAAACAATTCTAAAAAGGACTCATTCAATAGCTAATAATCATCGAAAGAACTTATTATTCATAAACAAAATAGAGTGCGGAAACCTTTATTTATTATAATCCCCAGGACCTGCAGTCACCATACAAGAACATCTAAGAACAACTAATTTTAGAAATAACTAGAATATCCCAAAACATAACAAGAAAGAATCGTCTTAGTCCCGAAACAAGGGACATAAACATCATAAAAAGATCTGAAGGTTGCCCGGATATGGTGCTCACCCTCAAAATCAGATTCGAACTGCTTTCTAGATCCGAGGTCGCGTGTCAACCGCTGGAAGATGTTTTGCACTCATCAAAAAGAAAAGTACCAGTAGCATCAGTACATCAACAAGAACTGTTAATCATCACAGGCCATCCAACTTAATAATGCGCATGTAAGAAAGTTAAATAGGTATAAAAGAGATCATAACAAAACTCATAAACAATGATATCAATCAACTGAACCCATCATGAATCAACATATAATTACAACTTACAAGTTTATTTTCACAGGCTTTCATACTTTTTCATTTACATCAATAACTCACCATCATATATAATCATCATAAAAGTACTTAATGCATATGAATGAGTGCATGTATGTAAGATGTGCGCATCATCTCTTACTCTTCTCATCCTCATCATCAACATCATAATGTATCGGTGTGGTACCCAGTCTATTGTCACAACATATCATATTGTACCGGTGTGGTACCTGACCCATCATCTCACATATCAGCACAATGCAAATAAAAATGCAATGCAGTCATTTAATCACAAGTCATGCCAGAAGGAGATCATAGATGTCTAAAACACAAATAAGCATAAAGCCAAGAAAGTCTAAGTTCTACAACAAAACCATAGCCTACCTCAATTCCTTGCTTAAAATCACCTTTAAGCCACACTTTTGCCCTTTCTTTCACATCCAATTCATTCTTGATCTATACAACAACAAGAACATACACCCATTTCAATAATTCATTCTCTTTAAATCGTTAGGGATCACAACCCATTAAATTTTATCCATTCACTTACTCTATTTCATCATCTTAGGATTTTCTTATCATTTAACGTCATTAACCCTACTTGAATTAGCATAAATAATCGTAATTCTAGTACCTTTAGTATTTTCTAACACCCGAGGATTATCTCCTATTTAATTTATACACGTTCCCATTATTTTTCATCAATTCCGACTAACTAGGGTTAAACCCCCAAAATCCACCATTAATCCATTTTCTAGTAATTTTTTAAGGTTAAACGTAGTAAATTCAAGTCTAAAATGCAATTACTTACCTTCAAAGATGATAAACTCCACAAACCCTCTAAAAATTTGCCTTTCCTAGAGCATTGTTGCATTTTTCAAAAAAGTAGAGAATGAAATTTTTTCTGTTTTTTAAAACTGAATTTTTTTCTGTGCGTTACTGCAACAACTGATAATTACCACTGCAGCGGTTCGCGCCCTTTTCCTGGAGGCCACTACTGCGGTACCACCACAGTGATTACTTTTTCCAATGCAGTGGTCTGAGGTAGAAACTAGGGACCTCTCCTCAGTTTTCCTCATTTTACAACACACTCCAAGAATTTCGACATCGTAAACCAACCCTCCATGATAAACGCTATAACAAGAGTTCTATAACTCCGTGTCAGGTGCCAAAAGTTGCTATGACTTTCTATACTCATTGGCTATCCAACCATCACATCAAATACCGCTATTACAAATCACATTAATACCAAATTTCGTTCAACTACCACACCCTCAAGAATAAGTCAATACTAGACTAGCTCTAAATTCCTCAAAATTTTGCTAAGGGGTGTCTAGGTACAACTTCTACCTCTTATTTTAGCGTAAAAACATTTTGGATCATTATATTGACCCTAGAGAACATAGCCCATGGCTCGCAAATGTGAAAACCATTTTGGTCTGCACCAGTTGCTGACGCACCAGCAAAATTCCTAAGTCCAAATGGACCCCGACCAAGTGCCCGAGATTCTCTTGGAACCCCATGCACAAAAACAAACTATGCTACTCTACCAAAAACGACATTCTAGACTCAAAAAAACTATTAAAATTTCCAACAGAGGTCATTTTGATGAAAAGTGCGCCCCACACCCAGTGTTCCACTTTACTAAATTCCAGCCAATATCCCAAAATGAGCTCGGAAACCTTGGGACCCAAACCAAAGTTCCCCCTAGCCTAAAATCCACATTTTGAGGCTAACAAAACTATCAAAATTCTCATCCGAGGGCATTTACTTGAAGTTTAGGCTAGAGACCTATGTCTCAACTTTAAAAGCTCCAAAATAGGAAAACTAGAATAAAAACCAAATGAACTGCTCGAGAACCAAACTATCAGTCCCAGCAAGTCATAAATGACTTGGGGAAGCTATAGGAAAGCTCTAAATGCAGAAAAATATGAAAAAGCAAAAAAATAACCCGAAGGGTTATTAAAGTAGGGTTTATTTGATATAGTTTTCTATTAATTATGATATATTCAAAAAATTATATGTATTTTACCACGAATCTATACAATATCCGAGTACGTACAAAATGGAAGTATACATTACTTATTGTTATTATAAGTGGTGACATATATTTACTTTTCAACTAATAACACTTTATGCATTGACATGTGTTAACTTTTCAATTAATAATAAATTTAACTCATGCACAATTTGGCACCGCTTGGAATATATGTACATATCCTTACCTATACTACCTCGACATCTTCTTATTATTTAGGAACTTTTTTGTATTTATTTTCTCTTAAAAAAATATATTAGTTGTAGTTGTACACTTTCCTATGTAGATGCACGCTGAGGGGATTTGGATGGAAAAGATATTTTAACATTATATTAGATAATCGATAGGAAATCAATTATCTACATCAAGATATTCAAGCTCAGATTCTAGATATGTTAAGGCTATTCTTTTTTTTGATATGATTTTTTAAGATTTGTGATTATTGGGTCTAGCGTGCTATCAAAGAATTAGTTATTAGACATTGCTAAATTGTTATTGTTGTTATTCTTGTTAGAAAACTCTTATTTGGTATTTTTGGTTCCGAATCAAGTTGGAAGTAGGATGTGATGTATACATGGTTGTGATTATCATATTATGGTGATTGTTGAGTTAATCATGATTATGGTTGTGGTACAAAAGAGATACAGTTAAATGTATGTTACTTGTGGGGTTGCTAATTTATAGACATACATATATTATATCTATGGTGTTGCTATTTTTCATACTCATACTTTACTTATTGTTTTAGATATCATGGTAGCCTTATCGGCCTACATAGTGATTGACATATTTTTAGATATCATGATGATTTTGTCGGCCCATATATGGCGATTGACATGATTTTAGATATCATGGTGGCATTATCAGTCCATATAGCGATTTACGTATATTTAGATAACATGGTGGTCTTGTCGACCAGCATAGAAATTTACTTATTTATGTTATGGACTACTTATTATCTAAAATTATTATTGTGGTACGATTTACATAGTGTTTGCCCACATATATACGCATGGTGCAAATGCATTACATTTCATGTATTTTGAGACTAGGATTGAGGTGTACGCCTACACCATATGTAGTTCATGTCTTTTGAGGTTAGGATCGGGGTGTATGCCTACACTACATACATTTCATGCCTTTTAAGGCTAGAATTAGGGTGTACGCCAACACTACATACATCTAATAATTTTTTAGGCTAGGATCAGGATTTTTTCCAACACCACATGCATTACATGCCTTCGAGGCTATGGATCGGGGTGTATGCCTATACCACATGCATCATAATACGTTTCATATGATTGTGTAATCTAGCTTTGATTTGTTTTTGTCAGTCGTGTGTGGGGCTTTTGGGGACTTAGTAAGTTATTGATGCTATGGTGGTATAAGTTGAATCGAAAATGGATAGAATTTGTTACAAGTTATCGACAGTAAGTGGTTGTGTTATTGTTGTGATTATTGGGTAAGATAAAGTAGGGACATGTAACATTTTTGAGTCAATGGTTTGTTCTGTTCTAATTGCATTGCATACATTGTCATGTAATTATGGTCGGAACCTATCGAGATTATGAGGGCATGGGTAAGTTGTAGTTTGATCGTTCAATTTCTTCTATTTGTGTAATTTGCATTAGGGACAGGAGAAGTGGATACGAGCTACACAGGTAGTACAGTTTCTATGAGCAGATTAAATTTATCGTATTGTAGTTTCAGTTTTAGCTAGGCAGTTGTTGTTATTTTGTTGCCTTATATAATCAGTACAATATTTTATACTGACTCCCCATTACCTGAGTGATGCTATATTTATGATTGCACATTATCAGGTAGACAGAGGCCATCATTACGTGTGGTTGAGTCTAGCGGATAAGTTAGTATGCTCTATTCTTTCTAGAGTTGCTAAGTCGGGAGTCTTCTTTGGCTTTGTATAGGTCAGGGGTATGTCGGTGCCTTGTCCCAACTCTTGGTTACCAATTTTTCATCTTAGAGGCTTATAAACATCTATTGTGGGTCACGTTGTCAGTTGCGGCCTCATTTGCCTTGTGTTATACTTTTGTTTTATTTGAGTTTGTTTCCATAGCATTTCATTTTGTTTGGATGGGCCTTAATGGCTCAATGATGTTGTTTGGTTTGGTTTCTGTTGGTTCGCTCAATCAATGCAGAATCGGTGCTAGTCACACCTCCCCGAGTTTAGGGTGTGACAAACTCGGTATCAGAGCAATGTTGTGTTCTAGGGAGTCTACAAGTTGTGTCTAGTAGAGTCTTTTTTATGGGTGTGTTGTGCACCACACTTATATTTAGGAGGCTACATGGCATTTAGGATTTGTTACTATTATTTTATCTTCCAGGTCGTGCTATAGATCTGAGTCTTAAGTGTTAGATTATCAAAATTATGTGTTTTATTTGATATTCGAGGATGAATTTTTCTAAGAGGGGAAGGATGTAACACCCCGAATGGTTACAGTGTCCTTTCCATGGCGAAGGCTTACGAGCCTAGATTTGAGAATTTTATTATTATCAAGCGTGTTTGAAAATATTTGATTTAACTTAAAATTTGATAAAAGATTATATTTTTATTATTTTTCTAAAATATCTTAAATACTTATGAAAAACATTATTATGATATATCTGTGTATGTATTTATTTTACAAGAGTCTATACATTATTAATATTTTAATGGAGATAATAGGTCTAATCATGTTGATAAAATATTATTATGAGAGATAGGCTTTATTCAATATAATTTTCTATTAATTATGGTATATTTAAAGCTATATGTATTTTACCAAGAACCTATGCAACATTTGATTACGTATAAAATGGGATTGTACATTATTTATTGTTATTATAGGTAGTGACATATATTAACTTTTCAGTGAATAACACTTTATGCATTGGCATGTGTTAACTTTTCAAATAATAATAAATGTGACTCATGCACAATTTGGCACCGCCTGGGATATATGTATATATCCTTACCTGTACTACCTCGACATCTTCTTTTTATTTAGGAAATTTGTTGTATTTATTTTCTCTTTACAAAATATATTAGTTGTAGTAGTACACTTTCATTTGCAGATGCACGTTGAGAGGATTTTGGTGGAAAAATATTTTAATGTTTGTTTGTATCTATGTTTGTTGTTTTTTGGAAGATTTTTGTTTATGTTGTTTTGGTGATATTTATGATTTCGAATAAATAGTCTATGGTATTACTCTGTGGGTGTCTTGCTTCTTTTATTATCTAGCAATGTGTTATCTCTTTCTTGTTGTTTATTTTTATGATTTTTGTTTGTTTTTGTTATCTGTTCTGAGTCGGGGGTCTATCGAAAACAGCCTCTCTACTTTATCTGAGGTAGTGGTATGGACTGCGTACACTTTACCCTCCCCAGACCCCACTTGGTGGGAATACACTGGGCATGTTTTTGTTGTTTTATATTTGATCATCAATAGAAAATCAATTATCTATATCAAGTTATTCAAGTTTGGATTCTAGGTATGTTAAGGCTATTCTCTTTTTTACATGATTCCTTAAGATTAGTGATTATCGGGCCTAGCATGCTATTGAAGAATTGGTTATTAGACTGCTAAATTGTTATTGGTGTTATTCTTGTTAGAAAACTCCTATTCAATGTTGTTGGTCCCGAATCAAGTTGGAAGTAGGATGTGGTGTATATATGGTTGTGATTATCATGTTACGGTGATTGTAGAGTTAATCGTGGTATTATGGTTGTGGTACAGAAGAGATACAATTAAATACATGGTACTTGTAGGGTTGCTAATTTACAGACTTACGCATATTATATTTGTGGTGTTTCTATTTTTCATACTAATGCCTTACTTGTTGTTTTTGATATCATGATGGCCTTTTTGACCTGCATAGTGATTGACATGGTTTTCGATTTCATTATGGCCTTGTCAGCCTTCATAGTGATTGATGTGATTTTAGATATCATAGTGGCTTTGTTACACCACATAGCGATTTACGTGCATTTAGATATGATGGTGGTCTTATCGACTCACATAGTGATTTACTTATTTATGTTATGGACTGCTGGTTATCTAAAATTATTGTTTTGGTACCATTTGTGTAGTGTTTGCCACATATATACTCATGGTACAAATGCATTGCATTTCATGTCTTTTGAAAGTAGGATTGGTGTATATTTCTACACCACAAGCATTTCATGTCTTTTAAAGTTAGGATCCGGGTGTAGGACTACACCACATGCCTTTTGAGGATAGATTGGGGTGTATACCCACACCTCATGCATTTCATGCCTTTTGAGGCTAGAATCAGGATGCAAGCCTACACCATATGTATTTCATGCCTTTTGAAGCTAGGATCAGGGTGTTCGCCGATACCACATGCATTACATGTCTTTAAGGCTAGGGATCGGGGTGTATGCCTACAACATATGCATCACATTACATTTTATAGGGTTATATAATATAGCTTTGGTTTGTTATTATCGGCCGTGTGTGGGGCTTATGGGGCCTTAGTGAGTTGTTGATGTTATGGTAATATAAGTTTAATCGCGAATGGATAGATTTGGCTATGAGATATCGATAGTTGGATGTCGTGTTATAGTTGTGATGATTGGGTGAGCAGAAGTTGAGGCAGGTATGATTGTTGAGGCTACAATTTATTCAATTCTAATTACATTGTGATGTAACGACCCTATCCGTTACTACGGTCTAGTCTAGTGTGCCAAAATTTGGGTTAAGATTCTCCCTGAATAAAGTGTTAGAAATTTCAAGCAAGGCTAGTCTTGGATGAAATTCGAGTGTGGTATGGTCTAGAATAGTACAGAAATGGATAAATTAATGTTTCAGTAATTTGAAATCATTTTGTGATAGCTAAGACGTTAAGGAACCTGTAGAAACTTTTGGAAATGAATTCAGGTTAGTAGAACTTCAGGTATCGTGTTTGACATAAATGGGGTAGTTTGGGATGTCAACCTATTTCCACCAAAATCCTTCATTGAGGTAAGTAATTCTACCCTTTTTACTAGTTTCTCGAAGAATTATCCTTAGGATCACTAGTTTTTGAGTATGGGAAAGGATTTTACTTGATCTAGGTGGAATTTTTGGTGTAATTTAGTGATTATGGGTGACACCCTTGGGTTTTGGTTAAATATGGATGAACTAAGGTTGCATGCTTAGAATTCACCTTAATAAACATGAATTTGATAGAATTAAGGTGGAATAATGGTAGAAAAACTCTAGATTGAGGGAATGATTATGATTTTGGCCTTGCGGTTTTGGGATTAGGTTATAATCCTTGATATTATTAGGCCATTTGTTGAATGTGTGTTGTATTGTTCTTTTTAGACCAAAACCAAGCTAAAATTGCAAGAAAGGGCAAGGCACATGTTTGTTAGAGCAAGAGCTAGCTTGGATTAAGGTAGGTGATTGTTAAATGTAGTTGAAAACTCAATTTGGTTTATCTGTGCATATTAACTATCTCTCTGTGTACTTGTTAAAATGCATGCTTAAAAAGGTTGAATTGTTGAATGATATTCTAAGTGTGTAATCACATCTAATAAGGTTGTATTATTATTCTCGCTCGTGATTGTACTTGTTCTCTATTGTGATTGTATGTGTGTGACACGGGTTGATATTGTGAGATGAATCGGTAAAGTTAATCATTATGATATTGGTTGAATTCAGTGAGTATAAGGGTAGGGACGTTGAAATAAGTGTGGCATAACATTGGTTTGGGATAAGAGTGGCAGACACTAGATGTCTAGGATATTTGGTACATGGACTGAGCTCGTCCCTAGCAGGTCATGGCTAGTGGGTAATCATAAGACCTTTAGCATGTGTGTACATGGTATTGGTGAGTTTGATGATTTCTTGATGTCAATCGAGTTATGTTGTTGTTGATATATTTAGTTCCTTGAGTGGACAGAGTTATTTTGTTGTTGATATATTTGATTCCTTGAGTGTATCGGTTGACATTATTGTTGCTATTTGGATCCCTGAGTGATCTGGGTTGTTGGCATAAATAAATTGTATAATTTCTGTGAAGTCTATTAAAACAATAGTTGTGGCAAGTTAAAACTTAATATTGTTGGTCATGGTATGTGACTTGGTTTATTGTTGTTAGACGTGGTTTTGACTTGGTGAATTATCTATGTTGACTCATACTTGAATATACTCATTTGGTATTGTTATGAAAGGTTAGTTGAAGGTTTAATTGAGGTAAAGGTAAATTGATAAGGGTTTCATGGTTGTTCTTGTTCACATGGTGATAGTTATTTGTTCTCATTTATTATTTTGGGTTGGCTGATGACCCTATTAGTATATAGTGGCTTTGTACTGATACTACCTGTACTCTTTCTTTTTTTGAGTGCAGAGTATCTTCCAATGGCTACATCGAGACCTCAGCTTTAGTGTATGATTTGCTTCGACTCAAGGGTGAGCTACATCTTTCGAGCAGCCATAAGTCATCTCCCTTTTTGGTTTTTGCCCACTTGTTTCGGACATAGACACTTAGCTATTTTATTTTCTGGGTTGAACCCGAAATTGACATTAATAGATATTTTGGTGCAATGACTTTCAGTTCTTGGGGGTATTTTAAATTATTCATATATTTTCGTATTTGTTTATTATTATCATTATTAGAACATTTTGAGAGATTGATTTATTAATGAAATTTCTAGCTTCTTTTGGAATTTGTTAAGTGGAATGAATGATTAGTTAGGGTAATGGTTCTCTCACCAGAGGGATAATATGGGTGCAACTCACGACGGGTTTAGGTCATGACAATTGCATTGCATACATTATCATGTGATTGTGGTCGACATCTGTCGAGCTTATGGGGGCACAGGAAAGATGTAGTTTGATGGTGAAGTGCTTGTTATTTGTGTGATTTGCATTAGGGACAGTAGAAGGGGATACGAGAAACGCATGTAGTGCGGTTTCTGTGAGCAAATTAATTTTGACATATTGAAGTTTCAGTTTCTGTTAGGCAGTTGCTATTATTTTGTTGCCTTACATACTCAATACATTATTTAGTACTGACATGTCACGCCCCAAATCCCATTGAGGCGGACTGGCACCCGAAGCCGATAAGGCTCGAGAGAACCAATCTTTGCTCATATCCATTCATATGCATGTCTTCGTATGAACCTCATTATGACTCATACAACTATGCGGAAGTCATGGAAACATATGCTATATATATATACAAAACTTGGCTGTTAGGGTCATTAAGTCAAAACGGACATACATCTCTTGCATTCAGTTTCCCACATATGTCTACAAAAGCCTCTAACAGATGCATCTACAAGACCAACTTAAAGTCGGGACAAGTCCCCTCTTTATACAATATTTATAACAACAAAACAAATGTACAGCTGTGACTCAGAAAGCCCCGAACCAACTGGAGCTCACCAATGATCTACAAAAACCGGCAACCTACTGTGGAGGTCTACCGGCACCTGCTGCCTGCAGCATTTAAATTAAGCCCCCAAGGGGGTCAGTACGAAGAATGTACTGAGTATGTAAGGATATAAGAAACTACATCATACATAAGAATGTCAATGGAATAGAATATGAGAGAATAGTCAATGTGAATAAACCATCATTTTATATGTGTGGAAATATGTACCTTGCTTCTATTATTGTCATTTTCGATCATTCACTCATCTCCTTATCTTTTATATAATATCTTTCATAATTACTTTCATTCAAGAGAATTGCCTTCACTCAAGAGACTTGCCTCCAAGATATTCCTTTCGTTGCTTTTACGCTCATCATCATTATTATTAGTCTCTATCGGGGTTTTTAATATATAACATACATCCACCTTATAGGTGGGTTAGAATATATAACATACATCCACCTTATAGGTGGGTTATAATATAACATACATCCACCTTATAGGTGGGTTATAATATATAACAAACATTCACCTTATAGGTGGGTTATAATATAACATACATCCACCTTATAGGTGGGTTATAATATAATACCTACACATTTCTTCATTTCTTACTTGGGAGAGATTGATTCATTCACTTATGAGAGATTGATATAATGATAGTCATAACATTATTAGAACTTGGAACACAACATTCTCAGAACTTTAGAGTCATAATATTGTTGGAACTTTGGAATCGTGTCCACCCTACATCTATTATTTTCCTTCACTTTTCCAACCAACAAATATATGTAACTTACTTTCTTTCTTTTGAGAGATTGGTATATTTGCTCATGAGGGATTGGTATATTTGTAGTCATGATATTATTGGAAGCTTTAGAGCATAACATTATTAAGACTTTAGAGCTATGTCCATATTTATATAACACATGAACAACAATGACTAATGAATGAGGAATATGTGACTCAACAATAGATAGCAACTTGAAATGAGATACCTTTGGACATTTCGGAATGGAATAGGTACAATGTCAATATGATCAATATGTTGCAGAAGGATACAGTAAGGGTAACCCTACATACCTTATGATCTCAATATGAATATACCGTCCTAGATGTGAATACAACAATCCAGTTCCTTCCTTACGTGTCACTCTACAACACAAGTTCATAACGGAGCTCACGTCAACAACTAGTTACCTTACAAGTGTATAAGATGACAATGAATTACGTGACTGCTATATAGCGTCATTTAGTCCTTTACAATACAATCCACTGCATTATCATACCAACAACACCATCATATTTCACACATTGACCAAGACATCATAAACCAATAACATTTCACACCAAGTTTACCCTTTACACTTCCCCATTAACACTATGTTACCTTTTCTCCGTCAAGTCACTCGATAGCTTTCACAATAACACTTTAACAACAATCCATATTTTATACCATTCAAAATACCTCCGGTATACTCCTTTATAGTCATTTAAAAGGTACCATAAGTTGATAATTGCATCCATAAAGGGTATAGGGGCTTTGGGGGGTCAAAGAGATGCAAAAACAACTGAAACGAACTTCTGGGCTGACCTACAAAGCTACCTGCACCCGAATTTGGATGACCTGCATACTCATGTGACCCTTGGTAGTATCCAGGGGCACTTACGAAGTCACTTGCGCCCGCAGGTGCTTCGTCTGCGAGGGTGGGTGCCCGTTTCAGCCAAAAAGGGTCTCTTGGGTCCTTTTATGCCATGAATGGTCCATGATCATAACTAAACTTCTCTTGACATATTTTATATCATATTGGATGCCAAAAATCATCCATGGTTTCACAACACACATGAACATCACCAAAACCACACTTTTCCTTCAATACACCACCAAATCCATGCACAATTTTGCAATAACAATTCCAAATATTATGTACAAGAATAAAACAAGTTAAGGATATAATAACATATTACATGTCAATATTGAGCCCATAAAGTTCACTTCCTTCAAGACCACAAGTCCATTTTCAAGTTTACAAGGCAAAAACCTTCACCGATTAAGCAAACATAAATTGTTTCACATATAGTGAACTTCTCACACTTCACCAACATAACCAACATGATCTACACCATATTACATTCATATAATATATTAAAACATGAGAGTGAACACTTACTAAAGCTTTCCAAGGAGTGATCTTGTCCCAAGAAGAAGATAGCTTAGGGTTTGAGTTGAGAGAATGTTGTGGAAAATTCTAGATTTTTGGCATGTGTGAAATGGTGAATAAACAACTGATTTTTTCCACCTTATAAAGACCCTTTAAAGTCATCCTTAGCCAATAATTTTGGTCAATAATGACATGCTTACTTGGTCCATGTAGAATGGGTCATTTTGCCCCTTTGGGCCAAGTCTTTTTGCCTAATATTTGGGCCTTAATTGAGCCCAATTCATTAGATTAAATTCATCCCACTTAAATTAATTCATAATACCTCAAAACTCCCATGTCCAAATAATTCCATGAATGTTACGGTAATCCACTAGGTTCGGAAATGTACGGGGTGTTACATCCTTCCCCCCCTTAGAAACATTCGTCCTCAAATGTTAATGACAGTACTTAACCCAAAAAATGTAATTCTAAATACATTCTTCGGTTTTAAACAACTATGGGTACTTTTCTTTCATTCTTCTTTTTCGGCTTCCCATGTAACCTCTTCTACTTATTGCTTCCTCTAACATACCTTTACGGACACTACTTATTTATTTCTTAACCTATTCATTTGTCGATCCGTAACAACAATAAGTATCTCTTCATAAGTGAAGTCTTCTGTAACTTATATATCTTCAATGGGAGCAATGAATCTCCTATACACTTTCCAAGCATTGAAACATAAATTACTGGATGAACTGTGGAGAGTTCCTTGGGGTAGTGCTAATTTATATGCACTTACCCAAATCTTCGGGTATTCTCATATAGTACGTTATATAGGGCCAACCTTTTTTCCTTCCATACAAAGCTTTAGAAGGTGTCATTTTGCTATTTGAATGATAGCTAGTATTGTAGGCAATTTCAATAAGCGATCGATGTTCATCCCAACTACCTTTGAAATACAATGTACAACTCGTAACATATCTTCAAATATTTATATAGTACGTTCTGCCTGTCTATCCATCGGGGGATGAAAAGTCGTACTTAAGTTCACTTGGATTCCCAAACTTTCCTGAAAAGGTTTCCAAAAGTGTGTAGCAAATTGATCTCATAGAGAGTGGAATCACATGTAATCGCACTATCTCCTTAACATACAACCTGGCCTAATCTCTAGCTATATAAGTGGTCTTGAGTGGTAGACACTATGCAGACTTGGTAAAATCCATGTTAATCACGTCCCATTTCCACTGGAGGATTGATACATTCGGATGTTTTACTTTTACTGGTTGGCAATTTGGACATTGAGCTACAAATTCTATAATGTTTCTTTCATATAAACCTTATACATTCCTTCCAATTCATGGTGCATTTTTGGTAGCTCCCTAATAAATAGAATACCGTGAATGATGTGCTTTTGCCATAATGCATTTACTTAGCTAATATATATATCCAATACATAAAATCTACCTTGCCTTTTCGTAAGTTGACCACCAATGCTTCCCAACACTTTACGGCTTAACACATCGAGTACTACGTTTACTTTTCTGAGATGGTATACGATATCAATATTCTAAGCTCTCGGTAGTCTCACCCATCTTCGCTGTATCAAAAGTAGGTACCTCTGCTTAAAGCTATATTGTAACTGTCATGATCAGTATATATATCAATGTGAACCCCATACCATTAGCGGCGCCATACTTTTAAAGCAAATATCATGACTGCTAATTCAAGATCATGTGTTAGCTAATTCTGTATTCATATGGACATAATTGTCTTGAATCATAAGTTATTACATTACCATATTACATCAATACATATCCTAAGCCGACCCTTGAAGAAGCACAATATACTACATACCCTTCTGTGCCTTCGGGAAGTACTAATACAGTTAATTTATCTTTCAGTTCTTGGAAACTCTTCTCACATGCATCCTTCCCTTGAAACGTGGTTGTTTTGTGTTAACTTGTTAAGGGTATTGAAATGGAAGATAAACTCTCCAACAAACTTCCTGTACTAGCCGATCAACCCAAGAAAATGATGAATCTCCGTAAGCATCGTAGGCCTTAGCCAAGTTTTCACCGCTCTATAACACTTATTAGCATGGTTTTCTTATGATTTTGAATATCATCACCACACATGGTCACATACACACTTAAAAGTGGCTTGAACACCCTATTTATCAAACCCGTAAACACAGTTGGTGCATTTTTTAGCTATATGACATAACTAAAAATTTATAACGACCACACCGCGTTCAGATGGCTATCTTGGGTATATTTGTTTTCTCTAATCCCTACCGGATGATTAGTGCCCCTTAACCAGTCAATTAAATCATAAATTTCGAGGAGGGGATATTTATTCGTAACTTTCACCTTACTCAGTTACTGACTAAAAGTAGGCCGAGTGCCTGGCATCACATCAATACCAACTCATACATCGAGGAAATTTATTTACCCTCGGAACCAATTAAAGAGTTGGTGGTTCCACACTAATATCTTTCACTCTTACTAAGTGACATATGTACCTTTTAGAGATCATTTTCCTTGCCTTAAGATAGGAAATAAACTTACCTCTCGTTGCTCTAATATTATCCCTTGAAAATAATTACTATACAATTACGATGTATTATCTTCGCTTCAATTGATTCACTAACTAGTGTAAATACGTCAATTGGCTTAACTAATGAATCTGGTGTTCTTTCACCCCCTTTTTTTTTCGCAATCAATGGAATAATATATGATAATGTCAAATACAGGTCACTCAATGCATAAACCTTATGTAAAAAAATACAAATACTATACCTGTGCTCTTTTGTGGACACTCTCTCATCATGTGTCCTGACCTATGACACCAAAAACAAACATTCGTGTCAAACCAGCATTCACCTAGATGAAACTTTCCACAACACTGGCACAGCTGACGAGAAAATCTTGTTATCTGTAAACCTCGAACCACACTGCTTTGCCCAGCATGACTGCTTCTAGATCCTCAAAATTGAGGTGGAGTACCTGCTGTAGGGTTCGAACATGATGGTCTAGGTGGTCTAGAAAGAACTCGAGGTGTCTAAATTCTCCTTGGGATGCCATAAACTGTCCCGTCGGTCTAGCCCTCTTTGACGGCCCTTCTTCAAATTCTTGTGTCGTTCTCCGTTGCCTCTGACCCTTCATTTTCTGCACAAAAACTTATATTCTTGCTATATCCATGTCTCTATTTAACGCAGCAATAGTATAGTCCCTTACCAAATATGGCTCCAATCTGCTCACATACCGATGGAATCTGTCGACCATATTGGCTACTACATTTGGAGCATACCTAGCCAAGGAATTAAACCGGAGACTGTACTCCCTGACGCTCATGTTCCCTTGACGAAGACTTAAAAACTGATCTGCACGATCCTCTCGAATCTCATAGGGAAGATAGTGATCAAGAAATGCCCCGTTCTAAATTCCTCCCAACTAGGTGGAAATGCACCTATACCCCTAGATCATTTCCAATCTTCGTACCATAATATAGCCTCTCCTTTTAGTCTATATGCTGCAAGCTCCACTGTTTCTATACCATTTATGTGCATAACCTCTAGTGCCCTTTGAATTTGGTCCACGAAGTCCTGTGGATCTTCATTCAAATCTGATCCGGCAAAGGTGGGAGGATCCAATTTCAGAAAATCCTGTGTCCTTCGACTAGCTGCCCTATTTGTATCATCATTCCTTACCGTTGGAACAATTTGTCCTTGAGTCCACGCAACAACTATACGAGTCAACATTTGCACCGAATCGCTTAGATCCCGCACAGTACCATTAACAGGTGTTTCGGCAGGTTCTTTTCTCCCTCCCAGCTCTTCTGAAGCGGGAAAAGTAGGGGAAGCTTGCGTTGTAAACTCAGTTTTAGCCCCGCCCTGACTAGCTTGGTCAGGTGGTGATTTACACGTCCCTTCTCCGGTAGGCATATCTACCTGATTATCTTTGCCCCTATCTTGTCTTGTCATCGACATTTTACTATATCAAAGAAAACCAATTACAATGGTCAGATATAATTCCACCTACCACATTGGCTCTACTGCACGATCTAGGAATGAAGAAAAGAAACTACCCCTAAATGTCCCGTAGCCTCCTACTTATAAATGTGGCGCATAACACATCCATAAGCAAGACTCTACTCAGAAACGGCTTTGTAGACACCCTTAGAACGACTTGCTTTGATACCACTTTTGTCACGCCCCAAATCCCATTGAGGCGGACTGGCACCCGAAGCCGATAAGGCTCGAGAGAACCAATCTTTGCTCATATCCATTCATATGCATGTCTTCGTATGAACCTCATTATGACTCATACAATTATGCGGAAGTCATGGAAACATATGCTATATAAATATACGAAACATGGCCGTTAGGGCCATTAAGTCAAAACGGACATACATCTCTTGCATTCAGTTTCCCACATATGTCTACAAAAGCCTCTAACAGATGCATCTATAAGACCAACTTAAAGTCGGGACAAGTCCTCGCTTTATACAACATTTATAACAACAAAACAAATGTACATCTATGACTCGGAAAGCCCCGAACCAACTAGCTCACCAATGATCTACAATAACCGGCAACCTACTATGGAGGTCTACTGGCACCTGCGCCTGCAGCATTTAAAGTAAGCCCCCAAGGGGGTCAGTACGAAGAATGTACTGAGTATGTAAGGATATAAGAAACTACATCATACATAAGAATGTCAATGGAATAGAATATGAGAGAATAGTCAATGTGGATAAACCATCGTTTTATATGTGTGGAAATATGTACCTTGCTTCTGTTATTGTCATTTTCGATCATTCACTCATCTCCTTATCTTTTATATAATATCTTTCATAATTACTTTCATTCAAGAGAATGGCCTTCACTCAAGAGACTTGCCTCCAAGATATTCCTTTCGTTGCTTTTACGCTCATCATCATTATTATTAGTCTCTATCGGGGGTTTTAATATATAACATACATCCACCTTATAGGTGGGTTAGAATATATAACATACATCCACCTTATAGGTGGGTTATAATATAACATACATCTACCTTATAGGTGGGTTAGAATATATAACATACATCCACCTTATAGGTGGGTTATAATATAACATACATCCACCTTATAGGTGGGTTATAATATAATACCTACACATTTCTTCATTTCTTACTTGGGAGAGATTGATTCATTCACTTATGAGAGATTGATATAATGATAGTCATAACATTATTAGAACTTGGAACATAACATTCTTAGAACTTTGGAGTCATAATATTGTTGGAACTTTGGAATTGTGTCCACCCTACATCTATTATTTTCCTTCACTTTTGCAACCAAAAAATATACGTAACTTACTTTCTTTCTTTTGAGAGATTGGTATATTTGCTCATGAGGGATTGGTATATTTGTAGTCATGATATTATTGGAAGCTTTAGAGCATAACATTATTAAGACTTTAGAGCCATGTCCATATTTATGTAACACATGAACAACAATGACTAATGAATGAGGAATATGTTACTCAACAATAGATAACAACTTGAAATGAGATACCTTTGGACATTTCGGAATGGAATAGGTACAATGTCAATATGATCAATATGTTGCAGAAGGATACAGAAAGGATAATCTTACATACCTTATGATCTCAATATGAATATACTGTGCTAGATGTGAATACAACAATCCAGTTCCTTCCTTACGTGTCTCTCTACAACACAAGTTCATAACGGAGCTCACGTTAATAACTAGTTACCTTACAAGTGCATAAGATGACAATGAATTACGTGACTGCTATATAGCGTCATTTCATCCTTTACAATACAATCCACTGCATTATCATACTAACAACACCATCATATTTCACACATTGACCAAGACATCATAAACCAATAACATTTCACACCAAGTTTACCCTTTACACTGCCTCATTAACACTACGTTACCTTTTCTCCGTCAAGTCACTCGATAGCTTTCACAATAACACTTTAAAAACAGTCCATATTTTATACCATTCAAAATACCTCCGGTATACTCCTTTATAGTCATTTAAAAGGTACCATAAGTTGATAATTGCATCTATAAAGGGTATAGGGGCTTTGGGGGGTCAAAAAGATGCAAAAACAACCGAAACGAACTTCTGGGCTGACCTTCCAAGACACCTGCACCCACAGGTGGATGGAATCCATCCGTAGGTGACCCTTGGCATTATCCAGGGGCACCTGCGCCCGCCGGTGCTTCGTCTGCGAGGGCGGGTGCCCGTTTCGGCCAAAAAGGGTCTCTTTTGGGTCCTTTTATACCATGAATGGTCCATGATCATAACTAAACTTCTCTTGAAATATTTTAGATCATATTGGATGCCAACAATGAGCCATGGTTTCACAACACACATGAACATCACCAAAACCACACTTTTCCTTCAATACACCACCAAATCCATGCACAATTTTGCAATAACAATTCCAAACATTATGTACAAGAATAAAACAAGTTAAGGCTATAATAACATCTCACATTTCAATATTTAACCCATCAAGTTCATTTCCTTCAATACCACAAGTCCATTTTCAAGTTTACAAGGCAAAAACCTTCACCGATTAAGCAAACATAAATTGTTTCACATATAGTGAACTTCTCACACTTCACCAACATAACCAACATGATCTATACCATATTACATGCATATAATATATTAAACCATGAGAGTGAAAACTTACCAAATCTTTCCAAGGAGTGATCTTGTCCCAAGAAGAAGATAGCTTAGGGTTTGAATTGAGAGAATGTTGTGGAAAATTCTAGATTTTTGGCATGTGTGAAATGGTGAATAAACATCTGATTTTTTCCACCTTATAAAGACCCTTTAAATTCATCCTTATCCAATAATTTTGGTCAATAATGACATGCTTACTTGGTCCATGTAGAATGGGTCATTTTGCCCCTTTGGGCCAAGTCTTTTTGCCAAATATTTGGGCCTTAATTGAGCCCAATTCATTAGATTAAATTCAGACCACTTAAATTAATGCATAATACCTCAAAACTCCCATGTCCAAATAATTCCATGAATGTTACGGTAATCCACTAGGTACGGAAATGTACGGGGTGTTACATGACATCCCTATTTCCTGGGTGACATTATATTCATGCATGCAGGTTATCAGGAAGACAAGGACTCTCATTACGTGTGGTCGAGTTCGGCGGATAAGTAGGTATGCTCCATTCTTTTCAGAGTCACTAAGTCGGGAGTCTTCTTTGGCTTTGTATAGGTTATGGGTACGTCGGTACCTTGTCCCAACACTTGATTACCGATTTGTCACCTTAGAGGCTTGTAGACATCTACTGTGGATCAGGTTTTTGGTTGCTACATTATTGACCTTTTGTTATACTTTTGTTTCATTCGAGTTTGTTTCCATTGCGTTTCATTTTGTTTGGCTGGGCCTTGACGCCCCACCTAGTTTTTGTTGGTTCTCTCGATTAGGTATGGAACCGAATTCCAGTTGCGCCTCCCCGAGTTTAGGGCATGACAAACTTTGTACCAGAGCAACGTCGTGTCCTAGGGAGTATATAAGCCCTGTCTAGTAGAGTTTTTTTTATGGATGTGTTGTGCACCACACTTATATTCAGGAGGCTATAGGGCATTTAGGATCTGATATTATTCTTTCATCTTTTAGATAGTGTTATGAGTTGAGTCTTAAGAGTTGGGTTGTCCATATTATGTGTTTTATTCAAAATTCAAGGATGAATGTTCATAAGAGGGGAAGGATATAACTCTTTGGATTTTTACGGTGTCCTTCTTTCCAAAGCGAAGGCTTACGAGCCTAGATTTGAGAATTTTATTATTACCAAGCGTGTTCAATATGTTTGATTTAAATAAGAATTTGGTAAAAAGTTATATTTTTATTGTCTTCCAAAAATATTTTAAATATTCGTGAAAAATATTACTTATGATATTTTTGTGTATGCATTTATTTTACAAGAGTTTATACACTATTAATATTTTAACAGAGATAGTAGGTCTAATTATGTTGATAAATTATTATTATGAGAAGTAGACTTTATTCGATATAATCTTCTATTAATTGTGGTATCTTCAAAGAGTTATATATACTTTAGGCCAAACACCTATCTGAGCCTCCAAACTTGTCATAAAATTCCATTTAGACACTTAAACTTTGCTATGAATTGAACACACTACTATATAACTTTGTTCCAATTAGACACAACAATCTGACTTGACATTCCATAAATGACACGTCTGTAATTAATCGTATAACGTGGAAAATAATATATTCCGCATATTAAAAATATTATTCCACATAAGCTAATTTACTTATTCATATCGCTGCTTTACTTCTTCCATGGAGTTTCCAATAATAACAAACTCTTATTGGCTGCTTACATAGAGTTTAGAAACATCACTGCAAATTAAAATTTTATGAAGTTTCATATTAGTAAATTGTAGTCGAATATCAAACAGGGTGCGTTCCTTTGGCTCTTAGGAGTTTGATATAGGGTTAATCTGGAATGTTAGTTTTCTCCTCTTCCTCAAGTTTTTCTCTTATCTTCGACAACTAGGGGTGCGCATTTGTCGATTTGATGCGATTTTATGTAATATCAGTTTGTAAAGTCCATGGAAGAAGTGAAGCTGTGTTATATGGATGAGTGAATTAGCTTATGTGAAATAATATTTTTAATATGTGGAATATATTATTTTCCAAGTTATACGATTAATTACACACATGTTATTTTTGGAATGGTAAGTCAGTTTGTTGTGTCTAATTGGAATAAAGTTGTATATAATATTGTGTTCAATTGAAACATAATAAAGTTTAAGTGTCTAAATGGGATTTTGGGACAAGTTTAAGGGCCGAGATATGTGTTTGGCCTATATTTTACCACGAACCTATACAATATTCGAGTACGTATAAAATGAAAGCATACATTATTTATTGTTATTATAAGTGGTGACATGTATTAACTTTTCAACTAATAACACTTTATGCATTGGCATGTGTTAACTTTCAATTAATAATAAATGTGACTCATGCAAAATTTGACACCACTTGAGTTATATGTAAATATTCATACATGTACTACCTCGACATTTTCTTTTCATTTAGGAACTTTATTGTATTTATTTTCTCCTTACAAAATATGTTAGTTGCAGTAGTGCACTTTCATATGCAGATGCACATTGAGGGGATTTGGGTGGAAAATGTTTTTTGAGCACCGATAGGAAATTGATTATGTATATCAAGTTATTAATGCTAGGATTCTAGGTATGTTAAAACTATTTGTTTCTTTTTTGGCATGACTCCTAAAGATTTATGATTATCGGGTCTAGCTTGTTATCGAAGAATCAGTTATTAGATGTTGCTAAATTGTTATTGGTTTATTCTTGTTAGAAAACTCTTATTTGGTGATGTCGATCTTGAGTCAAGTTGGAAGCAGGATGTGGTATATATATGGTTGTGATTATCATATTACGGTGATTGTCGATTTAATCGCGATATTATGGTTGTGGTACAGAAGAGATACAGTTAAATACATGTCACTTATGGGGTTGCTAATTTACAGACATATGTATATTATCTATAGTATTGTTATCTTTCATACACATGCTTTACTTATTGTTTTAGATATCATGGTAGCCTTGTCGGTCTGCATAGCAATTGACATGGTTGCCTTATCTGCCCGCATAGCGATTGACGTAATTTTAGCTATCATAGTGGCTTTATTAGTCCGCATAGAGATTTACGTTCTTTTAGAGATCATGATGGTCTTGTCAACCCGCATAGCAATTTACTTATTTTTGTTATGGATTTGTGGTTAGCTAAAATTGTTGTTGTGGTAAGATTTGCATAGTGTTTGCCCACATACATACGCATGGTGTATATGCATTGCATTGAATGCCGTTTGAGGCTAGGATCGGAGTGTACTCCTACACCACATGCATTTCATGTATTTTGAGGCTAGGATCAAGGTGTATGCCTACACCACATGCATTTTATACATTTTGAGGCTAGGATCGATGTAGCCGCCGTCTGAAGCTAGAATTGGGGTGTACGCCTACACCATATGCATTTCTGTAATGACCTAAAATGTCATAACAGTGAGTTGATGTAATGACCCTCTAGGTCATTTTCTCATTTTCTGCATTTCGTGCTTTCCCATAGCGGCTACAAGTTATTCGTGACTTACCGAGACCGTCAGTTTGGTTCTCGATAAGTTCATTTGAGTTTTAAGACTATTTCCCTATTTTGGAGCTTTTGAAGTTGAGAAATTGGTCTTCGACCAAAAATTTTAGTAAACGGCCTCGCATGATAATTTTGACAGTTTTGTTAGCTCCAGAATGATGATTTGAGTCTAGAGGGTACCCTTGGTTCGGGTCCTGATGCTTCTGGGTTCGTTTTGGGCTATTGGATGGAATTTGATAAAAATGGAACAGTGGATGTGCGGCTCACTTTTTTTCAAAACAACCTCGGATGGAAATTTCAATGGTTCCATTGAGTCCGGAATACCGAATTTGGTAGGATAGCATAGTTCATTTGCATGCACGGGGTTCCGAAGAATCCTGAGCACTCGGTCAGAGTCCATTTGGACTTGGTAAAATTTCTGGTTTTTGGTAGCTGGTGCAACAGCTTAAGCAGCTTGGGAGCTTCTTTAGCGGCATTTGGCTACCTGGCCGAGGGGCAGCTTAGCAGTAGTTGTCCGCTTTAGCGGACATCACTTAAGCAAACAGGGTGTCGCTTTAGCAGTCTCTTGCCCCTGTTGCACCTGCTGCTTTAGTAGTAGCCACTTTAGCGGATTAGTGTCCACTTAAGCGGTCAAATCTGGGCCTTTATATTCATTTACTTCATCCCTTTTACCATTTTTAAATCTTTTCCCTCCATTGTTGTGATTTTGAGCATGGGAAATCATCTAGTTGAACCGAGGTATGTTACTTCAACTCTCCTCGATCGTTTCCCCTCACTTGTTCCTTTGAATTCTTCCCTAATTCCATTTAATTCATAGTAGTAGGTTTTCGAATTTTGTAAACTCTTGAGGCTATTTTAAGCCTTGAATCAGGCTCCTTTCATACTCAAATTTTGGGCACGCATTCCTTATTCTTCGAGGGACCTCATGATGGATTTAATTTTTGAATTTCGATAACGGGTCCCATGGTGCTACTTTGACCCAATTCTCGGCCCAGAGTTTTATACTACATTATGGGTCTTGTTTTACTCATATTAACATGTAGATTATGAATTTAATAGTGCAGTAACATTTGGGGATCGAGGAGTGGAGATTGCAGTGCGACTACGAGGTAGGCTACAGTCTACTTTTCTCTATGAGATTATGTATTGTAAAGACTACATGTGTGGTGGGGATTTATAGGATAGATTTAAGGTTATCTCATCGCATTTGTCGTCTTGGCCATCCTAGGGGAATTTTAGTATAAAATGGTAGCTTGATCCTTAGTTTAGAATATTTGTTATAGCCGTAATATTGTGTTAGGACCTCTTATATACCTGTTATGACCTTAGGTTGTCATTAGAAATCCTTTGTGAAGGATTTGGGGTAGTACATTTCTATATGGACGATACTCTCCAGTTAAATCCTCCAGTAGCATGATGCCCTTGTTTACCTTATCTTTCTGAGTTATGATATCGATATTCTCTTTCTTTGTATATTATTGGGCCTGAGGCCTTATTTATGAGACCAGTTGGATTCCAAGTTAGTTTTATGTGCCTTGGAGAGCTATGATTCAGTTTATAAACACTTGAGTGCTTACATTTCTATTTTTTGGATACTGGTGATGGAATGCATACATTTATACATGCTCACGCTTAATTAGTGGTATGATCCCAACTAAAACCTTGGTTTTTACTACTATTTTCCAAAAAGGGACTTATTCCCACCTTTCACTTTTAAAACTGATTTTTAAACGGAAATCGTGCCACATTTATTGTTGGTTTATGGTCTTTTAAACTAAACATACTAGTTTGGAAAACTAAGACTGAGGTAGATTCTGGTCCATTATCGATATACTCATTTATCATTAATTCCTTATTTCGATCGAGGGAGATTTTGACCCTTTCTACATTATTCTATCATTTTTAGTCCCAGATTTGATCTCAAGCACTGGATTTTATAGATTTCTACATGTTTAGTCTCAAATCGATTTCGAGCACTTATTAGACTCTTACTTATCTCCAGTACTAGACAGAGCAAATTTATTATAGTTGATTATTAAAAGTCCTGGTTCAGGACCAGGCAGTATATATGGATATGACGAGTCCCTTATGGGCCCCTTTGTCTGAGAACCATGTGCCGGAAGATGGGATACCACATAGGTTCAGCCTTGCAAGTCGGTGAACTGAAAAAGGTGTATATACTTGGTATGATATGGCACTCAGATGGTATGCCAGTATTGGATTGACTTTGCATTCATTCATTCATATGCATTGCCTATCACCAGTATGATTATTTGTTGTTTGTACCTACCGGTCTTATGGGGGGTCGGTTAGGTTTTGTTTCTTGTTGTGTACCTTCTGTGCTTATGGTGATTTAGTTAGGTTATTATTTATTCGGACTTATTCAGTTGTATTACATGTTTGGTTGTTAATTTCTTAATTCATGACAGGATGGTTATGGATCTGTATTCGAGATCATAGGTAAGCTTTGGAGTTCCTTTACCCTTTTGATATTATGAGCCCTGTTATTATATTACCTTATGATTATTCTTATTTTGGGTTAGATGTTCTGTTTGTGCTAAATCTATCTCCCTTCTTGTTTATAATCCTCGTGATTTTAGTGGGTATATAATACTACGATCATACCACGATAGAACGATCGTGGGATGTGCTTGTATGATGAGCTCCTACACTTTGGCCTATGAAACCCCATAACGACCCAACCTATAATCGTATTTCGATAACACGACCGTAGGTTGTGTCGTTGAGTACACCAATGCTTAACAGATTTACACATCAGATTTGGACTCCCTTAGACCCGTTTTAGACCATCGTCGACTAAAACACAGCACCAAACGAGTACTCAGACTTCCCCTATGCTTTCAATCATTCAAACACACCCAAATGTATATTAGTAACCTTATTACTATGCTACTCCCAGGAACCCACATTTTCTCACAAAAATTAAAGCTTGTGAGCAGATGAACATTAAAACTTACAAGTTTGCTCTTTAAATTCAAGTACAGGAAGAGTGAATGAGTTCGATCTGGGGAAGTAGCTTGAGCACACGAATCAGAGGTATGATTTTTCGGACTTTTTTTTCTCTCTTTGATCGATTAAAAGTGAAGAAAGTTTGGGTGCAAATGATTGGTAATGATTAATCAGTCAATTTGGGTCTCAAATATAGGGTTTAAGGATTTAGATTCTTAGTAGGGTCGGGTGAGGTTTAAGTTGGTGTTAAACAAATGGACCCAACAGACGACTCAATCTGACGACCATGCAAATGGACCACGTTCGTGATTTCTGCTCGTACAAAGAGATTTTAAGGAAACTTACCTGGGAACCTATGAGCCTTAAGAACGATCATGATATATAATTACAACCATTCCTTAAAATTATAGGTTTGATGTCCTAATTGTTGGCTTTTAGCAGTTTGATTAGACGATTGAAACTATGATCATGATGACGAATCGTAGGATATCTCCTACATTTCATCCTTCAGGACTTTAGTGAAATGTGTGCAGATGACTGAACCCACAATCGTGTAATATCCCTACAGTCATGCAGTCCTCTAGCAGGTTCATTGCTGAGTCCAGTTCTATACTTTCTTTCTTGCACAAGTAACACACATTACCCTATAAAAGTAATAAGACCAAAATCATGGGTTGCCTCCCAAGAAGCGCTTGATTTAACATCGCGGCATAACTTGGCTAAGTTGGTTACTCAGACTTCACCAACAAGCCCATGGATTACCTCTCATGAAGCGCCTGGTTTAATGTCGTTGCACAACTCGGGTGTGCTTGACACCTTAAGAACTATCTAAATCCATATCATAAACTACTTTCGCTTCATCAATGGACCCTAGATAGTGTTTTACCCTTTGGCTATTCACCTTAAACCTTTAGCCTTCTTTATTTTCCATCTCAAGTGCACCATGAGGGAACACTCTAGTCACTCTATATTGTCCTCTCTACTTTGACTTCAACTTGCCCGGAAACAACTTCATCTTAGATACAAAAAGCAATACCAAATCACCGGTAGTGGATTCTCTTTTCTTGATCTTGCTATCATGGTATAGCTTCATCGTCTCCTTGTATAAAGCTTAGAGTTCATAGGTACGGAGCTGAAACTCATCCATCTCATTTAGCTGTTATAGTCTCAACTTGGCTGCATCATTCAACTCTAGATTTAGCTTCTTCAAAGCCCATAATGCTTTATGCTCAAGATCGACAGGCAAGTGGCATGCTTTACCATACATAAGTTGTTATGGAGAAGTACCAATGGGGGTCTTAAATGCTTTCTAGTAGGCCCACATTGTGTCATCTAACTTTCTCACCCAATACATCCTATTGGCATTCACAGTCTTTGCCAAGATGGACTTGATCTCAGAATTGGAGACCTCAACCTGCCTGCTTGTCTGAGGATGGTAAGGTGTTGCCACCTTATGTTTCACACCATGTTTCTCAAGCAAGGGTCTGAATAGACGATTGCAAAAATTCTAGCCTCCATCACTAATAATAACCCTAGGAGTTCTGAATCTGGAAAATATATTCTTCTTCATGAAAGTTGTGACACTCTTCCCTTCGTTGTTCGGAAGCACAACTGCCTCCATCCATTTTGAAACATAGTCTACAGCCACAAAGATATACTTCATACCATGTGAACTCACAAAAGGGCCCATGAATTCAATGCCCCATACATCAAACAATTCCAACTCCAGAATAGTGGTTATTGGAAGCTCTCGCCTTCGCAAGATGTTTTCTTGTCTCTGGCATTGGTCACATTCCTTGGCATAGTCATGTGCATCTTTGTAAATAGTGAGCCAATATTATCCACATTGCAAGATCTTATGCGCATTCTGTGCACCATTATGATGACCCCCAACTGGAGAAGAATGGCATGCCTCTAAGATACTCATCATCTTAACTTCAGGAATACATTTTTGAACCACTCCATCGGCAAAACTTCAGAACAAATATGGATCATCCCAAAAGAACTTCCTCACGTCATACATAAATTTCTTACGTTGGTGAAACGACAAGTCTTCAGGAACCACATCACTTACTAAATAATTTGCAAAATCTGCGAACCATGGAATCAAATCTTGTGATGCAACTAATACCTGCTCATTCGGAAAAGGTCATCAATCTAGAGCTATCTTTCAACTTCAGCATGGCCTCTTCTTCAAGGCGTGGTAAGTGGTCAGCCACTTGATTCTCAGTCCCCTTTCAGTCCTTGACCTCAAAGTCAAATTCTTCGAATAATAGTGTTGACACCCAATTTTGGATCGCCTTTTTCCTTTGATTAATTTTCCTATGGTTTTTAGTCCTTAATGATTTACTAAAATAAATTTGTTATTTTCATCTACTATTTTTTGAATTATTTAATGAAAGTAGTTAATTGCTTTTTATATTTAAATCATACCAAAATATTTTGACACTTGCATCTACATTTTTAAAATTAATATTTTTTTTCTTACTACATCACTACTATAATTTATTTTTTCACAAAATTATCAAAGTTAGGTACATATACTAAATTATTTATATAATTTTATATATGTATATATTATAAAATTAATTAGGACAAAAGAAGCATTGTTAAAATTAATTTAGTGGAAAAGAAAGTGTTTTGGCCAAATTTAATTCAATTTCAATTATATTTATTCAAGCCCAATTTATTCATCAAATTTCAGACCAAAGAGTCCCGAAAATTATGTCCAAACCCGGTCCATTAATATCCCTTTTTATCCAACTCTATCCAACTCATCAATCCTTACCACACCCTCTTCACCAATAGAATCGTGATACATCATCAAAATCAAAAGAAACACAATCCTTGTCAAATAAGCACAAACTCATCTTGGCCGTTAAATCATCTTAATCCAAGGCTCCCAAAATTTTCATCTTATATATATATATATATATATATTTGTGTGTGTGTGTGTTATTTATTATTTATTTTGGATTATTCTAAACAGTCCAGTCAAATGACGAACGGCTTAGATCGAGTCAACAACCCTCATCCCAAAAATGTGTCTTCCTCTGCCCTAAAAACACAAACATGCATTTCTCCGTACCCTAAAGCAAACGATCAGTCCCTATCTCCATTACAAAAATACACCAGCAAACAAAAGCTCTTTCTTCCTCCTCTTTCTTCTTCTTTCTCTCCATCACCGAAGGAGAAATCCTATCCACTTCACAACTGCCATACCTCTGCAGAGATTCCATCTCTTTCAACTGTCCTAACTCATGGTTTCACAATGTCAGAGCCGCAGGTCCCAAATCGATGCACGGACTTATTTTTGGCTTTGAATCTACCTTTAAAGTCCATGAATCATCTAAATTTGAGAAAAGGTGATGTCCTTTTTAAGTTTGAAATTTATTTTTCCCTCTTTTCTACACGTTGGTTTGTATTTGGGTTTGAAATCCGAAATTTGAAGTCAGAATTTGCCTATAAATACCTATTTTCACTCTTCAGAGGAAAAGGTTTGGATAGGGGAGAAAACAAGTTTTAGATTCTAAGCATGCAACTAAAATAGTCACAAAAAAACTATTACTACTTATTAGCTTTTCCTTGATTTCTTTCGTCTGAGTTTGAGTTCGAGGGAGGTCTAGCTTGTGGCTGGAATCTTGACGTCGGAGCCCAGTTTGCTTACCAAAACAAGGTAAGAACCAATCCTTTCATTCACTTTCATCTCTCTTTCTTTTGTCTACTTTTGACTATGTGAATATATGGTCTATGTTGGTTTCAAATTTGGTTGTGTTGTTGTTTGTTCTTCATGAAATCGATTTCAAAAATATAGTTTCATCTTAATTTGTTCCAATGTATGGTTGTTTTTTGGTCCAAGTTGCGTAAAACATAAAAAATCACTCCTTACTTTGATACCATTTTATTATTACTATTCTGTGAACTCGGATGTGTAGACTATCCGATACTATTTTTTGCATTATTTCTGGTGCTCTGAAAATCAAGCTTAACAAAGAAAAAAAATGATGTTTTCTTGGTTCCTTTTGTGTAAACGTGTTTTTGTTCATATTTGATAAACAATGATCTTGAATGATTTTCTTCTGTCAAAGATGATTGGTGTAGGTTGAGTTGCTGTGAAAATGCTACCAAATATAAGAATTTGATATTTAGTTGGTTCATTGATTTTCATATTTTGTCCAGTGAATTAAAAGAATAAGGAACTTGTTAGTTTTGCAATGATATGATTCGATCCTTAACCAACTAATTTGGCAGTCTAACTTTTGCTTCTATTTGTGTTCTCACGACCCTTATGTGTAGATGTGAGTTTTTGTTTTTCTCAAACTTGAGTAAAGGTGTTCGACGATTTCACCCTTAGCCTTGTTAGAGTACCTGTTGGAAATTTATTTTGATTTCAGAATGAAATTCTTCTTGTCAATATGAGGGATTTGTAATTAACTCAAAAGCTTCAGTTGTATTCCAAAATTAGTGAGTTATGGTTAAAGGATTCGATTTCTCACGATCTTGGAAGGTCTAATCTTGATAAGCCTGTTTAACTCTTCCCTTCGTGTTTATACTAGTGAGTTTGAATAGAAATAAGTGTTTAATTTGATTTACATTGTCATCCAGTCTTTGGAAAGCCTTTAGCTTGGAATTGCTTTTGATTTTTTTTAGAATAGAATGATATTATTTTTAATTGTTTGAGATGTGGTAGGATTGTTTGCTTGTAGCTTTATCCAAGTTCTATTTTTCTAAAATATGCACTTGTTAGCTCGATTTCGGCAATAGTTTACCAAATTCATGTTTAAGTTTTTTTTTTCCTCTTACGTCTTACCTAATCATCACATTGGAGGTTTGAGTTATTTGGTTACAGATTGTACATTATTTTCATTACTTTTTTACTTCATTCATGTTCGGTTTCTAATCCTTTACGTTTCTTGTACATGTACACTCGGGAGCTGGAGTTTCAATTGAAACTCAATTTGACCCATAATATCGGGTCAGTAGCTATTAGGTTCACACCATCAAAGTCAGTCGTTTCGGAATCCCGTATATAGGAGTTGGATTTCATAAGGAGTACAGCAGTTTGTGGTTTTACTTTACTGTCTTAAACATATTATTATTGATGTTGTTGCTAACTCTTATGTGTGTTATTGTGAGCTTAGTGTTATTATGTGGTAAATTAATTTTCTTTAAGGATCATTTATTTATGTTGATACATTGATGAATACTCTTTTAAGTATGCTTTGCTTTAGTATCTTGGGAATTAGGATAAATGACAACTTTCATTAAAAATGATAAATTTGAGTTATAAGATTATATTTTTAAAAGTTTGAAGGTGTTTTTAAATAAATCTCCTTAATACAGTAACACCTTTTCATAAAATTGGACGTTGCTGAACTTTCCTTTCTAAAATTGATGAGTATAAGTGAATGTTGGTAGTTGAGAATTTCAGATTTTTAAAATTGATCCAAACACTTAGGCAAGTTTCTCAACATGTATTTTTAAGATAATCATTTCAAATTTTACTAAGAGTGCCCAACACAAAGTATATACATTTATACGTCATCACATACGAGGTATACTTTATTATATATTACTCGACCTTTATTTTGTACTACTCTATATATATACATATATTTTACGCACATCATTTGCACTACCGCATACCGTATTATCCATTTCACATACACTATCCAATTTTCATGTTTTCCCTTCCCTTTTTATAAATAAGGTACTAAATTGATACCCTTTTACCTATTATTTATTATATTCATTATCATTACATAAACTCATTTTACACCAACCATCTTATTTTATTTTACTTTGAAATATAAATAACTCGCACTTACATATATTTACTTTACGATAAAATATATTACTATTAATTATCCTTGTATGTGCGGGGCATATATTTTATATATTTCGCGTATTTCTTTTTGGAATTAATAAAAGTTTTCTTAAATCATTTTTAGCAAATGACGTAGTAAATATTTCCCAAATATTTTTCTTATAAAAAACTAAGTGTAAGGACTATCTTTAGATAGGCTCTGAGGGGTGCTTAACACCTTCCCCTCGAGTAACTAAATCTCTTATCCAGAATCTGAAATGTTTTTCAAAGACCAAAAACAGAGTCTCACATTTCAAAATGATTTTTCTAATTTTTTCTAAAAGTAAGGTGGAGACTCAAAACTAATAATTTTCATAACTAGAGAGAGTCACAGCCATTTACGTTGCGGACTGTTTTGGCTGGTTTGACATAGGCGCGACATACAGTACCCAACAAATCAACCTCGACCTTCCATCCTTCTTTACCATAAGGTACCTAAGAGCTGCGTAGTCAGAATGCACAATGACTTTTGTGCCAAGCAGATAAGACCAAAATATTTCAAAAGAAAAAGCCACAACAAGCAACTCTTGTTCAGTCACAGTATAATTTTTCTGAGCAGGGTTAAGTGCTTTGCTAGCATATTAGATGGGATGTAAGATCTTCTCTCGCCTTTGGCCTAGAACTGCACCTAGCACCATGCCACTAGCATCACACATAAGCTCAAACGGCATAGACCAATTGGGAGACACAATAATAGGGGATGAAATCAACTTCTCCTTCAGGCATTCGAATGCCTTTAGACATGCCTTATCAAACACAATTTCACCTCCTTCTCCAATAACTTGCACAATGGATTAGCGATTTTAGAGAAGTCCTTTATGAATCTTCTATACAATCCCTCATATCCTAAAAAGCTACAAATACCCTTCACAGAAATTGGTGGAGGCAACTTTTCAGTCACCTCAGTCTTTTCCTTATCGATTTCAATCCCCTTTTTCAAAATCTTATGACCAAGCACTATTCCTTCTTTAACCATGAAGTGACATTTTTTCCAATTTAAAACCCAAGTTACATTCCTCACATCTCTTTAGAACATTGGCGAGATGTGTCTAAAAATCATCAAATGAATCACCAACAACAGAGAAGTCGTCAATGAACACCTCAATAGTGTCCTCAACCAGGTCAAAAAATATAGCCATCATGCAACGCTGAAAAGTTGTGGGTGCATTACACAAACCAAAAGGCATCCTCTTGAATGCAAACATACCATATGGACAACTGAAAGTGGTCTTATCTTGATCCTCAAGAGCAATAGAAATATGATTATAACTCGAATATCCATCAAGAAAAAAAATACCAACCTCTATCAGCAAGTCGGTCTAACATCTGATCTATAAAGGGCATGGGGAAGTGATCCTTCTCAGTCCAAGAGTTCAGCTTCCTATAGTCCATGCACACATGCCAACCCATGACTGACCTCATCAGAATAAGCTCATCCTTCTCATTTGGAACCACAGTGATTCCACTCTTCTTCGGCACACATTAGATCGGGCTTACTCACTTGCTATCTGAAATCGAATAAACTACACCCACATCTAACCACTTGATGATTTCTTTCTTCACCACCTCTTGCATAGGCGGATTAAATCTCCATTGATGCTCTATACTTAGCAAATACTCTGATTCAAGTTGGATATATGTGTACAAATTTCGGGTGAAATACTAATGATGTCAGCAATAGGCTAACCAATGGCCCTTTTAAACCTTTTTAACACAGAAACCAGAGCCTTAACTTGCCAATCTACCAAATCAGCTCCTATAATAACAAGCAAGGTATTGTTGTCTCCCAAAAATGCATAACAAAGATGGGATGGAAGAGCTTTGAGATTTAAAACTGGAGGCTTCTCAATAGAAAGTAGAGTTGGTAGGGTCACTCTGTTCTTCAAATCAAGATCTAACTTTTTTGATGCATAATTATATGAACCCCTACCTTCAAGTGCACTTACCATCTCATCATAACTTTAAACATCATCACCCTTGAAATTTATGATTGCATTGCTAGGGTATCAACTCCAAGCTTCTCCTCAATGGGAACTACCAAATCATCCTTGTCGACTGTATCAATCATAGAAATCACCTGTAATCTTTTGGCTGCTTCATGGACTGGTATACATTAAAGGTGACATATTCATTATTTATCCAAAACTTCATCTATCCAGTCTCCATATCAACCAATGCATGTCCAGTCGCAAGGAATGGTCTCTCCAAAATAATGGGAACCTCAAAGTCAACCTCACAGTCAAGGATGACAAAATCAGCTGGAAAGATAAAGGATGCAACCCTCATCAAAATATGACATAAGATTCCCACCTGCATCTTCACAGTGTGTTCCATCATAAGAAGTCTCATCGAAGTTGGTTTAGGCCATCCCAACCCCAACTATTTGTAAAATGCTAGCGGCATCAGATTTATGCTAGCACCTAAGTCACACAAAGCTTTTGCTAAGTTAAAACACCCAATAGTGCATGGAATCATGAATTCTCCCAGATTTTCCTTCTTATCAACCAAATATCTAAAGGCTATTGCACTACAATGGTGCATTTTATCAACAGGCTCAAAACTCACAGTCCGCTTCTTATTCACCAAATCCTTTATAAACTTCGTGTAACCTGGAATTTATTTAAGTGCCTCAACTAGAGAGATATTCACTGTCAACTCCTTTAGCATAGAAATACACTTTTGGTACTTTCCCTCTTCAACTTTCTTTTTTAGTCTTTGTGGAAATGGAGGAGGAGGTCATGGAATGGGAGTCAGTACTTGTGGGACCCCCTTTTCCTTCCCCTTTCTTTCCTTGGCCTCATGATCATCAACTTGAGGCTTATTAACTACATTCTCATTCACCATCACTTTTCAGAGTCGACAACTTTCTCATCATCTACCATCACCGATTCTACTACATCATCTACAATTACAGACATAGGCGGATCAGTGGTCATGTTACCACTCTGAGTAGTAATATCCAAGCAATGACCATCTTTCTTTGGATTTTAGATGGTGTTGCTTGGTGGTTTACCTTGCTAACGCTGATTCAATGTCATAGAAATCTGACCAAACTGTTGCAGAAGCTGTTTGATGGCGGTAGCATGTGATTCAACTTTATGATTCATACCTGAAATATCTTCTTTAATCTCCTTAAGGAAGTCTTTCATCTTCTCTACCCCTTTCACAACCTTTTCAAGCATGTCTGCTATTCTTAAGTTGCTCGAACTCGCATCACGGTTCCCAGGTGGAACGTAAAGGCCACTCTTATCTTTATAGTCATTGTTTCTCCTCCAATCACTATCTCAATCTCTATCTCTATCATTATACCCAGACTTATGGTAATTATTGTCTCCATAGTAGTTTCGACCTTGATTCCCTTGCTGAGAGTTCCAATTGTCTTAGTTAGACCCTTTCCCTTGGCTCTAAAACTCGCCACCTCTTTGTCTATATATTTTGCCTCCTCTTTAGAATCCAAATCTTCATACCTGGATGCCTTTCCTTATGAACCGACTGCATGTACCTTTTCAGTACTGGCTGCTACAAATTATTTAGTCAACAACCCAAGTTTAGTCCTCAGTTGTGCTACCTCTTGGGCCACCATCTCATCTAGTGCTCTCTTTTCTACGGATGCTCTAATTTCATATGTACCTGCAAGTTTATCTACATCCCGAGTATGTCATCCTCAATTGGTTTTCGTGATCCTATCTAGGATCTCAGAGGTGTGCTCCCAACTTAGACTCATGAATGCCCCACCTGTGATAGTGTCAGCTACAGCCTTAGAGTTAGCATTCAAGGCTCTATAAAGATCTCGAGCAAATTTCTACCGGTCATTTTGTGATTTGTAACACTCTGTAGCTTCTTCTTAAACCTCAGCCATATCTCATACAATACTTCTAAATGCAATTATCTGAAATTATAAATCTCATCCTTCAATTATAACCTTCTGGAGGGTGGAAAAAATCTTTCCAAGAATTGAGTCCGTAATTCATTCTAAGTTGTGATCGATCCCCGTGGTAGCTATGCTAGCCATAGTGTGGCTTCTCCCATTAAAGAGAATGGAAAAAGGCACATTCTGATTGCCTGTTGGTTCACTCTAGGAAGATTTTAAGATGTGCAAATCCGAACAAAATACATTACGAGCATATTTGAGTTAATAGTGGGAAGTCCTGCAAACACCCTTTTCAATTTCAATAAGTGAATCATTGCACTCGTGATATCAAACTTAGTCCCAAGAGGTAATTCTAGTGGAATGATAGCACCAGTTTCCACCGGCTCAAAATAGTCCAAATCCTCCTCCAAATCCTTATATTGAGGCATATACTATTGCAGCAGGTGTTGTGGAGGCTGTTTACCCGTATGCCTTCTCTGTCTCTCTCGATCATCAAGTGAAGGTAGATGGTTTTCCTCATCGTGTCTATCCCTTTCTTCCCTGGCTGCTTGTCTGACAGCTTCTTATCTAGCATTCTCCTCAGCCATTAACCTAGTTGTGGTCTGCTTTGCAGTCTCTTGACCCCTGTGTTGTTGTAGTGACTAATCTAAAAGTGTTGGATCATCGTGAATGCCTTTCAAAAAGGCTGTTGGATCATGAACTCCTTTGTTAACCATCCTTTGATTATTTCTCAAAGTTCTCTCAAGCTCCGTATCAAGTGGAATCAAGGAATTGCCTTGACTCCGAGTACTGGCATACACCGTGTCGCCCTATAAATCAGCAGAAAAGTAAAATCAGGAAATAGAAACTATAACCCCAACAAACATAATCAAATCAACTCTATAACCGTATTCTCCAGCAACGGCGCTAAAATTTGATGTCGCCTAAATTACACCACTAAGCAAAGCATAAAGCAGTCGCTGATCAAATATAGAACCCAACTAAGGTTAGGGTCGATCCCACAAGGAATAGGTTAAAATATCAAGCAAGATATATGTTGAGGCAATTAATAACAATTTCCAGTAAAAGAGAGGGATTTAAAAATAGATAATTTAGTAGTAACAATTGTTGATTTGTCGAATTGTAATTAGTTTGAGAGAGACACTAGGATTCTGTTCCCCAATAACATCATAACTCCATAGGTTCAATTTTTGTACTTGCTAAACCAATAATATGTCTTGAAAGTAATAATAGAATGTGAACTTCCAAAATAAAATGAATAAGAGTATTTATAGACAAAACAAAACATATCCTAAACAAAACAAAAATTTGAGTCGGTCACATCGGACGAGTGGAAGGTACAATCGTGGTTAGATACCACGATCATCCTTTGGTGCTCGTGGTTTTTTCATAGGCTTTGTCATTTTCAGGTCTTCAATACCACAACCTCAAGGTATGACCATCACATCTAGGCATGGTCGTGGGATGCAATCTTCTGATCCTCTTCATTCTTAGCTTCTGCATGCATTTTTCCAGGGCATCCTTCCCATAATCAGGTGGTAAGATTGTATGATCAATGTATGATCATGGGAACTCACGTCTGAGTGACACCTGAGAGTCACTTCTCTGCTTCTTTCTATGATTCCCAAGTACGACCATGGTCAGATCCCACGATTGTGGCAATGGTCGTCCGATGCCCTTATTAGTCCAATATCCAGCACTCTACTCTTCGAGACCTATTTGACCTGCAAACACCCAAAAACCCATTATATTCACATAGAAAGACCCTTGTACTTGCAAATATTCACCGTTTTAAGCGTCTCAAGTGCAGTAATTCCACGACACATCAACCGCCATAGTGGAAGGATAATTTGGCCTAGGTACCACTGCAACAGTAGAAGCTTTGCTACAGTGAAAAATCCCTCGTTGTAATGACAATTAGGCAGTTTTAATACCTGGAACGTGAGACTTAGAATTTTTCATTCTAAAACATTCAGTTTCCAACCTAAGGCTAAGGAAGGGTGGTTTTCTTCATTCCTAGGTGTTTTTTATTATTGAGGTAAGGTTTTCATACCTTTATAACTTGTTATTACACCATTAAATCCATAAAATTGTAAGGATCATAGTAATGGTAGAAAGCATGAGTTTAGCCCTAGGTTGATGAACTGGTCGAAATTGGTGGTGAATAGCTTTAATTCACTTATTTTTGACTCCCGGTTGCTAGAATTCACTTTCTAGCATAGAATTCTTTCTAGTTATCATGAATTACAAAGAATTGGAAGAGATTAAAAGGTAGAAAACCCTAAAATAATGAATTAGGCTAAGTTCATTTGTTAAAATCAATGACTTAGGGGTTGTAATGCCTAGAAATGGGGAATGATGTATTGAATCATTCTTATTTGTTGTTTATAGACCAAGAAAAAGCAGAATTTGCAAGAAAGGTAAAATCTTTGGCTAAATAGGGCATTAAGACTAGGATACGAGGTAGGTTAGGGTTTCAAAGTAGTTTTAAACTTTATTTGACTCTATGCTTATATTTGAGTTAGATGATTGTGATTAGCCTTCGGGCATGCTTGTATTTGTTGGTTGAGATGATGGTCAAAATGATTAATTTAATAGTTTAAGTGTTGATGAATGGATATGAAGTTGATTATTGATATTTTTGTTTTTTGAGCATTTTGTTGTGGTTTTTTTACTTGTTTGATGATATTAAGATTGGGTGTCACACCGGCAAGATTGATATTGGGATCGGGTACCATGTCGGTAAGGTACATGGACCGAGCTAGTTCCCTGCAGGTCATGACTAAGGGTCCCTGCTGATCTCCTAGTACGTATGTACACTACTTATCAATGCATTCATTAGTTGCCTTACACATATTGTTAGTTACTTAATTGTTGTTGATTGTATTGCATAAGTGTAAATTATTGACATGAATAACTTGGAAGGGATTGCTATGAAGAGGATAGTAAGTGGTTGTACGTTGCTGAGATTTATGAATATGTGTTGATATATTAATTGATTATAAGTTGTGTTTTGATCGCTTCTTACTTTTCTTTACCTTATTTATTGATATGGTGTTAAGTTAAGTCGGTTGATGATACCTACCACTACATAGTTTTTGTACTGATACTACCAGTGCTCTTATTTTTATTGAGTGTAGAGAGTGTTCCAGCATTTGATATAAGACCTCAGCTTTATCTTGTGATCATCAGCTTTGATTAAAGAGTGAGCATCATGTTCAGGAAACCATTAGATCTTCCTCTTGTTCATGTCTTTTATTCTAGGCTACGACTTCTTTATCTTTGATATTAGTATTTGGATTATGGTTTTTAGACTTTGTTTGATTAAGGGTTCTTGTATGATGACTTTCAGGTTCTGGGGAGATGTAATAGCTCAGAGATACTTCTGCACTTTTGTTATTATTTAGTTTTTTGGAGATAATATAATTGATACTATGCTTGACATGCTTTAAGTTAATAAATGGTGTTTTGTTTAAAAAATTTTTAAGTGTAAGGTTTAATTGTTCGTATAAGGGTTGGTTTGATTGGTTCTCCTAATATAGAGTCAGGGTGGGTGCCACTCACAATTATTTGGGTCGTGACAATTTTATGCCTTTTAAGGCTAGGATCGGGGTTTTCACCTACACCACAAGCATTGCATGCCTTCAAGGCTAGGGATCAAGGTGTACACCTACACCACATGAATCACATTACAGTTCATATAGTTGTATAATACGGCTTTGATTAGTTATTGTCAGTTGTGTGAGGGGCTTATAGAGGCTTAGTAAGTTGTTGATTCGATGGTGACATACGTTTAATCAGGAATGAATAGAATTGGTTATGAGTTATCGACAGCTGGTTATCGTGTTATAGTTGTGAAGGTTGGGTGAGCTAAAGTAGGGCAAGTAAGATTGTTTTGGTTATGGTTTGTTCGATTCTGATTGATTTGTGTTGTATTGTATTTCTTTGAATACATTATCATGTAATTATGGTCAGCACCTGCCGAGCTTATGAGGGCATAGGTAGGCTGCAGTTTGACGGTTGAAGTACTTGTTAGTTGTGTGATTTGCATTAGGAACAGGAGAAGTAAATACTAGCTACGTAGGTAATGCAGTTTTTGTGAGCAGATTAAGTCTGCCATGTTGTAGTTTTATTTTTTGTTAGGCAGTTACAGTTATTCTGTTGCCTTACATACTCAGTACGTTATTTTGTACTAATATCCCCATTACCTAGGGTATACTGCATTCATACATGCAGGTTATTAGATAGATAAAGACCGTCATTGTGTGGGATCTAGTGTGGCAGATAGGTTGGTATGCTCTATTCTTTTAGGATTTTGCTAAGTCGAGAGTCTTTTTTGGCTTTGCATAGGTCATGGGTATGTTGGGGCCTTGTCCTGACTCTTGGTTAATGATTTTTTATCTTAGAGGCTTGTAAACATCTATTGTGGGTTAGGTAGTCAGTTGCGGCCTGGTAGGCTTTGTGTTATACTTTTGTTACATTCGAGTTTGTTTCCACTACGTTTCATTTTGGCTTGCTTGGTTTTGACAGCCTACTAATGTTGTTTGGTTTCATTTCTATTGGTTTGCTTAATCAGGTATGGCACCGATACCAGTGGCGCAACCCCAGGTTTGGGGCATGACAATACAGACCTTTTGCACCTTCCGAGATATGATCAATATTGTGTATAGAGTAAGGTTACTAAGGTTTGTGGATAATTTAGCTAAAAAATCAGCCACCATGTTAGCTTCTCTATAGCAGTGGAAGAAGGAAATCTAGCTTCAGTAATCAAGCTTGTAGTGTCTTCAACAACAACCTTCAAGTAAAGGTTGCTTGTGGTCTTTTCCTCATCATATTTACTATCATCATTGAATTCATTTCCACGACACCTTTACTGTAGCCTTTGTTCTTCAACCATTGTGCTGCAAACTGTCTAGTTATGGGCCTAACACTATTTTGATCTTTGCATTGCATTGGGGAAGTAAAGGAAAACAAAAATTTCCTTGGTTGTCTCTTGCTATACCACCAATACCGGCTCTCCCATCATATCCAAAGTAGCTACCGTCAACATTAATTTTTATCTAATTAATTTGTGGCTTAGTCCATGTAATTGTTTTGATAATTACTTTTGACCTAAGCTTCTCCACTAGTTCACACATTTGATGCCATTGAAGATCCATTTTTTTCATAGGGAAAGATTTTCCCATAGCAACCTTTATATAGCATGAAATTTGTTGTTCCATTTCTCTAGTGTATCTTTTCTTTTGAGTTCCATATTTGCAAGAGCATATAGCCTTCCAAATCTGTATTACCCCAAAAATCTAAGTTAAGATCAGAATCGTACTTCAACTACATATGGAACCAAACTTAATGATTTGGTATCATAATAAGTGATTTAGATATGAATTAAGGTCATACGTAACTCCTAGCTCATATTTAAGTTGAAACCTTCCTTACCAATTGAATTCTTGTAGAGAATCTTTCTAGAGTCAAATTCAAACAAGTCAAACTCCAAGATTATGAAGAGTTTTGAGGCTCAAGACCCACCAAACTAAATTTATTTTAGTCTTCTTTCCAACACATCTTATTTACTGTTAATCCGATTCCAGAGCTAAGAGATATCGCCATTTTAGTTAGGCACTGTCTAGCAGTCACATTCGATGACCCTTCCAACAATCTTGGGTTGAAAGGATGATCGTTGGAGGTAGTTGTCTACATGAAACAGCCCCAAAAACCATAAATTTGACAAATACACCTTCTAGGAATGAAAGAAACCAATGACCATTGGTAGAACCAACGATAATTGGTGGCCATAGTGGTTTAAAGGTTGGTTCGGTTTAGACATCCAATGACCAACCAAGGGATGATTGCTAGAGGATCCAACAAACCATTCCTTGGCTCGTATGAGGGATTCCAGAGAACCATCAAAAATCATCTCTCAACTAACAATCCAACAAACGATCAGTTGATCCAACGACCATTGGAAGGTTCGTCCATCGTATTGTGCAGATATTTATGTTACATTTTATGAGGGGTATTCTAGGCTTTTACCATTATTTAAACTCCTAAACTACATATTTTAAGCTATCCTAAGGCTTAATAATAAGCCTAAATAACCCTAAACACCTTATTAACTCAAAATAATTAAGCGACACGTAGAATATACAGAAAAAGAGGTGATTTTCATCTCCAAACAAGAATTAGGGCTCTTCAACTTCAGGCTTCAAATCCAAAGATTTTATCAAGGGTTTTATTTTCAGGTATGTGGGATTTCAGTTGTGCTTTAGTTTCTTATCATGAATGAGCCTCGATTACATGTGTTTCCATGATGTTTAGCATCTTTGTATACTTGTAATTATTGAACCCTCCGTATATTGAATAATTCATGAATTTGGACTTGTGTTAAGAAATTTCACATTCTATTCATATTATAGAATTGTCATGAGTAGTTGCATTCTTCAGAGATGGTAAGTTATGGACACCCAATGACTTAGGATGTCATGCATTGCTAGGTGAACACTCAGTCCTTTAGGTACATATGATTTAGAATACTTTCAGATAAAGTACTTAGCTTATAGTCTCTAAACATCAATATTATTAAGCAATTTAGTATATCAGTTTATATTCAGTTAAGAGTACTACTTAGCACCGAGCGAACGTAGGGATGAAAGCTCACCCAATAGTTAGGCCGAGACCTTTAGTAAAAGTCCCTAAGTCCCAAAACTATGGTACCACCATAGGTTCTAAAGGGTCACCCATCAGACTAAGCTTGACACCTTAGTCCTTTTGGACATCAGTTAGTGGATCCATGTCAGTCAGTGTTCATACTCTTGGCAAGGTATAGAACACCTTTCCAACTGGAGTTACATGTTATGCCTCGGTTAGATCAGATTGGGGTATGTCAATTAATAGTAGCCCCACAGTTCAGATTCATACATTGCATGACCTTGTATTTAATTTACTTAGCATATTATTGTTCAGTTACATGTTTATTTACTTGGTCATTGCATCAGTTTACATGTCTCAGTCCCATGTTCAGTTTATCCTCTTAGGTTCAACATATATAGTATAGTGCATATCTCACATGCTCAGTACATTCAAAGTACTGACTGAATAATTTTTTTTGTGCTATATTGTATTATAATATAGGTTCAGATGTTCGGCATTCAACTCGCGGTTAGCACAATCTCGCATCATCTCAACAGTAGAGTTTGGTGAGTCCTCATTATTCGAGGACTAGTTTTTAGCATTATTATTTCATTGTTATTTTAATTTCAAACAGTTAGAGTTAGTTGGGGGCTTGACCCAGCAACTCATCTTATTTAGAGGATTTTAGACAGACAGATAGATTATGTTTTTAGCTTATGATTTTGACATCAGTATTGACTTATTTTGGATATTATTTCTATATCATTCAGATTGTTAGCTTCCACCCATTAATTCTCTATTTATTTCAGTATTCTTACTGTAATGCCAGGCCATGGGTTAGCTTGGGGTCAATTGTGACTTTAACCATTGTGTTACGACTAGGGGGTAGTCTCTGTTCATGACAAACCTAGTATTAAAGCATCAGGTTTAAGGTGTCCTAGGATGTTTGAAAGCCATGTTAAGTAGAGTACACCTATAAATGAGAGGCTATGAAGTGTTTTAGGAAAAGTTTCAATTCTGTCATATTCATATCGTGCGATAGAGTATGAACTCTAATTAACCTCCTTCTAACTCGTGGTCCATGTGTTTATAAAAAATGCCTCCCAGAAGAGTGAATGGAAGGAGAAATGGGAATGGAAATGATAACAAGAATGGAAACCAGAAAGCACCACCATCTCTAGCAGACCCTTTGAATGAACAAGTCTTACATGCATAGTTTAAGGCTTCCTTTCAGGTGCTAGATCAGGCAATAACTACCCAGGTGAACCGAAAGGCTGTTGCACAGGTTAACCCACATGGTAATACAATAGTGGCTAGAGTCCAAGATTTCACTCGGATGAATCCTCCCGAGTTCCATGGTTCTAAGGCTGAGAAGGATTAACAGGAGTTTCTTAATAACATTGAAAAGGTCACTAAGGTAATAGGTGTCACTACAATTGAGAGTGCTGATTTAGCTGCTTATCTGTTGAAAGGAGTGGCTCACACTTGGTGTAAGCAATGGAAGGAAGTTAGGGGTACAAATGCAGGGGTCCAGTAGATTGAGATGAGTTCGTAGCTGTATTTCTGGACAGGTTTTTCCTACTTGAATTAATAGAAGTCAACATTTAGGAGTTCATTAACTGAAGCAGGGTAACATGAGTGTGAAAGAGTATTCCCTTAAGTTTACTCAGCTTTTAATGTATGCTCCGGCAATGGTGGCTTATTCCAGGGCCTACATGAGTAAATTTGTATCGGGTGTTTTTGAGGATATGGTTAAAGAATGTAGAACTGCTATAGTGGTTAAGGAGATGGACATCTCTAGATTGATGACTCATGACCAACAGATTGAGGAGGAAAAGATCAAGAAAATGAAATCTTCAGCTCCAGCCCCATCCACTACTAGTTCCCTAGTGCCCAAGTTCAGACAGGATCATCGGGATAATGCACCAGGCTCTAAGTCCCAGGGAAGTATCTCTAGTGGACGTACTTATCTAGTTTGTAAGAAGTATGGTAAGAACCACCAAAGTGAGTGTATGGCCATCAGTGGTAATTGTTTTGGGTATGGTAAGCTAGGTCATAGGTTGAGGCAGTGTCCAGTGGATTCACAGAGAGGCAAGGATGCTCGCCAGTAGAATTAGACTATCTCTTCAGCAGTCCAATAGGTCTCCTGACTTAGTAGGGTGCCTCAACTAGTGCAAGTAGCGGTCAATGCCAGAAAAAATTTAATGACTTTAGACTCGACAGGATCAGGAGGGTTCCCCTAATGCATCCACTAGTACGTTACCAGTCTTTCATATTGATGTCTATTCATAGTTAGATCCCGAAGCCACACTTTATTTCATGACTCCTTATATAGCAGTAGACTTTGGTGTCAAACTAAAAATACTCACAGAACCCTTCTCCTACTCCTATTGGTGACTTAGTCATAGCCAGATGGGTATGCATAAATTGCCCTATCACAGTTACTCAGAAAGTCACCTCAGTGGATCTTGTAGAGTTAGATATGACAGACTTTGATGTCATTCTTGGAATGGATTGGCTACATTCTTGTTATGCCTTGGTCGATTGTAGAAATAGAGTAGTTCAATTTCAGTTTTCGAATGAGCTAGTCTTAGGGTAGAAGGGTAGTACTTCATGGCCTATAGGTCAGTTTGTCTCTCACCTTAAGGTCAGAAAATTGATTTCCAAAGGGTGTATCTAATATCTTTTTTGGGTTAAAGATTAAAGTCTGAGACCCCAACTCTTCAGTTAGTTCCAATGGTTAATGAGTTTCCAGAAGTGTTTCCAAAAGAGCTTCCTGGAGTTTCTTCTGAACAGGAAATTGACTTCGGAATAGATCTCCTACCAGTTACCCGGCCTATTTCAATTCCACCTTAGAAAATGGCTCCAGTTGATCTTAAGGAATTGAAGGAATAGTTGAAAGATCTCTTAGACAGAGGTTTTAACAGGCCCAGCAACTCTCCATGGGGGTTCTCAAGTTCTTTTTGTGTGAAAAAAAAAAGCGGTTCTATCAGAATGTACATCGATTACCAATAGTTGAACAAAGCCATAATCAAGAATACGTATCCCATTCCTAGGATTGATGATTTATTTAACTAGCTTTAGGGTGCCAGTTACTTTTCAAAGATATATGTAAGATTCGTCTATCATCAGCTCAGCGTTAGAGAATGTGACATTCCAAAGACAGCCTTCAGAACTCAGTATGGTTATTTTGAATTTGTTGTTATGTATTTTGGAATAATGAATGCTCCTGTAGATTTTATGGACTTGATGAACAGGGTGTTTAAGCAGTACTTGGACATGTTCATCGTTGTATTCATAGATTACATCCACGTTTATTCTCGGAAAGAGGATGAACATGCAGACTATTTAAAAATTGTCTTGCAAACTCTCAAAAATCGTCAGTTATTCACTAAGTTTAGCATGTGTGAACTTTGGTTGAAATCAGTAGCATTCCTTGGTCATATTATTTTCGGTGAGGGCATTTAGGTTTATCCTCAAAAGACCAAATCAGTTAGGAATTGGCCTAGACCCATCTCTCCATCAGATATTAGGAGTTTCTTGGGTTTAGCTGGTTACTAAAGATGGTTTGTTAAATTATTTTCATCTATTACTTCTCCTATGTCCAGATTGACTCAGAAGGAAGTCAAGTTTAATTGGTAAAATGCTTACGAGAAGAGTTTTCAAGAATTGAAGACTCGACTTACCTCCATTCCCATTTTGACTCTGCTGGAGGGTTCAGATGGGTTTGTGGTTTATTGTTATGTTTTAGGATTCAGTCTTAGTTGTGTGTTGATGCAGCATAGTAAGGTTATAGCATATGCCTCTAGACAGCTCAAACCTCGTGAGAAGAATTACCCGACTCATGATCTTGAGTTGGCAGTAGTTGTTTTTGCCTTAAAGATTTGGAGGCATTATCTTTATAGGGTTCATGTAAATGTTTTCGTAGATCATAAGAGCCTTCAGTATATGTTCAGTCAGAAAGATCTAAATTTTTGTCAGAGGAGATGGCTAGAGTTATTGAAGGATTATTCTATGAGTGTATTGTACCACTTTGGTAAAGCTAAAGTTGTGGCTGACACTCTTAGCAGGTTGTTTATGGGAAGTTCTACTCATGTAGAGGATGAGAAAAAAGTGTTAGTTCACGAGGTTCAGAGGCTTGCTAGATTGGGAGTTCGATTGGTTGATTCAGTTGAAGGTAGTATTTTGGTTCAGAATGGTTCAGAATCTTTTTTGATAGCAAAGGTGAAAGAAAACCAAGACAGTGATCCTATTTTGCTCAAGTTTAAAGAAGTTGTCCAAAGTAAGAAAGTTAAGGTTTTTTCCTGAAGAGAAGATGGTGTTCTTCGTTGTCAGGGCAGACTTTGTGTTCCAGATGTGGATGACTTGAGACAGCGGTTGCTGATAGAAGCTCACATTTCTCAGTATTCTATTCACCCAAGAGCCACTAATATGTACTTTGATATGTGGGAAGTCTATTGGTGGAATGGCATGAAGAAGATATGCAAAATTTGTGGCTAAGTGTTTGAATTGCCAATAGGTTAAGGTTGAGCACTAAAGACCTGGTGGTATGATTCAGGAAATCGATATTCATTATTGGAAGTGGGAAGTGGTGAACATGTATTTCATTATAAGTTTGTCTCGTACTCACCGATAACATGATTCTATTTGGGTTACCATGGACTAAATAACTAAGTCAGCGCATTTCCTACAAGTTAACACTTTGGATTCAGTCAAGGATTATGCTAGAATCTATCTTAGGTATTTGGTGAAATTTCATGGAGTTCCTTTGACTATCATCTCTGATAGGGGTACTCAGTTTATCTCTCGGTTCTGGAAGACATTTTATAAGGGTCTTGGTACCAAAGTTCATCTCAGCATAGCTTTTCATTCACAGATAGATGGTCAGGTAGAGCGGACCATTAGGACCTTAGAGGACATGTTGAGAGATTGTGTAATCAATTTCAAGGGTAGTTGGGATGATCACTTGTCGTTGATTGAATTTGCTTATAACAATAGTTATTACTCCAGTATTCAGATGGACCCATTTGAAGTAATTTATGGTAGGAGCTGTAGATCTCCTATTAGTTGGTTTGTGGTGGGTGAAGCTGCTTTATTAGGGCTTGATTCAGTCCATGAAGCTATGGATAAAGTTTAGCTAATTAGAGAAAGGCTGAAAATAGCTCAGAGTTGTCAGAAATCCTATGCAAATGTGAGAAAAAGAGAACTTGAGTTTGTTATTGGTGATTTGGTCTACTTGAAAGTTTCTCCCATGAAAGAGGTGAAGAGATTTGGCAAGAGAGGGAAACTCAGTCCCCTCTATATGGGCTCTTATAAGATTTTTAGGCGCATTGGCAATGTGGCCTATGAGTTAGACTTGCCTGCAGACTTAGCATCAGTGCATCCAGTTTTGCATGTGTACTTATTGAAGAAATGCATTGGTGATCTATCTTCGGTTGTATCTTTAGAGAGTGTGGGTGTGAAAGATAGTCTCTCTTATGAAAAGGTCCCAGTTGAGATTCTTGACCGTCAGATTCATAAGTTGAGAAATAAGGAAGTCACTTTAGTGAAGGTTCTTTAGAGAAATCAGCTAGTTGAGGGTGCTTCTTAAGAAATAGAAGTAGATATGATGAACAAGTACCTTCATTTTTTCCCCTCAAAATTATTTTCAGCTTGAGGTAATAGTAACCACCTTTACTAATTCTCTTTGACTCATGTCACTCAGTTACTCCCATGTCATAGCATGCATTCATGAGTCTAGTTCAGTCCATGTTTTAGTTATAGATTCAGTTATCATGTCAGTATTCAGCTCTCAAAAATTGTGTGTTGGGATTGCAGCTCTTTCCCTATCCTTTTAGCTTAGTTAGTTTTCATCGGGGTCGAATGAACCCAAAGGGGAGACACTGTAACACCCCAAAAATCCAAGCTAAGATCATAACCGTACTTTAAGTACATATAGAACCAAACATAATGATTTGGTATCATGAGAAGTGATTTAGATTTGAATTAAGGCCATACATAACTCTGTACTCATAGGTAAGTTGAAACCTTCCTTATCAATTGAATTCTTGCATAGAATCTTTCTTGAGTCAACTTGAAATAAGAATAACTCCTAAATTATGTAGATTTTTGAGATTCAAGACCCACCAAGTTAAAGGTCTTTGAGTTTTCTTTCCAACGCATCTAATTTCTTGTTAATCGAGTTCTGAAGCTAAGAGATATGGCCATTTTAGTGAGGCACTGTCCAGCAGTAACATACGATGACCCTTCCAATGATCTTGGGTTGAAAGGAAGATCTTTGGAGGTGATCATCTGCATGAAACAGACCCAAAGACCTAAAAGTTGATAAATATACCTCCTAGGCATGAAAGGAACCAACACCCATTGGTAGAACCAACTATCGTTGTGGCCATAGTGGTTTCAAAATTGGTTCGGTTTTGACATCCAACGACCAACCAAGGGACGATCATTAGAGGATCCAATGAGTCATTCCTTGGCTCGTATGATGGAGTCTAGATAACCAACAAAAATTATCTCTCAACTAACGAGCCAACCAATGATCGTTGGTTGATCCAATGACCGTTGGAAAGTTCGTCCATCGCATTGGGTAGATTTTTCAGTTATGTTTTATGAGGGGTATTCTACTCTTTTACCATTATTTAAACTCCTAAACTACATAATTTAATCTATCCTAAGGCTAAATAATAAGCATAAACTACCATAAATCCCTCATTAATACAAAAGCATCAAGCGATACTTAGAATATATCAAAAAATAGGTGATTTTCTTCTCCAAGCAAGAATTAGGGATTTTCAACTTCAAGCTTCAAATATAAAGATTTCACAAAGAGTTTTGCCTTCAAGTATGTGGTATTTCATCAATGGGTTTACATTCACCCATTGAGTCCCTAAGTTAACTCAATTCCTCAGTTTAATTCATTACACAATGACTAGGGTTTCATAAACATTATGAATTCCTTTGTGCTTCAGTTTTTTATCATGAATGAGCCTTGATTACATATTTTCCATGAAGTTTAGCATTTTGTATATTTGTAATTCATGAACCCTCGGTATATTGAATAATACATGACTTTGGACTTGTGTTAAGATATTTCACATTCTATTCAGATTATAGAATTGTCATGAGTAGTTGCATTCTTCAGAGATGGAGGGTTATGAACACCCGATGACTTAGGATCTCATGCATTGTTAGTAGAACACTCAGTCCTTCAGTTTTATATGATTTAGAATGCTTTCAGATAAAGCACTTAGCTATCAGTCTCATAACATCAGTATTATTGAGCTATTCAGTATATCAGTTTATATTCGATTGGGAGTAGTACTTAGCATTGAGTGGACACAGAGATAAAGGCTCACCTATCAGTTAGGTTGAGATCTTTAGTGGAAGTCCCTAAATACCAGAACTACGGTTCCACCGTAGGTTCTAAAGGGTCACCTATCAAACTAGACTTGACACCTTAGTCATTTTAGACATCAGTTAGTGAATCCAAATCAATCAGTGCTCGTACCCTTGGCAAGGTACAAAAAACCTTTCTAGATGGGGTTATAGGTTGGGCTCTGGTTACCTCAGATGGGGGTATGTCGGTTAATCGTAGCTCCCACAGTTCAGATTCATACATTGCATGACCTGGTAGTCAGTTTATATTGCATATTACAGTTCAGTTCCATGTTTATTTACTTGGTTATTACATCAGTTTACATACCTCAATCCCACGTTCAGTTTATCCTCTTAGGTTCAGCATATATAGTGTAGTGCATATCTCACATTCTTAGTACAACCAAAGTACTGACCGCATACTTTCTCTTGCACTATATTTTATTATAATATAGGTTTGTTTAGCATTCAGCTCGCGGTTAGCGCAATCCCATAGCATCTCAACAATAGAGTTTGGGGAATCCTCATCATTCAAGGACTAGTTTTCAGTAATATTATTTCTTTATTATCTTAGTTTCAGATAGTTAGAGTTAGCTGGGGGCTTGTCCTAGCAACTCATCTTATTTAGAGGCTTTCAGACAGACAGATAGCTTATGTTTTTAGCTTATGGTTTTGACATCAATATTGAATTCTTTTAGATATTATTTCTATATCATTCAGATTGTTAGCTTCCACTCACTGATTCTTAGTTTATGTCATTCTAGGCCATGAGTTAGCTTGGGGTCACTTGTAACTCTAAGAACCGTGTTACGACTAGGGGGTAATCGCAGGTCGTGACAAAATCTACCAGCAAACCACAATTAGTGTCACCTGTATTATCATCCTCTGAATTCTATTTACAACTTGAGTCTACCACCAGTTGTCCAAGAAGCTCTTCACTAGTCTTCTTTGGTGTTTTATACCCAATAGATGACCAAAAAATTACCACAGTCCTTGCGTTGGCTCACTATCTATAAAAACATGTTTGATTCTTTCGGGTTGTAGCGTACCGCAATGACATTCTTGTGGCTCTCATTTTTCAAATATGCAAACAATATCATTAAAAGGTAATTTAATTTTAAGTAATCTCCAACACAGAAAGTAAAATTCAAAGGCAATAGATTTGTGCCAAATTTTTTTGATCAAAGAATCTATTTCTCTATTATTACTAATTTAATTCCAGACTGAATTGTTTGTGAAGACCCTATTACTTGAAGCATTCTAGTAGAGTACATCATTCCTTAAATTGTTTCCTATCTTGATGTTAGTAATGTATTGTATCAACTAATTAGGTGTGATGTCTTGGAAGTCCCTGAAAATCCCATTGTTGATTGTTACAGAACTGAGTCGCCTTAATGTTGATAGAGTGTCTCAGTTCAGTACAGTATTCAGCTAGTGGACCTAGGCCAGTCCAATTGTCCCACTAAAAGTTGATGTTTCCTTTGTATATATTCCAAATAATATGTTACGACCTAATTTCTCAGGGCATGATGGCACATACTATAACCCATTACTAGGTAAGCCGATCCATAATCTGGAATGGAGAGTAACGTACTATCAAGAGAAAAAAAGAAAGTAGAGGAAAATAACTCCAATAAAGAGACTAATAATGAGAAGTAACCCCAAAACCTGGTGAAGTCAGTACAAGAGCTTCTAACACAAAAGGAGTACAAAGTATGCATAATGTAAATATATATACACAATCGTCTCTGAAATACAAAAATAGAGATCAGTCCAGTGAAAAAAGGAGAGCAGGAACACTCCAAACGCCAAGAGCTCACCCCAAATCTCCGATCTATGGCTGCTCGTCATGATTCACAGATCAACGGTGAGAACTCGTACTATGAACTGCAGGCTTCAGAAGTGAAGTATGAGTACCAAAATGTGGTATTCAGTAGTCATCAGCCGACTGAGCTCCAAAGATAATGCAAGTATAAATAACATATAAAGCAGGAACATAAATTACAAGAAGCTAACTATAAAACTAAGCATAATAATACTAATGGAGTGATAAGGATAACCTATCATGAGCTATCAGCAATCTGTAATCCCAGTCAAAGCGCATTACCATAAGTAACTAACCATTATACGGTAGTAAAGTGAAGAAAGTGATATGCTATATACAATAGTAGAGTGAAAAAAATATATATACAATGAATAATAGTAGTGGGAAAGAAAGAAAAGATATACAAATCATAGGTTGGAAAGAGTATATATATGTATATATCAATGCTATACAGGCACCCAAACCCAAAGATACTACTTTGAGGAAGCTAGTCTTAACATTTCAAGGATTATAAACAATGTGGGAGCTATCTCTAGCATAAGCAGTATTTCTAATCATAATATGAATGATTGATGTACCATAAATTTACGGCACATAAGATGCTTAAAATAAGGAATATTTGAGAGTTCAAGGGTACTTTTTGTGGATTTAATGTCTTTGTTGAGTGTTTGCAGGCCTTAAGGACTCATAGAAGAATAATGTGAAAACTGGATAAAAAGAGCATCAGACAAGTTGTACTACGATCGTGGGTTCAAACCATGGTCGTGGTTAAGCTATCATAGGTTGATTAAGAGATACCCTACTCAGGAGTATATTATACAACAGGTTATACAAGCGTGGTATGATGTCACGATCATACCTTGTGATCGTGACATGTGAGAGAAGTTTAACCTGCAGGAGTCAAGTGTGGCATGATCAGACGATGGATCCCACGATCGTATGTTGGTTGTACCATCATACCTTGTGATCATGGGAGGAAGATCATATTTGAATAAGTGTAGGATTTTTAGAAGAATGATCATATGACAGGCTAATCACGATCGTGGGATGTATGTTCTTCTCGTCTGAGATAGCCGACACCAATTTTCTGTTTTGTTTAGGATAAGATTTGTTAACTCTTTAAATACTCTTTTAGGGTTATTTTTATGCATTAGACATTATTATTATTCTATAACACTATTTTGTGGAATTTTAAGGCACTTTCTTAAGATTTTATGAATATAGGTTTTTACGGTTTTAATTAAAGTTGAAATTTTGGAGTTTATTCATTCTTGTATGCTTCAATTAATGTTTTAATCCATGAATGCTTATTTTGTTCACACAATTATGAGTAACTAAACCCCATAGATAGGTTTGTGGGAACCATAGCAAATTAACAAAGTAGAGTTCGAAGTACAAGGTGTTTCTCAAAAGGTATTAGGGCAAGTATTGTTGTTTCTTCTGAATCAATTGCTTTCCGACAAGTGTACGCGTTGGGACTCATCCTGTATCTACCCTGTACTATAGCAAAGGTAATAGAATAGGACTAGATATTCAACAACAAGACTCGGAGTTATCTTCGTTTAATCATCCTTAAGCCGTGATACGTGAAAGGTTGTATTGGGATCATAGATAGGGGCAACATAGAAACACTCATGAAGCATTAACCTTTGCGCTTTAGGATAGTCGTCTACAAGGGGCTTAACATAGTTGGTTAGATGATACTTAGCCTATCGATTCTGCTTGCCGAATACCTGAAAAGATCACTAAGTGCGGAGAACTTATGGAGTTATAAAGTTATTGGGGAACACAATCCTAGTGCTTTTCTCATCTTGATAACAACCCCAGCAAATGATTACTAGTTCACCTTACAACCCCCCCCCCCTTACTTATTTGCTTATTTGGCAAGTAACTCAACTAAACAAATTTGATTGGATTTTGACCTATTTCTCGTGGGATCGATCCCAACCTCAGTTGGGTTCTACATTTGAACAGTGACCGCTTTATACTTTATTAGAGGTGTAATTTGGGTGACATCAAATTTTGGCACCATTATCGGGGAATATGGTTATGGATTTGATTGATTTTACTTGTTGGAGTTGATTGGTTACGGATACTTCAGTTACTTTTCTGATTTCCTAAGGGCATACACCAGTGCATGCTTAACATTTGGAGTCAAGGTAATCCCCAGATTCCACTTGACCAAGAAATTAAAAGAACTCTAAGGAATAATCAAAGAATGGTGAATAACGATGGAGTTCAAGATCTCATAGCTGTGGGTGACATTCATAATTAGCCACCACTTAATTCGGCTGGTCAGGAGACTGCAGAATAAATAACTGCTAGGTTGATGGTTGATGAGAATGCGAGACAAGCAGCTGCTAGACAAAAAGATAGAGACCATCGAGCTATACAAGAGGAAACGCAGTGTCTTGCTATACTTAAGGAAAGACAAAGAAGACTTAGAGTACAACAACAACCACTACACTGTCCCCCGATCTATGAGGAGCTTGAAAAAGATTTAGCCTATTTGGAGCCGGTAGAGACTGGTGCCATTATCCCACCCAAATTGCCTGAAGGAACCAAGTTTGATATTAATAGTGCTATGATTCACCTCTTGAACTTAATAAGGATGTTTGTTGGCCTCCATAATGATGATACAAATATGCATGTGATAAATTTCATTGGAATCGCACTTCGTACAATCTGTCTGGTGTGAGTCAAGAGACAATCCAGTTAAGGCTATTTTCATTCTCTCTTATGAGGAAGTGAATTTATGGTTGGTTGAATTACCATGAGGTTCTATTACCAATTGGCAAGTGTTGAGAAATCAATTTCTAGACGATTCTTACCGCCTTCTAGGATGTTGCAATTGAAAGATGAGATCTATAACTTCAGACAGCTAGATTCAGAGGCACTTTACAAAATATGGCTGAGGTTTAAGAAGAAGTTGCAGAATATTCCAAACCATAGGATGAGTGGTAGGAATCTACTTAAGATCTTCTACAGAGCTTTGAATGCAAATACTAAGGCTATAGCATACACCATCACTGGAGGTACATTTACGAGTTTGCACTGGGAGCACGCATCGGAGATTCTAGGTTGGATCACTAAAACCAACCAAGGTTGGCATCCTCAAAAAGTAGAAAAACTCGCAGGAACTTATGTATATGGAGCATCAGTAGGGCAAAGGGCTTTAGATGAAACGGTGGCTCAAGAGGCAGCACAATTGAGGACCAAAATCGGACTACTTGTTAAATAGTTTGCAGCAGTTGGAAAGGAAAAAGTCAATACGGTGGGTGCACATGTCAAAGCACCTAGGCATGAAGATTTGGGTTCTAAGAAAGAGGCCAAGTATCTTGATAGAGAAGTGCAAGGTTTTCGAGCCAAGGTTCTAATCAAGACAATTGGAACTTGAGGCAAGAAAATCAAGGTCGAAACTACTACGGAGATAATTATAATAAGTCAAGATATAAAGATAGAGATAGATATCGTGATGGAGATTGGAGGTGGAAATATGATTACAAGGACAAAAGTTATAATTAAGGATATAAAGATAGAGATAGATATCGTGATGGAGATTGGAGGTGGAAATATGATTACAAGGACAAAAGTGGCCTTTACATTCCACTAGGGAATCGTGATGCTGAGTCTGGAAATTCAAGGATGGAACCCCTATTTGGAAAATATGTCAAGGGGTCAGAGAGTCAAAAAAGTTGCCTTAAGGATATTAGGGCAGACATTTTAGGGATAAGCCAAAAGGTGAAGTCTCATGCGACCACCATCAAACAACTGGAGCAACAATTTGGGCAGATGTCTACCACATTGAATCAGCATCAACCAGGCACTCTTCCTAGTAACATCGTCCAAAATCCTAAAAATGACGGTCATTGCTTAGCTATAAGTACTAGAAGGGGTAAGACTATTGTTGATCCTCATATGCCTGTAGTACTTAATGATGAGCCCATAGTACTTGATGATTAGAATGAGAATGAAAATAAAAACATGGTGGTTGAAGACAAGGTAGCTTAAGAGCCTCGAGTTGCTGAAAAGGAGGTTAAGTCTAATAAAGAAAAGGTGAAAGAGGCCTCTCAAGTATTAAAGCCTATTCTACGGCCTCCTCTTATCTTTCCACAAAGGTTAAAGAAGAAAACCAAAGAGGGAAAATAACAAAAATTTATTTCAATGTTGAAGGAATTATTGGTGAATATCCCTTTTGTTAAGTCTTAGGAGCAAATGCTAGGTTACGCAAAATTTATGAAAGATTTGATGACGAAGAGGAGGACTTTCACTTTTTAGGCTGCTGATAACTTGCTTCATTGTAGTGCAATCGCTTCCCATTCCCTTGTTGAGAAAAAAGAAGACCCTGGAGCATTCACGATTCCTTATACTGTCGGGTCTTACAATTTTACGAAGTCTCTATGTGATTTGGGTGCTAACATTAACTTATACCGCTAGCAGTTTTCAAGTAGCTGGGGTTGGGGTCTCCTAAGCTGACTTCTATGAGACTTTAAATGGTGGATCAAACTGTGAAGAAGCTGGTGGGAATTTTGTATGATGTGTTGGTAAAGGTAGTAGCTTTCATTTTTTTGGTTGATTTTGTGATTCTGGACTTTGAGGTGGATTTTGAGGTTCCCATCATCTTGGTAAGACCATTCTATGTGACTGTCCATGCTTTAGTTGATTAAGAATCTGGACAGATAAAGTTTTAATTAAATGATGAGCATGTTACTTTCAGTGTCTGCAAATCCATAAAGCGGTCAAAAGAGATACTTATGGTGTCGGTCATTAATATTGTGGATGAGGAGGCACTTGTGGTTCCATTTAAAGAGAGACTTGGAGTCGAGTCACCTGCGGTTGTTATCATGAATTTTAAGAGTGATGGTATCAATGAGTACAATGAGACGGTAAAAGAACTTTTTGGTAGAGGTTCCTACACTTATACACCAAAGAAGCTTGATCTTGATCTGAAGAATAGAGTGACCCCACCAGCTCATCCTTTTATAGAGGAGCCTCTCATTTTGGAACTTAAGGATATTCCTTCCCATCTCTGTTATGCTTTCTTTGGGGCCAATAACACATTGTTGATTATCATTTTAGTAGGCTTGTTAGATTGGAAAGTTGAGCCCTAAGTTTCTGTGTTGCAGAGGTTTAAACGGGCCATTAGTTGATCCATTGTTGATATCATCGGGATTCCACCCAAAATTTACATGCATAAAATCCATCTCGAGCCGGATTTTATACCTAGCATTGAGAAACAACGTCACCTCAACCCACTTATGCAAGAGGTTGTGAAGAAAGAAATCATCAAGTGGTTAGATGCAGGTGTGGTTTACCTTATTACGAATAGCAAGTGGGTGAGTCCTGTTCAGTGTGTACCAAAGAATGGTGGAATCACTGTGGTTTTGAATGAGAAAAATGAGTTAATCCTGATGAGACTGGTGACCAAATGGAGAGTTTGCATGGATTACCAAAAGCTAAATTCTTGGATCGAAAAAGACCATTTTTCTATCCCTTTTATAGACCAGATGTTAGACATCCTTGCTAGTAGAGGATGGTATTGTTTTCTTAATGGTTATTCAGTGTACAATCAGATTTCCATCACCCCTGAAGACCAAGAAAAGATCACTTTCACTGGTCCATTCGGGACATTAGCATTCAAGAGGATGTTATTTGGTCTATGCAATGCACTGGACACTTATCAGCGTTGCATGATATCTATATTTTTTGACATAGTGGAAGACACTATTGAGGCATTTATGGATGATTTCTCTATGGTAGGTGACTCATTTGAGGACTACTTGGCACACCTCGCTGATGCTCTGGAAAGATGTGAAGAATGCAATCTAGTACTGAATTGGGAGAAGTGTCATTTTATGGTAAAATAAGGCATAGTGCTGGGACACCGAATTTCAAAAAAGGGAATTGAAGTCGATAAAGTGAATATTGAGGTAATTGAAAAGTTACCACTACTTATTTCTATGAAAGGTATTCATAGTTTTTAAGGCCATGTGGGATTCTATAGAAGGTTCATCAAGGATTTTTCTAAGATTGCAAATCCATTGTGCAAGCTCTTAGAGAAATAGATAAAGTTTGTGTTTGATGATGCATGCCTAAAGGCATTCGAGTGTTATAAAGAGAAGGTAATTTCAGCTCCTATCATTGTGTCTCCAGATTAGACCTTACTATTTGAGGTTATGTGTGATGCTAGCGGGGTGACCTTGGGTGCAGTCCTTGTCCAAAGGTGAAAGAATATTTTGCATCATATTTACTATGCTAGCAAAGCACTTAATACAGCCCAGAAGAATTATATTGTGACTGAGCAAGAGCTGCTAGCGGTGGTCTTTGCATTCGAGAAATTTTGGTCTTACTTGATTGGCAAGAAGGTGATTGTGTATACTGATCATACAGCTCTGAGATATCTTATGGCAAAGAAGGATGCCAAGTCAAGGTTGATTAGATGGGTGCTTCTGTTGCAAGAGTTTAATTTCGAGATGAAGGAACAAAAAGGGACGGAGAATTAGGTTGCCGACCATTTATCACACCTTGAAGAGGAGGCCATGCTAAAACTGAGGGATGATCTTGAAATTGATGATACTTTTTGCAACAAGCAAGTATTGGCAGCATCTCATGACTTAATCCCGTGGTTTGCAGATTTTGCCAACTTTTTGGCAAGTGATCTAGTTTCAGAAAATATGATGTATCAACAGCGAATGAAGTTCATGCATGAGGTGAGAAAATTCTTCTGGGATGAGCCTTTTTTTTTAGGGTGTGTGCAGATGGTGTGATTCAAAGGTGTATTCCTGAGGTCGAGATAATTAGTATATTGGAAGCATGTCATTCATCTCCAGTTGGGGGTCATCATGGAGGTATGCAGACTATGCACAAGATCTTGCAATGTGGTTACTATTAGCCCCTACCATTCATAAGGATGCTCATGATTATGCTAGGGCATGTGACTAATGCCAAAGGAAATATCTCAAGACGGCATGAACTCCAAATAACTGTGATCCTTAAGCTCGAATTATTTGATGTATGGGGTATTGATTTTATGGGTCCATTTATGAGTTCTCATGGTATGAAGTATATCTTTGTAGATTTTGACTATGTATCAAAGCGGGTAAAGGCAATTGTGCTTCCTAATAATGAAGGTAAGAGTGTCACGACTTTCCTGAAAAAGAATATATTCTCACATTTTGGAACACCTCGGGTCATCATTAGTGATGGAGGATCCCATTTTTGTAATCAATTGTTCAAAGCCTTGCTTGAGAAATATGGTGTAAAAACAAGGTGGCAACACCTTACCATCCTCAGACAAGCGGGCAAGTTGAGGTCTTAAATCGTTAGATTAAGTCCATCTTGGTGAAGACTGTGAATGCCAATAGGACTGATTGGGCTAGAAGATTAGATGATGCATTATGGACATACCGGACTACATTTAAAACACCAATTGGTGCATCTCCATATCAGCTTGTGTATGGAAAAGTACGCCACTTGTCGGTTGAACTTGAGAACAGGGTATTGTGGGCATTGAAGCGGTTGAATCTAGAATGGCAAGATGCAGCCAAATTGAGACTTAAGCAGATGAATGAGATAGACAAGTTTCATCTTTGTGCATATGAGAGCTCAGCCTTGTACAATGAAAAGGTGAAATTGTATCATGATCGTAAGATTGAAAAAAGAGAATTTGCTATGGGCGACATGGTACTATGATTTGATTTAAGCTTCTTCCTAGAAAAATGAGATCAAAATGGAATAGACCATATAGAGTGGTCACGGTGTTCCTCTATGGTACAATTGAATTGGAGAACAAGGATGGAAAGAAATTTAAATTAAATGGCCAATGGGTGAAACACTATATGGGCGAAGGAAAGTAGGCCCGAATAATTTGTGATATGGACTTGAACGAGGCTTGAGTAATCAAGCCGACCTGAGTCATGTCGCGAGGTTAAATCAGGCACTTCATGGGAGGCAACCTATAGGCTTATTAGTGAAGTCTGAGTAACCGACATAGCCACGTCATGCCGTGACATTAAATCAAGCTCTTCATGGGAGGCAAACCATGTTTTGTACTTTAAATTTTATAAGATAACGTGTGTTTTGGTGCAGGAAACCATAGAAGAAGATTGGTGCTGAACTGAACTCCAGACTGAACCCACGACAGGGATTATACGATCGTAACTTGAACATACTATCGTGGGTTCATTCGTCTGATGGGAATTCTATAAGATGAAAAGTTAAGGAGTCATCCCATGATTGTGTATCACGATTGTAACATGAAGGCCCTATCGTGGTCTTAATTGCCTGATGATACTCCTGCAAACCTTCAAGGCATCAAACATACGACCTTTAGTCACGATCATGAGTACAACCCACGATCGTACTTAAGGATTGTATGTTCTCAGGTAAGTTTTCTGGTTTTATCAATCTACGAAAGGAATGTATGATTGTGAAATCCAACCACGATAGACAATCCATTCGTCTGAAAGGCCCGACAGTTTTAAGAGTCGTTACCCGACCCAACCCAAAAATAAAGGTTAAAGGTATAAATATATGTTGAAACTGTCCCCTTGCCTCTTCTCATATTTTCAAAGCATTTTCTTAATAAAAATAGCAAAACCCTACATATTTCAAAGGATGAAAATGAGAGTTACCTTCGATTTTGAGTCGGATCTCATCTGGTCTACCATTTTTATCACCTCTACTTCAAACTGTAAGTTTACATTACTCTTTAATATAAAAGTTTTGGGTGTTTACTTCAATTTTGTTGATGGCTTTGCTTAAGATTAAAGTGGGAAGGACTGAAAAGGGGTATGCATGCTTTCAACAGAACAGGGGAAGTCTGAGTACCCGGTAGTGTTTACGTAATTTGAAATTTAGTCAAAAGTGGGGTTAAAAAGGTCAAAATAGGGGTCAAATTGTAATGGTTCACATCTAATAAGTGTTTGGGATTCCATGACACAACCTACGATTGTGATTTCGACCTACGATCATAAGTTAAATCATTGTGGGAGGATAGATGCCAAGTATCAGGATCTCATCAGATGACACATCCCACGATCATGATATCAATATACTATCATGGTATATGGTCATCTGATGTGACAGAAAGTTGTTGGTCTCAAGGATCCAACCTACGAGCAGATGGTACGATTGTGCCATCATTATACGATCATAGGTTGTGATCGTCTAATTGATGTACCAAAATTTAGTCTATGAAGAACCAACCTACGATCAAAAGGTACGATCGTACCTTCATTGCATAATCGTAGGTTAGGTTGTCTGTTTGAGACTCTGAACCTGCATTTTTGTGAACTGTGATCTAACTGATTTTTTCCAATACAGGTACAATGGCACCCAAATCAAAGACTACTTTAGACAAGGCTCTCCGAGAACAAATTTCCAAAAAATGATCTCCACCAAGCTCCTCGGAGAGTGGGTCAAGTGAAAGTGGGTCCACTACAAGTGGGTTGGAAATGGAGTATGACATTAGCCTCTCCAACGACCAATATTCTTTTCGAGAAATGAGGAACCAGGCCAAGGAAAAGGTTGTCATATCCACTGCCATTTTGGTAGTTGCCACCCCCATCAACCTTCCCCAGTCCGAAGAGGGAAGGCATGACACCCAACTAGGCGAGGGTGTAGCTGTTGCTGAAGCTGATGTTGGGGACGAGGAGAGGTCCACCTCCAACCCCTCCAACACTGATGTTCCTGCTGGGTCCAGTCAAAGGGGCTCTGGTCCAAGAAGTTGGAGGTACCAAACTCTCAAAATAATTATGTGGACAAGGTCACCCTCGAGAATAGTGGGAACCAAAAGAGAAGTATCCAAGGGTAGCCTAGGATACTCGGTGAGTCACTGCAGAAGATGCCATAGGTTTCCCGAGTGTTTGAGCGGTATCAGTTGGGGTGGATGACTAGGCCACTCCGGATTTATGGTGGTGAGCTCATGAGGGAGTTTACTCAAACTATGCAACAACCTTGAAGAATATGACTCCCTCCAGCAAGGGCAAGGACATAAAGTAACATCCACGCTTGTATGTGATAGTGGTGTAGGGTAAAGAGGTTGACATCTCCGTCAAGGCTATCTCTAAAGTCTTATTTGTAGAAGAGTTTGTGCCAGTGGAAGAAACTCTAGAATATTACTATCGTATGGTCGAGTTGAAGAACGTAAAAAAGTTGTTCACGGAGGACAAAGAATTTCACTTCGGATGGTTAATTGGATATATTGCTGAGGCCAGAGTAAATTCCACTTGGGCAAATGGGTCGTACATTTACAAGAATAGTCTCAATTCACCGCCAAGGCATGGTGGTCCATTGTGAGGCACAGGATAGTACCTACAGCCAATGATAACACATTAGGTGCGACCAATGCCTGTCTAGTAGCAGCACTAGTAGCAGGGTTGGATTTGAACTTCCCGTGCATCATTGCACAGGAGATCAGAGATAGAGTTTTGGAGTTCAGTACCACTCTCCCATTCTCTAGTTTGATCACACAGCTGCTACTAGATTCAAAGGTGCCTTCCCTTCCAATGGATAGATTTATCCAGCCCACCAAGATGGCAGACTTGGCCATAATAAAGGACATCTGGAACCCAGTTGCACAAGTCAGAGGTTTGGGGGTCCCCGCTATTGGTGGGGATGCCCCTAGTGGTGATAGACCAATGTCTGATGTCGGTGCTTCAATTTTTTCAGCACCACCAGCTTCTGTACTGCCCAAATCATTGGTTCCAGCTGGTTACACTTTGATTCTGACTGCCCAGTTGGAAGAAAATATCCGAAACCAAATCCTTCACAATGCCTGAATTAAAAACGTAGAAAAAGGGATAAATCCCCATGTGGAGCAAGAGATTCTTCGGGCCATATGGACTATGCAGATGAGGATGGATAGTTTTGAGGGCTGGATCATGGACATATTGGATGTAGTAAAGGTGCCTGATGTGGCCCTGATTCGTACTGAGTTGATAGAGTAGAAGAAAGCAGTCCAGGCCCTCACTAATATATTTAATTTGGCGCCTCCGCCTCCACCAACATCTATGCCTTCCACGACATCTATTCAGGTGGATATAGTCTCACTTTTCACCCCGTTCTACACTCCTCCATCTCCGTAGGTTGAGCTAGATGACGATGAAGAGGAGGACAGAGGTCTTGATCCTAGAAAGAGGATGAGGAAGGATGTGTCTGGCCAGAGTAAGAGGAGAGAGAGATCTAGAAAAAAAAAAGGAAGGAGAGATCTACTGAGAAGACCTCCACTGGAGTTATTCTAGAGGGTGAGACAATGGGAGGGGGTTTAGAGATGACCTCCATATCTGTTCCTTTGAGTAACCCTACCACCATTAGGGCCCACGAGACTGTGAGTACCGAGGCCACTACTGTTGGTATCACTGTGGGGGGCCCAGTCACATCCCCACGTGACTTGAGTTCCACCGGTACCTAGAGCACCCCAGGTATGCCATTTACCCTAGTTTTTATTTTTTTTATGTGATTTCGTGCAATGGGGACATTGCATGATTTTAAAGTTGGGGGGTGGGTGTATACCATAACCGAGGATTTTTGTTGCCGTGTTTCTTTTCCCTAGGCTGCGCTTTCATAGTTAGAACCAGCATGTTTAGGGTTTTTTATGTTTTTATATGTTATTGTGTTGTGTTTAGTCATTGTAGTGTAACTTAGAGCAATAAAAGAGAACTTGGTGTATTCTAGCGTAATTAAGCATGCTTACCTGTTTTGAAATTGTTTTAAATAATACCCCTCCAAAAATATGTTTTTGTGAAGTAGTGTGTGCATAGACTGTACTAAAACCGATGTTAGGATCTAGATATGGCATTAGGATTGTAAATGGGAAAACTTGACCGCCCTTGCATAAACTGAATAGGTAGCAACTTAGATAAAAGCCCTGAGCCATGAGTGAGTGAGATGTATTACCTAGTCGGTGTGTGTGTGCGATCTAGAACTTGCCCGATTAGTCTCGCTAAAAACTGTAGGATTAAAGGTTAGGAAAGGATCATACGATGTGTTTCATTTTGCCCACTTTAGCCTAAATGACCTGCCAAATAATGTTGTATCCCTTGAACCCAAATTTTGAGCCTTAGCCTATTTCTTGAAACTACCCATGACACCTTCCCATTTTACAATGAACCTTATTTGGCCCTGGTCCCTTCTTGGACACTATGTACCTCAACTCAGTAAAATCACCTAAGTTGAGGGTGGCTATTATGTAGGGGTGTGTAAAAAAGGGGTATGAAGTTTAAATAGTAAAAAGAAAGAAAAAGGGCGAGGGTGCGGCAAGAAAAAAAAAAAAGAAAGAGAAAAAAAACAATAGTAAATTGCTTGAAAATAAAGTTGCACCCGAGGTCCTACAAGAAAATGGTATAAATGGAGAAAAAGGAGGAAAATAAAGAAGAGTAGAAAAAGTGGAGCCAAAAATAGTGTAGTACCAAAGAGGAATAAGTCATTGTACCCAAATGTACCACACCTGTCCCCGAGCCTACAATACAAGCCTCGAAAGACCTATAGTGATCCCAACCCGACAATTCAAAAGTTAAAGCGTTGAAAATAAGGGCAAGCCTATGGTATCAAACGCACACAACCAGACTTCTTTATGAGAGTGAGTGATATGATTTACTCCCGGTGTTAGATTTCATTGCATATTTTGGGATTTCTTTGTGTGAGGGCATAAGGGTTGTAGTTTAGTTGTTGCTTGATTAGGTAGTCTATTGGTCAATGTGTTGGATTGCCTAGTTATAATGTACTGCCATATCCTGATCTTGTTGCATTTTAGTACCTGTATAGCATATACACTGCATTGGATATTGTTGATGAGAACGGAGGGTGTTGAATACACTTAGTGGTTTGCATGCATGTTTTGAAAAGAGTTGACTGCCATAGTGATCTCAATTTTGCTCTAGGTTAAGTGTCTTAGATAGTTTAGTATTTTGTTTGCCTGAGGACATGCAAACATTCTAAGTTGAGGGTGTTAATGTGTCGTAGATTTATGGCACTTGAGATTTTTAAAACAAGAAATATTTGTGAGTTCAAGGGTACTTTTTGTGGATTTAATGTGTTTGTTGAGTGTTTTCAGGCCTTAAGGACTCAGAGAAGAAGAATGTGAAAACTGGACAAAAAGAGAATCGGACGAGCTGTACTACGATCGTGGGTTCAAACCACAATCGTAGTTAAGCTATCGGAGGTTGATTTAGAGATACCATACTCAGGAGTCTATCAGACGACAGGTTATACGACCATGGTATGATGTCATGATCGTACCTTGCGATCATGACATATGAGAGAAGGTCAACCTGCAGGAGTCAAGTGTGGCATGATCAGCTAATAGATCCCCATGGTCGTACGTTGGTTGTACAATTGTACCTTGTGATCGTGGGAGGAAGTTTAGATTTGAAGAAGTGCAGGAATTTTAGAAGAATGATCAGACGACAAGCCAAGCACGATCGTGGGATCAACCCACGATCTTATGTTCTTCTTGGAATTTTATGAATATTGGCTTTTACGGTTTTAATTAAAGTTGAGATGTTAGAGTTTATTCATTCTTGTATACTTCAATTAATATTTTTATCCATGAATGCTTATTTTGTTCACACAATTATGAGTAACAAAACCCCATAGCTAGGGTTGTGGTAACCATAGCGGATTAATTAAGTTGAGTTCGAAGTACAAGGTATTTCTCGAAGGGTATTAGGGAAAGTATTGTTGTTTCTCCTGAATCGATTAATTTTTGACGAGTACACGCGTTAGGACTCATCCTATCTCTACCCTGAACTGTAGCAAGGGTAATAGGATAGGACTAGCGATTCAACAACAAAACTTGGAGTTATCTTCGTTTAATCAACCTCGAGCTGTGATATGGGAAAGGCTGTATTGGGATCATAAATAGAGGTAACATAGCAACACTCATGATGAATTAACCTTTGCGCTTTAGGATAGTCATCTACAAGAGGTGTAACATAGTCGGTTAGACGATACTTAGCCTATCGATTCTTCTTGGCAGATACCTGAAAAGATCACTAAGTGCGGAGAACCTATGGATTTATGAATTTACTGAGGAACACAATCCTAATTCTTTTCTCATCTTGATTACAACCCCAGCAAACGATTACTAGTTCACTTTACAAAACCCCTCTTTTACTTATTCTCCAAGTAACTCAACCAAACAAAGTTGATTGGATTTCGACTTATTCCTTGTGGGATTGACCCCAACCTTAGTTGGGTTCTATGTTTGAACAACGACCGCTTTACACTTTCTTAGAGGTAAAATTTGGGCGACATCAATAAACATACGATAGCCTATGATAATCAACTCTTACCGTCGTAAAGAACAAGGGAACTCGAAAGCGTACCTACAACCTCGGGTGCCAATCTGTAACCATCCTGTCATGAACTATGCAATAATAACCAAACAATAATATAACCGACTAGTCTAGACAACCAATAACCTAACTGAGCCCCCATAAGCCCGAAAGGTACAAGCAATCACTCAACAAACAGTAACCATAACCTGTATCTATACAAGCCTCATAAGATCGATAGATACAGGTGCTAGATAATTATACTGGTAATAGGCAATGCATATGAAAAAATGAATGCAATGTAAACCAGTAAAACCATACCAATAGAGTGCCATAATGTACCAAGTATATATACACCTCTTTCGGCTTGCCGGTTCGCAAGGCAGGACCTATGAATCTCACCTCTTTCGACACATAGCTTAGACAAATGAACCCATAGGGGACTCAGGATGTCAGTATATATACTGCCTGGTCTCGAACCATGACTTCCAATAACCCTCATTACCACTCTGCTCTATCTGTACCAGAGATATATATAAAGTATAATAAGAAATGCCAAACTTGAACCGAAAATGAATAAATGTATCTCTGTAAATCCATTACTCGAGATCGAACTCGGGACTAAAATAGTATAGTAATGTAGAAAGGGTTTGGAATCTCCCTCGACCAAAGTGAATAAGTAGTGTTAAGAAGAGTGGATCAATAGCGAATCGTAATCAGCCTCGATCTAATTTTCAGAGTGAAATGTTTAGTTTAAACCTGTCATAATTCCATAATAAGGGTGGTACAACTTCTATTTTAAAAGAAATAATTTTAAAGTTAAGAAAAGTGGGGATAAATCTCTTTTTAAAAAAGAGTTGAAAAATCAAGGTTTTTAACCGGAGTCATACCACTAAATAAGTATAAATGTGCGTAAATATATGCATGCCATCACCAGTGTCCAAACAATACAATCGTAAGTGTCTATGCATCCATAACTATAACCGTGTCCTTTCTAAGGATAAAGTACTAACCTGGAGTCCAACTGGTATAATAACCACAGCCTCGGGCCCAACAATATATATAAATTAACATATGCCAACACCGTAAATTGGGATACTAAAGTAAACGGGGCATAAAGCTAGCAGGAGGATCTAATCATAGAATATCATTCAATTCACTAAGTAATAAGGTAAGTCTTATGATAAAGGACCCCTCATGTCAATTTATAGCTAAACCAATCCATAATCGGATACAATAAGATCCTACAACTAAAATGGATATTTTATACTAAGGTTCGGGTCACATTTCTATTCTAAATTTCCTAAATACGTCTATTCATGATATAACTAGGTATAAACCTATCCTATAATCCCTACCTATCATGCAATTTATACAATACATAATCTCATAGAGAAAAGTAGACCAAAGCCTACCTGGAAGCCGAACAACAGCCTCGAATTAACCACGAGTTGCTCATCCTCTCCACTCAACCTCAAAATGCCACCGCCTCAAGAACCTCCAAGAATAAGGAAAAGTCCTCTTAGGTCCAAGGTTCATACTAGAATCCGAGCTTGAATAACTTGATGTAGAAAATTGATTTTCATTTTGTGATCGAATATAATGTCAAAATACTATATTTTCCACTAAAATCTATTTAACATGGTAGATGAGTATATGTAGGGAAACAATATATATAGTCTTTCCTTTTTTAGTGAATATCAATGACAGTAAAAAAAATTGTCTATAGAGAGAGAGAGAGAGAGAACGTGCAGTCCCTAAAGACAATGAATGGCTTGACTTCATTAATTAGGAAAGAAAATGAAATGCTTAGATGAAAGTTTTAATATGCATTATAAATATTGCTGCCACCATTTGCAAAACTATCTAACAAATATAAAATTAAATTAAAAGGGTGTAAAGTCATGATATTTGGCCACCTATTACTTAATACATGTGTTGGACTATCCCTCTACTTCCACTTGGAAGTAGAGGTGTTTAACCCCTCATTTTAATTTTATCCCCTTACGTATAATTGGGTATTGCATAGGTTTGTGGTAAAATAAATATAACTTTTTAAATATACCATAATTGATAAAAAAAATTATTTCGAATAAAGCCTCTATCATATAATAAGAATTTTTCAACATAACTAGACTTACTATCTCCATTTAAAATATTAATAAATTATAAAATTATATAAAAATATCATAACTAAAGAATTTTCATAAATATAAAAAATATTTTAGAAAGGTAATAAAATTTTACTAAATTCTAATTTAAATCAAACATTTTAGAATACGCTCAGTATTGATAAAATTCTCAAACGAACTACCCGAGAACCGAACCATCTGTCCCGGCAGGTCATAAATAACGGGTAGTAACTATCGGAAAGCTCGAAATATGGAAACGCGTGAAAATTTAAAAATGACCTAGAGGGTCATTACAACATCCACTATTAAAAGGACTTTCGTCCTCAAAAGTCAAGGAACAAAAAAAGCCCAAAAGCTAGAGATGCTGAGGGCACTGGGTCCGCATACCCTGCAAGGTTCCCCAGACCCCCTCCCAAATAGAATAATGTCTCTACGAAATATAAGCTAGAGGAATCCCCTCAATTTCAACTTTCTTACTCCATTGCTCAAAATTATCACTAGCTCATCCTCAAAAGTTGACTAGCCTCCAACTGAATCGAGCTCGACTGAAGTATGCAAGACTCGAATCAAAGTATATCGACATCACACCGATACAAGCACAACTAAGCAAATACTCGACTAAGCTACAGGCAACCCAACGCATGAGCCATACCGGCAACTCCAAATTTCAAATCTAACATTTTCTTGTCTTTCCAAACCTGTTGTCTACTCTGGACTACAAAGAATCTCTCTAGTGTTATCTAAGCCCTATCCGTATAATCAAATCACAACTAACCTCAAATGAATGAAGCTGACCCACCAGAAATCCGCACAGACTAGCATATGAACAATGCCTCATAAGGTCCACCTGAATACCCAAATGATGGTGACTAATGTACGTAATCTCTGCTAAAGCCAAAAATTGGTCCCGATGACCCTCAAAACGAATAGCAGATATCCGAAGCACAACCTCCAAAACATGAACAATCTACTCTAACTGAATGTCAATAAAGGGTGAAAAGCTACTCTAAACTCAACTCGAATACCCATCTCCGGCTGAGTAGACTTCCAAAAAGCCTAATGAAAACTGAGAACCAAGGTCAGAAGTAGTAGCAACCAATTCCATGTGCAAACAGAACATCCTTAGAACATCATCTAACTCAATCTCTCTGAACTAAAGAGAACTTAATCGACAAGCGGTGGGTAGGCCTAGTCCTTCTACCAAAACTGTCTCAACTGAAACAAACCCTCAAACATAAGCTGCAAATTAGATATGCAATCCATAGCAATAAGCTTAACACCAAAACTAAATTTCTCGATCTCCACTATCCACACTGATCCTATTAACAAGTAAACATCCATACTCTAAAATATATCACAAATTCAAAACAATCATTCAAAAGAATCGACAATCACTACTGAAGCCAACAAGCCTTCACTAAGGTCAAATACTCAAACCAATCTCAATATCAGAAATCAAGCATATACCCAAAAATTCCCGCAATGGTTGAAATTGAAATATTGTCGAAGAACACAATCACAATTGAGGAAAACCATATGCTAAAGATACGAGCAATAAAATCCACATCTTTCGAGGGCATAACACAGCAGAGTATAACTAAGAACTCACCAAGGCTGCAAAGAGTACCAATGGTATCCAAATCTCAAGCAACTCGAAAAATACGATCTTAGCCTGAAAAACTCAAACCAATACTCAATCTATAGACACAAATACTCACCCTAAAAAGACACTCGCTTGGTTACCACAACTGATACCCAAGGACATACCACCAAGCATAAATATTTCACGAAGTCATATTAGGCCAAAAAAATACCTGAATGAGAAATTTTTGAATCCATCCATTTAACCCAACCTTAACTCAATTGAATAATGAATCACATAGCAGAAAGAACGGAGTACCCAACTCAACACCAACACCAAGATCAAGACTACTACCAATAGATAAACCAGACAAATAGGAATGACAATCCTAAGACTTATCAACAATAGGTGTGGGCTATAAAAAGATCACCTAAGCTAGAATCACCAAAAAAACATAGAAGGGCCAAACCTAACTTCAGTGTCCCACACAGCTCAACAACCAACTTTACTAACGAAAAAGGAAAACAAACCAACCAAGGTAGCCATCTAAGCCAATAGACTAGAATCGCAATAGAAGGGAATACTAACTAGATAATACCAGTCTAGTTGTTTATCAAGTAAGGACCAATCAAGGTTAAAACAACAACAATAATAACAACCACAGTATATGGTGCAGGTGGCACAAAATGAAAAACAACCATTACCACTCTAAGATCACAACAATTCCATTATGCCCAAGGATAACGGGACTTTAACCCAAGTGCTACACCCTATGGGAAAACACAATATCGATCCACTCAATCCACTACTAAAAGAACATATCAACGGGGGAAGTCACATAAGCATAAAAATCTACACAAAGGATTACAACAACCAATACAATATAGTAACTCAAGGCATACAATCACCGATGGGTATGAAAACCCTAACTCAACTCTGTCCTGAGAACCACTCAATGTATCGGGCACCACCAGTGACTGTGAAGTATCCACTAAAAGACTTGAAATCCCTAACACGGTATCTTGAAAAACTTAGGCAGTCACAAACTCTGTCAGAGCCTGGGCTGGCCCCAGACCCTCTGGTCGACGCTGAAGATCCTCGATATCAATTCCTAACACCCTAGCCTGATACTTAACTGAAACTCTATTAATACGTGCAGAAGTCCCGTCCGCATCTATTGACAACCTCTTGCTATACATCTGGGAAAGAGTGGAGTTAAGAGAAGTACTTAGAGGTTCATATAAGTATGGACACATGATACGGAATCAAGGAATAGAATTTCCTAAGAATGCCCTATAGACTCCCAAAGATAGTATACAGACGTCTCCGCACCGATCCGCAAGACTCTACTAGGCACTTTGCTCTTATACCAACAACACTGGTGAACCTATGCTCTGATACCAATTTTTCATGACCCAATTTCTCAGGTCATAATGGCATCTACTATAACCCACCAGTAGGTAAGCTGACCCATAGTCCGGAATGGTGAGTAATAAACTATCAAGAAAAAAGAAGAAAGCAGTAGAAAATAACTCCAATAAAGAAACTAATAAAGAGAAGTAACCCCCAAAACTTGATGAAATCAGTACAACAGCTTCTAATACAACAGGAGTACAAAGTATGTATAATGTAAATATATATACACAATTGTCTCTGAAATATAAAAATAGAGATAAGTCCAGTTAAAACGGGAGAGCAGGAACACTCCAAACACCAGGAGCTCACCCCAAATCTCTGATCCACGGCTGATCAGCACGAAGCACTTGTCCACGGCAAGAACTAGTACTATGAACTATAGGCTGCAGAAGTGTAGTATGAGTATCAAACACGTGGTACTCAGTAGGCATCGGCCGAATGAGCTCCAAAGATAATGCAAGTATAAATAACATGTAAAGCAGGAACATAAATTACAGGCAACTAACTACTAAACTAAGCATAATAATACTAATGGAGCGATAACAATAACCTATCTTGAGCTACCAGTAATCAGAGTCAAAGCATAATACCATAAGTAACTAGCCATTATACGGTAGTAAAGTGAAGAAAGAGATATGTTATATACAATAGTAGAGTGAAGAAATATATATATAATGAATAATAGTAGTGGGAAAGAAGGAAAAGATGTACAAATCATGGCTAGGGAAGAGTATATATATATGTTACATCAAGGATATACAGGCACCCAAACCCGAAGATACTATTCTGAGGAAGCTAGTCTTAATATTTCAAGGATCATAAATAATGTGTGAGCTATCTCTAGCCTAAGTAGCGTTTCTAATCATAATATGAATGATCACAAGATAGCCTACGATAACCAACTCTTACCGTAGTAAAGAACAAGGGAACTCAAAAGCGTACCTACAACCTCGAGTGCTAATCCGTAACCATACTGCCATAAACTACGCAATAATAACCAAACAATAATATAACCAGCTAGCCCGGACAACCAATAACCTAACTGATCCCTTATAAGCCCGAAAGGTACAAGCAAACACTCAGTGAATAGTCCCCCCATAAGACTGATAGATACAGGTGCCAAACAATTATATCGGTGATAGAAAATACATATAAACGAATGAATGCAATGTAAACCAATAAAACCATATCAACAGAGTACCATAACCTACCAAGTATATATACACCTCCTTCGGCTCACCAGCTCGCAAGGTAGGACCTATAAATCTCACCTCTTCAGACAAGTAGCTCATACAGAGGAACCCATAGGGGCTTGGGATGTCAGTATATATACTTCATGGTCCCGAATCAGGACTTCTAATAACCTTCATAACCACTCTACTTCATCCATTACTAGAGAGATATATAAAGAATAATAAGAAATGTCAGACTTGAACCAGAACTGAATAAGTATATCTCTATAAATATATTGCCCGAGATCGAATTCGAGACTAAAACAGTATAGTAATGTAGAAAGAGTCGAAATCTCCCTTGACCGAAGTGAATAAGTAGTGGTAAGAGGAGTGGATCAATAATGGATCGGAATCAGCCTCGATCTAATTTTCAAAGTGAAATATTTAGTTTAAACCAGTCATAATTCCATATTTAGGGTGGTACGACTTCCATTTTAAAAGAAATAATTTTAAAGTTAAGAAAAGTGGGAATAAATCTATTTTTAGAAAACAGTAGAAAAATCAAGGCTTTTAACTAGAGTCGTACCACTAAATAAGTATAAATACGCCTAAATGTATGCATGTCATCACCAGTATTTAAACATTACAATCGTAAGCGTCTACGCATCCATAACTATAACCACGTCCTTTCTAAGGATAAAGTACTAACCTGGTGTCCAACTAGTATTGTAACCACGGCCTCGAGCCCAACAATATATATAAATTAACATATGCCAGCACCGTAAATTGGGATACTAAGGTAAACGCGTCATAAAGCTACCACGAAGATCTAATCAGGGAATATCGTTCAATTCACTAAGTAATAAGTTAAGTCTTATGCTAAAGGACCCCTCATGTCAATTTATAGCTAAATCAATCGATAATCGGATACAATAAGATCCTACAACCATAACGGATATTTTATGCTAAGGTTCGGGTCACATTTCTATTCTAAATCCCCTAAATAGGTCAAGTTATGATATAACTAGGTATAAACCTATCCTATAATCCCTACCTATCATGCAATCTATACAATACATAATCTCATAGATAAAAGTAGACCAAAGCCTACCTGGATGCCGAACAGCAGCCTCGAATCGACCACGAGCTGCTCGTCCCTTCCACTCAACCCCAAAATGCCACCGCCTCAAGAACCTCCAAGAATAAGGAAAGTCCTTCTAGGTCTGAGCTTCACACTAGAATCCGAGCTTGAATTACTTGATGTAGAAAATGGATTTTCTTTTGGTGATCGAATATAACGACAAAATATTATATTTCCCACTAAAATCTATTTAATATGGTAGATGAGTATATGTAGGGAAACAATATATATAGCCTTTCCTATTTAATGAATATCAATGACAATAACATTTTTTTTGTCTATATATAGAGAGAACGTGCAGGCCCTAAAGACAATGAATGGCTTTTCATTTATAAGGAAAGAAAATGAAATGCTTAGATTAAAGTTTTAGTATGCATGATAAATATTGTTGCCACCGTTTGCAAAACTATCTAACAAATATAAAATTAAATAAAAAGGGTGTTAAGTCATGATATTTGGCCACCTATTACTTAATACATGTGTTGGACTATCCCTCTACTTCCACGTGGAAGTAAAGGTGTTTAACCTCTCATTTTAATCTTATCCCCTTACGTATAATTGGATATTGTATAGGTTCGCGATAAATTAAATATAACTTTTTGAATATATTATAATTAATAGAAAATTATTTCGAATAAAGCCTCTATCATATAATAAGAATTTTTCAACAAAACTAGACTTACTATCTCCATTTAAAATATTAATAAATTATAAAACTATTATAAAATAATATAAATATATCATAACTTGTTATGTAATATGGATGTCATGTGACATATATATGTGTGAATGTCAATAATGAGAGATAAGAGTTAGTAGGCAAATTGAACTTGAACACCAAGAGTTACTTATTCAAATTGGATTTGAACACCAAAGTTAGTTGACCAAATTGCCAAGTTGATGTCAAGCTTAACATGCTTAGGGAACAACTTTGCTGGCTTATAAATAGCACCCTTTTGTACATTTTGATATAGTTCCAAGTAGTAAACAAAGTACTACTAAAATTCTCTAAAGTTGCCTCTTTTCTTTAAGTTTGATATTGATATTTTGTCTTTATTTTATAACACGTTATCAGCACGAGACTCTGCCATTGATCTGTCGGGAAGTTATGGTTCTATTAGTTGGTTGTGTTTTAAGTTCATGAAACATCTTTGGCTGAGATGCCTACAAATTTTATTGTTAACGCTTCAAGGTAGGTATTGTTCTTTCACAGTTTCCCTTGTTGTCCGATATCTTGGTGTTATCATTAAGTGTAGTTAAGCTAACAACTAACTACTTGATCCGTTCATGTGCATATAATATATTTGGATAAGTTCACATATGAATTTTCTTTTCTGTGTTTGTGTTGATATAATCCATACAACCTTATATATTACATGTTATACTATTATATATAAGGTAGAATCCTTATTGCTTCCTATAATTTATAGCACTTGTGTTTATGTATAAATAGAACATGTATTATGTTTTACTGACTATCCATGATAAGGGTCCACTGGTGGTTTGTATGGACATCACATCTCTTTTTTTCCATTATTTGAAAATCTTTTTAGAAATTTCATGACTATTTCCTAATTTATTGAAAAATAAATTTAGGGTTCTTTGGTCCTTCATTTATTTTTTGATTGAAAAAGGTAAGGACTCAAGTTTCATATTATCAAAAGGGAAAGATATCGAGTTTGAGTCCTGATGCATCATGATTAGAAAATATTGGATTCAAGTCCCATCGATCTATGACCTAAATAACCTTTTATTTTGATAAGACATTGAGTTTGAATCTCGATGCACCATATTGATGATATAATGATGACTAAAACAAAATTTTGGTGAAAAGTCATGAAATATGCTCCATTCCCTTAAGTGAATGTGGTAGCAATGCATAATATGTCTGAAAGAAGACATGTGATTGAATTTATGAATATGAATGTGGGCATAGCAAAGGACAAAATCTTTCGTTACATTATATGTAAACCTCAATTTGCTCATGAAGGAGCAATATCTTGAATGAGATTCTAAGCTGTCATAATCTGATAGCCTTAAGGCACTATTATATTTCATTCCTGGTGAATGAGAATTTTGATTGTAAAAGTACAGATCCATTTCCTGGGGTGAATGTGATAGGAGTAACACCTCCAAAAGAGGTAGAATAATTGAGAATAAATATTATGAAATATATTCCAAAATAGTAAATCTGAAAATTTATTCATGTTATAGTAAATCTGAAATTTACTAAAGCAAAAATCATATGTCATGGTAAACTTGAAGTTTACTAGTACAAATAAGTTCATAAGTTGGCATAAACGATTATAACATTTTGAAGATGTGCATTGAGTATTGACATGTAATGAAGAACTGAAAGATTCTTCAATAATTGTTGTATGTTTCTTGTTCTTGTGATAAGTTGGTTGGACCAACTAATGTTGGGATTGGATCCCTTAAAATTTGGAAAGTATAAAAGGTGAATATGGGTTCGTTCACCTGTCATGTGATATCTTAAATAGATGCATCTATAAAATGATCACATGTACGTTTGTTGTCAACCTGCAGTTTGAAATTCATAAAGTTGCTTGCTCAATATAAATTGAGTTACGAACATAATTTCCAGATTGTGTAATCAAGACAATTCATCTTGATAATGTTGGTTTGGCGTTGAATGCCTCCAATAAATAGTTGAATCATTGCTTATGAGAACAAAGCTTCATGTGATTGGTCTAAAATATGATAATCACATATTATAGCACTTATATGCATCAGACCAACAAATTATGGTTAATTTTCCCCTCTCAATTGGTTCAAGGTAAGGAATCAAATATTCTATCTAATAATTATTTATGTGCGGTATATGAGTAATGAATATATCATGATGCACAAAGATGGATTCCTCAAAGAAGATAGAGGCGGTATGTTAGTTTTCCTAACATAAGGGGGAGATAACAAGAAGCTATGAAATTTGTTAGGAATTATCATCAGATCCTCATTCAAAAGATAATTCAAGTTCAAATGCTAGGAGCATTTGCTGACCCAAAATTGATCTCATATTTGGATGTAAATGCTCCAATTGAATGTCCCTAAAGGACAAAGTCTACTACATGCATGAAGCATGGTAGATCATAATCTGTTCCAAATGAGATAATCCTTGAAAATGATAAGAAGCAAATGATCATAATAAGGAAAGGATGTGCTTTTGAAGAGCTTACGACATAACACTTCATGAAACCTTATGAGAGGTTCAGGTACCTGAAAATAATGAAGTGATGAGATCTCAAAATGTTATGTCACAATGCGAACCAATACAAAATGATATATCGTCGACGATATCTTTGATACAATATGGCGCAATATTATAAAAAGATTGTGAGGATCAGAATTCTACGTTTATTTAAGCATGCTGACGTAGAAATATTTATCAAGTGACATGGAAGGATGCATCTTGGTAAGAATAAAACTTATTTTATTTTTAGTCCGGACACTAGAAGATGTCACACATAAAATGACTGAATATTATCATTTGACAAAATCTATATGAAAATCCCTGAAGGATTCAAAATGCCTGAAGCATATAAAAGTTTCTGGGAAACTTTTTATAATCCTTATAAGGGGTAAATTGATGATTTGAATATTATTCGAACTCTTGGAGAGTTTTCAAAAGCGATAAATTATCTGGTGAAAGAAGTTGAAACGAGAAACATGCAGAAATGGATTGGTCATGAACTACCATATCTTGTGCAATTGATGCATTTATACATCTTGCTATAACTATGAGCTTGATATAGTTTTACTCCTACATGGGGATAGTGAAGTAAGATCACTTGCAAATTGCAAATGAAAATCCCTGTATGGATGTGTTTATCCTAACGAATATTGTTAAGATTTTGAATATACAGGATATTCATATGATCGATATAAGGATTCTATATAGACATATTATTTATCGCCATGAAGGGTTACTATCATACCATGCTATTTTATATGATAGTCTAATCATGTTGAGATAATAGTTATTCATGAAGCAAGTCGAGAATCATGCATGACCCAACTAAAGGGAAGATTCATAAAAGGAGATAGAATGAAGCACATTTCACCAAAAGTTTTTCTACACACATGAACTCCAAAAGAATGGTGATATCAACGTGTTACAGATTCATTCGAGTGATAATATGATTGATTCATTCACAAAGTATCTACCTAATGCAACTTTTGAGAAGATGATGTACAAGATTGAAATGAGAAGATTCAAGTTCTGGAGTGATGTTCTCATCGGGGGGAGTTAATTATGCGCGTTGTACTCTTTTTCCCTCACAAGGTTTTGTCCTACTAGGTTTTCCTTGTAAGGTTTTTAATGAGGCAACACTAAGGGCGTATTACAAGATGTGTGTACTCTTTTTTCTTCACTAGTCTTTTTCCACTGGGTTTTCCTAGTAAGGTTTTAACGAGACACATTATCTATTAATGGACATCCAAGGGGGAGTGTTATTTAATATGGATGTCATGTGACATATATGTGTGTGAATGTCATTAATGAGAGAGAAGATTTAGTAGGCAAATTGAACTTAAACACCAAGAGTTACTTATTCAAATTGAATTTGAACCCCAAAGTTAGTTGGCCAAATTGCCAAGTTGATGTCAAGCTTAACATGCTTAGGGAGCAAGTTTGGTGGCTTATAAATAGCCACCCTTTTGTACATTTTGATATAGTTCCAAGTAGTAAACAAAGTACTACTAAAATTCTCTAAAGTTATCTCTTTTCTTTAAGTTTGATATTGATATTTTGTCTTTATTTTATAACATAACTAAAGAATTTTCATAAATAACAAAAACATTTTAGAAAGGCAATAAAAATAAAAATATAAATTTACTAACTTCTAATTTAATTCAAACATTTTAGAATACACTGGGTATTGATAAAATTCTCAAATGCACTACCCGAGAACCGAATCACCTGTCCCGACAGGTCATAAATAACGGATAGCAACTATCGGAGAGCTCAAAATACGAAAATGTGTGAAAATTGAAAAATGACCTAGAGGGTCATTACATAATGTTGGTTCCGCTATGCTAGCTTCTGATCCGAGTGAGATTTTTCCATATATGGGAATTCCCCGAGACCCAAATTTTAGAAACAGGATAAGCAGTCACACAATATTTTACTTTGGTCAATTTGGCCAATAGTGAGTCTTGCTCTCTAAACCTCCACCATTTCTTCACATTCAACGTATCACATATGCTTTTCATGCTTCTCACCTCCAATCCACCTTCGTCGTTAGGAAAACATATGTTTTTCCAAGAGCTCCAATAATACTTATTCTTATCAGCAAAAGAATCTTTCAAAATGTTTGTCCATGAGTTTAATGATACCTTTGTAAGGAGTAAGAGAAGTGATAGTATCGGTAGGGAGTGACTGAAGTACATTTTAATTAAGATCATTTTTCCACCATAAGATAAAATATTACTTTTCCATCCACTCAATCTTTTAATCACTCAAGAAAGCATCTTCTCAAAATATTCATTTCTTGTCCTACAAATGTAAATTGGACAACCCAGGTAATCAAAAAGGAAATCACTCTTAAGAAAATCTATGACACTTCTGATCTTGTTTATTCTGGTGAGCCCTGTACTTGAGTAGTGAGGAAAAACACTTTTTAGAATTCATTTTTTGTCCATAACTTTTTTCATACCTTTGAATTTGCTTCACTATCATTTTAATGGATTTGGTGTTCCTGCTAGTAAAAATGACAATATCATCGGCATATGAGAAGTGATTGATAATAGGTTCTCTGTCAGACATTGAAAAGGGTAAGAAATGCTTATTGCTATAAGATTATTAAGTAATCAAGCTAACTCTTCAGCTTCAATAATAAACAGAGAGGGAAGAGAGGATCACCTTGTTTTAGGCCTTGAGAGGAGGTGAAGAAATCATTTCTAGTTCCATTAATGATGATTGAATACCAATCATTGTCAATGGTACCCATGAACAGATTAATAACATCCCTACTAAAACCAATTTTTTTGAAAAATTGCACAAATAAAAGACTACGATATTCTATCATAAGCTTTAGCCATGTCAAGCTTAAGCACAACATTGCCTCCTAAGTTCTTAGTCTTTATGCCCTGAACAATTTCTTGAGTAAGCAATATATTTTCAGTAATAAGTCTATCTTTCAAGAAACCACTTTGATTTTCGAGGTCAATCCTGGAAGAAGGGTTTTGAGCCTTTTGGATAAAATCTTAATGATTATCTTACAAGAGAAATTACTCAGACTTATCGGTCTAAGATCAGTAAAATTGATAGGAGAATCTATTTTAGGAATTAATGCCAAAAGGGCTTGTGAGAAAAATTTAGTCAGTTTCCTTTTTGAAAGAAAAACTATGCCAATGTAACTACATCCTCTATGATAATATTCCAGAAAAATTGGTAAAACTTGCTTGAGTAGCCATCCGGGCCAGCAGCACTGTCAGGGCTCATGTCTAGGATAGCTTCTCTGATTTCATCTTCTTGAGAACTGTAGTAGCACAAATTTTATTTGATTCAAATACATAAGATAATTTAGATTATAATTTAGATTATATTAAATTCAAAATATATTAGTCCAAATAAATATTATGGATTAATTATTCAAGTCCAATAATTATGAATTTATATAAAAGTTTAATTTTACTGGACTAGTCCATTGATTTGAGCTACAAATGACGAGCCCACTTTGTCAAGTCCAAAAAGGCCCAATTTGGCGTCACGTGTTAGATGACGTGACATGTCAAATTAAGCAGAGGAGTCAATAGGATCATACTACATATTAAAATAATGCAGCATGCCTAGTGAAATCAAAGGCCAATAAAATTTGCCACATATACAAGTGACATGATCCGACCAATCAAATATCGTCATATTATTTAAATCTTACGTGCCGAATGAAGTCTGCCCTCATCATAACTATTATATTCTACAACTATAAATAAGGGTCTCCATACTTCAGAAAAGGGACCAGATTTCTAACAAGAAGCCAAGAGACCTCATGGATCAAAGGCCACAGATTTCTCTACAAGCTACAAGTTCAAGCGCTCAAGCAATCAAGTTCAAATACAAGTCAAGATCAAGACCACCAGTTTCAAGATCAAACTCAAAAGTACTTGAATTCAAATACAAGTCAAGAACAAGACCACCAGATTCAAGATCAAGCTTCACACCCTCGAATTCAAGTATAATTTAAGATAAAGTCCACCAAATTCAAAATCAAGCTCCAAGCCCATGAATTCACGTACAAGTCAAGATCAAGTCCACCAAACTCAAGATTAAGCTTTAAGCCCTTAAATTCAAGTAAAAGTCAAGATCAAGACCACTAAATTCAAGATCAAGCTTCAAGCCCTTGAATTAAAGTACAAGTCAAGATCAAATTTATAAAGATTCAAGATCAAGCTCAAAAGCCCTTGAATTTATATTTGAAAAGAAGAATCAGATGATTCATAGAGATTGTAACGCTCATATATTGAAATCTAATACAATAATTATGGCGATATTTGCTTGTCCAGATTATTTTTTTTTACACAAATTTTATTGTCTACAAATTTTGAAACCCCAAAGAGGCTATCAAAGACAAATCTGAGTCCGTATCCAAATTTTCTCTCATATATGCAAAGTCGTATACACAAAAAATTGATAACTTATAGATTCCTGATGGCTATCAACCTCCTAAGCTCCAGCAATTTGATTGCAAAGAAAATCTCAAATAACATATAGCGCACTTTATAGAGACTTGAAATGATTCTGGGACATATGGTGACTATCTCGTCAAGCGGTTCGTTTGATCTCTCAAAGAAAATATTTTTGATTGATATACAGATCTCAAACCTGGTTTTATAGATAGTTGGAAGCAATTAAAGCAAGAGTTCTTCAATCGTTTTTATATCACAAGCTGTGTCATTAGTATGATTGAACTAACAAAAGCTCGCCAATGTGAAGATGAGCCAGTTGTTGACTTTATCAATCGCTATAGAAGTTTTGATCCTGAACTATAAATATCGCCTTAGTGAAACTTCTAGCATTGAAATGTGCATCCAAGACATGAATTGCGGTCTTCACTATATCTTGCAAGGACTAAAGCGCAATACATTTGAAGAGTTAGCAACCCTTCCACATAATATGAAATTAAGCATGGCTAAAAGAGGAGATCAATGGCTGCCTGGGCCTCACAAAGATAAAGATATAGAAGAACTTTATAGTGGTAGCAAGTTTGCATTCGAAGATGAATTCGAAAAGTCTTTCGAATTTGAAAAGTCTATGTATTTCTTAGAGCTCCTCAATGCATGAGCCTAAATTGCAAGTTATAAAGATCCTTAATGCATTGGCCTAAACTGCAAGTTATAGAGTAGTGGGATAATCTCTATATCTCATCTCTTTCTTTAAAAGTTGAAGAACACCAAAGTGACTCAAATGAAGATCAATCCCAAATTTGATATCAATATGGTTGCTGACTCTAAAGGAGAACTAAAATTCACCATGGAGATCATTAGCCAAATCAAAAAGAGCAAAATTGAAAAGCTAGGACAACACGTGTTTCAACTACCGTCCAAGTCAACTTCTGTTTCTGATTTATCTTCTCCAAAAAGAGTGGTATCCTCTTCCCGCATGCTATAAGGAGCAAATGATATTATTGATGTGATAAAAAGAACTTTGTCTCAAATTAATCTTCCATAAGAATATCATTACAATTCCAATAACCCCTTCATTCAAGAAAGTGATATCTTGACCGCTGAATGTGCTCCGATAACCACTCAAATTATTTCCCAGTCCAAGCTCTATTCAAATAGAAATTCACATCATTCTTCATCCTCTATAATTGTGGTACAAGTAATGATGATTGACGTTTCCACTATTGAAGAACAACTTACAAGTTTGACTGAAGTAATTGAAGGCTTGACAAAGTGCGTGCAAGAAAAAGATGCTAAACTTTTCAAGCTGACAAATAAGATAGATACCATGATTGAGAGAGAATTAAGTCAAATACCTATGAATCTTCATGAAATTCAAGAGAAAGGAGAATCTTCCATAACGCAAACAACAATGATCAAAGAAATCTATCTCTCCACTGAAGGTTTAATTCCAATTGATCAAATGAAGGAATTATCAATGCATGAGCCTAAAAAGCTCCTCAACGCATGAGCCTAAACTGCAAGTCACAAAGCACCTCAATGCATGAGTCTACACTACAAGTTATAATGCTTCTTGAAATACTAGCCTAAACTATATGTCACAAAGCTCTTCAAATTTGAGCTAAGTCTTCAAGTTGAAATGCTTCTTGAAACACCAGCCTAAAATTATGTCACAGAGCTCTTCAAATTTGAGCTAAATCTTTAAGTTAAAATGCCCCTGGATGCAAGAGACAAAATTGTATGTCACAATGCTCCTCAAATTCAAGCTAAATCTTCAAGTTGTGAAACTTATCAAAATCAAGTTAATCTTTAAGTTACAAATCTCTTCAAATTTTAGCCAAATCTTAAAGTTGTACAACTTTTCAAATTTGAGCTCACTCTTTAGAACTACGTTACGATTTGACCCTTTTCATCGAGGTACATAGGCGCTTAGACTTTCATTCTAAGTTCAGAAGCATAAATGTCAAAAAATATATATTTTCACTTGATCTGTCACATGAAAGTTAGGTCTACAAGTACTCAGTCATCAAGATTTGTACTTACACCAAACTTTCATGGCTCGATGGGGGCAGACTCATGAAAAAAAAATGAGCTTTTGCAATAGAATTTGAATTTCTCAAGTTTTTCAAGCCTTTAAGTTGAAGTTGCAAGTCTTCCAAGCTTGCGGATTGAAGACAAAAATCTACCAAGCCTTTCAGGTTGAAGTAAAAAATCTACCAAGTTTTTGAGGTTGAAATCTCAAATTCACCACATCTGCAAGTTGAAGTCCTCAAAGTTCAGTAATTCTACTAGATGAAATCTCAAATCAACAAACTCTGCAAGTTCAAGTCATCTGCAAGTTTAAAGTCGTCAAATTCATCAAGTTTACAAGCTGATGTCTCCAAATCCGCTAAGTTTGCAATATAAAGTCTCCAAATCCGCCAAATTTGCAAGTTGAAGTCATCAAAATCTCCAAATTTTTAAGTGGGGGTCTTCTAAATTTTCTTGTCTTAAGGTGGAGAAAATTTGTTCCTTTGCACCTGAAGTTAGCCTTTTCACAGATTTATCCTTAAAAGGATCTCTAAATTTTCATGCCTTAAGGTGGAAAAAAATTGTCTCTTTGCACCTTAAGCTGACCTTTTCATGGATTTATCCTTACATGGATCTCTAAATTTTTATGCCTTAAGGTGGATAAAAAAAAATTGTCCCTTTGCACCTTAAGCTGGCCTTTCTACGAATTTGTCATGAATATAAGAAACCAAACTTATCAATCTCAAGATGTTGAAGGCGATGTTAAACTCTCGTATCTTAATTTGATTGTTGCATAGGTACGTCGTTAAAAAGAGCCAAGTTTGTAGCCAAACTTATTCGCCTTAAGGTATCGGAGGCGATGTTAAACTCTCACACCTCAAGCTGATTGTTGCATAGATACGTCATTAAAAAGAGCCAAACCTATTAGTCTAATGCATTGGAGGCAATGTTAATCTTTCGCACCTTAAACTGAACCTTCATAAATTTATTTGTTCTGAGCCTACAAAAGAAGAAAGGCAACAAAAGAATACACACAAAATAAAAAAGAAAAGAGGGTGCAACACAAAAAGAGAAATTACCTGAGCATGAATATTTCTTAGCCGTGAAGATGGACTCGGCGGTTTGCAAATTAGTCTATCTGAATTAATGTGCATGGATGGAGAACATATGAGGTATTTATAGATCCTATGAGGCGATTGTCAGAAGAATTGGTATCCTAAATGGATTGGATTTCTACAATTAGACTCCCATTTGGATTTAGAATTAAACTAGTATAGGTATCCGCGCATTAATAAAATATTATTTTTAATTATTTCTAATTGGGATATCTTGTTCTAGCATGTTAAATTATATTGCTTTAAAAAATTCAACTATCATATTATTTCTTTCCCCCTCCCCCCTCCCCCACCTCTCTACCCTATCTCTAACTAAATATATATGAGTAAAAGCAATCATGTAATTATAAAAAAGCTTTTTTGTTTCATATTTTTTTAATTATATTATTCACAATTTAATGATATTAGATTGTTAATATCCCCCATCCCCACCCCCCCACCCCAATCCCAATCCCAACCTTCCCCCTTCTACCTCTAATCAAAATTCATATGAATAAAAATAATTATGTAATTAAAATAATTATATTTTATATTTCTCTTTATCATATTATTCATAATTTATAGATATTAGATTGTTAATATTCTTCCCTCCACCTCTAACTAAATTTATATGAGTAAAAACAATCATGTACTTGTAAAAAAAAATAAAAAAATTTAACTTTCATATTTTTCTTTGTTATATTGTTCACAATTTAAAGATATTAGATTGTTAATACTACTCCCTCCACCTCTAACTAAATTTATATTAGTAAAAACAATCATGTAATTGTAAATAAAAAACTTTTATATTTCAGAATTTTTTTATTATATTATTTACAATTTAAAGATATTAGATTGTTAATCTTGATTGTTTTTTACTTTTAAATTTTTATTCTATAATCCCCATCTCTTCCATTTAAAATTTATGAATTAATATATGTATTATCTAATTACTTAACTATATACATAAAATTAGTTCAACCCCCCTCCCCCTCCGGCGCCTTTTCGCCTCTAACCAAATTTATATGAGTAAAAACAATCATGTAATTGCACGGACCTGCGTGATGCGCAGATAAAAGTATTAGTATTTCTACTCTTTTCAGATTCTGTCATCTTGTTTGAGCATGTTAAATCATATAATCTTTAAAAAAATCCAATATCATATTGTTATCTTAAAAAAATTAAATTATCATATTGTTCCTCGATGAAATGAATCTCTCTTCCCTTTCCCCCGCCCTACAATTTCCATAACCAACAACAACAACATACCCAGTGTATTCCCACCAAGTGGGGTCTAGGGAGGGTAAAGTGTACGCAGTCCATACCACTACCTCAGATGAAGTAGAGAGGTTGTTTCCGATAGACCCCCGGCTTAGAACAAAATATATATAAATAATCAAGCGAATCAAATAGTATTAAAAACTTTTTATTTTTTATATTTTTATTTTTTACATTATTCAATATATAAATTTATTAAATTGTTAATAGTGATTTTTATTAGCCTATCACTTTGCTTAATATAGGTATCAAGAGCTCTTTTTATTAATATAAAATAGATATATTAGTTTTGTTTACATGTGCATTTTTTCATAATTGAATTTTTATTCTATTATTCACACCTCTTCAATTTAAAATTTATGAATAGTAATACATACATTGTCTAATTATTAAATTATATTTTCAAAACTAGTTAAAAATATTACCCTCCCCCCCCCCCCCCACACACACACACATCTTTATATATATTTTTCCTAATGTATGTAAATAAATTTTTATCTTTATAGTAACTTCATTGCTCAAAATTTTAGCTTATTTTTTAAATTTTATCTTATCTGCGTCATGACTTTATTTTTCATAATTTAAATTTTTTTCATCTCAAATTCAAATAAGATTTTTCAGGTTCAAATTCAAATTAAGCAAACCATGTTAAATCCTCATCTATGATATAATTTTAAATATGAACTTTCATAAAGAGTTCGTTCACATCTGTTTTCTTTAATGTTAAAAAATAGGCAACAAACTACTTTTAACTTGTCCAATATTTTATTTAAATAATGAAGAGTTGAAATAGTAAGAAAAATTTCATTATTGTCTTGCAATAAATAATAATGATTTCAAATTGTTTATATTTATTGTTTGAAATGTTTTAGTTCAACATGCACATATATTATTCTTTTTTCATATCAAAGTTCAAAATATTAACGACAGACAATTTAAAGATTTATCCTACAATTCAAGATCATAAAAAATAACAACACTCAATTTAAAAGAATTGAAGATTATGTGACGGAATAATTTTTTTTTTTGTAAATTTACATTTCATTTTATTAATATGTGAAGGAATCATTGAGTGATACTGCATCTATACAAACAATAAATCAAATTTATTACCCATAACACATCAATTTATATTCTTCGTTTCAAATTTCAATCATGAAGCTTTTTTTTATATATATTTCTATTTTCTATAACAAATATTACTTACTTAAATTCAGACCTGAATATGATAGAAAAATGGATTATCCTGTAATATCATCATCACTCATCTGCATAAAAATCGAAAATGTTAAAACAAAAAAAAATTAAAAATGAAGAATATAAAAAATACCATAAATAAATTTATGAATAAATTAAAGCTATTGATCAATAATTAATAAGAAAAAGAAAAGAGAGAAGAGAGCTTAGCTTTATATGTCATTGTAAAAGAATATGTAGGAGAAGTTAAGAAGCTAGAACTCCAATCCAACTCAAATTTCATCTAAATTTAAATTCAAAAAACTAACTAATTAGGATATTGATTTGAACATATACAAATTTTAAAATACACTAAAAATAAAAGAGAACTCATAGTTGCTAATAAAAAGAAGCCTTACAATTCTTCTGCTATAAAAATATTCTACAAAAAAGGAGCACATAACCAAACAACTGATTTTAAATTTAAATTTAATAATAATTGTTATCAGTGGGGGTAATTGGGGAGTAAGGGAACGGGTAGGTCTGTTTTTGTTTTTATTATTATTAGCGCTTTTATCCTGTCGCTTGCAATATTTATCAAGATTGTAATATTCTTTCTTTGAGGAATGCTTATCTTTTTTCTTTTTATGATCTTTAGATCTCTTATGGGTTACTTTTGGAATACCCATTTCAAACTGTTCACAGAACTCACCCAATTGACGTGCAGAATATTAACATGCCTAGCAGTAATAAAGGATGTATCATCCTCTAATAATTTAGAAAAAGCTGAGAAATAGACAATTTTATCATCTTTTTTTATTTGAAAAGACTGTTGGGGGGAAGTACAAATCTAGTAGTTTCAGTACTACTGAGTCTATACTATTTCTCTAAAACAGAAATATAATTGTCTACATATTTGGCCATAAACCACGGGACAAAAGAGATAACTTTATTAAAATCTGACAAATCTTTATATGAGCGTACTAGGAGAGCATATTATCTTTCTTCATGAGAAGATTGATAGGGTTCTTAAAGTATCCAAGATACCAAGAAAGGAGAGAACCCCGAAGTCGTTATTGCTTCATCTACCATTCAACCCCCTCCTGATATCAGGAATTTTAGTTTAAAAAATATATCAGAATTAGAAAAGGTCATAGAAGCCAAGTTCAAATACCTCAAGCTTACCCCCGTTGACTAATGACTTTAGTCATAAAATAGATGAGGTCTCTGATACTATTAATAAGATTTCTGAAAGATTTGCTCGCAAACCTATTCAAAGGATGTACTACTATCCTAGACCTACTCCTCAAGATGTTCTGTTAGAGGAACAAGAATTGGTTATTTTCAATAGCTACAATGGTAAGCATATCTATGAATGGAACATAGACGGTTATACCAAAAGACAAATTTATACATTAGTCCATAGAATGTTTATGTATAACACTATCTGCAAGCAGGGTGAAAATAAGGATAAAAACATTGCAGAAATGATTGTAGATGGCTTTACTGGACAACTAAAAGGATGGTGGAACAATTATCTTACCAGTTTGCAACGTGGGAAAATCCTCACAACTATTAAGCAAGAAGATGGTACGATAGTTTAGAACACGTTTTATACCTTAATTATTAACATTATTGAGCATTTCTCGAGAAGATGGTCCTATGATAGTGAGACAATTAGGACTCTACTCCAAAATTTAAGATGCAAGACACTCTCGTCATTTTGGTGGTATAAAGACACCTTTTTATCTAGAGTAATAGAATTACCAGAGTGTAATAACTCACATTGGAAATCCAAATTTATTGATGGGTTACCAATGCTTTTTGCTGAAAAACTTAGAAAGACTCTAAGAGCAGGAGCAAATAGTATTGCATATGATAATTTCTCATATGAAAAATTGATTAATAATTGCACCCAGGAAGGTCTATCTTTATGTAATGAGATTAAGCTGAATCAGCAAATTAAGAAGCAGAGTCTTAATGAGAGACATCAATTGGGTGAGTTCAAAAGGAACCCATAAGAGATCTAAAGATCATAAGAGGAAAAAAGATAAGCATTCCTCAAAGAAACAATATTACAATCCTGATAAATATTACAAGAGACAGGAGAAAAGGGCTAAGAGGAAGAAAGCCTTTAATAAAAGGAAAGACATAGTAAATCCTCTGATAAGCATAATGCTTGTTACAGATGTGGCAGACTTGGCCATTATGCCAAAGATTGTAAAATGAAGAAGAAAACCAAACTCCTTGATATTGATAACAAGATGAAAGACTCTTTATGTAAGATTCTTCTGAATTTCTCTTCGAAAAATAGTCCGGAACAAAGTGAGTTCGAAGATTCTTCGACAGAAGAAGAGCTAAGAGCTCTCCGCGAATTGAGAGTTCTCCAGGATGATGACTATATCCCATCCTCTTTGGAAGAAGATTGTGTTCCATGCCAATTAGGCCAACCTTGTAATAATAAGGAAACGGATGAATTTTTTGAAATTTATTCCCAGTTTAAGGATCTTAATGTTAAGGTTCTTCATGATGACAAGCTTATTGAGCTTTTAAAGATGATCAAAGATCCTAAAATCAGATCTCAAATTATTGATAGAATGAAATCACCATCTACTAGTAAAGCTAAGGAACTCAAGAAGGAACCTACTCTATGATAGAGTTGAAAAATATGTTAAGAGAAAAACATCAGGCGGAGCATACTCCAACTACAATTCAAGATTTGATTGAAGAGGTTGATAACCTCAAATCCGAAATTGAGTATCTCAAAAGGAATAATAAAGTTATGGATGAAAGAATCTCGAATCTTGAGATGTCTAACATTGAAGATCAAGATTTGGGTATAGATTTTCATAATAGACTGGAAGATATCATTGATAAAGCTGGAACCTCAAAGGAAAAGGATCTGTTTCTGGGATCCTTAAAGGAAAAGGATAAGGATAAGGAAGAATTCCTTCAAGTTCTTGAGTTAATAACTTCTCAAAAATTTTATACTAAAATTACTCTTTTAATTGATTACAATTTCAAAAAAAAAAAAAAAAAGTTTACTTCACTAGTTGATAGCGCAGCAGATTAGAATTGTATAAAGGAAGGACTAATACATTCTAAATATTTTCATAAAACTACTCATAACCTCTGCAATGCTAGTGGGAGTAAAATAAAAATTGATTTTAAATTACCAAAAACTTATATTTGTAATAACAAAGTATGTATGCCTGAAACCTTTGTTTTGGTAAAAGATATTTTTGATGAAATTATCTTAGGCGTACCCTTCTTTATACATATTTTCTCGATTACTAGATGGGATGAAACTGGTATTACGGGAACTTATGATAATAAGAAAATCCGGTTGGATTTCATAACCCAACCTTTTGATAAATTCCTGAATCAGATAAAAGAAAGAACTCTTTCAAAAATCAAACAAGTGAATTTTATATTAAAAAAAAAATGAGATAAATTACCTCTCTATAGAGAGTACTTTGAAGGCTCCTAAATTAAAGGAGAAAATTGATATTTTACAGAATCAATTTACTTTACAAATATGTGGTGACCATCATAATATTTTCTGGGAAAGGAAAAAACATGTGGTCAGCCTACCATATGAAGAAGATTTTTTGGAGGGTAATATCCCTACCAAGGCTAGACCTTGTCAAATGAAATCTGATTATTTACAACTTTGCAAAACTGAAATTCAATCTCTTTTTTGAAAAGGTCTAATCAGACCTTCAAAATCTCCATGGTCATGTACTGCTTTCTATGTTAATAAATAAGCAGAACAAGAACGCGGAATTTCCAGGCTAGTGATTAATTATAAACCCGTTAATAAGGTTTTAAACAGGATTCGCTATCCAATCCCAATAAAAAAGATTTATTGGATAGACTCCATGATGCTATTATATTTTCAAAATTTGATTTAAAATCTGGATATTGGCATATTCAAATTGATGAAAAAGATAGATATAAAACTACTTTCAATGTTTCAGTAGGGCAATTTGAACGGAATGTGATGCCCTTTGGTTTAAAGAATGCACCTTCTGAATTTCAGAAAATTATGAATGATATTTCCATACCTTATAGTAATTTTATAATTGCATATATTGATGATATTCTAGTTTATTCAAAAACAATAGAAATCCATTTTAAACATTTGGATTTATTCAAAAAAATTTAATATACAAAATGTCTTAGTAATATCCAAGCCAAAGATGTTCCTTTTCCAAATAAAAGTTCAATTTTTAAGACATTATATTGAAAAGGGAAAAATAATCCCTATTAATAGGAGTATTAAGTTTGCTTTAAAATTCCCTGATATTATTTCTGATAAAACTCATCTCCAAAGATTTTTGGAAAGTCTAAACTATATATCTCCGTTTATAAAGGACTTAGCAAGTGACACTACTATTCTATATGAAAGGCTTAAGAAAAATCCTAAAGCCTGGACCGATGATCATACTCAAACGATCAAAAATATTAAGGCAAAAGTTAATAACTTGTCATGCCTTACTCTAGCCAATCCAAACTGGACAAAGATATTTCAGACTGATGCTTCGGATATAGGCTATGGGGGGGTCTTAATAAGCATTCCCCAGTAGATAAAAAACAAGAATATCTTGTTCAAATTTACTCTGATAAATGGATTAATTGTCATGACACAAAATCCCATTCGGGACGGACTGCACCCGAGGCCGATATGGCCCGAGAGAACCAATCTTTGCTCATGTACATTAGTATGCATAGCCTCGTATGAACATCATACTATCTCGTGTAACTGATAACATATAAAATGCTTATGGCGGAAGTCATGGAAAATATGTACAATATGTGAACCTTGGCCGTTAGGGCCATCAAGTCGAGTGAACATACATCTCCTTGCATCCATATACCCACATACGTCTACAAAAGCCTCTAATAGATGCATATACAAGACCAACTTAAATTCGGGACAATTCCCCACTTTATACAATATTTACAACATCAAAACAAATGTACAACTGTGATTTGGGAAGTCCCGAACCAACTGGGGCGCACCAAAAATCTTTAATTACTGTCAACCTATTGCGGAGGTCTACTAGTGCCTGCACCTACAGCATTTAAAGTAAGTTCCCCAAGAGGGGTCAGTACGAAGAATGTACTGAGTATGTAAGGCTCAGATGAAACTGTATGATATGTAAACATGTCAATGAACTCAAATTCAAATGCATAACCAATATGGATAAGTCACTATACTGAACTTTGGGAACCATGTATATTGCTTTCATTACTTTCTTTGCTTCTATGATTATTCATCTTTGCCTGTGACCTGTGATACCCGGGCCCCGACTGAACAGTGGGTTTTAACATAACATCATGTTATGTTGGGATCTGCTCGAGCTAGGCTTATGCCTCTAGAGCTGCCACCCTAAGAATCAATATATTAGGATCGGCCCAAGCTAGGTTTTACCTCTAGAGCTGCCACCCATAAATCAATATGTCAGGTTCGGCTCGAGCTAGGTTTATACCTCTAGAGCTTCCCCCTGTCAGGTTCGGTCCGAGCTAGGATTATGCCTCTAGGACTGCCCCCTGATCCTGGGATCGGCTTGAGCTAGGCTTATGCCCCCAAAGATCCCACCCATACTTGATCATTAACCACATATGCATTACTTCACTTCTTTACTTTTGAGAGATTGATACCTTTACTTGTGAGAGATATTGGTACATTCACTTGTAAGAGATTGATACATTCATTTGACATAGCATTTTTGGAAGATTTGGAACCATAACCAAAATAGAAGACATGTGAATAAACATTATTGGAAACATAGCCTTATTGGAAACATAACACCATTGGAACCATTGGACAATAATCAATAAACAAGATACATGAATATAATCACTATTGGAACTTCGGAATGTAACCTTATCGGGCTTTTGGAACATTATTCATGAATATGAGACATGAGATTCATAATTGATCAATGAATAGGAAACATATGATAAGGATCATTGCTAACCAGGTATGGGATACCTTAGCACATTTCGAGATGGAACAAGCGTAATGTCAATGTGAATACTATTTGCCGCAGAAAGATACGGACAGAGTAACCTTACATACCTTGTAGTCTCAATACGAATATACAATCTTAGATGTGCATACAATAGTCCCGCTCCTTAGTTATGTGTCACTCTACAACACAAATACATAATGGAGTTTACATTAACCACCAACTATCTTACAATTGCATATAACGTCAATGAGCTACATTTTTGCCTTTAAAATGTCATTTCCCCCTTGACAATACCATTGATGGAATTATCATACCAATAATCCCACAATATTCCATACATTGACCAATACATTATCATCAATAACATTTCACCACAACACTTCTCATTTACACTTTCTCATCCACACCATATCACAAATAATCCATCAATTCACCTTAATACACTTCATAGAACATATCGGCCAAAATCCCATAATTTAAACTTATAGAAAAAGAATAAGTTTAATAACAAAATCACACCATACAAGTTCATATTTTATCCATACCATGCTCTTTCATCAAAGGCACAAGTCATATTTCAAGCTTGAATCCCATGGATCACAAATCTTTTATAAAAACACAAAGTACCATGTTCAACACTTCCAAGCATAACCAACATAATTTACATACTCTCCCATGCATATAATATATTAATCCATAACAATAATCACTTACCCAAGCTTGAAAAATGATGATCTTGCTCCAAGAAATGTCTTAGGGTTTGAAAAGGAGAGAAAGTATCTTCAAGAAATGTCTAGAAATCATGAGACTTAGAATGGAATAAAAATCTGATCTTTTGGTCTTTATATAGTAATCAAGTCATACTTAGACAATACTTGGGCATTAAATGCCATTTACTCTTGGTCAAATGGAAGAATGGATCATTTTCCTCTTGGGCCCATGCATTTTGGCTTCATTTTGGACCTCAAATTGGCCCATTAACACATATTATCTTAGCCCACAAATATCAATGTGTAATCCATAATATAACTCATGTTTAATCAATTCCATAATTGTCACGACAATATTCACTCATGTCTAGAAGGTCAATGGAAGAATAGGTCATTTGACCCATTTTTGGCCCATGTCTTCTTTCACATTTTGGACCCTTTTTGAGCCCAATTCACTTAATCCCATAAAATAAATAATTTCTCATGTTTAAATCATTTCATACGCGTTACAATAATATTCCCACTCACGCTATTCATATCTGTAGCCTCAATCCCAAAATCAAGTGATTCTAGCCACGTATGGCCTATTTTGACCATAAGGGTAAAACCGTCATTTTGATGCCAAATTCGTTCTCGAGTAATTTTATCATACCAACATAATAATTTAATCATTTCATGTATATCCTCATGTTTGTATAAGAAACGTGGCAAAAATTGGCTCGGTACGTCCCCGGGCACCCCTAAACACTTAGAACAAATTTTGGAAGCTTACTAGTTTGGCCGTTTCAGCAAGCGTCTGGCACCCCCTAGGGCACTGAGCTTTATAATATTGCTAGTTTGGGTGCCAAAACCGGCGCCTGGCGCTTCCTATGGCACTGAAATCTTTTCTTCTTTCTTTAACTTACTTCTTACCCTTAATATCCTTTGCTTGGAGGTCCTCTTAGCCTCATTTTGAACCCCACAAATGCTCCACGAAAATCACAAAACACCTCCTATGCAAGTTTAATCACATGTACAAGGACAAATTTCAATTTTCTCATCACTAACATTACAAAATACATACTCATGGCATCTCGACACCTAAGTAACCATTGTTCAACGTAGTCACATAGGGTTGGGAGTATACGGGGTGTTACATTAATAGTCAGAAAAATTATGCTACTGTAGCAATGGAAATCCTTGCTATAGTAAAAAGTGTTGTGAAATTTCAGGGTGATTTATATAATTAAAAGTTCTTTATAAGAAAAAACTGTCAAGAAGCCAAATTTATCTTTAATAAATATATTAAACATGATGTTTCGAAACAAATGTTTGCAAGGTGGCAGGCTTTATTAGCCCCGTTTGATTTTGAAACTCAATATCTTAAAGGATCGATTAATAGTCTTCCTGATTTTCTCACTAGAGAACATTTGACTTAATTAACTCTTTTCCTCTGTTATAGGATGATACCAGGGGTAAGGCCCACCTATTCACCTTCCTCTAATATAGGAAGAGGACGAGGAAAAGGAAGGGGCAGAGATAATATCCTAGTCCAGATAAGAAATCAGAAGCTAATAGCTTCAAATATTGCAGAAACTTCTTATCTTAATACAGATCATTTGATGTATAAGGAATTCATGGATTTTATACAATCCAAAAAAAAAGGGAGGATAATAATCCCCCAACATATTCCTCCATTCTGGCAGACGACAGTCATGAAAATACTGAGGTATATGAATTAAAAGAGAAAAGGAAAGTTATAATTCTCCTAGAACACACAGATCTTACATGGAAAGATGGTTCCTGGAGAATAATGATTAGGTATTTTAATACAGCATTATATGCTGCTCCTACTTATAAATACAGGAGGCATTATGAGATTATACTCTCAGAAATAGAATCTGCTAAATTCTAGCATTTCTATCCTACAAATAGCAGGACTATTTATAATTTTTCAAAAATTATTATAAAAATGATTTTGGCTCCAGAAGATTGGGGACTTAATACTTCTCAAGAACGGGATTATACTCACCCGAAAAATAAAGTCTCAGTAAAGTATAATTATTGGGATTATTTGGATAGCTTTTATAAAAGCCTTCTCTGTGAAAATCATAGTCGAAAACATTCTTGGTTTGTAAAAATTTGTGGCCACATTTTCACGTAGAATGTCCCAATATAATTTTGTAAATGGTGGACTTTATATGGTCCAACTATAAATATTTTATCCGAATCATATAAAAAGCTTTATACAGAATGGGTTGATGTCTCTCCTAAATTAATGGAGATACAGAAAGAAAATATTTTCTTTGAAAGAATGTCAACAATGTATTTTTTTCATAGAATTCTCTATATCATGGATCATGAAATGGTCAGGGGAAGTATATGTGACTGAGGAATTCTCTTGCTTGGAAAGAACTTTTTATACAAAGTTCTGGAATAAAATGACCCAAAAAAATAAAGAGGGGAAAATTCATGGACAACAGACCATAGATAGCATCCAAGAAGCTATCAATGATTATACAATGGTGCGAGAAGCAACAACTAGACAAGATGACATAAGCCCTTTTAAACATATTTTCAGAAAAATTCAAATGAAGAAAAGGGCAATGACTAAATCAGATATCTTAGCCTCATACATGGAGGAAGTTAAAAGGATCTCCTCAAAAATCGGGACATAGAAATACCAAATGACATTTCCATGGCATCTATCAGTCATACTGAGGACGAAGAGGAATTAGAAGGTGAATCGTAAAGTGTTCATAGCACTGGGGAGATTGACTTGGACAATCTGGACCTACTCTTGCAGCAATTCAAAAGCAGGACTAAAGAATCTTCCACTAAATCCAATAAAGGAAAAGAAAAGATCTGAAAAAAGAAGCAAAAGGCCCCATGTTTTGAATTATTGGGGTAATGAAGACAAAATACTTTACTTTAATAAAGTTGTAGGACCAAATGGTCACAATTTTTTTGTCGGCCATATGAAGGCATTTGTACGTTTCCTTTTATCTTATTGGCCATATAGGGCCTGTCCATTTTATTAGGTCGGCCATGCTTTGTCACGACCCAAAATCCCATTCGGACCGGACTGGCACCCGAAGCCGATATAGCCCGAGAGAACCAATCTTTGCTCATGAACATTCGTATGCATATCCTCATATGAATATTATTAAACCTTATGCAACTATGCGGAAAACATGAACATGGAAACATATGCTATATATATAGATTTAGGAAACTTGGTCGTTGGGGCCATCACGTCAAAACGGACGTTTATCCCTTACATTCATCACCCACACATGTCTACAAAAGCCTCTAACAGATACATTCACAAGACCAACTAATAGTCGGGACAAGTCCCCGCTTAATACAATATTTGCAACATCAACACAACTGAACAACTATGACTCGGAAAGTCCCGAAGCAACTGGGGCTCACCAAAGATCCGCAATGTCAACCTACAATGGAGGTCTACTAGTGCCTGCACCTGCAACATGTAAGGTAATTCCCCCGATGGGGTCAGTACGAAGAATGTACTGAGTATGTAAGGCTCATAAGAAATTCATCATACATAATAGCAACAATAATGGAATCAATGTAAGGAAATAGAAATGTGAATAAACTCTCTTTCTGTATGTGGGGAACCATGTATATTATGTTCTTTACTCCTCTTGTCTTCATCTTTTATTTATATTTATTGTTCTACCCATGCTAGGCTATTCTGTCGCCCATGGGATGAGATTAACCCATGCTAGGTACTTTGACCCCTGGGATGTTATATTAACCCATGCTAGCCTTTCGTGTCGCCCCTGGGATGTTACTAACCCATGCTAGGTACTTTGACCCCTGGGATGTTATATTAACCCATGCTAGGCTTTCGTGTCGCCCCTGGGATGTTACTAACCCATGCTAGGTACTTTGACCCCTGGGATGTTATATTAACCCATGCTAGGCTTTCGTGTCGCCCCTGGGATGTTATATTAACCCATGCTAGGTACTTTGACCCCTGGGATGTACTTATGATTACTCATTAATTACACATCTCTTATTTCTCTTGTTATTCTTACTTCCATTCTGAAGAGTGATTGAGGCATTGAGGATCATGACATAATTGGAATCCCACATATATATTACTTCACTCTTGTACTTCATGAGATTGACATCTTCACTTATGAGGAAATAGATATATTAACTTGCACGTCACCTCTCTTATTACTCTTATGGGATCTTATGAGATTAGTACTTTTACTTATGAAAGATTGGTACAAGGTTAATCATCATATTATAGGACTTTGGAACAAGACATGATTGGAAAATGTCATCTAATATTAAAAGGATTCTCTTATTTAATTACTCTCTTGAAATAGTTCTTCTCGAAATTTCAACGTTATGACATCTTCGGAACTCCAATCAATGAACAAGAGATAAGTGTATCATAAGTCATCTAAGAATAGGACACATATAAATAATAATATACATCAACCTGATTTGCTATACTTCAAGCCTCTCGGAATTGAAACAAGTCCAATGTCAATAGGAACAATATGTTGTAGAAGGATATGGAAAGAGTAACCTTACATACCTTGTATTCTCAATACGATTCTACAATCTTAAGTGTTCATACAATAGTCCCGCTCCGTCCTTGTGTTTCTCTCTACAACACAAGTTCATAACGAAACCAAAATTAACCACCAATTACCTTACAATGGCATACAATAACAATAAGTCACATGTTTAGCTTTAACATGTCATTTTCCCCTTGACAATACCATTTATGAAATCATCATACCAATAATCTCAAAATATTCCATACATTGACCAACACATGATAACAAATAGCATGTCACACCAAGTTCATATTTTACACTTCTCCACCACCACCACATCACAATTATTCCATCAATTTACTCCAATACACCTCACAACAACAAATTGGCCAAACTCCCATAATTTACACTTATATAAAAATAACAAGTTTAGAACCATAATACACCATACATGTTGTTATTTTATCCATACCATGCTTTTTCATCAAGACCACAAGTCATAATTCAAGTTACAATCCCATGGATAACACATCTTTTTAACAAAAACCAAAAGTACCATGTCCAACACTTCCAAGCATAACAAACATGATATACATAATCTCTCATGATTATAATATGTTAAAGTACAATAATAATCACTTACCCAAGCTTGGAAGATGATTATCTTGCTCCAAGAAGTGCCTTAGGATTTTGGGAGCCAAAGAAGCTTTCTTGAGAATTCTCTAGAAAAAGATAGAAAAAGCATTTGTATTTCTCTTGAATAAAATCAGCCTTTTGCCCCTTTTTATAGGCCCTTAATTTTCATTCTTATCCACTCTTGGCATTTAATGCAATGCGTTGCATTAGTCAATGGAAGAATGGGTCATTTGACCCATTCTTCCCCCATGTTTTCTTTCACATTTTGGGCCCTTTTGAGCTCAATTCACTTAACCCAATAAAATCAATAATTTATCATGTTTAATTCATTTCATACGTGTTACGACAATATTCCCACTCATGTAATTCATACTCGTGGCCTCAATTCCATAAACAAGCAATTCTAGCCACGTATGGTTGTATAATTCCAAATTCGTTCTCGAGTAATTTTATAATCCCAATATAATACTTCAATCATTTCATGTATATTCTCATGGTTGTATAAGAAACGTGGCAAAAATCGGCTCAATACGTCCCCGTGCACCCTTGGGACTTAAGAAAAATTCCAACTTTGAAAAAGTGAAAAAAACAGCATGGCACGCCCTTGGGCGCTCCAGCATGCTGCCTATGGACTAAAAATTTTAGCCCATAGCGGCGTGGCACGCCCCCTAGCGCGCCCCAGACTTAGTTTTTTTGAAAATTGCGTTTTTCGACTTTTCTTCGCGAGTTTGGTTAGATACTTCAAATCCTATTCTTTATCTTACTTCTTACCCTTAATATCCTTTATTTAGAGGTCCTCTTATCCACGTTTTGAACCCCACAAATGCTCCATGAGAATCGTAAAACACCTCCTACGCAAGTTCAATCACATGTAAAAGGCCAAATTTTAATTTTTCCATCACTAACATTATAAATTACATACCCATGGCATCTCGACACCTAAATAACCATTGTTCATCGTAGTCACATTGGGTTGGGAAGGTACGGGGTGTTACATGCTTGTGACTACTTACTTTTTATTTTTGTTTGATAGTCTCAAAGATACATTATAAAAGGATCTATTGATAGTCTGGAAGAGGCAGTTTTGTAGAACCCCCCCCCCCCCCCCTCTCTCTTTGTAAAAATCTTTGCCAATAAAAGTTTAAGTTTTCCATAATCATAATCTCTCTGGTGACAACCTTATTTAAAAGGTGATTTATTTTAATTGCAATTTTTATTTTTATTCAAAAATCAATTAGCCTAAATGAAAGGCTAATTTTCTTAAGTGTTGGACTATGACGTGCCAGTCTGTTATAGAGAATGCTCCTATATTGAATAGATGAATCTGGAGCTATGGTAGTGGTTGGGTAAGACTTAAAGATTCAGTTGGATGGTGCGGTGTTGTGGTGAAAATCATAACGGTAGTCCTGTTATACCCGTCTAGTCGAGAGGATGGCGTGAAGGGTTGTGGTTTACTGTATCACCTAGCTGGGAGTTTATATGTCTGTAAAGTTTTTCGTACCACCACCTTGCAAAAGATCCATTTTGTTTGGTATCAGAGCCATGTTGTATAACAATCACGGATATGATTAGTTCAATACTTATTCTTAAAAATGAATATCATTAAGAGACGATCTACTGTTAAGAACAGTAGAAAAGAGGAATATGATATGCCTCAACACTTGGATCTCCTTAATAAATGGAGTATTCCCAGAATCCAACCCAAGGTTATATACCAAATGGATACTAACTAGGTTTAAAACAGATTGTTAAAACAACTGAAGAAACCTTGAATGTTGATAGCGATCATGCTACTTTTAGATGATTAACTGATAATGATTTGGTTCCTTATAGGGAAACCCATAAATTCATGCATATTGGGTTAATCCAAGTCGCCTTCAAGCCACTTACCTTAAGAGGCTTACCCGAAAGCTTTATAGAAGCTTTAAGGGATGACAGGAACCAGAACTGGAGGAAATCCCTAATAGGGACAATTCAGAACAATTTGGCCTATGGGCTAGTTTATTTTAATGTTTATCCTAATTTGCAGATTTCTTTAAATGATGATACTTCATTTAATGCTTTAATATTGAGCATTAAATTACATGGTTATGATTATGCACCAGGTACTGAAGTTATCTGTATTTGTTATAGAATTTGTTATAAACCCCTTTATACCTTAAATTCTATGTGCAAAATTATGAATTTTAAAAATGAAACTATTTTAATAGAAACTAATTTTGGTAGATCTAAAGTTAACACCCGAAGACCTATTAAATGGGATGAGATTGGCTTCCCGAAAGAATGGGTCATAGAGGAGGCTTCCCCTCCACGAGCTAGTTCAACAGTGAGATCACTGAAGTCAAACAAGCTCCGGATGGTACTGTAAACATTAGATTTACAGATCCGACTTTTGAAACTGATAATATCAGATTGTCGACTAGATTAAATAGATCTAATTCATTAACTAGATTTGTTCCCTCATATATATATATATATATATATATCCTGTTGATTATATTGTTGATTATCCTTCAAGAGCCTCAACTTCTCAAATTAGGAAAGATAATAGAGTAATAATATTTTGATTGGAAAAAATAATATTGTTGTTCCAGTCAATGAAGAGGATCCTACAGCCTCTGAAATGAATTTTCCTACTGGTTTAAATGATTAGTACAAAAATTGATTTTACACCGGATTCACCAGTAAGGAAAAATATTTCTAAAGAATTTAAATTACCCACATGGGAATGCTTCAGAAATTGATTTTTTTGACAATTTTAGAAAAGAAGAAAGAAAGTACTTTCAAGATGAATTTTGTTTGATAATAATAATAATAATAATAAATATTATAAATATAGAAGTTAAGAAGTTAGAATTCCATTCCCATTCAAATTCTATTTAAATCCAAATTTAAATATTATATCATATCAATTTGTTATAAGAAGATCATTTTATTATTTTTTCCTTATCCTTAATTTTTTTTTCAAATAAAATGCATATTTATCCTATAATCTATAAATTTTAATTAGAGAAAATTTTGAAATCAATCCAAATGATTTTTTTATGTATTACTACTTACCAGTACTACCACGTATTACTACTGCTAGTACTACTTTTTATTTATTTATCTATTATTATTATAATTAATATTTTTATATTTCATTTAATATTCTAACAAGTCAAATATATTACTACGACAACTATTACAAACTGCCTTTCATTAATTATTATTATTATTACTTTTCATTTATTATTTAAATTAAATGAATTTAAATATATTTTATAACATCCGAAAGAGATAAGTTTATGAATAGTAAGAGTTCATTCAGAACTCTATTTTTATTTTTATGCTTCTCATTTTTTTTCTTTTTAAGAGGATAATGTATTTTCAAATTCAAATTTTCTTTTTAACAGGATAATGTATTTTCAAATTCAATATTTGAAATCAATGAACTCGTAGACAGCACCTCGTGGTGCGACGGGATCCGTGCACAACGGGGCTCTCACCCTCTCTGGCGCCCCCTTCCAGGGGACTTGGCCATAGCTCCCACATCGGCAAGGGCATGCCCGCCCATAAACGACATCGGCAGGGGCATGCGCGCCCATAGCGCCCGCATCGGCAAGGGATAACCGACATCGGCAGGGGCATGCGCGCCCCTAGCTCCCGCATCGGCAAGGGCATGCGCGCCCCTAGCTGACATCGGCAGGGGCATGCGCGCCCATAGCGCTCGCATCAGCAGGGGCATGCAAGCCCATAGCCCACATCGGCAGGGGCATGCAAGCCCATAGCCGACATTGGCAGGGGCATGCGCGCCCATAGCGCCCGAATCGGCAGGGGCATGCGCGCCCATAGCGCCCGCATCGATAGGGGCATGCGCGCCCATAGCCCACATCGGCAGGGGCATGCGCGCCCATAGCCCACATCGGCAGGGGCACAGCCCACAGCCGATATATATTATTATTATTATTATTATTATTATTATTATTATTATTACTATTACCACTACTACTACTATTGTTTATTGTTATTATTACCACTACTACTACTATTGTGTAATAAGATTGCACGTTAGTTTTAGTTTAATAAGATTGAATAGATACTGCCACTACTACATATTACTATTGCTATTACTACTATTTTATAACATTTAAATTTTAAAAAAGATAAGTTTGAAATAATAAAAGTCAATTAGAACTCTTCAATTATGGGTTTTTATTTTTGAGATAATGAAATTTATTTATTTTTTAAAAAAAGAATAATGTATTTTAAATTTAAGTACTTTAATTTTTAATTCAAAATTATTATTACAACATTTATAGCTTTGTCCTAAAACTATCACATAACTTTCTATTTTGCTATCACTTGGCTTCTTCTGATGTTTCTTTACTTATATATAGATAGATAGATAGATTATCCTCACGAATAAGTCCAACATCACAACAATCCTAATGCTTGGAGGAACAAGACACGTGTTCAAAGTCCTATCCAAATTAGAATACGGAAAGGAATAAGAGTTTGAAATAATTAATAACAGTCCAGGTGTATTTTTTTGTAAAAAATAAAATATCCTCCTAATGGGTTTCTTATTGAAAGCAAAGAAGGAATAAATGGTACCCAGTGAATCGACTATTATTTTAGAAGGTTGAGAGAGAGTACTTCAAGTCTTGTCCAGTGGCGGACCCAGAATTTTACACAAGCGGGTTCAATCAGTAAATAGGGATAGATGGTGATAGCCAACAATATAAGCAGCATCGAGCATAGCAAACATTTCCCCACTGCTCTATTATTTGTTCTTTTTGTTAACATTATAACCTCGAAAAAAGAATTTTTTAAAAAAAAAAAAAACTCCCGGCACTTCTTTATTAACAAAGTTGAGTTATTATCTATTGTTTCATGTACTCGATTATAGTATTATTTTGTTGTAGTATTGTTATGATACTATCTGTTGTTTCTTGTACTTCTATTACTTCTTTTTCTACACTGTTATTGTCTTGAGTCGAGAATCTATCGAAAACAGTCTCTCTACCTTTGTGGTAGAGGTAAGGTCTAGTATACTTTATTCTCCCTAGACCTCAGACTACACTAGGTATGTTGATATTATTGAGAATTTTTTTAAAAAAAACTTACAAAGAGCCAATTTATATTTATTTTATTTAAATTAAAGTAAACTAATATATATAATTTCAATGAAAATTGTTGCATATTTAAACAAAAAATTATGAAAGGGTACCAAAAATTTAATTAATAAAAAATTAAATATTTTTTAAAGTAAAGCAAATTATAGATTTTTTATTGAATTTGAGTAAGAAAACGAAATGTACAAGGTGAAATAGAAAAAAAAATATTAAGGTAATAAATTTACTAGCATATTGAATATAGTTGCTCAATTCGTTTTGATTTGATAAGTCAATTGACTATTGACTAAACCAAAGGCAGCAAAATAGCGATTTGCAAAATGATATTATAGGGATTCGAACATCCATTCTCCCTGAGATTTTGAACCCACCTAACCGCTACACCATAGCCAGACTTTGCTCTTTGTGGGTTCAAATAATCGTTATATCAAATTTCAGAATAATTTTACTTATATAAACTGTAAATTTTTCAGACGGAGCGGGTTCATTTGAACCCACTTGAAACAACATGGGTCCGCCCCTGGTCTTGTCACGCAAGTTCCATATGTGCATATCTCGATGACAAATTTTGAAGTGGGGGCATTTGTAATAGCACAAATTTTATTAGATTCAAATAGATAATTTGAATTATATTAAATTCAAAATATATTAGTTCAAATAAATACTATGGATAAATATAATTAGATTAATTATTCAAGTCCAACAAATATGAATTTATATAAAAGTCCAATTTCATTAGACTAGTCCATTGATTTGAGCTACAAATGACGAGCCCACTTTGTCAAGCCAAAAATATCATCTTGTTCTAGAGGCCCAATTTGATGTCACATGTCATATGACGTGGCATGCCAAGTCAAACAGAGGAGTCAGTAAGATCATGCCACATATTAAAATGATGCAGCATGCCTAGTTAAATCAAATACCAATAAAAATGTGTCACATTATAAGTGACACGTTCCGACCAATCAAATATTGCCATGCCACGTATATCTTATTGACCAAAAGAAGTCGGTCCTCATCACAACTCCTCCATTCTACAACTATAAATGAGGGCTCCATAATTCAGAAAAGGAACCAGATTTCTAAAAAAAAATCCAAAGATACCTCATGGGTTATAGTAGGTGTCATCATGACCTGAGAAATTGGATCGTGACAAATCGGTATCAGAGCCTAGGTTAACCGGTGTTGTTGGTACAAGAGCTAAGTGCCTAGTAGAGTCCTACGGATCGCTACGGAGACGTCTATATCCTATCTTCGGAAGGCTATAGGGCATTCGTAGGAAATTCTATTTCTTAATTCCTGGTCGTGCATTCGTACTTCTATGAACCTCTAAGTACTCCTTTGACTCCACTCTTTCCAAGATGGATATCATGAGGTATCCGATAGATGTGTATGGGACTTCTATACGCATTGCTAGAGTTTTGGTTCAGCGTTGGACTAGAGAGTTAGAGATTGAAATTGAGGACCGCCAGCGTCAGCCAGTGATGATACCACCCGGTACATCGGGTGGTTCTCAAGCCAGAGTTGGGTTTGTTGGCATTCGGTAGGGATCTTTATCAGTTGTAGAGTATAAGATTAGGTTTCTCGAGTGGGACAGTTAGACATCTATGTTATATACTACAGAGCATGAGGTGGTGCGGAGATTTATCAAGGGATTAACTTTACCACTCCTTTTGGCGCTAAAGCATTTGATAACATCTTGGTCTACTTTTCTTCAGGTTGTTGAACATACAAAGACGACAAATAAGTCATGTATTGAGACATATGAAGGTGGCGGTAAGAGGCCATATCAGCAGTTCAGTGTTAGTGGTATACTGTCTGGAGGTAGGGATCCTCCCAGCGAAGGTCAACATCACTTGCAGCCTATCAGGTCCGTACAAGTAGCACCTCAGCTTATGGGTAGCTCTCAGGTAGATCGTGGTGGTTTCAGTGGATAGAGTTCTGGTCAAGCGGTACGAGTTATTTGGTCTAGGTCTTCAGGCCGTGGACACGGTTCTAGGTCAGCAGGTGTAGTGAATCTGAGAGTTCCAGGGGAATGTTTTGATTGTGATGAGTTTGGTCATTGGTCTAAGGAGTGCCCCAGGTGTCAGTTGGTCAGCCAGTTGGGGTCAGCTCGTATTTCTTGCCAGGTTAGAGCTTCAGGGTATGTTACGACTACAGAGAGATCAGTCACTGGTACAGTGAGTGTCCCGGGTGAAGGATTATTAGTCATTCAGCTCATCCAAATCAATCTCATAGAGTTGTGGCACCTTCGGTTAGAGGTAGTGCACTTAGCTCCTCAGTTGATCATTCAGACGCTCAGTTCGAGTTTGGATGCGTTTTGATTCATACTTCTTCGGGCAGGCTAGGACTATGACTTCAGATCTCCATCATGATAGGTGCGCCTTTGATTTTCTACCTTTAGTCTCTATTTGAGCTAAGTTGGGGTTTTCATACCCATCGATGATTATATGCCTTAATTACTATATTGAATTATGTATGCTTTTGTGTAGATTTATTCTTATTTAACTACCCCATAGATGAATTCTTTTAGTAGTGGATTGAGTGGATCAGTATTGTGATTTCCTAAGGGTGTAGCATTTGGATTAAAGTCCCTCTCCTTCGGCATATTGGCCTTGTTGTGGTTGTAGAGAGGTAATGGTTGTTGTTATTCCTTTGGTGCCACCTGCACTTTATACGGTCATTATTATTTTCATTATTTTGATGTTGATTTATGCTTACTAGATAGATGGCTAAACTAGCGTTATCTAGTTAGTATCCCCTTTTTTATGATTCTTATTCGTTGGCTTAGACGGCTAACTTGGTTGGTTGGTTCTCTCTCCTTTAGTGAGGTGAGGTTGGTTGTTTTCCTTCTCTGTTGGCAAGTTAGATCGATTTTGAGAGGGAGTGAAGAAAGGTTCGGCCTTCCATGGGTTGTTGAGATTCTAGCATTGGCTATCCTTTTCTATAGCCGTTCCTGAGGTTGATAAATTTGAGATTTGTTCTTCCAATTTGGATAGTTCATCGCTCGGTAGTGGTCTTGATCTTGATGTTGATATTGAGTTGGGTACTCCATTCTTTCTGCGATGTGGTTCATGGTTCTACCGAGTTAAAGTTGGTGTAAATGGGTATATTCAGAAATTTCTCATCTCTGTACTTATTCGGCCTAATATGACTTTGTGAAATGTTTCTGCTCAGTGGTATGTTCTTGTGTATCAGTTGTTGGTAATCAAAGCGGGTGTCTTTTGAGAATGAATATTCGTTATCTTGTTTTGAGTGTTGGTTTAACCAGATTCAGGCTAAGATAGTAACTTTTCTAAGTTGCTCAAGATTTGACTACCATTAGTATTCTTCGCAGCCTCTACGTGTTCTTGGTTATGCTTTGATGCATTTTGCCCTTCAGCAGATATGGAGTTGATTAGTTGTGTCTTCAGCCGATGTTTTTCCTCCGTTGTGATTATGTTCTTTAGCAATATTTCAGTTTCAACTCTTGCGAGAATCATTGGGTAAATGCTAGAATTTTGATAGTGAGATTGGTTTGAGTATTTGATATCCATGAAGACTTGTGGGCTTCAGTTTTGGGATTTTGACTCTCTTGAATGGACGCTTGAAAGTTAAGATAACTTTTGGAATATGGATACTGCTCGTTAGCGGGATCAATTTTGATAGCTGATATCGAGTAATTCATCTTTGGTTTGAATATTACAACTATGGATTGCGTAACTTGATTACAGCCCCATATACAAATTTGTTTCAGTTGAGCATTCATTTATAGGCTGACTAAGCCTACTCTTTACCTACCGGTTTGGTTCTATTTAGTCCAGATAGAATGTGCTTAATAGATGCTCGGAAGATGGTCCATTGGCACACGGTGTTGGTTTCTACTGCCATTAACCTTAGTTCTCAGTGTGTGTCAGAATTTTGAATGTCATCTCAACAAAAAAAGTGTGCTTAAGTTAGGCTTGGCGTGGTTTCACCTACAGTCGGTAGGGCATTCTGGAGCGGATCGTTCAGCTTCGAAATATTATTCTTGGGATTCATGATTATTGGTTTCGAGGGTCATCTAGACCAATTGTAGCTTTGGAAAAAGATCGCAGGCTTTGATCATCTCCATTGGTGTATCCAGGTAGCACCTTATGGACTTATTTTTATGCTCGCCAGTATGGATTTTTGGTAGATCAGCTTCAGTCTTTCGAGATAGTGGGAGGTGATTATGTGTACAGGACTCAGATGACATTTTGTGTAGATCAGAGTAGATAGGAGGTTTGGAAAGGCAAGAGAATGTTAGATTTGGAATTTGGAGTTGGTTGTATGATTCATGCCTTGGGTGGTCTTCAGCTTGGTTGAATTTTTGCTTGGTTGTACTGGTATCGGTGTGATGTCAGTATGGTGTGGTTTGAGTTTGCGTGCTTCAATAGTTCTTGGTTCAGTTGGAGGCCAGTTGGTTGTTGAAATTGAGTTTGTGGCATTTCAGAAGGTAGAGTAAGGAAGTTGTGAAAAAGGGATACCTTTGGTGAAATCCCTTGAAAGCATTGGTTTGCCTTAGATTTTATCTAGGGAGTATTTCTCTTAGCATGTGGTCCTAGTACCTCGTCCTTTAAAACCTTTGGGCTCTTTCTATCCAATGACTTTCACAGACGAAAGTTCTTTTAGTAGTGGATATTGTAATGATCCTCCAAATCAATTTCTCGATTTCCTTGCGTTTTCTGCTATTTTGAGCCTTTCTATAGCAACTACAGGTCATTTATGACTTGCTGGAACTGTCGGTTCGGTTATCGGACAGTTCATTTGGATTTTAGGCTCATTTCCCTATATTGAAGCTTTCGCTCTTAAGGAATTGGTCTCGGACTAAAACTCCTAGTAAACAAACTCGAATGGAAATTTTGATAGTGCTGTCAGCTTCGAAATATTGATTTTAGGCTAGGGGGATCCTTGGTCCGGGTCCAAAGGCTTCTGGACTCGTTTTGGGTTATTGGGTAGATTTGGTGAAAAATAAAACTATGGGTATGGGGTTGACTTTTATCGAAATGACATCCGTTAGAAATTTTGATGGTTCTGTTGAGTTCGAAATGTAAAATTTGGCATGGTAGAATAGTTCGATAGCACGCACGGGGTTCCGAACGAATCTCGAGCACCCGGTCAGAGTTCGTTGGGACTTAGGAAAATTATTGGTTTTACAGCATCTGGTGCAGGCCATTTTTATTCTTCGTGTTAGTGAGGTTCGGGCCACATTCGTGAAGGGTCAAACTCTTGACTGACGCGATCGCGAGCCTTCCCTCTAGGCGTTTGCGATGAAGGGATAGGCCGACCCGATCCCTCGTCTTCTTCAGGTTCGCGACACTTGTTGTCGCATTCACGATGGTTCGCCTTGCTAAGCCTTCGCATTCGCGACACTTGCCATCACGTTCGTGAAGAGTTTTTCTCTCGAGCGCCGCGATCGCGGCCAGGGGTCCTCGCGATCACCATGAATAACCCTAGACCTATATATTGTTGTATCCCCCGATTTTGTCTCATTTTCCAAGTCCCAAATCTCCATTAATGGCACTGAGAGCTCAAGAAGTCATGGGAAATCATAAATTGAAGTTGGGGGTGAGTGGGGGACGTTTAAGTGATCATTTCCCATCAATTTCTTGGTAAGTTTTTGGCATAAATTCTCTTTTTAATTCTTGTTTTCTCTTTTATCTTCACCATCTCTCGGGGCTGATTTGAGCCCCAATTTGTACTCCATTTGTGCTCAAATTTTGAGCACATATTCCTTGACCTTTGAGGGATCTAGTGAAGAATTCAATTTTAGGATTCCTTTAGCGGGCCCCACGAATCCATTTTTGACCCGATTTTGGGTCTGGAGTTTTATATTATGATATGGGTGTCGTTTTACTCCTATTTACGTGTAGATTATTATTTTGATAGCGTAGCGATATTTCAAAATTGTGGAGCAAAGACGAATGATTCATGGGCGATTGAAGATTATAGTTCGACAACGAGGTAGGTTTCGATCAACTTTTCTCTACGAGATTGTGTATTGTATAGACTGCATGCTAGGTTGGGATTATAGATGGGATTATGACTATTATACCATGAATTAACCTATTTAAAGAATTTGGGATAGAAAGGTGACCCGAACCTTAGTACAGAATACTCGTTATGGCGATAGAACCTTATTTTCCTTGATTATAGGCATGTTAACCATGGATTGATGTTAAGGATCCTTTAGTATAAGGTATACCTTTTGACTTAGTGATTTGGACCGTAGCTTCTCGGATTATGGTGTTATCATCATGTTAGTTATGTATTGTTGGGCACGATGTCGTGGTTACGATATCAATTGGACTCCAGGTGAGTATTTTATCCTTAAAAAGGACATGATTCTAATTTATAGACGCTTAGGGGCTTATGATTGTATTGTTTGGATACTGGTGATGGAATGCATACTTTTAGGCGCATTTTATGCTCACTTAGTGGTATGATTCCAACCAAAATCTTTGTTGTACTACTGTTTTCTAAAAAGCGATTTATTCTCACTTTTTACTTTCAAAAAGGATTCTTTTACAATGAGAATCATACCACCTTATTTGATAAATTATGAGCTTTTAAAACTAAATATGTTATTTTGGAAATTTGACTGAGGTTGATTCCGGTCCATTATTAATCCACTCTTTTACCACTACTGTTTAATTCGGTTGAGGGAGATTCCAATCCTTTCTACATTATTATGCCGGTTTAGTTTTAAACTCGATCTCGGGCAATGGATTTACAGATTTATACTCTTTTAGTCTCGGTTCGTATATATATATATATATATCCGGTACTAGACGGAGTAGATTGGTTATAATGGTTATTGAAAGTCCTAGTTCGGGACCAGGCAGTATATGTATGGACATCCCGAGTCCCCTATGGGTTCCTCCATCTGAGCCACGGCTGGAAGAGGTGAGATTCATAGGTCTTGCCTTGCGAGCCAGCGGACCGAAGGAGGTGTATATATACTTGGTATGTTATGGCACTCGAATTGAATATGGTATTATCGGTTTATGTTGCATTCATTCATTCTTATGCATCGTTTATCACCAGTATAATTGTTCGGTACTTATATCTATCATTCTTATAGGGGGCTGTATAGGTATAAGTTATGGTTGTTGTTTGTTGATTGCTTGCTTGAATCTTTCGGGCTTATAGGGGACCGATTAGGTTATTGTTTGTCCGGACTAGCTGATTACTTTATTATTGGTTATTTTGGTTAGTTCATGGTAAGATAGTTATGGACTGGTACCCGAGATTGTCGATATGCTCTGATTTCCCTTTTTCTATTACGGTAAGATGCATTATTGGTAAGCTATGTCATGATTAGTCACACTTTGGTTAGAGGCACCATATATCCCTCTCTTTCCTTATATATTCATAATGTATATGTATCCTTTGGCCTTGTAGTACTACTATATATCCTTCTTTCACTCTTCGGTTATATATTGGTTAGTGATATATGGTATTGCACTTTAGTTCCTGAAAACTGTTAAAATAGGATAGTTTAACCTTATGGCTTCATTAGCATTATTATGTTTAGTTTCTTGGATAGTTGCATGTAGTTATATTCTTGTTTTACATGTTATTTATGCTTGCATTATCTTTGAAGCTCAGTCGGCCGATGCCTACTGAGTACCATGTGTTTGGTACTCATACTATACTTCTCCAGCCTGCAGATCATAGTACGAGTTCTCGCCATTGATGTGTACATCGTGCGGAACAGCCATGGACAGGAGATTCTGGGTGAGCTCCTGACGTTCGGAGTATCCTTTCTCTCTCTCATATTGTTAGTTTGATCTCTATTTTGTATTTCAGAGACGACTTGTATATAGATATAGATATATATATACTGTATTCCGTTACTAGTTGTTCCGGACCACGGATTGGCTTACCTACTGGTGGGTTATAGTAGGTGTCATCATGACCTGAGAAATCGGGTTGTGACATCCACCAAATTCAAGATCAAACTTCAAGCCCTTAAACTTAAGTACAAGTCAAGGTCAAGTCCACCAAATTCAAGTGATACATGATTAAATAGAAAGGAGATAGTACAGTTCCAATTGTTAGTTAAAACAGTTAGCTGGTTGCAGTACAAGAAGTTAGTTAGAAGGCAGTTAGTTACAATTCTGTTATTAGCTTTAGCTTAAGATCATGTAGGTCATTTCATTTCAATATATAGCCTGTACATAACTCAATTACACTCATATATGAAAATTACAGTTCTTCTGAATCTAATTCTCTCTATCTCTAATGTTTCTTCTTCTTTTTCAATAAGCTATTTTCTCGAGTTATCTCCTGAATTAGCTAATCGATCCTCGAATTCTCTCTGAATTCCTGCTATCGAGTAACATTGGTATCAAAGCCAAACAATCCTTGGCAACAATGGCAAAAGGAGCACGAGTAATTGGTGAACCAAACAATGAAAACCCTACTGTAGAAATTGGGGATTTGCGTGAAATGATGCAGAACCTAGTAACAGAGGTTGGAAATCATGCTGGGAAGGTCTCATCTCTGGAGAAATTGGATCATACGGTAATGGAATTGAGGAATCAGTTATCTGGGGAAAATCGAAGGAACACTGTTCCATTGGAACAAGATGGAGTTCGTGATCTAAATGAAGGGGTAGGGGTGCAGAGAGAAAGAGAAAGGAGCCCTGCCGGTGGTAACAATTCGCATTTCCACCCATCAACCTTCAATCGATGGTCAAGAATGGAGTTCTTGAGGTTTTGTGGGGAAGATCTCCGGTCTTGGTTGTTTAAAATTGAACAGTTTTTTTCCATGGAGAAGGTGGCAACTGAGGATAAGGTGGGAATAGCTGTTATGCAATTGGAAGGACAAGCCATCCAATGGCATGTATCTTTCATGAGATACAGACAATACTTGCAATCAACCAGTTGGAATGAGTATGTGGTGGCTTTGGTTGAATGATTTGGGACTGACTTTGATGACCCAATGGAAGAAATTAAGAAGATTAAGCAGGTTGGAAGTGTAAAGGAGTATCAAGCAATTTTTGAGAGGAATTTGACAAGGGTGAATTTGTCTGAAGAAAATGCTATAAGCTGTTATATTGGAGGCTTGAAACCAGAATTAAACATTGCTGTGAAGATAACAAATCCTACATCATTGTCTAAAGTCTATAGGAATGCAAGAATGCAAGAAGCTTATCTGGATGCTATTCGACAGCCAGGGTACACTCAGGGAGGCATAGGTCTAAGAAGGGTCATGGATCACAGAAATTACAGCAGCAATAACAAACCATTATTGCCTACACCAGGTACCAGTAGTTTACCTTATTCTAAAGGAATCAACAGAAGGAAACTTAGTCTAGAGGAGATTAATGATAAAAAGGGCAAAAGGATTATGTTATTTCTGCAACGAAAAATATACATTTGGTCATAAATGTGCAACTCCTAAACAATTATATCTGTTGGAATTGGAGGAAATAGAAGGGTATATCAATGTGGAGGAATCAGAGGGAAAGGTACAAGTTGAGGAAGTTGAATTAGATCTGGCTCAAACCGTGGAGCATATGGAAATTTCTGTGCATGCATTAAATGGTTCACTAGGCTATAGAACTTTGAAGGTGACTGGTTACCATTCAAAGAAGGCACTGCATATATTGATAGATACTGGTAGTTCACACAACTTCATACACTCCGAGCTGGTGGGATGTCTAGGATGTGAAGTAAGATCTACTATTCCCCAGATGGTGGCTGCAGCAAATGGACACATGCAGGTTGACAAGATGTGTAAAATCACCTGGTTGCTGCAAGGAGCAGAATTTACAGCTGAGTTCTTACTCTTGACCTTGGGCTCATGTGACATGGTACTTGGAGTGCAATGGCTACTAACTTTGGGAGACATTAAGATGAACTTCAATAAGTTGACCATGGAATTCTGGTACAAAGGTAGAAAACATTTGCTAAGAGGTGCTGGCAGTCAAGTGACAACTTCTGGAGCTGGTAAGTTAGCCAAGCATTCAGGTAATCAATCTCAATTATGCATGATCCAAGTAGTACCTATGAGTAGTGAAAAGGAGAAATGGCATTCACTAGGTACTAAAGAAGATCATGACAAGGATGTGAGGATAGTGCAGTTGTTATCTGAGTTCAACAAACTATTTGAAGAACCTACTGAGTTACCTCCTTCTAGAGGCATCTTTGATCATAGAATTGTCTTACATAATGGGACTGAACTTGTGAATAACAGACCATACAGATATCCTTCAGTTAAAAAGGATATCATTGAAAAGATGGTAAAACAGATGTTAGATCAGGGCATTATACGGCCTAGTTGCAGTCCATTTGCAGCACCTGTAGTTTTGGTAGGGAAGAAGGATGGAACTTGGAGACTTTGTGTAGATTATAGAGATTTGAACAAACACACTGTCAAGAACAAGTTTCCAATTCCTGTGGTAGAAGATCTTTTAGATGAACTGGGAGGATCCAAGATTTTCTCCAAAATAGACTTGAGATCTGGATATCAACAACTCAGGATGGCAGCAGAGGATGTACCTAAAACTGCATTTAGGACTCATTCTGGACATTTTGAGTATTTAGTGATGCCATTTGGATTATCTAATGCACCAGCAACCTTCCAACGCTTGATGAATTCTGTTTTCCAGAAGTTTCTTAGGAAATAGGTGTTTGTTTTCTTTGATGATATACTAGTTTACAGCAGTAACATGGAGGAGCATTTGATTCATTTGAGAGATGTGTTTGAAGAGATGATGCATCAAAAACTCTTTGCCAAGAAGAGTAAATGTTTTTTTGGAGTCCAAAGGTTTGAATATCTTGGTCATTTTATTACTGCAGAAGGAGTAAGTACTGACCCTCATAAGGTGGAAGCTGTTAAGAATTGGCCTGTTCCTACCACACTCAAACAGCTGAGAGGGTTCTTGGGATTGAATGGGTATTATAGGAGGTTTATCCAAGGGTTTGGTGTAATTTGTAAGCCCTTATATGATCTAACTAAGAAGGACAGTTTCAAATAGTCTACTGCTGCTGATTCTGCTTTCACACAACTGAAGGTAGCATTGACTCAGGCTCCTGTTTTGGCTTTGCCTGATGCTAACAAAGTATTTGTGGTAGAGACTGATGCAAGTGGATATGGGATTGGGGCAGTGTTGATGCAAGAGGGACACCCAATTGCATTCATCAGTAAGGCTCTATCACCAAAATATGCAACATTGTCTGTTTATAATAGAGAATTACTAGCTATGGTACAAGCTGTGACCAAATGGTCACAATATTTGTTGGTCAAAAGTTTGTTATAAGGACTGATCAGAAGGATCTTAAGTTCCTTATGGAGCAGAAACTACATACAAACTCTCAACTTCTTTGGTTGACTAAGCTAATGCCTTTTGATTACTCTATTGAATAAAAAAGAGAAGTGGAAAATAAAGTTGCTGATGCACTCTCTAGGGTTACAGGAGCTGAATTGTTAGCCTTGATGATCTCCCCTACCAGTACTGACCTCTTTCAAGCTATAGTGGACAGCTGGGACTCAGACCAAGAGCTCAAACTACTCATTCAGAAGCTGCAGACAAATCCTACTACACATAATCATTTCACTTGGACTCAAGGTCAGTTGAGAAGAAATGGTAGACTAGTAGTTGGCAAGGTGATGGAACTGAGGAAGACTATTATTTCACTGTGGCATACTTCTTCCCAAGGGGGTCACTCTGGGGTAGAAGCAACCTTGAGGAGGTTACTTACTCTATTTATTTGGAAGCATATGAGACAAGATGTGAAAGATTTTGTGCAGAAATGTGATGTGTGTCAAAGAAGTAAGTCAGATTTGGCTGCTTATCCTGGGTTGTTACAACCTCTGCCCATTCCTGATGCTGTTTGGTCTCAAATCAGCATGGACTTCATTGATGGGTTGCCTAAATCCAATGCTCATGAGGTCATCTTGGTGGTTGTGGATAGACTAAGCTAGTATGGTCATTTTATTCCCTTAAAACACCCATACACTGCACAATCAGTTGCTAAGGTATTCTTGGATGTTGTTGTGAGGTTGCATGGATTGCCAGATGCTATCACTAGTGACAGGGATGTTGTTTTCCTGAGCTCTTTTTGGCAGGAATTGTTCACCTTGCAAGGCGTGCAACTGAACTTCTCTTCTGCTTATCACCCTCAGTCTGATGGACAGACTGACGTTCTCAACAGATGCCTTGAGACATATCTGAGGTGCTATTGCAATGAGGATGCTTCCAATTGGTTCTCTTGCCTTCCTATGGTAGAGTATTGGTACAACACCTCCTATCACTCAGCTATTCACACTACTCCATATGAAGCCTTGTATGGGAGAGCCCCACCCTTACATCTTCCTTATCTCCCTGGTGAATCTGATTCAGTTGAGGTTGATAATACTCTGTTGAATAGGGAGCTCAAGCTACAATTACTTAAACATCACCTTGTGAGAGCTCAACACAGAATAAAACAACAGGCCGACTCACATAGAAGTGACAGGCAATTTAGTGTTGGAGATTGGGTATATTTCAAAGTTCAGCCCTACAAGCAAGTGACACTGTCTACTCATGCATTCCATAAGCTAGCTACTAAATACTATGGCCCTTTTCAGATCATTAAGAGGGTAGGCCCTGTTGCATACACCCTCTTACTACCAAGCTCAGTCAAGATCCATCCAACAGTTCATGTTTCTCTTCTAAAGAGGTGTCATAAGGTTCCTTCCCAGATATCTTATCCACCTGTGGTTGACTTGGCTAGCCCACATTGCCCTGATCCTGAGCTAGTTTTGCAGAGGAGGATGGTTAAAAGAGGAAATAAGGCAGTGGCTCAGTTTTTGGTTAAATGGCATGGCCTTCCAGTAGATGCGGCTACTTGGGAGTTTGCAAATACACTGAAGACCAGATTTCCCTTGTTTGATCCATGAGGACAAGGATCTTTTGTTGGCGGGTGTACTGATACATGATTAAATAGAAAGGAGATAGTACAGTTCCAATTGTTAGTTAAAACAGTTAGCTAGTTGCAGTACAAGAAGTTAGTTAGAAGGCAGTTAGTTACAATTTTGTTATTAGCTTTAGCTTAAGCTCATGTAGGTCATTTCATTTCAATATATAGCCTATACTTAACTCAATTACACTCATATATGAAAATTACAGTTCTTCTGAATCTAATTCTCTCTCTCTCTAATATTTCTTCTTCTTCTTCAATAAGCTATTTTCTCGAGTTATCTCCTGAATTAGCTAATCGATCCTCGAATTCTCTCCGAATTCCTGCTATCGAGTAACATCAAGATCATGCTTCAAGCCCTTGAAATCATGTACAAGTCAAGATGAAGTCCACCAAATTCAAGATCAAGTTTCAAGCCCTTGAATTCAAGTACAAGTCAAGATCAAATTCATTAAATTTCAAGATCAAGCTCAAAAGTCCTTGAATTTATATTTGAAAAGAAGGATAAGAGAATTCATAGAGATTGCAACGCTATTTTTTTATCCAGATTATTATTTTCTCGACGTAAATTTTATTGTCTATAAGGACATTTATCAATATTAAGACTATCCCCATGGTTCACAAACTCCGGGAAAAGATCAAGAATACTTTGATCAATTCTGTCAGGAGGGAGGTTGAACATGTATTCAAAGTAATTGATATCAGCCTTAGCTCTTTTAATTACTGGATAACCATTTGCCCTTGTTGTTTTTATTCTTTGAAGACTTAATCTTCTCTATCTAATCCTAAAAACAACATGAAAATATTTGCTATTGGTGTCCCTATCCCCAAACAATATAATTTTGGCTTTTTATTTCCAAAGAGTCTTGTTTGCTGAGCAGTTCACATGTTCAGATTGACCCTTATTAAGCTCTTGCCTGCTTTCGTCTGATCAGTTTAAAATATTCAAATCTTCCAGATGTTGTACTTTAGCTTCCCAAAGGTTGCTTTCTTGTTAACATCACCAATAACTTCCTTAGACCATCGAGATAGTCTTTTTTCCAACATTTTTGAGTTTCTATTGTAAGTTTCACATTGGGTTGCCACTGAATATATTGGTTCCATTCTTCCTTCAGTACTACTAGAAAATCTTCTTGAGTGGTGCAGAAATCCAAAAACTTGAAATACTTGTGCCCTTTGATATACCCATTAATACAGCTAAATAACATTGGTCTGTGATCAGAACCTGTTTAGGCCATATGTTTCACAGAATTGTTGGCTTACTTTTGAGTCCATAGATCATTGATAAATACTCTATCCAATCTCTTCCAAATACTTTTATTAGGCCTCCAACCATTGCACCAAGTGTATTTGGAGCCTGCGTAGCCAATGTCTATCATACCACCAGAGTCCATACACTCATTAAAATCAAAGCTTTTAGAATTTCAATGTGGTAGCTATAGTCCCCCTAATTTCTCTTCAGGATGAAGGATGACATTAAAGTCACCTCCAATACTCCAAGGCTTGTCAATAACCTTGTTTAAGCTTTCTAAGTTGTCCCACAACTCTTTTCTTTCAATTTTGTGCATTTTGCTTATACAGCTGTAACAAAAAGCTATCAGTGTTCTGATTCTTGTTGATCTCCATGTAATATGTTGTTCATGGTCTTGAATAATGGAAACAATATAGTTATTCCTCCCGAAACACCATAGTTGACCATTGATGTTGGATGTGCAGTGGTTAAATTCAAGAAATCTCATGTAGCCTTCCACCTTATTTTTATTGATCATAGGTTCAAATAGCAATCACATCTACCTTGGGTTTGCAAATCATTCTTTTGAGTTTTTGGATGGCCTTTTTAGACCTCACTCCCTTAATATTCCATATGATTGCACTAATCATAAGAAATTTTAATGGATGATGTTTTTTTCCTTCCCTGTTAAGGGAGGAGCAGTGTTGTCTCTATCTTTCTTTATTCCTCTGAAACTCTTTCTATGTTTGCTTCTTCCTCTCGTTATCGGAGATAGACCATTCTTAGCACACACCGCTTTCTAGTGTTTATTGACATCACTGTCTATTTCTAAATCTTCATTGTGATCATAATCTTCGCTGAAATCAGTTCTCTTGGTTTTCATTTCACCATCTTCAGTATTATCAACCACGTCTTGAGAGCTATCATAATGTATAAAATTGTGGTTTAAATCCACAACCAAGTTGATGCCTTTACTGTTTTTGACTGCTGAAGGTACTAGCAGATTGACCATTAATAAGTAACTCTTGTATATTATCTTCGGTGCCTTCTCTATTATCTTTTTTGTCCTTAACATTTCGATATTGAATCCTTGCTCTGTTGTCTTCCATATCCTTATAGTTACCGGGATCGCTATCGATTTTTTCCCGAGTGCTTTCGTGGGTTTGTGCTCCTCTGTCACAGCTACTAGCTATCTTCTCCTTATCAGCCTCTTTGGTTATGTTATTAGTGTTCCTCTTGTCAAGGGCGGAGCACGTAGTAGTAAAGGTGGTCAAATGAACATCCTTATTAAAAAATTATATCGTGTATATAAATAAAAAGCTACTTTAAACGGGTTAAATGTATGATTTGAACAACCTAGACACACGAAGTTGCTCTAGCCCAGTGGTGTTAGGCGCTAAGGGAATGGCAATACTCATTAAGTGCGCTGGTTCAATCCCCTGCGGTATTTTAGAAGAATAAATTGATAACTGAATCTTTTAATTATATAAAAATAATTAATTACTTTTTAAATTAATAGTTAATAAATCTGTAATTTTTAAAACAATTCAAAACTAATATTATTTATTACAATAACCCTTAATTAGTGAAATAATTCAAAACTTATATAACTTATTAAAATAATTTTTGATTAGAGACCTAACACTTAAAAATCTAGGGGAAAAAATTAAGGATTAGTAGACAATTGGATTTCAGTCGATTTGACTTTGGATTTTCTTTTCTTTTATTAAAAATTTAAATAAAACTTAAAAGTAATTATTTAATTTAAAATTAATAAGCAACCCCTAAAAATTTTCTATAATGTTGCTAAAAGCGAAAAAGCTCTATATAGAATTTTTTTTCTTTTTTAAAAAGACCTCATTTGATTTTGCTCTCCATTTTTCATGTTTCTTTGTTATTATTGTCGTCACCAGAGGTTGACGAAAGCTTGAAGCATAAAACTGATATTTTTTTTCTTTTTTTGCTTTGTGCTTTACTTCATATTAAATTAAACATGAACACTAAAGCTAAATATTATGCGGTTTGATTTTAAATTTTTGATACATCTATTCATGAAAAAAATGATTATTAGTATTATGGAGTTTGATTCTAAAATTTTCAATGCATCATTCGTTAAAAAAAAAAAAAAAAAAAAAAAAAAAAAAAAAAAAAAAAATGCTGATGTAATGTTTGAACACTCTTCGTGAAATTTTTGGCTCCGCCACTGCCTCTGATTACAAGGTTTGAACTTCATAGTAGTTCTCTTTTTTGGAACTTTCTTTTTTCTTCTTCTTTTTCTTTTTTTCAATTTATCCAACCTTTCCTTTAGAATAGAATTGTCCTGCTGCCTAACAAATTTGCTCTTACCTTGTTTCCTTTGTTGTTATATCATTCTCTTTTTAATTTGAGGCTTAATTTCCACAAAAGTATTACTCTCAATTCCAATCTATTTCATGTTCAAAATAGCTTGTTTAATTTATCATTGTTTAATTCGATGATTATCAAGATATCTTGATATATCACAACAAGATCTTTTCTTTCTTGCACAAAATCATATTCATGGTAAGAATTATTTTTTTTTATGTTCCTTGAAAATAATTAAACTCTTAGGTAATGCATATGATTTTTTTTAAAAGGCTTCACAAATAACTTTGATTACGTATATATTTCTTTATTTTCTCAAATAATAATTAATTTGGTAGTATAACGCTAGAATATAGTCAATCTAATATGTACTTGAAAGTATATTATAATATATTTAAATAAAGAAACAACAAAAAACCTACACAAATTATGGGTGTATTTTATAAAACTATGTTTTTATTAGGGGAGTATTTACTAAACTAACTTTATTAATAATGTTTTATAACTTTAAATTTGACTATTATACTAGTTTATGTAGTTATTTAAAACTAAGGGGAGAAAGGAACAAAAAAATGTCAAGACCCAAAATCTCAGGTCATGATGGCACCTACTATAACCCACCAGTAGGTAAGCCAACCCGTAGTTTGGGACAGCTAGTAACGGACTACCAAAAGAAATAAAGGAAACAGAGGAATAAATATAATAACAAGGCTAATATAATCTCAAAACCTGGTGGAGCCAAAATAAGAGCTTCTAATACAACAGGAGTGCAAGTGAAATACAAGAAAAATGTATGTATACAAGCCGTATCTGACACAACATAGAGAACAGTCTAACAATAAGAGGGAGGGTAGGGATACTTCAAAACGTCGGGAGCTCACCTCAAATCTCCGATCCATAGCTGCTCCACACGATACACACATCAAAGGCGATAACTCGTACTATAACCTGCAGGCTGCAGAAGTGTAGTATGAGTACCAAACACGTGGTACTCAGTAGGCAATGGCCGACTGAGCTCCAGAAATAATGCAAGTATAAATAACACGTAAGGCATGAATACAAACAATGGGAACCTATCCAAGAAACTAGGCATAACAATGCTAATGGAGCACTAGGGATAACTCACCTATCCTGACAGCATTCAGGAACTAAAGTGCAATATAATTTATCACTGGCCAATACATAAATAAATAGAGAAAGAAATATATATATACTAGTATACTAGGCCAAAGGGTACATATACAATATGAATGGATCGGGTAAGAGAGGGATATACAGTAATAACATACTTATATGAGTATATTTAGGACTAACTCAAAGGTACTACCTGAAGGCGTCAACCTAACATCTCATGGTCTCTAGCCAAGTAAAGGAGCTACACTAGCATCATCAAGCCTCTACCCCCAAAGGGGTGACTAATCCTGAGATAAATAATATAACTTACCGAGAGAATAAAGGAATCAGAAACGTACCCCTAATCTCAGTTACCAGTCCATAACCAACCAGCCTGAGCTAATCATAATAAATAATAATAAAGTAACTGGCTAGTCCGGGCAAACAAGTACCTAATTGGACCCTCATAAGCCCAAAAAGTTCATGAAAACACTCAGCAAACAGCAACTATAACCTGTACCTATACTGTCCCCCATAATACCAATAGATACAGGTGCCAAACAACTATACTGGTGATAGACAATGCATATGAATGGATGAATTCAACATAAATCAAAATGCCATAACCGTATAAGGGACACCGGACTAGAACCGGTTCCGTAATCTCAAACCATACCATACCAAGTGTGTACACCTCCTCCAGCTCACCTAGCTCACAAAAGTAGGACCTACGGCGACAAACCTTCTCCGACTCGATGACTCTCAGACGAAGGGGCCCCCTAGGGGATTCGAAAATTCCATATACACTGTCTTGTCCCGATCCAGGACTTCCAATAACATCATAATCAATCTACTCCGTTCAATACCGGAGATATATATATATATAAAATCAGTGCATAGACTTGAACCGCGACTAAAAGGATATAAATCCGTAAATCTATTGCCTGAGGTCATGCTCAGGACTAAATCATTATAATCATGTACAAAGGATCAAAATATCCCTCGACCAAATTAAATAGTAGTGGTAAAATAAGTGGATAAATAATGGACCGAAATCATCCTCAGTCGAAGTTCTGAAACATTATTTTTAGTTCTAAGAGCTCATAATCCAGTAAATAAGGTGGTACGATTTCCGTTATAAAACAATCCATATTTAAAGTGAAAAGTGGGAATAAATCCCTTTTTTGGAAATAGTAGTAAAATCAAGGTTTTGGTCTTAATAGTACCACTAAATGAGCATAAATGCATCAGATATTATGCATGCCATCACCAGTATCCAAACAATATAACCATAAGCATCTATAAATGATAATCATACCCTTGCTAAGGGTAGAATACTCACCTAGAGTCCAACAAGTCCCATAATCATAGTCTCGGGTCCAATAATATATACCCAATATAGCAAGGTCTCATAACCCGGGCAACCACGATAATCAAGGGCATAAAGCCACCACAAGGATCTAATTGGGGAAAAACCTCCCTAATCGCTAAGTCAAATGGTAAGTCTCATACCAAAGGATCCTTAACCATCAACTGTGGTTTAACATACTTATATTCAAGGTAATAGGACTCTATGAACATAACAAGTATTTATACTGGAGGGGATTACATCTTTACCCCAAATTCCACACAATAGGCTAAGTCATGCTACAGTAGTCATACTCACATCCTATAATCTCTTCCTAGCATGTAATCTATACTGTACACAATCTCATAGAGAAAAATAGACCGAAGCCTACCTCAATGCTGAATCGCAATTTTTGAAGCATCCACAAATCGCTCGACCTTGCTCCACGATCCCGAATCGATGTCACACTATCAAAATAGTAACCTACACGTCATTACGAGTAAAACAATACCCATATTGTAATATAAAACTCCAGACCCAAAATTAGGTCAATAATGGGCCAGTAGGGCCCCCGCTAACAAAAACCCAAAATTGAATCCGTCACGAGGTCCCTCGAATGATAAGGAATGTGTGCTAAAAGTTTAGCACAAATGGAGTATAAATTAGGGCTCAAACCAGTCCCTAAAGATTAGGATTTCAAAGACCTAATTTCTAAGAATTTACAATGAAATGGGACAGAATTCAACGGGTAAAATGATGAATAATGACCAAGGAGTGATGAGCTAACTTACCTTAGCTTCAATGGGTGAATCCCCACTCTTTCTCACTCCTCATGCTCTCAACAATAGGGGGAAAAGGTTGAGAAAATGAGAGAAACTCGAGTGATGAAGGGAATTTATCAACCCTAAGGTGTCGCTAAAGCGGTACATGACTGCTAAAGCGATCGAGCAAGGAAAGGCGGAGGCCACTAAAGCGGGTTTTGGCCGCTAAAGCGAAGTCCGCTTAAGCGGACCTTGACCACTAAAGCGGACCTCAGCTAATTAGCCAAGGCCGCTAAAGCTGCTCAGGATCGCTAAAGCGACTACCGCTTAAGCGGATCTTTGACTGCTTTAGCGGTCAAACTAGATATCAGCTAACCAGATTTTAGCTAAGTCCAAAATGGACTCTGACTGGGTGCGTGATTCGTTTGGAACCCCATACGCACAAACCAACTATGCTACCATACCAAATTTGACATTTCAAACTCAACGAAACCATCAAAATTTCTATCTGAGGTCGTTTCAATTAAATGTGGGTCCCACACCTATAGTTTTATTTTTCACCAAATCAACCCAATAGCCCAAAAGGAGTTCGAAAGTCTCGAGACCCGTATCCTGGGCCCACATGCCTCAAGCATGACTCCCCAGGTAATCTCTAATTAGAAGCAACGCTTCATAGGTATTTCACCCAAGGTATCCCTTTTCAACCAACTTCCTTACTTCATTTCTCAAATAACCAAAACCCATCCTTAACAACCAACTGGTCTCTAACTGAACCGAGAACAGTTGATGCGCGTAAATCTAGACCACAACATGCTGACAACACTCCAATACAAGCCAAACCAGGCAATAACTCAACCAATCCAAAGGCAAACCAAGGTATGAATTTTGCAACCACCTCCAATTCGAATTCTAACCTTATTTTGCCATTTCTAAACCTACTACCTACCACGAACTATACGAAATATCATCTGAGTTTTGTCTGCGCAATCACAACACACCGTCCTTAAAAGGTTAAAGATGACTTACCAAAAAACCATGATGGCAAGTGCAAGAATAAGCCCATAAGGTGCAACTAGGACACACAACAGAGGTGACCAAAGTCTGCACTTTTAAGCCAAAGTTACAAGTGGTCCGGATGACTCTCGAAATTGAAAGTCAAGAGTCCGAAGCACCAATCTCATAAAACTGAACGATCCACTTGAAGACGTCCCACCAACCGTGGATGAAGCCATGCTAAGCCCAACTTAAGCGCACTTCTCCCACTGAGGAGAAAATTCATAATTCTGACCAAAATTGAGAAACCAAGGTCAGAAGCAGTAAAAACCAATACCATATACCGATGGAAAGTCTTCTAAGAATCTATCCAGCACGGTATATCCCAACTGGAGGAAACTAAACTGGTATGCAAAGAGTAGGCTTAGCCAGCCTATAAATGAATGCCTAACTAAAGCAAATCTGGAAATGGGGATGCAATAAAGCTATGCAAACCCAAGCTAAAATTCCAACACTGAAGCTGAACTACTCGATCTCAGCTATTCAAACTGATCAGGTTGACAAGTAGGCATCCACAAACCAAAACCTATCATGACTCCCAAGCCGTCATCCAGAAAGGTCAAAATCACAGCTGGAGTCAACAAGTCCTTACAAAGGCCAATTGCCCCAATCAACCTCGCTACCAGAAAATCAAGCACAAGCCCAACAATCTCCGCAAGAGCTAAAACTGAAATGTCACCGAAGAACGTAATCCTAACTGGGGAAAAACAATATGAAAAAGATATGAGCAATCAATACCCAATCCACTAAGGTCAGATCGTATCAAAGCATAACCAAGAACTCATCAAGGTTGTAATAAGCGCTACTGATAGTCAACACTCGAGTAACTCGAAAGAAATACAACCATAGCCTGCATTTGGTCAAACCACTACTCAATCTACGACAAAGAATACCCATAGGCGCATATCATCAAGCAGAAGCACTCCGCGAAGTCATACAAGGCCAAATAAGTGCCAAAATGAGAATTCTCTGAATTGTCCCAATTAACTCGGTTGAATCATAACCCATAGCACAGGAAGAGCGGAGTATCCAACTCCACACCAAATCCAAGATCAATACGATCACCAGGAGACGAATCCAACAAATCAAAAAGTAAGTCTTAGACCTCTCAATCTCAAAAACGGGTGATAGAACCGAATCGCCAACCCCAACTCAAAATCAACATCAAGGTCAAGACCACTACCGGGGGATGAACTATCTAAATTTGAAGGACAAATCCCAAGTGCATCACCAAAAGAAATGGGCTATAGAAGAAAGCTATCAATGCTAAAATCATAACAAAGCCCTGGAAGGTCAAGCTTGCCTTCGTTCTCACAATTCGATCAATAACCATCTTTGCTAACTGAAAGGGAAGGCAAACCAATCGAGGTAGCCATCAAATCCAATGAAATAAGAATTGCAAGGAAGGGAAAATGCTAACTAGATAACACTAGTCTAGCCATCTATCAACTAAGAATTAGTAAAGGTCAAACCAATGACCATAATAACAATAGCATAAGATGCAGGTGGTACAAAAATAAAATCACCAACAAGTACCACTTTAAGGCACAATAAGGCCGGAATGCCAAGGAAACGGGACTTTAACTCGACTGTTATACCCCCAAGGAAAGCACAATACTGATCCACTCTATAGCCATAACAACACCAATCTGCCAAGGAAAAATGGGACTTTAGCCCAATCGCTACACCCCTAGGACAATACCACACTGATCCACAACTAAAGAATCATATACGGGGGTAGTTATATATTCCTAAACCTACACAAAGGAATACATCAATCACTATAAAAACACCAAGGCATACAACAGTCAATATAGAAGTGTCAAGGCATATAACCACCGATGGGTATGAAAACCCCAACATAACTCAAATAGTAACTAAACAGAGAATCAAAGGCGTACCTATCACGGTGGAAACCTGAAATTATAACTCTGGTGTGCCCGAAATAGTACAAATCTAAGTATGTCCAAACTCGAACTGAGTGTCTGAATGATCAACTGAGGCACTAGGTGCACCACCTCTAACAGAAAGTGCCACCACACTGTGAGACTGATCTGGATGATCTGAATGACTAATGATCCCACGCCGGGGACACTCTCTGGACCAGTGATCGATCTCTCTGAAGTAATAACAAACCCCTGAAACTCTAACCTGGTAGAAAACATGAGCTAACCCCAACTAGATGACCAACTCATGCCTGGGTTACTCCCTAGACCAATGACCAATTCTCGCACAACCAAAACATGCTCCTGGAACTCTCAGATGCACTGAACCTACTGATCCAGAATGGTTACCACTACCTAAATACCTAGACCAAAAACTTTGTAATGTTTGACCAGAACTCTGCCCAGTGATACCACCACGATCTACTGATGTGGGGCCAAAATTACATATATTTAGTACTATTTACCTCGTATTTAGTATTTTTATTTGTCCTTTTTGAGTATTGATTTTATGAATTATGCTTAATATTATATTTTTATTTGTAGGATTAAATTGGTGTGAAGATGAAAAAAATTGGAGTAAAAACGGAATTAAAATCGAGAAGTTATATAAGGAAATCAAGCAGACAGCTTAATGGATTAAATTTAATTAGATATTATAAAGTGACTTTCCTCAAAATTGAATTTATGTGGCAGCAAGGAAAAAAAGAAGAAGAAAACTTTAGGTAGCACTATTTGACGCAATACAGTCCAATTTGGACTGGGTTTTTATTTCTCAGTCCATTTTGGACTCAATTATTTTATTTTGGGGTTTTTCTTGCACCTATAAATATTCCAACTTTTGATAACTTTCAGAATATTGAAATCTTGGAGGGGTAACTTGTAAACTTTTTATTTAGAGAAAGCTTGGAGCCGCCGTGGAGGCCGGAGAAAATTGATTTATTCTTTTCTTCTCCATCTTTATTAATTTTTCTTTGATAATTCAAGATTCCGGATATATTCTACTCAATTTGTAAGTTCATAATTATGATTTTGTCTATGATTTCTAATTGTGATTTTCAAGTCATGAGTAGCTAAATACCACAACTAGGATTGTGGGAACCATGATGAATTAACGAAGTAGGTTAAAATACATAGTAATTTTTGGAACGGTGTGAATGCATGTATTGTTATTTCCTTCATTGTGATTGCTCTTCTAACGGTTGCATACGTTAGAAACTCGCCTGTATTCTAAACTTGCTCGAGAGAGAAGTAGAGGTTAGGAAAAGGGAATAACAACAGAGATTTGAAGCTATCAACCTTCATCTAATAACTTGAGCCTTAGCGGGAATAGTTATCTGAGATCCAGGACAAGGGTTAGTAGTGCGACACTCGGAGACCGAGAGGAGAAGAGTGAAATTTGTCTAACCAAGGTCGAGAGACGTTTAGATGAACCTAACTTGTTAGATTTTGCATGCAACGCATCGGAATAGATCACTAGTACGTAGAATCTACGGAGTTATGAAGTCATGGGGAACACAATCCTAGTTCATCATGCTCATTGACTTTCTCAGCATAAATTGATATATTTTTATTTGTTTGTTGTTACTTGTTCTTTTAAATCCCCCCCATTGAAAATAAACGACTAAAAGTCTAAATAACCACATTGACCTAGATTCTAACCATATTTTTCGTGGGATCGACCCCAACCTAGTTGGGCTCTATATTTGATACAACAACCGCATTATACTTTTCTAGAGGTATATTTTGGTCGACATCATCTACCTGAGAGCTATCCATAAGCTGAGGTGCTACCTATACGGGCCCAATAGGCTGCAAATGATGCTGACCTCTGCTGGGAAGATTTTGACCTCCAAACGAAATACCCCTAACACTGAACTACCGATATGGCCCCATACTACCACCTCCATATGCCTCAAAGCAAGCCCTCTCTATAGCTCTCACATGATCAACAACCTCAGAGGAAGAAGACCCAACTACTATCAAATGCTCCGATGCCAAATGGAGTGGTAAAGTCAACCCTCAGATAAATCTCTGCACCATCTCATGCTCAGTAGGAAATAACATAGGAGTATGTCTGGCCCACTCGAGAAACCCAATTTCATACTTTGAAGCAGACGAAGAACCTTATTAAACACCAATAAATTCAACTCTGGTCTGAGAACTACTAGATGGACCCGACATTACCTCTAGCTGAGAGGTATCCAGAAAGAAACTCAGAACCCCTAACACCAAATCCTAAAAAGCTAAAGCAGTCCCAAACTCTGTCAGAACCTGGGCAGACCCCATACCCTCTAGCTAATGCTGAAGATCCTTGATATCAATCTCTAGCTCTATGGCTCGACGCTGAGCTAAAATTCTGGTAACACGCGCCAAAATACCATCCGCATCTATCGATGACCTTGTGTGATCCCTTTGATAAAGAATGGAGTCAAAAGAAGTACTTAGAGGTTCATAGAAGTACAGACACACGACAAGGAGTCAAGAATAGAATTTCCTAAGGATGCCATGTAGCCTCCCAAAGATAGGACACAAAAGTCTCTACACCGATCGGTAGGACTCTATTAAACACTTAGCTCTTGTACCAACAACACCGGTAAACCTAGGCTCCGATACCAATTTGACACGACCCAAAATCTCAGGTCATGATGGCACCTACTATATCCCACCAGTAAGTAAGCCAACCCGTAGTCCGAAACAGCTAGTAATGGACTATCAAAAAAAATAAAGAACTTAGCGAAATAAATATAATAACAAGGCTAATATAATCTTAAAACCTGGTGGAACCAGTACAAGAGTTTCTAATACAATAGGAGTGCAAGTGAAATACAGGAAAAAATGTATGTATACATGTCATTTCTAACACAACATAGAGAACAGTCTAACAATAAGAGGGAGGGTAGGGATAATCCAAAACTTTAGGAGCTCACCCCAAATCTCCAATCCATAGCTGCTCCACACGATACACACATCAAAGGCGATAACTCGTACAACCTGCAGTCTGCAAAAGTGTAGTATGAGTACCAAACACGTGGTACTCAGTTGGCAACAGCCGACTGAGCTCCAGAAATAATACAAGCATAAATAACACGTAAGGCATGAATACAACAACGGAAAACTATCCAAGAAACTAGGCATAACAATGCTAATGGAGCAATGGGGATAACTAACCTATCCAGCATTCAGGAACTAAAGTACAATATCGTTTATCCCTAGCCAATACATAAATAAATAGAAAAAGAAGTATATATAGTAGTATACTAGGCCAAAGGGTACATATACAATATGAATAGATCGAGGAAGAGAGAGATATACGGTAATAACATACTTATATTAGTATATATAGGACTAACTCAAAGGTACTACCTGAAGGCATCAACCTAACATCTCATGGTCTCTAGCTAAGTAAAGGAGCTACACTAGCATCATCAAGCCTCTACCCCCAAAGGGGTGACTAATCCTGAGATAAATAATATAACTTACCGAGAGGATAAATGAATCAGAAACGTACCTCCAATCTCAGTTACCAGTCCATAACCAACCTGCCATGAAATAACCATAATAAACAATAATAAAGTAACCGGCTAGTCCAGGCAAATAATTATTTAACAGGACCCCCATAAGCCCAGAAGGTTCACGAAAACACTCAGCAAACAGGAACCATAACTTGTACCTATATAGCTGATGTGTCATGGTTTCATGGAACTTTCGATGCTTAAAACAAAAAAAATATGAAATAACTCGAGGCAATATCACTTCCCAATAATGAAGGAAGAAGAGTCACGGCATTCTTGAAAAAGAACATCTTTTCACGATTTGGTATACCCTGAGTTATCATTTGTGATAGAGGATCCCATTTCTGTAATCGACTGTTCAAAGCCCTGTTTTAAAAGTATGGAGTCAAACATAAGGTGGCAACACCTTACCATTCTCAAATGAGCGGGCAAGTTGAGGTGTCAAATTATGAGATTAAGTCTATTTTGGCGAAGACGGTAAATGCCAATAGGACTAATTGGGCAAGAAGATTGGATGATGCATTATGGGCATATCAAACTACATTCAAGACACCGATTGGTGCATCTCCATATCAGCTGGTATTTGGTAAATTGTGTCATTTGCCTGTCGAACTTGAATACAAGGCATTTTGGGCACTGAAAAGGTTGAATCTGGAATGGAGTGATGCGGCTAAATTGAGACTAGAAAAGATGAATGAGATGGATGAATTTCATCTCTGAGCCTATAAAATTCAGCACTGTATAAAGAAAAGATGAAATTATATCATGTTCGGAGGATTGAGTGACGAGAGTTTCACCCGGGAGCTTTGGTACTACTTTATAACTCCAGGCTTCGTTTGTTTCCTGAAAAGTTAAAGTACAAATGGTCTGAACCATTCACGGTGGTTAGGGTGTTCCCGCATGGAGCAATCGAGCTGAAAGGTGATGATAATGTTCTATTCAAGGTCAATGGGAACCGTGTAAAGTACTATGTGGGAAACACGGAAGAAATAACGACATGTGAGGATATTAGTCTTGACGAAGTCTGAGTAGTCAAGTAGGTTGGGTCGTGCCGCGATGTTAAATCAGGTGCTTCATGGAAGGCAACCCATGGGCTAGTTGGTGAAGTTTGAATAACCAACCTATCTACGTCATGTCGCGACGGTAAATCAGGCGCTGCTTGGGAGGCAACCCAAGGATTGTTACCAGTCGTGAGTTGAAAATAAAGATGTGAACTGAAAAGTGTGCATCTTAAACCACGGTGGTGACCCACGTGACGTTGGTCAACCTACGTGGCATGGGTTGGAATCGTGGGAATCAAAGAAAAATTTTTGGTTGCGGAATCTAACCCACGACAAGGACCCACGTGACGTAGGTCAACCCTCGTGACGTGGGTTGGTATCATGGGAATCAGAGAAAATTTTTGGGTTGCAGAACCTGACTAACGATAGGGACCCACATGACGTGGGTCAACCCACATAACATGGGTCAGTCTCGTGAAACCCAAACCCGCAAATAAAATTCAAGATCCGACCCGACCCAACCCTAAATTTGGCCTGATCTCAATAAAACCTGATACTACCCATTTGAAAACCCAAAAACTCGATTCTCTAAGCCTCCACATACCCAATTTCTTTCCCCAATTCATCCAAATTAACACCTCCAATCCTATAATAACTATAATTCCCAAGTACCAACCACTTTAATTCATACCACCACCATTCCAATTGAAGGAAAATTCAAAACCTAACCCAAAACCCATACCTGACTCGACCCGACCCTATAACACCAAAACCTAACCCAAAACCCATACTCGACCCGAACAAACCCTACAAAATACCCGACCATGCTTCCTAAAGGAAACCCCAATCACGGAGATATGGGTTCCTCTTTGCAAATTCACACCAAGAACCCGGCAGTCACAACAAGGCTGCGAGATGAGTCTTCGATATCGGAGAAAAGTGGGTCCAAAGAGGTTTATGAGATCGCTCAAGATGATTCTGCTCTTGTGCCTCACGCCACAAGACAAAGAACTAGGGCCAGGCTGCAGCCTGGGCCACCACTCAGCCTATAGTGGTGACTCCTATTCAGTCTTCAGAATCCTCCCCCCAGTCTGAAGAGAGGGTGGATGCTTCTACAACCGGTGATACTAAAGATGAGGTTGAGGCACCTGGGACCAATGAGATTGCCGAGGGTGTAGATGATTCTAAGTTCGTGGGTAGTGGTGAGGCTGGTGTTCAGAATTCCATGACTTTCTCACAAAGACAGGTGGCTGCATAGCGGGCCGCAGCTGCAGTACAAAGGGAAAATAAGAGGTGGCGTGTGCAGGGTATGAAGGCCATTTATGACAGGGATGCAGAGCTGACTGAGTGGGGTGTGTAGACAGAGTATCACTGAGGAGCCCCGGTATCGATTAGATGAGCTAAAAGCACTACCCGAAATTAAGGCAGTGTTTGATCGCTATGGATTCGGGTGGATGACGGAGCCTTCTGGTAGCTATATCCCAGAGTTGGTCCGTGAGTTTTATGCTTCATATGCTGTGTCTATTGAATTGATCATACCAATTGAGCAGCAGTTTCGGGACCAACCACCATTGACTCACACTTTAGTTCGTGAAAGCAGAGTAGACATTTTTAAGCAGACTATCCACAGATTCTTGTTTGGTGCAGAATGTCCACTTCCAGCTAGTACTGCTGGGTTTGATCACCGCATGAAGATGGTGAAAAATAGAAACAAAATAAAGGATGTTGATCAGCGTTTAGATCTACTACGGTGGGTTGCATAGTATATCATGGATGATGGCATAGATGCAAAATGGGTAGCTGAGAAGTTGGATATTAAGAAGTCCTCGCTTCACTTTACAGGTAGGTTTTGGTGATCAGTTGTACAGAAACGTCTCGATCCCACAGGTGCAGATAATTCTCTTACTTTTGACAGAGCTATTTTGGTAGCGAGCATCATCACCGAATATGACATCAACATCGCCTGCTATATTATTAAGGAGATCCATGAGCGCGCCTTTTGAGACTATACCAGCATCCCTTTCCCATGTCTGATTCAGGCCTATGTCATAGTGCTGGTGTAGTTTGTATGGCTGCAGTAGACCACTCCATTGAGGTGACCCGCATCGCTGATGTAGGACTGATGCAGCAGCGAGGTGCTATTCCAGTTTCCCAGAGGGGGTCTCAGCCCTCTAATTCATCAGACGCAGCTATTTTTGAAGGGCAAGTGGATCGTGAGGAATCGATTAGCACCTCAGCACTTGTTAGTAACCTCGAGGCTAGGAGGTTGCCTACCGAGGGCACAGGCCCTGTGTGGTGAGAGGGCAGCTGGATCCACCGTACCATCACCCTCATCTGGCATGGTTGCAGTTTCACGAGAGTTTTTGCAGTAGTTAGTGGATAGACAGACATAGGTTACTAAGCGACAGGCTCACACAGAGGCCCAGATGGCTAAGTTGGTATCTCAGTTTAAGCCATGGGTTAGGACATCGATCAAGGCGTCTGAGGCGAGAGTTGAAAATCTCATGACTTCTGCTATGGAGAAGTTTATGTGTGAGCTACATTGGCGGATTGACAGTTTTGAGCACCGGATGGGTAGCCGGTTGAAGAGGCCCATATCCCGAATTTGATGGGGTTGACTAAGGAGGTGGCTTCATTGAATGCAGAGGTTTGAGATTTAGAAGTTAGCCATACTCCTATCATTCCACCCATACCTACACCGATACCCTCAGCACCAATTTTTGAGGTTGATTTGTTTGTTGATAAGAAGCCTCATGTTGCTAGAGGTAAGAGGACACCGAGTCCTAAGGGTCAGACTAATAGTGGAGATGAGTTTGAGAGTGATCTCCAGAGGGAGACTAAGGCCTCCCAGGTAGAGTGCCATATCAGTCAGATTGACCATGAGCAGAGAGCATGGGGTGCATCCTCTAGTCAGCCATCCCCTCTATCGAACGCACCTAACATAGAGTCCAGAGAGCATACGGATGATCCTAATATGGGTGGGCCCACATATGGCGTCTAGCATGCTGCAGGTATGTATTTACTCTCTTATGCTTATCATATTGATAGTTGTGCACGGAGGGCAGTGCACCATTATTTAGTTGGGGTGGGGGTATACCACCATATGGGGTTTTTATTGTCGTGTTTCTTTTCCCCCAAGTGTACTATCATAGTAGAACCGGCATGTTTAGCTAGTTATTTATATTAGTTATATGTTTTTGTGTTTAATTAGGAGAAAAATAGAGGAACCTTAGTGCAGTCCAGTTTTGAACAAGTTTTTGATAATGATGCTTTTTGATTATTTAAAGGTCACCCCTCCTGAAAATTTGGTTTTGAATTGTGTGTGTAGTATGTTAGTTTATGACAGTTGTTGGATCTTGTCATGGCATTAGTATTATAGGTAACATGATGGTAGCTAGCAATGCATGAACTGGATAGGTAGTAGTTGATAGTGTAACCCTGCGCTATGTGTGTGCGAGGTCATTACTTAGTTCACTTTGTGTGTGCGATCCAGAACTTGGCCTGTTATTCTTGCCTAGGTTATAGGATAGTGGTTAGGAAAGGAACATAGGTCGTTCTTGAATGAGTACATTTTTAGCCTAATTGCCTGACCAAATGAAGTAAATATCCCTTGATCCCGATTTTGAGCCTTAATTGACCTATTTCTTTCATTAGCCTATTGACCTTCCCATTTTGACTTACAATGAACCTGTCTTGGCCCTGATCCCTCCTTGGACATTGTGTACCTCAACTCAGGTAAATCGCCAAAGTTAAGGGTGGTTATTATAGGGATCCGTAGTTTAACTTGGGTATGAAGAAGGGGTTAGTAAAAGAAAAAGAAAACAAATTTGGGTGTGAAGAAGAGAAAAAAAAAGAGTGAAATAAATAAAAATTGCAAAAAGAAAAAAAAAGGGAAAAAGAGAAAAAGAAAAAGAAAAAAAAAAGTGTGTTTTGAAAGTATGTAGAAAATTACATCCAAAATCTGAAAATAAATTAAGGAGAATAAGGGAAAATAAAAGGAGAATGGTTGGAAAGTGGAGCTAAAAATAGTGTAGTGTCAAAGAGGGTTGAGTCACTATATCCATATGTACCATACCCGTCCCAATCCTACATTACAAGCTGATGAAAGTCCAATAGTGATCCTAGTCCAATTGTCCGAAAACTAAGGCATAGAAAATAAGGGCAAGCCTATTGTATTTCATGCACACTGTTTGAACTTCTTTGTGAGAGAGAGTGTTTTGACCTAGTCCCTACTTTGATATTTATTAGTATATTGTGAGTGTATGGGACTTCTATGTTTTGAGAATAAATGGGTTGCATTGTTAGCTGCTATTTATTCGGATAATGTCATTTGCATATATGTTTAGTTGTTTGTTCATAATCTGATGCAATCATTTGATCCCTGCTGTGTCATGATAATATGTTTTGTGTATACACACCATGGTTTTAATTTGCAAATAGGAGGGGTAGGAAAAGTTTTGGTGCCAAAAGCGATAATTCGACTATCGTAGGTCTCTTAGATTTCTCTTAGTTAAGCATCGTATGCGTTTGTTTTATTTTGTTTGGCTGAGGACATGCAAACTTTCTAAGTTGAGGGTGTTGATGTGTCATGGTTTCATGGCACTTTCGATGCTTAAAACAAAGAAAATATGCAATAACTCGGGTATGTTTGGTTGGTATGATGTATTTTCTATTCTATATTTCAGGAGAATAGGTTTTGAGGCAAAATGGACAAAAAGGAAGAATCATGCTCGAGAACGAAGTATCTGAAGATGAAAGAGCCAAGTCCTGCACCAGAGGAGTGACTCATGATAGGACCCACTACGTGGCTTGGGTCTGTGTTGTAGGTCTACTCCTGCAGTATGTTGAAGTAGCCTGATTTCCACGACAGGACCCACGTGACTTGGGTCAACCCACGTGGCGTGAGTTGGTACCGTGGAAAAGTGCCGACTCTGTTTTCCTGTTTTGTTTAGGATAGGATTCACCTTGTATCTATAAATACCCCTATATTGTCCTGTGTTTAGGGGTTGGTAAGTACATTGTTTTGAGAGATATTTTCATTATTTTGAGTTTATAAACACATTATTGATTTTTTAATCTTGGAACACTGATTCTAGGGTTTTTATTCATATTGAAATTTCAGAGTTTTTTTCTTATTGTGAGTTTACAATTATTTTTTCATCATTGAATTCTTCTTGTGTTCTTGCAATCATGAGTAGCTAAACCCATCAACTAGGGTTGTGTGAACCATGAGGAATTAACGAAACGGGTTAAGTGCAAAGCAATTATGAACCATTGTTCATGCATGTATTGTTATTGCTTTCATTATAATTGATCTTATAACCGTTGCAAATGTTAGAAACTCTCCTGTATTTTAGACTTGCTCGAGAAAGAGGTAGAGATTGGGAAAAGGGAATAACAACAGAGATTTGAAGCTATCAACCTTCATCTAATAATTTGAGCCGTAACAGGAATAGTTATCTGAGATCTAGGACAAGGGTTAGTAGTGCGACACTCGCAGACTGAAAGGAGAAGAGTGAAATTCGTCTAACCAAGGTCGAGAAACGTTTAGATGAACATATCTTGTTAGATATTGCATGCAACGTAACGGGACAGTTTTGCCAGCACAAGTAACCGGTGGAGTTAAGAAACCATTGGGGATCACAGTCCTAGTGTATTTCTCATATTGATTACAAATTCAAAAACCAACAATCGTTACTGTTACTACTTACTTACAAAGAACCCTCAGTTTTACTTACTAGCCAATTATTCGGACAAGCATTCGACATAATTTCGTCCTATTCCCTATGGGATCGACCCCAACTTAGTTAGGTTCTATATTTGATACATCGACCGCATTATACTTTTCTGGAGGTATATTTTGGGCGACATAAATAGCTACTCATAATACCGATAGATACAGGGGCCAAACAACTATACCGGTGATAGGCAATGCATATGAATGGATGAATGCAACATAAACTAAAATTCCATAACCATATCAGGGATACCGGACTCGAATCGGTTCCGCAATCTCAAACCATACAATACCAAGTGTATACACCTCTTCCAGCTCACCTAGCTCGCAAAGGTAGGACCTACGATGACCAAGCTTCTCCGGCTCAACGGCTCTCGGATGAAGGAGCCCTCTAGAGGATTCGAGAAATCCATATACACTACCTGATCCCAATCCAGTACTTCCAATAACATCATAATCAATCTACTCCGTCCAATACCGGAGAGAGAGAGAGAGAGAGAGATAAAATCAGTGCACGAACTCAAACCGTGACAAAAAGGATATAAATCTGTAAATTCATTGCTCGAGATCATGCTCGGGACTAAATCATCATAATCATGTACAAAGGGTCGGAATATCCCTCGACCAAAGTAAATAGTAGTGGTAAAATGAGTGGATAAATAATTGACCGAAATCATCCTCGGTTGAAGTTCTAAAACATCATTTTTAGTTCCAAGAGCTCATAATCTAGTAAATAAGGTGGTACGATTCCCATTATAAAACAATCCATATTTAAAGTGAACAGTGGGAATGAATCCCTTTTTTGGAAATAGTAGTAAAATCAAGGTTTTGATCGAAATCGTACCACTAAATGAGCATGAATGCGCCAGATAGTATGAATGACATCACCAATATCTAAACAATATAACCATAAGCGTCTATAAATGATAATCATACCCTTGCTAAGGGTAGAATACTCACCTAGAGTCCAACTAGTCCTATAACCACGGTCTCGAGTACAATAACATATACCCAATATAGCAAGGTCTCATAATCCGGGAAACCACAATAATCAAGGGCATAAACCCACCACAGGGATCTAATCGGGGAAAAATCTCCCGAATCGCTAAGTCAAATGGTAAGTCTTATACCCAAGGATCCTTAATCATCAATTGTGGTTTAACATACTTATATTCAAGGTAATAGGACTCTATGGACATAACAAGTATTTATACTAGGGTTCGGGTTACATCTCTACCCTAAATTTCACACAATAGGCTAAGTCATACTACACTAGCCATACTCACATCCTATAATCCCTTCCTAGCATGCACTCTATACTATATACAATCTCATAGAGAAAAGTAGACTGAAGCATACCTCGATGCCGAACCGCAATTTTTGAATCGTCCACAAATCGCTCGACCTTCCTTCATGATCTTGAATCGATGTCACACTATCAAAATAGTAACCTACACGTCATTACGAGTAAACCGATACCCATATTGTACTATAAAACTTCGAACCCAAAATAGAGTCAATAATGGATCTGTGGGGCCCACTAATGGAATCCCAAAATTGAATTGTCACGAGGTCCCTCAAATGATAAGGAATGTGTGCTCAAAAGTTGAGCACAAATGGAGTGTAAATCGGGGCTCAAATCAGCCCCCAAAGATTAGGATTTCAAAGACCTAATTTCTAAGAATTTACAATGCAATGAGACGAAATTCAATGGGTAAAATGATGAATAATGACCAAGGATTGATGAGCTAACTTATCTTAGCTTCAATGGGTGAATCCCCACTCTTTCTCATCTTCATGCTCTCAACAATGGGGGAAAGGGTTGAGAAAATGAGAGAAACTCGAGTGAAGGCGGGGATTTTATCAGCCCTCAGGTGCTGCTAAAGTGGACACCTGGACACTTAAGCGCCTACCACTAAAGCGGTACATGATCGCTAAAACAGTCGGGCAAGGAAAGGCGGAGGCCGCTAAAGCGGGTCTTGGCCTCTAAAGCGACGTCCGCTTAAGCGGACCTCAGGCAAATACCCAAGGCCACTAAAGCGGCTCATGGTCTCTTAAGCGGCTCTTTGACCACTTTTGCGGTCTAACCAAATATCAGCTACCAGATTTTAGCTAAGTCCAAAATGGACTCCTATCGGAAGCTCGAGATTCGTTCAAAACCCTGTGCACGCAAACGAACTATGCTACCATACCAAATTCGACATTTCGGACTCAACAAAACCATCAAAATTTTCCTTCGAGGTCATTTCGATTAAATATGGGTCCCACACCTATAATTTCATTTTTCACCAAATCTACCCAATAGCCCAAAACCAGTTCGGAAGCCTCGAGACCCAGACCAAGGGTCCCCCTATCCTAAAATCAACGTTACGGAGCTGATGGAGCTGTCAGAATTTCCATCTGAGATCATCTACTAGGATTTTTGGTCCGAGACCAAATTCTTAACAGTGAAAGCTCCAAAACAGAAAAATGAGTTTAAAACCCAAACGGACAATCCGATAATCAAACCGACAGTGCCAGCAAGTCACAATTGACCTGTAGCCAGTGTGGGAAGACTCAAAATACTAGAATGTATGGAAATCGAGAAAATGACCTCGAGGGTCATTACAAAAAATATAATAAAACTCTCGTGATTTTCTAAATTAGACAAATAAAATAAAATATTTATTTTTGATATAGGGGTCAAGTAATATGAGACACGGGAAATAGTAGTACTAACTAATTCTGGATACAATTATTTAATTACTAACTAATTCCAGATACAATTGTTTATTTATTTTTGGTATAGGGATCAAGTAATATGAGACACAAGAAATAGTATTACTAACTAATTCCGGATACAATTGTTTAAGTACTAACTAATTCCGGATACAATTGTTTATTAAGTTAACAAAGTAACGTAATTGTATAATTGTTTTTTAAGGGGAAGTGTTGATTGTCTACCTAACAGATTTTTAAAACTTATTCCCTGTTGTTTATTAAATGGGTGCCATGTGACTTTTAGATGGATGACCATGTTATAGCCTTGAAATCCAAGTAGCTTCACTGCTATTTTTGTAATAGTATTAACCAAATATTGAACTTGGTGGCCAAGTAAGTTTTGGCCTATAAATAGGCCTTGTCACTTGTATTATAAAGCACACCAAAAAATAATATGAACGAAATAGTGAAAGGAAAAACATTTTTACTATACTCTTTAGTTGTGTTTATCTTTTATTAATCTTGATTTGTTACTTTTTCTTTTATTTTATAACACGTTACAGCACGAGTTTCTGCCATCTCGAGCAAATACAGATAATAAAGGTAAGAACTTTTTTTTCTTACATAATGTCGAATCTATCTAATCGTGAATTTGTTGTCCTGGATATATCGGACAAAACCTACTTATCTTGGGCACTTGATGCCAAAATCCATTTGGATGCGATGGGTCTGGCAGACACCATCAAAGATAAAAATCAGGCATCGAATCAAGACCGTGCCAAGGCTATGATATTTGTCCGTCATCACCTTGACGAGGGATTTTAAAAATGGAATATCTCACTGTTAGGGATCCTCTTATACTGTGGAATAATCTAAAAGATAGTTATGACCACCTGAAGATGGTCGTTCTTCCACAGACACGTTATGAATAGACCCATTTGAGATTACAAGATTTTAAAGATATAACTGCGTATAATTCTGCCATGTTTAGAATTAAATCACAGTTAAATTAATGAGGAGAAAATGTCACAGATCATGATGTGCTGGAGAAAATATTCTCCACCTTCCCTGCCTTGAGTATGCTCCTGTAGCAGCAATACCGAGAAATAAAATTTAAAAAGTATTATGAATTAGTTTCGCATCTTCTTATTGCTAAACAACATAATGATCTTTTGATGAAAAATCATGAAAGTCGACCTACTGGTACTGCTCAATTCCCTGAAGTGAATGCTGCAAATTTTCACCAACCCAGGCGTGAAACAGGTCCTGGACCCAGTCGTGGTCGTAGTTAGTCGAGGAAGAAATTCCAATCATGATGATCGCCTTGCACCATATAATAACCTTCCTCACCAGCAGTGTAAGATTAAGAGTGAAAATTCTTAAGTGGTGCAAAGAAATAATTCAGAATACAGATGTTATTGATGTGGAGGAAAAGGGCACTGGTCACGTACTTGTCATACGCCAAGACACCTGGTTGATCTCTATCAAGCATCCCTGAAGGAGATGGATAATAATGCAGAAGAAAACTTTATCTATGAAGATAATGTTAAGCCTATGCATTTAGATATTGCAGATTTTTTTGAACTTCAAGAAGGAAATATAGATCACCTTGTCTGTGACGACTCTGTAATAGTCTAAGTATTTTACTTTTCTAATTGGTTGTATTAGTTTACGTTTTCGTTAGTTGTGTTTCTTTAATCTTGTAAATAAATAAAGTTTGCATGATATGGTGTATGCTAGTAATACTATAATGTTTACTTTGTTTATATTTTCATCTTATATAATATATAGATATTCCTCAAATTTTATTTGGATCAATGATCAATCGCGAGGATATTTGTGTAATTGATTATAGAACTTTGAAATTTACTCCTGAAGTAGTAAATCTGAAATTTACTACCGTAAGTAGTAAGATTGTGCAATAGTAAAACCTTGCTACTTGAAGTAGTAGAACTTTAAAAGTTACTCAAGTAAATAACACGTGCCATGGTAAACTTGGAGTTTACTAGTTCAAATAATTTTATCTGTTGACATGAATAATTTTGTCGTCCCGAAGATGAGCATATTGAGTATTAAACATATAAGCATATTGAGTATTAAACATATACTGAAGAACTAGAAGATTCTTCAAGAATTATTGCTTGTTCTCACAATAAGTTGATTAAACCAGCTAAAGTTGGGACTGAATCCCCTAAATTCTAGAAAGTATAAAAGGTGAATAAGGACTCGTTCACCTGTCATGTGATATGATGCCTCCATAAGGTAGTCACATGTACGTTTATCGTCAACCTGCAGTTTGACATTCATAGAATTGCTTGCTCAATTAAATTGAATTAAGAGCATGATTTTCAGATTGTGTAATCAAGACATTTGATCTTGATAATGTTGGTCATATTCAAGCTGGTTTGGCATTGAATGCCTCTGATAAATGGCTAAACTATTGCTTATGAGAACAAGGCATCATGTGTTAGTCTGAAATATGATATATTACATACAATAGCACTTGTATGCATTAGACCAATAAATTATGATCAATTCTTCCATCTCAATTGGTTCAGAGTCGAGAACTATATATTTTTCATCTAATAACTTTTTGATGTGTGGTATATGATTAGTGAATATACCAAGATGCACAAAGATGGATTCTCCAAAATAGGTTGGAGTATATGTTAGTTTTTCTAATACGAGGGGGAGATAAGCAACTAAGAAATACGTTGTGAATTATCGTTAGTACGATCCTCATTTAAAAGATAATTCAAGTCAAAAGTGAGAAGCATTTGTGACTCAAAATTGATTTCATATTTAGCTGCAGATGCTCCTACTGTGTATCCTTGAAGGACAGAGTCTATAGCATGCATGAAGCATGGTAGACTAATCAGTTCCAAATGAAATAATCCTTGAAAAGAAAATGAAGCAAAGATCATAATAAGGAAGCTATATGCTTTTGAAGAGCCTACGACATAATACTTCATGAATCCTCATGAGAGGTTTAGGTACCTAAGAAAAATAATGAAGTGGTGAGATATCAATAAGTTATGTTGCATTATGAACCGATTTAAATATTTCGTTGACGATATCTTTAGTACAATATAGCGCGCAATATTGTACAAGATTATGAGGATCTAAATTCTACGTTTATTTAAGCATGCTGACGTAGAAATAATTATCAAGTAAAATATGCTTCTTGGTAAGCATAAAGTTTATTTGGCCTGCAGTCCAGACACTAGAAGATGTCACATGTTTATATTGAATGTTGTAACTTGATAATGAAACATCTATGAAAATCCCAGAAGGATTAAAGAAGCCTGAAGCATATAGTTCAAAATCTCGAGAAATTTACTCAATCAGATTACAAATATCGTTATACGGTCTAAAATAATCAGGACGTAGGCGGTGCCTTAGTGAGTACTTGATAAATGAAGGCCATCTAAATAGTGTCATTTGTCCTTGTATTTTCATTAAGAAAACAACATCAGAGTTTGCTATTCTCACTGTTTATATTGATGACATAAATCTCATTGGAAATCTAGAAGAGGTCCAAAAGGCAATTGAGTATCTAAAGAGAGAATTTGAGATGAAAGACCTTGAAAAGATAAAACTTTGTTTTGGTCTGTAAATTGAACATTTAGCAGACGAGGTCTTCATCCACCAATATGCCTATACTAAGAAGGTTTTGAAATAATTTTACATGAAGAAAGTACATCCATTAAGTAGTCAAATGGTTGTTCGATAACTTGAAGTGAGTCAAGACCCGTTCCGACCTCCTGAAGAAAGTGAAGAGATTTTTGGTCCTGAAGTACTGTATCTCAGTTCTATTGGTGCACTTATGTATCTTGCTAACTCTACAAGGCCGGACATAGCCTTTTATGTTAATTTGTTAGCCAAATATAGTTTTTCTCCTACACGGAGACATTAGAATGAAGTTAAGCATATATTGCGATATTTAAAAGGGACTATTGATATGGGTCTGTTTTATACTAACAAAGATAGTGTAGATCTTGTTGGTCATGCAGATGCAGGTTATTTATCTGACCCACATAAAGCTCGATCGCAAATAGGCTATGTGTTTAGATACGGAGGTAGAGAATGTGTATGGTTGAAATCAGTGATACACTTCATCAAAGAAAGGTGTGGCCTGGAATATGATACCAAAGTACCCACCGTCCTTTACAAAGATAATGCAGCCTGTATAGCCCAATTAAAGGGAGGCTTCATAAAAGGAGATAGAACGAATCACATCTCGCCAAATTAGCTATCCTTCACACATGATCTCCAAAAGAATGGTGATATTATTGTACAACAAATCCGTTCAAGTGACAATCTAGCAGATTTGTGTACTAAATCTTTACCAACTTCAACTCTTGAGAAGATGGTACACAAGATTGGAATACAAGACTGAACCATCTGAATCATGGTCTTCATCAGGGGGAGTAAGAATACGCGTTGTACTCTTTTTTCCTTAATCAAAGTTTTATCCCACTGGATTTTCCTGATAAGGTTTTTAATGAGGCAACACTTAAATGTGTATTCACTAGATTGTCTTTTACATGGACATCCAAGGGATAGTGTTGTATATTAAATGGGTGTCATGTGACTTTTATGTGGATGACCATGTTGTAGCCTTGAAGCCCATGTAGCTTCACTGCTATTTTTGTAATATTATTAACCAAGTATTGAACTTGGTGGCCAAGTAAGTTTTGGCCTATAAATAGGCCTTGTCACTTGTATTATCAAGGACACCAAAAAATAATATGAACGAAATAGTGAAAGGAAAAACATTGTTATTATACTCTCTAGTTGTGTTTATCTTTTATTACTCTTGATTTATTACTTTGTCTTTTTATTTTATAACATTCCCAGTATTAGCAATTTCTTCAAGACAAAATGTTATCGAGTTTATCAGTTACTTTAGATGTATATATTTTCTTAGTACGTAGTCAGCAATAACCAATTGCACCTTTTACTAGATAATGAAAAATCCCAATTTGTCTCGTTTTTCCAAATTAACTACAAAGGAAAATTTTCAAACTTACACATCATCTCGCATATGTACAAGGAATTAATTGCGTCTAGATTGATATAATAAAAGAATTACTGTTAAAACGTAGATAGAAAAGAATTAACATCATCCAAAATTTCAAAATTTTCTTTTTGAGTACCCCCTTAAAATATTTCATACAATGTATATATAACCCTTCCGTATGATCCATTTCACACACATACACACTCAAAAACAAAAAGGACAAGAAATTCTCCATTTGTTAAATGTTGCACTTCTCCCATGCACATATATTCATGCACTATAGTCAATATATACCCCACGTAAATCCCAATCAAATATTCTTGAAGTAAAAGAAAACCATAAACCCTAGAAGGATTTCAAGAAAACATATATTTTCCAATGGCTTATTCTGCTAATTTCAAAACCCTTCACTTTTCCTAATGGAAATTCATGTGTTTGATTCTCACACTATCTCTTATTCTTGGCTATGGTGGTGCATGCACACAGAAACCATCGAGATCTATGGCGAGGACCAGGGGCGGACCCACCTTATACCAAGGTGTGTCACCCGACACTGTTTGTTGAAAATTTTTTCTATTACATGTATAATCTGGAAAAAAATAGAATATATATATAAACAATATATTTGACATAAAATGATCCAAGAGCTTCTTTGGCTCACTGGTTTGCCGCATGGATATTGCAATGGAGATACCGAGTTCGATTCTCATTAGACACAGCATATTTGGATATTTGAGCATTTTTTCAGTGAAATTTTGACTTGATAAAAACAGATATTTTTATTAAGGATTGAACCTACAAACTTCTCATCAAAATTGAACTAGGATACACTAAAGTACAAGACCAATTGAACCAGATTTTCATTTGTGTTTGATTGTGAAAATTTATTTTTTTGTCCAAAAACGACCTGGACACAATGATGATTTTAAAGCTAAACCTAACTTGATTTATGTTTCATTAGTACGCTTTAAATAGTTTTTACTTTTTAATGTTCTTATATCAATTGTTCATTTGTTTATTTTTTATTTTTTATTTTTTATTTTTTAATATCGACACCACTTACATAAAATCCTGCGTACGCCACTGACGAGGACGACAACAAGGAGCTTGAAAGAGGAAGCTTTTGGAATATTCTCAGAACCTTCCGATGAAAAGAAAGAGTTTGTCAAGAGTACTAATTGGTTCCATATACTACCAAAAGGAGTTCCTATTCCTCCTGCACCATCAGATAGGTGCAATTAATATGTGAATTAGCCCTTATCTTTAAAAAATGAAATGCATTATAAGAATTATGTTATTATAGTTTGATTTGGATGATATTTCATATGATATATTATATGTTATATATAGTTATTGAACAAGTTAGGAAGTTATCGATCTCTGATACTTGCAAGTTACGTTGTATTTATGATATATAATATGTTATATATAGTTATTGAACAACTTAAGAAGTTATCTATCTGTGATGCTTGCAAGTTACGTTGTATTGAGTTTTTATTATATGCATATGAACTTTAAATTTATACGATAAAACTGTTTTAGTCATTTGTTTCCCTCCACCCCACCCCACCCCACCCCCCACCCCAAAATATAATGGGTGTTGTTGTGACACGCTGCCTCATAATTAGTATTTGGATTTTCTCGTATATTATAATTTCAAGAAAAGAAATTAATTACTGAATTGAATATTTCTCAAGAAATCCTTTAATACACTTGAAATCTGTTTTGCCTTGATATACAGTCTTCTTCCAATCTAGTGCATCAAGGGATATTGATTAGAGGCCCTATCCATTTGCCTCAAAATCCATCAATTTTACCTTTTTTCCCGTGTATTATTAATTTGAGTGAATCTACAAACGTGTTTCAAACTGAGGGTTAGTTATTACTATTGTAATTGTATTCATTTGTACAAATTACAGGGAGAAAATCTATGACTTGGTGTTTTGTGGGAAAAACAGCCTAGCTTAATCAAGCTGTTTAGGACTCGTGGTTGTGATAAATATATATATTCGTATTGAATGTTTACACTAATTAATAAAATGAAAATATATTAATTAATCATGAGTAATATTTATGTATATTTAAATATATATCAATATCATGCATCCATTTGTTTGGTGTAAAAGTCTGGTAAGAGTAAATTTTTACCTGTTTGTGTTAGGAGGAAAAAGAAAAAAAAGAAAAAAAAAAGTGCTGACGGAAGAAGGTTTTAGCTGACAACTAATATTTTTGCTAAATACAGCTTGTATCTCTTAAGATTTGTTATGAAAATACAAATGAGAGCTAGTTATCAAACACCTATGCCAATTTTATGTGAAGTAGTTCAGAATATGAAAGTCAAAATACCTATTTTTATGTGAATCTCGGTGTACTGTTTTCAAATTTTGAAACTGATCAAGATTTACATACACATTTAGATGAAAAGTATTTTATGTCAAAACCTAATAAAAATTCAATTTTTTTACTGCAATCAAAGAAAATAATCTTTAGTTTTTCAAATAGCAACATGACCTTCGAAAGTATTAATTAAGGCGGAATACATGCGCAGCCCCTCGAACTTGTTTGATTTTTCCACTTAGACACTTATACTTAGTCCTGCACCTATTAAACACTTAATTTCTGTAGAAAGTGTACCTATTAAACACTTGAAAACAGCTAATCAAAAATGTAAAATGCGTGTAATATACACACGAATGATGTGGCAAAGTGACAAATCAAATGAAAACATATGACATTTTAATTTAAAATAACCACAAAAATAAATTTTTAATATAAAAAAAATAAACCCAAAAGGATAAAAAAAAAAAAAAAAAAGAGAAGGAAAACCCCATTTAATACACCCCACCCCCCCTGCAACCTACCCAACCCTACCCCCTTCTCTTTCCCTGAAAAGCACCCCTTTCTCAGGGGCAGATCTATGTGTACTCGTGGGGGTGCCACGGCACCCGTAAACCTCGGTTGAAACTTTGTATGTATATGCATATAATGTACAGGAATTGAATATATAAGTTACTTGCCACCCTTTGAACATAGTGGCAAATGGTGCCACTGGCAGAAGGCTAGAAATACCACCCCATTGAAACCCATTGTGAGCATTGAATTTTTGGCTTACTCTTTTGCTTGTACAATGGGCAGCTACTCGGCGCCTCAACTTTCATTTCTTTCTTTATTCCTTTTTTTTTTTTTTTGCGTTTTCATTAATGTGTGCCAATGGCTTGAGTGTCTTTTGATTTCCCCTTCTTTCCAGGTCTTTTCATTAATTTTATATATTTGCTATTTTTTATTAATTCAAATTGGCAGTTTTTCTTTAATTAATTCTTGATTCTTTAAAACTTTCTCTTCATTAATCCCTTGATACCATGTGTATCATGTATTAATTAATGAGTACTAAATCTTAAACATCACATAAATATTAATAAGAATATATTACATTTCTTTAAAAAGTTTGTCTTAAAAATTATGGATATTATTATGTCAAAGTTTTTAAAATTTAAAGTTTCTTTCGATAGTTTGAACCAAGTGAAGATGACTGAGTTGAAGCTACAATTTTTTATTCTTTCCAATTATATATCGACAACAACACTCTCAACATATAAAGGTAATGGAATATGAATATATTAAGATAATTGTATCATATGGTTTATACAAGTTCAAAATTTTAACATGAAAAATCTTTTTTCTCTCTCAAAGTTTTGGAGAATAAAACCTCTTATTCCGAAAAAAAATTGAACTACTTAGGAATTTTTGATCTCAGAATATCTAAAAAAAACATTACTAAATATGCGTATTTGATCGATTTGTTTATAAAAATCAAAAAAGATAAATAACTAGACTTGAAACCCAAAATTGAAGGAATCAACCCATTAATCCTATTTGGATGGCATGGCACCTGGTACCTCTAAATCTTGGATCCGCCTCTGCCCTTTCCCACCATCATCCCCCTCTTCTTCTTATTCTCTTTTAATAGTTTTTTTGTTGTATAAAATTTTATGTGATAAACAATCTTCATCTTTTAAAGATGAGAAGTTAGGTAGAATGGAAATATTAATATTCAATAGAATGTAGAAAAAATGGAAGAGTAACGCATAAATGATCGAAAATGGAAAAATCTAGCTGTTGAAATTGACATTTCTTGTTGATTGAAATTTAATTTATCTGCTGAAATGTTTGTCCCCATACCCCATTCTTCACTAATCTACACTTAATTATATAAATTTTTCCCAAATTTTCACATCCATTTCATCAAAATTCAAATTCCAAAGATGCTTTTTTTGCCCATTTCATCATAAATTTAATGCCTAAAATGTAAATTTGTAATTTCTAAGACATCTATCAGGTGAAGGTAGATAATAAATATTTGGTGGTGGAGTAGTGGACTTGTGGTGGTGAAGTGGTGGCAAAGAACAGTTTAAAGAGGAGAAAGAGAAAAAGATTATTTTAAAAGGAAAAATAATGAGAAAGAAGAGATTAAAAAATATATGAAAAAGACAAAGAGGTTTAAGTAGAAAAAAAAATTAAAAAATTTAACACTCACGCTTCCAAATTTAGTGTAATGCACGCACTATGCTACTTCAGCAAATCGTGTCTAATTGACACACTTTCTACAGAAATCAAGTGTTCAATAAGTGTAGAAAAAAATCAAATAAGTTTAAAAAGCAGTTTATGTATTTCGCCATTAATTAAACTCTAAACATGCATGCATAGAATAAAGAGATAGAAAGCATCATAGCCCCCACTCCCCATCACCAACATCAACTCTCCCAATCCCCATCACATGACCTCCTTTCCACCCCATTTCACCCTCGTAATATTTTACTAGATTGCATATAAATATTTTTGAACTAATATTTTTCCACATACTTATCAGTTATCATAAAAATTAACGAAAAAATCTACTTATTTTTCGAAAAAAACATTTTCTTCATGCTAAACAGTCACACCCATAGTCTCATCACTGTAACTGCACCTATCAAAGTAAGAGCGTAACATTTTTACAAGTACAAAAAAATTGAGCTGGGTAATTGGAAACAATAGTACAATATCGTAAAACAGAAAATTTGTTAGCTTTCATTAAGTTTTCTTCTAATAATTTGGTCCAAGATAATTAAGTTTCAGAATTGCGCTTTATCTAAATCTCTTTGGCTGATGATTTATTATAAGTTCTTACATGTTAAGAGTTATGAAATCACAGATTATAATTTGCAACTTAGGGAATTTCAACAATCTGTAATTATCAAAAACCAAACTCACTTTAGATTCATTATATTATCCACAAGATATGGCGACATGATTCATCGAGCAATGGGGAAAAAAGAAGGAACTTGTAAATACTTAAGAAGAACCTCAAGAAGAGCAAACCAATCCCATCATTGTATATAAAACAAAATTATGTGTGTTTTTCGAATTATTTTTAGAGAAAAGGCATAAAATCCCCTTAAACTTGTCTACTTAATTTATTTTAGCACTTTAACTTTACGGGCATTTAAATACCCTCTAAACAAGTTTGAAGTGAATTAAATACCACCTTAAATCTAACGTGAATAAAAAAATTAAAAAGAAAAGAAATAAAAGGGGCGTTCAATAGTCCAAAAACAAAAAATATGGGCCCACCTTCGTTAGTTTTGATTCATTACTTTAAAAAAAAATTAACAAGTGAACCTCACTCTTTAATTTTCATTCCCACCTTCCTATTACTTTGTCTTCTTCGAACCCATCATCCCCACACTCCCACTTCCTTTCTCCTTCTTCAAACTCCTCCACCACCACCCCACCCTCTTTCTCCTTCTTCTAACCCCCACCCTACTACATTTCATCAATTTTTCTAAGAAAAGAAAAAATATATATATGAAAAAATTGTGAATCTTAACATCGTTTTTACAAATTCGATTATTGAGAAGAAGGAAAGTAACCATTTCTTCTTCTAATACCAATTTCAATTTTCCACAAGTAAAGCAATTTTTTCAACTTTTATGACCCCTAAAGCTTAATTTTCTTGGAAATAATATGTGATTTTGGAAAAATCTTGTTTCTCAAAAATAACTTTAAAATGCAAGAAATTATTGTAATTGTGTTTCTTAAAATACGACGTCGTTTCTTGTTTTCTCTGCTTGTGGCTGCATCTAATTGATTTTTTTCTTCGGATATTTGAATTGTAAATTGGTTGAATTTTAACCCTCCAGTGAAAGGAGTGTTCGTGTGTGTGTGTGTGTGTGTGCGGGGGGGGGGGGGGGCGGGGGGGGGGGGGGTTGAAGGAGGAGAAAGAAAGTGGGATGAGGGAGTTTGCAGAAGAAAAAAATGGGAGGGGGGAGGGGTTGAATAGTGAGAAAGAAAGTACGGGTGGGGGGAGTTTGCAGGAGAAAAAGAACGAGGGGGGTTGAAGAAGAAAGAAGGTGTGGTGGGAGATATTTTTCTTTCTTTTTTCTTTTTATTATATACTCCAATATATATATTAGTGGGGATATCTTTTTTAAGGAATAATTTTTGTTGTGGCACTGATGTAGCGCTGATATGGTACATGTGTAATGCATTTTTCATTGTGAGACTGGTATTATAATTGTAGGGTGATATTTAATTCACTTGAAAATTATTTAAGGGTTATATAAATATTCGTAAAGTTAATGTGCTAAAATAAGTTTAACAGACAAGTTTACAAGGAATTTTATGTCTTTTCTCTTATTTCAAACCAATAAAACCATACATTGCCTTTTTATAAGTTACGGAAAAGGGTCAGAAATACCCCTTAAGTATTGAAATTGGTTCAAAAATACCCTCCGTTAACCTATTGGGCCAAAAATACCCTTCTACCCACCTTTATGGCTCAAAAATACCCTTCCATCTACCTTTATGGCTCAAATATACCCTTATAACTAACGGTCCTTTTTTAAACCATAATTAAAAAAATTATTTATTACGTGTCAGTTTTCTATTGGTTGCAAATTAAATTAATTAAAATGTTATTATTTTATAATCAAACCCAGACCCAACTAAAACTACCCGACCCAAACCAGACAAAACCGCCCCCAACCAATTAAATAAAGAGGCAAATCCATTTCTTCTAAACCTAATTTCATTCATATTTTACGTCTGTTGAAAGCTGGGTCTTCTTCTTCTTCAATTTTTAGGGTTCTTGAAAACTATTTCGTGTTCTAAACTCTTTTTTCTTCTCACTGCGAATGAGACTTGCAAGTAAGTAGGTTGTTGCCAATGAAAACTTTTAATAAAACTTCGGTTCTTCGGTGCAATGAAAATTAAAGAAAAACTTTTAATAAAACTTTTGTTCTTCGGTGCACCGAAGAACCGTTACCCCTAAACCAAACTCCGAACCAAAGAACCGAACTACCGAAATAAAAACGAAAACCGAACCGAAGAACCGAAATCGAAGAACCGAACTAATTCTGTTCGGTACGGTTTTTTGGTTCTCCGATTTTTATGCCCACCCCTATCCCTAACGTATTTGCAGGCAGACACAGAAAGTAGAAAATTATTCACCTTTGAGGTATGGTGTAACTGATATAAACCAAAAAATTATGGGTCACCGATATTTAATTGGTTGGGACGGGTTTTGTCGGGTAGTTTTAGTTGGGTCCAGATTTGGTTATAAGATAATAACATTTTAATTAATTTAATTTGCAACCAATAAAAAGCTGACACGTAATAAATATTTTTTTAATTATGGTTTAAAAAAGGGTTGTTAGTTGTAAGGGTATATTTGAGCCATAAAGGTGGATGGAGGGGTATTTTTGGCCCAATAGTTAAACGGGGGTATTTTTGAGCCAATTTCAATACTTGAAGGGTATTTTTGGCCCTTTTCCGTTTTTTTAATTATGGTTTAAAAAATGACCGTTAGTTATAAGGGTATATTTGAGCCATAAAGGTGGATGGAAGGGTATTTTTGAGCCATAAAGGTGGGTAGAAGGGTATTTTTGGCCCAATAGATTAACGGAGGGTATTTTTGAACCAATTTCAATACTTAAGGGGTATTTCTGACCCTTTTCCCGTTAAGTTATTATCTCCCCAATTACAAAAACGTCCTCTTTTTTTACTTTGCTTCTTTGGTGGCTGACTCGTAAATAATGGAAGAGAGGATATTTGAAGGTAATTATACTCAAACTCGAGTGATGTAAAATAAAATTGTAACCACTGAACTTGGAGATATTACTATGTGTTCTGTTCTCTATTTTCTCCAATAAATTTCATGAACAACAATAATGTACAAGATTTATCTAGCTTTCGAAAATCAACATAGGTGCATTGATATATAAAGGAAAAACATAGACAAATCTAGTCATTTAAACTGGTATATCCAAATTTACACACTACTTTTGACTCGGTTTCATGTATATATACTGCAGAAGATTTTTAGAAAATACGCCAAAGAATCAAAATATATGATTAATCACACTAACACAGACCCAGTGACTTTAAAAAATTAAAAAATAAGAGAATGCTAACGAGTTCATATCCTTGCTTCATACCAATTTACAATGCAAGTACACCTATGTTGCTCGGACTCCTCAAAAACCTTGCAACCTGCAGGTTGCAGGGTGCGTGTCAGATCCTCCAAAAGTCATGTATTTTTGGAGGATCTAACACTAGTGTGGCAATACTTTTGGAGAGTTAAGCAACATAGAAGTATGATTCCAACTACTACAACCACAGATGACAGGCAGTAAGAAAAGCAGAACAACAAGCAACTTATTTTCAAAATGCCATATTCAACTACAGTATTCTAACATATTTTCTCCAGTGCCATCTAACGTTCATACATTGTCTTTTCTTTTGAATTAATCGAGATAGCTTGACTAATTCTAAGCTCAAAAGCAGCATTTTGCTGCCTAAGCAGGCTATGCATTTCATACGTTCTGCATACAAGTTCCTTTTTCTGCTGATTAACCTATTCGAACTTCTTTAGCCTGAATTTTCCCTTGGGGATTCTGCTTAGGATACCACGATCCAGCTTTTGGTAATAGCCTCGAAACTGTTCGAGGGCATTATATACAAAGCCATCAACTTGATCATCATACCTTTCATACAGCACTGGGAGCACATGCGCAGCAACAAAGCCTAAAACAATCAACATTAGTCAAAATTAAACCTGTGCAGGAAGCTTGATGTGACTTCCAGTTCCAGAGAAAAGTACGGATACGCGCTAATATAAAACCTTGAAAAGAACGCAGCAATCAATAGTTGCACCAGCAATCCATCCAGAGTATGGCAAAATGTCTTACCAATGTACAGAACAGTCAAAAAATTGCACCAGCTTCCAATAATAGCAGCAGCCCATAAACTCAACACAGCCTAGAACAAATCACATGACATTAATTAAGTAGTCATCAGAAAGACCCAGGATCAGATGATTTGATGAATTCATAATTCATGAACCAAGTATATTTGTTTCTTTCGCCAAGTGCTTAAAGGTCAAAAAGCATCCTGAGAGGAGACTATATGGACAAAAGAACGGCATCTTCACCGGTTAAGTATGTTATACACGAAATATACCAACCATTGAGCAATAGCATTTCAGAGCAATACAGATTGTCTTCACAACATTTAATAATGAATATAATTAATTTAATAATGAATATAATTGTTTGAGAAAATTTCAGTGAAGTGATGTACTTGCACTATATATGGGAAATAAGAGATTCAACATTTAGCTACAGCACATTAAATAACACAGGAGAACAGATAAAATGAGGAGAGAAAAATGTATAACAAAAGACAGAAGAAGGCAGGAGTCTTTTTTTTTCCCTCTTCAGAAGGCAGAAGGGAGGCGCAAGTTTAAAGTTGAAAATCTTGCACGTAAGTCGATCAACCAACTCAAGCAATTGATGCATTGCTAGTTGAGTAAAAATACCCGCTTATATTTGTATCGTTTCTAGTTTCTACCGTACATTTTCTAAAATCTGGGGAGAACCTTGCACACTTATGCTTCTTACTTCAACGGAGATTTATGTTTGCGAGACACATTTAGAATGTAACGTGTACAGAATGTTGAACAAATAAAGGCAGCAGTCTCGGTTTGGCTTCTGCAACTGAATTGAAGGGATAGAGAAATTTGCTTGCATTCTTTCTGGAATCTTTGACAGTGTAAATGTCGTGGCTTGTCCACTTAGTGAAAATAAAGGGTAAAAGTACACCTCTCAACACTTATTACTATTTTTTTTTTTCATCCCTGCTATATAAAACAGAATGGAAAGCTGTCTGGGACCAAAAACATAAGGAGAGCGGAAAAGTAGAAAATAATACAATCTTTATGTGTTGTTGTTTTAGGAAGAGAAATTCTAGAACAATCATATTGTTCAAGATACTTGGCAAATGCTGAATCAAAGAAAGTTTACTAAAGGGTGAGAGGCCCATGACCTAGCAAAAAAATTGGCGAAGTTGATGCAGAGGAAGCAAAACAGTTTTTGAAAGATCAGGCTTGAAGAAGTGTCATACATATGATACAAATCAAATGCATAGTAGTTTGTAATGAGAACTCTTGAAATTGGATCTGAGGAATCCTTTTTATTTAAATAAGCCTATTTATTTAAAAAGATACTAACAAAAAAAGTATGATGATTTACCACTAAGAATTGTTTGATGTTAGTCCCACAGGCAACATCTTGAAGGAAGCCCAAAGCACGGTTTACTTCAGCTCCTATTGACTTGGCAATGCTGATGAAAAGGTCATCACATAAGACAAGACGAGGGACATTAGCTGGAACCCTGTTTCCAAAGAGATCGTACGTTCACTTTATTCAAGAATGTCATACCAATTAATGATTGAGAATAAGACAGGAGAGTATAATGACGCTCAGGAAACAGATTAAGTTGTATTACCTGTTTATCATTCCAGAGGCATTTTTCCAAAGAAACTGAACAATCATACATATGACAAGAGCAAAGCATAAAAGTGAAAGAAAATTGTAATTCAGCCACTCAAATAGCACCCAGATGGCTGTGGCACTGGCTAAAACACCAGCTGAGATTTTCTTGTTTCTCCATAACAGGACGTCAGCAGCTACAAAAAAGCATATTTAGGATTGGTTACCACAGTAAGGAAAAAGACAAACTAAGGTATACAGGTGGCCTACATTTGCCTCCACCTAAAATGTGGTATACTGGCTTTTGACAGCCAAATAGCCTATTGAGCTGAGCATTGACTGAGCTTGACCTCTCCTCTTCAAAGAAGGATCCTGATGTCTGCTTTGACAATGACTTCTTCTTTGATAGACCATCAGCAATTGATTCCACAATGTTGTTCAGAAGATCCTCAGCTGTAATTCTCTCAGGCATTTTCCCACTCTAAGATGAACAAGGGATTAAGTGAGCCATCAGAAGAATAAACTTCAATGAACAACACTCATCATAGACAAGTGCAAGATTCATGTAGACCAAAGCTGGTGAAAATTTAAGAAGCAAAAGACACAAAGCTTTTGATAACACTATTAACAGGAGAAACAGCAGACACGATAATCCAGGTTGTTACAAGGCTGGGACAAGATTGATCCTAACTAAATCCAAAATGCTGCCGTTCCAGACTCATCAGACTGAATCAACTTCCCTTCCCACTAATCTAGACATTCTTCTTGTACTTCCTTTGGAAGAAGTGCATTCATTCTTCTGTGAACTGCAAATTGCTAATCTAACACAAAACTGCGCACTAATTTACTATCTGTAAGGAATGGACTCGAAAGCCCTATCTCATATCTCTTCTTTATCACAAAACTAGATAGCCACGTCCTCATAATCCTTCTTTCTTCTAGAAACCTGAAGCTCTTCCTTCATCTACACGAGATCAAATGCTATATCTACAAGATAGAGCATGGTAGTCATAAAGACAGAAGACAATTACAGTTGACATATGCATATGGTGCTACCCTTATACTCCTTTATTCTCCCCAGGACCTGTACATCATTATTTTTCAGACCTTTGACTATTCAACAACTTTAAGACAATAGGCTTTTGGTATTCCAGATAGAATTCACGCATCCTAAAAAGGAGAAGGTGAATAAAATGAATTTGGATGGATAGAATCACTCTCCATCAGTCAGCAGACTCTACACATTTCTCAAACATTGATAATGTAATGATTGCAGTGAAACATTTGTATATACAATTACAGAAACAACAACAACATACCCAGTGAATACCACCAGTGGGGTTTAGGGAGGGTAGAGTGTACACAGACTCTACCCCTACCTCGTTAAGGTAAAAAGGTTGTTTCCGAAAGATCCTCGGTTCAAGTGCAACAAGTGAAGAAAACATAGCAACTAATAAGGAAAGCTGAGTAGAGCATACAAGAAAGGAACAGTAACAACAAAATAGTGCGCTAACCGAAACACAATAAACAACAGGCGAAAACATTTGTATATACAATTATGTACTGATAATCACAACCCAATTATCAAACCAGGAAAAAATACATGACTATGGGCAGCTTAACATTTGCTTTTCAAGTTAAACCAAAATTCTTGATTAAACAGCTCAATCACTTTGTGTGCAGACTCACCACTATCTTCATATTAATTGACAGAAGATTTAACATAAATGGAATCAAGTGAAACAAAACACTCCGAAAAAAGAAAAAGAATTGCTTCTTGAATAAAAGAACAAACTTAGGAACAGCAATCTGCAAACAGGAAACCAGGAAAATTAGGGAAAATACTGTGCACAAAAGTTCCTTTTTCTTTAATGGTGGGCCAATGGAGGCAAACGAATAACAAATGTGACGGCAAAGCATATCTGGATTTGGGAGCTGATGAAGAATTTACTATATGAAGCAAAATATCACCAGGATGAAGAAAAAAAAGTGTTACTATTACTTAAAAATTAATTTTACCAGTAAAAAAAAACAAACAGAAAAACTATGTAGCTTTAATGAAACACCATATTTGTAACTGTACCTCTCATCACCATAGCTCATAGGCCATAGCACAGAAAAATAAAGCATTGGAAAAGCCAGAAGTTTACACACAGAGAAAAGGGCAAAAAGAAGTTACTCCCTCCACTCCAACTCGTTCCCTTTAAAAAAGAATGTCTCTTCAATTTCAACTTTCCACCTGACATGTTTAAGACCAAAAGATTATTTTGATATATTCTACATGTGTTTAATTTAAGACCACTAGATTCAAAAATATTTTTTACTTTCTTAAACTTCGTGTCAAGTCAAAACCATACAAACAAATCGAAATGCAGGGAGTACATCGGAGGCCCAAAACTCACCATATAATCCGGGTCATCAGATAACATAAACCATATGCCTCACAAGATTCATCCCAGCTATTACAATGACGAAATCTGAGAGCTTATTCACATGACATTTGACAAAAGCAATTAAAAACAATCTGCAAATTATGCACAACAATGGGCAGCAATAACTGCTAATTCGATAAGGAAAATCAGTACCATAGACATAGATACCAACTAACAACCAACGAAACAGATGAATCCAACAACCAAAAGAACTTACATTTACTTAAAAGCACATAACTCCAGAAACCAGCAAGACACAAACTTCATCAACTAACCCCCAAAATCAAGTTTATGCATTGCCAAAAAGTCCCAATTTCTTTAAATCAAGAGGAACACGGTAGGAAAATATGTAACAAGCAAAACCCAGATGCCAAAAATAAGAGAGAAGAAAAAAGGCTCACCAAAATGTAAGAACAAACCAGCAATAGAACCAAAGAATGGAAAAGGGTGGATTCTTTTTTGGCTAAAAGAGATACTTTTTAGTTTTTAGAGGCCATCTCTGTTGTGTTACCTGAGAAAAATGAGCCAAAAGAACCTCTCAAATTTTCAATTAAATAAAAGGGACAAATAAATTTTAGGTAGAAAAAAAAAAGTTGCTCAAATAATTACAAAAACTTGTTTCACAACTGTGTTAAAAAGTTGAAAAAAATTTGTCACTTTTACCTAATTTTTAAAACTTGAAGAACTTTTACTTAATTGATAAACTTGAGAGGGTCTTTTAATCACAACTCCCGTGTTACCTCTAGACTTGTACATACACCACACGTTGGGTAAGGAGAGAGAGAGGAGCAAGGTAGAATTTGAATTGGGAAATGGGACGAAAGTTTTGCCTGCGTGGACTGTTTGTCTGTACATAATGTCACATTCAGCACTTGTGTTGTGCCACTTTTCAAATACCCTTTAATTGCTAGTAGATTCTTTATATGTGCACCTGAGCCTTTTCTTTTCAAGTAAGTAGTTCACTTTAAATTATGGTTGTGCAAAAATTGGTTAAATGATAAATTGAATCGATGAAAATATTATTGGTTTATTGGTATTGAATTATTAGATTAATAGTTTTGTATATATTTTTATTGGGCTATTAATTTGGTTTTTGATTTTAATATTTTAGTTAATGGTTAAATCGTAAACGTAATAAGGTTATATTAAAATTATATTTTTATCCCTAATTATATGATAATGACTTTAGATTTTAAATACATATCCTATTATTTTTTGCATTTTATATTTACTGTCTGATTGTTGTTATTTTCTTCCTAAAGTCGTTGATTTGGTGGGGTTCTACCCATCAATATATACTGTACTATAAACCAACATTGCTTATCTTTTTGAGAGATCACTATCGTTGTTATTGCATTCAAGTTTGCTATTTAACGAAAAAGATAACAAGTCTATTTTAGTAATAATGTATCTGAATTTCCTTCTACTTGTAATTTATGTAGGCTTCTATGCATGAAGATAGTATATATATGAACATATGAAAATAAGAAAAGAAAGTAAAAAAATTAGAGGAGCATTTTCTTATCGATTAAACCGAAAATCGAACTGTTAAAGACCAAAAATCGATAAATCAAAAATCGATAAGAAATACCTTATTGGTTTGGTTATCGATTTAGCATGTTTACAAATCGAAAACCGATAAACCGAATCGATAATACACAAAACCAAATAGAACTGATCGATACACACCCCTGCTTTGAATTATGGGAAAATGGTAGTTTTAGTCCATGAGTTATTGTCATATTGTGATTTTAATTTTATGTTATTTGCTCAAGTGTATATAATTTTCAAGTTTCAATTAAAGTAGAATTGTTAATTTAATTTTTAAAATTAACTGAAAATCATTTTTTTTGTCTGTCAGGTGTTATGCCATTTCAATTTATAATATGTCCATAGTGGACCTTAATATTTTAATTATGAAAAGATTATTGAAACCAAAAAAGGAAAAACGAAGTTCAAAAATACAAAGAAGTCATTGATATTTCAATTGACTTATATGGTTTTTTTCTAGACATCGTCACAAAAAGGCTAAGAAGGAAATAGTTCTGCTAGCTCTCTAACACGCTAAATATCTATAACACGCTAATACGTAAATAACATTCATAGGCACATTAGCTATCTTCCTCGATATGCATGATAAACTTCTTGAACAATAGAGGAAAAATGATTCAAAACACACCCAAACTTTGACGAAATTTGTTGTAATGCACCCAAACGTTGCAAGAGTTCTATGACACCCCTGGACTATTTAGTAGTGTCTTTTTGTGACCTTTATTGCTTAGCTGGACCACTAAGCGAATACACGCGCAGTGAGCGTGTAAGCGTTGAAATAAAACTACATAAACATATATCTATTTGCTACGTTGCAGTACAAATTTTCTTTATTTTTAATTTTTTTCATTAAACACACCAAAAATATTATATACTTACCTTGTACCTCCTATTCAAACCTCATTATCACTGAAGAGGTTAGCTTTAATTTTTAATTGGGTATTCTTATACTCAATTGTTTCATTAATTTCACCATCAAAATCCAAGAAAAAATAAAAAAATCATTGTTCGGTCTTGAGTTCCATGTTTGCAGTTCACTTTTTCGATTTTATGGTGTATTAATTTGCATTTCGTAACTGAGAAACTTTCATTTTGATGCTTTGTTGTTGAGCCTCACTATTAAACATAATTGTTGGTTTGAGAAGCTTGGAGAAAAAAATATTGAACCTCCATTGTATTAAAATTTGAGAATTCGAAAAATGGGTGTTGTGAACATTTAATTTGGTTATTTTGATTCAAATCTTATTGAAGATTGATGGAGCTGATGTTGTGAAGTTTTGGTGAAATTTTCAGTCCATTTAGCTAAATTTGAACTAGTTAAAAAAAAGGTGAAGCTATTTGATTTCTGTTGGTTTGTTGTTGTTTTCAAGTTATTTTGGGGTTATCATGGATTTGAAGTAGAAAATTTGAAATAGGAACTCCATTGGAAGCCATTAGCGAAGCTCGAAGCTTCGATCTCTAATTTTGAGTTCCGCAAATAAGTTCCATTTTTGAGTGGGTAATAAACCAATAGAATTGGGATGTCAAGAGGAGCTCAATTCTGAAATTTGGGGTGATTTAGAGAAAATATCAGGTGGCTTAGCATTAATTTACGGTCATAGTTGTACGAACAAGATAGAAATCAAGAAATTTTCAGATTTGCAGCAACCACCATATTTTTGTAGAAATAGCCACTAATTTGCTAATTTTGCAAAAATTACAAAAAGTGAGAATTAAAATAAATTAATTAAGATAATAATTATTTTATTTATTTAGAGGGCACGTGTGAAGCATCCTCTTTGGATTGACTGAGTCAGTGGTCCTGGTAAGCAAATAAAAATCACAAAAATATACTATTAAATAGTCTAGGAGGGTCATAGAACCTCCGCAAAGTTTGAAATTATTACAACAAATTTCGTCAAAGTTTGAGTATGTTTTGAACCATTTTTTCCCTTTTTAACTGTAATTACCCATATAAGCTGATGAATTTTTATTCCGTGATAGCCAAAAAGAAAGTGCACTAAAACGTTACCTCCAAAACAAAAGAAGGATGAGACGCAACATCCTTAGGTACAGACAATTAAAGGTCGCAAAGCATAGAATTAAATGGTAGTATTTGAATAGTCACAACACAACACAAGTGGAGACTTTGTTCCATTTGCCTTTATATACCGACAAAAAACTAGAAAAGGACCAAAATTGTCCTTCATCTTTGTTTTTGGACTCAAAATGATCTTATATCTTTGATATGGAGCATTAATAGCCCTCTTTTTTTTGTCAAAATGGTACACTATTAGTGTCCTCCAACATTTTTCGTCTATCACTAACAGATTTGTGTGCTTATCCTTTTTTGTTAGACGAGGGGAACCATCTTTCACCTACAGATTCGTGTACTCACTTTTTTTTTTATGTCGAGGAAAGTAAAATGTTCTACATTAGAGACCCAAGCTGAAGGGTTCTTCGTCCAGTTCCACAATCATAAGCTCGCAACTGTGATTATTTTGTCATAAAGGTCCACTCATTTTTCTTTATTTCTTCTTGGTGCTCACTTTTTTTAAGTGGATTGAAGCTGAATTTAATAGAAAATAAACTTAGCATAATATTGCTTATCCTTTTTTGAATTTATAGACGTGGCTCAAGGACATGTGGTTTGAAACGACTAATGGTGTGTGATTAAGATAATTTAACTTGCTTTAACTCATGTAAACAATGCTAATAGCGAATAAAAAATGAAATCAAATCAAATAATTGAGCAAGAGAATAAGAACAACCTGAGATACGAAGCCAGAAGCTGGTAATAGCACTAGACAAGCTTGATGTCATTAGTATTTGTACAGATATGACACCTATGCCTAATCAATCTCAAAAGCTAGCTCTTGAGGAGAAGATTGCCCAAGTGCATAAAAGTAAAACCACCAGTACATTCCCCAACCATATATGAGACTTTAACCCACTCTAACACTCCTCCCCCTTCATGCCCTAACTAGAGCGTGGACCGAAAGCTCAAATGGGGATGGACCTAGCTCTGATATCATCTAAAGATACTGATCTTTTCTTTTGACACATATAAGCATGAGTTTATGAAAATAAAGCGTTAAAATTATAATGGAGATATGCATAATTTTTTATCTTTATAGGTGTCGCATCCTCTAAACTATTTTTTGTGAATTGAGGTAACACCTTTGAATAAAAGAAATGGTCAGATATGACTAATTTAAGCTTTCAAGAAAGTAAATCAAAGATCTGCATGAACCTTGTAACATAGCTTTTTCAGCATACCTAACAATGATGTCCTTTTTAAATACTTCTGACGATGATGTTATATCTAAAATTTGCACCATGAAATGAAAAATTTTAATAAATAAATAAAAAAAAAATTCCTTTAAAGTAGAAGTGATTTGTCTAAATCAGTCAACTCAATAAGTTTTAGGAAACATTTATCTTTTGGGTTGAGTTAGACCCAGGTGTTATATCTTTAGATAATATCAAAGCCATGCTCATCCCCATTTGGGCTTCCAATCCACGCTCCAGTTAGGCTTGGGCATAAAGGGGGGCTCCCCAGTCCATGCTCCACGCAAAAATTATAATAGAAACTTTATTTTGAAAAAAGTAATGTTTCTCTCAAACTAAGAATGACTTTTTTCCTAATAAATCCCCCCTCCCCCCCTCTTATATAAATTAGTTTGTTTTTCTCTTAATAAAAATTGAATTCAGTTAAGTTTTTTTAAAAAAAATCTTCTTTAAGTTAAATAGACTATTTTTCACTTGAATAGGACAAATGTCATTTTGTGAATGATTTTTGATATTTGTAAGTTTTTTTTTTTTTCAAAGTTAACCACTTTTTAAAGTTAGTCAAATTATTGTTGGTCAACCGTTTTAAACGGACGTTTTTGAGTGCCTTGAAGTCCTTCTCAAAACGCTACTTGAATCTTTACTCGTTTTCTCTAATTTTAAGAATTTATTTCTGTTTTTATGTCTTTAAAGTTCTTTTAGGTTTTCTTAATTTTTCTTAATAAATTAAGTGGCGAACTTTGTTACTGTTAACTTATTTTGAAATTTTCTTTAAGTTTTCAAATAGTTTAAGAAGTCAAAAAAATCATTTTTCTTTTAAAATAAAGTCAAAAGGGGATAAAACATCTATAACAAGTTAATATGTAAATAACATTCATGAGCACATTAGTTATCTTCCTTGATCTGCATAATAAAATTCTTGAACAGTCTATCTACGTTTTTTTTTAAAATGTAATCACCCCTATAAAAATAGATGAACTTATTCCGTGGTAGCCAAAAAGGAAGTGCACTAAAGCCTCACCTCCAAAACAAAAGAAGGATGAGAAGCACCATCCTTATATTTGGGTGCTTCTCATGAACAATGAACTTAAATCAGAGGATATTGCTTTTCATCCTTAAATCAGAAGAAGTTAACTGATTAAGCTACAAAACCAAGTTAACCTCTTTATAAAAAATTTTTTTAACTAATTAAAAAATTAGCTGTACTCATATCTAATCCTAAAGTTAGGTCGTCGACCGTTATCCAAAAAAATAAGAGTCGTTAGCCTCTAGGCAATAGTTACAAAAGATGAAAGATTTTACCATTCTTAGACGCTTTTTTGACTAGAATATTAACTACTTGATTAGCTTCTCTGTAGCAATGAGCAGTATGTCCAAGAATTTGTTAGACTTCTTCAGTATTAGTCTTCAAATTTTGATAAACCTTTTGCTTCTGATTGATCATATATTTGAATGTATCTACCATTTGAATTCCAATTCACCATCCCCATCTTCAGTAAGTTAAGCATTTTCCAATACCACCCACAATCAACTAGTGGAATGTGCTCCCAAATACTATTATTTGCCTTCATATAGAGCCTACAGACCCAGATAACCTAAAGAGAGTTTTATTTTGCAGAGAGTTTCCATAACAGCTTACTAACAATTGCTTTATTCCATGTCTTGCAGTCTTTAATGTTCATTCCTCCAAACTTCTTTGAGATACAAATGTTAGCCTATTCCACCAATGACACCTTCTTTATTTTCTCTTTACCACCTCATAAATACTTTATGTAGAGTCTATCAACCTCATTCAGTACACTCTAAGAGAGAATGAACACTGCTCCCAGAAATTATGAACATGAAATAGTTGCATTAATAATTTGTAGCCTCTCAGCATAGGAAAGTTGTTTGGCATAACCGTTTTTAATCCAAGAAGTGATCTTTTCAATCAACTAATGACACTCCATTTTGCTCCATTTTTTGAAGTTAGGGGTAAGCCAAGGCATCTTATTGGAAAAGTCTCCATTTTAAAGTCAGATATACTTAGCAACTGCTCTTTAGTAGGTTTATCCACAATTGCAACAAAAACATTGGACTTATCTAAGTTAGCAATCAATCCAATGGTTTTTGGTGAAGTGTTCTAGGGCCTTCGTGACCCTCTTTACTAGCTTCTCCTTCCCTTTCTAAAAAACCATGAGGTCATATACATACCCCAAATGTGTAAGTTTCACATTCTTACACATATGGTGATATTTTATGTTTGAAAGTTTACTCATCAACTTTAACATCCTTTTCAACACTCCATTACTAAGACAAAGAAGAGAGAAGAAAGGGGACTGATCTTAGGCAGATTTGTACTCCTAAGTGTCTTTTGTGTTAAATTACACAATCATAGTGTTTAAGGTGCATTCGAAACATGTCTAGAGTCAAAAAGATCAAATAGAACTTAGATGAGAAACTAGTGTCGCTAGCTTAAGCTATGCTTGTTCTAGTGTACTTTGATTTGTTCTATTGTGTTGTATGGACTTATGGTTGTTGTGAGATATTATAGGAGACCAATGGAGGATATATTAAAGATAAATCAAGCCTACAAACAAGTCACAAGACGTGTGGGAGCAAGGGATGAGAGCACGAGAAGGATGGATGTAACCCCACACACAATGGAGGAGTGCATGCGCCGCACCCTCCATGGCGTGTGGGAAGGCATGCGCCGTACTCTCAATCATGCATGAAAAGGTGTGAGCCACACCAAGTAGCACACCATACTACTGGTTTGGGCGCGCGATGAGCCACGCAGCGCACTACCCCCAAATCCGACCCAAAGTTGGTTTTTAACTTATTTTTAAGTGGGGGTAAAGTTGTAAATGTATGGGTTTAATTTGGGCACCTCATGGATGACCTAAAGCACTATAAAAGGAGTAATTATCCACATTTATTCACATCTTTTGAAATCCCTTGGTGGACACATGAATTGGATAGGAGGAGAAGGCAAGGAAGGTTCTACACTAGGGTTTTTCTTCTTTTACTTTTCATTCTTGTAGTTTAAAGTTATGAACTCTATTATGGAGATTGTTTCTATGAATATGAGTGACTAAACACCCTCATTATAGGATTGAGGCTATGAACATGATTGCTTAATTATGATTTTATTGTTGGTTTATTCGTTTATCAAGTCATGTGATTGTTCTTGCGTTCTTGTTTTACTATTCTAAAGCATTATGAATTTTAGGAAAAATCTTAGTCTCGAAACGAATTGACCATAGGAGTGGAGATATGGAGTGAAGAATGTAAGGAGTGTGGATCATGTCTTTAATGGTTATGTATTGATTGTTAAAGAATGATTTGCGGTTAGGATAGCAATATACCTAGACGCCTTACTTGGTTAATGAAATAGGAAGATAGTTTAATGCATCCGAATTAAAGACTCATATCACCACTCAACGATGTAGGTATGCGATTAATTTGGGTAGAATACTTAGAGAATGACCATTCCCAAGTTGAATATCAACCCCGTAGATCAATAATCACGATAAACACCAGCACCGTTAGAAACCATAGTTAGACATGAATGTGAAGTAAATACCTCAACCCTGGAACTCTCCATATATTATTGACAATCCAAATTTCATGTCGTTGTTATTTCTATTCTGTAGTTATAAAAACAAACTAAATCTCTCTTGGTTACAAATCACACTTGTTTAACTTTAATAGTAACGCTTGAATTATATCGCTTGTTAATCACCAAGTCCCTGTGGGATAGATATTAGGCTCACGAAGAGCCACTATATTACTTGTACTACCACGTACACTTGCGTGTGCACTTGATAGAGATAAGTTTTTGGCACCGTTGTCGGGGACTTGAAATTAGCAACCTTCTAATTTTCAGTTTTACTATTTTGTTTTATAAGTGATAACAACTTGGTCTTACTTTTGAATTTGCAGGCACAAGTTTGAATATTGAGTAAAATGGAAAGGGAGAGGGAATTGGTTGAACCATCTCCTGAACCTGAGCAACGGTTGCACTAATTGAGGAGAGAAACAATACTTCTCTATCAAATCCCGCAAGTTCAAGAGGAAGAGACTATTCCTACAACAATGGGTTATGAACTACCACCTCGCAGGATAGTGCTCAATGTGGCAATCCCACTGGCAACTAATGTGTCCTCCTATATCCAAAAGCTGGACGCGGGGGACAGATTTGAGATGAAGGAAAACATGGTGCAATTATTGCGCACAAGCGTGCAGTTTACAGGCTTATCACATGAGGATCCACAGGTTCATCTACAAAACTTTTTGGAGTTCAGTGATACTTTCATCCCCGTTGGAGTCTCCACAGACTATGTGAGGCTTACACTTTTCCAATTCTACTTTTGGGAGAAGCAAAGAAATAGTTAAAGGTGGAACCTTCAAACTTAATTACAACTTGGGATGATTTGGCAAAGAAGTTCCTCATCCGATTCTTTCCTTTAGGCAAAACCGCAATGTTGAGGAGTGAGATTATGAGTATCAAGAAAAAGCCATATAAGAATCTCTATCATGCATGGCAGAGATTCAAGTCACTGCTCTGAGATTGTCCACATCACCAACAGACCAATGAGGTATTAGCTCATACATTTATTGAAGGTCTTGACCACAATATGAAAATTTTGTTAGATTCTGTAGCAGGTGGTCAAGTTTTGGAGAAAACCTATAAAGAGTTGTACACTCTCCTCAATAGAATTGCACAAGGTAATCCAGATTGGAATGGTGATATGTCTAGAAGCATGGTGAAAAAGCATGCCGGTTTGATTGAGGTAGATGGTGTTAGAGCATTGTCCGCACAATTGACCAGCTTTCAAAATCAAATAATGACCCAGTTCAATAAATCGAGTATGACTCAACCTCAGGCACAAGTTAACGCGGTTCAGCAGGTTCAGACTTGGTGTAAAATTTATGGTAATAGTGGTTATTCTTTAGACTTATGTGCAGTAAATCCAGAGTCTGTGAATTTTTTGGGCAATGCGCAAAGAGGTAATCAAAACTATGGTAATGCCTACAACCGCAATTGACAGACTCAACCCAATTACACTTGGGGCAATAATCAGGCTCAATCTCTGTAATTTCAGCAGCAACAAGGAATTTATAATAATGCTCAGGCCAGTAATATAGAGGAAACTTTGAAAAAGATACTGGCCAACCAAGAACAAATGGCTGCGGAAATCAAAAATTAGTAACTTTGCCAAAGAAATTTGGAGATACAAATGGGTCAGTTAGCTCAGACGCAGAACTCAAGAGCTTAAGGGGGTCTACCTAGTGATATAGAGCTAGCTCCTAAGTAAGTTATGGCAATCACATTAAGAAGTGGTAGAGATGGTAGAGATTTGATTGATGTATCTTCAAAGAAAAATCATGAGGTGCAAGCAGAATTAACCACACCGGAGAAAATATAGAAGCAAACTCAATCTAAAGAAGCTGACAAAAAGGGGAAGTCTGAGTACCCTAATAAGAAGCCTATTGAGCAACCTCGAAATAGACTACCACCACCTTTCCCTCAAAGGTTTAATAAAGCCAAAGAAGATGCTTGTTTTAAGAAGTTCTTTGACACATTCAGAGAACTTCACATTAACCTTCCTCTTGTAGATGTTTTATAGGGAATGCCAAAGTATGCTAAGTACTTGAAGGACGTGGTGACCAGTAAAAGAAGGCTTGGTGATATTGAGATGGTAGCACTAACTGAAAAGTACAGTTCTGTGGTCATGAGCAAGATGCCCACACAACTTAATGACCCTGGGAGTTTTACCCTCCCCATACAAATTAGTGAAAGTGATGTTGTCCATGCTTTGAGTGATTTAGGGTCAAGCATCAACTTGATGCCCCTTTCAGTTTTTAATACTCTTGGTTTGGTAAAGCCAAAACCCTCCTCAGTGGTGTTAAGAATGGTGGACAGAACGAGAGTGGTCCCCGAAGGAATCATAGAGGATGTTCTTATTAAGGTTGGTAAGTTCATTATTGCTGCTGACTTTATTGTTCTTAATTATGATGCAGATGATAGGGTACCAATCATATTAAGACTTCCATTCTTGGCTAGTGGTGGAACATTGATAGACGTGAGAGAGGGCACACTCAAGATGAGATTGAATAATGAAGATGTGGTCTTCATGGTGTACAAAGCACTCAACACACCTTCACACTATAGAGATCTATGCATGATCACAACTATAGAAATGGATGAGTGTGGGTTGGAAGAGTAAAAACCACCAATTACTTCTCAGACACTCATATGAAGTTGCCTAAATTGACCAATAAGCCTCAACTTGGACTACCTGAATGGTATGCTGAAAAGTTAGGTGTAAGAAGAGTGATAAATTTCGATCATGAGCATTTGAAAGGTCAGAAAAGAAGGAGAAGATGGGCTCCAAGTAGGAGAAAGAGGATGAGAGAATATGGTTACGAAGTTGTGATATGAGTCATGCCGCGACATTAAATCAGGCGCTGTTTGGAAGGCAAACCAGGTTAAGGCAGTTATTTTATTTTACTTTTTTTTTTCTTTAGTATCACCTTTGTTTTTGTTTTTTGTTTTGAGTTGACAGGTTGAAGGGAAGTTTGAGTACCGGAGATCTTAGCTATGGAGCACGAAAAAAATTGAGTGTGGGATTCCCCGGATCTCCTTGATGAATATGATGCTACTAGCTAGGCCTAGAGGCCTCAGGGAGTATTTCTATCCTTACTTTTAATTTATACTTTGGGGACAAAGTTTGATTTTTAGTGTGGGATGGGAAATCTTCCAATTTGGTTAGGGTGGAGTGTGCTATAAGAGTCTTTTGGTTTTTTGGTTAATTGCTTTTTTCTTATGTTGCTAAAAATTTGAAATTTGAAAAATACAAAAAGATTTTCGTTTAGTAGTTTTTAGTTTTATTTAGGAGCACACTTCATCCACCCCTCGATCCTTTGAACCCAGTATCCTTTTTGAATTTTTAGGAGTAATTTTAAAATTTTAGAGATGCTCTTGTTAGATGCTATGCATGATTACTTGATGCAAGTTGGTGTTGGATGTTGAAGCATGTGTAGTGAATTGAATGACTACTGTGAAACACTTAGGCTCATTTGTTTGACTTTTGTGTGATGTTGACTTAATATTGAATTCTTGCTATTGCTTGGTTGAGAGTTTATAGCGATCCGTCTTGATTTGAACATGTGCCAGTTGTGAGTGAGATTTTGTGATATTTCATGTGCATACTGATGTCTAGAACTTGCCCGATATGTTTGCAAAGCGAAATAAAGAGTGTTGAGTTTAGGAGATAATATAGGCATTTTTTTGATAGCCATGTTTTACACCTCACTTTATCTACCCTTTTTGTATGATCCTAGTTATCCTCGTTCAGCCTTTAGCCTATTCTTTGGTAGCCTTATATGTAGCTTAATCCTTTTCTTTCAATTAACTATAATTTGATCCAAAACTCCAAAACGCTTTAGTTGAGAAATTAAGATGTATAGGAGTCTAAAAATTGAAGAAGGAAAAAGTTAAATTGATGCCCCAAGTGAATAGCTTTTGGTGTGTGAAAATGTTTATGTGTTTTTGGTAGGGAGAAATGTAATGAAAAGAGAAATTGATCCAAAGAAGTGAATCATTTGTGATAGCAAATACGCCATACTAAATATGTGTAATCTAGCTTAAAGAGATAGGGAAAAACAAAATAGAGTTGGGAAGTTGAAAGTGGTGTGAAATAGGTTGGTTGTAGATGAGTTTATTGTAAAGTGTAATGTATTAAAGCGTTTAGGGAAGATAGTCACTCTTCTTGACCAAATAGTTCCTACCTATCCCTTAGCCTACATTACAACCTTTAAAGTCCTACTTGATTTTGATATTTGACATTCTTATATTAGTGGAGTACTATACTAGGAGCAAGCTTATGGTTCGTATAATATCTTATGTGAATTCTCTGTGAGAGTGAGCAGAATTTGATTCTCACACCCATTCTTGTGTTAAATTCTATATTTGTGAGTGAATGTGGGTGACTCTCTTGTGGTGAGGGCGTGTGTTTGATGATAGATAGGTGACTTATATGATCTCTTTGTTTAGTAATATGCATGAGTTTGTCAACTTGGTAGAGTAAAGTCTTGAGGCTAGTAGGTTTTGAAGTAGTATTCATGTGTTTCAAAGTTGTAATATGACATGTCGAATGAAGAACTTGCAATTTATGTGGTCTGTATAGTTCTAGATTGAGTGTCTTAGTCGTAGTAATATTGTTAGAGTATTCTTTGATGGTGACTAATGTAAATAGTTGTTCGAGGACGAACAAGGCTATGCTTATTCTAGTTTACTTTGATTTGTTCTACTGTGTTGTATCGACTTATGGTTGTTGTGAGATGTTGTAGAAGACCAATGGACAATCTATGTAAGCTAAATCAAACCTACAAACAAGCCACAAGACATACGGGAGCAAGGGATGAGAGCACGAGAAGGATGGAGCAACCCCTCACACAATGAAGGAGGGCGTGCGCCGCACCCTTCATGACATGTGGGAAGGAATGCGCCACACTCTCAATCACACATGAAAGGTGTGCGCCATACCAAGTAGCACACCATGCTAATGGTTTGGGCGTGATATGAGCCACGCGACGCACTACCCCCAAATCCGACCCAAAGTTGGTTTTCAACTTATTTTTAAGTGGGGGTAAAGTTGTAAATGCATGGGATTCGTTTGGGGCACCTCATGGATGATATAAAGCACTATAAAAAGAATACTTTTCCACATTTATTCACATATTTTGAAATCCCTTAGAGGACACACGAATTGGAGAGGAGGAGAACGCAAGGATGGCTCTACACTAGGGTTTTTCTTCTTTTACTTTTCATTCTTGTAGTTTAAAGTTATGAACTCTATCATGGAGATTTTTTGTATGAATATGAGTGGATAAACACCCTCATTCTAGGGTTGAGACTATGAACATAATTGCTTAATTATGGTTTTATAGTTGGTTTATTTATTTATCAAGTCATGTGATTGTTCATGCGTTCTTATTTTACTGTTCTAAAGTATCATATACTTTAGGATAAATCTTAGTCTAGAAACGAATTGACCATAGGAGTGGAGAGATGGAATGAAGAATGTAAGGAGTGTGGATCATGTCTTTAATGGTTATATATTGATTGTTGAAGAATGATTTGTGGTTAGAATAACATTATACCTAGATGCCTCACTTGGTTAATGAAACGGGAAGATAGTTTAATGCATTCGAATTAAGGACTCATATCACCACTCAACAATGTAGGTATGAGATTAATTTGGGTAGAATACTTAGAGTATGACTATTCCCAAGGTTAATATCAACCCCGTAGATCAATAATCACGATAAACACCAACACCGGCTAGAAACCATAGTTAGTCATGAATGTGAAGTAAATGCCTCAACCATGAAACTCTCCATATATTGTTGACAATCCAAATTTTATATGGTTGTTATTTCTATTCTGTTGTTATAAAATCAAACTAAATCTCTCTTGGTTACGAATTGCACTTATTTAACTTAAATAGTAATGCTTGAATTAGATCGCTTGTTAATCTCCAAGTCCCTGTGGGATCGATATTAGGCTCAAGAAGAGCCACAATATTACTTGCACGACCATGTACACTTGTGTGTGTGCTTGAGAACGACAAGTTTTTGGCCCCGTTGCCGGGGACTTGAAAATTAACAACCTTCTAATTTTCACTTTTATTATTTTGTTTGATAAGTGCTAACAACTTGGTTTTAGCTTTTGAATTTTCAGGTACAGGTTTGAATATTGAGTAAGCTGGCAAGGGAGAGGGAACTGGTTGAACCATATCTCGAACTTGAGCGACGTTTGTACTAATTGAGGAGAAAAGCAACACTTCTATATCAAATTCTGCAAGTTCAATAGGACGAGACTATTCCTGCAGTAATGGGTTATGACAAACCACCTTGCAGGACAGTGAGCGATGTGGAAATCCCACTGGCAACTAATGTGACCTCCTGTATTCAAAAGTCGAACGCAGGGTAGATTTGAGCTGAAGCAAAACATGGTGCAATTATTGCACACAAGCGGACAGTTTATAGTCTTATCATATGAGGATCCACAGGTTCATCTACAAAACTTTATGGAGATCAGTGATACTTTCATCCCCACTGGAGTGTCCACAGACTATGTAAGGCTCACACTTTTCCCATTCTCACTTTTGGGAGAAGAGAAGAAATAGTTAAAAGTATAACCTTCAAACTCAATTACTACTTGGGACTATTTGGCAAAGAATTTCCTCATCCGATTCTTTCTTTCAGGCAAAACCGCAAGGTTGAGGAGTGAGATTCTGATTTTCAAGCAAAAGCTAGATGAGAATATCTATGTTGCAAAGAGGAGATTCAAGTCACTGCTCAGAGATTCTCTATATCCCCAAAAAACCAATGAGGTATTAGCTCATACTTTTGTTAAAGGTCTTGACCACAATACGAAAATTTTGTTAGATTATGCAGCAGGTGGTCATGCTTTAGAGAAAACCTATGATGAGTTGTACACTCTCCTCAATAAAATTGTACAAGGTAATCCAGATTGAAATGATGATATGTCTAGAAGCATGGTGAAGAAGCTTACAGGTTTGATTAAGGTAGATGGTGTCACAGCATTGTCCGCACAATTGGCCAGCTTTCAAATCAAATAATGGCCATGTTCAACAAGTTGAGTGTGGCTCAACCTCAGGCACAAGTTAATGCGGTTCAGCAAGTTTAGACTTGGTGTGAAATTTGTGGTAATAGTGGTCATTCTTCAGACTTATGTGCAAAAAATCCAGAGTTTGTGATTTTTTAGGTAATGCGCAAACAGGTAATCAAAACTATGGTAATGCCAACAACCGCAACTGGCAGACTCAGCCCAATTACTTATCGGGTAATAATCAGGCTCAATCTCTGCAATTTTAGCAGCAACAAGGAATTCATAATAATGCTCAGGCCAGCAATATAGAGGAGACTTTGAAAAAGATACTAGCCAACCAAGAACAAATGGCTGCGAAAATAAAAAATCAGCAACTTGCCCAAAAGAATTTGGAGATACAAATGGGTCAGTTAGCTCAGGCAAAGAACTCAAGAGCTCAAGGGGGTCTACCTGGTGATACAGAGCAAGCTCCTAAATAAGTTATAGCAATCACATACAAAGAAATATCCAAAGAAGCAAAATTAACTACAAAGAAAAATCATGAGGTGCAAGCAAAATTAACCACACTGGAGCAAACAACGAAGCAAACTCAATCTAAAGAAGCTGACAAAAGGGGAAGCCTGAGTACGCTAATAAGAAGCCTATTGAGCACCCTCGAAACAGACTACCACCACCTTTCCCTTAGAGGCTTAACAAAGCCAAAGAAGATTCTTGTTTTAAGAAGTTTTTTGACACATTCAGAGAACTTCACATTAACCTTCTCTTGTAGATGTTTTGCAGGGAATGCCAAAGTATGCTAAGTACTTGAAGGATGTGGTGACCAGTAAAAGGAGGCTTGGTGATATTGAGATGGTAGCACTGACTGAAAAGTACAGTTCTGTGGTCATGAGCAAGATGTCCACACAACTTAAGGACCCTGGGAGTTTCACCCTCCCCATACAAATTAGTGAAAGTGATGTTGTCTATGCTTTAAGTGATTTAGGGTCAAGCATCAACTTGATGCCCTTTTCAGTTTTTAATACTCTTGGTTTGGGAAAGCCAAGGCCCTCCTCGGTGGTGTTACAAATGGCGGATAGAACGAGAGTGGTCCCCAAAGAAATCATATAGGATGTTCTTATTAAGGTTGGTAGGTTCATTATTCCTGCTTACTTTATTATTCTTGATTATGATGCAGATAATAGGATACTAATCATATTAGGACGTCTATTCTTGGATACTGGTGGAGCATTGATAGATGTGAGAGAGGGCATGCTCAAGATGAGATTGAATGAAGAAGAGGTGGTCTTCAGGGTGTACAAAGCACTCAACACACCTTCACACTATCGAGGTCTATGCATGATCACAGCTATGGAGGTGGGTGAGTGTGGGATGGAATAGTGCAAACCACTAATTACTTGTTCATACACTCACATGAAGTTGCCTAAATCGACTAATAAGCCTAAACCTGCACTACCTTAAATGGAATGCTGAAAAGGTAGGTGTAAGAAGAGTGGCAGATTTCGATCATGAGCATTCGAGAGGTCGGAGAAGATGGGCTCCAAGTAGGAGGAAGAGGATGAGAGAATATGGTTGACGAAGTTGTGATATGAGTCGTGCCGCGACATTAAATCAGGTGCTGCTTGGAAGGCAAACCAAGTTAAGGTAGTTATTTTATTTTACTTTTTTTTTATTTTCTTTAGTATCACCTTTGTTTTTTTTTGAGTTGATAGGTCGAAGGAAAGTCTAAGTACCAGAGATATTAGCTAAGTAGCATGGCGAAAACTGAGTGTGGGGTCCTCCGGACCTCCTCGATGAATATGATGCTACTAGCTAGGCCTAGAGGCCTTAGGAGTATTTCTATCCTTAGTTTTAATTTATACTTTGGGGACAAAATGTTATTTTTAGTGTGGGGTGGGAAATCTTTCAATTTGGTTAGGGAGGAGTGTGCTAGAAGAGTCTTTTGGTTATTTGGTTAATTGTTTTTTGCTTATGTTGCTGAAAATTTGAAATTTAAAAAATACAAAAAGATTTTCTTTTAGTAGTTTTTAGTTTTATTTAGGAGCACACTTCATCCACCCCTTGGTTTTTCTTTTCGGTTCTTTTCTGAGGAGAATCCCTTTGAACCCAGTATCCTTTTTAATTTTTTAGGAGTAATTGCCCTCTGAACCCAGTATCCTTTTTGATTTTTTAGGAGTAATTTTAAAATTTTAGAGATGCTCTTGTTAGATGCTACACATGATTACTTGATGTAAGTTGGTGTTGGATGTTGAAGCATGCATAGTGAATTGAATGACTACTTTGAAACACTTAGGCTCATTTGTTTGACTCTTGTGTGATGTTGGCTTACTATTGAATTCTTGCTATTGCTTGGTTGAGAGTCAATAGGGATCCGTCTTGATTAGAACATGTGCTAGGTGTGAGTAAGATTTTGTGATATTCCATGTGCATACTGATGTCTAGAACTTGCCCAGTATGTTTGCAAAGCGAAATACAGAGTGTTGAGTTTAGGAGATAATATAGGCATTTCTTTGGTAGCCATGTTTTATACCTCACTTTATCTACCCTTTTGTATTATTCTAGTTAGCCCCATTGAGCCTTTAGCCTATTCTTTGGTAGCCTTATATGTACCTTAATCCTTTTCTTTCAATTAACCGTGATTTGATCTAAAACTCCAAAGCGCTTTAGTTGAGAAATTAAGATGTTAAGGAGTGTAAAAATTGAAGAAGGAAAAAGTGAAATTGATGCCCCAAGCGAATAGCTTTTGGTGTGTGAAAATATTTATGTATTGTTGGTAGGGAGTAAGGTAATGAAAAGAGTAATTGATCCAAAGAAGTGAATCATGTGTGATAGCAAATACTACATACTAAATATGTGTAATCTAGCTTAAATAGATGGGGCAAAACAAAAGAGAGTTGGGAAGTTGAAAGTGGTGTGAAATCGGTTGGTTGGAGATGAGTTTAATGTAAAGTGTAGTGTATTAAAGCGCTTAGGAAAGATAGTCACTATTCTTGACCAAATAGTTCCTACCCATCCCTTAGCCTACATTACAACCCTTAAAGTCCTAGTTGATCTTACTGGTTGACATTCTTATATTAGTGGAGTACTACGCTAGGGGAAAGCTTATGGTTCGTCTAATATCGCATGTGAATTCTTTGTGAGAGTGAGCAGAATTTGATTCTTACACCCTTCTTGTGTTAAATTGCATCTTTGTGAGTAAATGTGGGTGACTCTCTTTTGGTGAGGGCACATGTTTGATGATAGATAAGTGACTTATATGATCTCTTTGTTGAGTAATATGCATGAGTTTGTCAACTTGGTAGAGTCAAGTCTTGAGGCTAGGAGGTTTTGAAGTAGTATTCATGTGTTTCAAAGTTGTAATATGCCATGTTGAATGAAGAACTTGCTATTCATGTAGTCTATGTAGTTCTAGCTTGAGCGTCTTAGTTGTAGTAATAATTTTAGAGTATTGTTTGATGGTGATTAATGTAAATAGTTGTTCGAGGATGAACAAGGCTTTAAGTGTGGGGTGGTGATCTTAGGCATATTTGTACTCCTAAGTGTCATTATATATGGGCTTTTAGCTTAGTTTTGAGATGAACTTGACGTGATTATTAAGTATAAAGTGTTTATATGTGTATTTTTGTGTTAAATTACATGTTCATAGTGTTTAAGGTGCATTTGAAACAAGTCTAGATTCAAAAAGATCAAATAGAACTTAGATGAGGAAACTAGTGTCGCTAGCTTGAGCTATGCTTGTTCTAGTGTACTTTGATTTGTTCTATTGTGTTGTATGGACTTATGATTTTTGTGAGATGTTGTAGGAGACCAATTTAGGAGCTATGTAATCTAAATCAAGCCTACAAACAATCCACAAGACGTGTGGGATCAAGGGATAGGAGCACAAGAAGGATAGATGCAACCCTTTACACAATGAAGGAGCGCATGCGTCGTATCCTCCATGGCGTGTGGGAAGGAAGGTTCCGCACCCTCAATCGTGCATTATAAGGTGTGTGACTCATCAAGTAGCACACTATTATACTAGTTTGGGCGTACGATGAGTCACGCGGTGCACACCCCCCTCCCCCCAAATCAGACCCAAAGTTGGTTTTTAACTTGTTTTTAAGTGGGGGTAAAGTTGTAAATGCATGAGATTCATTTGGGGAACCTCATGGAAGAACTAAAGCACTATAAAAGGATTAATTATCCATATTTATTCACATCTTTTTAAATCCCTTGGAGGACACACGAATTGGAGAGGAGGAGAAGGCAAGAAAGGCTCTACACTAGGGTTTTTCTTCTTATACTTTTCATTCTTGTAGTTTAAAGTTATGAACTCTATTATGGAGATTGTTTGTATGAATATGAGTGGATAAACACCCTCATTCTATATTTGAGGCTACGAACATGATTGCTTAATTATGGTTTTATAGTTGTTTATTCATTTATCAAGTTATGTGATTGTTCTTGCGTTGTTGTTTTACTGTTCTAAAGCATCATGAACTTTTGTCTCGAAACGAATTGACCATAGGAGTGGAGAGATGGAGTTAAGAACGTAAGGAGTGTGTATCAAGTCTTTAATGGTTAAATATTGATTGTTAAAAAATTATTTGCGGTTAGGATAGCAATATACCTACATTCCCCACTTGGTTAATAAAACGGGAAGATAGTTTAATGCATTCTAATTAAAGACTCGTATCACCACTCAACAATGTAGGTATGAGATTAATTTGTGTAGAATACTTAAATGATGACCAATCCCAAGTTGAATATCGACCTCGTAGATCAATAATCATGATAAACACTAACACCGGCTAGAAACCATAGTTAGGCATAAATGTGAAGTAAATGCTTCAACCCTGGAACTCTCCATATATTGTTGACAATCCATATTTCATATCTTTGTTATTTCTATTTTGTAGTTATAAAAACAAACTAAATCTCTCTTGGTTACAAATCTCACTTGTTTAACTTGAATAGTAACGCTCGAATTAGATTGCTTGTTAATCATCAAGTTCCTGTGGGATCGATATTCGTCTCACGAAGAGCCACTATATTACTTGCACGACCACATACACTTGCGTGTGCGCTTGGGAGTGACAGGGTCACCCTTTCTAAGCCGTCATTTACCCTCAAAGAAACCATTTCCTTCCCCATTCACCATTTTCACCATTAACAGAATAGGAAGTAACACGTATATGACTAAGTGGACAAATCTTATAAGAAAACCATATCCAATCAGTGTCTCTACAATAAACTCTCAGCTCATCATGTCATAAGCTTTTTTTAGGTCAATTTCCACTTAACATCTTGGAGAGGTTTTCTTGAAATAATGCTTGGGTAGATCATGACAAATATAAACATTATGCAACATGGATCTCCCCTGAACAAAAATAGACTGGTTTTCAACAAATATATGACTTACTGCATGTTCTAATTTTTGGCATAATAGCTTAGAAATAACTTTGTAGATCACATTACAACAGGATATTACATATACTGGCTAGCATACTCAGGAATTGTCACGTTAGAAATCAAGGCAATATTTATGGAATTCATATGCTTTAAAATATGTCCATCTTGAAAAAACTCCAACACTGCTTTGGTAACTTATAGCATACAATGTCCTAAGCTTTTCTATAAAAACCACTTCCATACTCATCAGGGCCAGAGCTTCTATTTATATTAATACTGAACATGACCCTTTTAACTTCATCAATAGAGATAGTTTTTAAGATATCTACTTGTTGTTCAATAGACAAAATTGGACCATTTATTAAGATAAGTTCATATGCTCTAATCATGTTCTCACATTTCTTTTCAAGCAGTTTCTCATAGTAGTTAACAAACAATGAAGCAATAGTTGGTTGATTAGTTTTCCAGTAGCCATGATTATTCTTCAACTGAGTTATAGCATGCTTCAATTTTCTATGCTTAATGATAGTGTAAAAATATCTGATATTATTATCCCCCAGTTTGATCTAGTTATCCTTACTTCTCTGTTGCAAATATACCTCAGCAAGATATGATGATTATCTGAACTTCTGATGTAGTTGCATTTCCCTTTGCTGTAAAATATTGTTTCTATGGTTTCTATGGAACTATTCAAAGGTAATTTGCAAGGTTGTTATATTTTCAGTTGCTTCAGATACAATATTTTTAAAATATTGTGCATTTAGCTTCTTAAGGCCCTTTTTTAGCAGTTTTAACTTCCTAACCACCTATAACATTTTACATCCATTAATCTATATCTACCACCTTCTTAAACTATGGATGTTTGGTCCAATCATTACAAAATTTAAATGATCTTCTAGGCTTTACAGTAATGTCCTTAAAGTTAATATTGATAGGACAACGGTCACTGATTCCTTCAACTAAATACAAAATTTTACAAGTTGGTATACCTATAACTATTCACTATTAACAAACATCAAGTCTATCTTAGAATAGACCCTCTGATCAACATTCTTATCATTCCAAGTATACCTCTCGCCATTATGAGCTAGTTCCATCAATCTACAAGCATTAATGCATGTCTAGAAGTCTATAACTTCAGACCAAGTGATAGAATTCCCTACTAATCTATCTTCACTTATTTATATTGAGTTAAAATCACCAAATACTAACCATGGTAGCAACCCCCTTGCACTTTGACATACTAGTTCATTCCATAATGATCTTATCTCTTATTTTGTATTGAAAGCATACACAAATTAAATCATACAAATAATTTGACTGGTTTGTGATACACATCATATGTCACCACTTGAGCATCAATAGAAACATGAACTATATTATAGTACTTTGGTCTTCAAACTACCACTACTCTCCCGTTATAATGGGCCTCCATATTAGTGATGTATTTCCACCCCAAATAGCTTAGTAGGTATGAAATCAATCTTATTACTCTTCACTTTAGCTTCTAGTAATCCTACCAACCCTACATTTTCTTTATTGCATAGGAGTTGCACCTCCTTCTACTTCTTTAAGCCATCAAGCCCTCTATCATTCCAATAAAATGAGTTGAGTCTAACCATTCTGAGAATGAAAATTAGTTTGTCCTTTCAGAGAATGAAAAATAGTTTGTCCTTTCATATGACTCCCTTTATTACTAGGATACAACTTATCTGCAGCTTGTGAAAAGGGGTTTGTCCCTTCCTTTTGAGTTTGATTCTTATTTCTTAGTTTGATTCCTTATAATCTTTTTTGGAGTCACTCATACTGCTTTGTCACTTTTTGAGACCACATCCTGTCAATCCCCAGTAGTATTCTTAGCCACAATAATAGCATATTGCTCTATATTCTCTACTTTATAGTTGCTACTTCACCTGTACCTTGCTAATTAGTTGTAGTTGGTCTGGGTGTCTCTTGCTGTTGTAGCACTGAAATTTAAGGCTTTAGGGCTTCCTTAGCTTTCTTCTTCTTGCAATCAGCAATGTCATATTTATACTGCTTATAAAATTTTCATAAGGTAGGTCTCCAGTCATAGATAACCTTTTACTCTATTAAATGGCCTTTCTTATTCCTAAACATGATTGAATCTGGCAGTTAGTTGTCCATCCCCACCTCTACTAATAACTCGGCAAAATTCAATTCCACCCTCCTCTCAGTATTTTAATCAACCATAAAGGTTTCCTAATCAGGCTACCAATTTACTTAGTCCCTTCTGACTCCAGTACTTAAAATCTAGCCTAGAAAGTTAAATTCATATCGGCATAGCATAGATCTCATGCCTTGTGAACTCCATGTCAGGATTCCTTGACTTAACAATAAGTGGCTTATTATCAAAATGGAATATATTACCTTGACGTATTTCATTCTTTCCCAAAATCATGTCAAACCTCACCAAAATTATACTATTCTTAAGATATGGTAATTTTATTGATTTCATGTTTACTCCACATTCTTTGAATGTGCCCCCGCATCATTGTGAAGGGGGTGGGATCCTAATATATAACAAATGATAATAGTTTTTCGGTACTCAATATCTAAGTTAATATATTATAGTAGTAGAGGACTCACCATTTACCACTACAACGATGTAATGAAGTTTGAAACCAACCTTATTGATCTTCGATATGTCAAAGTTATCCCACACAGAGCTTCGTGGTAGGGATCTCACAATTTACTCTTCAATTTCATCCTCCCATTTCTTTTTCCCACTATTATTTGTGGATTAACAACCACTAGTACTCGATGCAGTCACTAGATTGTTCCAATTTCACATGATTTGAACCTTATCAAAATCTTTATTGTTTATTGTTGTTTCCTTCTTCAATCCACTCGAAGTAGTTACAGGATTCACGGATGAAGCATTTGGTTGTGTATTTATCAAAATCACCTTTGATGTAGCACTCAATCTCACTAAATTTTGGGTTTCCTTTATCATCTCAGGACTTAGCGTTTAAGTTCTAACCCTAATTTGCACTTCATTCCCTTGTGTATCTTTGCAAAACTGGTTTCTCTTTAACTCTTTCTATGTGTACCCCTTAAGAGTCTGCGCTTGATGATGTCATCCAAATTACACCTCGCAATGAAGCATAATGCGATTGTTGATCAAATATAGAATCCAAACAAGGTTGGGATCGATCCCACAGAGAATATGGCTAGAAGCTAGGTCAATGCGTTTATTGTAACTATTAATCTATTATTTCTAAAAAGGGAAGGGGGATTAAAAGAACAAGTAAACAGTTTGTAAAACCAAGTAACAATCGTTGAGAATTTTTTATGCTGTGATTAATTAGTGAGAATGAACTAAGATTGTGTTCCCCATGATTTCATAACTCAGTAAGCGCTGCGTACTAGTGATATATCCCGATGCTTAACATGCAAATTCGGTAACATAGGTTGACCTAAATGGTTGGTCCCCTATCTAGATGAATATCACTCAGTAACTTGGTCCATCTACGAGTGTTTGCTTTACCAACCCTTACTTTTGATCTCAGATTAGCTATTCATGGACAAGGCTCAAGCTATTAGATGAGGGTTGATAGCCTCAAATCTCCGTTGTTAATCCCTTTTTCCCATTCTTATCCCTTTGATCCAGCAAGTAAGAATTAAGGCGAGCTATAACATTGTGAGTTTTCGTGGTAAATACACGCTTAAGTGTTGTGAATCTGGACTTGATGTTTATCTAGAATTATTTGAAGGTTGATTATTTTTTTGTCATATTATTGTTGATTTTAGTTGCTAGTCCGAGTCTTATTGAGTTGTTTTCCATTTGAGATCGAGTAAAGGTTAAAGCAATGTAGAACCGACCCTCTCTATTATTTCATATTTGGTCCAACCAATGATGTTGCTGAGTACACGTTGATTTTATACTTGCCTTTATCTTTTTGTATTTTTAGTGCGTAGGTTCCTAGCTAGGCACTAATATGTGTTATCCTCGTTGCTAGAGTTGACTATTCAAAATTCTGAGGTAGTTGCTTGACTGATCTTCATGTTGGGTTCAAAATAGAGAGGACGTCGTGTGGAAGCTTATAGTTGCAAACCATTGAAGTGATAAATCGAATGATAAATAAAACTATACTAAAACATACTATTATTATTATGGTTCGGCCAATTGGCCTACATATTAAAAACTAAATCGAAAAGCATAATATCTATTAGGAGAAAATCTCCCCCTAAACAAGACTCTTTAAACGACTACATTGCGGATGCTATTGCGTTGTGATATGAGAATAGGGTCTTCTATTGATAGAGATCCAAAACCTTTCCTCCAAGAAAGAGGTTAGCCAAATATGGAAGTGTTTTATATTTTCCTTTTAGGAAAAGTAAAAGTAATTATGATATTACTTTTAATTTTCTTTCAAGAAAAGTAAAACTTAAATTTGGTAAGAAAATCAGGGCAAAATCCCTAACAAATCTCTCCTTTTTTGGCTTGATTTTCTTGACTTAACTTGATCCGCCTTCTTCACATGCATGATCTTCGTTCTACACATAATCTTCATCACTGCTGCTTGGCATGCTTAAAAATGGAGCCTCTTGGGTTAAAAATATATGAGCCCTTTTGGGTTAAAAATATTTTAGCCCTTTGCAGGGTTAAAAGTGAGTTTTCTTTTTAAAAATGTAGCAACAGGATTATTGAAAATATGATTGACAATTGTCTCCACATGTATTTTTTTTTGAATTTTTTTTTTTGAAAAAATATCTTCACTATCGTCAAATTGGTTGCAAATTGATTTGAAACCGCTTTGAACCTGTCTTTCATCTTGTTTCACCAAACCATTGGACCTTTAAACCATAAGCTCTGATACCACTTGTTGGGTTCGAAATCGAGAGGGCGTCATGCGGAAGCTTATAGTTGCAAACCATTAGGGCGATAAATTGGATGACAAATAAAACTATACTAAAACATAATATTATTGTTATGGTTCGGCCAATTGGCCTACATATTAAAAACTAAATCAAAAAGCATAAAATCTATTAGGAGAAAATCTCTCCCTAAACAAGACTCTTTAAACGACTACATTGTGGATGCTACAGTGTTGTGATATGAGAAGAGGGGTCTTCTATTTATAAAGGTCCAAAATCTTTACTCCAAGAAAGAGGTTAGCCAAATATGAAAGAATTTTATATTTTCCTTTTAGGAAAAATAAAAGTAATTATGATATTACTTTATTTTCCTTTCAAGAAAAGTAAAACTTAAATTTGGTAAGAAAATCAGGGCAACAATCCTAACACTTCATCCTTCTCGGATTTCTTCTATCCCTTTTATTTGATGTAATTTTCTTCTTTTCGGATAATTTTTAAACTTATGGAGATATTTTCAGACTTCGTAGAGGCTTGTACCAGTGACTTCAAATTTTGAAAAGAAATTGTATTGAAACTCCGCATTTTTTCCTTCTAAGTTTTTATTTAAAATATCGTTTATAACTAATAGTGGTTTTAAGTGTTGATTTTCTGTGTTTTTGCACATGTTATTATGTTGTTGTTTTGAGTTGACTTACCAATTGGTAAGATTGGTAGGTGCCACTTTCACGATTTTCGGATCGCGACATTGTATGAGTAGGGCAAACAGTCTCAATAATATGTCTATTTTTTCTTTTTGCGATCCCATTTCATTGTGCAGTGTAATGACAAAATGTCTGATGAATAATTTCATGTGAAGATATAAATTGTTGAAATTGAGATGATAATGATTGAAGGTAAGCCTTAAAGTAACGAGTAAAGTTGTTTTCATGTGACCAGGAGGTCATAGGTTCAAGCTGTGGAAACGGCCTCTTGCAGAAATGTAGGATAAGGCTACATACAATATACCATTGTGGTCCGGTCCTTCCCCGAAATCTAGCGCATAGGGGGAGCTTTAGTGCACAAGACTGCCCTTTTTGAGCTAATAAATATTCACATGCATTATCACTACGGAAAGCGCAAATTTCTCACCAAATTGAGTTTGTATTTCCATACAAAAACTTTGAAATACAGAAAATAATTCAAAACGACCCTTTATTAAAAAAATTCAAGTAATCCTCGAGTAATCATCGAAGAAGCTAACAAAATACACAAAATTCAATGTGGAACTAACTCTGTTTGGACCCTAAACATTAGAATGAACTAAATGAAAAAAGATTATGCACGATTATTAAGATTACGTGGAAAAGTAGTTTTGGTGTGTTCTCCAATTGAAACGATTCACAATCTAACTTAGATAACTTTGACCAAGCCAGGTATAATATCTTGAAGTTTGGATAAAATTAGGGTCTCCAACTGTCTATGTATTAAATTTGAAGAATCTGAAGTTGGACAGACTATAGCGAAGATAGGAGAACTAGAAGTGATATAATAAAGTCTTTGTGACTCATCCCTTCACCAATCAACCTTCCCGCATGTGATGTATAACAAAAAAAAGTTCATTAAAGAATGATACAATAACAATCCAGTGTAGTTCCACAAATAGGGTATGAAGAGGACTAAAGAATGATATGAAACAATTTAAAGCTCCAGTCAAATGAGTGATTGACAGAATGCTTAAAGAATAATCAGGGACAAAAAAAAATAAAATTATTCAGAGTTAGAAAAGGTAAAGGATTGACTTGATCATATAACTTAAGTTATCATAGTCTAAGTAGGCGTTTGGCCATGAAAATTAAAATATTTTAGAGTTGGAGTTAGAGTTGGAGTTGAAGTTGGAGTTGTGTTTGATCATGAAAATAAATTAGAGTTTTTTTTGACTTTTTGTGAGAGAAATATCCAAAAAAAAATTTTACTAAAGTAAAACAAAAATTATGGCCAAATACCACAAAATTTTACTTTTTTCATTAAAGTGAAATAATTTTTCGAAAAAAAGTGAAAAAAATTCATCAACAAACGGGCCCTAAGAACCATTAGCTAAGAGGTAATAGTGGTGAACGATCGGGAATAGGTAATATATTACTTTTTTACTCTATATAATAAGTGGGAATAGAAGAGGAGCTTAGGGTCAGTCAAGGGCATTTCCGTGATTTTCAAGGGTCACTCAGGGCATTTTCGTAATTTTGTAAGAACAAATTGAGGAGCTTCGCATAAATTTACAGAAAGGCCCTGACATGTTAGCCTTAAGGAGTTAGAGTTGCCTACTTAGAAGGGTAAAAGAGTCATTATAGTTTGTTAGTAATATGGGTCCCTATTGAGTTAGCAATTGAGACCTGTGCATGAGCAGCCTTTTGAGAATTGCATCATGATTATGTGAAAAAAAAAAAAAAAAAGAGGTTGCCACCCACTATATCAATTCTTTTAAATTGTTTTTAAGCATGAATTAGTAGTTATATACTTATATTTAGTAATTAGAAATTAAAGGATTATGTCATCTAGCTAATTAAATTGTCCATACCTTATATATATATATATATATGTTATATTATATTACTACTATAATAAGTGGGAATAAAGAGGAGCTTGGGGTCACGAGCTTACTTAGGGGCAATTTTGGGATTTCATACTTAATTTCTTTGGTATAAGATTGGACAAAAATACAAGATAGAACTGGGGGCCCAAGACTTTTCACCTGTATTTGTGCCCACTTGAGTTTCATATTTCACATAATTACAAACTTATACAATATTTTTTTGGTATAGTTTTTTGAATATCTAAATTTTAATTTTAAAATATTCAATTTAGCATCGAAGATTGATCAAATTGACTTTCAAAAGAAAAACTTACAAGTAAAAGTGAAGAACATATAATAGTATAAATCACAATAATTAATAACTTAAATTATATAAAAATATATAAAATTCAATTTAGCATCGAAGATTGATTAAATTGACTTTCAAAAGAAAAACTTACAAGTAAAAGTGAAGAACATATAATAGTATAAATCACAATAATTAACAACTTAAATTATATAAAAATATATAAAATGTCTCGGTGACTATAAAAATTTAATCAATGCCACATGAATTAAGACGGAGAGAGTAATATAAATTGGAAGAGGGAATATTTGAGGAGCTTTGGGTTAAGTTTCAAAATGACAACTAAGCTCTCAAAGTCCCACTTATTACTATTTGAGGAGTTTCAAAAAATGACAACTAAGCTCCTCAAAATCCCATTTATTACAATTTGCGGGCTTCTCCAGAATTACTTATATTTATTTAAATTTTTCGTTAAAAAAATACTATAAATTATAATAATTAATTTTAAAATATTTAAAGTGCATAATAAAAAAACGATTGATTTTTGAAATTCTATCGGTGCTGCACAAATTGAGACAATTATTTGAAAATGATATATAAAGTACTATAAATCATAATAATTAACAACTTAAAATATTTAAAAGGCATATAAAAAATGGGAATGAGAGGAGCTTAGGGTCAAGTTTAAAAAATGACAACTAAGCTCCTCAAAGTCCCACTTATTAATATATTTCAGGAGCTTAGTGTTAGTCGTTCTTCTACTTCTCCAGAATTACTTATATTTATTTAAAATTTATGTAAAAAAAAATGAATCACAACAATTAATTTTAAAATATTTAAAAGACATAATAAAAAAATCGACTGGGTGCCGCATAAATTGGGATAATTATTTTAAAGTGATATAAAAAATGCTATAAATTATAATAATAACAATTTAAAATATTTACAACAACAACAATATATTCAGTGTATTCCCACAAAGTGGGGTCTGGGGAGGGTAAAGTGTACCCAGTCCATACCACTACCTCAGATGAAGTAGAGAGGTTGTTTCCGATAAACCCCCGGCTATAACAATTTAAAATATTTAAAAGACATAAAATGTCCGGTTGACTCTCTAAATTCTATCATAGTTACATAAATTGGAACATAAGAAGTAACATATATTATTTAAAAATAGCGTAAAAAGTGCTATAAATCACAGTAACTAACAACATAAAATATTTAATACGTGAGAATATAAAGTAACTTAGGATCGAAAAATAAATTGACTCATTCGCCCTTCCATTTCTATTTGTGGCTATATATAAAGTAGTAAGTATTAGTGAAATTCAATTCATGTAATTTGACCAAAGAAACAGATAATTTTTCTCTTCATTATTAATTGCGCCTACTTTTTGAGATTTATGCCTTTTAAAGATGTAAAGAGAGAATTAGATTATTTTCATTCAATATTGTGTTTCTCTTTTACACATCAAAAAAACAAAAAAAAATCAAAGTTTTTTAATTCAAGGTTTTTCACAAAAATTAAATACTTCTATTAAATAAAGAAAATAATTACGTAAAAAGTAATATAAATTACAATACTAAACAAATCAAAATATGTAAAAGGCATTAAAAATTGATTGACTCTTAAAATTCCATCAGTGCCACACGTAAAAGTAGTATAAATCACAATAATTAACAACTTAAAATATTTAAAAGACATTAAAAATTTGGTTGATTCTCCAAATCCTATCAATGCCAGATAAATTGAAGTAAATGAAATAACATATATTATCTGAAAATTATGTAGAAAGTACTATAAATCATAATAATTAACAACTTAAATATCTAAAAACTATATTAAAATGTAGTTTACTCTCCGAATTCTATCAGTGCCACATAAACTGGACAGAGAGAGTATCATATATTATCTGAAAATTATGTAAAAAAAATATTATAAATCACAATAATTAACAACTTAAAAATTAAAAAATTATACAAAAAAAATTGATCGACTCTTAAAATTCCATCTATGTAACATAAATTGGGACGTAATAAAAATTATGTAAGAAATACAATAAATCATAATACTAATTAACAACTTAAAATATTTAAAATCATACAAAAAATTGATTGACCGATTAAATTTTATCTGTATTGCATAAATTGGGACCAAGAAAGTAACATATATTGGGCCCGTGCTGGCACGGGCTCTCTGTGTCTAGTGTTATTAGAAATGTGGTGGGAAGCGCTTTGACCTTTGAACCAGGAGACCAAGTGTGGACACGGACTGTTAGATATAAGTAATATATATGATTACTAGTCTGGGCAACATAAGCTACCTGTGAAGATATTTGCTTACTTTATATTAAAAAAAAGTCATTGTATATCCTGCCTCCGATAAAGAGAACATCTTATTAGTTGGATTATCGGTGGATTCAGTCTATCCAACATGATTTGGTCTATCATGTAAAGAATAACAAACACGAGTAAGGCCCAACTTGTTAAATCAGATACACCTTGACCTAGATTTTTCAAAACGACGTCCATCCTAGTTTTCAGTTTGAGATGCTTGAATATAAGAATTTGCAAATGTCACTGTATGACTAGAACGCTATCTATCTTTATTATTTATTGGTTAGAATTATCAATTAATGTGTATTACCTATAATTACCAAATAAATAATTTAATTAAATAAACATTTTTTTTACTTTTCTTTTTGGGTTTTTGGGCAAGAAAAGAACTATATTAACCTCAAACGTCAAAACAAATGAGCATTATAACCTACGTTGAAGTACCATTCTCTAAGAATGGCATTAAGACGCCTTTTATACTTGAAACTCGTATCGGAAACCAATCAAAATCATGTTTAAAAATCTCTCGCCAAGAGGATTTCCTATTAGTATTATTCATGTGTTATTTCTACACTTTGAATACGTTGCACATATAACGTGAACACTTCCTATCTCAAGGAAATCCAAAAAAACTCTATATTTCTTTTCTAAAAAAATAAAGCTCAATTACACTGAGCAGGACCAGTGCAAACTGGTAGATTCTAACATCTTCAAAAAAAAAAAAAAGTTACTAAAAGATGCACAAAACTTGGGATCTAATAAAGGGCAGTTCGGTGCACAAAGTATCCCGCGTTCGTAGAGCTCGGGGAAGAGCGCACCTCTAAAGGTGTGATGTAGACAACCTACCCTAATGCAAACTTTAGTAACTGCTTTCACTGCTCGAACCCGTGACCTATAAAACTTGGGAGCTACTATAAATTAATGAAGATCAAGCAGACTGAGCTCCAGCACAAACAGGTGGATTCTGCTTCCCTACAAAAGTAGGCTTGACATTCTCACAATTAGACTTCGCTGGTCCTTCCTTTCCATTGTAGGAAATGTCTATGTCTCCAACTTCCACTCTTTCACATGGTACTCCTTTACTGCACAGTAGAAGCACTGCGTCTTGTGTTCTTGATGTTCCCCTTACGTTCTTTATGCTCACTTTGCTTATCTTCACTTGTGATGGTAACTGCAAATAGTGCAAAAGAAAAAATAATCTAGAACTTACATAGAGTTTTAACTATTATACATGGACATCAGTGGTGGAATAAATTTTTTTACTAAGGGTGTCCGAGACTTGATTTACAGTATAACAAGTAATATCTGACTTAAATAAACAGTACTTCTCTCGTTTCACTTTGTTTATAATAGTTTGACTTGACATAAAATTTGACTAAAAATGAAGTCTTCTTAAACTTGTGGTTTTAAATATGTTATAACATTTGCACAACAATAAAACTTTTGAAACTTGTGGTCTTAAATATATCATTGCATTTGAGTGCCTATAAAAGCTTCTCACTAAAGAAAATAGGAATGTTCCATTCTTTATGGAACAAACTAATAGAAACGAAACATATAGTGCATGTGAAATAAAGTGGAACGACGGGAGCATAATTTTTCGGTGGAGGAGGTTCAACCGACCACCTCATTTCGCCAACCGTAGCTCTACCCTTATTGATAATGTAGAAGAATTTCTCCACTACCACGTCATTTAAAAGATAAGTGCACGTAGCTATACATACATAACTATAAGTGAAGAGTTCTTACATCTTTGTTGCATTGGTTGTATGGGCAATAGACTTGATCAATGACAATAGGGTTGCTAACATTTTGCACAATGATATCTTCATAGTGCAAATCCGTGACAACACCTTGATGTGAAGCTGGCCATGTCTTCACCCTAACACCATTATCAGTATTAATAAATGTGCAATTCTTCACATAAACTCCCACCACAGGCTTTTCACCAGGAGTCTTTCCAAGGCTTCCAACACTAATACCATGTCCAGGGCCACAAGTAACTCTAGTGATATAAAGCTGTTCCAATTCATCACCTACAGATATGCAGTCATCTCCTGTGCCAATTACACTATCCGTGATGTTCACGTTGCTCGATCGTGCAACGTGAATGCCATCGGTGTTGATGCTTTCCGGTGGAGCAGTGATTTTAACTCGGATAAATGTCAAGTTCTTGCAACCGTTCACATTGATATGGAACATTTTGCTGTCTTGTGAAGTTATGTCTTGGATTGTGGAATTTGTAAGGAAGTTGAAGCTCAAATTCTGTATCAGAGTAAAGGTGTATCAATGAGCACAATATTTACATAAGTTTAAGTAGTACAACATAAACTTTTTTATACAGCATCATACGTCTGAATATTTTTTTGCTGCTATAGCGAAATGTTGTTATAAAAAAATACTATATAATATAAAATACTATGAAAAATCTGTTTCCAAAAAAAAATTGATTGTTATAGTAAAATGTTGTTATAAAGGATGACTGATACAGAGAGATCTATAGAGATGTATAGACTATCTTAATTTTTTAATTAGAGATGTATTTTACTAAATTAATCTTATTAATATGCTTTTAGAAATTTAAATTTGACTATTACTCTTTCATTTGTTGTTTCTTAATGAATGTGCCACGTCAAATATGGATAAGTAAAATTACTCTTTCATTTGTTGTTTCTTAATGAATGTGTCACGTCAAACATGGATAAGTAAAGATGGAGAAGGGAGTAATAAGCCATGCATCATGCATGAACACAAAACTTAAGGGGAACCGAATTAGTGTAGACTTACATTGGGAAGATGGCAATTCTTAGATTTTGCACAATCATTCTGAGCCCAGGCAGCTTTACCTTGTCCATCAAAAATACCAGTTCCAGAAAGTGTGAAATGATCAAGATAATTAATTGTGAACCATTCACCTTCACCAGGGAGTTGTTTAGGATCTGCAGGAGCTTGTAAAGTGGCTTGGACTTGAATCTCCAAAGGTGCCTTGCATGGCCCTTGTAATTTTACTTTATTCATTGGAAATGTTCCTTTTGGTATCACTATTGTACTTGGGCTTGTAGCTGCACATGCCTCTTTAAAAGCATCCATCACTGCCTGTGTTTTTTTATTTTGTTGGTAGTCAACAAGATAATAGAATATTTATCATTATTAGTTTCCATTATACAAAAAAAAAAAATGAATTAAATATTTCCTCGTTTTCAATTTATATGATGATGTTTCACTAGTCAATCACGAAGTTTAAGGAAAAAGCTTTTGAACATGTGGTGATCTTAGATATATCATGAGATTCTTGTGACTATAAAAACATGTCATTAAGGATACTCCCTCTGTTCCTATTTACTTATCACTTTTTTAAGTTGTACATCCTTTAAGAAAATCATTAAGTAAAAGGTAATTTGACTAAATTATCCGTATTTATTACTCATCTTTATTTAATGTTTCTTTTTTTTGCACTATATTAATATCTCTCCATATTTCTCATTATTGTGTTTTGATTTTTTTTTTTTTTTTTGGATAGAGTTGTCTTTTGAACTGAGTGGGTGATAATATGGAGTGGGGAGAAAAAGAGGGTAAATCACATAGTACAACGTGTGTATGAACTGAATACCCAATAAAATCTAGTCCATCAATTTATTAGCTGACACGTGTCCAAAATCAGAATGGCTACTGGACAAACTGGAGGAAAGGGGCACCGGAGGGGAGCCAACTCCCTAACTTAAAATATTGGATTCGCTTGTACAGTAATTAAATTCATATGGCTATGTTTGATTGAACATAAAATTTAAGAAAAAGATTTTTAAAATTTGTGGTCTAAAATATACCATGAAATTAAGAGTAAAATAAAAAGTTTTAAATTGTTTCCAAATATATAAAAGTGTCATTCGTTTTGAAACATACTATTTCTTCTGTCCCAAATTAATTGTTATGTTTTCTTTTTAAAAGTCAATTTGACTCATTTTCGAAGTTACATTTGGATTAGATTCACTCAATATTTTAATTTGAAATTTATATATCTAAAAGCTATATGATATTAAGTATTACAAATTGCAACTTTTCTCATGTTAATTTGATCTAAAAATATTTTAAAATATTAGCCAAAATTCACATAGTTTAACTTTCGATCGACGAATAAAACATGACAACTAATGTGTACGGAGGGAATAGTAATAATGAAGTAATTAACGGAACAGAGAAAATATAGATCATATCCACTCTGAACCAGTTAATTCTGAATAATGTATGTGAAAATAGTTGATGAAAGTTACCAAGATCAAATTAAGTTAGCGTTTAGTCATAGATTTTGGATCATATTTTGAAAATTTACCTTCAAATATCTGTTTGACCATGAAATTTGATCAGAAGATTTTGAAAATCAGATTTTCAAATATTTCTTCAAAAAAAAATTTCAAGTAAAATATTTGTCCAAATACAACTTCAAAAACTCAAATTATCAAGTTTCAAATTTCAGCTTCAAAATCTATGAACAATCGGAAACTAAGTAGACGATGGTGAAAATGCATGATTTAACGTACCCTACTGATATCTCCATTAGGTGTTGCGCCATATTTGGTAACATCAAACACTGTTGGCGCTGGTGACTGAGCCTCTCCAAGTCGTGCTAAAAGTAGCATTAATATAAATGCAAATGATATCTTAATATTTAATTCCATTTTCTTTTTTTTCTTTTTTTTTTTTTGTATTTTATTTTATTGGGTATTTGTGTTTTTTATTGCGTTTGAAATGATAATGTGAAGGTTGAAGCCTTTTTATAGTGCCATTAACATGAATTTGAGACCATTAAATTTGTATCAGTATGAATAGGAATTTAGTGGTTCATTTTATATTTGATCTTTTTAGCCTCATGACTTATTCTTGTTATGCAAAACCAATTTATCTCCCAATTAGATGGTAAACATTAATTAGTATTCCCTTCCTCTAATTTTATGTGACATTATTTGACTTAACACGGTATTTAAGGTAAAAAGGAAGACTTTTGAAAATATTTGTGTGGCTATAAATCATTTTATTAAGGGTAAAGAGAGAATTTTAAAGTTTTTTTTTTTTTAATTATAGGAAATGTGACATTCTTTTGGGACGGATTAAAAAGAAAAGACGACAACAACAACAAACCCAGAATATTCCCACAAAGTGGGGTCTGGGGAGGGTAAGTGTACGCAGTCCATACCACTACCTCAGAGGTGAGATAAAGAGGTTGTTTCCGATAGTGAGGTGTGTGTCACATAAATGGAAACGGAGGAAGTATAATCTTCTATGGAGCAGCTTCATCATCATCATCATCATACCCAGTGTATTCCCACCAGGTGGGGTCTGGAGGGGGGGGGGTAAAGTGTATGCAGTCCATACCACTACCTCAGATGAAGTAGAGAGGCTGTTTCCGATAAGACCCCCGGCTCAGAACCGATAACAATAACACACAAAAATCACAAAAAAAATCATAAATCAAAAATCATAAACAATCATAAAATCAGAAATCATAAGAATCATAAAAATCCTAAGAATCGTAAAAATCATAAACAAAAATCATAAACCAACAGCAAAAAGGGTAACACATCGCTAGCAACTCGAAGAAGCAAGGCACTCACAGATCAATCCTATAGCCTAGTTATTCAAGATCACAAATATCACCAAGACAGCTCGAACAAGACTCTGCCTAAGAAACAACAGTCAAAGACATAAGCAAACACTCTTCCCTGCTAAAAATGAATAATTAGGTTGTGTTGAAAATTTAAACAACATTTAGCCAAAGAGCCAAGTTAGAAGGGTATAGAAGCTCTAGCAGTTAAATGTGTCCAAGTCATTGATTTAATTTTCATAATTTTCAAGCATTTTGGGACAAGAAATATATTTTTTAAAAAAAAAAAAAAGGAAAGAAGATTAATGCAGAAAACTAATATTTTAGTAGCTTATCTTTGCAACTTAGGGAATAATATTTACTAGCTAGCCAGCAATTAGTTAATACACCAGTTGTTAATTTTCTTTAAGTTATAGTCTTTCTCATCGGGAAATGTGGTTTTGTAGCTCGTTATAAATTTAATTTTAGTTTTATGTCATTTTTATAATAGATCTTCATTTTTACGCTTAAAAGATCTTAAAAAATAATCATTTTCTTTGTAAATAATTATAAGAAATAATTTAATAGTGTAAATACATATTCATGTAAGTATCTCCACTGTGCCCCTGTTAATCTTAAATTTTATATACTAATGTTTGAAGGGTATGACAAATTGACCACTACTATCATATGTGAGTTGTGATCTTCCAATTTCTTGGTTGTACCTTATTCTTTAATTTCTTATCAAAGGACAGCAGCACCTTGTTTTAACCCTGTCAATATTGCTGGTAGCCTGGTATAGTACATTAACTGCATTCTTAACTTTGGACACTAAGTCTGCTGTGTTTGTGTTACCTCCTAAATTTTTTAGTGCTTTTTACCAAAAAAATGTCGGTAAAAATATAGATAACTTTTAATATTACTACTTTTACTCCATCCATTTCACTTCGATTGACACCATTTCCATATTAACCTCTTTCAAAAGAGTCACATGTTTCTATATTTTCTTAACTAGAAGCTTTTACAAATTATAATCACACAAATGCTATGACATAATTAACATCACAAGTTTCAAAAGTCTTTTTTTCTTTAATAAACCTTACACCAAATCAAACTACAACAAACAAAACGAAATGAACAAAGTACCATTTGCTTGTACATATTCAACTTATTTTTTCACTTTTTTTATTTGGTATGATGATAACATGAGTTAAGCGTAAAAGATGAAACATGATCGGTGAAGATTCATATATCCAATCCCAACTTGTGGGTTGAGGTGTAGTTGTTGTTGCTTATTACCAAAATACTTGGGAACGTTAAAAGAAATTTTCAACTCAATCTACTGGGCCTCTAAACATACAAATTAAATACTACTCCCTTCGTTTCAAAAAGAATGACCTATTTTTCTTTTTAGTCCGTTTAAAAAAGAATGACTCTTTCCTTTTTTGGCAATACTTTAATTCTAACTTTCCACATGGCATGTTTAAGACCACAAGATTAAAGGGCATTTTGGTACATTTGCCATAACTTTAATTTAGGACCACAAGATTCAAAAGTCTTTTTTATTTTCTTAAACTTCGTGTCAAGTCAAACTAAATCATTCTTTTTGAAATGGAGGGAGTACATTTCTACTAAGTATTATACTACTCCCTCCGTCCCAATTTATGTGATGTACTTTGACTTGGCACGGAGTTTAAGAAATAAAGGAAGATTTTTGAAACTTGTGGTTTAAAATGAGTTATAGATATTTGTGTGGCTGTAAATCATTTCATTAAGGGTAAAGTGGGTATTTTAAAATTAAATTGTTACCAAATATAGAAATGTGTCATTCTTTTTGGGACTGACTAAAAAGGAAAGTGTGTCATATAAATTGGGACAGAGGGAGTAGTATTTTGTATGTTGAAAGGAAGTGTGGTTGAAGGAGTCTTACTCCAAAAGTATGCCCCACTAGAGTATGACATGGAGATTGCAGTGGAAACTAGAACAAACAACAATATTATGAAAGTCCAGTTGGCACCAATCAAAGCCTCAAGAACCTTATCCCACATCATAAATCCAATCTTCCCCCACATCCAAAAAACTTAGCCAATTTCCCTTCACACATCACAAAATTATCTAAAACATATTGCCCCCTCACATCACCATTCCAACAAAGAATTGGAATTCAATACCAAGCCAACAAAAGAAAGAAAAGGCTAATTCTTGTTTGAGAAGAGTAGTGAGCAATGGCTGCTTCCACACAATGCTTCTTGCACCAATACCATGCACTCTCTAGCCCTGCTAGAAGTAGAACACCCTCTGTTTCAACCCTTAAGCCTAACCAATTGGTTTGCCGTGCCCAAAAGCAAGAAGATGCCACCAACAACAACGGTGCCATCACTCGCCGATTGGCTCTCACTGTCCTCATTGGTGCTGCTGCCATTGGTTCAAAGGTTTCCCCTGCCGATGCTGCCTATGGAGAAGCTGGTAATTTTCCAAATAGCACTGTCACAATCTTGTACGAGTTTAACGTTTATATGCTGTATTTTGATACTTTTAGGTCATGCAAAAGTATATGTATATAATAAGTGGAACTATTCACCTGAAAAATAGAATACAATTCGTGATAACAAGTTAAATTACACAGATAGTGTGAAAATTCTACAAGTTAAATCATTTTTGTACACGTTCATTATGATCTGAATATTGATCTAAGGCACCTAGGTAAAACAACTTCTTACCTTGACTTATGTTGCTCGGATCCTCCAAAAGAAATGCGTTTTGGAGGATTCCACATGGGTACACCGACATTTTTTGAGGATCAGAGCAAGCATTAGCCCCTTACCAAAGTGAGTCACCTTTTTCGTACTTTGTTTTAGGTGTGCTTCATTAAGTCTTGGTAGTTAGCAATAACGTTGTCTAGATAGTAGTTAATATTTGTATCATGGTTTAAGATGATGATGGTTATTCAAGATGATGGCCTAGGTTCTGAAAGCATAGAATTGAACTTAATGACGGTGTTTGTGAATGCAGCAAATATTTTTGGTAAACCAAAGGAGAACACCGATTTCTTGCCATACAATGGAGATGGATTCAAGCTGCAAGTGCCAGCCAAATGGAACCCAAGCAAAGAAGTTGAGTACCCTGGTCAGGTTCTCAGATATGAAGACAACTTTGATTCCACCACCAATCTCATTGTCACAGTCACTCCAACTGACAAGAAGTCCATCACTGACTACGGCTCCCCCGAAGACTTCCTCTCTAAAGTAATATTCTATCTCTAAAAGCATGCATTTTATAATTCAGCAAAAGTGGTTAGCTCACAACTGAGTTTTGGTCTTGTTTTTTTCTTCCGAGCAGGTGGACTATCTGCTAGGCAAGCAAGCCTACTTTGGTAAAACTGATTCAGAGGTAAGTAATTATAACTACTACTGGCTTTTCATATGAGATGATTAGAACTAGCATTAAAGCTGGCGTCAATCAAGCACTCTGCACTTCTATGTAATTTGAGCTAGAGCATCTTCACTAATCTACCCGAAAAAGACCCTCCATTTGTCTCCAACAAAGAAAGGATAGAATGGTAGCTTCGAGATGTTTTTCAATTTCAATTTAAGAACAAGAGAGTCTAGAATTCGGTCAGTGTAAGCTACCCCGTAAATTAGTCCTCGATCGGCTAGGGAGCTCTCCTGAACTGGTGGTGTCATCGAGAAGGGGAGGCTCAAGTGGCAGAATGACTCGGTAAGATCATAATAAGTAATGGCTTTTGATCATACTACCATGAGATTTTCAACTTCAGCACCAACTAGTGCAAGAAGTAAAATGCATATCAGTTTGCTAACTGTAGCTGGCAGCTTTTTTTAATAAATCAAATGAACCATATAACACATGGAATGAGTGAAGAACAAAACTATGTGTCAGTCCCACGCAAGATGGAGTCGCTCCTTTCCTGCAATCGTCTAAATTTGTTTGTCAAAAGCACTACCTGAACCACGTATGGAAGAATTATCACACAAAAATGAAGTGGGAATTTGTTCGTGCAGGGTGGATTTGAATCTGGTGCAGTGGCAACTGCTAACCTCTTGGAGGCATCAAGCCCAACAGTGGGAGGAAAAGAGTACTACTTCTTGTCAATACTGACAAGAACTGCTGATGGAGATGAAGGTGGGAAGCACCAGCTGATCACAGCCACAGTGAATGATGGCAAACTTTACATTTGCAAGGCACAAGCTGGTGACAAGAGATGGTTTAAAGGTGCTAGAAAGTTTGTGGAGAATGCTGCCAGTTCTTTCAGTATTGCTTGAGAATGGGAAAACAAAAGAAAAACATTATTTAAGTTTGTATGTACCTAGTTCTCCCCCTCTTCAAAACTTATGGTGCTGAGATGAGTTGCTTAATTGGACTTTTTTTTTCTCTTTTCAACCAACCCCAAGAAAGTTTTTTAGACATGTTTGAAGTACTGTTGGAGGAAGCTTAATGTTAATAATTTCATATTTTCTTCGCATATATTTGACACCCTTTTCCACCTCCTCTCTCTCCCCTCACACACACACTTCACAATCCCAACATAGACAGATAGCAAATGAAACATCTGTTGATGGATTACTATTTGTTAAAAGGTCTAGAACCACCGAGTGATGTGGTAGAATGTCCCCGGCCCTTAATCAGAGATCTTGAATTCAAAGCCGGGTAACAAGAAATTTCCAATGCCGTATCACCCCTTAGATGGGCGCTACAGGGTACAAATTTAGATTAGTCGAGGTCAGTGAATTTCAGGTACCAAATACAACAACAATACATCCAGTGTATGTAACCTCACACAGCATCTGGGGAGGGTAGTGTCTACGTAAACCTTACCCCTACCCTTGAGAGGTAGAGGTTGTTTCCGATAGACCTTCCGCTCAAGGAAAAACATAACAAAGCAGTCCAACAAAAGAAATAGCATAAGTGAAGCAACCATGACTAAATACAAAAGATGGCACTACAAAGCATTCTGAAAAAGAAAAAAACAGTATTCAACAACAACAAAAAACCCAGTGTAATAGAACAAAATAATACTAGTCAGAAGTCCAGGAAACAACATAATACTATAGTCGAAGTACAAGAAACAACATATAGTAATAGAAATTGAAAAACAAGAAATTACAAGAGTAATACTACGACTTACTAGTATTACTCTTGAAAAAAGATTTATCTCTTTTTCGTTTGCTCTTCTCTTTTGGGTTATTGTAAGGAGCTCAACACAATTCTCATATGCAAATTTATGGTATGGTAGGACTGAGCTGCAGACTAAATTTAGTCCAGTCCATCTTACTCCTGAAAGATAAGAGAGCTTACAAAGCTACTTTAGTAAAGGTTGATGAAAATATTTAAAGAAATGACAAAAAGAATTGATCTGGTATTAAAGCTTCTAGTTTTATAGTGATGTACCAATAGGCAATAACATGCCTTAGTGAATAACAGCGACAACCCCACTCAAACTTCTCTTCTTCGCTCTACATTTTTGGGAAATAGAGCAAATGACACTGCACCTAACCTGTTCAAACCATTAACTACTTACCTACCTTAAACAGCAAGGGTCCATTAAAGACACAACAATCATTTAAATGGAAAAAGAAAATACTAAAATATGGACCTTAAACAGCAAGGGTCCATTAAAGACACAACAATCATTAAATGGAAAAAGAAAACACTAAAATATGGAGGAAGTACGTGATTTATTAAATGGACTGAATGCAAATTTCACATTCTTGTTTGTCATAAATGTTGGTTCGACATGAACGTAAAGAATATACACAGAAACCAGTGATAAAGATGAGAGGTATTTGTAACATTACACAATGCCCTTTTGCATCTTAGACATCAACTTCGCCCATTGCAGCAGTTCACACCATTACTAGTGCCATGTTGCCTCATGTTTACGCGATCCAAGCCCCATATACGAATTGTATGATCATCACTCGCAGATGCCAGCATATGAGGATTTCCTGGGTTCCAGCTAACACAGTTCACCGTCCCAGAATGTCCAGCCAATTTCCCAACAAGTTCACCTGAGCCTCTGTGCCATATATAAACCTAAAATATTGCAATAGACCAAGATTAGAGTCTCTCAAGGATAAAAGGTTTATGGTAGACTAGAACTCTAGATGATACAAGGTCAGAATCAATATCGGGCAACATATTTCTGTGATTTGTGCCAGTAATAGAGAAATGGAAAAATAATCTTTTCACTATCAAAAATTTACTTCTCTATCGTACATTCCAATGGGAGCAATAATGGATAGCACACAAATTACATTTGAATTACAATTAGTAATATTTTCCATCCCAAAAGTTCACATTTAAGAGCACACGGTGAACTGCACACCTAATAAGATTGATTTCTCTTCTGCTTCCCTCCAAATCTTTTTCCTCAAAAAATTGGACTTACCCCAAATAGGTCTCTCTTAATACTCAAATGTGTCGTTTCCAATGTATATTAAAGATTTTGTATTTCGTGACATCCTATTTTACAGGTTCAAATCAATATTATCCACAACCATTATGGAGTACAACTCTACAAGTCAAAATAATATTTTGAATTTCCGTGGAGTATCATTTTCATACTCAAATTTATGGCATATCCAAGTACATATATATCAGCTATTATTTACAACTGGACTGATAAGCAGACTAAAACCTTGATAGCATGTTAGAATGTTGCTGTGAGATACTACACCAGGAATATGCCATGAAATTCAGGATGTGCTCAACACCAAAGCCAAAAAAAGGTCAGCCCGATGCACTAAAGCTCCCGCTATGCGCGGGGTTCGGGGAAGGGCCGGACCACAATAACTTCCCAAAGCCTACAAAGCTCTAATCTATTTTTTATTTTTTTTTGATAACCTACAAAGCTCTTATTTAATTCCGCAATAACTTCTATAAATATGAAAGAATATAGAACACAACATACCCAGTATATTCCCACAAAGTGGGGTCTGGGGAGGGTAAGTGTACGCAGTCCGTACCACTACCTCAAAGGTGAGGTAGAGAGGTTGTTTCCGAAAGACCCCCCGGCTCAAGAAAATATGAAAGAATATATGACCACTAATTGCAGAAATGCAGGTCATATCACATTTTGGACTTTAAGGCTCTAATTAATCTCATGAAGATATACTTGATGTGTTCATTGATCATTATTCCTTCTTTTTTTTTTTCAGAAAACTTGAGTTATCCTTCTTCTTTGATAACTATTATAAATCTGCCTCACACTTCACATGGAAGTCATGTCTTGACGGCAGTAAAGAACAGCATGTCCTTGATATAAACTCATGATTATTGAGAGCAGTGGTTATTACAAAGGCAGCATGTGGGTCCAATTAGTATAATACACTTCACTAATGATAGAAGAAACTCAAAAAAAAAAAAGAGAGGTCAGACAGATTAGCTGAGGCAATTTTGAAATACTCAAACAAGACAAATACAACAGAAATAACTCTTTAGGGCATCATTTTACAAGAACCCTAGAAAAGGCAAAACAAATAATGTCACTTGCATTATGAAGCATAAACATGAAACATTTTATGCCAAAAATGATAACTTGTTAACAGGAATTTTTATGCAGGAACACATAGTTTCCTGATTCAGGTAAATGAAAGATGCTTTTATGGTCAAAAGACGCAACATATGCAATATGCAACCTAATTTGAGGAATAGAATATCAATTTATTCATGTGCTAAGAAGCATAAAAGGTACCCTAACAAAAGAAATGATACTGCAAATCAAATTGATTATGCTTCTAGATCAACAAGAGAAGTACCTGTGAGTCCTCGCTTCCACTGGCAATAAAAGCTTGATCTAGTCCTCCAAAGCAAGACCTCACAACGAACCGAGAACGTTTATGCCCCTTATATTTGGCTACGAGTTTTACAGTTCCCTCTATATTCCAGAGATGAATTTCTTGGTTTGAAAGACTAACCAATACATACTTTTTGTCCATGGACAATACAAATGAGGTTATTGCTTGATCCTCCTGAATTACTTTCTCTACTTTTGATTCCCATCCAAATAATACTATCATATTTTCTTTACAAACAGAGACAACATGCTTCCCATCACTTGATATCCCCAAGTCCGATATTCTAAGAGTCCTGTGGCCTTTCCAACATTCAAGCTCTTTCCCTTCCAAATCCCACATGCTAATGCTTTTGTCAGTTACACCACAGAATATCCTTTTTCCATCAGGAGCCCATCCACATGAGATCAAACCAAGGCCATTTTTAAAATAAATGTGTATACATTCACCGGACTCTACATCCCACCGTCTGACAACTTCCTCTACACCACAAGTGAGAAGCTGATGGTCATCAGGACTCCATGATATATAGGAGACAGATTTCTCGTGATCAGAAAATACGTGCTTCAAGCAGACACTTCCATCCAATTTGACCTATAAAGAGCAGAAAATGAGGGATGAACTTACATTCCATCTATTATCCTGATTAGTTCAAATCTTCATGATTAACAGCTCTCTTTTCCTTTGTTCCCAGAACTCCCTCCCCCACAATCCCTCATAAACACAACTTTTTTCTATTAAACTTCTAAACACAAACGTTTGTTTATTTAATCTTTATCAAACATGAAATGCACCTGATATTAGGATCTTACAATTTGGAAAGCGAACCTTGCATATCATATTCCTCCAAAATATAATCAAGCACCAAAAAGAAGACATGAACCCAATATGTCCAATATTAATCATTTGATAAGCAAAAAGAGGCATTATTCAGGAGTAAATACATTAGAACTCTGATTTCCAACCTACAATGCCAGTTGAATAAAGCACATCAAGACATCTGGAACTCTGACATTTCTTTTCTCGACAATTCGTTCAAAATTCCTTCATATGGTGAAGTAACATTAGATACAGCTTTCATGTTTTCTAAAGGACATGGAACACTTACATGTGTTTGTTTCTCTTTAAACTTCAATAAGGATATCATTATATGAACTACTCCCCCCTTTTCATTTTATGTAAGGGTGATTGATTCCGCACGGAGTTTAAACATGTTAATTTGACTTATATATTAGTGATAATGGGAGAGAATATTAAAGTAGAGGTTGAAAAGAGAAACAAACATCCCATCAAAGTTGAAGTGTGAATAGTTCAATGAATCCTTTAAGTCATTGAAAGTTGTACTTGCACAAAAAGAAAAGTGTCACACATTTTGCAACGTACAAGTGTGTCATATAAATTGGAACGGAAGGACAAACTAAAATGAAACTAAAGCTACAATATAAAATTGTATAAAATAGAAGAGTGTCAAACATTTTGCAAGTGGGAAGAGTGTCATATAAATTGGAATGGAATGACAAATTAAAATGGAACTAAAGCTAAAATATAAAAGTTAACGTTGATATTGTATTCAACTGATGTTCTATCAAATTGAATGATTTTTGCCAAGTATCAGTTAAAACATCATTGTCGTCTAGGTTAAAGAATCTAATGATAAATCCTGAATTAAGTTCTAGAAAACTTGTGGTCTTCCCAAAGGTTTGTCATTAATTCGATAAACCTCTAATGCAGAAAATGGCAGACAGGCAGCTAAGTAAGGCTCTTAGTTTTCCTTATTTTTTTAATAAATAACAGGACTCTTATTTTTCATGTAATTTATTTTAGCAACTTCTGCAAATCTGTCCACCAGATTTGTATAATTCACCCATCCCTTTCATAGTCATGCCCATTAACGTTTAACATGTCATCCAAACTATTTGACAACATATTCACCTTTAGCTATTGCATATTCACCATTTATTCCAATTGATCTGACTCTATTTCCAGGCTTCTTTCTAACTTTGGTGAAACAACCCAAAATTTAAGAAGGAAAAGAAGAAGAAAAAATACCAGAAGAAGAAAAAATACCCTAAGGGACCAGAGTAACAATCCCTGAACAGATATTCCCAAGAAGAGAAGAGAATTTAACAGAGAAAAGTAAACTTGACTTGTTTATTCATCCAAAAACTCATTACAAAATGATAGCTGAATACAGCTATATGTAGAAGTTGAATGCAGGAATTTGGGCGGGAAAGTCAGTTGGCACAGTTATAACAGCCAGCTCAACTAACTTCCAGAACAGTCATGTGACTCTCACATGCTTTCAACTAACTTTCCTGTTACTAACTACTGATCCTACTTAAAATCTATTAACAACTATTAACAACTAATTGATTCAGATTTTAGGATCATATCAATACTCTCCCCTTCAATTAATCCTTGTCCTCAAGGATTGAAATGAGGGAATTTGGCCTGGAAATCCTGAAGATCCTCCCAAGTGCTGTCTTCCTCAGCAGAATGAAACCATTTGACTAACACTTGAGCAGCAGCTGAGCCATGTTTAGGGACCATGCGCCTGTCCAGAATAGCCTCAGGCTCAGAGATGATACAACCAGCTCCAGAGTGGACAACTGGTAAGTGTGTAGAGGCACTATGAGACCCCAATTTCCTCTTAAGCTGAGAGATGTGGAAGGTGGGATGGATTTTGGTGTGAGGGGGCAGATCCAAAGTGTAAGCCACTTGACCAACTCTGGCAACAATCTGGAAAGGACCATAGAATTTGGCTGCTAGTTTCTGAAAAGAGTGACACTTCAATGATAGCTGCAAATTCACATATACCCAATCTTCTACAGCATAGCACCTATCAGTCCTCCTCTTGTCAGCTCTAGATTTCATCCTAGCTTGAGCCCTTTCCAAATGAAACTTTAGAGCCCTCAAAGTAGCTTCCCTGGCTTGGAGGCTTCTTTCCACCAGGTCAAGCTGAGAATCAAAAGGCATGTAAGGAAGTAAAGGAGGTGGCTTTTGACCATAGACAACCTCATATGGAGTGAAATGAGTAGAGGAGTGGTAAGTGGTATTGTACCACCACTCAGCTAAAGCCAACCACTTAGGCCACTCTCTAGGCTTCTCAGAGGTCATACACCTCAAGTAACATTCAAGACATCTATTGACCACTTCAGTTTGGCCATCAGTTTGCGGATGGTAAGCTGTAGAGGTCAATAAAGTGACATGCTGCAGCCTGAATAACTCCTTCCAAAACCTGCTAGTGAAAACCACATCTCTATCTGAAACAATGGACTTAGGCATCCCATGGAGCTTGAACACATTATCTAGAAAAATTTGAGCTACATCTGCAGCTGTGTAAGGGTGCTTCAAAGCCATGAAGTGAGCAGCCTTGCTCAGCCTATCTACCACCACAAAGATCACTTCCTTGCCATGAGCTCTAGGTAATCCCTCAATGAAGTCCATTGAGATATCATGCCAGACCATATTAGGGATGGGAAGGGGCTGAAGTAGACCAGGACTAGCCACATTTTCTCCCTTGCACTTCTGACAAACATCACATTCCCTTCTTGAGCTAGCACAGCACCAATACCCTCCCCTGATGCATCAGTTTCCACTATGAAATCCTTCTGAAAGTCAGGTAATGCCAATAAGTAAGAACAACTTTCAGTTTTTCAAATGCTGCAGTGGCTCCTTCATTCCAGCAGAACTGTCCCTTTTTCAACAAATTAGTGAGAGGTCTAGCAATAATACCATATCCTTGTATGAACCTCCTGAAGTAGCCTGTAAGACCTAAGAAACCCCTTAGAGCTTTGAGGTTAAAAGGTTGAGGCCAACTTACCACTGCTTCAATTTTCTGAGGATCTATAGCCACTCCACCAGCTGATATCATATGACCTAAGTAGTCAATTTGCTGCACCCCAAAAGCACACTTGCTCTTCTTGACAAACAACAACTTGGACCTAAGCACTTCAAAAACAGTTTCCAGATGTCTTAAGTGATCCTCCCAGGTGGCACTATATATCAAAATGTCATCAAAAAAGACAAGGACAAACTTCCTCAGAAATGGTTGAAAGATTTGGTTCATCAGACTTTGAAAAGTGGAGGGGGCATTAGTTAAGCCAAATGGCATAACTAAGAACTCATAATAGCCATGGTGAGTTTTAAATGCAGTTTTTGAGATGTCTTCCTCACACATTCTGATTTGATGGTAACCAGATCTCAAGTCTAGCTTGGAAAAGTAGTGTGCGCCAAATAGCTCATCCAACAACTCTTCTATCACAGGAATTGGGAACTTATCTTTCATAGTAGACTTGTTAAGCTCCCTGTAATCCACACACATCCTCCATGATCCATCCTTTTTCTTTACCATCACAATTGGTGAAGAATAAGGACTAGTATTGTTTCTGATCACTCCACCTTCTGGTAACTCATTCACCATTTTCTCTATTTCATTCTTCTGCATAGCTGGATATCTATAGGGCCTAATGTCAATAGGAGAAGTGCCCTCCTTCAAGATAATCTTCTGATCATGCTCTCTAGAAGGAGGTAGCCCCATAGGTGTGGCAAATATACTCTCATACTTGTCAAGAACTTGCTGCATATCTTCTTTGACTTCCAACTTCTCACCAGTTCCATCCATAGATAATAAGCTCATTGTAGATTTTGTTGTAGTTTCAGTAAATACTCCTACTGACATCATGCACAATTCTACACGCTTAGCTAATAATTTTTCCATCTTCCCTTGCTGTATCATTTTCATTTCAAGTGGCCTGACCCCCCTTAATGACACCTTCTGGCCAAATAAAGTGAACTCCATCTTCAATTGCTTGAAGTTCCTCATAATTGGATGCCAAGAACCATACTACAACCCCCGATAGGTAGGATTAACATATCTGATTTGAAGTTCACCCCTTGCAAACATAGTTGCTCTTGACCTTCCTTCCATTAGCTACTGACACAGAGAATGGGGTTATTGCAGTCAAATCACACCCCAACTTCTTAGCACTAACAAAATCTAGGAAGTTGTGGTTACTTCCGGTATCTATCAACACTTGTACTACCTTCCCCTATAATGACACAGTGACCCTCATGGTTCTAAAGTCATATGTACCATTCATAGCATGCATAGACATATAGGGCATAATAGCACCATCATAATCAGTCTCTAGACCTTGAGTAATCATAGTCAACAACTCACCAGTGTCCAGAAGGACATCTTCTTGTTCCTCCCCTGGATCTACACATTCCTTCATTTCAATTGCAAACAACTGTCTCTTATTTTTGCACACATGAGTAGGCCCAAACTTCTCATCACAGTTGAAACACAAGCCCTTAGCCCTCTTATCTTCCAGTTCACCAGGAATCAAGAACTTGGTCTTGTGGGGATATCTGGATTGACTACAAGGGACAATGTGAGTAGGCACCTTGAGAGGGTGGTGGTTGACTAGTTGAGTGGAAGTAGGATACCTTCCACTTGGTTTTGGTATAGAAGAAAAAGTTTTGGGGTTAGACTTGTTGAGGCCCAGTGTTTGTTCTTGAATCTTGGCCAAGTTAATAGCTCTCTGCAGAGTTCTTGGACCAAACATCTTAACTGTCAACCCAATTTCTGGTTTGAGTCCTCTAATGAAGCAACTGACAGCATACTCCTCTGATAACTCCACCCTAGTGAGGATTTCATCAAACAAATCAACATAATCTTGGACAGATGAATACCTGATGAAGGTCCTTCAAATCACCCATTGGATCATCATACAATTCCGTTCCAAATCTAGCATACAAACTGCTTATGTACTACCCCCAACTTGGCCATTCACGTGTCAGTCTGCTCTTCATGAAAACCTGATGCGATTGGAGTGCCTTACCCTCCAATTTGCAGGAAGCTAATTTTACCCTAGCCCCAGGTGGTGTTTCGTCCACCTCAAAGAACTGTTCGCACTTGTAAACCCAATCCCTTAGCCTAGATCCATCGAATTTTGGAAATTCTACCTGATAAGCCCTAGTTGGTAATTGATACTCTCCCTCTCTTCTCCCTCCTTCGTCACCAGCCCCTCTTTCTCCATTAGCCCCTTCTCCAGGAATTTCTGGTGCTCCATTTCCCATACCCATAATCAATCTTTTGATCTCATCCACTGCACGCGCAACTTTTTCATCAACTGATCTCCGCAATTTGTTAACAGACACGGATATTCCTTCCAATGACCCTCGAAGGCCATCCACATCCCTACGCAATTCATGAATTCTCGTGTTATGCTCCCCTATAGTATCTCGCACTGGTCCGAGAATGACCTGGCTCTGATACCAATGATACAACCCAAAATTTAAGAAGGAAAAGAAGAAGAAAAAATACCCTAAGGGACCAGAGTAACAATCCCTGAACAGATATTCCCAAGAAGAGAAGAGAATTTAACAGAGAAAAGTAAACTTGACTTGTTTATTCATCCAAAAACTCAATACAAAATGATAGCTGAATACAGCTATATGTAGAAGTTGAATGCAGGAATTTGGGCGGGAAAGTCAATTGGCACAGTTATAACAGCCAGCTCAACTAATTTCCGGAACAGTCATGTGACTCTCACATGCTTTCAACTAACTTTCCTGTTACTAACTACTAATCCTACTTAAAATCTATTAACAACTATTAACAACTAATTGATTCGGATTTTAGGATCATATCATTTGGAGACAATTTAACTTAAACTTCCCTCTTTTTTTTGATAAGGTAACTTAAACATTACATTTTACCCTTAATGACGGGCTTTTACAGCTACACAAATGTCATGACACGTTTAAAACCACAAGTTTTAAAAATCTTATAACTACACAAATGCTACGGTCTAATTAAGACTACAAATTTCAGAAGTCTTCCTTATTTCTTAACTACGTGCCCAGTCAAATAGGTTCAAGAAAATTGACATTGAGAGAGTAATAATGATGTACTTGTTTTGATGATTTGACAAACCTGTTGAGGGATCAGACCCACACCAGGTCTCTCTCAGGAGCAACAAGGAGATCAAGATCTCAGGGGGAACAAGTTGTATAATGCTCATTCAAGAGGAACTGTTTCAGCAAAGAGATCTTGTTTCATAAGGACCATAATGAGGGACTAGGTCCATTGTGATGCCAATATTTGCGGAATGCTGAAGATCTTCTAGGAACAGAATTCGAAGAAGGTGGTTACCAGCTCAGGGATAATCCGAGATACCAGTAATAGAGAAATTAAGAGAGATTAAGAGTAGAAGCTAAAAGAGAATAGTTGTATTGTATCAATGATGATCAATTGTACATAGCATTGTATCTATTTATCTAGTGACAAGGGAATGAAATGAAAAGAAAAGAGTTAGTTACACTTTACTGTTCACACTAACTAACTCTTAACTAACTTTCAAAATCCTAACTAACTTTATGACTTCCACTAACAGCTAACAGAATTAATGACACAATATTACTCCTCACTTTCTTCTTGTATCAATACCCCCTCCAATAGACCAGACTTGTCCTCAAGACTGAAATGAAGGAAATCTATGATGCAAATGTAGTCCCTTGTAGTAACCACTGTAAGTTTTTACACACAGAATTAGTCTGAACCCTTCTTCCATCAACCACACTTACTGATTGAGCCATGATATCACTAGCATGACATCCCAATTTCTTAGCCACTTCTTGGTCAATGAAATTATGTGTGCTACCAGTATCCACCAAGACTTGCAATGGCATCTTCTCATGATAACCAGTCACTCTAATTGTTTGATAGCCAGTAATCCCAGTAAAGGCCTGCAAAGATATAGTCATCAACTCTTCAGCCCCATTTATGACCTCCTGCTCAACTTCTTCCAATTTTGTTTCAACCATTATCTCATCATCAATAATATCTACCAAAAAGAGTTGTTTCTTAGATGCACACTTGTGGCCAAACACATACTTCTCATCACAAAAGAAGCATAGGCCCTTAGCCCTTTTCTCATCCATTTCTGCAGTTGTTAACCTCCTTCCAGGGTGATTTCCATTAAATTTTGAAGTCCCATAAGATTGAGCCTCCCCAGGTTTCTTGGAACTGGTAAATACTGTAGAAGATTTAGGGATAGGTGGTGGCTTATATTGATGAGAGTAGGTAACAGGGGACCAAGTGACTTGTTGGAAGACCTTAAACGCCATGAATTAGCTTGTGCCTCGAACACCTCCTCCTGTAATCTAGACAATTTGTAAGCCCGCATCAAGGTCCTTGGTGCTTGCATTCGAACTGACTTGTTCACTTCAGGCTTAAGACCCCCTAAATAACAACTGATAGCATTTTCTTGAGATAAATTCACAGCAGTTAGAAGCTTATCAAACTCAGCCTAATACTCTCTAACAGTGCCAGTTTGAGTCAAATTTTTGAGTGCCTCCATTGGATCTTCAAACCCTTCCCCGAACCTCTCGTTTAAAGCCAACACGTACTCAGTCCAACCCAACTCTACAGTTGAATTTCTGGATTTAACAAAGGATCGATGCCAAGCAATGGCTTCTCCTTCCAGGTGAATAGAGGCCATTTTCACCCTTTGCTCAAAAGGGACCTCATCAATTGAAAACAATTGATCTACTTTATATAACCATGCCCTCAAATCATGCCCAGAAAATCTTGGGAATTCTAACCGAGAAAAGCGAGTGAAGAAATTACCATTGTTGCCATTTTCCCTATGCCTTCCTTCATGCTGGAATTCCACAGAGCAACCTCTTCCTGTTGATGATTCTGCTCTTCCCGAATCCGGATATTTTTCCTTGTTGATAACTGCTAGTCGGGCCAAGTTTTCCTTCAATTCACCCATTTCTTTGTCAGCTTGAGAGTTTCTATCCATGATACTTGTCATTCCCTCCATTAATTTCTGGAGTTGTTCCTGCATCTGTGAAATTTTATCATCCATTCCCTCACTCGACTTATCTGGGTTTTTATCGCGAACTACCATGATTGATTGAGCCGAGAACCAGTGGCTCTGATACCAATTGATGCCAGTATTTGCGGAATGCTGAAGATCTTCTAGGAACAGAGTTCGAAGAAGGTGGTTACCAGCTCAGGGATAATCCGAGATACCAGTAATAGAGAAATTAAGAGAGATTAAGAGTAGAAGCTAGAAGAGAATAGTTGTATTGTATCAATGATGATCAATTGTACATAGCATTGTATCTATTTATCTAGTGACAAGGGAATGAAATGAAAAGAAAAGAGTTAGTTACACTTTACTGTTCACACCAACTAACTCTTAACTAACTTTATGACTTCCACTAACAACTAACAGAATTAATAACACAATATTACTCCTCACTTCCTTCTTGTATCAATACCCCCTCCAACAGACCAGACTTGTCCTCAAGACTGAAATGAAGGAAATCTATGATGCAAATGTAGTCCCTTGTAGTAACCACTGTAAGTTTTTACACACAGAATTAGTCTGAACCCTTCTTCCATCAACCACACTTACTGATTGAGCCATGATATCACTAGCATGACATCCCAATTTCTTAGCCACTTCTTGGTCAATGAAATTATGTGTGCTACCAGTATCCACCAAGACTTGCAATGGCATCTTCTCATGATAACCAGTCACTCTAATTGTTTGATAGCCAGTAATCCCAGTAAAGGCCTGCAAAGATATAGTCATCAACTCTTCAGCCCCATTTATGACCTCCTGCTCAACTTCTTCCAATTTTGTTTCAACCATTATCTCATCATCAATAATATCTACCAAAAAGAGTTGTTTCTTAGATGCACACTTGTGGCCAAACACATACTTCTCATCACAAAAGAAGCATAGGCCCTTAGCCCTTTTCTCATCCATTTCTGCAGCTGTTAACCTCCTTCCAGGGTGATTTCCATTAAATTTTGAAGTCCCATAAGATTGAGCCTCCCCAAGTTTCTTGGAACTGGTAAATACTGTAGAAGATTTAGGGATAGGTGGTGGCTTATATTGATTGGGAGTAGGTAACAGGGGACCAAGTGACTTGTTGGCAGACCTTAAACGCCATGAATTAGCTTGTGCCTCGAACACCTCCTCCTGTAATCTAGACAATTTGTAAGCCCGCATCAAGGTCCTTGGTGCTTGCATTCGAACTGACTTGTTCACTTCAGGCTTAAGACCCCCTAAATAACAACTGATAGCATTTTCTTGAGATAAATTCACAGCAGTTAGAAGCTTATCAAACTCAGCCTAATACTCTCTAACAGTGCCAGTTTGAGTCAAATTTTTGAGTGCCTCCATTGGATCTTCAAACCCTTCCCCGAACCTCTCGTTTAAAGCCAACACGTACTCAGTCCAACCCAACTCTACAGTTGAATTTCTGGATTTAACAAAGGATCGATGCCAAGCAATGGCTTCTCCTTCCAGGTGAATAGAGGCCATTTTCACCCTTTGCTCAAAAGGGACCTCATCAATTGAAAACAATTGATCTACTTTGTATAACCATGCCCTCAAATCATGCCCAGAAAATCTTGGGAATTCTAACCGAGAAAAGCGAGTGAAGAAATTACCATTGTTGCCATTTTCCCTATGCCTTCCTTCATGCTGGAATTCCACAGAGCAACCTCTTCCTGTTGATGATTCTGCTCTTCCCGAATCCGGATATTTTTCCTTGTTGATAACTGCTAGTCGGGCCAAGTTTTCCTTCAATTCACCCATTTCTTTGTCAGCTTGAGAGTTTCTATCCATGATACTTGTCATTCCCTCCATTAATTTCTGGAGTTGTTCCTGCATCTGTGAAATTTTATCATCCATTCCCTCACCCGACTTATCTGGGTTTTTATCGCGAACTACCATGATTGATTGAGCCGAGAACCAGTGGCTCTGATACCAATTGATGCCAGTATTTGCGGAATGCTGAAGATCTTCTAGGAACAGAGTTCGAAGAAGGTGGTTACCAGCTCAAGGATAATCCGAGATACCAGTAATAGAGAAATTAAGAGAGATTAAGAGTAGAAGCTAGAAGAGAATAGTTGTATTGTATCAATGATGATCAATTGTACATAGCATTGTATCTATTTATCTAGTGACAAGGGAATGAAATGAAAAGAAAAGAGTTAGTTACACTTTACTGTTCACACCAACTAACTCTTAACTAACTTTCGGAATCCTAACTAACTTTATGACTTCCACTAACAGCTAACAGAATTAATAACACTATATTACTCCTCACTTCCTTCTTGTATCACATTGGTCGTCGAACTTATAATACTCATTCAAGAGGAATTGTTTCAGCAGAGAAATCTTGTTTCATAGGGACCAGAATGAGGGACCAGGTCCATTGGTCGCTGAACTTTCTGGCAGTCAACAATACCGCTGCTAGTTGTACATTTTGTAGGAAAGTTGGTGGCATAGCAGCAGAGAAGAAGCAAGCTTTCTGATCTCGACCAATGAGAAACATTCAAGGGTTTCCCTCTCATTTGCTCCATATACACATAGATCATTGTGTGGAATGAATTGGGAATGGAGTCAGGAGGAACATGGTGAAAGGGGGAACTTCTGGTATGTTGATGAAAGGAGATGTGTGAGTTTGTGGTTGTCATCACCAAAACCTATCTTATTGTGTTCATGTGTTGATGACTGACAAACCTAGTTGAAGGACCAGGAACGACAACTAGTGTTCCAGTGTGCAGTTTTGCAGTTATACAAATTTGTCTTATTTGCCAGCTGTCTAGTACTTTTCTGGACAATGTCAGCACATTAGTGGGACAAATTTTTATTGGTCCTTCTTCAGCATCCAATGAGAAAGCTTCTCTCCCAATGCTCTTCCTATATATTCATCATCTTGAGGAGAGAAGTTGGGTATACTCAAAAAGGATCAATCTTTACAGCAAAAACCACTACTTCTCTTCAATCTCAAAGCTCCTACAACAAGGGACCTGTTTCTAGTCAAGATAGTCATTCTTAATCTATTGTTGTTTGAGTCTTTGTGATTGTGCTAAATTGTAAGCCTACTCCTCTCATGAGAAGAAAGTGTAGGTGTCACTATTTGACCTTTTTCTTGTGAATAAGTGTATCAACTACAGGTTGTTGATAGTTGGGCTAGAGTTAGCCAAGGTGTGTCGACTAGAGTTAGTTGACGGTATAGGTTATAGTTGGTATACTGTAGCATGGCTCGGTGTTATCATTAGCTCAAGGGGATGAGGTTAAGAGGTTAACCATAGGATTACGAGAGACAGTCTGTAATCCAACCATTGCTCTTGTTTTAGTGACATTTGTTGGTGAAATCCTACTGGGGTAGGTCGTGGTTTTTTTCTCTTAAGCAAGGAGTTTCCACGTAAAAATGCCTTGTTGTTACTTTCCTGCAAATTTACCTTTGTGTTCTTACTGTTCATCGTTCTCCTCATACAAGGACCAAGTATCGAATTAGGTTCTTGTTGTTGTGGTGGACTCGCACAAGCTAGCAATTGGTATCAGAGCGGGTTCTTTCTAAAAGGCTAAAACCTAGAAACGATCTCTTCTAATGGCTACTCCACCGAAAATGATGAGGAAGAATTGTGGTTTTCAAAGAAAAGGAAGTGCAAGCAAGTTTTCGAAGGAAAATGATTGTTGTCATAAATGGGGAAAACCTGAACACTTGGTCGCTGAACTTTCTGGCAGTCAAAAATACAACTGTTAGTTGTACTTTTTGCAGGAAAGTTGGTAGCACAGCAGCAAAGAAGAAGCAGGCTTTCCAACCTCGACCAATGAGAAACTTTCAAGGTTTTCCCTCTCATTTGCTCCATATACATATAGATCATTGTGTGGAATGAATTGGGAATGGAGTCAGGAGGAACATGGTGAAAGGGGGAACTTCTGTTATGTTGATGAAAGGAGATGTGTTGAGTTTGTGGTTGTCATCACCAAAGCCCATCTTATTGTGTTCATGTGTTGATGACTGACAAACCTAGTTGAAGGACCAGGTACGACAATTGGTGTTCCAGTTTGCAGTTTTGCAGTTATACATATTTGTCTTATGTGCCAGCTGTCTAGTACTTTTCTGGACAATGTCAGCACATTAGTGGGACGAATTTTTATTGGTCCTTCTTTAGCATCCAATGAGAAAACTTCTCTCCCAATGCTCTTCCTATATATTCATCTTCTTGAGGAGAGAAGTTGGGTATTTTTGCATATACTCAAAAAGGATCAATCTTTACAGCAAAAACCACATCACTTCAAGCTCAAAGCTCCTACAACAAGGGACCTGTTCCTAGTCAAGATAGTCATTCTTAGTCTATTGTTGTTTAAGTCTTTGTGATTGTGCTAAATTGTAAACCTACTCCTCTTATGAGAAGGAAGTGTAGGTGTCACTATTTGACCTTTTTCTTGTGAATAAGTGCATCAACTAGAGGTTGTTGAAAGTTGTGCTAGAGTTAGCCAATGTGTGTCGACTAGAGTTAGTTGAGGGTCTAGGCTATAGTTGGTATATTGTAGCATGGCTCGGTGTTATCATTAGCTCAAAGGGATGGGGTTAAGAGGTTGACCATAGGATTACGAGAGAGAGTCTGTAATCCAACCATTGCTCTTGTTTTAGTGATATTTGTTGGTGAAATCATACTGGGGTAGGTCATCGTTTTTTTTTCCTTGAGCAAGGAGTTTCCACGTAAAAATCCCTAGTTGTTACTTTCCTGCAAATTTACCTTTGTGTTCTTACTGTTCATCGTTCTCCTCATACAAGGACCATCGAATCAGGTCCTTGTTGCTGTGGTGGACTCGCACAAGCTAACAAATAACTTTGTTCTTAACAATGGAACAATAATGAGACTACAAAATCCAATTAGGTTGCATTGAACACCTCTCATAAAACTAACACGTCAGCGCTTATATAAAATCAGCATGCAATGATTATTTTTTTTGTGTGTGACCAGACATGGAGCAGTTACGACTTACTGAGAACATGACGATAGATAGAAAGGTGTGGAGAACACAGATTAGGGTAGAGGGTTAGGTCGTTGGAGCGAGTCTTAGCTAGTTGATAGGGTTACCTTGTGGTAGCCTGGCTAGTAGTCGTAGGGCTATGCATGTTTCTTGGAGTTTCTTGTACGTGATGATTTGGTGATGTGTGTGCTTTCGGTTAGTTAGCGTATAGTAATACTCTGTGGGTGTCTTGTTTCTTTTCTTCTTTATTGGTGTGTAATTACATCTTATTTTATGTTTTATTACGTCTTTGTATACTGTTTTGTGTTCTGAGCCGGGGTCTATCGAAAACAGTCTCTCTACTTCTTCTGATGTAGTGGTATGGACTGCGTACACTTTACCCTCCCCAGACCCCACAAAGAATTCACTGGGTATGTTGTTGTTGTGTGTGTGTTTGGGGGGTTGGGGGGGGGGGGGAGGGGGGAATTAAAAGAGGCATTATTGATATAGTTCAAAGCTTAGATGGAATGTTCTAAAAGAAGTACAACCAGAAGTTCAGTTACAACTTTCCCACCAAGGGTTATGGTGGGGTGGGATGAATCCATCCCTCCTTAACCAGCCGTCTCGAATTCGAGCCTGGGTATGGAAAAAAAAATCCAGCTAGGGAGCACTTCTTTCCCCCTCCCCCTCTTCCCCAGGGTTCTGGTGGGGTGGGATGAATCCATCCATCCTTAACCAGCAGTCTCAGGTTCGAGCCCTGAGTACAAAAAGAATCTGCGGTGCAAATCCAGATTAGTCGGGACCCTAATACGGGTAATAGACACCAAGTGGGAATTAAAAAAACATATAGTTACAACTTCAACATCATCTATATTATGTTGCACCAAAAAGAAAGAAAAATCATATCACTTTGATTACTCTTTCTGGCTCTACAACATATGCACTGTCTTTTTGCTAGATCCTAGAAAAGATCAAAATATTCAAATAATTGAAAATTATATAGTGCAAAGTACAAGTCAATGAATAATTAACATTAAATCTCCTCTTACACCAAAAGAACTTGGCAAAACACAAGGAAATATAATAACTACTACACTTATAACACAACAAAAACATTAACTGCTGCAGAGTTGGTCAAGATGTTAGGAAGTTCCAATTAGGTTTCAACATAACAACATAAAAACTGAATCATACATCCAAGTCCTGAGTTTAACAGCAATACTAGTCAGAAACAACAAATGTGTCAGTAATAGTCACTGGCCTTTTAACATTCAAACAATGGCAGACTACTTTTCTTTGGATTGCAAAGTAGGATTCTTGATAAATTTAATTGTAATAAGCTGCAAATCATGTGGATCTGAAAATTAGAAAGGATGAGGAGGCTTCACTGTTACATGCAGACATGTAGAGTTGTCTCAGTGTCGATCTAGCTTTGCATACAGATATACCTGTTGGACCCCCTACTTCCAAAATTCTATGCATGGGTGGTTTCCTCAGACTAATAGGGCCACAAACTATCTGATTATAGTCGATCCTAAAAGATCTCTCGTGGAAGTTTATACAACTTGCAATTATAGTGTGCTATCCAATAATTACGCCTCAATTTTAAACTAGTTGGAATCTATTACATTTCTTTATCTTTTGTATCGTCTTATCCAAGCCTGCTTGTGTACCTTGACTATTCCACTGGGTATCTGCTACCTTCCACCAACACAGGTACCGGGCAACTCTGCCTATCAAGGGTCAAGCACATAGGTAAAATCTATTCCACTGGGTAGCTAGTACCTTCCACCAACATAAGTACCGGTAACTTTGCCCGACAAGGTTCAAGCAGATGGGAAAAAATTACTTAAGAGTTTTTTGCTTCGAATTTAAACCTGAGACCTCGTGGGAAGAAATCGCCTAGCTGGAACAGGCTATATGAATCCTTATTTATTTATATTTTTTGATAACTATGGTGTCCTGACCAGCTTGCGTGCACCTCGACTAATTCCATGAGATACCTGCCACCTTCCACCAGCAACAGGTATCAGGTAACTCTGTCCTTCAAGGCTAGGGAAAAGGGGAAGAAATCAACAGGTACCAAGTAACTATGTCCTTCAAGGCTAGAGAAAAGGGGAAGAAATCACCTATTTTTTTTCTCTTCTAGGATTTGAACGTGAAACCTTATGGTTCTCAACCCACTTCATTGACCACTAAGCCACACCCTTTGGCGGCTGGTTGCTATATGAATCCTTTATATCCATTCAAATTCACTTGAGCCCATTTCATTCTGTTTATAATTTAATCTTTTGGGACAAAATAAAAGGCAAATTAAGGGTTCTCTCTAAAACTATGGTATCATACGATTTATAATCAAATTTTAAAAAACTATCTAAAGCACCTGATCAAATGGAAATATGCCATAAAAAAACGAACAAACCTTAATCTCAACCAGTTGATATCACTTCTACAAATACTTTGCTTTCATTGTGTTCATGTTGTATTACTATATGAGGTCGTGGAAACCACGAAAGTTTGAGCACCCATATGTGGCACTCCATGAGACTGAAGCATACAAGATACTAATCGTTTAAAGCAGAAGTGGACATATGAAAGCAACTGTGACATAAGATGCCTAAAGTGGAGGGAAAAAAAATCAATAAAAAGCAAAGTAACAATTGATCTAAGTTGAAAAACAACAATTGATATGACGACAAAACGAAGAGAATCTAAACATACCTCCCATATAATTACTGAACCATCGCGAGATGACGAGGCTAAGTACTTTCCATTATGGGAAAACTGCAAGAACCAGACTTCATCCTTGTGTTCACGTAATATCTGGTGCAGTAGAAGCAATGAAGAAACAATTAGAGCTTACGGTGATTAACAAATTGTATCTGCAAGAAATCAGACTCCACTATCAATGATTGCTCTAAAATGACTTATAACACAAAAACCAGTTCGTTGGTAAATGATAACAAGCAGAAAGCTAGTGAAGCTCAATTTTATCAAGCACATTTACAACTCCTTGGCACTTTAACCAACCCCTCCACCCCACCCCAAGGCCAGTTCTTTCTGCTTTCACTTAAATCACAGTGGATCCAACCACATCGTCTGGTTAAAACACCCCAAATATAAGGTCAACTTGCAAATAGTAAAAACAACATGAACAATGAACAAAAGTTACTCCTCAGTCCCAAACAAAGCCAAAAATTAGAGAATAGAAAGGACATACTTGTTTACACAAAACAATATAACGAGAAATGAGATGTTGTGCCTACAGGTACTGACTTTTCATTGATTCAAAAGTTTGGCAAAAATCCATGAAACATTTCATATTGTTGGGAGCAAGTCTCATAAAATGGTGGAAACAAGCTCAGTAAGGACCTGAAGATTATAAAGCTCCCCAGAAACCAATAGTGCTTACCTATTAACTCCAGCATCTTTCTAAGACATAAGAAATAAAATTGCATTCATTTTTTTCTGATTAGTAAATAAAAATTATGATACGACCGCATGCATTCCTCATATTAATTTACTCAAGGACAGAGGCTGCAATGAATATGCTTTTAGTTAGATTTCCGTTGTCGATAACTACTCAAAAGGAGCATTTTAGAGATCCACGACATTGAAATCTGGAGAGTCAAATCTCAGTTCATGAACAAAGTATTACATAAGCTTCTAGTCTTCTAGAGAGTTTCAATATGTACTTCTAATAGAGAGTTTCAATATGTACTTCTAATATTGAAGCAATTTGACATAGTTTTTTGTTTTTTTTTTGAAACTGAATTTGACATGGTTTTTTTCTGTGTGCAGGCACTAACTTGTTGCATTATTAATAAAAGTTCTTTTTGAAGGCGAGCACAATGGTAAGAATTGTTTCCATGTGCTAGGAGATTACTGGTTCAAGCCGTGAAAACAACATCCAATGTGAGGTAAGGATGCAAGGTAGTCTGGCCCTTCTACGCACCCCGCTCACATAGGGAGCTTAATGTATAGGACTGCCCTTTACACAGAAAAGATAAAACCTTGTATATTTCTTAAACTTGATGTAACAAATTAAATGTACCGACCCCATGTTACAACAATTTAACATTCCATGTAAATCCCGTACAGTCCAAATACAGCTGTAAGACAAGCCTTGTTTATTATCGTTACAACTTTAAATATATAAACAAGTCTTTTAAAAGAGCATATGCAAAAATTGGCAAAATCTTCAACCACAAAGAGTTAAATGAAACAAAGCATGAATTCGACGTATGGTTTTCATCCTAACGCCAACATATGTTATTCAAACAATGACAAAAAATAGAAGTGGCAACGCTTTTAACAACAATGACAATGTTTAGAACAAAGGAGAAAACTTGATCAATACTTCCCATCATATTCATTTACCACCACTAGCTATTGACTAAGATAATGATAGGACAAACTAGTGCTAGATTGCAAGATAATGGCATTGAACATGGAAAGAGTCTACTTTGCGCCTCACACAACTGACACAAGTTGTGTGAGGCTTCATTTTATTTCACAACTTGGTGGACCCAAAGTTGATGGACCAAAAGTGTAAGATTTGGGTCCACTAATTTGTGAATCAAAGCCTCACACAACTTGTGTCTATGATGTGAGGCACAAAATAAAGTTTCTTTGGGTTCACTAATTTGTGAATCAAAGCCTCACACAACTTGTGTCTATTGTGTGAGGCACAAAATAAAGTTTCTTTCTCTTGAACATGTCATACAATCAAGAGCGGAATCAAAAGGCTTGAATATCAAAAAGAACACCCAATTATTAATGTGATCTAACCTGCACTGTTAGAGATGGAATATGATCTCTTCCGCACTGATGATCAGTGAGCAGTGACATTTCACCTACCACAGAGTTGTGAAATCTACAAGCATCTAGTTGCAAGTCAAGAGCCTGTTCAACAAGATGTACCAATCTCTTTTCTGGAACCATAACTGTTGGGGGAAGCAATCTTTGCAATTCTTCTAGAAGCTTTGTACGTGACTTTATACCTTGACCTGATACCCCAGAAAGAACCCGCTGAGAAGGTGATATAATGCATGAGGAAAGATGATGGACTCTATCATTGTTAATGCAAAGAGGTGAAATCTCGTCCCTCAGTGTCTTCAGGGCATCCATGACTTTTTCGTTGTCCAACAGTTCCAAAAACTTCTGCTCCAATATCACAAAAGATGCCAACTTAACAATTTTTTCATCCACCAGACCAATCTTTCGCAATGTGCTTAAACTTTCATCCCATTTACCATCAAGAATTTGCTGCATAAACAAATTTATGACAGAAGAGTGCAAGGGTAACCCTGACTCTTCCTCTAGACAGGCCCCAGTCTTTTTGTAACCAAGAGAATATAATGCCTCAGTTATAATCCGAACAAATTCGACTTTCTTGACAACTCCTTTTGTACCAACAACCTCATCGTCCCCTTGAAGAGCCAGGGGTCGAGCCATCGAGTCACTCAATGAACAACTTGCAGGATTTCTAACAAATGTTCTGTCTGAAATATCTATCAATTGTCCAGAGGATACCTTCACACGTTTTGATGGTGGTTCATCATCCTCCGCAGCTCCCATGAAACGAACACCTCAGCCCATATATAATAGCAGGAGGAAGACAACTGAAAATTTGAAACTGTAGGCCTCAATCCTGCAATTAACAAAAGGAGACTCTCCTATGTAACACCAGACAAGGAAACAACATAAAATTAATTAAATAGAAACAGAAAAGAGAAAGAAGGCAATACGCAGGATCCACTTTCAACAATCTAAGAATAGAAAGGAAAATGATAGTAATGAGACAGTGAGCAAGACAGAGAGTTGAAAGAAAAAACTGCAACAGACAAAAGTATACACTAATCCTAAGTTGCGCGGACTCCTCACTCCCAATGCTGCACCCGTGTTGGATTTCCAAAAATACACTACTTTTGGAGAATCCGACACGCACCTGCTGACAGTTTTGAAGATTCTAAGCAACATAGCACTAATCTTTTTTATAAGTATGTAATCATTGTATTGATGAAGATTGCCTAGCATTGAGCAAGAGCATCGTCTGATACTAATATCAGATGCAAATGTAACCAATAAAATATATGAAAGAAAATTGTTTCGACAGATTCGTGACGAATACAGCTGCCAGTTCCAACCAGTCAAGAGCTTCTAAAAATCACCTACCAACACCTTAAACAGAATATTTAGAGTTACCGGATAAAATGCCATCACGAGGTGCAACCAGTAATATTAGACCTGATGCCAGACACCAGTAATTGCTTTTGCTACTAATTGGTTTTGCTTGCTTAAGTTGAAACTCTATACACAAAGGGCTCCCCCAGAACTAGAGGTATGGAACCATACACAAGGTACAACACATAAAATTTCCTTTTAACAATTATGAGAGAGAGAGAGGAGAGGTAGGAAGGGGCAGCCTGAATTAAAAGCTTAATGAACATACGGCCTAAATAGACATCCAGAATTCATACAAATAGTTATCCAAACACTGAACAACCTGCCTAGTATATTGCTCCCGCGAAGTCCACATTAACATCAAAGGAGCATTTGCTACCATTTTCATTTAATAGCCTATTCGGTCTTCTCAATACCAGCCTCCAGATCAAACAACATTACCAGCTAATAACTCCCCAAAATAAGAGAACTGATGCAAACAGAGAAATTTCAATTTCCACCAGAAGGAGATTACACAAAATACAAATGTTCTTACCAGTGTGCATGCAAGTCCTCCATTAATCAACACTCAATCTAGGTAGTTAATGTAAAATGAATGCATAAATTCAACTCTAAGAGATGTTACCACTATCGACTTGATAGCTCTATCCAGAGTAGCTTGGCCACTAATGGGAAGAGTCTAGTCCTCTTCCTCAAGGCCATAAATTGGGTCACAACAAAGCTGGAGATATCAACAGAATCCCCCTCATTAGTAGCAAACATTTGAAAGACCTGGCTACACAAGGTAATCATTCTTTAGAAATAACAAACAAGGTTTACCCACTTAGCCCCTCAAAACTATTATGATCAAGAATGATAGTGATGAGTCTTAAGACACTTAAACCTTCTATGATCAACAATGAACTAATTAAGGACAATTCACTCCAAATGCAATTACATTTACAGAAAATCTAAACCAGTCCTCTCCACCAACAGCACTCCATCAACAGCACCAACAACGGATCTTGATGAAAAGATCCAATCGGAACTACAAGTCACCCAACAACAAACTTAAAAATTAGTGCATTCCTCAAACAGGAAAAAGAAAAAAAAAATACAATACAACACCGTAAGAACAACAATGGCAATCAGTTTATAGATTCTATATTCACTAATAAGATAAAGAAGGTGATAGCAAACTTGTGCAAAAATCAACTCAAAATGCATCTGCTTAACTTAACGTCTACAAACCATATTATTCTTAGTAAAATAAGCATACGCAAAATACCATTCAACAAATCCAACAAACAAAATCAAGAACGAATATTATCTTCAAGTAAATGTCCTAATTGGCCAAGTAAACTAATTCAACTCAAAATGCATCTGCTTAACTTCTGGAAACCATATTCTTCTTAGTAAAATAAGTAATACTACAATCAGACTATAGATAATCCACTAATACCATTCAACAAATCCAACAAACAAAATCAAGAAAACATTTCCGTAAAAGAAAAGCAAAAGCAGACTTAAGAAAGATTACCAGAAAATAAAAGAATATTATCAAGAAAGATAGGGGAAGAATCTGCAATACCCAGATAGCAATTTCAAGATTCAGATCAAAATGGATACCCACTGATTGTATTCTTTGTCTGTCGGTAAGCTAAGACTAGTAGATTAGGTGAGAGAGAGAAAAGAGAATTTCAAGAAAGCTAAAAAAATAAATAAAAAGGGTAATACGATTGATTGTTAATGGAGATTTATGTGAATACAGAAATGGAGCAAAGAGTTGTTTGGCAATTTTCTATTTTATACTTCGTAAGTAAGGTAGTATTATACTAATCTATTTGCGTGGATTAAGGAACCACCTCTCAAAGCTTCTAAGCCGGACTATTGTGGATGTAATAATAATATATTCAGTGTAATTGTAGAATGGGTGAGGGTGATAGTATGTAGCTTTATTCCTATTTATAAGCAGAGAAATTATTTTGCATAAATTTTCAACTTAGGTAATTATATCAAAAAATAAGAATATAGTGAAAGCAGTCGTATAAATATAAAATCAATGAGAAGGGACAACAAACAAATAAAATGGTATTATAAGCAAATAAAATCAACATATAATATTAAAATCCAATAATAATAAGAATAAGCTAGTAGGGGTTGTCATGTTTGGTACATAGAAGGAGTAGACAAAGTTATTGCATGGATTGAGATATCTCATGGAATTAATTATCCCACTATATATATGTGAAAACTTATTTTATCGTTGTAGTATAAATGGTGAAATAAATAATCTAGGAATTAATTAATACTCCTAACCAGATGCAGGATTAAAATAATCTTACGTTTTATCCTAGAATTACTATCCTTATCCCTCGTACCAAACGGTTCCTAAGAAACTAATAACACTACTGATTAGGAAACTAAACAACTTCGACTATTTTACTCTAATCCTCAATCTCTTTATTTTCTATTTAGAGTCCCGTCCTCGACAAATTAGATGTCATTAATTGACTTAAGTAAAATACAAAAGCCACAAAAAAACAAAAAAAAAATGCTCTCAGGCACTAATATCGAGGAAAACTTTGTACTAGCTGATCTTTAGCCAACTTTTAGCCTTTTTTCCTTTTGGGGGCTCCTACTCTGGCAAGATGAACGGAGTTAATGCATAGGGGAATATAGCATTTACTAAAATGCTAGTTTCAAATCATATGAGATCACTAAATGCCAGTCAGGAGCAGAAATATGGTATGAATGGAAAGAGTGTAGTAGAAATCTAATGAGGAGAGTTAGATTAGCATAAAACTCTAAAATGGTTGGTCTAAGTATTTATAGAAGCAAAAAAATCACAAAGGTAGGAAGTCATAAGATGGAAGACAAAGGACTATTTCTTGGGACTCTTCTGTACTGTTATGATCCGAGTCTACACCCTAGGCACGATCAGTACTTAGGACCACAAGTGATCCCAAGTGGACTTTTGGTACTGGCATGCTACTATAAAATCATCAATCTAAATGTCTAAGCGGAAGCTTTAGCATAACTAAAATGGGCAAAATAAAACAATTGTTTCAACATGTCTGAATATCTATTGTCTGAATAAGCCTCTACTAATAAAGACGAGTTGCTGGGACAAGACCCCCAACTAACTCTAAAACAATTGAAGTAAAAGTCCAAAACCAAACTAGCAAACTAAACTGATCCAAGGTCCCTGAATGATGAGGACTCACTAAGCGGACTGGAAATCCTGCTGAGCTTTCTAGCCACGAGTCAGGAAACAAGCACCTGAATCTATATCATAATAGGATATAGCGCAAGAGAAAGGTATGCGGTCGGTACTTTGTATGTACCGAGTATGTAAAATCATGCTAATAACTTTAAAAATCAAATAATAAACAATATCATGAAAACATGGATGAAATTCAAAAGTGGTAAAAGAATTTGAAAATGCATAAACCCAAGTTGTAAAACATATATTATTTTTTGTAATGAGAGCCAAAATATGTCTGAGCTGTAAACCTATGAGATCATAAACATTTAATATAATTAAATCTGACACTGGGAGTTTTTTATAACCAACATACATCTTGAGAGTTTTTTATAACCAACATACATCACGTGAGCTCGTGAAGTCCAACATATAATTCCACTTGGGAGGGCTACTCTATACTTTCCCAAGGGTATAGAACCTGTTTGATGTGGATCTACTACTGAGCCCTTTAGGCTAAGGGAGTTGACCTAACTGGCGAAATGACTCAAATCCTAATGTGGCAACATAGTTCTGGGACTTGGATTTTCTGAACCCGCGTCCTTTCGGTACTAAATACTACTCCCAAAATACTATACAATCATAGGCTCATAAATACGTAAATCTATATATCTGAAATTAGAGTATGATACTCAGCTGAAAATATTTGTTATCACAAATTATGAGTTTGTGAAGCTAAATAGTCATAAATCATGTTAAATCATTATTCAAGCATATAAACTAAAATGGGACTAATAAAATCATGTATAATCATAAAAATAAGAACTTTAACAATAGAATATCTTGCTATAATTGAAAACACAATAATTTGGATAATCGGGTAGTTAACCCTAACTTGAAATTATGAACTTCATAATTTGATTTCTGAAAAATGGAACATAAGAGCGAAAGAAAACTCTCATTGAAGATCCCACATACCTGCTTGCTGAAGAGTCTAGACAAAAAGCTTGAGATTTGGATTTGAAGATGAACCCTAGGTTTGTTCTTAGAGAGCTTTGTTTTCAACTTAGAACTTTTGAGCGTGAGAATGAGGAAAATTAGTGGATTAATCTGACTTAATCCCTCATGGGAACCCAAAACGACATGGTACAGGACTTAAAAGATAGGGAAATGACCAAACTATCCTATTTAAATGTTGCTAAAATTTTGCTAGGGCAGCATACCACGACTCATGTCACGAGTCATGGTCTAGAGTCATGGTCCAGAGTAAAACTCATACTCACACTCGTGGTCATTGGGAGCTTTTCAACTTTTGGATCATTTCTCTGAATTAGTTAGTACGAGTTATTGGATGATCAGTACTTTAATAGTACGACTCGTACACTTATCAATACAACCTGTTCATTGAAAGTATGACTCGTACAGTGACTACTGGTTTCGAGGGGACTTTGTTAAGTCTTTGGTCTGACCTTACGAGCTAAGGTATGGCTTATACAATGTCCCTATGACTCGTACAATAAGTCCTACTGGTCTAGAACTTTAAGTCTCAAACTTCGTGTTTTTGCACTAAGCATTGAGTATTCATAGGTTTGGAATCGGAGGTGTTACAATATCTCTCCCCCCCCCCCCCTCCGCGATATCATTCGTCCTCAAATAAAGACTAAAAATGAACTAAGAAGAAAGGGACTTACTAATACCGTGCGTCTGATTTACTGAAACTGATTACTAACATGATCTGGGCTGGTTTAGACTAGTGTGAAACTCAACTGAAATATATAAGTCACAAATGCATACATAGAAATCGCAAGGAACTGAAAGTACGTGAAACTTAGGAGAGTACTATAGGAGAAAAACTATTACCTCAAGCTATCTCGATGTTAGAAGGAAAAATATGGATACTTGGTCTTCATGTCTGTTTTGGCTTCCCAAGTAGCTCCCTTAATTGATTGATTTCTCCACAAGACCTTAACTGAAGTTATCCCCTTATTCCTCAACTTGCAAATCTGTCTATCTAGAATATCAACATGCACCTCTTCCTTAGAGAAAATATCCTTCATTCCAACACTCCCCAGAGGAATAACAAGTGATGGATTACCAATACATTTCTTCAACAATGATACATGGAACACTAGATGTACTGCTGCTAACTCCATGAATATCTCTAGATCATATGCTACCTTCCCCATCTTTCTTAAAATGTGGTACGGTACTAATGTACCGAGGACTAAGATTCCCCTTCTTACCAAACCTTATCACCTTTTTTATGGGTGAAACCTTCAGAAATACCCAATCATCTATCTCAAATTCAAGGTCCCTCTTTCTCACACCCGAATAAGATTTCTGGCGACTCTAAGCAGTCTTTAAATTTTCCCGAATCAACTGAACCTTCTCCATAACCTGATGAACTGAATCTATACCTATCAATGTAGCTTCACCTACTTAGAATCAACCAATATTAGACCTATATTTCTGCCCATAAGAGCCTCAAAAGGATCCATCTGGATGCTAGAGTGGTAACTATTATTATATGGAAACTCAATGAGAGGCAAGTGATCATCCTAATTACCTTTGAAATTGATCACGCAAGCCCTCAACATGTCCTCTAATGTCTAAATGGTACACTCTACCTGCCATCTGTCTGCAAATGAAAAGCTTTACTGAGATTTACTCAGGTACCATGACCTTTTTAGAAAGACTTCCAAAATTGAGATGCAAACTATGTACCCCTATCTGAAATGATAGACAAGTTGGAACTCCATGTAATCTGACCAACTCATAGATATAAAGTTTGGCATAGTCCTCTGCTGAATCTGTAGTCTTGACAGGCAAAAAGTGAGCTGATTTAGTCATCATGTCTACTATTACCCATATAGAATCATGATGACATTTCGTATAGGGTAAACATGTCACAAAATCCATGTTGATCATCTCCCATTTCCAAGCAGAATATTGATATCCTGAGCTATACTTCTAGGTCTCTGATGTTCAAGCTTCACATGCTGGTAGTTTGGACCCTTAGTCACGAATTCAATAATATCTCTCTTCATTCCATTCCACCAGTAGGCTTCCCGCAAATCATGGTACATTTTAGTTGATCTTAGTTGAATAGAATATCTAGAAATGTGAGCCTTAGTTAAAATTCACACTCTCAACCCATTTACATATGGAACATACGATCTGCCCTTATAAAGAAGAAAACAATCTCCCCATTGGAAGAAAACCTCCACTTTCTGATTATGGACAACATCCTTCAATTGGCACAAAATAGGAGCATTGTCTTGCTTTTCCTTAACTTTCATCACTAGTGAAGACTCTGAACCATTACACAACCATCCTCTAAATCTGTAAGATGAACTACTAGATGAGTAAGTTTGTGAGAATCCTTAGCCAATTCTTTCTTCTCTTCCTCGGCATGGGCCACACTACCCATGGACAACCTGTTAAAAGAATCGACTACCACATTGGCCTTATTTGGATGGTAAACCACACTCATGTCATAATCCTTGAGAAACTCAAGCCATCTATTTTGCCAAAAATTCAACTCCTTCTAACTAAACACATACTGTAGACTCATATGATCTATGAAGATATCTACATGGACCCCATAAAGTTAGTGCCGCCAAATCTTAAAAGAAAACATTACAGATGCTAACTTAAGGTAGTGAGTTGGGTAGTTCTTCTCATGGACTTTATGCTGTCTAGAAGCATAAGTAATGATCTTACCATTCTCTATCAAAACACAACCAAGGCCAACTCTGGAAGCATCATAGTAAACTACAAAATCGCTTGTTGTTGCATCCAACCGCACACACAAGTGTACGTGGTCATGCAAGTAATAAAGTGGCTCTTACGAGCCGAATATTGATCCTACTGGGACTTGTCGTTTAATTATTCACTTGACTAAATGAGTTATTGATTATTTATTCAAGCGAATGAACCAAGGATGCATTAAGTTTAAAAGATAAAACAAAATACTAAACTATAGTAATGGTGATAAACTCGGGGTTGAAACAATACTTAGGAGGATTCCAGGGTCAAGACATCTTGAACAATCAAGCAAAACTATACAATCTTATTGGTTAAGTTATTTATCTTGGTTGTTGATTCATAGCGTTAATTACATAATTATGGTCTTTCGAGCCTCTAATCGTCTATTTAAATTATCCTCACAACTAAATCATTGAGCAGGGATGTGGGAACTAATTCAAACGCATTTATATTTCATCCCGTATTGAGCCAAATGGGGCTAATTAGGTATATTCCTGTCCTAACTGCGAATCTTATCCTTAATTCATCTTAAAGACAAGAACCCATTCCTTATGTTCCATGTTCTAATCTAATGTTACTCCTTCCAGGCTCACAAAAGAAATATAGATGTATTCTAAAGGTCGCGAATCAATAGAATAGTAAGTGCAATAATATAAGAACAACCAATTGTGATAATTAACATTAACCAACTTGAAAATACGCTAAGCAATCATGTTCGTAGACTTAATCCTAGAAATAGGGTGTTTAACCACTCATAGTCATACAAAGAATCACCATTAATGAATTCATAAGTAAAACTACAAGAAAACTAGAAGTTAAAGGAAGAAAAACCCTAGAGTAGAGCCCTTGATGCCTTCTCCTCTCCCCAAATGTGTATTGTTCCAAAAGATGTTTGTAAATGTGGCTAAGTACTCCTTATATAATCCTTTAGGTCGTCCATAGGATTCCCCATACGAATTATATGCATTGACCAACTTTCCCTCAACTTAAAATAAGAGAAAAACCAACTTTTAGACGGTTTTGGGGGGGTTGCGTCACATGGCCAAGGGTGTGTGACGCAGGGATATAGCATGGCCCAAACAGTGTGTCCTCACCCTAGGGGGTACGATGTAAGTCCCCCTCTCATTCTATGGGGGGTGCGGCGCAAGAGCTGCTCCCCAAAGTGCGATCTCGGCCAATCTTTGTTCTTTTCTTCTCGTCTACTTGTTCCTTGTTTCCCCACTCCTAGTGGCTTGTTTGTAGATTTCATTTAGCTTCCATAATTGCTACAATGGTCTCCTACAACATTGCATAAAAACCATTAGTCCATACAACATAATAAAGCTTATCAAAGTACACTAGAACAATCATAGCGTAGACTAGCCAAACTTGTTTTCTTGTCTAAACTCTATTTGATCATTTTGACTCTTGAATTATTTCAAATGCACCTTAAACACACTAAACATATAAATTAGCGCACAAATACACAAATACACACTTTATACTTCATTAATCACATCAAGTTATCCTCAAAGCAAGCTAAACGCGCATAGATAATGTCACTTAGGTGTATAAATACGCCTAAGATCACCACCCCACACTTAAAGCCTTGATCATGCTCGAACAAATTTTTACACTAAACACAATAAAGGAAAACACTACATCACTACTTGAACTAAGACACTCAAGCAAGAGCTACGACGACTACATGAATAGCAAGTTCTATATTAAGCATGTCATATTACAATTGAAAACACATGAATACTACTTCAAGACTTCCTAGCCTCAAGAATTGACTACCAACTTGGAAAACTCATGCATATTACTCAACAAAGAGATCATATAAGTAAACTATCCATCCTTAAACATGCTCCCTCACTACAAGAGAGTCACCCACATTCACTCACAAATATGCAATTTATCACAAGAATGGGTGTTAGAATTAATCAAATTCCGCTCACTCTCGCAAGGAATTCACATGTGACATAAGATGAACCATAAGCTTGACCTTAGTGTAGTACTCCACTAATATCAAAATATCAAAGCTCAAGATCAATTAGGACTTTACGGGTTGTAATGTAGGCTAAGGGATGGGTAGGAACTATTCTGGCCAGTAATAGTGACTATGTTCCCTAGGAGCTTTAATACACTACAATTTACATTAAACTCATCTCCAACCAACCTATTTTTCACCACTTTTTTTTCCCCACCTCTCTTTTGTTTTGCCTCATATCTTTAAGCTAGCTTACACATCTTTAGTAGAGAGTATTTCCATCAACACATGATTCACTTATTTTGATTAATTTTTCCTTGCATTACATTACTCCTAATTAACAACACATAAAATTTTCCAACACACCAATATTTATTACTTTGGGGCTTCACTTTTGCTTTTTCTTCCTTCAGTTGCACACTTAATATCTTAATTTTTCAACTAAAACGCTTAGGAGTTTGAGATCAAATTACGGTCTATTGAAAGAAAGGCAATAAGCTACATATGAGACTACCAATGAATAGGCTAAAGACGCAATAGGGCTAACTAAGGTCATGCAAAAAGGGCAGATAAAGAAGGTATAAAACATGACTATCAAAGAAATGCCTATATCATCTCCTAACTCAACATTCTTTATTTCGCTTTGTAAACACACCGGGAAAGTGCTAGACATCAATATACAACATGGAATATAACAAAAACCTCAACACACCTAGCACATGTTCAACTCAACAGGGATCTCTATAGACTCTTAACCAAGCAATCACAAGAATTCAAATTTAAGCCAATATCACAAAAGAGTCAAATAAAAGAGCCTAGGTGTCTCATAGAAGTCATTCAATTTTTTTTCACAATATGCCTTAGAATTCAACACCAATTTGCATCAAGTAATCATGTGTAGCACCTAGCTAGAGCATCTCTATTTATTCCAAATGACAAAAACATTAAAATTACTCTTAAAAATCAAAAAGGATATTGGGTTCAAAAAGCTCCCCCTCGAAAAAGAACCGAAAAAAAATTGAGGGGTGGGTGAAGTGTGCTTCTACTAAACAGACCAAACAACAAAAACTGAAAATAAACAAAGATAAAATCTTTTTGTATTTTTTTTTTAAAATTCAGTCAAAAACTTGCAAATAAACAAAAATAGACATCCTATAGCTCACTTCACCCTAACCAATTGGAAGATTCCCTACCCCACACTTAATATCATATTTTGTCCCCAAAGTATAAATCAAAGAATGAAGAATAGAAATACTCCCTGAGGCTTCTAGGCCTAGCTAGTAGCATCATATCCAACAAGGAGGTTTGGAGGACCCCACACTTAGTTTTTTCCATGCTTCTTAGCTAAGATCTCAGGTACTCAGAATTCCCTTCAACCTGTCAACACAAAACAAAAACAAAACTAAAGGTGATACTAAAGAAAAACTAAAAACTAAAAATAACTAGCTACTACATGTTGGGTTGCCTCCCAACAAACGCCTAATTTAACGTCATGGCACGACCCATCAACTTTTTCATCCACATTGAGGATATGAATTTCACCCTCAACATCGTATCTACATTTTTGCTTTACTCATAGGGTGGTGGTACAAAGATGAAGGAACCAAGTAATGGATGGTGTATGTTAAACCGCTTGGCCCTGAGGTGAGGCATATTTCTTTGTTGTTTGTCTGGTGCAAACTTCAAAATGTAGGTGCCTTATTCCTAATCTTCATATTCTTCCACCAATTTAGATGACTTAAAAGAAATATCATCATCTAAACATAATGTAGAAAAGTTATTTGAATGAAGTTAAATACGTCCCACTTTCCCACTTGCACCTGCAACATGCTCACATTTATACTCTTTCTCAACGTCAGCCTCATTCAAAGAATGATAGTTGAATGGTTGAAATTCTTCTTTCCTCTCTAAAAAATGGCTAGTCTCCACAACTATTGGTGATTGGATATTAGACATCTCAATCTTTTTCATCAACTGAACATTCAAGTCATGAATATCTAAGTCAAATTGAGCAATCACTGAAATAAGTTCATCTCTCCTCTCTTTTAATTGGGTTGCCATGGTTGTGAGACCATCCCAGAGACATTTATAATATTTGAATTGTTGCTCTTGTTCCTTTAGCCAATAATCGTCTGCTTCCTCAGCTATATCATTCCTGCCAGCATCACAAACAATAGATTAATCTTAATAGGGGTTCAAGGGAGAGGCATAAAAGTTTGGACAGTTACTCTGATGGCTATTCTGTCCACCACATATATGACATATATTTAGTCCAAAAGATTGGGTAGGTGCACGCAACCCTCTCTCTAGAACATCATGACAATTACCATCCAAGTGTGGTCCTCCACAAAAATAACAAGAATCATCACTAGTTGTAACACCCCAAAAATCCAAGCTAAGAATTAAAATCATGCTTCAAGTGCATATGAGTCTAAACTTCATGTTTCAGCTGTATTAGAAGTGATTTAGATATGTATTAAGGCCTCAAGTAACTCCTAGCTCATAGCCAAGTTGAAATCTTCCTTACCGGTGATTTTCTTGTGAAGAGTCATGCCATAGTCAACTTACAAGGAGCATAACTCCTAGAATTGCTCCAATGGATATCCTGTCCATCACATATATGACATATATTCAGTCAAAAAGATAGTGTACGTGCACACAACCCTCTCTCTAGAACATAATGACAATTACCATCCAAGTGTGGTCCTCTACAAAAATAACAAGAATCAATACTAGTTGTAACACCCCAAAAATTCAAGATAAGAATTAGAATCATGATTCAAGTGCACGTGAGTCTAAACTTCATGTTTTAGCTTCATTAGAAGTGATTTAGATATGTATTAAGGCCTCAAGTAACTCCTAGCTCATAGCCAAGTTGAAATCTTCTTTACCGGTGGTTTTCTTGTGAAGAGTCATGCCATAGTCAACTTCAAATGATCATAACTCCTATATTATAATGAATTTTTGATCTCAAGACAAACCAAATTATAGATATTTGAATTACCTTTCCAATTCATCCAGATTCGCCTTAATCCGATGTTGGAGCTAAGAGTTATGGCCATTTTAGTGAAGCACTGTCCAGCAGTGAGAGCATACGAGCGTAGGTACGATCATGGTTACAACGTACGATCGTACCATGCTCCCATATGATCGAACATACCCGAAAACCTGAAGGTTGACATGTATACCTTCCAACCACGAAAGGGAAGCACGACCGTGGTTAGAAACCACGATCTTAGGTACGATCGTGACTTCTAAAGTTGATCCGGTTGAAACTCACGACCTACGAACCAAGGTACGATCATATATGGGTCCCACGATCATACCATGGCTGGTCTGATTATGTTTAGAGAACACAAAAGTCCAACCCATACCATAATCACAACCCACGATCATAGGTATAACCCACGATCATGGGATGGTCTCGTGGGTTCGTCCCAGCAGTTTTTCCAGTACATTTTTATATGGGCACCCTAGTCTTTTCCCACTCTTTTAACACCTAAACTACATCATTTTAACTATCCTATGGCTGAATATTAAGTCTAAGTTTACCCCAAGTCCCTCACTACTCAAAATTAAGTCGACACTTAGAGAGAAAACAAGAAAAGAGGCGATTTCTCTTCTCCAAGGCATAACTAGGGTTTATCTCCTTCAAGCTCCAAATTCAAGGCTTTCTCAAAGGTTTTCATCTCCAGTTATGTGGGATTTCATCAATGGGTATCCTTTCACCCATTGAGTCCCGAAATACATTCAGTTTCTCAGTTAAATTCATGATCTCGAAATTAGGGCTTTCATTACAGCCATGATTCTTCTTGTACTTCAGTTCCCCATAACTAGTAGACTATAAATATATGTTTCTACATAAAATTTAGTACATTAATAGTATCGTGTCCATGAACTCTAAATATAATGATATTCCATGATTTTTGGGCTTGTATTATGTAATTTCATATTCCATTCATATCATAAAAGTTGTCATGAATAGTTGCATTCTTTAGAGATGGCGGGTTATGAATACCTGATGACCTAGGATCCCATGCATTATTAATTAAACACTCGTTCCTCTTGGTTTACATGTTTTAGGATACTTTCAGATAGAAGGTCTGTTACTCAGTCTCAGTTTCTCCGTACCCTCAGTGTTATCGACCTGCAGAGTGATTTTTCGATAAAGTATATATATACTAAATAGTATTTTTAGATAAGACATACTATTAAAATATTCGCATCTTTATGAGTCAAGAATTAGGATTGTGGTCCAGCCTTCTAGGGTCATTCTAAAAGCTTAGCCCTCATGGGTATCTTATGTATTGCATTTTACTCTAGCCATCTCAGGTCCCCATAAACTTACAAGTCACAGTGTTCCGAAATACATGACGCGTATATATATACATATACTTTCTCATACAATGATCAGGATCTTCAGTTCATAACAGTAATATAAATGACATGCATGACATCCAGATATGCCATCAATGTTCTTGAACACTCTTTCTTAAAAGTAATTTTCCGATTAGTATGGTATCCGGAATGCCATCAATGATCGTGGATCAGTATTCTTATAAAAGAAAAAGTCACTAGTAGTATGGCAGTCAGGTATGGCATCCATGATTATCTCAGGTTGACATCTATATATGACATATCAAGTTGGTATTCAAATATGCCATCTCATCGAGCTATCAAATATGCTCAGTTGGGAGTAGTACTTAGCATCGAGTTGGACTAGGGTTTTGCAAGCAAAGACCCTATTCCCAGAACTATGTACCACCATAGGTTTGTTTATACCATATCAGATCAAATCATTCTTTATACCCTGGTAAATTATATTGGGCCTTCTTCGATGGGGTTCATGCATCGAACTCCCTGTTTAGCTCACATGGTTATATGTCGGTTAATAGTCTCTCCCACAATCTCACACTTTGGTATTTGCATGATCCTTAGTCCAGTCTATTTTACAATATCTCAGTTATATCAAAATATTTATGAAGTCAGTACTCATGATTATCCAGGTGGGTCTTTGCATCTTAGTATACCTCAGTAATATGTGATTGATTTAGATATTCTATCATTAGTACGTTAGTTTTCATACCTCTTATGATATTCAGAATGTCCTTGTACTCCTATAGTTCAGACTTAGATATTGCATAATTATGTACTCATTTTACTCAGCATATTACTATTTTTCAGTTACATGTTTAGTCACTTGGTTATTGCATCAGTTTACGTTCCTCACTCCATGTTTAGTTTATTTTCTCATAATCAGCATATATAGTGTAGTGCATATCTCATATGCTCAGTACATTCATAGTACTGATCACATACTTTTCCTTTGCGCTATATTGTCTTATAATATAGGTTCTGACGCTCACCATCCAGATCACGTTTATTATAATTCCGTACCTTATCAGCAGCAGTGTTTGGTGAGTCCTCATCATTTGAGGACTAGTTATCCGTATTTCATTTTATCTTATTTTAGTTTCACACAGCTAGATTTAGCTTGGGGCTTTTGCTAACAACTCTTCTTAGTAGAGGCTTTCAGAAATACAGTTAGATGTTCATCTTGGTGGTTTTAGACTCAAATATTGTTCTGTGTTTAATTATTATTTCATCATTCAGTTAAGATTCTGCACTATATTTTTATCAGTTATTTTAGTATCTATAATGTCATGCCAGGCCATGGGTTAGTTTGGGGTCACTTGTGACTCTAAGCACCGTGTTATGACTAGGAGATAGTCTCGGGTTGTGACACCGGTTAACCACCATCTATCCCAGGATGATATATCAAGAAGAGTGATAGAAAAGTAAAAGAAACTAAAAAGGTAACTTTGTAGAACAAATAAACTATGTACAACTAAAACAAATAACTAGAAAAAGTCTAATCTAGCTAAATAATTAACAACGAAGTCTCTGGCAACGGTACCAAAAACTTATTGCGTCTAACCGCACACGCAAGTGTACATGGTCGTGCAAGTAATAAAGTGACTCTTATGAGCCGAATATCGATCCCACAGGGATTTGTCGTTTAAATATTCACTAGACTAAACGAGTTCTTGATTATTTATTCAAGCGATTGAACCAAGGATACATTAAGTTTAAAAGATAAAACAAAACACTAAACTATACTAATGGTGATAAATTCGAGGTTGAAATGATACTTAGGAGGATTCCAGGGTGAAGGCTTCTTGAACAATCAAGCAAAGCTATACAATCTCGTTGGTTAAGTTATTTATCTTGGTTGTTGATTCACGGGGTTAATTACATGATTATGGTCTTCTGAGCCTCTAATCGTCTATTTAAATTAGCCTCACAACTACATTGTTGATTGGCGATGTGGGAACTAATTCAAACACATGTATATTTCATCCCGTATTTGACCCAAACGGGGCTAACTAGGTATATTTCTATCCTAATCGCCAATCTTATCCTGAATTCATCTTAAAGACAAGAACCCATTCCTTATGTTTCATGTTCTAATCTATTATTACTCCTTCCAGGCTCATAAAAGAAATAAAGATGTATTCTAAAGGTCGCGAATCAATAGAATAGTAAGTGCAAGAATATAAGAACAACCAATTGTGATAATTAACATTAACCAACTTGAAAATACGCTAAGCAATCATGTTCGTAGACTTAATCCTAGAAATAGGGTGTTTAACCACTCATAGTCATACAAAGAATCACTATTAATGAATTCATAAGTAAAACTACAAGAAAACTAGAAGTTAAAGGAAGAAAAACCCTAGAGTAGAGCCCTTGATGCCTTCTCCTCTCCCCAAATGTGTATTGTTCCAAAAGATGTTTGTAAATGTGGCTAAGTACTCCTTATATAATCCTTTAGGTCGTCCATAGGATTCCCCATACGAATTATATGCATTGACCAACTTTCCCTCAACTTAAAATAAGAGAAAAACCAACTTTTAGACGGTTTTGGGGGGGTTGCGTCACATGGCCAAGGGTGTGTGACGCAGGGCTAAGAATCAAATTGAGCTTAATTGCAAATAGTTCATATAAATGGGGGCTGAAAAGGTCCATGCAGTTGGTTCTCAAAGTAAAGCACCGAGACATGATGATTTTGATTCTGATTCTGATGAGGAGGCTACTTATCTGGATGACCAGGTGGTGGGTTTTTGGGCCAAAGCCCAAGGGTCTAATCAAGGCACTTAGCTCTAAGGTCAAGGGAATCAAGGTCAGAACTATTACAAGGACAACAACTATAATTTATCAGGGTGTAGAGATAGGAGTAGAGTCGAAGATGATTATTGGAAGAAGAGAGATGGTTACAAAAATGATAGAAGTGGCTTGTACGTTCCTCTCGATAGTTGTGAAGCTGAGTCAAGCAATGCTAGAATGGAGGATCTGCTTTCCAAATTTTTAAAAAGGGTAGATAGTACCGATGACATCTTTAAAAAGATTCGAGCAAATATTTTTGGGATGAGCTAAAAGGTAGAGTCACATACTACCTCTATTAAGAAACTTGAGTAGTAGTTCGACCAGATGTCTGTGACTTTGAATCAATGTCAGAAAGGTACACTTTCGAGCAACACTATCCAACATCTAAAAAATAAAAGTCATTGTATAGCTGTGACCACTAGAAGTGGTAAAATAACTACCAATGCTCCTATACCAGTGGTTGTTGATAATGATACCAAACCCGTTATGATTGACATTAAAAGGGTAGCCAAATCGGAAGATCAAGTTGTTGAGAAAAATTCGGCTGAAATGCTATCTTCAGTTACTGAAAAGAAGACCAAGGATAAAAAGGTGTAGGAAATGGAGGTCCTACAAATTGTTTCTCCCATTCCATGACCTCCTCTATTTTTTCCACATAGACTGAAGAAGAGAGCTGAAGAAATAAAGTATTACAAGTTTATTTTGATGTTGAAACAATTATGTATGAACATCCCTTTAGTAGAGGCACTTCAGCAAATGCTTAGCTATGCCAAGTTTATGAAGGATCTTGTGAAAAAAAAGGACCGTGAGCTTTGAGCCTGTTTATAATTTTCAGCATTTTAGTGCAATTGCTTCCCAGGCTCTTGTGCAGAAAAATGAAGATCTTGGAGCATTCTCTATTCCATGTACCATTAGGGCTTTTAACTTTGAGAAGGCTTTGAGTGACTTAGGTACTAGTATTAATCTGATGCTGTTAGCAGTATTTAGGTAGTTGGGGTTGGGGGCTTCCAAACCAACTTCGATGATACTTCTTATGGTAGTTCATACTGTGAAGAAGCTTGTGGGTATCTTACACGATGTTTTAGTAAAGGTTGAGTCGTTTATCTTTTCAGCTGATTTTGTCATCCTCGATTGTGAAGTTGATTTTGAGGTTCCCATCATCTTAGGGAGATGATTCCTATAAACTGGATGAGTATTAGTTGATGTAGAAACTGGATAGTTGAAGTTTTGAGGAAGTGAATTTCAATGTTTGCCAATCCATGAAGCAACTGAATGACATGCGAGTGGTCTTAGTTATTGATACAGTTGATGATGAGGCCTTGATAGTTCTTATTTAGGAGAGGCTTGGTGTTGAGGCACTAGCGGCAGTGATCATGAACTGTAAGGGTGATGATATTGATGAGTATGATGAGATGGTGAGCACACTTGCTGTTATAGATTCGTACTCTTATGCTCCAAAAAAGTTAGATTTGGATTTGAAGAATAAGGTAACTCCACCAGCCAATAACTTTACCAACCAAGCCTTTTATTAAGGAGCCTCATATCTTGGTGCTCAAAGCTCTCCTATCCTATCTTTGCTATGCTTTTTTGGGAGCCAACAACACTTTTCCAGTCATTATAGCAGAAGATTTAGTCAAATGGTAAGTTGAGGTAGTATTAGTTTTACAGAAGTTTACGAGGGCCATTGTTGGTCTATTATTGACATTATAGGCATTCCTTCTGGAATATGTACTTATAAAATCCAATTCGAGCTGGAGTGTGTTTCTAGTATTAAGCATCAGCATAGGCTTAATCCATCTATGCAAGAGGTAGTCAAGAAGGAAATCATCAAGTGGTTGGTTGCAGATGTGGTTTAATTTATTGTAGACAACAAACGGGTCAGCATGGTTTAATATGTGCCAAATAAAGGTGGAATCATTGTGGTTCCAAATGCAAAGAGTAAGCTTATCTCGATGAGACTGGTCACTGGTTGGCAAGTGTGCATGGATTATATGAAGCTGAATGCATAGACTAAAAAAGATAATTTTTGATGTAATTTATGGATTAGATATTAGATCGTCTTGCTGGTAGAGAATGGTATTGTTTTCTTGATGGTTACTCGGGTTACAATAAGATCTCGATTACCCCCAAAGACCAAGAGAATAACGTGTTCATATGGGATAATAACTTTCAAAAGAATGCCTTTTAATTTATGTAATACACCAACAAACTTTTAGCGTTGTATGATGCCTATCTTCTCAGACATGGTGGGAGACACTATCGAGGTATTCATGGATGATTTTTTGGTGGTTGGTGATTATTTTAAAGATTTCTTAGCCTATCTGGATAGTGTTCTGAGGAGGTGTGAAGATTGAAATATGGTGCTTAATTAGGAAAAATGCCACTTTAGGGTCAAAGAAGCGATAGTGCTCGACCGCAAGATTTCAAAGACAGAGATCGAGGTTGATACGGTGAAGATTAAGGTGATTGAAAAATTTCCTCCACCGATTTATGTGAAGGGTATTCGATGCTTTTTGGGGCATGCAGGATTTTGTCATAGGTTCATCAAAGATATCTCTAAAATTGCTCATCCCTTGTGCAAATTATTAAAAAAGGAGGTGAAGTTCATTTTTGATAATGCATGTCTGAAGGTATTTAAGTGCCTAAAGTAGAAATTGATTTCTGCCTCTATTATTATTTCAACTTATTGGTCCATGCCTTTTGAGGTTATTTATGATGCTAGTGGTGAGGAGCAGTGCTAGGTCAAAGGCATGAGAAGATACTCCATCCCATCTATTATTCTAGCAAGACACTTAACCCAGGTCATAAAAATTATACTATCACATAACAAGAGTTGCGTGCTGTGGTGTTCTCTTTCGAGAAATTTTGATCCTATTTGCTTGGCACTAAAGTGATTTTGCATACTGACCACACAACTCTTAGGTATCTTATGGAAAAAAAGATGCAAAACCTAGATTGATTCGTTGGGTACTTCTATTGCAAGAATTTGACTTTGAGGTTAAAGATCGAAAGGGGACTAAAAAATCAAGTGGCTGACCACTTGTCACGACTTGAAGAGGTGGTGATGCTGAAGTTGAAAGATGAGCTTAACATTGATGACACATTTCCAGACAAGCAAGTATTGGTTGCATCACAAGACTTGATTCCATGGTTTGGTGCCTGTGGGTTTATCTATTCAGCAGCGGAATAAGTTTATGTTTGATGTGCAGAAATTTTTCTAGGATGAACTGTACTTGTTCCAGAATTGTGTGGATGGAATGATTTATAGATGTGTCCCAGAGGTTGAGATTATGAGTATTCTAGAGACATGTCACTCATCCCAGTTGGGGGTCATCGTAGTGGTGTGCGTATGTCTTATAAGATTTTGAAATATGGGTATTATTTGCCTACCATTCATTAAGATGCTCATGATTATGCAAAGTCTTGGGACCAATGTCAAAGATAAGGGATCATCTCACGGAGGCATGAGCTATCATTGACCCTAATTCAAGAGATTGAGCTATTTGATGTCGGGGTATTGATTTTATGGGCCCATTTGTGAGCTTATATGGTATGAAGTACATCTTGGTTGCTGTTGACTATGTCTCAAAGTGGGTGGAGGCAGTTGCACTTTCAAAAAATGAAGTAAAGAGTATGACAACATTTTTGAGGAGGAATATATTTTCTAGATTTGCTATTCCAAGATCCATCATCAGAGATGGAGGTTCTCACTTTTGTAACCGTCTGTTCAAGGCCCTGCTTGAGAAATATGGTGTGAAGCATAAGGTGGCAACACCTTACCATCCTCAGTTAAGTACACAAGTAGAAGTCTCCAATCAGGAGATCAAGACCATCCCAATAAAAACTGTGAATGCCAGTAGAATGGACTGGTCTAGAAAATTAAATGATATATTATGGGCCTATCAGATAGTATTTAAGATTGCTATTGGTGCTTCTCCATATCAGCTCATGCTTGGCAAAACATGTCACTTGCCTGACAAACTTGAGCATAAGGCTCTGTTGGCACTCAAAAGGTTGAATCTGGCATGGAGTGATGCTGCGAATCTACGAATCGGAGACTTGATCAATTGAATGAGATAGACTAATTCCGTCTTAAAGCATATGAGAGTTTATCTTTATATAAAGAAAAGGTTAAGCGGTACCATGACCAGAAGATTGAGAATAGAGAGTTCACTGCTGGTAATATGGTTCTGTTGTTCGATTCTAAGGTTCACTTGTTTCCTAACAAGTTGAAGTCAAGATGGATGGGATCATATCGAGTGGTGAAGGTTTTTCCTTATGGTGCTATTGAGATTGAGAACAATGATGGTAAGAGATTTAAAGTGAATTTCCAAAGGGTGAAACAATACCTAGGAACTGTTGAAGAGGTCAAGGTGGTGTATGAGGCACATCTTGATGAAGTCTGAGTAATCAAGATAACCGAGTCATTCCATGACATTAAATTAGGCACTGCATGGGAGTCAACCCATGGGTTAGTTTGGTGAAGTCTGAGTAGCCAAATTAGCCACGTCGTGCTGCGACGTTAAATCAACTGCTGGTTGGAAGGCAACCTAAGGATTTGGTTTTTGTTTTTCATTGATTTTTAGTTTGTAGGGTAGCACTAATAAGTTTTGAAGTGTGCAGGTGGTTGTTGGACTGAAACTGAAAACCAGATGAAAAGTCTAATGCACAAACCTCACGAGTCTCATGATGAGTCGTTCCTAATGGCAACAACTCGTGAGGTCATCCGTCACCACTTAAGAGTTGAGAAGTAAACTTACATGATTGCAGAAAATCCACCTCACGACTCTTAGAATGAGTCAAAATGACCCGTAGGGTCTCTTGATGATTCATTATGATGAGTTATGAGGACAAGAAAGGTGTCACACCCCAAATCCCATTGAGGCGGACTGGCACCCGAAGCCGTTGAGGCCCGTGAGAACCAATCTTTGCCTATGAACACTCATATGCATGTCTCTGTGTTAACATCATTATATCTCATGCAACTATGCAGAAGTCATGGAAACATATGCTATATATATATGAAACTTGGCCGTTAGGGCCATCAAGTCAAAATGGTCATACATCTCTTACAATCATTCGCCCACATAAGTCTACAAAGCCTCTACAGATATATAACCATAACCAACCTAGAGTCGAGACAACACCCCGCTCTATACTCATGTACAATACCAAACAAATGTGCATAATGACTCGGAAAGCCCCGAAGCAACTGGAGCTCACCAATGATCCTCAAATGATCTGCAACCTACTGTGAAGGTCTACTAGCACCTGTGCCTGCAGTAAGTAAGGTAAGTCCCCCAAGAGGGGTCAGTACGAAGACAGTACTGAGTATGTAAGGCCATATGAAGCTGTATAATACATAAGTACTTCCAAGAAATTAGACGTAAGAGAGTAATTAATATGGATAGACATCCGTTCTGAATATGTAGAACCATGTTCATTACTTCTATTATTTCATTACTTGATCCGTCATTCTTAGCGTCATCATTCTTATAATAACCCTCATATTTATATATTCATGCAAGGGATACACTCTCATTTCTTTACAACTATTTCATGACTGTTCATCCAACTAGTTAGTGGTTTCTAATATCTTATGGATCATCCGCCTTATAGGTGAGTCATAATATAATACCGGACATCTAGCTGATCAGTGGGCTATAATAAATAAATATATAATACCGTACCTCCACCATTGGTGGGATATAACATATAAATATATAATACCGGGCCTCCACCATTGGTGGGCTATAATATATAAATATATAATACCGGGCCTCCACCATTAGTGGGCTATAATGTATACATATATAATACCGGGCCTCCACCATTGGTGGGCTATAATACATAAATATATAATATTGGGATTTTTCCCTCTGAACTTATACCCTTTATATTGTGATCCATACTCAATGAAACATAAAGTAACCATATGTGCATTACATCTTCACATACTTCTTTCCTTTAGATTTGTTATGAGAGATTGATACTTTTGTTTGTGAAAGATTGATACTTTTGATAATTGTAACATTATTGGAACTTGGAACGTTAACCAAAGAACATGAGTCATGTGAATCACAATTTATGTATGAATAAGGAACATGTGAGTAACGATAATTAATAACCAGAAATGGGATACCTTTGAACATTTTGGAATAAGATAGGTACAATGTCAATGTCACTAATATGTGCTGCAGAAAGATACGGAAAGAGTAACCTTACATACCTTAATTCCCAATGTGAATACACAGTCCTATATAACAATCCAGCTTCTTCCTTACGTTTTACTCTACAACACAAGTACATTACAAAGTTCAAGTCAACCATTAACCATGTTACAAGTGCATAAAACGCCAATGGATTACATGACTACCATGTAACGTCATTTCGCCCTCTTATATTACCATTATTGCATCACCAAACTAACAATACCATAACTGTCACACATCGACCAAGGCATCACAAACCAATAACATTTCACACCAACTTTACCCTTTATACTCCCATATTAACACTACGTTACCTTTTCTCCGTCAAGTCACTTGATAGCTTTCACAATAACACATGAACAACAATCCATGATTTATACCATTCAAAATACCTTTGGGATACTCCTTTAAAGTCATTCAAAAGGTACCATAAGTTGATAATTACATCCATGAAGGGTATAGGGGCTTTGGGGGGTCAAAGAGATAAGAAAACAACCGAAACGGACTTCTGGCCTGGCCTGCGAAGCCACCTGCGCCTGCAGGTGGCTGAACTGCATCCGCAGGTGACCTTTGGCAGTTGCCAGAGGCACCTGCATTGGCACCTGCACCCGCAGGTGCTCCAGTCTCGAGGGCGGATGCCCGTTTCAGCCTCCGGGGGTCATTTTAGGGTCCTTTTTTGCCATGAATGATCCATGATCATAACTAATGTTCTAATAACATATTTTATATCATATTATATGCCAACGAACATCCATGGTTTCACAACGCACATAAACATCACCAAACTACATGTTTCTTTCAATACGTCACCAATTCCATGCCCAATTTCGTAATAACAATTCCAAACATTATGTACAAGAATAAAACAAGTTAAGTCTATAATAACATCTCACATGTCAATATTGAATCCGTCAAACTCACTTCCTTCAAGACCACAATTCCATTTTCAAGTTACAAGGCAAAACCTTTACCGATTTAGCAAAAATAGACTATTTTACACATAGTGAATTTCTCAATACTTTATCAACATAACCAACATCATATACACCATATTCCATGCATATCATATATTAAACCATGAGAGTAAACACTTACCAAACTTGCAAGATGATGATCTTGGCCAAGGGGATGAAGGCTTAGGGTTTGTCAAATGAGAGAATATTGTGGAAATGTCTAGAAATGAGACATGGGGGTTTTATTGATTAAAAACCTGATTTTCCCCTTATTATATAGTCTCCTAACGGTGATTTTCCACCATACACATGGTCCAATCCTATTGTATTACATTGGTCCCTCAAGAATGGGTCAAATACCCCTTTTGGGGCCATGTCTTGTATGTCTCTTTGGGCCTCCATTGAGCCCAATAGTTCAAGATTAATTTGGCCCATCAAATTTAATGTATAATTCCTCAAAACTCCCATGTTTAATTAATTCCATAAATGTTACAGTAGTCAACTAGGTTCGGAAATGTACGGGGTGTTACAAAAGGGCAAGTCAATTTCAACCTTCATCCCACTAGTCTTATGATGACTCAGAAGGATTCATCACTTCTCGTGATGAGTCATCATACCTCTCGGAGCGAAATAAATAGAGAAACTAGGTAAGTGTTCTGAACCTGTGCACAACAAGTGTTGGCGACGACTCGTTACCCAAACGCAATGAGTCATAGGGTGAGTCGTGGGGTCTGGGTCAGAATCAGTAAAAATTTTAAGATGACCCAACCCGACCGACCCCATTCGATAGGGTTAAAATCCTCAATTGGCCCCGAATCCATTTTTTTCCCCCATATTTGAAACTTATAACTCCCTCTTCTACCAAAATTGACTCCACTCATAATTTTCCTCAATTAATTCATCCTCAATCATTATCCATATCTCCATTTATGCTCTCAACTTGCATACTAGTCTAAGATTCGGATTCTAGTGATTGTTTTCAAAGTTCTTGTCTTCTTCATGCTTCGTAATCAAAATCAAAGTGAGTTAAATTCATTTACATTACTTTGATTATTGGTATTGAGAATTATCTATGGGTGTTATGTTGTTACTGTATATTTACGTAACCTTAGATAAACTAGCTTGAGAAGGAGATGAGTTTGCTTAAATTCAAAACTTAATTACTTGGTTAATCTATTAAAACTTGGCATAATTGGTGCAAAATATTTGTTCATATTGAGATATGCTATTCACTTATTATGAATTTATATCAGGGATGAAGTCTAAGTAACCCCGGTATATGGGTTAATGACTGAGCAAGAGGAATTGGTAATCTCCACCATTCTAGTGATCGCCCATGTTGGTTTTGATGCTAATTTTTGAAAGAAATAGGAAGCACTAAATTTGTGGTAGAAACTACCTCAATTCACTCCTCACAACTCATGTAATGACTCATCCCCAAAGGCTACGAGTCATCGTGTGAGTCGTGATTATTGACACTGGGGTTCCAAATTGTAAAGTTTTTTAAGTTTGGAAATCTGTTCCGTACTATTCTCCTGACGAGTCATAGGGAGACCTTACGACTCGTAGTGATGACTCGTTATGAGAACCTGCACTTGACTAATTGTAGGAGTTGGACACAACGAGTCATACAATGAGTTGTACCCATTGGTAACGACTCTTTCCCTGCCCGTAGTGACTGACAGTTACCCAAATACTTGTCTTTTACTTCTTATTCTCTTGAGTACTAACCTTTAACTTTCATAGGTACCATGGCTCCCAAAACTGGAGCAGGGCAAAGATCAAGAAAAGGGGGGAAGAAAAGCCCCATAAAAGGACCAATTGAGGAAACATCCATCCAAAAATTAGTGAATGAGACTACTGATGAATCCAGCGGCTTAGGAATTCTCTCAAGACTCCACTTGAGTATCATGAAAGGTTACCTTAGACCAAGAATCTGGGGCCTAGGACAAATAATCCAAGGGTGAACCCACCCTTGAATATTACACCATCACCAAAAGGACCTCCCTAGTCTAAAAAGGGAGGAAGTTCAAAGTCCAAAGAAGGAGATGATGAGAGCGAGTCTGGAAATGAAGAAGGTCCTAATCTGGCAGTCATTCGAAAAGTGTAGAAGGTACTGGGTCCTGTACTCAGGTATCAAATGATTATAATATTGAGACCTCCACAGACAGTCCACTACCACAAGTTTAGGTGGCACCACAGGCTCAAGTGGCTCTGCTGGTTAAAAGATGGGGTCTCCCGGGTATACAACACATTTATGATCGGGTTGCGGCACTTATGACAAGGGTTAATCGAGGAGGGGATTCTATGAAGAGCCTATATTTGTGACCACATGTATGTCCGAGATGCCCAAGTTCGAGAGGTTATTCAATAAATACTAATTTGGATGGATGATTGTGAATCCCAATAGATATAGTCCCAAGTTGGTTTGGGAGTTTTATGCTGCATATCAGGCTACACTGAAGGTAAAAACTCCACAAAACATGCTTTGGAAGGGTCATCCTCCACTTCCCACTATGCTGATACATGGTACTCAGGTGGATATTTCAGAGTGTATTATTTCATGCTTCCTACATGGTTGGGATTTTGAGCCTCCATGGAAGAGATAGATCATTAGAATGATGCGATAAAGAGGGTGAAACCAAAGTAGATTGGAACCAATGATAAAATAGTGCATTACTAGTGGATGACGAATATCATTTCTACACAGAAGGAAGAAGTTGAGTGGGTAACTGATTGTGAGCCTCAAATCAAGAAGGGCATATTGAGATTCATTGCTAAATCTTGGTAGTCTTTGGTTTCTCATAGATTAAGGCCCACGACGAGAGATGATGTGTTGAGCCTAAATTGAGCTGTCTTGGTGGAAGGTATTATGGAGGGGTATGAGATTAATATAGCTAGACTAATTGCCTGGGAAATCTGAGATAGAGTTGTAGAAGATGTGAGAGTATACCATTTCCTTATTTAGTGACTCAGATGTGTTTAGAGACTGGTGTTCTGGAGCTACCCAAGATTGATCATTTGATAGAGGTTCACCATATTATCAATCTTAGGTTTATTCGCGACCTAATGAATCTCGTGTCCAAGGCAAAGGTTATAATGGGTGCTGATTTATTAGCTGAGGCATTATAGTAGGGTATCATGAAGATTGATATGCCTGGATTTGGTGACATTAGGGTTGCAACCACTTCCTCTACTCCACTCAAACGAGTTGAATAAGCAAACCAATAAGATTAAATTCACTGCTTAGGTGAAAATTAAAAATCTTGCTGGCAGGGTCAAGCCATGTGTGAAGGATGAGATTAGTACAACTATGAGAGGGATTTAGACCCCGTTTGATAGATTTAAGAAGAGGCTAACTGATAGGCATGAGGGTATTCAGTCACAAGACCTGACCGGGATCAAAGATGAGCTTGCCTTACTTCGGGCAGCTGTTCAGGATCTATTTTTAAGCAGTTTCTGGCATTTCAGCCTCCTAGCATACCTGTAATTGAGGTGGTTTATGGTGATCTTGAGGTGCCCGACATATGTGGAGATAAGGGCATAATAAAGAGTGTCGAAGAGGGTGAGGATCTGGCCCGATGTAAAAGGATAAAGAAGAGAGATAAAGAGAATTTAAAGAGAGCTACGGAGAAGAACAAGAGGTCATCCGATATACACTTGTATGAGATACACGAGAGGGTGCTGATGTCGCTAAAACAAGTATAACGCGGTCGTTGTATCAAATATAGAACCTAACTAGGTTGGGGTCGATCCCACAGGGAATATGACGAAATTCTATTGAATGTTTGTCCGAGTAATTGGCAAGTAAGTAAAAAAGGGGTTTTTTATAAAAAAATAGTAACTGTAACAATTGTTGATTGTCGGATTTGTGATCAATATAAGAAAGGCACTAGGACTGTGATCCCCAAGATTTCTTAACCCCACCGGGTACTTATGCTGGCAAACTGCCCCGCTGCATTGCATGCAAAATCTAATAAGATAGGTTCATCTAAACGTCTCTCGATCTTGATTAGATGAATTTCACTCTTCTTCTCTCGGTCTCCAAGTGTCGCGCTACTAACTCTTATTCTTGATCTCATATAACTATCCTTGTTATGGCTCAAGTTATTAGATGAAGGATGATAACTTAAAATCTCTGTTATTATTCCCTTTTCCCAATATCTACTCCTCTCTCTCAAAAGTTTAGAATACAGGTGAGTTTCCAGCATTTGCAACCGTTAGAAGATCAATTATAATGAAGAAAATACCAATACATGCAGTCACACCGGTTCAGAATTGCGTAGTACTTAGCCCATTTTGTTAATTCCTCATGGTTCACATAACCCTAGTTGAGAGATTTAGCTACTCATGATTGCAAGAACACAAGAAGAATTCAATGATGAAAACCTAATTATGAACTCACAAGAAGAATAAAACTCTAAAATCTCAATATAAATCAAAACCCTAGAATCAATGTTTGAGATTACAAGATGAATGTGTTATGAATCTCAAAACAATGTAATAAACAAATGTTTGAGATTACAAGATCAATGTGTTTATGAATCTAAAAAAAATGTAATAAACAATTCAAATAAGGTAATAATCACTTCTCTAACATGGGACAACATAAGAGTATATATAGATACAAAATGAATCCTATCCTAAAATATGCAGGAGAAAAAAGTCGGCAACTTTCCACGGACCGTGACTTGAGGTCATGGACTCAACCCACAGATAGTGGGTCCAGGTCGTAGGAATCAGGCCTCCATGCATAACTGCAAAAGTTGACTCACGGACTTGACCTACGGTCCGTAGGTCCACCTAAGTTCCGTGAGTCACTTGACCTATAGTCCATAGGTCTACCTACGGTCCATGAGTCATGACCGTGGGTCACTTGGGTGAAATTCAACTCTGCTCTTTTATCTTCAAAAACTTCATTCCAGTGCATGCTTCTTCCCGTCTTCTCCATTTTTCCTCCAAAATCTATTTTCCTACAAGATAGAACAGAAAACACATCATACCTACCAAACATACCCAAGTTATTGCATATTTTCCTTATTTTAAGCCTCAAAAGTGCCATGAAATCAGGGCACATCAATACCCACAACTTAGAATGTTTGTGTGTCCTCAGGCAAACAAAACAAAACAAACACATTCGATGCTTAACTAAAAGAAACCTAAGAGTCCTTTAGCAGTCAACTCATTGCTTTTTGCCCTAAAACTTTTCGACCCCCTCTTATTCACAAGTCAAAACCATTGTGCATATACATGTAACTTATTATCATGACACAAAACGGATCAAGTGGTAATATCAGATTATGAACAAACAACTAAGCATATATGTAAATGGCATTATCCGAACAAATAGCAGATAACAATGCAACCCATATACTCTCACAACAAAGAAGTCCCATACACTCACAGTATACTAATAAATATCAAAGTAGTGACTGGGTCAAAACACTCTCTCTCACAGAGAAGTTCAAACAGTGTGTATGAAATTCCATAGGCTTGCCCTTATTTTCTATGCCTTAGTTTTTCGGACAGTCAGACTAGGATCACTATTGGACTTTCATCGACTTGTAATGTAGGCTTAGGGACCGGTGTGAAATATATATGGGTATGGTGACTCAACCCTCCTTAACACTACACTATTTTTGGCTCCACTTTCCAACTATTCTTATTTTATTCTCCTTTATTCTCCTTTATTTGTTTTCAGATTTTGGGTGTGATTATCTTTACGATTTCAATATATATTTTTTTCTCTTTTTTTTTTCTTTTTGCAAACTCTATTTCTTTGCTTTCTTATTTTCTTTCTTCTTCACACCCAACTCTGTTCTCTTATCTTTTACTAACCCCTTCTTCATACCTATATCAAGCTATGCACCCCTATGATAGCCACCCTCAACTTATGCGATTTGCCTGAGTTGAGGTACACAATATCCAAGGAGGGACCAGGGCCAAGACAGGTTCATTGTGAGTCAAAATGAAAATGTGAATAGGCTAATGAAAGAAAAAGGTCAATTAAGGCTCAAACTCGGGATCAAAGGATACTTACTTCATTTGGTCGGGCATTTAGGCTAAAAATGGACTTATTCAAAAATGGCCTATGATCCTTTCCAAACCACTATCCTATAACCTAGGCAAGACTATTCGGGCAAGTTCTGGATTGCACACACAAAGTGAACTCGGTAATGACCTCACGCACACATAGCACAGGGTTACACTATCGACTACTACCTATCCAGTTCATGCACTGCTACGCTGCAGTCATTCTGCCTATAATCCTAATGCCATAACAAGATCCAACAATTTTCACAAACTAACATGCTACACACATAGTTCAAAACCAAATTTTCAAGAGGGGTGTCCTTTAAACAATCAAAAAGCATTATTATCATTCAAAGTTTGTACAAAATTGACTGCACTAAGGTTCCCCTATATTTCTCCTAACTAAAAACGAGAACACATAATAAAACATAAATAACAACCTAAACATGCCGGTTCTACTATGATAGCACTTTGAGGTAAAAGAAATGCATCAACAAAAACCCCCAAGAGGAAATATAGACCCACAAGTACCTCCACCCCACCAAATAAGCATGTATTGTCCCTAATGTAATAGACCGAAGTAAAACAAGAGATTTAGGAACATACCTGCGGCACCCTAGGTGCGTGGGTCTAATGTTAATTAAAATACCAAAAATCAAAGCAAATGTAGGAATATCAAGACACCTTGGGTTGCCTATCAAGCAACGCCTAATTTAATGTCGCGGCATGATGCGGGTGTCTTTATTACTCAGACTTCATCAAGATATTCCTTGGGTTGGCCTCCAGGGTCATCTAAACTATTTATTTCTGAAACCACCCTCATGTCCTTTGGTTGCTTCATAGTTCTGCAAATATTGAACATGACTTCCTTATTATTTAGCCTGAATTTTAGCTCAACCCAGTCCATATCTACCAATGCTTTGTCGGTGGCTAAAAATAGTCTCCCCAAAATTATGGGCATCTCAAAATCGACCTCACAGCCCAAGACAACAAAGTCAGCAGGAAAGATAAAGTTTTCAACCTTGACTAAAACATCATATAATATGCCCATAGGCTTCTTGATCGTATGATCTGCCATCAATAACCACATCTTTATTGGCTCAGGGATTCCCATGCCTAATTTCTTGAATACTGCCAGCGGCATCAAGTTAATGCTCACACCTAGGTCACACAAAGCTCTGGCAAAGTTAACTGACCCAATTGTGTATGGAAATGTGAAGGCACCAGGATCATCTTTCTTTTGAACAAGAGAACGGGATATAATTGTACTAAAATGGTGCAAATCCTAATAGGCTCATAACTGACAATTCTCTTCTTCGTGACTAACTGTTTCGTGAACTTTGCATATCCCGACATTTGTTCCAATGCCTCCACAAATGGAATATTTGTGGAAAGTTGCTTCAATATGGATATGAACTTATGAAATTTCCCATCTTCCTTATTCTTCTTCAAGCGCTGAGGGAATGGAGGTGGCGACTTAGGAATAGGGGTTAGAATTTATGGAGCTTTCTTTTCCTTCTCATTTTCAACATTTACCTTATTTTCATCAGTCTGAGGCTCTTCAACTTCTTTCATGATCTCCCCTCTAATAATTTTATTTTCATCCACCTTTTCTTTAGACGTTGAGGGAAAGATGGAGGAAGTTTTTGGAATGGAACATACTTCTTTAAAGCTTTCTTTACCTTTTTTTTAGCATTCATTTGCTCTTTCAGTGTAGCAAGAACACCCTCAACTTGTTTGGATGCCTCAATAAGATTCTTCCCACTTCTCATTATGATAACCATACAGTGAACATTGCTTTTTGGGTTCTGGACAGTGTTGCTAGAATGTGTACCTTGTTTATGCTGATTTAATGTTATAGACATCTGCCAGATTTGTTGTTCCAGCTGTTTGATGGCGATCGCATGAGACTCAACTTTTTTGCTTATCCCTAAAAGGTCTTCCTTGATCTCTTTCAGACAGTTTTCTTGACTCTCCACCCCCTTAACAAGTTTATTAATAAGGGCTTCCATTCTTGAATTTCCATAATCAGTGTCACGGTTCCCCGGTGGAACATATGGACCACTCTTCTCTTTGTAATCATCCTTTCGCCTCCAATCATCGTCATGATCTCAGTCTCTATCTCTATATCCTGACTTGTTGTAATTATCTTTATAGTAGTTCCGACCTTGATTCCCTTTCCTCGAGTTTCAAGAGTCTTGATTAGACCCTTGGACCTTGGCTTGGAAACCCGCCACTTCTCTATCCAAATACTTAGTTTTTTTTCTCATAATTTGAATCCTCATACCTAGGTGCTTTGCCTTGTGCACTAACCGCATTAATCTTTTATGTTCCTCCTGCTGCGATTTGCTTAGCAAGTAATTCGATCTCAGTTCTCAGTTGCGCTACTTCTTGAGCTACAGTGTCATCTAACATTTTTTGCTTTACTGATACTCCAATGGAATAAGTTTCTGCTGGTCGGTCTGCTTCTCGAGTGTGCCAACCTCGGTTGGTTTTAGTAATACAATCTAAAATATCTGAAGCTTGTTCCCATCTCAGAATCATAAATGCTTTGCCAGTGATAGTATCTAAAACAACCTTGGTATTAGCGTTTAATTCTCTGTAGAAGATCTCAAGTAAATTTCGACCATTCATCCTATGGTTTGGAACATTTTGCAACTTCATCTTAAACCTTAGCCAAGTTTCGTAAATTGCCTCAGAATGTAGCTGTCTAAAAGTATAAATCTTATCCTTCAACTGTAGCATCTTGGAGGGTGGAAAAAATCTCTCCAGAAACTGATTTCTCAACTCTTGCCAAGTAGTGATGAAACCTCATGGTAACTCAGCCAACCACAAAGTCGCTTCTCTTTCTAGGGAGAATGGAAATAATATCAGCCGAATAGCCTCCTGGTCAAATCCAGGAAAATTTTATGAAGTGCAGACCCCCACAAAGTTCATCACATGCATGTTCGGATCATCTGTAGGAAGACCGTCGAACACGCCTTTCAAGTTTAATAGGTGCATCATGGCACTTGTAATGTCAAACTTTGTGCCTTGAGGTAGTGCTGGTGGAATAATAGTGTCAGTTTAAACCACATCTAAATAAGCCCTCTCCTCTTCTTCTTGTTTAGGATAATCTAGATAATAAGGTTGAAAAATTAGTTGTTGCACTCTCAGCCTCCTTTGTCTCTCTTCTAACTCAGCCAAACGTTGTGCTATTGCTTGCATATTACGATTATCTCTATCTGCTTGTCTCGCATTCTGCTCAGCCGTTAATCGAGCAGTGATTTGCTCAGTAGTTTCATGACCAGCCGAATGAATTTGTGTCTGGTTATGAATATCCACACCGGCTGTGGGGTCCTGAACTCTGTCAGTATTCACCATTCTTTGATTATTCCTTGGCGTTCTTTCTATTTCCATATCAAGTGGAATTAGGGGATTGCCTTGACTCCTAGTGTTAGGAATACATCGGCGTACACCCTACGAGTAGTAGGAAAATAATAACTTCAACGATACCAACACTTGAATAAACAAGATTAATCAATTTCGTAATCGGATTCCCCGACAACGACGCCAAAATTAGATGTCGCCCAAAATATACCTCTAGAAAAGTATAACGCGGTGGCTGTATCAAATATTAAACCCAACTAGGTTGGGGTTAATCCCACAGGAAATAGGACAAAATTCTATCGAGTGTTTGTCCAAGAATTGGTAAGTAAGTAAAAAAGGGGGGGTTTTGTAAACAAATAGTAACAATAACAACTGTTGATTGTCAGATTTGTGATCATTATGAGAGAGGCACTAGGACTGTAATCCCTAAGATTCCTTAACTCCACCGGGTACTTGTACTGGCAAACTATCCTGCTACGTTGCATGCAAAATCTTACAAGATAGGTTCATCTAAAAGTCTCTCAACCTTGGTTAGATGAATTTCACTCTTCTCCTCTTAGGCTCTGAGTGTCGTGCTACTAACCCTTGTTCTCGATCTCAGATAACTATCCTTGTTACGACTCAAGTTATTAGATAAAGGTTGATAGCTTCAAATCTCTGTTGTTATTCCCTTTTCCAATCTCTACTTCTCTCTCAAGCAAGTTTAGAATACAGGCGAGTTTTCAATGTTTACAACCGTTAGAAGATCAATTATAACGAAGGAAATACCAATACATGCGGTCACGCCGGTTCCGAATTGCTTAGCACTTAACCCATTTCGTTAATTCGTGATGGTTCACACAACCCTAGTTGATATATTTAGCTACTCATGATTGCAAGAACACAAGAAGAATTCAATGATGAAAACATAATTGTGAACTCACAAGAAGAATAAAACTCTAAAATATCAATATAAATCAAAACCCTAGAATCGATGTTTGATATTACAAGATCAATGTGTTTATGAATCTCAAAATAATGTAATAAACAACTCAAATAATGTAATAATCACTTCTCTAACATAGGACAACTTAGGAGTATTTATAGATACAAAACGAATCCTATCCTAAAACATATAGGAGAAAAAAGTCAGCAACTTTCCACGGACCATGACTTGAGGTCGTGGACTCAACCCACGGACCGTGGGTCCAGGTCGTAGGAATCATGCCTCCATGCACAAATTCAAAAGTTGACTCACGGACTTGACCTACGATCTATAAGTCCACCTACGGTCAGTGAGTCACTTGACCTACGGTCCGTAGGTCCAACTACGGTCCGTGAGTCATGATCGTGGGTCACTTGCTGATATTCAACTCTGCTCTTTTGTCTTCAAAGACTTCATTTCAGTGCATGCTTCTTCCTGTCTTCTCCATTTTGCCTCCAAAACCTATTTTCCTGCAAGATAGAATAGAAAACACATCATACCTACCAAACATACCTAAGTTATTCCATATTTTCCTTGTTTTAAGCATCAAAAGTGCCATGAAATCAGGGTACATCAGGTACGAGGGGCCAGGAGTTCTGTAGTTAGTGAGGTTTCGATAGATGATATTACTGTTATTTCTGAGGGTGGTAGGGGTACGATAATTACCCCCATGAGTTCTACATCATTGAATGTATCAGGCACCGTCTGTGCCACCATTTCTTTGAATGTATTGATCACCACAGATGCCATTATATTGGAGACTAGGGTGACATCTGAGACCCCGATAGTTGATGAGTCCACACCCAGCACCTAGGGTGCCATAAATATGTCCTTACTCTTTGTTCTTACATTTTTCTTATGGGCATGCGTTAAGGATATTACATGTTCTCCAAGTTAGAGGTGGGGGTACACCACCACCTAGGGATTTTTGTTGCCGTGTTTCTTTTCTCTTAGGTGTGCTATCATAGTAGAACCGATATGTTTAGGAGTTTATTTCTATTTTAATATGTTTATTTTTTTTTTGTGTGTTTAATTAGGAGAAAAATAGGGAACGTAGCTCATCAATAAAAGGATTTGAAAATTTTAATGACACCCATCCTAAAAATATTTTTGACTGTGTGTGTTTTTTGTTTTGAACTGTGACCACTGTGGATCTTTTTGTGACATTAGAATTATAGGCATGATAACCATAGTTTTAGCGATGCATGAACCGGATTGGTAGTAGTTGATAATGTGGACTATTCCATGTGTGTGTGAGGTACTTACTTAGATTAACTCTGTGTGTGCGATCTAGAACTTGCCCGATTAGTCTTGCCTAGTTTATAGGATTGTTGGTTAGGAAAGAATCATAGGCCGTTCTTGAATGGTCCACTTTAAGCCTAAATGCTCTACCAAATAGAATAAATATCCCTTGTAAATATCCCTTGATACCGATTTTGAGTCAAAATAGATATATTTCTTTCACTAACCTATTCACCTTCCTATTTTGATTATAATTAACCTGTTTTGACCCTTGTCCCTCTTTGGATATTGTGTATCTCGACTCAAGGAAATTTCCTAAGTTAAGGGTGGCTATCATTGGGCTGCATATTTAGACATGGGTATGATGAAGAAGTTAGTAAATAAAAAGGATTCGGGTGTGGTAAGAAAAAAAGAGAGAAGAAAAAAAAAAGGATGAGAAAATTGCAAAACAAAACGACCACACCCGAAATCTGAAGAACAATAAAAGAGAATAAGGTAGGAAATAAAAAAAGGGGTTAAAAGGTGGAGCCGAAAAATAGTGTAGTGCCAAGGAAGGTTGAGTCACTTTATCCATATCTATCATCCCCATCCCCAAGCCTACATTACAATCCAATAAAAATCCTACTATAATTTTAATCTGACTGTCCAAAAACCTAAGGCATAGAAAATAAGGGCAAGCCTATGGCATTTCATGTGCATTGTCTTAACTTCTTTATGAGAGTGAGTTCTTTGATTTAGTCCATTTTTTGATCTGTGTTGATATATTGTGTGTATGGGACTTCTTTGTGTGAGAGCGCATGTGTTGCATTGTTAATTGCTATTTGGCTGGGTAATGCCACTTGTACACATGCTTGGTTGTTTGTTCATAATATGATGCTATCTCGTGATCCCTGGTGTTATGGTAAGGAGCTGTCTATATACACGATGGTTTTGATTTGACTGTATAGGAGGGGGTTGTAAAAGGTGTTTTAAGATAATAATATGATTGTTGTAGGTTTCCTAGGTTTCTCTTGGTTATGCATCGTATATGTTTGTTTAGTTTTATTTGCCTGAGGACATGCAAATGTTCTAAGTTGAGGGTGTTGATGTGCCGTGGTTTCACGACACTTTCGATGCTTAAACTGAAGAAAATATGCAAGAACTTAGGTGTATTTATGGATTTGATGTATTTTTTAAGTGTTTTGCAGGAAAATAGGTCTTGGTAGTGACTGGAAGAAAAATGAGCTGAAATTGGATAACTGCAGGGACAAAGTGGGTGGCAACAACTCATCAGGTCTCCTAACGAGTCACCACCTCATTCGTCCTGAAGAAATTATAAGAAGTCCTACAGATGTGCAAACCATGTCAAGTGGCAATGACTCTCCCCATGAAACATTAGAAGAGGGGACGAGTCGTACTATGACTCTTCCTGAGCAATAAAGGCCAAAAGATATGAAAGATGACAAGTTAGGTTTAGTGTTAATGATTGACATAATAACTCATCAGAACTGACGGCGAGTTGGCACAAAGAGGCATCACCAGCCAGCAGGAAGTCAACTAATGGCCATTAACACACGCAATGAGTCATCTCCTGATCCAACGACTCATTGCGACTACCGGCCTTGTTCTCTTACATTATTTAGGATAGGATTTCTTTTGTATCTATAAACACTTCTTTTAGGTTTTATGTTTGAGGTTATATAATTTTACCTCTTTTGAGTGCATATACTTGTTCCTGAGAGTTATTAAACATACTTTGAGAGATTAATCACAATTGAGATTCTTGGTTTTATTCTATTCTTTTATAAGTTCATGTTTATGATTTCTTGATTGAATTATTGTCATGTTCTTGCAATTATGAGTAACTAAACCTCACAACAATGGTTATGGGAATTATGATGGAATAACAAAATAGGGTCCAAAGTATATAGTGATTCTAGACCGATGTGCATACATGTATTGTTATCCCCTTCATATTGATTGCTTTTTAATAGTTGCAAATGTTAGAACTCACATGTATTCTTTACTTGCTTGAACCTAGAGAGGTAGAGATAGGGAAAAGGGAATAAATAACAGAGACTTGGCGCTATCAACCTTAACTTAATAGCTTGAGGTGTGGATGCAGGAAAGCTAATCTGGAATCAATAAGGGTTAGTTTGTAAAAGTCCTAAGACCTGGATGGGTAAATGAGGATAGCCATCTAATAGGGGCGAACCAACCATTTAGGTGAGCATAACTTATTGATTCTGCATGCTAAGCATCAGGATAGATAACCAGTATTGGGAAGCTACGTAGTTGTGAAACATAGGGAACACAATCCTAGTGTCTCATCATTATTGATCAAAACCCAAGAAATTCAACAATTGTTACTTGATTATAAACTGTTTCCAAAGATAAATTTCAAAAACCTCCCTCTTTCGGACGTATGCCCTATTATGTATTTTTTTCTTTTGCCATTTTCCTAGTGTTGCGACGTCAAGTTGGCTTTCTTATACTTCGTAGACCTCTTTAGAGCAACCTGACTCTTTGGAACTTCTCGACTCATCCCTCAATTTATTTATCAAAGCCTCCACTTGCATTTTCTTAGAGGGTGCATTGTATCTGCTCTTCTTTGATGTGTTCTTTGGTGGAATGTTACCTATAGGTGAAAATATTAGTCACAAAAGATCAAGGAATGAAAATATGAAGTATGGTACTGATTATTAACACGGGTCAGGTCACGCGTCGTTACTAAGAAGTACGACTCGTACCTTGACTCGTAAGTAAAAACTTTAGAAAACTGTCAACCAACCTCACTCAGTAAAAGTCAATCAATAAGTCATGAGGTTAACATATGAATTATAAAGTGAATCATACATAAGAGTTATTGAAACACTTTACTTCATGTTCATTAGTACGAGTCAACCTATGACTCGTAGTGTGATGTCATTATTCATAGATGATTCATACATAGTGGTCTAGTTAGTGAAATGTTAGGATAGGATACTACGAGTCTCAGTATGACTCGTGACTAGAAGGTACTACACGTATTGAGGGTCTTGGTCCCCTATCTGAGACATGACACTTTGGAACAAAGGCCATAACTGATACCACGAGTCGTACACAGTTACTATAAGTCGTGAGTTCAGTTGTTTCTGTAACTTACTAGATTCTATACTTGATATTTTTAATCTACATTGAGGTTATGACCAGTGAACTTAAATTCATAGGTTGTAAGTCCCAATGTGGAGTGAAATTAACAAGTTCCCAACATGTAACACATATCAAACATAGATTATAATCATTGGAATTGTGAATTTCTCAAATTCCTCTCACTTTAAACCATTAAAGAATGGTGGATTACTCAGACTTCACCCATTTTTAACAATTAATTAGGTTGTTGGGAGTTGGGCTAGCAAAACAATCCTTACATCATTTCCAATGCAAATTTTTGGATCGTTATGCCCGCTGACTCAATGGGTACAAATACCCAAACCAACCATTAACAAGTCAAGAATCAAATTAACAGTTTTCGACATTCTTAGCAGGTTAGACTCCCCCTCAAGATATTTATAGCAAACACAACTTTTGAAGTATTTACAAAATCTTGATGGAATGGCATAACTTTCCCTTACAATAATTTCATCTCCTACTCTCCCTAGGGTTTGTGCAAATATGCAAATTCAGAGGGGAACCCATGGGTATGAATCAAATTCAACCACTAAAGCACAATAGATAGCTGTGCTTACTTCAAGGGGGATTTTGATGATTAAGAGATTAACAAAGCAAAGCACTGTATGTGGCTCTTAAGCACAAATTGATTTAGGGAAATGGAGATGATGTGAGAGTGATTTAGAAGTGAGGGGCATGAATTTTAAGCTTGATTAAGGGAATTTGAATCATATAGATATGGAGGAAGTTTTTTTCACTGATTAAATATGATTTGTAATAGATATCAAGTTTGAATTAGGGTTATAGGGCAATGGGAAAAAAGAAGGGGGTCGAGTCAGATCAGTTTTAAATATTTTGTCTATTAGACCACGACCCTTTCTTACGAGTCGTAGGATGAATCCATGACTCGTATGACTATGTTATGAGTTATTTAATTAGAAACGTTACATGGGACGTATGAGTTCATGGTACGACTCGTGGTGTGGTGCCACGATTCATACCTTGACTCACAGATTAGTGCCAATATCATTTATTTTGTCCCAGTTCTCACAAGTGACGACATGAGTTATTGTGTAGACATAAAAAGTCATAATAAGACTCATGAGAAGAAGTTCCCATAGGATGTCAGTTTGAGTCAATCTGTATAGTTAGCCTCATGACTAGTACTTTGTGGGTATGGTTCGTAAAGACCAATGGTAGGTTGACTTTACCTTGTAATATTTTAGTTTTAGTGGTTATGACAGAGGGCCATGAGTCATGCAACTATTGTATGATCCATACAATGACTCATGGACTTCTGATTTGTCCAGTTTACCTTTGCTTCCTTCTCCTTATTCTAATCATACCTGCACTTTGCAACAAATATCAGGCCTATTCTAAAAATCAAAATAAAGGTAAAACAAGGTAAAAGCCTTGGATTGCCTCCCAAGAATGTGGGTATCTTGATTACTCATACTTCACCAAGATACCCCATGGGTTGCCTCCCATGAAACGTCTGATTTAACATTGCGGTATGACTTGGCTCCCTTGATTACTCAGACTTTACCAAGGGCCCAAATATCAACTACTTTCACCTCGTCAGCTGTCCCCAAGCATGACTTCACATGCTGACCATTTACCTTGAACTATTTGCCTTTATGATTCTTAAGTTTAATGGCACCATATGGGAAAACATGTGCCACACGAAATTGTCTTAACCACTTGGATTTCAACTTGTCAGGAAACAAACAAAGTCTTGAGTTAAACAATAAGACAATGTCACCCAAATTAAACTCTCACTTCTCAATCATCTGGTCATGATACATCTTCATTTTTTATTTATAAAGTTTCGTACTCTCATAATCTCCCAATCGAAACCCATCCAATTCATTCAATTGATCAAGCCTCAAGTTAGAGGCATCACTCCAATTCAAATTTAGCTTCTTCAGCGCCCACATGGATTTGTGCTCAAGCTAAACCAGAAAATGTCACATTTTCCAAATATGAGATGATAGGGCGATATACCTATAAGGGTCTTAAAGGCAGCCGGTATGCCCATAGGGCATCATCTAACTTTCTAGACCAATCCATTCTATTTGTATTTACAGTCTTAATAAGGATTGTCTTTATCTCTAGGTTGAGACCTCAACTTTCCCACTAGATTGCACATGATAAGGTGTTTCTACCCTATGATTTACACCATACTTCTCAAGTAGAGCTTAAAACATCTGATTATAAAAATAAGAGCCTCCATCACTAATGATTGCCCTTAGCATAACAAGCTTAGAAAAGATATTTTACTTCAAGAATGTAGTGACGCTTTTGCCTTCATTGTTAGTAAGCGAAACTGCCTCTACCCACTTGGACATATAGTCAATAGCTACAAGTATGTATTTTATCCAATTGGAGCTCACAAACTGACCCATGAAGTCTATACCCCAAACATCAAAAAGCTCAACCATAAGAATTAAGGTAAGAGGTAACTCATGCCTCATTGATATGTCACCTTGTCTTTGGCATTGATCACACCCTTGTACATAATCATGAGCATCCTGATAAATAATAGGCCAATAGTACCCATATTGCAAGATTTTATAGGTTGTTTGGATTCCGCTATAATGACCCCCCAATAAGGGATTAGTGATATGCCTCCAATGCTCATCATCTCGACTTCAGGCACACATCTATGAATCATGCCATCTGCTAAAATATGGAACAAGTATGGATCATACCAAAAGAATTTTTGCACATTAGACAGAAATTTCATTCGTTGTTAGAAGGTTAAGTCTGCGTGCATTACATCACTTACCAAAAAATTAGCAAAATCAGCGAACCATGGAATCAAATCCTGATATGTAGCCAGTACCCGCTCATCTAGAAAAGCATCATCAATATCCACATAATTTTTCAACAGCTCTATGCCTTAAGCCTAGACAAGTGGTTGGCCACTTTCTTTTTGGTACCTCTTCAGTCCTTCACCTCAAAGTCGAATTCTTGAAATAGAAGTACCCATCTAATTAGTCTTGGCTTTGCATCTTTCTTTGCCATAAGGTACCTAAGGGCTATAATTAGTGTGCACAATACCTTTAGTCCCAAACAAATATGCATGAAATTTCTCAAATGCAAACACCACAACAAACAACTCTTACTCAGTCATAATATAATTCTTTTGAGCAAAATTGTGTGCCTTATAAGCATAATAAATTGGATAAAAGATCTTTTTTTTTGCCTTTGGCCTAGGACAGATCCTAAATCCATACCGCTAGTATCACACATGATTTCGAAAGGCAAGGACTACTTGGAAGCCACTATGATAGGAGCAGAAGTCAACTTCTTCTTGAGGCATTCAAATTCCTTTAAGCAAGCATCATTAGACACAAACTATACTTCCTTATTAAGTAGTTTACACAGGGTGTGTGCAATTTTTGAGAAGTCTTTGATGAATCTTCTATAGAACCCCACATGCCCTAGAAAGTTTCAAATACCCTTTACAAAATTGGAGGGGCCAATTTAGCAATCACTTTAATTTTCACTATGTCTACCTTAATGCCTCTACCAGAAATCTTCTGACCCAACACTATACCTTCTTTCACCATTATATAGCATTTTTTCCCACTAAGTACCAAATTAGCTTTCTCACACCTTTTCAACACACTACCCAAATGGGCCAAACAATCATCAAATGAGTCACCCACCACATAAATCATCCATGAATACCCGATAGTTTCCTTTACCATGGATGAGAAGATAGCTATCATGCAACTCTGAAATGTTACTAGTGCATTGCACAACCCAAATGACATCCTTTTCAATGCAAACGTCCCATAAAGACAAGTGAAACTGGTTTTATCTTGGTCTTCCAAGGCTATGAAAATCTGGTTGTACCCCTAATAATCATCAAGGAAATAGTACCAAGAACTGCATGCGGTACATTCTAACATCTGCTCCATGAATAACTTAGGCAAGTGGTCTTTTTGTGTCCACTCATTTAACTTCCTGTAGTCCATGCATACACACCACCCTATAACTAGCCTCGATGGAATGAGATCATTTTATGTAGTAGGCACATTTGTGATTCCTCCCTTTTTTGGTACACAGTAAGCCGAGCTCACCTATTTGCTATCTGTAATAGGGTAGACCATACCCGCATCCAACCACTTGATGATTTTTTTGACAACCTCTTACATATATGGATTCAACCTACATTGGTGTTCTATATTTGGAATACAATCATGTTTCTGGATCTTGTGAGTGCATATACTGGGAGAAATCCTGATGATGTCGGTAATGGTCCAACCAATCGCCCGTTTATATCTCCTCAAAATAGTAACCACGGCCTTAACTTGCCACTCAAGTAAGTGAGTTGCAATAATCACATGCAAGGTGTCATTGGCTCCCAGGAATGCATATCAAAGATGTGCAGGAAGAGCCTTAAGCTCCAAGATTAGAGGCTATTTAATAAAAGGTTTTGCCTGTGTGGTCTCACAATTCTTCAGGTCAAGATCTAACTTCTTTTGGGCATATGAGTAAGATCCCATTCTGGCCAGTGCATGCACCATCTGGTCATAGCCCTCTATATCATCACCATCAAAATTCATGATCATAGCCACTAGTTCCTCAACACCAAGTCTCTCCTTGATAGGCATTAGTGGTATCTCATTATCAACAACATTAACATTTGGATGCTTCATTGACCGATAAACATTGAACATCACTTTTTTATTATTCAACCAAAATTTCAATGGTCCAGTTTTCATGTTAACTAGTGCTCATTGAGTGGTAAGGAATGGTTTCCCCAAGATAATACAAACATTAAAATCTACCTCATAGTCTAAAATGACAAAATTAGTTGGAAAGATGAATGTTTCAACCTTCACTAGAACATCATAAAGAATACCTACAGACTTCTTCACCATGCAATCTTCCATAAGAAGCCCAATTGTAGTCTATTTGGGGGTTCCCAAGCCTAACAGTCTAAATACTTCTAGCAGCATAAGATCAGTACTAACACCTAAATCGCACAATGCCTTTACAAAATTAAAGGGTCCTATGATATATGGAATGGTGAACACTCCAGGATCTTTCTTTTTCTGCACAAGAGACTGGATACTATTGCACTACAATGGTGAAGATTGTTAGCAGGCAAAAAATTCACGGTCCACTTTTTCATAACAAGATTCTTCATAAACTTGGCATAATAAAGCATTTGATCAAGTGGTTCGACTAAAAGGATGTTCACCAATAAGTGCTTCAACATCAAAATAAACTTGTGATATTTCTCTTATTCTACCTTCTTCTTAATTCACCATCGAAAAGGTGGTGGAGGTTATGGAAGAGGATTCACAACTTGCGGGACCTCCTTCTCCTTCCCTTTTCTAGTAATAATCTCCTTTTTAATAATTGGAGAATGCTTTTCTGTCGAGTTCTCATTAATGACCTGCTCTTCAGATTCAACAACCTTTTCAACATCAATTATCTTAGGCTCGATCATATCATCAACAACTATCACCTTGGAAGGATCAATCTTTATCTTAGCACTCCTAGTAGTTATAGCCATGTAGTGACTGCCATTCTTTAGATTCTAAACTGTATTGATAGGAAGTGTACCTTTCTACCTTTGGTTTAGAGATGCAGATATTTGGACCAATTGTTGCTTAATTTGCTTAATCGTGGTAGGATGCAACTCAAACTACTGGTTCATCCCAGAAATATCTCCACGAATATCCTTAAGGCTATCATCAGTAGATTCTACCTTTTTCAATGCCTTGGCCATCATGTCCTCCAATATAGAAGTGCTCGACTGTTCTTCACAACCTTTTAAAGGAACATACAAACCACTTCTTTCATTTTTATACCCATCTTATTTCCTCTAATCACCATCTTTTTCTCTTCCTCTACTTTTATCCCTATACCCAAATCGGTTGTAGTATTTGCCTTTATAATAGTTCCAACCTTGATTCCCTTGAACTTGGTGCCAAGAGTCTTGATTAGATCCTTGGGCATTGGCCCAAAAAATCACCACTTGATCATTTAAATAATTCACCTCCTCCTTAGAATTAGAATCATGACTATTATATCTTTGTGCTTTCCTTTACAAATCGACTATATTTACCTTTTCTATTCCATCCCTCATGAAATGCTTTGTAAATAGATCTCTTTGAGTTTTCATATGGTCTACATCTTGATCTCTTTCCTCTTCTTTCCTATGCTGCTCCATAGTCATACCTATAGCATAAGTGCTAATAAGAACTTTGGATTTCTGTTGTTGTCATGCCTTGTTAGCTTTGGTGACTCTATCAAGCATCACTATTGCATCTGTATAAGTGTGACTCATCAAATCTCCTCCATCAATAGTGTCAGAAACTGCCTTGGTAATGGTATTTAAAGACCAATAAATATCTCCAACAAACTCTCATAAGGTATTTTGTAATCAGGGTATTGCTTAAGCTTCTTATTGAACCTCAACCATGCCTCATGCAAAGCCTTTATACTCAACTTTCAAAAGTTATTGATTTCATTTTTTATTTGCAACATTCTAGACGACTGGAAAAACCTCTCCAAGAAAGCCCTCTTCAACTCCCTCCAAATAGTGATCGAGTCGTTAGGCAATTCTGCCAACCAAAGAGTAGCTTCACTTGTCACCAAGAATGAAAATAATTACAATCTGATAGAATCTTATCTCACACCGGGTAGTCTATATACCTTACAAATCCCTATAAAGTTCATTAAGTACAAATTTACATCATTAGTAGCGTTTTCACCAAATACTCCCTTTACGTTCAGCAACTGTATCATTGTACTGGTGATATCAAACTTAGTCCCAGCGGGCACTGGAGGAAGAACTATGGTGCTTGTTGCACCTGTATAATCTAGTTCAAAATTATCTTTCTCATCAAACTGGGGGAATATCGATAGATTTGTTGATCATGTCCCTTATTTCTTCTATGTCTATAGCGTTGGATTCAACTTCTTGAACCCTAGCATGTTCCTCAAGTGCAGCCTGATGGGCTGCCTCGTCCTATCTTTCTTGCTTATTAGCTGTAGCTAGTCATTGCTCTTCAGCTAGCTGAGTTTTCTCATGTTGTTAAGCTTCACGAGCCAGACATTGTTCTTTAGCCAACATTTAGGCTGTGGTTTTTTCTGGATTCTATTAGATTCCTTGTGTACTCATTTTTCTAAAAGTTATTTCAAGTATGTTATTGATTGGAATCAGGGGATTGCCTTGACTTCAAGTGTTAGGATTACACAAGACTATCGTCTAGAACAGAACAAAAACAATGAAAAAAGTAAATTAGGAAATAAGAACTAATAGTCAAATAAACACAATTGATCTAATCCTAAACCGTATTCCCCAACAGTGGAACCACAATTTGATGTCGCCCAAAATACACCTCGTAAAGAAGTATAACACGGTCGTTGATCAATTAAAGAACCCAACTAAGGTTGGGGTCGATCCCACAAGAAATATAGATAGAAGCTAGGTCAATTGCATCCAAATGTACACATAAGTGTATGCGGCCGTACAAGTAATAAAGTGTCTCTTACAAGCCGGATATCGATCCCACAAGGTCTTGGTACTTAGAAAATAATCCAATCCAAATAATACTCACAAATTATACAAGTACGATCGTAACAAAAGAGTTGGTAGTGTTTGATTATAAAATAAGTAATAAAAAGTAATGACGTATGTAAATTAGGTTGTAAACAATATCAAAGAGAATTCTAGGGTCAAGTCTTATTTCACACTCATGTATAGTGATAATATTTTATTGGTCAAGTTATCTATCTTAGTTATTGATTCACGGGGTTAATATCATGATTATGGTCTTCTAAGCCTCTAATCATCTATTCAAACTAGCCTCACAACTACATCGCTGAGAAGGGATATGTGGATGTAATTCCAACACATTTATATTTCATCTCGTCTATGAACCAAATAAAGAGTATTAGGTATATTCCTATCCTAAATGCAAATCCTATCTTTAATTCCTCATAAAGACAAACTCATTCCTTACATTCTTTGTTCTAACCTAATGTTCCTCTTTTTGGGTTCACACAAGATTTATAGATATATTTTCATGGTATATAAGCATTAAAATAGTAATAACAAGAACGTAAGAACAACCAAACATGATAAACAACATTAACCAACTTAAAACCAAGTTATACGATTATGTTTTGTAGCCTCAACCCTAGAAAAAGGGTTTATAGCCACTCATAATTTAATTCACAATTACAATAGCCACTCATAATCTAATTCACAATTACAAAATTAATATAGTTCATACACAAATTATGTAATGGAAAAGAGAAGAATAAAAAACCTATTTGAAACCTTCTTCGTGTACTTTTCCCCCCCCAAGTTATCCAAGGTTCTTTAGACTTAAAGTTAAGTGTCCTATTTATAGTGTAGGACAAATTGTTTTCGAATTGACCAAGGTTCCTGCCACTTTAACATCGCGAAGCCTAAACTCCATGGCATGACCTTATCGTGCAGCTTAAGCAGTATGCCACGCCAAGAATGTGGACATACTCTACCTAGTAGCCAACAATTCAACTCAAACGTAATCCTTGTTCCGTGACATATTATTGATACTTCTCATCACTACACGTTCTTGAGTCTTAGTCCATGCCAAGTTTTGTCCATGTTAGGAAACCTCCATTAATTGTATACTGTTGTGTTAATCCATGCCAATATCTTGGTACCAATTTTTAGTTAGGTTGCCTCCCATTCATTTCAATTTTTAGGCAACTTCCCACTTCCACTTTGTCTCTTTTGATCATCCACAAATCTATGCCATGGGTTGGGATGTTCCACGTCCCTTATGTGGTACGAATTTGACTCCATATACCAATTATTTATGCGTCTAGTGTCCCATGATCTGGTATTTAATTTCCCTCATTAGGATTAGAACCTTTTATTCAAGATTAGCTTGCTTCACATGCACTTTCAACCTACAAAAATGACTAATCACATACGTTAGTTCATGGACACATTTTGATCAAAATACATGAGAATATAATCAAATTAGTCCTCAAACCAAGCTATAATATGGATAATAAATGACTCTTGGACCTATAAATACGCCCAAGATCACTACCCCACACTTAAAGCCTTGTTCGTCCTCGAATAACTCTCTTATATCCCATGCTACATGGAAAGCTTCAGAATCACCAATTGAACAAGATTACTCAAGCTATGACTACAACGACTAACATAAATGACAAGTTATTATGAAAACTTTAAAACTCATGATACCACTTCAAAACTTCCTAGCCTCAAAACCGACTCTATAATATTAGCAAACTCATGGAACTCACTCAATCAATAAATCAAATATGTCACCTATGATTCATCAACCATGTTCCCTCACCATAAAAGAGTTACCCATATGCACTCACATATATATAATGTATTCCAAGAATGTGTATAAGAATAAAATTACGCTCACTCTCATAAGGAATTTCACATGCAACATACAATGAGTCATAAGCTTGCCTTTACTGTACTACTCCACTAATATAAGAACATCAAAGTTCAAGATCAAGTAAGACTTTACTGCTTGTAATGTAAGCTAGGGGACGAGTAAGAACTATTCTGGTCAGTAATAGTGACTATCTTCCCTAAGTGCTTTAATACATCACAATTGTCATTAACCACCCTCTTCTATCAATCACTTTATTCCTTTACTTCCTCTCTTAGTGGATTTTCTTTGTCTTCCCATCTCTTTAAGCGAGTTCATATACTCAATTTTTGTTTTTTCTCTACTCCCTACCAATAACACATAAATTTTTAATCACTCGCACCCTTAATCTTTTCTACATTCTCCCCAAATCAACTCTCTCCCTTTTCTCAACTCTCACTCCTTTAATTTTATTTTTCAATCACAGCGTTTAGGAGTTTTGGATCCAATTAACGATCAATTGAAAGAAAAGGATTAAGCTTCATATATAGCTACCAAAGAATAGGTTAAAGTCTCAATGAGGCTAACTAAGATTATTCTTTTTGGGTAGGAAAAGCAAAGGATAAGAACATGTCTAATCAAAGAAATGCCTATATCATCTCCTAAACTCAAGATTTTTCATTTCGATTTGCAAACACACTTGAAAAGTTCTAGAAATCAATATGAAAACATGAAATATTAACAAACACCTCACACATGGAACATGTTCAAATTTAGATGGATCCATAAAGACTCTCAATCAAGCAACCAACACAAATTCAAATATAAGCCAACATCATAAAGGAGTCAAGTAAAAAAGCCTAGGACTATCAAAAGAAGTCATTCAATTTTCACAATATGCTTTTGAATTCAAAACCAACTTGCATCAACCAGTCATGTGTAGCACCTAGCAAGAGCATCTAGCATCCAATCAGTGAAGGGTTCTATTTATTCCTAATGACTAATTTTCCCTTAAAACGGTCGTGATCCATCCATCATCGGGAAAAGTACTTAACTATGAATGAAAGATTTTAAATTTATTCATAAAAATTGAAAAAAAGATACTGGGTTCAAAGGTCCTCCCCTCAGAAAAGAACCAAAAAGAAAAACCAAGGGGTGGGTGAAGTGTGCTTCTACCAAAGAACTGAAAGAACTAAAACCCACAAAAGCTATTCCAAATTAAAAAATCAAAAGAAAATCTTGTTGTATTTTTTGAAGTTTTTCAAAAATAAAGATACACAATACTCCTATAGCGCACTTCACCCTAAACAAATCAAAATATTCCCAACCCACACTTAAAATGATGTTATGTCCTCAAAGCATAATTAAGAAATAAAACAAGGGTTATGAATAATCCCTGAGGCCTTTAGGCCTAGATAGCATGTTACTTTCTCAAAATTTCCATCCAAGGGGTCAAGGGACCCCATACTCAAGCTTCGCCATGCTCTTTAGCTTAGATTTTGGGTACTCAGACTTCCCCTAATCTGCAAAACCAATAAAATAACAGCAAAACAACAACAAAACAAAGGTGACACTATTACAACTTGGGTTGCCTTCTAAGCAGCGCTTGATTTAATGTGGCAGAACGACATAGATCATAACCAAATTCAGGATTCTCTCAACCTCTTCTTCCCTCTCAGGCTCCACTTTCTTCTTTTCTTAACTCCATAGGGACTACCATCAAGATTTCCCCTCTTTTTTTATCTTTAAATCCCTTCCAAGATCACTTTCAAGCTTCTCTACCTCAAGCTCAGGTTCACTTTGTAAACTGTGCATTTTCTTTATTTGTACCTCAGGACATTCAATAGTAAGTTCTGCAGGTTGCACAGTTTTAAGGTCATACTCATCCACCCTATACTTTTCTTCTTGTACCACCATGATCATGCACAAATATTGGTAGTGCAAAGGTGTGTTGAGTGCTTTATACACTCTAAAGGTGATCTTCTCATCATTCACCTGTATCTTCAATTTTTCTTCCCTCACATCAATCAAAGCTACCCTAGTTTTTAAGAATGGACATCCTAATATGATTGGCACCCTGCTATCTACTTTATAGTCAAGAATAATAAAATCAGCAGGGATTACAAACTTACCAACTTTTATGTGAACATCCTTAATGATCCCCTCTGAAGCTACTCTTGATCTATCCACAAGCTATAGAACTATTTTGGAAGGCCTTGGTTTCCCCAATCCAAGAGTATTAAACATAGATAGGGAAATCAAATTTATAGTTGCCCCCAGGTCACACAAGACCTTCATTAACTTACTTTCACCAATTTGTGTAGGGAGGGTAAAACTCCCTGGGTCTTTGAGCTTCTTGGAAAATTTGCCCATTACCCTCAAACTGCACTTTTCAATGAGTGCCAAAGTCTCCACATCTACAAGCCACTTCTTGTTTGTTACCACATCCTTTAGATACTTAGTATATTTAGGAATTCCCTTTAAAACACCAAGTAAATACTTAGTATATTTAGGAATTCCCTTTAAAACACCAAGTAAATGAAGGTTTATGTGTGGTTCTCTGAAGATGTCAAAGAGTTTCTTCAAACATATATCCTCTTTGATTTTCTGGAGCCTTTGAGGGAATGGTGGTGGTAGTATCTTCACTAAGTTTTTAGCTAGCTTTACACTATTCACTGCAGCTGCTTTCTTTGAAACCTATTTTACAACCAGGCTTAGTCTACTCAGCTCTACTTGTACCTCATGATTTTTCTTCTTTGTGGGTATTTCACCCAATTCTTTCCTACTTCTCAAGGTAACTGCCATAACTTGCCTTAGATTTAGATCCGTGTCCCTAGGAAACCCCCCTTGAGGTCTTGTATTCTGAGCCTCAGCTAACTAACCCATTTTCTTTAACAAATTCTTTGAGTAGTTTGCTGATTCTTTATTTCTACAGCCATTTACTCTTGGTTGACCATGATCTTTTTCAGCATCTCTTTTATGTTGCTAGACTGAGAACTCGCATTGTCTCCCTAAGCCTATTGCTGAAACTTCTGATTTTTCCCTTGGTTGCTATCCCATGCAAAGTTGGGCTGTTCTACCAGTTGTGATTGAAGAATTCCCATAATTTTGATTTCCTCCCTATACATTACCTACAAAGTTCACCGACTCTGGATTTGTTCCACATAAATCTACAGAATGGCCACTACATCCATAAATTTCACACAAAGTCTGCATCTGCTAAACAACATTTACTAGGGCCTGAGGCTGAGCCACATTCAACTTGCTGAACTGGGTCATCATTTGATTTTGTAAAGAAGCCAACTACGCTGCCAATACTGTGATACTATCTATATCTAATATACCACCAGACTTCTTTACCTAACCCCTAATTGTATCACCATGCCAATCAGAATTACATTGTACAATACAGTTGAGGAAAGTATATAGCTTATCATAGGTTTTCTCCAGTGCTTGACCACCTACCATTGAATCTTTCAAAATCTTTATGTTATGGTCAAGACTTTCAACAAAAGTGTAGGCTAATACCTCATTCGTCTGTTAGTGGTGCAGGAAATCCTTGAGAAGAGACTTGAATATCTCCTATGCATGATACATATTTTCATCTAGCTTTTATTTAAAACTTAAAATTTTACTCCTTAACCTTGCGGTTTTGCCAGACGGGAAGAATCGAATCAGGAACTTCCTAGCTAGGTCATATTAATTAGTGATTAAATTTGAAGGTTCTGCCTTCAACCATCTCTTAGATTCTCCCAACTATGAGAATGGGAAAAGTGTGAGCCTCATATAATCAGTAGAGACTCCTGTGGGAATAAAAGTCACTGATCTCCAAAAAGTTCTATAAATATTACTATGGATCTTCATGTGACTGGCCCATAAACTGTCAACTGGTATGCAAACATTGCACCATGTTTTGCTTTAGTTTAAATCTACTTTATGGCTCCAGTTTGCAGATGCTGGAGGTGACATTTATAGCAAGTGGGATTGCCATATCACAAACTAGTCTTGCTGCTATTACTTCAGAAACAACCTCATCCTATTGATCCTGCTGAACTTGAGGCATGTGATAGAGAAGTGTTACTTCTCTCCTCAATTGATGCAAGCGTTACTCAGGTTCAGGATGTGATTCAACCAAATCCCTTTCTCTTGCTAGCTTGCTAAAAATTCAAACCTGTACCTGCATGATCAGTGACTAAGACTAAGTTGTTTGAACTTATCAAATAAAAAAGTAAAACTAAAAATTAGAAATTTGTTAATTTTTAAAATCCCCAACAACGATGCCAAAAACTTATTGCATCCAAATGCACATGCAAGTGTAGACAGTAGTACAAGTAATAAAATGGCTCTTGAGAGTCAGATATTGATCCCACAGGGAGTTGGTACTTAGCAAACAATCCAATCCAAATAATACTCTCATATTAGATAAGTGCGATCGTAATAAAAGAGTGGGTAGTATTTGATTATAACATAAGTAATAAAAAGTAATGACGTAAGTAAATTGGGTTGTAAACAATATCAAGGAGAATTCCAGGGTTAAGGCTTGTGATAATTTCTCATTGGTTAAGTTATCTATCTTGGTTGTTGATTTACAAGGTTAATATCATGATTATGGTCTTCCAAGCCTCTAATTATCTATTCAAACTAGCCTCACAACTACATCGTTGAGCGGGGATGTGAGGATCTAATTCAAACTCATTTATTTTTCATCCTGTCTATAAACTAGATAAAGTGTATTAGGTATATTCCTATCCTAAAAGCAAATCCTATCTTTAATTTCTCGTAAAGACAAGAACTCGTTCCTTACGTTCTTCGTTATAACCTAATGTTCATCTTTATGTGTTCGTACAATATTTATAGATATATTTTAATGGTATCTAAGGATTTAAATAGTAATAACAAGAATGTAAGAACAACCAAACATGATAAACAATATTAACCAACCTAAAACCAAGTTATACGATCATGTTTTGTACCCTCAACCATAGAAAGAGGGATTTTAGCCACTCATAATCTAATTTGCAATTACAAAATTAAGGTAATTCATACACAAATTATGTAATGGAAAAAGAAGAATAAAAACCCTATTTGAAGCCTTCTTCGTGTATTGTTTTTCCCCCAAGTCGTCCAAGGTTCTTTAGAATTAAAGCCAAGTGTCCTATTTATAGTGTAGGACAAATTGTTGCCAAATTGAACAAGGTCCATGCCACTTTAACATCGTTGAGCCTAAGATTTATGGCACGGCCTTATCACACAGCCTAAGCAGTGTGCCATACCAAGAATATGGGTATACACTGTCTAGCAGCCTATAATTCACCTCAAACATAATCCTTAATCCGTGACACATTATTGATGCTTCTCATCACTACACGTTCTTGAGTCTTAGTCAATGCCAAGTTTTGTCAATATTAGGCAGCCTCCATTAATTGTAAATTGCTATGTTAGTCCATGTCAATCTCTTGTTACCAGTATTTAGTTAGGCCCCATTCATTTTAATTGTCAGGCATCTTCCCACTTCCACTTTGTCTCTTTTGATCATCCACAAGTACGTTCTATGGATTGGGATGTTCCACGTCCCTTTCATGGTATGGATTTGACTCCATATATAATTTTTTTTACGCATCTAGTGTCCTATGATCCGATATTTAATATCCCTCATCAGGATTTGGACCTTTGATTCAAGATTAGCTCGCTTCACATGCATTTTCAACCTACAAAAATGACTAATCACATACGTTAGTTCATAGACACATATTAATCAAAATACATGAAAATATAATCAAATTAGTTCTCAAACCAAGCTATAATATGGATAATAAATAACTCTTAGATGTATAAATACACCTAAAATCAATTATTATAACTATTAATCTATTATTTTTGAAGGGAGATTTTAAAAGACCAGGAAACAGTTTGCAAATTATAGTAACTAGAAGTCGGTTATCAATTTATGTTGTGACAATCAGTAAGAATGAACTAGGATTGTGTTCCCATGTTTTCATAACTTAGTAAGCATAGGATACTAGTGATATATCCTAGTGCTTAGTAAGCAAAATTGGTAAGTTAGGTTCACCTAAGCGGTTGATCCCCAATCTAGATGAATATCACTCAGTCACTTGGTCAGTCAATGAGTGTTTGCTTTGCTAACCCTTATCCTTGATATCAGATTAGCTATCCCTAGACAACACTCAAGCTATTAGATAAGGGTTGATAGCCTCAAATTTTCGTTGTTGATACCTTTTCCCATTCATTACCACTTTGATCCAGTAAGTAAGAATTAAGACGAGTTCTAACATTGACCACAGTTAGAAAATAATCAATACGAAGGGAAGAACAATACATGCATGAACACCATTCAAGAATCACTAAGTACTTTAACCTACTTTGTTAATTCATCATGGTTCCCACAACCCTAGTTATGAGTTTTAGCTACTCATGTTCATAAGATTACAATGAGGATTCGTAGATGAATTCATAATCATAAACTTACGAAATAAGTAGAAGAAATCTAGAATCTTGAATTATTAAAAAAAACTTAATACTCAAGAATCAATATATGAATAATCTCCAAAAAACCCAAGAAAAATGTATATCAAAGAAATATAAGTTGATCCTTAGGCTATAGAGTGTGTAAACTAAAAAAGAAAACCAAGGAAGGTATTTATAGAAAACAACAAAACCTATCTTAAACATAATGGGATTGCAGGTCCGACAGTACCTACTAGTCATATAGTGTTGTAATAACTTGTAGATCTAAGTCATGGCTCGTCATTAGCTGTCCTTCATATTGGTTGTACTCTCAATGTATGACTCATGACTTCATCATAAAAGTTGTACCATGCTTCATGCTCACTGAGACCAATTTGAACCTTTTCAGATCTTTCTTCCCACAATTCTTAGGACGAGTGAGTATGAATTGTATATTGACTTAATGAGCAATAACTTCCATTCGTGGCCACTGATTCCAAACTTCAACCCTTCTATTCTCTAACTTCACAACTCTTAGAACGATTCAGATGTACTCGTGGTTTGGACCTATGATTCATAGGTAGAGTCATATGTTGGACTTAAATTTCATCTTTTCAGGATCTCAACTCCTATCATCAATATGGGCCTTGGTACTACTCGTGCATTGACCCTATGAGTTGCACCTTGGCTCCACAAGTCAGTACTTGCACCTTTTTAGATATCTTTCCATTATTCACTTTTGGTACCTATTTTCCTGCACAAACACACAAACACACATCAAATCTATCAAAAAGTGCTTAAGAACGTACAACAATCCCATGTTTTAAGTGTTGAAAGTGCCGTAAAACCACAGAACATTATTAAGTCTCTGGTCTGACCTTACGAGCCAAGGTATGGCTTGTCCAATATCTCTATGACTCATACAATGAGTTGTACTGGTCTAGGTCTTCAAGTCTCAGACGTTGAGTTTTCGTACTAAACATTGAGTATTTGTTGGTTTGGAATCTGAGGTGTTATATGTACTCTTAAATACAATGAAAATATGAGATACATCAGTTTTATTGCTATTCAGGGATAGAACAAATCAATCATGATTACACTAAAGAGCTATTATAGAGGGGGTGGGGAAATATAGCCCACAAAATAGCAAATCTATCTATGAACCAGAGGTTGCAGAACAGACCCAACTAGCACCTACGAGCCAACTAACACTATCTTTCAAAGAGGTATGCAACACTAACAGATAGACACAACAGAGGCATAAAAAAAGCACACCTACAAATAAACAAGAACAAAATATGAATCATATGAGACATGACCACTTTAGAAAAGGATCTACTAAGTGAATATCTAGTCGGCAATTTTTAGACTGTGTCACAAGAGATCCTAACTCTAAATGAGGTTAGAAGATGGGCCAACAACTCTTGGAAGAAAACTAGTGGAATCAATGTATTCGCAATGAATGATGGGATATTTTTATTTGCGCTCCCCTCAAGGAAAATAGCAAAACATGTTTTGAATAGAAAATGGGTCTGGAAGAAGATGTGGTTGTGGCTTGAATGACGGAACCCAACCACGGGTTACTGGTTGACAAAAATCACTAGAGATCGGGTGTGGGTCAGAGTTCTAGGGTTACTATTATTTATATGGTCACAGAGTATCTTTAAACAGATAGGAGATCAATGTGGCAATAATATCAAGATTGAGGAGGAGACGTCTCTAAAGAATCATCTGCTTAGGCTCAATAAAGGATAAAGGTGATGAAAAATCAATTTTTTCGGAGATAGAGTTGTACAACAACGGGTTTTTTTTTCACAATCCCAACATGGGTAGAGGCGTTAGTCAATTTAAGAGTGGAAAAAGGCAAGAAGGAAACTGTACGTCTTGAACCAACGATCAATATAGAGTAGAGGCCTATATCATTAATATGATTAGCTTTTGAGGGATCCAGTCACATGGGTGCATTGGAAAATAAGGATATTTCAAATAAATGGGCACGGAGAGGACAAACAAAGGGAAAAGGGTCATTGTGGGTCTTGACGGATCAAATTAAAGAAAATTTGGGTTGAGATTGAAATCCAAGCCAATATTTCTCAGTAGAAACCTGCAACTATCAAGCTGGAGCTAGTTCAACTAGAAGAAGATATTTTAGATACCTAACTCGATCAATCAACTAAGAAATAAATGGCAAAAGGTCAAAAAATAATGGTGAAGGCGAGACATCAACCATTCTATTGAATGAACAGGAGGAGAACATAACATAGTCGTTTCAAGAATGCATAATATTAAGCTCTGAACTTGGGTTGTGAGTAGAATGCAAGAGAATTGTTTGGAAAGATAGACATCAATAAAGAGAAAAATAGAAAGTCACAAGTCACAATAAAGAAAAAAAGGGTCAAACAAACTAAAAAGATTAGAATTAGACAACAAGTTTTGGAGCTATGGGTGTAGATGTAAGGGGGTTATTTTCCTATTAAGGATCTATGAATTTGAAAGTTATTTCATTGAATATGAGGGGATTAAGCTGTAGGAGAAAGAAGGGGATATCAAAGATCTAATGAAAGATGTATGGGGTAGTAGATAAGTGAATTATGTCCAACTAAAAACCAGTAGGTCCAGGGTTATAGTTATTATGTAGGATAAGAGAATATGGGATAGATAAGAAAGCAGTGTGGGGACATACTCTGTCTTCTACTAATTCACTAGGAAGAGTCAGAATCTAAATTGGCACCTAACATGAGTCTATGCTCCAAATGGGAGATTGGAAAGGGATGAAACTAAGGGAGAATTAGGTGTTGCTAGGGGACTTATATTAGGTCCTTGGGTTCTATGTGGATTATTTCAACATAATTAGACATCCATCTGAGAAGAAAAGCTTTCTAAAAATCAACAAAGCCATGTCTAATTTTTCCAAATTCATAGAAGATATAGGACTGGTAGATCTAGATTTGAAATATGGGAAATACACATAGAAAAAAGGGTCAGATAAGATATTCTAGATAGTTTAGACAAGTTTCTTATTTCAAAGGATCTGGACAGTAGCTTTAGGAACATAAAAAATTTAGTCATATAGAGGATAACTTCATACTGTTCCTTATTATGTTGTTGTGTGGCCATTAGAAAGCAACCAATTCTTATTTTGAATTTGAGAATTGGTGGCTGCTAATAGAGGGTCTCAAAGAGAAGGTTAAAAGCTAGTGAGATTCTTTTAATAGTAATGGCAGCCTTAATTTTGTCCTAGTTGCTAAGATGAAGGCTCTGAATATTAAACTATAGGAGTGGAGTAAACTAGCTCATTCTTGGGATTCAAAAGCAAATTGTTTTGGCTCAATAATCAGACTTGGAAGATATTCAGGACCATAGAACCTTGCAAGGAGGAAATTTCTTCCAGAATGTGTCTTACCAGTTATTTTGAAGAGATCTCCAGGAAAGAAGAAATAATATGGAGACAATGATCTAGGGTAACATGGTTAAAAGAAAGACATAAAAATACCAACTTTTTCCACAAAACAACAAATGCACACAGGAGGTTTAAGTCAATCCACAAGCTAAAAGTGGGAGAGGTGGTAATGGAGGACACAAAGGAGATTAAGAAGGAAATAGTTTCCTTCTATGATAACTTATATGCTAAAACAAAGGCCTGGAGACCACAACTAAGTATGGTGAATTGTCCCAGGATCAGCGTAGTGGATAAATCAATGTTTAAGATCCCTTTTGAACCCCATGAGATCATAGAAAGCATTAAAACATATGCTGGGGACAAGGCTTCAAGCCTAAATGGGTTTACCATGGAGTTCTTCAAGCAATGTTAAGACACTATCAATGTAGTCCCAGTAGCAACACTCTAGAATTTTCATGAAAGGAGCTTTTTTTAAAATGAGACTAAATACAACTTTTGTAGATATTATTCCAAAGATAGTGAGAACTGAGTAATTAAAAGAACTTTAGATCTATTAGTGTTATTGGAAGGGTCTATAAGATCATAGATTAGATTCTAGTAGAAAGACTAAAGAAAGTGATCCATGACTTAATGGATAGATAACATATGGCTTTTATCAAGGGGAGGCAGATCATAGATGTAGTGTTGATAACTAATAAATGTATAGAGGCTATACAAAGAAGCAATAAGCTGGGGATTGTATGCAATCTACACATCTAAAAAGCTTATGATTTCTTAAATTTGAATTTCCTTATCCAGATGTTGGAAAAGAATAGGTTTTGGGTCTAGATGGATCAAGTAGATTAAATATTGTATTGGCATTATAAGGTTCTACATCCTAATCAACAGAACATCTATTAGCTTCTTCCCATCTCAGAGAGGACTACAACAGGGAGACCTATTATTCTTTTTTTGATTCATTCTAGTATTTGAAGGAATAAGTAACCTAATCAATACAACAAAAGAAAAAGGGTAGATCAGGGGATGCAAAGCAGGAGAGTTAAACAAGAAAGAGATAACTCATCTCAAATATGTACCTTAGTGTTTTGTGAAGTAGTAGAAGAACAAGTTTTGTTTTTAAGGATTATCTTTGTCATATTTAAATCTGTATTAGCTCTCCACATTAACTAGGGGAATAACTTCATTTACCCCATTAACACAGTAGCTGAGATAAAGTGTCTGGATAATAAACTAAGAGGTGGGTAGGTGAGTTCCCAACAACTTAATTAGGCATTCCTTTGAGAGCTAAGAGTAAATCCTAAGGTATCTGGAATAGGGTCTTGTAGAAATGTTAAAAGAGGCTCACTAAGTGGAAGAGTCAGTACTTGTCTCTAGGAGGTAGACCGACTATAGTTAATAGTATACTAGATGCATTAACTTCCTCTATGATGTTTGTATTTCTAATGCCAGACAAAGTATTTTAAGAGCGTTGATGCTCTCAATAGAAATTTTCTCTAGCAAGGTAATGAAAACAAGAAGAAGTTTGATCTAGTGAAGTGGGAGGAACTGATTGTGAGCAAGAACATAAGTGGTATATGCATCAATAGATTGAGGAAACAAAAGCAAAGCCTCATGATGAAGTAGATATGGAAGGTTTCCAATGAAGTAGACATATTATAAAAGGATGTCATTATAGCAAAGTGTGGAATGGAGGACAAGTGGATGACAAAAATAATAAGCATTCCATATAATTGCAATGTATGGAGGGAAATAAGTAACCTATGGCCAATGTTGTACTTTAGAACCATGGTCAAAGTAGGAAATGATCAGAAAACCTCCTTTTGGGGAGAACAAATGAAATGGGAAAGTTACTATGAAATAGCTACCCCAAACTTTTCATCTTGTGTCAAAAATAATAGGCCACAGTGGATACAATATGAACTAGATAAGGTTGGAATTTGTTCCTGAGGAGACACTTACATGATTAGGAGATAGAGAAAGTAGCATAATTCCAAAACTCTATTGCTAGTTTCAATAGCCTTTCTAAAAAGAAGGACTTGTTGGTTTGGCAGAATGTTAGAAAAGGTTAGTTCTCAATTGGGTTAGTATACAAAGAGCTCAATAAGGCCACATGAAAAGAAACAGACTGGCCATGGAAGATTATCTAGAAAGCAAAGGTGCCTTACAAAGTAAACTACTTTTTGTGGCTTCTGACAAAGGAAGAAATTTTGACTTATGAAAATTTGAACAAAAGAGGGTATCAATTGGATTTTAGATGATATCTATGTGGAGAGAAATGTTATGACCCGAACTAGCGCTTGGACGTAATCGGCAACTAAGACCATCACTAGCCCAAGCTAACTACTTGACCTGGCATGAAACTAGAATATGTACTAAAAGATAATAGGAAGCTAACATGAGCTAAACTTTTTTAATTTAATAAAATAAGCTTTTATTAATTGATACACAAAGTTATTTGAAAATTGAATACAACTGAATTCAACTAATTGTCTATGAAACCTCTACTGATATGGTGAACATTATTTACTAGGATAAGGCCCTGGGTTACCTTTAATCAAACAAAGTGACTATAGATTGAACTAAAAACTGATAACCATATCTAAGTCCTTTAGATGCAAGGAGGACTCACCAGCTACTGAATATGACGACTAATAGAACGTCTGACTATGAGCCTAAGTTTGAGCTCCAGAATCAACATTATGAAATGATGTAGCACAAAAAAAGCATTAATATAATTGAATGTATTGGTATGTAAGGTAAGGATTGAGCATAACAAATACAAAATGACCAAAAGACAGTAAATCTGAGCATGAATAGTTTATGAATAGTAACTCAATGAAGAATATCAAAGCAGAGGCATATGAGAAAATCATTTAAAATTCTCCAATAAAATGATAGCATAATATAAGACCTTAACTGAAATCTAAGACATGTAATAAAATTGATTAGCTGAAATATAGTAATTTTAATAACCATTTCCATCGTTACGGGTAAGTCTAGCATACTAAAATTCGGGTTAAGCTTTTTCCCCAAATTGGAAGTTAGAAATTTTAGGCTAGGTCAGTCTTGAATGAAATTCAAGCGTGGTATGGTATAGAGAAGTATGGGAATGGATTGGTTAAAGGTTATGTAATTTGAGGTAAATTTGTGTTAGTCAAGTCGATAAAGGATCCGTAGGATCTTTCAGAATTGAATTCGAGTGAGTAAAATTCCTGATATCTAACTTGATGTAAAGGGGTTGGTTTCGGATATTGAAATTTAAGGGTGCATTGTGAAAAAAGGAAAAACTGGGAGCAATATTGAGTTTCTGCCTTGCCTACCTCACTATAGTGGGTGGCAGGCTGCTACTACTACACCATTATAACAGGAAGTTTCCAATTATAGTGGGAATAAGCTTTGGTCAATCCTGCCATAGCGGGCGAATCCAGCTATAGCGAGGCTGCTATAGCAGGATATATACTGATTAATATAGAAAACACTCCAAAAACATTATTTTTTATCTTTTATTCATCTAAAGGTTGGGAGAGGCAATTTTGGGCGATTTCAACCTATTTTCCATTAAAATTCTTCATAAAGGTAAGTTAATCACTCACATTAACTTCTTTTTGATTTCTAATCCTTAAAATCACTAGTTTATAGGTTTTGGAGAGGATTTAGCTTAACCCAACTGATTTTTATAGTGCAATGGGGTGAATTGGGAGTAAAATTCTTGGGTTTTCGCTAAAAGTTGATAATTTTCTCTTGCATGACTATAATTCACCATTGTAACCATGAAATTGGTAGGATTAAGGTGGAATGATGATAGAAAACCCTAGAATGAGGGGAATGATCATGAATTTTGCCTTGGGGTTTCGAGATTAGGAAATAATCCTTAATATTGTAGGTTATTTTGTTGATTATGTGTTAAATTGATGTTTTTAGACCACAATCAAGCTAAGGTTGCAAGAAAGGGTAAATCTCAAGTTTGTTAGAATATTTTAGGCTTGGATTAAGGTAGGTGATGGTTTAATACAGTTGAAACCAACTTATTTTATGTGTGCATGATAATTGCTCTTTCATATTGCTTGTTACAATACATGTTCAAGGAAAGTGAATGACTAGTTTATATCCTAAGTGTTATCACATGTACTATATGAATGTAAATAAAAAGCAGTTGGTTTTACAAGTGTTATTGCTATTATCATTGTGGTTGTGATTATTGTGATATCTATTGATTATTGTGGGATGTATCGATATTTAGTCATCTTCACGGGACTGGTTGGTATAAGGTTGTGAGACACTTAATGTATGGGATTTTGGTACATGGACAAGAGCTCGTACCCTGCAAGCCATGACTAGTGGGTGACCATAAGACCCTTAGAATGTATGTACAAGGTACAAGTGAGTATAATGATTCCTTGAGTGAACCGATGCTATGCGTGTATTTGTTGTATTAGTTCTTTGAGTGAGCCAGGATTATGTGTTGACTTATTGTATTGGTTCCTTGAGTGAACCGAGCTATATGTTTACTTGCTATATTTGGTTCTTAAGTAAATCGAAATTAATGATTGTTGATACTATTGTTGTTGGGAGGGAAACTTGAGTGGTCTAAGTTAAATTAGAATGATTTGGTACTCACTTTAATGTCTACATACTTGTGTAATGGAGACATGGATAATATATTATTGTTGAGTCATGGTTTGTTGACTTGGAGTCTTGTTGGTAGTCATGGTTTTGATTTGAGTGGTTGTCCATCTTAACTTGTATTTGACTGAGTTCTATGGTGTTGTGAACAATGTTAAGTGTTATAAACTTGAGGTAAGGTTACACAGTAGGTTTTCATGGTTTTTCTTGCTTTACTAAGTTATGGTTACTTATTCATATACCTCAGTTTGAGTTGGTCGATGACCCTACCATTACACCGTTGTTTCTTGTGTACTGATACTACATGTATTATTCTTTTTATTAAGTGCAGGGCATCTTTTGGAGATTGTTTTGTGACCTCAGTTGTCGAGCGGATAACATTCGAATTCAAGGGTGAGCTACATCTTTAGGGATTCCATGAGTTCTTCACTTAGTTTTGGGTCTATTATTTCGGACTTGGATATTTAAGTTGTTTTTGGGTTGAACCCTTTCTTTGACATTTGTAGGGTTTTGGTACAATGACTTTTAGGTTCTAGAGGATTGTTTAGTATTCGTTATTTTCCACAATTAGTTCATTCGGAATATTGGTTTCATTATTTACTTAATGCAAAACAGCTAGTTTGCCTTATTTTAGCCAAGTATTGGATTTGTTGTTTTGGGGTTAGATGGTTCTCCCACCAAAAGTTAGTGTGGGTACCACTCACGATGGGTTTGGGTTGTGACAAAGTTGGTATCAGAGCCCTAGGTTTGTTGATCTCGTTGTACCAAAACAAGTACAATAGAGTCTTGCAGAAGGGTTCAAAAATATCTGTACTTTTCTTTGAGAGGCTATAGGACTTTAGAAAACTATCATTTCTTTCTTCTTTCTTGCTATAACTTGATTTTAATTGGTATCTGGTGATCCAAATTAGGATCTGACCCTCTTTATTCTTTTATTCGTAGTAGGTGAATATTGGATCGAACAGAGCTAGAGCCACAACCCCCACACCAGCAACTCCAGTTGTGATATCGACTATTCAAATATGAGGAAGGGGTAGGGGAAAAGGGATAGAAACACCTGGCAGGGGTGTAGCTCAAGCAACAGCTGACCAAGCTCATCAGAGGTCAGTGACACCTCCTCCACACCAGGATCATTATGAAGAGGTTGAGGTAAGTAATGAGGATGTTGTGGAGCAGGAAAAGGTGGCACTAGTTGGAGGTGCAACTCTTCCCTCGATGTCTTCTTAGATGATCCAGTAGGTGCTTTCTTTTCTTAGTGGAATGGCCGGTACTAGGGCCACTCCTAATATGCCTGCATATTAGTTTCTAGGAATTCAGCCGAATGCTATAGCTGCTCCTAGAATGAGTGAGGCTTTGGGGACTGAGATTTTTCCTTGCCCGATGCTAGGTCATGTTATGACTGGGACCGAATATGAAATGCTGGCTAGGTTCCTAAAAATGAAACCTCCTACTTTTATTTGGCTCTAAGACTGAGGATGCATTTGAGTTCATTGCTGATTGCTACAAAAGGCTGCTTAAAATGGGAATTGTTAAGCAACATTGTGTTGCATTTGTTATCATCTAGGTGTAAGGTGATGTCAACAGTGGTGGAGGGCATATGTGAATTTTCAGTCACCAACTTTGCCTCTATTGACATAGGCTCAGTTTCATACCCTATTTTTGGAGAAGTATGTGCCCCGTACTCTTCATTATCACAAAAAGGATGAGTTTATGGCCCTTAAGAAGGGCAATAAGTCTGTTGCAGCTTATGAGGCCAAGTTTCATGCTTTGTCAAGTTATGCTACTCAGTTACTTGGTAAAGAGAATGAAACGATTCAGTTGTTTATGAAAGTCCTGAATACTAACTTGTAGGTTTTGACTGTTCATATGACTTCTACTGGGAAGACCTTTAATGAGGATTCTAACTATGTGAAAAAGGTAGAAGGGGTGAAGAAAGTTGGTCAGGGAATAGTGTAAGCAAAGAAGTCCCAAAATGCAGGTAACTTTGGCAGTTCTTATTCCAAGGGTCATACCCGCCTATCCGGCTCACCCTATTCAGTCAACTCTACCAAATTCTACTAGGGGTCAGTCAGGGAGGCCATTCAATAGACCTCAGTTGTAGAGGCCAAAGGGATTTATATTTTTCAGCCAATAGGCTTTATATTTTTCAGCCAATAGGCTTTCTCTTGACCGAGATTGTGACACTTGTGGTGCTGTGGGGTACTTCAAGAGAGAGTGTCCATAGAGACAGGCTGGGTTATAGGTCCAACAACAGGCTAGAGCTATGGTTCTTATTGGTAGAGGTGGTGGATATAATGGTAATGGTAAGGGTCCTCCACAGGGTGGACGGGGTAATAATTAGGGAGGTCGTGGTGGAAACTGAGGGAGTGGTAACACAGGGATGGGCAGAACGCTGCCTGCTAAAGAGGTTGCCTAGCTTGATAATAGAGCTCACTGTTATACCTTTCCAGGAAAGACCGAGGTCGAGGCATTTGATGCCATCATTATAGGTACTATTCTCGTCTGTGACTGGATGGCTACTATTTTGTTTGATCTGGGTTTCACTTATTCTTATGTATTTGTTAGATTTTCCTTGGGTTTAGACTTGATTTGTGATATAATTGACTCTCCTATTTCTGTGTCTACTCCGATCGAAGACTCTGGAGTGGTGACCTATGTGTATCGTGCATTTTCTGTATTGTTTATGGGTTTTTAGACTTAGGAAGATTTAATAATCTTGGATATGCTTGACTTTGACATTATCCTGGGTATCACTTGGCTATCTCCGTATCATGCAATTCTATATTGTAATGCTAAGACTATTACTCTAGAGATACCGGGTATGGATAAGTTAGAGTGGGAAGGTGTGTATAAGCCTACGTTGGTGAAAATTATATCTTTTATTTGGGCTAAGAAGTTAGTTGGGAGAGGGTGTTCGACCTTTCTAGCACACCTCCGGGATGTTAGTGCAGAGGCTCCTGTTATTGAGTCAGTCAACGTGGTGTATAAAATTTAGGAGGTGTTTCCCACAGATTTGCCTAGTATGCCTCCAGACCAGGACATTTATTCTGTATTGCTTTGGAGCAGGGAACCCACCCCATTTTTATTCTTCCCTATCAAATGTCTTCAGCTGAGTTGAGAGAACTTAAAGGATTTACCTTGATAAGGGATTCATTCTTCTTAGTGTTTCTCCTTAGGGTGCTTCAGTGTTTTTGGTAGCATGAGAATGTGCATTAATTATAGGCAGTTGAATAAGGCTACAATCAGGAATAAGTATCCCTTACCCCGGATAGATGATCTTTTTGACCAATTGTAGGGGGGGTGCTTCCATTTTCTCCAAGATAGACTTGAGATTGGGTTATCACTAGCTAAAGATTCATCTTGAGGATATACCCAAGACAACTTTCAGGACCCGGTATGGGCATTAAAAGTTTTTGGTGATGTTTTTTGGGTTGTCTAATATGCCAATAACTTTCATGAGCTTGATGAACGGTATCTTTAAGTCATTCTTGGATTCTTTTTTTATCATTTGTATTGATGAAATTTTGGTTTACTCCAAGATTAAGGATGAACATGCAGGTCATCTTCACATTTTCTTGGTGATTTTGAAGGAGAAATAGTTGCATGGTAAGTTCTCTAAATGCTAGTTTTGGTTGTCTTTGGTTTCCTTCTTAGGGTATGTGGTTTTGGAGAAGGGGGTAATGGGAGATCCCCAGAAGATTAAGGAAGTTAAGAGTTGGGTTCGACCTAGCTCTGTGATTGAGGTTTGAAGTTTCATAGGTCTTGCTAGTTATTGTTGTAGGTTTGTCAAGAATTTTACCTCTATTACTACTCACTTGACAAGGTTGACCCAGAAAGAGGTACTATTTTTTTGGTCGGATAAGTGTGAGAAGAGCTTTCAAAAGCTCAAGACACTTTTGACTACAACTCCCATTTTTTCCTTGCCAGTTGAAGGTAAGGATTTTATTGTATTTTGTGATGCTTCACTATCTAGTTTGGGTGCTATGTTATTGCAGGACAGGAATGTAATTGCCTATGCTTCAAGAAAATTGAATCCTCGAGAAGAATTACTCAACCTATGATTTGGAGTTGGCGGTAGTGATCTTTGCACATAAGATTTAGAGACACTACCCTTATGGTGTCAAATGTGAAGTGTTCACAGATCATCGTACTTTGCAACATGTTTTCAACTAAAAGGATCTGAACTTGTGGCAGAAAAGGTGGATGGAATTATTGAAGGATTATGATATGACCATTTAATACCATCTGGGTAAGTCCAATGTGGTTGCAGATGTATTGAGCCAAAAGAGGTAAGTATGGGTATTTAAATTGCTTGAGAGTGTCTAGACGACACTTGGCTAGAGAGATTCAGACTCTAGTATCTCAGTTTATATAGTTTGGTGTGTTTGAAAGGGGTGGAGTGCTAGCTAGTGTGGAAGTAAGGTCAACATTCCTTGATTAGATCAAGGCTAGACAGTTTGGAGATTAGAAGTTAAACATACTTCAGAACAAATTAGTATGTGGTGAAGTGTCTGATGTAACACTTGATGCATATAGGATGTTGATAGTGAGGGGATACGTGTGCGTGCCTTGGGTTGGCAATTTGATTCTAGTTTTACTTGTAGAAGCTTATAGTTCTCGATACTCTATTTATCTAGGTGCAACCAAGATGTTCCGTGACTTGAGACAACTCTATTGGTAGCCCAAAATAAAGAAAGATATAATTGAGTATGTGTCTAAGTGCCACAATTGTCAGCAGGTGAAGTACAAGAATCAAAGGCCTGTAGGTTTATTTTAGAGGATGCCTATTCACGAGTGGAAATGAGAGATTATAGCTATGGACTTCTTGGTAGGTCTTCCTAAGGCCTAGGGGCAACATGAATTGATTTGGTTCATAGTAGGCAGGCTGACCAAGTCAGCTCATTTCATCCCAGTAAGAGTGGATTATAGCTGGAAGCAGCGAGCCAAGATTTATATCAAAGAGATATTGAGGCTGCATGGGGTACCAATTTCCATCATTTCTGATAAAGGTATATAATTTACCTCTAAGTTTTTGGGATAGTCTACGTGAAGAGTTGGGTACTAAGCTTACTTCAGCATTGCTTTCCATCTTCAGACTGACGGGCAGTCAAAAAGGACTATTCAGGTGCTTGAGGATATATTAAGGGCCTGTGTGATTGACTTTTATGGTCATTGGGATAAGTTTTTACCGTTGTGTGAGTTTTCATACAACAATAGCTATCATTCTAGTATTAATATGGCTCCATTCGGAGCACTCTATGGGAAGAGGTGTACATCACCAATAATATGGTTTGAAGTTGGTGATGTGAACCCTTTGGGCACGGACTTGGTGAAAGAAGCTCAAGAAAATGTGAGGTTCATTCAAAGTAAGTTGTTAGCAGCCCAGAGTAGGCAAAAGGAATATGCAGATCACAAAGGGAGGGACATGTCATTCAAACTCAATGAGCAAGTTTTATTAAAAGTAACTCTGATGAAGGGAGTTATGCGGTTTGGCAAGAAGGGTAAGCTCATCCCTCGATATATTGGTCTATTTGAGGTTCTTGATGATATGGGTTTGATAGCATACAAGTTGACGTTGCCACCAAACCTGTCAGAGATCCATTCGATGTTCCATGTGTCTATACTTAAGGGATATTATAGGGATGGGGATTACATTATCAAATGGAATTTGGTTTTAGTTGATAAGAATCTTTCCTATGAGGAGGAAACAGTTACAATTCTTGATCAGGACATCCAAAAGTTGAGGATGAAGGAATTTTGGCTGGTAAAGGTCTAATAGAAGCATCATTCGATTAAGAAAGCAACTTGGTAAACTGAGAGGGACATGCAGAATAAGTACCCTCACTTGTTTGAGGATACATGTACTCTTTTCTTTCTTACTTTCCTTAATTTTCTTGTTTGATCATTCGGGGATGAATGATGGGTAAATTGGTATCTGTTGTAACGACCTTTTCCGTCATTATGGGTAAGTCTAGCATACTAAAATTTGGGTTAAGGTTTTCCTTAAATTAGGAGTTAGAAATTTAAGGCTAAGCTAGTTTTGGATAAAATCCGAGTGTGGTATGGTCTAGGGAAATCCAAGAATAGATTGGCTAAAGGTTATGTAATACGAGGTAATTTTGTGTTAGTCAAGTCTATAAGGGATTCGTAAGATCTTTCGAAATTAAATTCGGGTGAGTAAACTCATGATATCAAACTTGACGTAAAAGGGTTGGTTTGGGATATTGAAATTTGAGGGTGCATTGCAAAAAAGTCAAAACTGAGAGCAATCTCGAGTTTCTGCCTCGCCTACCCCGCTTGCTACTATAGCGCCGCTATAGCAGGAATTTTCCTGCTATAGGGGGAGTCAACTTAGTCAATCCCACCATAGAGGGCAGATCCCGCATAGCAAGACCACTATAGTGGGATAGGGCCGCTATAGCGGGATAGGGCCGCTATAGCAGGATAGGGCCGCTATAGCAGGATATATGCTGATTAATGTAGAAAACACCCCAAAAAAAATGTTATTTTCATCTTTTATTCATCTAAGGGATGGAAGAGGCAATTTTGGATGATTTCCACCTATTTTCCATCAAAATTCTTCATAAAGGTCAGTTAATCACTCCACTTCCATTAACTAGTTTTTGATTTCTAAAACTTAGAATCACTAGTTTATGGATTTTGGGGAGGATTTAGCTTAACCTAATTGATTTTTCTGGTGCAATGAGGTGAATTGGATGTAAAACCCTTGGGCTTTCACTAAAAGTTGATAATTTTCTCTTACATGACCATAATTCACTATTGTAACCATGAAATTAGTAGGGTTAAGGTGGAATGATAATAGAAAATCCTAGAAAAGGGGGGTGGGGGGGTGGGGTGATCATGAATTTGGCCTTGGGGTTTCAGGATTAGGTGATAATCCTTAATATTGTAGGTCATTTGGTTGATTATGTGTTATATTGATGTTTTTAGACCATAATTAAGTCGAGGTTGTAAGAAAGGGCAAAGCTCAAGTTTGTTAGAGCATTTTGGGCTTGGATTAAGGTAGGTGATGGTTTAATGTAGTTGAAACCCAACTTGTTTTATGTGTGCATGATAATTATTCCTTCATATTACTTGTTACAATGCATGTTCAAGGAAATTGAATGACTAGTTGATATCCTAAATGTTAGTCACATGCAATGAATGTAAATGAAAAGTTGTTGGTTTTACAAGTGTTATTATTGTTATTATTTTGGTTGTGATTGTTGTGATATCTATTGATTATTGTGGGATGTACCAGTTAGACATCTTCACGGGATTGGTTGGTATAAGGTTGGCATACATTTGATGTCTGGGATTTTGGTACATGGACAAGAGCTCGTCCCCTATAGTTCATGGCTAGTGGGCAATCATAAGAACCTTAGCATGTATGTACAAGGTATAGGTGAGTGTGATAGTTTCTTGAGTGATTAGGGGTTATATGTGTATTTGTTGTATTAGTTCCTTGAGTGAACTGGGCTTACGTAATGATTTGTTATATTGGTTCCTTGAGTGAATCGGGTCATATGTTTACTTGCTTTATTTGATTCTTGAGTAAACCTGAATTCATTATTGTTGATATTGTTGTTGTTGGGAGGGATCCTTGAGTGGTCCAGGTTAAATTATAATGATTTGGTACTCTCTTCAATGTCTACATACTTGTGTAATTGAGATATGGATAATATATTATTGTTGAGTCATGGTTTGTGGACTTGGAGTCTTGTTGGTAGTCATGGTTTTGACTTGAGTGGTTGTCCATCTTGACTTGTATTTGACTGAGTTCAATGGTGTTGTGAATAATGTTAAGTGTTATAAACTTGAGGTAAGGTTACATGGTAGGTGTTCATGGTTGTTCTTGCTTTACTAAGTTATAGTTACTTGTTCATATATCTCATTTTGGATTGGCCGATGACCCTACGAGTACACCATTATTTATGGTGTACTGATACTACACGTTCTCTTCTTTTTGTTAAGTGCAAAGCATCTTTCGACGACTGTTTTGAGACCTTAACTGTAGCGCGGATAACATTAGAATTTAAGGGTGAGCTACATCTTTTGGGCTGCCATGAGTTCTTCACTTAGTTTCTGGCCCATTATTTTGGACTTGGATATTTTCAGTTGTTTTTGGGTTGAACCCTTTCTTTGACATTTGTAGTATTTTGGTACAATGACTTTCAGGTTCTAAGGAATTGTTTAGTATTCATTATTTTCCGCAATTGTTTCATTATTTACTTAATGCAAAATAGCTAGTTTTCCTTATTTTGGCTAAGTATTGGATTTGTTGTTTTGGGGTTAGATGGTTCTCCCACCGAAGAGTTAGTATGGGTGCCACTCACGACAGGTTTGGGTCATGATAGTAACTGAGTAACTCAAACTAAGGAATACATAAGATGGTTTACAAATTATTATAAAACATATTTAGAAAACTGGTGTCCTGGATTCATAAATCATACTTTAAAGGTTCTTAAACTACAAACTGACTAGCTAAAAATCTGTATAACAGAAATTAAATAGCTATATAATTGACTATCTGAAATCATGAACTAGATTGAATACTAAATATTAAAGGAAATATAGAAGTGAAACATTATAAACAAAACTTATTTAAAAACCAAAGGTTGCATACCAAAATAATCTTTTTTGAAAGTAGCTAAATTTTCTGATTTGGGGAGTTTCGAACAGCCTAAATATACCATGTGAGCTCACAATATCCAATTTCTCACCCACATTGGGGAGAGCCATCCTATACCTTGTTGAGGTGTAGAAAGAAACAAAAATATGGATCCAAAATTGAGCCTCTTTGGACTAAAGGAGTCGCTCAAACTAGTGGTATGATTCTAACATACTGTAACATCCCAAACATTCAGGCTAAGATTTGAACCATTCTAGGGTGGATAGACCCAAATCCAATGAATTTTAATTGTGCACTAGCGTTAAGATCAATTCTTTAGTGTAGGAAGTGTATTAGAAGTAAATAAAGGTCATAAGAAACCCCTAGCACAAGGTTAAGTTTAAAGCTTCCTTATCAATTGAGTTTCCGTATAAGTTTTTACTTGGGTCAATTTCAAACAAGCATTCCTCCTAGAATATGAAGAGTTACAAGACCCAATACCTATCAAATTAAATATCTTTGAGTCTTCTTTCCAACTCCCCTGACTGTTTGTTAATCTAATTTTGGAGTAAAAAGTTATGAACATTTTACAAAAAAGTCGCGATCTGACCGATTCATTGGAAGCATTGTGCAGATCGGTGTGCGGCCGCATATTACATTGTGAGCACCGGATACCCAACACACAAAATGGGACAAATTGGAAAGTTTACTGGAGGCCTTGTGCAACCATTTTTCAAAAGCACATCAAATTATGCGGACCATACACCGCTCTATATAAAGTCCCAACGAGAATCTCTATTTAAGTCGATTTTCTTCTGAAAATTTCATTATTTTGATATCCTTTCAATCCTAAGGCTTTTTTTCTCTGGTCTCCTCATCCTATAACACTAAGGTAAGTTTTTCTCATATAATTTCAAAGAATCCCAGTTAATTCCCATTCTATTATGGTTTATTAATGAAATCTTACACCATAACCCTAGGATTTTCAAGAAAACTCAATTAAGATTCCACAACTGCATTCTTTGAACATCTCCATCGAGCTAGGGTTCCTCCTTGACTTTTTGGAAATCAATTAAGGTATATAAGACTTCAATGAGGATTTCCTTTCATCCTCATGCCCAAAACTTGATGGTTTTCTTGAATTAAAGATTTTGGATAGGGTTTATAAATCCACTTTCAAATTTCCCTTTTATTTAGTAAATTTCATGATTTTATTGAAGTCTTTACTTATTAAGGATTTTGTATATGTTGAATTCATTATTAATCCTAGCAAGGTTTTCTTATTGCCCTATCGATTTTTATTTGATCTTATGAATTATTTCTTGAAGCTTATAGTTTAAAGCATGATTTTTGAGTTCTTTGTGATAGTATGAATTACAAACTCTATTTTTAGAATCTATAAAGCTATGCATGTTTTAAGCAAGTTTTCCATGAGTTATGTTATAAGTATGATTTATGATATGATATAAGGCTTAGGCTCACAACAATATAGTTTTATAGATATGTTGAGTACAATCTCAAACCTATGATTCAGTTATAAAATATACCCCAGTTATAAAATATACCCCTAGTATGTTTAAGGAGATTTTTTTAGCACCGAGAGAACAAAGGTTCAGATAACCCAAGTTCCATAACTACGCTGCCACCGTAGGTTTTGCCCCTTTTTAGTCGCAACTACAAAATCCTTATGTATATGTTTCTAACTTAGATGGTTAGAACAACCTTTTTAGTGTGGGTATGTGACACTGGACTCCATGATGCTCACATGGTTTATAGCAGTTATAAGAAACTCCCACCTAAAGACTTTACTCTATTTTGATAGTTTACTTGATATGATCACTATACAATCTTAGATAGTATGATTTCAGATACGCATTTCTCAGAAACCCTTACTCATAGGTTTTAATTGCATTAACTGTTAGTTTGATATTTATATCTATGAAATTCTCATTTTTGTCTTTTCCTTAAATTATGATATCGATATGATTTCAATTATTTAGCTTTGATTTCCCTATTTTCCAAATATACTATTTTGGCAAGTTTACTCACATTATTTTGGTTTCAAACTTTCTTGAGGTTTAATATTCAATTTGTCTTATGATTTTAGATTAGTGTGATTTAGTCATTGAGTTCCTCAGCTATCTAGATTCAGTTTCAGTATGTATTTCAGTTTTCTTAAATTTCTTAGCCCTTAACTTACATACTTAGTAGCTTTAGTGAACTGACACATACTTACCTTACACTATATTAGTTTATAATGTCGCTTATAGATATGTAGGTGACAAATCAGACTCTTTACTAGGCTTCATCTATTGTCTTTAAATGAGTCCTCATTATTCCATAGGATCTGTCAGTAGTCCTAGTAATGAGTTTTGTTCCTTTACATAGAGTTAGTCATATTCAGTTATAATAAAGGCTTCATAGATAGATAGTCAAGTTGAGTTATATGTAATAAGTTTTAAATGTATTTTTTGTTTTAAATAGTTCAGCCTTTATTTAAGTTTCTGCATCAATATTAGACATGTTATTTTATAGTTATGCCAGATCAGAGTACGGGTGCATCATGGGTGTGGAATTGGGGTATGAAAAACTTGGTATTAGAGAACAAAGTTTAAGTGTCCTAGGAAGTCTATGAAGCCATGTCAAAAGGATCTTATTTATGGTTATAAGGTCCCCACCTCTATTAATAAGGGACTACAAACATTTAAGAAAAGTTTCATATTCTTTCATACTCTAGATCGTGCAATAGAGTAGTCCCCTAAGAAACTTATGTAGATTCTTGTGTTGCTCTGAATTTCTCTAACTATGCCTCATCTTCGAGGTAATAGAAGCAGTAAAGCTCATTTTACTACCATTACTGTGCTCTCAGATAGAACTATCAGACATTTCAGAAATTGCACAAAGGGCTTGAGAGAAGCCTGTTTGTGTGTTTTAGTCCTTTGATTCAAAATCTTACATTCTTTTCAATATGAATCATGTTGTTGAGCCAAAATATGATATGTATTTAGATTCTTCATAAATCTTTTTATTGAAAATAATGCCCACGAGAGGATAAAGTATGTACGTAGATTATTGGATATAGTTGTCACCCAAAAGCTAGTGTGACTTAGGGTGTTATAAGTCACAAGTAGTAGAATGACCTCAAAGTTGGGGTATGAATTTAGAAATATAGTGACCATAAAAGTGGGGAGAGTGATTGGTTAAGGTATATAGATGGATCTATGTATTTATTAAGATAGTAATGGGTTTATATGTCTTTAGGTGTTAAATAAGGGGTAATAAGTGCAAGGTAGATTTCATAGTAGTATATAGAGGAGGAGTTATTGGTTATAGTGTTTAGGTCTTTGTCATTGTGTTAGTATAGATCAAGCACATGTTTTAAGTAGAAGTTTAGAGTGTTTATAAATTAATGGATCAAGGCTGAACTGTGTGTCTTTGAAGAAAGAGCATTTTGATGTTTAGAGAGTTATAAAGATTATTAGATAGGTGAACAAATAAGTAGTAGTGTGTATGAAAGAAAGTTGTGCTCATAGACTGTAATTAGATTAACTACAAGATTAAGATCGACTATTTATTATGAGGTTGTAGAAGATTAGTGTATCGCGGTTCTATTCTAGTAGTTGCAATTCAGTATAGTATGTGAGAAGTTGATTGGCTATCCATGTTAAGTATTAGATCCTAAGTTTGAATTATGGATGGTCATTGAGGTGGAAAGAATGATTGTTTGAGGGTAGTAATGCAAGCTTTATGGAAATATATCTAGTAGGATTGATACGGCATGTGGGAGAGCGTAAGTTGATAATTTATGAAAAATGGGAGTGTGTAAACATGATATATTTGTCGATTAGAGATGAAATAACAAAATCGTGGCTAAGTCAGTAGATAAAGAAGAGCCTTAAGTTTTATAAGCAAAAAAGGGAACCCAAGGTAGTATGTGATTGTATGATATTCTATGATTATTAAGTGTTGTGTGTGCCTAGTTAGTACCCTTGAATTTCTAAGTGTGGCTCAGGATAATTATATAGTATATGGTGTTCTTAAATAACTGAATGGAGGAGTTATAGATAGACGATGTTGAGTCTCTTAGTATAATTTTTCTTCCATAGATTTAGGTGAATGTGAATTTAGAGGTACGATTATTAGTTGACCAGTAAGATAAGGTCAGTTTATAGACCATTAGGGTAAGGTGATTATAGTTCACTTTACAGGATATTAACAAGTTCCATAGACTTAGAATGTCGACTTTGATCTAAGGGGGACATGATAGGGTGAATAACCAAATTAGGTCTTGAGAATCAGATAGTGATAGTGATGTGATGTGCTTTAGAAAGAGTTGTGATGAGAGAATAATTAACTACTCTAGCATATTCCTTAGATTTTAGTTGTTATGACACCGTACTTATGTCTCACATATCAGTGTTATGCCTATAACCCATGCTTATACATTTCACACAGATTGACATCCAATTTTAGTTCCTAGTATGAGAAGTAATAGTCCTACTAGTGGTCCTAATCATGCTCCATGAATCTATGAACTCCATCCTTATGTTATACAACTCATGAGATATGCACTTATATTTCACAATATGCTCAATCCTATGAACTCATGATAGGCCCTTAATGACTACTGAAACCACGCTACATCATGTATGTTCTCAGATCAAATCTCTTAAATGATTCGTGCTAATGTTCCTTTGCTCTAAGCCCTACGTATGCCCTTCTATGAAAGGGTGGATGGTTATGTCATGTCCATGCAAAGACAACTCCCTACTCACACTCTATGAGTTAATATATAAAGTATTCATTCCTATGATACCTTACCTTATAGGTTCCATTTTTTAGTGGCAAGGTCTCAATAAGTATAAGCCATAGCTAAATAGTATCCCTCTTATTTGAGATCTTCATACTTTAGTCCTTCAGCGACCCTCCTTATGTTAGTATAGTAGTGATGAAAGTGGATGAATAATGGTTTAGATGAGAGTGAGTAGATGTTCCTTATTATGGAAAATTATGGTATGCTTGTCCTACCTAAGGTTATGAGTGTAGAGGGAGATTGAGGCGAGGATATGTTATATGTAATATTTAGATGAGATTGTTGATGTGTCTCCTTGTAGTTGTTCATGAGATTGCAATTAGTAGAGATATAAGGGAAGATGGGAAAATCTTATATGGTTTGGATGCCTAGAAGTCCATGAAGGGGTAATAGGGATAGACTCGAATATCGTACTGGTATGCACATGGATGAATGCATTGTGCACTAGTGACCTCTTGATAAGAGCTCAGAGTTAGTTATTGAGATGGTAAGGAGTAGTATTTTTGGGATGAAAGCTCTTAGGAGATATAGAATATAAAATTTCATAGTGTAGACTAGTATTGTTGCTTTATGTGTAGAACCTTGTACCTTTGAGTTAGTCATGAATATGGTAGCAATAGGTAGTTACACTTACAGTTTGGTGATCACTTGAACCTTTTTGAAAATGATTGGTTATGGTTAGTGTAATATAGTTTCTGGAAGAGAGAGTGTAACTAGCGTTAAGATCAATTCTTTAGTGTAGGAAGTGTATTGGAGGGAAATTAAGGTCATACGAAACCCCTAACACAAGGTTAAGTTGTAAGCTTCCTTACCAATTGAGTTTCTGTCTAAGTTTTACTTGAGTTAACTTCAAACCAGCATTACTCATAGAATATGAAGAGTTACGAGACCCAATACCTACCAAATTAAATATCTCTAAGTCTTCTTTCCAAACTGACCATTCTTTAATCCAATTCCGGAGTAAAAATTTATGTCAATTTTACCAAAAGGTAGCGATTTGACCAATTCATTGGAAGCATTGTGCGGACTAGTGTGCGACCAGTGCACAAAAAGGGATGGATTGGCAAGTTCACTGGAAGCCTTGTGCGGACGTACATCGAATTGTGCAGTCCGCAAACCACTCCACAAAAGGTCCCGATGGGAATCTCTATTTAAGTCAATTTTCTTCTAAAATTTCATTATTTTGATATCCTTTAAAGCCTAGGTATGGTTTTCCCTCCTCTCCTCTTCCTATAACACTAAGGTAAGTTTTTCTCACATAATTTCAAAGAATCCCAGTTAGTTCCCATTCTATTATGGTTTATTAATGAAGTCTTACACCATAACCCTAGGATTTTTAAGAAAGACTCAATCAAGATTCCACAACTGAATTCTTGGAACATCTTCCTCAAGCTAGGGTTCCTCCTTGACTTCTTGGAAAGCAATTAAGGTATATAAGACTTCAATGAGGATTTCCTTTCATCCGCATGCCTAAAACTTCATGGTTTTCTTGAATTAAAGATTTTAGATGGGGTTTATAAACCCACTTTCAAATTTCCCTTTTATTTAGTAAATTTCATGATTTTCTTTAAGTCGTTACTTATTATTAAGGATTTTGTATATGTTGAATTCTTTATTAACCCTAGCAAGGTTTCCTTGTTGCCCTATCGATTTTTATTTGATCTTATGAATTATTTCTTGAAGCTTGTATTTTAAAGCATGATTTTTGAGTTCTTTATGATATTATGAATTACAAACTCTATTTTTAGAATCTGTAAAGCTATGCATGTTTTAAGCAAATTTTCCATGAGTTATGTTATAAGTATGATTTATGATATGATATTGGGCTTAGGCTCATAACAGTATAGTTTTATAGATATGTTGAGTACAATCTCAATCTTATGATTCAGTTATGAAAATAGAGCACTAGTATGTTTAGGGAGAATTATTTAGCACCAAGAGAACAAGGGTTCAGATAACCCAAGTACCATAACTACATTGCCACCGTAGGTTTTGCCCCTTTTTAGGCACAACTTCAGGATCCTTATTGTCACAACCTAAACCCGTCGTGAGTGGCACCCACACTAAACCCCTGATGGGAGAACCAACTAATCCGATAAGCCAATCAATACTTAGCCATAATTAGGCAACTAAACCACTTTCCCTTGAATAAAATCAATATATAATATCAAAACAAAAACGAGAAAATAGTAATGTGGAAAAAAATCATCCCCTAGTAACTGAAAGTCATCGTACCAAAACTCTAACAAATGTCAGAAGAGGGGATGCAACCCCCAAAACTAATGTAATATCTGAGTCCAAAAAAATGGACCATAAAATAATAGAAGAACCTATGGTAGCCCAAAAGATGTCGCTCACCCTTGAGTTCGAATGTTTTTCAAATCACAGTTGAGGTCTCAAAACAATCATTGGAATATGCTTTGCACTCAATAAAAAGAAGAACAAGTGTAGTATCAACACACAAGAAATAATGGTGCGCCGGTAGGGTCATCGGACAACAAAAATGAGAAATATAGACACATAACCAAAATATAGTATAACAAGACAACCATGAACCCTATCATGCAACTATCTTTCAAGTTTATAATACATAACCTTGTAAACAAGTACAACATGAGGATTAGTTAAATAGAGTTAACAAGGATAACTAGTCAAGTCAACTAGGACCAACAATAAGACTCCAAGTCAACAAAGTTGACACAACTATCATAAAACCATGTCCCTTTTAAGCAAGTAATAGACAACATAGAGAAATGTCACAACTTACAAACTACCCAGACCACTCAAGGATCCCTAACGACAACAACTATAACAATATTATGCATCCCGGTTTACCCAAGAAACCACCATAACAATTAAGCATACAAAACCGGATTCACTTAAGGGACCAATGCAATCAAGAAACAAATAATCCCTGATTCACTCAAGGAACTGTCAGACTCACCTGTACCTTGTACACACATGCTAAGGGTCTTATGTGTGTGCCCACTAGTTATGACCTGCAGGGGACAAGTCCTTGTCCATGTACCCAAATAACAGACATCAAGTGTCTGCCAACCTTATATCACCAATCCCGTGGAGATGTCCAAATGCCGGTACATTCCACAATAATGATAGATATCACAACAACCACAACCACAATGATAAAGAAAAACACTTGTAAAATCCAACAAGCTTTCATATAAGTTCATTGCATGCAATTAGCACGCAGGATATCAAAAAATCATTCACTTTACTTGAACATGCATTGTACAAGCAATACTATGAATTGGTTTCCATGCACATATAACACAAAAACTCAAAATCAGTAAACTAGTGATTGTAAAGTTAATTAACTGGAAAACTAGTTAATGGGGGCAAAATACTTACCTTTACGATAAAAACCTAAGCCTTTCCCAAAAATGAGTTTAGAATAATAAATCATTTTTGAGGAAATTTCTTCATTTACAGTGATTTACCCTGCTATAGCGGCCTGATTCCGCTATAGCGACATCGCTATAGTGGCATCACCCGCTATAGTGGAATTGACCATCGTTGACTTTCGTTATAGCGGGAATTTCTCTGCTATAGCGACATACCACCCACTATAGTAGGAATAGTGAGGCGAAAACTTGGAAATCCTTCTAGTTTTGCCTTTTTTGCAACACACCCTCAAACCATGACATCCCAGACTAACCCCTTTGCATCAAGTTTGATATCGGGAGTTGTACTCACCGAATTCACATCCAAAAAGTCCTACGAGTTCCTTATTGAGTTAGCTAATATAAAATCAAGCTAAACTTTATTATATTTACCTAATCCATTCCTGGATTGCCTTAGACCATACCTCGCTCCAATTTTATTTAAAACTAGGCTAGCCTGAAATTTTTAACTTTTATTTTGGGGAGAAACTTAACCCAAATTTTTTACAGGATTTACTCACCCATAAAGACGAAAAGGGTTGTTACAACAGATACCAATTTACCCATCGTTCGTCCCTGAACGGTCATAGCAAGAAAACAAGTCAATTCAAGGAAAGAAAGAATACCTGTATCCTCAAACATGTGACTGTACTTATCTCGCATGTCCTTCTCAGTTCTCCAAGTGACTTCTTCAACTGGATGATGCTTCCATTAGACCTTTACTGACCGAATTTCCTTTGTCCTCAACTTCCAGACATCCCGATCAAGAATAACAATAGTCTCCTCCTCATAAGTAAGATCCTTATCTAACAAAATTGAATCCCACTTGATAATGTAATCCCCATCCTCATGATATCTCTTCAGTATGGATACATGGAACACCAGATAGACCCCAGACAAGCTTAGTGGCAATGCCAACCTGTATGCAACTGAATCCACATCATCAAGAACTTCAAAGATACTAATATACTAAGGGCTAAGCTTACCCTTCTTGCCAAACCTCATAACTCCCTTCATAGGAGACACCATACTTGTTCACCAACCTTGAATAACATATCCCTGACCTTATGGTCTATATACTTCTTTTTCCTACTCTGGGCTGCCAACAACTTGGTTTGGATGAATCACACTTTTTCTTGGGCTTCCTTCTCCAAATCAATGCTCAAAGGCTTCACATCACCAGTCTCAAACCATCCTATGGGCGATCTACACCTTCTCTAATAGAGGTCCTTGAATGGGGCCATGTCAATGCTAGAGTGATAGATATTGTTGTATAACAACTCATACAACGGTAAGAATTGATCCCAATGGCCACCAAAGTCAATCACACATGCCCTCAACATATCCTCAAATACCTAAATCATCCTCTCCGACTGTCCATTAGTTTAAGGATGAAAAGTTGTGCTAAAAGTGAGTTGGGTGCCCAACTCTTCATGCAATTTGTCATAAAATTTAGAAGTGAATTGCGTATCTCTATTTGATATGATGGACAGGGGCACCCCATGCAGCCTCACTATCTCCTTGACGTAGATCTTGGCCAACTACTTAGAGCTGAAATCCACTCTAACGGAACAAAATGGGCTACTTTAGTTCGCCTATCCACTATGACCCAAGTCAAGTCGTGCTTTCCCAAGGTCTTAGGAAGACCTACCACAGAATCTATTGATATCTCTCTCACTTCCACTCGGGAATGGGTAACCTTTGGAGAAATCCCAAAGGCCTTTGGTGCTCGTACTTTACCTGCTAACAATTATGGCATTTAGATACATACTCCACTATGACCCTCTTTATCCCAGGCCGCCAATAAAACTACCTCAAATCATAATACATTTTGGTTGTACCTGGATGAATAGAATACCGCAAACCATGAGCGTCAACAAGCACATTATGTATCAAATCACCAACCCGAGGAACATATACCCTTCCTCTAAACCACAACATTACACACGTATCAAGTGTGGTTTCTGAAGCTTCTCCAAAAATTGCCTTACTCCGAAGTTTATTCAATTCCTCATCCTTAAACTATTTGGCCTTAATTTCATCAAGGAAGGTTGAATTTACCTTAATTCTAGCCAAAACTCCACCCTTTTTAGAGACACCAAAATGCATGAATCAAGATGCTAGAATGTGAAACTCCCTATCTAGGGTTTGTATTGACACCCTCAAACAGGCCAAACTGCCCATACTTACCGCTTTCCAGCTCAATGTGTCTGCCACCACATTGGCCTTACCCGGATGATACTGGATAACCACATCATAGTCTTTCAACAACTCCATCCATCTCCTCTATCTTAAGTTCAAATCCCTTTGCGTGAATACATGCTGCAGGCTATGATGGTTTACGAATACCTCACACTTGATGCCATAAAGATAGTGTCTCCAAAGCTTAAGTGCAAACACCACTGCTGCCAACTCCAAGTCATGATTTGGGTAGTTCTTTTCATGAGGCTTCAACTTTCTCTAAGCATAAGAAATGATATTCCTATCCTACATCAACACAACACCCAAACCCAAGAGTGAAGCATCACAGAATACAACAAAATCCTTACCCTCAACAAGTAATGAAAGAATAGAAATTATAGTCAAAAGTGTCTTGAGCTTTTAGAAGCTCTCCTCACACTTATCTGACCATACAAATGGCACCTCCTTTTGAGTCAACCTTGTCAACTGAGTATAAATAAAAGCAAAATTCTTGACAAACCTACGATAATAACTAGCAAGACCCACAAAGCTCCCGACCTCAGTCATAGAGTTAAGCTGAACTCAATCTTCTGGGGATCTACCATCACCCCTTTTTTCCAAAACCACATGCCCTAAGAAGGAAATGGAAGACAACCAGAATTCACATTTTGAGAACTTTGCATACAACTGCTTCTCCTTCAAATTCCCCAAGACAATGTGAAAATGAACTGCATGTTCCTCAATGCTCTTGGAATAAACTAAAATTTCATCAATAGAAACTATCACAAAAGAATCTAAGAAAGATTTGAAAATACCATTCATCAAGCTTATGAAGGTTGTCGATGCATTGGTCAACCTAAAATACATCACTAGGAACTCATAATGCCCATACCGAGTCCTAAAAGTTGTCTTAGGTGTATCCTCAGGTTGAATTTTCAGCTGATAGTAACCCAACCTCAAGTCAATCTTGGAGAATACCGAAGCACCTTGTAAATGGGAAAAAAGATCATCTATATGAGGCAAGGGATACTTATTCCTGACGGTAACCTTGTTCAATTCCCTATAATCAATGCACATTCTCATACTGTCATCTTTCGTTTTAACGAATAACACTGGAGCAGCCCAAGGTGAAGCACTGGGATGAATAAATCCCTTATTAAAGAGTTCCTCTAACTGAGTTTTAAGTTCCATCAACTCCACCGGAGCCGTACGATATGGAGGAACAAAAATTAGGCGAGTGCCTAGCTCCAAATCAATATCCCTATTTGGAGGCATACCAGGCAAAGCCATAGGAAATACCTCCTGAAACTCAAAAACCACAAAAACAGACTCAATAGAAGGTGACTATGTACTAACATCCCAAAGATGAGACAGGAAGGCTGAACACCCCTTCCCCACAATATTTCTAGCCAAACAAAAGAAATGATTTTCACTAGCTTTGACTTATACACTCCCTCCCACTCTTGTTTACCCATACCCAATATTTATAGAGTCACTATCTTAGTATTACAGTTCAAGACAACATGATATGGACACAACCAAGTAATACCCAAAATAATGTCAAAATCAAGCGTGTCCAAAATGATCAAGTCTACCTAGGTACGAAAACCCATAAACAATACAAAATATACACGATAAACATGGGTTACCACCACAGAATCTCCAATCAGAGTAGAAACAAACACAGGAGATTCAAGAACATCACAGACTATATCCAGACCCAAAGTAAATCTAACAGATACATAAGAGTAAGTGGAAACCAGATCAAACCAAACCGAAGCCATCCGATCACAGCCAAGAATAGTATCTATAATAACGGTGTCAGACATCTCAGCCTCAGTCTTGCCTGGGAAGGCATAACAATGAGCTCTATTATTAAGCTGGGCAACCTCTCTAACTGGCTACGCTCCCCCTTCCCTGCATTACTATCACCTCTATTTCCACTATGACCTCCTTTAGTATTACCCTGTCTACCCTGTGGATGACCCTTACCATTACTACCTCCACCTCTACCTACTAGAACCACAGCCTTGGTTTGAGACTATGCTTGATTACTTGCCTTCCTAAAAGGATATTCCCTCTTAAAGTATCCTGCAGCACCACAATATTAACAACCTCGCTTAAGAGAAGGCCTGTTGTCCAAAGAATAGGAAGCCCCTTGGACCTTAGCAACTGCAGGTTGCTGAATAGCCCCTAAATAACCACCGATGAAGGCCGACAAAGTTAACTAAATGGGGCAAGCTGAATGAACCTATTGGCTATGACCCCTAGAATATGAACCACTGTAGTTACCCGCATTCTGGGACTTCTTGGCTAATGCCTTAGCCTGACCAGCCTGCAGAACTCCCTCAAGATTTTTCACATAATCAGATACATCATTGAAGCTCTTTCCTGCAGAAGTCATATGAATAGACAAAACCCGAAGATCAGTGTTCAAACCCTTAAAATATAATCGAATCCTCTTCTCCTCAGTGCCCAACAATTAGGTAGCATAGTGAGACAGAGCATGGAACTTGGCCTCATAGGCCGTATCTAATATACTTCCCTGTTCAAGGGAAAAGAACTCATATTTCTTATGGTCACAAAGGGTATGAGGCATATTCTTCTTCAAAACTAGGGCATGAAACTGGGCCTAAGTCAATTGAGGCAAAATTGGTGACCGACACTCAACATAGGCTCTCCACAACTGCTTGGCATCCCCTTGCAGTTAGAAAGTCACGAACTCAACACCATACTGTTGCATAATCCCCAACTTATGAAGCCTCTCATAGCAATCAATGATAAACTCAAAAGCATCCTCAGTCTCCATACCATGAAATGAAAGAGGCTTTATTTTCAGAAACTTGGTTAATAACTCATGCTTTATCCCAATCATGATAGGCCTAATACAGGATGGGGAAACACATCAGTACTTGAATCCTCATCCATTTTGGGAGACAAAATGGCAGTGGGATGAGCACCCAAAGCCTGAAAAGTCAGCATAGTAGGGGTGGCTCCAATACCAGCCAACCCACTAAGAAAAGCCAAAACATGTTGAATAACCTCAGAAGACACGAGAGGAAGGGCTGCACCTCCAGTTGGTTCCACTACCTCTGGTCCCAAACTATCTTTATCCACTGCTTCAACCTTCTCAAAATGATCCTAGGGTAGGGGAGGTGATACTGACCTCTGACGGGCCTAGTCAGCCGATGCCTGAGCTCCACCCCTGGCGGATGTTGCTCTTATCTTTCCCCTTCCCCTAACTTGTCCTTGTCCCTACATAGTTGGTTTCGCGGTTGGAGCTGCTGGTGCCGGGTTTTTGCTCTCACTCCATTCAACCTAGTGTTCACCATCTGTGAACAAAAGAATGAATAAGTCTAGATACCAATTTAAATCTCCAAATACCAATTGGAATCAAGTTATAACATGAAAGAAGAAAGAAATGATAGTTTTTCCTAAGGTCCTATAGCCTCTCAAAGAAAAGTACAGACGTTTCTGTACCATTCTGCAAGACTCTATTATCCTTCTTGGTACGACGAGATCAATGAACCTAGGGTTCTGATACCAACTTTGTCACGACCTAAATCCATCATGAGTGGCACCCACACTAAACCCCCGAAGGGAGTACCAACTAATCCGGTAAGCCAATCAATACTTAGCTATAATTAGGAAACTAAACCAATTTCCATTGAATAAAATAAATATCCAATATCAAAACGAAAATGAAAATATAGTAATGCAAAAAAACCCATCCCTTAGGAACTGAATGTCATTGTACCAAAACTTTAACAAATGTCAAAAAAGAGGGGATCCAAAAACTAATGTAATGTCTGAGTCCAAAAAAAGGGACCAGAAAATAATAGAAGAACCAATAGTAGCCCAAAATATGCAACTCACCCTTGAGTTTGAATAGGATCCAAATCACAACTGAGGTATCAAAATAGTTACTAGAATATGCTCTGTACTCAATAAAAAAAAGAGCACATATAGTATCAACACACAAGAAATAATGGTGTGCCGGTAGGGTCATCGACCAACCCAAAATGAGAAATATGGACACATAACCAAATATAGTACAACAAGACAACAATGAACCCTATAATGCAACTATCTTTCAAGTTCATAATACTTAACCTTGTAAACAAGTACAACATGAAGTTTAGTCAAATAGAGTCAACAAGGATAATCAGTCAAGTCAACTAGGACCAACAATAAGACATTAAGTCAACAACCTTGACCAACTATCATAAAACCATGTCCTATTTAAGCAAGTAATGGAAAACATAGAGCCATGTCACAATGTACAAATCACCTGGACCACTCAAGGATCCCTAATAACAGCAACTATAGCAATATTATGCATCTCAATTTACCTAAGAAATCACCTTAGTAATTAAGCATATAAAACCCGGTTCACTCAAGGAACCAATGAAATAAAGAAACACATAATCCCCAGTTCAGTCATGGAACCGTCATACTCACCTATAACTTGTACACACATTCTAAGGGTCTGTGTCCACCAGTCATGACCTGCAAGGGACAAGTTTTTGTCCATGTACCCAAATCCCAGACATCAAATGCCTATCAATCTTATATCACCAATCTCTTAAAGATGTCCAAATAGCGGTACATTCTACAATAATGACAGATATCAGAACAATCACAACCACAATGATAAAGAACAACACTTTTAAAATCTGACAAGCTTTCATATAAGTTCATTACATGCGATTAACATTAGGATGTCAAACAGTCATTCACTTTCCTTGAACATGCATTGTACAAGCAATACTACAAATTAGTTATCATGAACATATAACACAAATTAAGTTTCAACTACATTAAAACCATCACTACCTTAATCCAAGCTTGCACCACTCAATTAAGCCCGAGGCTTGCCTTTTCATGCAATTTACACTTGGTCGTTGATGTCATCCAAATTACACCTCTGAACAAAGTATAAAGCGGTCGTTGATCAAATATTAAACCCAACTAGGTTGGGGTCGATCCCATAGGGAATAGGTCAAAATATCAATCAAGATATCTATCTAAGCAACCAATAACAATTTCCAGTAAGAAAGGGGGTTTTATAAATCAAAATATCAGTAGTAACAGTTGTTGATTTATTGGATTTGTAATCAGTATAAGAGAGGCACTAGGAATATGTTTCCCAATAACTTTATAACTCCATAAATTCTTCGTACTTAGCAATCTTTTATGGTGCTCGGCATACAGAATCGATAGGTTATGTTCATATAAGCGAAAATGTTACACCACTAATAGATGACTATCCCCAATCACAAAGGTTCATGTCTCATGGGTTTTGCATTACTAACCCCTATCATTGATCCCGTATTAGTCTATCCCAGATTATTGGCTCAAGATCAAATTAAGTGGAGGTTGATAGCTCCAAGTCTCATTGTTGATTCTTTTTTCCTATCCAATTACCTTTGCTAAAGTCCAGAGTAGAGATAAGATGAGTTCTAATGTTGCACACCATTAGAAAGAAATCAATCCGAAGAGAATAACAATACATGCCTAGCCACCCTTTAAGAATCACCTCATACTACGAGCACTATTTTGTTAATCCATCAAGGTTCCCACAACCCTAGTTGTAGTGTTTAGCTACTCATAGTTGCAAGAACACAAAAAGAATTCTGATAAGAAAGCATAATTTTGAACTTACAAGAATAATATGAAAAAACTCCAAAATCTCACTTTGAATTAAAACCCTAAACATTGATGTTTTTGAATTCAAGAACAAGAATATGACTTAAGATCTTAGAATAATGTAATAAAGCATAAACTAGTACAAAAGACCCAATATGAGTATTTATAAAAAAAATAAAACCTATCCTCAACATAACAGGATTTGTTAAGTCGGTGCCTCGGACAGAAGGAAGGTATGATCATGGTTTGATCCCATAATCGACCTTGGTGCTCATAGATTGGCACTAGACTTTTCATCTTTCAGATCTTGATTGGTATGATTCTTAGTATGATCTCATTCATCCTAGGTATGATCGTGAGATCTCATCATCTAATCCTCATGGCACTTAACATCTGAAACCCTCACTTATGTATTTCCATCCCATGATCAAGAGGTATGATCGTGACATCAAAGTGTGATCGTGGGAAGCCTTCGTCTGACCAACTACTGAATGTTTTTTCTCAGGTATCATCCCACAACAACCATGGTATAATTGTGGTCAGATTCCACAATCATGGAATGTCCTTATCTGATGCCTCTAAGTTCAAAAACATGTACTTTCCTTCTCCAAAATGGTTTGACCTGCAAATAGCCAAAAATACATCATATCCACATAAAACTACTTTCGTACTTGCAAATATCCATCATTTTAAGTGTCGAAAGTACCTTAAGTCCATGACACATCAACACCCTCAACTTAGATCATTTGCATGTCCTCAGGCAAATAAAACATAACTAAACTACAACTATGCTTCACCCAGATAAATACAAGATCACTACAGCTGTCGTACTTTCACAAAACCAGTTCAGGCACGCAGTAACCAAAACACAAGTTCAACACCCTTCTTTACCATCAAAACCAACATTTGTTGTATATGATCAAACTTCTCATCATGACACAATGAGATCAAGTAATGGCAATATATTATCAATAGACAACCTAGCATGCTAATAAATGACACTACCCGAACACGCAGACTACTGTGCAACCACTACGCCCTTACATCAAAGAAGTCCTTAACACTCATCATATGTAACGAATATCAAGACAGGGACTGAAATGAATCACTCACTCTCACAACAAAGTTTAGGCAGTGCGCGTTTGATACCATTAGCTTGCCTTTATTTTCTACGCCTTAGTTTTTCAGATAGTTGGATTAGGATCTCTATAGGATTTTTATTGGCTTGTAGTGTACTCTTGGGGACGGGTATGGTACATATAGATAAAGTGACTCATTCCTTCTTGGTACTACACTATTTTTGGCTCCACTTTCCTACTTTCTTTGTTTTTCTCCCTTTTTAAACTTTTTGGACCCCGGGTGCGGTTTCTTCATTTTTTTTTCTCTTTCTCTTTTATTCTTTTTTTTTTCACACAATACCATACCTGAATCCCCTTTTTTCATTTTACTAACTTTTCTACATACCCAACCTTTTTATGCATCCCTACGATAGCCATTCTCAACTTAGGTGATTTTCCTGAGTTGAGGTACACAAGGAGGGAATAGGGCCAAAGCAGGTTCATTATAAACAATTCGGGAAGGTAAATAGGATAGTTCAATGAAAAAGGTCTATTTTGGCTCAAAATTTGGGATCAAGGGATGCTATTCTTATTTGGTAGGCTTTTAAGGCTTTTAGTGGACTATTTTAGAATGACCTACGATCCTTTCCTAAACTACTATCCTACTACTTTGGCGGGACTAACCGGGCAAGTTCTAGTTGGCACACATATGCTAACTAGGTAAAACCTCACACACACTTGGCTTAGGGCTACATACACAGTTACTACCTATTTGGTTCATGAACAGTTACACTATGATTATCACGCTTATAATCCTAATGCTATGACGAGATCCAAACATTGGTCACAATTTAAGTTAGAACAAAACACAACATAAAAACACAAAAAAATTTCTGCAGGGGTATCATTAAAACATTCAAAATATTTTGCATGCACCTTTTTATTTGACTGCACCAAGTTTTCCTATTTTTCTCTCAGTTACACACATAACACAAAAACATCACAAAAACAATAATAAAAAAAACTAAATATTCTAGTTCTAACTAGATAGCACATCCGAGGGAAAAGAAACACTATAAAAAAACCCTCGAATATGGTACACCCCACCCCAACTTAGAAACTATGCAATGTCCCCATTGCATGAGAGCAAAGAAAATGCAAAACTAGGGTAAGGGATATACCTGTGGTGAACTAGTTGCTTGTCGTTGAATGGTCAGTTAGGATCACAGATACAACCCCTCTAATCTCTCCATCAAAAATAGTCGAGGCTGTTGTAGTGGAACTAGTACTCAAGTTGGCATCGGTGCCGGTCGGTGCACTCATAGATGATCTCGTGGGGGAATTCTCTGTACCTCGACCACTCACAACTTCTACCTCAATAATAGTAGTATCAACAATGGCAGGCGGGGCCTCGCTCATCTCAAAAATAGGAAACTCAAGGATCCTCTTAATATCAAAAGTTGCCACCTTCTTGCTATACTTATCTTTTCTCTTCCTCTCTTCCTTATCCTTCTTCTTTTTATTCCCATCTCTAATAGTCCTTTGTCTCTTATTTTGGGGTTGTGACTCATCACCCATCTTATTTGCCAAATCCTCTATGCGCTTACCCCTTTTCTTATCTGTTAGGGCATGGGTATAGAAGTCTGGTACCTCAATTTTAATATTCTCCCATGTAGGGATCGGAGGGGGCTGTATAACTAGAAAGTATCTAGCAGAAAGATCATTCACCGCCTTTTGCAAGTTGGCCAACTCAGATATGAACGTGCTCATGTCTGGTGCCTGAACCTTCTCTAACCAAGCCATCATCCTAATCTCAAAAATATCCTAGCAGGTCTGCATACCCTGCACATCTGTAGAAATCTCATCCTTCATATAGGTTTTTACCCCGACATCCAGTTTCTTAATCCTCGCATTATGAAAAGCTTGTGTCCTCATAATTTGATCCAGCAAGGATGTAGGAATGAGAGTATAGCCTACTAGCACATACTATAATACACCCCAAGGTGTTGTGGGCTACTGAGAAGAAGAAGATAAAGTGGCACCGACCTCAGAAACTAGGATATTAATAGCTCGTGCAGTTCCCTCAGTTGCCTGTAAAGAGCCTCGAGCTCGAGCAGCCAGATTCTGCAAATCCTTGATCAAAGTAATGTCCTCAGTCTTTGTCGGTTGGATAATATTTTCAACTGCATGAATAGATGGTATCAAATATTTCCAACATAATGTTGTCACTTAACTCTAGAAGGGTAGACTAGTGTGAAAAAGTTATACCCTCTCCCGCATCTTATTCGTAATAATTTATGGGATATTTATCTCCAATTCTACATTGAAAGCAGCTACCATGCTTTCATTGTCAGCACTAAGTGTCTTGTCATTCAAGTTCGATGCTAAACGGTGCCTAATAATGACCATTATGCCTTGGCGGTGAAACTCCATGAGTGGTTCTATATTATTGACCCATTTTCCCATGTTGTATTTCCTTTAGCCTCTACAATGTGGCCTAATAAGCTTGTCTTTACTGGATAACCTTTTTAGCTTTTTTAGTTTGGTCATCAGGTAGTCATATTTAGAAGTTTTCGCCGCCAGCTCAAACTCATCACCAAATAAGAACTTTGAAATTTGCTTTACCGATATATCAACTAGCTTACTCTGCACCATCATCATGTCTAGTTTGGTCATCTTTCTCATGTGTTTCTCCTTCCCAAAAGGAGTCATGTTTTTCAGAGTTGCGGCATAATTTGTGTAGAAATCCTTCACTAACTTAGACAAATATGTGCCCAGTGGCTAACTCATCCACTCCAACTTGTACTTTTTGAACACCCAATCCAAGTCAAGACTTTGTTGAAGTGCTCCGGGTATCATGCAGAGTTCTTCATAAATGTTCTTCTTTCTGTTCTCTTTGATGTTCAAGGCAACCCTATCAAGATAATAGTCTCGAGCATTTAGTATCAACTATCGCCTCGAGTTTAACCCACTTTATGGCTTTCCTGTAGCAGGTCCATTGGAGGATTTTTGTTTGGATTTTTCCTCCTCTGAGGAACCTATATCCTCAGTATTTTGCTCAGCTTTGGGCTCAGTCCCGTTAGGACTTAGGTCTTGAACTCCCTCTTCAGACTGGGAAGTTTCAACTAGAGTGGTTGTGAGCACTAAAGCAGTCGAATGTGTAGCTTTGTACTTAGCCTTTTCAAGTTCCTTAGCTTTGGACCTAGTGGTCCAAGGTGTATGCTGATCGTCGAAAGTAATTTCGAAGTACTCGACCTCGAAACCACTGGACTCTTCAGAGTCACTCTTCGAGGATGGAGGTGTGTCTTGGGGTGCCCGCTTCTTTGAGATCTTCTTTTGTATTTTCTTGAGAGTCTTAGGTTCCATAGTACCTGTATGGAAAAATGTTAGTCTCAGAAAAAATAAATAGTACCAGGTATACAGTTATTCAAACAGATGAGTCTTCCTATGATTGTGGTGTGAAGGTACGATTGTACCTTCGATCGTAGGAAGTCTATTTCAAAAGTATTGGGGGTTATCACATCAGACGATGGCATACCATAATCATACCAAGATAGGATGATATTGGGATTTGATTGCATGATAAACTCCGAAAACATGAAAAACTGACACCCACAACTATCCATCCCATGATCGTATAATGATCCAATGATTGTGGGTTGTGTCGTGGATTGTGAACTGCTATTGAATCAACTCAAAACCATGATTTTAATTCCTTTTACATAATTTGACCCTATTTTGAACTTATAGGGGTACTCAAACTTCCCCCTTTCGACACCCATTACAAACAACACTCACTTAACACAACATGTGTGAATAATTTTTACAATTTTACTCCTTTTGAACTCGATTTAGAAAAAAATTTGTGTTTCTCCATTTATGAAGTACTTCTCTTCTCACTCCCTTTACTTTTAAGTCACAAATTTGCAAACTGAGAAGAAGACTTACGATTTTAGATAATGCTTCTTGAGATTAATGATGAGTTCAAGCTACTGAGGGAGTATGCAGTGATGGGAGCAATGAAAACTTAACGATTCAAAGGTTAGAATCAAACAATTTTGCTTACTTTTGCTTTATTTTATCTTCTATGATCGTGAAATGTTATTTGAATGAGGAAGAAGACATATCGGGTCTTAGGATGGCAGATTTAGTGAATTAAATCAATTTGGGTCGGGTCAAATTATGCTAAATTAAAATTGTTGGACCCACAGACAATTCGATCCCACAATCATTAGTTTGCATCAAGATCGTGGTGATACTTAGTATCAGGAGAGATAAAAGAAACATACCTAGGAATCTATGACTTTTAAGGACGACCGTGGTATCTAGCCACGATCGTTCCTTAATATTGTAGGTTCAATTACCTGAATGATGGTTTTCAGAAGTTTGATTAGATATTTGATACCATGATTGTGATGTCTAGGTACGATCATGGTAATCGATTGTAGGATAACTTCTAAAACACATTTCTCTGGACTACATGCAAACGACTGAACCCATGATCGTGGGACCTTCCCACAGTCGTGCAACTCTTTCATGGGTTTAGTACTGGTTCCAATTCTTCATTTTCTTTTCAACATTGTCCCTGTACAAGTTGCACTTATTATTCTAAAATTAAAATAAGTACAAAAATCTTAGGTTGCCTCCCAACTAGCGCTTGATTTAACGTCGCGGCATGACGTGGCTAGGTTAGTTACTTAGACTTCACCAACTAGCCCATGGGTTGCCTTCCATGAAGCACCTGATTTAACATTGCAAAATGACTCGGGTGTGCTTGATTCCTCAAACACCATCTAGATCCACTTCACATATCATTTGAACCTCTTCAACCACACAGAGATAGTGTTTCATGCTTTGGCTATTCATTTTAAACCTCTAGACCCTCTTTATTTTCAAGCTCAATTGCACCATAGGGGAACACTATCACCACTTATATGGCCCTTTCCATCTTGACTTCAACTTACCTGGAAACAACTCCAGCCTTGAATTAAATAGTAATACCATATCGCTCGCGATGAACTCTCTTTTCTCAATTATGTGATCATGATACAATTTCATCTTCTGTTTGTACAAGGCTGAGCTCTTATAGGTGCGGAGAAGGAATTCATCCATCTCATTTAACAATTCCAGTCTCAACTTATCTGTATCACTCCACTCCTGATTCAATCTCTTTAGTGCCCACCTTGTCTTATGCTTAAGTTCGACAAGTAAGTGACACTCTTTACTGTATACAAGCTAATATGGGGACAAACCAATGGGGGTCTTGAATGCTGTCCGATAGGCCCATAATGCATTATCTAACTTTCTAGACCAGTCCGTCCTATTGGCATTCACAGTCTTCGGCAGTATGGACTTTATCTCACGATTGGAGACTTCAACTTTCCCTCTTGTTTGAAGATGGTAAGGTGTTTCCACCTTATGTTTCACACCATATTTCTCAAGCAAGACTTTTGAATAGAAAATTGCAAAAGTGCGAGCCTCTATCACTAATGATATCCCCTGGTGTACCAAATCTGGAAAATATATTCTTTCTCAAGAATGTTGTGACACTCTTTCCTTCATTATTTGGAAGCTCAACTACCTCCACCCATTTTGAAACATAGTCAACAAGGACCAAAATATACTTCATACCTTATGACCTCATGAAGGGGCCCATGAAATCAATGCCCCATACATCAAATTACTCTAACTCAAGTATTATGGTCATTGGAAGCTCTTGCCTTCGTGAGATGTTTCCTTGTCTTTGGGATTGGTCACATGTTCTTGCATGATGATACGCATATTTATGAATGGTGGGCCAGTAGTATCCATATTGCAAGATCTTATGCGCAATCTGCACACCACTAGTATGACCCCCAACTGGTGACGAGTGACATGCCTCTAAAATACTCATCATCTCAACCTCAGGAACACATTTCCGAATCAGTCCATCTATATAAATACAAAACAAGTATGGATCATTCCAAGAGAACATCCTCACATTATTCATAAACTTCTTTTGCTGTGGAAACAATAGGTCTTTAGGCACCACATCACATACCAAATAATTGGCAAAATCTTTAAACCATGGAATCAAATCTTACAATGCTGCCAAAACTCGCTCATCCAAAAACATATCATCAATATCATGCTCATCCTTCAGTTTTAGCATTTTCTCTTATTCAAGGCGTGATAAGTGGTCAACCACTTGATTTTCAGTCCCCTTTAGATCCTTGACCTCAAATTCAAACTCCTGCAATAGAAATACCTATCGAATTAACCCTGGCTTAGCATTGCATGGTCTATATGCACAATCACTTTTGTGCCAAGCAAATAAGATCAAAACTTCAAAAATGCGAACACCACAACAAGCAACTCTTATTCAGTCACAATGTAATTTTTCTTAGCAAGATTAAGAGCTTTGCTAGCATAATAGATGGGATGTAAAATCTTCTCTCGCCTCTGGACTAGGACTGCTCCTAGCGCCAGGCTCCTAACATCACACATAACCTCAAATGGCATGGACCAATCAGGTGACATAATAATGGGGGCTAAAACCAATTTCTCTTTAAGACACTGAAAAGCCTTTTGACACGCATCATCAAACACAAACTTTACCTCCTTCTCCAATAACTTGCACAAGGGATGTGAGATCTTAGAGAAATCCTTGATAAATCTATAGTGAAAACCCGCATGCCCTAAAAAGCTTTGAATACCTTTCACAAAAATTAGTGGAGGCAATTTTTCAATCACCTCAATCTTTGCCTTGTCAGTCCACGCATCAGTTTCCTATAGTCCAAGCAAAAACACCACCCAGTGACAAGCCTCATAGGAATAAGATTATTCCTCTCATTCAGGACCACAGTTATTACACCCTTTTTAGGCACACATTGGATCGGGATTACCTATTTGCTATCGGTAATATGATAAACCACCATCGCATCCAACCATTTTATAATTTTCTTCCTCACCACCTCTTACATAGGAGGATGTAGTCTTTGTTGATGCTCAATACTCGGCACATAATCTAGCTCAAGTTTGATTTTTTGTGTGCAAATTCTGAGTGGAAGCCCAATGATATCAGCAATGGACCATCCAATGGCCTTTTTGAATCTCTTTAACATAGACACCAAATCCTCAACTTGCCAATTTACCAAATCAGCTGCAATAATAATCACCAAAGTATTGTTGGCTCCCAAAAATGCATAATGAAGATGAGATAGAAGAGCCTTGAGCTCCAAGACTGAAGGCTCCTCAATAGAAGGTTTAGCTGGTGGGGTCACTCTATTCTTCAAATCAAGATCTAACTTCTTTGGTGAAAAATTATACGAACCACTACCATCAAGTACATTCACCATCTCATCATAGCTCTCAATATCATCACCTTTGAAATTCATAATTGTAATTGCAAGTGCTTCAACTCCAAGCCTTGCCTCAATAGGAGCTATCAATACATCCTCATTGATTGTACCAATCAGTGTAATCACACGCCTATCCTTTGGTTGCTTCATGTATTGGCATACATTGAAGGTAACCTATTCATAATTCAAGCAAAACTTTATCTGCCCAGTCTCCATATCAACTAATGCACATCCCGTTACAAAGAATGGTCTACCTAAAATAATGGGAACCTCGAAGTCAACCTAACAGTTAAGGATTACAAAATCAACTAGAAAAATAAAGGATGCAACCTTTACTAGAACATCACATAAGATTCCCACGGGCTTCTTCACAGTGAGATCCGCTATGAGAAGTTTCGTTGAAGTTGGTTTGGGCAACCCCAACCCCAACTGACTGTATACTGCTAGCAACATCAAATTAATGCTAGTACCCAAATCACACAAAGCTTTTACGAAGTTAAAAGATCCAATAGTTCATGGAATCATGAATGCTCTAGGATCTTCCTTCTTCTCAACCAATAATCGAGAGGCGATTGCACTATAATGGTTCACATTATCAATCGTCTTAAAGATCACAGTCCTTTTTTTAGTCACAAAGTTCTTCATAAACTTTGCATAACCCGGTATTTATTCAAGAGCCTCAACTAGATGGATGTTGACCGACAACTCTTTCAACATGAAGATGATTTTTTGATACTTTGCCTCTTTATCTTTCTTCTTCTGTCTTTGAGGAAAAAGAGGAGGAGGTCATGGGATAGGAGTTAATGTTTTTGTGACCTCCTTTTCTTCTTTTTTTTTTGCATTAGCCTCTTTTTCATCAGCTAGAGGCTTTTCAGATGCCTTATCATCCATAACAAAATTTTTGGATTTGGCCTCGTTCTCATCATTGACAATCACCGACTCTACCTCATCATCAACAACCATAATCATAGATGGTTTAGCGGTCATCTTACCACTCCTAGTAGTAATGGCCAAGCAATGACTATCATTCTTTTGTTTTTAAATAGTATTGCTCGAAAGTGTACCTTATGGATGCTGATTCAATGTGGTGGCCATCTGACCAAACTACTGCTCAAGCTTCTTGATAATGGTAGCATGATATTCGACCTTCTAACTAATGCCTAAAATATCTTCTCTCAGCTTCTTAAGGTATTTATCATTTTTCTCTACCCCTTCCAACACTTTTGCTAGCATGTATTCCATCCTCAAACTGCTTGAACCAGTATCTTAGTTCGCAGGAGGAACATAAAGTCCACTTTTATCCTTGTAATCATCCTTTCTCCTCCAGTCAACATCTCGATCCCTATTCCTATCTCTATACCTAACCCTATAATAATTGTTATCTTTATAGTAGTTCCGACCTTGATTTCTTTGCCTAGAGTTAAAATTGTCTAGGTTAGACCCTTGGGTCAGAAACCCGCCACCTGATTGTCTAGATACTTGGCCTCTTCATCAGAATCTGAATCATCATGCCTAGGTGATTTACCTTGTAAACCAACTGCATTCACCTTTTCTGCTCCTTAGGTTGCTGTAAATTGCTTAGTGAACAAGCTAAGCTCAGTCCTCAATTGCGCTACCTCTTGAATGACTTAAAAGCTACTGGGTCGATATATATATATCTTCCCTGATTTTCTTCAATTCCTAAACTTCTTTCCGCTATTTTTGGACCTACAAGCACAAGAACTCATGGGAAATCATAAATTAGAGTTGGGGATGAGTAGAGGACGTTGAAGTGATAATTTCCCATTAGTTTCTTTGCAAGTTTTCTCCCTAATTTTTCGTGAAATCCTCAATTTCTTTCTTGTTTTCCCCTTTCCTCTTGGGTTTGATTTGAGCACCAATTGAGACTCCATTTGTGTTCAACTTTTGAGCATATATTCCTTGTTCTTTGAGGGACCTCGCGATAGATTCAATTTTAGAATTTTGTTTGTGGACCCCATGGGCCTATTTTTGACCTAATTTTTGGCCCAAACTTTTATATTTCAATTTGGGTCTTATTTAACTTGTAGATTATGTTTTTGATAGGGTGATGCTATTCAGAGATTGTGGAGTAAAGACGAGTAGTTTGTGAATGATTCAAGACTGCGGTTCGACAACGAGGTAGGCTACAGTCTACTCTTCTCTATAAGATTGTGTATTGTATAGATTGCATGCTAGGTAGGGGTTATAGGATCGGTTTATAGATAGTATATACTAAATTAGCATGTTTAGGGAATTTTGAATTGAAATGTGAATTGAACCTTAGACTAGAATACCCCTTATGGTTGTAGGATCCTATTACACTTGATTATAGACTTATTCAACTATAAATTGGCATGAAGGATCCTTTAGTATAATACTTATAATTTTACTTAGTGAATTGAATGATATCCCTCAATTAGATCCTTCTAATAGCTTTATGCCCTTGTTTACCATAACTTTCTGAATTACGATACTGATATCTTATTAATTTATATATTGTGGGGCCCGGAGCCATGGTCACAATACCAGTTGGATACCAGGTTAGTAATCTATTCTTTGAAAGGACGTGGTTTAGTTATTAGACGCTTAGATGCTTACCTTTGTATTTTTTTGATACTGGTGATGGCATGCATACATTTAGACGCATTTATGCTTATTAGTGGCACTATTTTAACTAAAATCTTGGCTTTACTATTATTTTCTAAAATGGGATTTGTTCCCACTTTTTAACTTTAAAATTGATTCTTTAAACGAAAGTTGTACTACCTTCATTAAGGACTTATGAGCTTTTAAACTAAACATACAACATTGGAAACTTAGACCTAGGCTGATTCTGAGCCATTTTCTTATCCACTCTCTTACTCACTATTGACTTAATTTGGTCGAGGGAGATTTCAACCCTTACTCAGGGTTGTACCTTCATGTTTAGTTATATGTATTATGCGGTTGTTTATCCATTCTTCTCTAGCTTTTATTTGTATATCATTTCCTTCTTTCATACTACTATTGTATATTGTATATATTTTTCTTCAATCCACTATCATATATTGACTAGCTACTTATGGCCTTCGTCCCTAATTACTTATAATATCTGATAGTTTATCTTTACCTCACCATTAACATTATTATTTTTTATTTCTTAAATAGTTGCCTGTAGTTTATATTCCTACCTTACATGTTATTTATAACAACATTATCTTTGAAGCTCAGTAGGCCGAGGCCTACTAAGTACCTCATGTTTGGTAGTCATAGTACACTTCTGCACTCTGTAGATCATAGTACGAGTTCTCACTACTGACGTGTGAAACATGTGGAGCTACCATGGATCAAAGATTTGGGGTGAGCTCCTAACATTCAAAGTTGTTCCTGTTCTCCCTTAGTTGTTGGATTGATCTTTATTTTGCATTTTGGAGACAGTCATATATATATTTATGATGCTTACCTTGTACTCTTATTTTGTTAGAAACTTTTGTACTAACTTCACCAGGTTTTAGTGTTACTTCTCTATATTAGTCTCTTTATTGGATTCATTTTTTGTTATTTTCTTCTTTTTTCTTGATAGTCAGTTGTTCTGGATTATGGGTTGGCTGACCTACTGGTGGGTTATGGTAGGTGCAATCATGACCTGAGAAATTGAGTCATGACAAATTAGTATCAGAGCATTAGTTCACCAGTGTTGTTGGTGCAAGAGCAAAGTACCTAGTAGAGTCCTGAGGATCGGTACGGAGATATCTGTATCATATCTTAGGGAGGCTATAAGGCATTCTTAGGGAATCCTAATTCTTAACTCCTTATTTTTTGTCCGCACTTCTTTAAACCTCTAAGCACTTCATTTGGCTCCACTCTTTCTTAGATGGATAGCATGAGGTTGTTGATAGATGTGCACGGGACTTCTGCGCATGCTTCCAGAGTTTCAGCTCAAAGTCAGGTTAGGGAGCTAGATATTAGTATTGAGAGGGGCCAGTCCAAGCTCCGACAGAGTTTGTGCTTGCCTTAGTTTTTCAGGATACCATGTTAGGTATTTTGAGTTTTTTCACGGGTACTTCACAGTTAGAGGTGGTGCCTGATACATCAGGTGGTTCTCAGGCCAGAGTTAGTTTTGTTGGTGTTCAGCAGGCTCTTTATCAGTTTTAGAGTATGATATTGGGTTTCTTGAGTGGGCAAAATATACTTCTATGCTACATCCTACTGCGCATGAGATGGTGCGGGGATATATCAAAGGATTAGCTATATGGTGCGGGGATTTATCAAAGGATTAGCTTTACCACTCCACTTAGCATTGGAGCATTTGATAGCAGCTGGGTCTATATTTCTTTAGGTTATTGATCATACGAGTATTATAGAGAGGGCATGCATTGAGACATATAGAGGTGGTGACAGGATCCTCCCAGCAGAGATCAACATCATTTACAGTCCATCAGGTTAATTCAGGTAGCACCTCAGATTATAGTTGACTCTCAGATAGGTAATGGTGGTCACAAAGGATATGTTCTAGCTAGGCATTGCAAGGTATTCGATCTAGTTCTTCAGGCTGTGGTGGCCATTCTGGGTTAGCAGGTACAGTGCATCACAAAATTCCAGGGGCATGTTTTGATTGTAGAGAGATTGTTCATTGGTATAGGAAATGGCCCAGGTGTGTGTTTGTCTGCCAGTTGGGGCCAGCTCATGTTTCTCTCTAGGTTAGAGCTTTAATGATTTCTTATGACTGTAGACAGACTGGTCATTGGTCTGGAGAGTGTCCCCGATGAAGGACTATTGAGTACAGTGCAGACAAATCAGTCTCTTAGAAATATGGCACCTTCGGGCAGAGATAGTTAACTTAGTATTTAAGTTGGTCATTCAGATGCTCAGCCCGAGTTTGGATGCATTCATATTTGTACTTTTTGGGTAGGTCAGGGTCTATGAATTTGGATTCCATCGTGATAGGTGCGATTTGATTTTATGTCTTTTAGTTTTTATTTAAATTGAGTTGGGGTTTTCATATCCATTGGTGGTTATATGCCTTGATATTACTATATTTATTATTATATGCCTCTGTGTAGATTTATGCTTATGTGACTACCCCCATAGATATTTTATTTTAGTAGTGGATTGAGTGGATCGGTATTGTGATTTCCTTGGGGTGTAGCACTTGGGAAAATTCTCTTTCCTTTGGCATATTAGTCTTGATGTGATCCTAGAGTCGCACTGGTTGTTTTTCATGCACTTTATACTGGTGTTACTATTATTACTATTATTATTTTGGTTGCTATTGATTCTTTCTTGATAGACGGTTAGACTCGTGTTATCTAGTTAGTATTCCCTTTTTTTGTGATTATTGTCCGTTGGCTTAGATGACAACCTTGGTTGGTTGGTTTTTCTTTTTGTTAGTGAGGTAAGGTCGGTTGTTGAGTGGGTTGTGAAAGTGAAGGTAAGTTTGGCCTTCCATGGTTTGTTTTGGTTCTAGCATTGGCGTTCCTTTTCTATATCATATTCCTAATGCTGATAAGTTTGAGGTTTGTTATTTCAATTTGTCTGGTTAACCTCTCGGTAGTAGTATTGATCTTGGTATTGGTGTTGAGTTGGGTACTTCATTATTTCCGCAATGTGGTTCACAGTTTGGTTAAGTTAAGGTTGGTTTAAATGGATGAATTCAAAAAATTCTCATTTTGAGATTTATTCGTCCTAGTATGATCTCGTGGGATGCTTCTGTTTGATGGTATATGCTTGTCTATCAGTTGTCGATAAGCAAAATGGGTGTCTTTTGGGAGTGGATGTTCATTGCTAGAGATTAAGTATTAGTTTGACCATATTTAGCCAAGATTGTATTTTTCTAAGTTGCTCAAGATAAGACTATCATTAGTGCTCTTTATAGTACCGATAAGTTCCTGGTTATGCCTTGATATATTGTGCCTCTCAAAAGAAGTAGATTTGATTGCTCGAGTCTTTATCCTGTGTTTTCTCTCCATTATGATTGTGTTCTTCGATAATATTTTAGTTTTAGACCTTACAGAAACCGTTGGATATATGTTAGTCTCTAAAGGTGAGATTGGTTTGGGGTATATGCTTGGTTTCTTGTAGTTACATTGATTTGGGTATTTCACCTTAGTGAAGACTTGTTGGCTCCAGTTGTGATTTTTAATTTTTTTGAATGACGGCTTGGAAATTGTTATAGGTTATGGAGTATGGATATTTACTCATCAACAGGATCAGGTTTGATAGTTGAGTTCAAGTAGTTCAGCTTCGGTGTTGAGATTATAGCAATGGATTACATAACTTGGTTGCAGCCTCATTTTGAGGTGCTAATTCAGATGAGCATTCGTTGACAGGTTGACTAGGCCTACTCTCCATATATGAGTTCAGTTTTCTTTAGTTCAGGGAGATTGTGTTTGATAGATGCTCAAAGGATGGTCAGTTGGCACATAGTATTGGTTTCTATTGCTTTTGACCTTGATCCTCAGTTTTTGCCAGAATTTTGAGTGTCTACTCAGCGAAAAAAGTTTACTCGAGTTGGGCTTAGCGTGGTTTCACCCACAGTCAATGGGGCATTTTAGAGCGGATCATTTAATTTCAAGAGATTATGCTTCAAACTCATATCTATTGGTTTTGAGGGTCATCGGGACCAGTTAGTGGCTTGGCAGAGATTGCAGACATTGTTCATTTGAGTATTCAGGTAGAACCTTATGGTCTTTGTTCTTATGCTAGTCCGTGTGGATTTTTCGGTAGATCAGCTTTAGTTTTTTTAGGCTAGGGTGGTGTGATTACACAAACAGAACTTGAATGATACTAGAGAGCTTTTGGGTAGTTCAGAATAGACAACAATTTTGAAAAAGGCAGGAAAATGTTAGATTTGGAGTTTGGAGTAGGTTGTATGATTTATGCCTTGGGTTGTCTTTAGCCTGGTTGAGTATTTGGTTATTTGTGCTTGTATCGATGTGGTATCAGTATGTTGTGGTTTAGGTTTACGTTCCTTAGTCGTGCTCGATTCAGTTGGAGGTCAGATGGTTGTAGAGGATGAATTTTTGGTTATTTGGAAAGTGAAGTAAGGATGTGAAGAAAAAAGGGATACCTTTAGCAAAATCCCTTGGAAGTGTTATCTGGTTGTGGAGATTATCTGGGAAGCCTTGCAGGGTATATGGGCCCAATACCTCATCCTTTCGATCTTTTAAATTCTTTCTATCTATTGACTTTTGAGAACGAAAGTCCTTTTAGTAGTGGATATTATAATGATCCTTCAGTTCATTTTCTTTGTTTCAGCTTATTTTTGGTGTTTTGTGCCTTCCCATAGAAGCTACAGGTAATTTATGACTTTTTCGGTCCATCGATTCGATTTTCAGGCAGTACGTTTGGGTTTTAACCCCATTTCCTTATATTGGAGCTTTTGAAGTTGAGGAATTAGTGTTGGACCAAAAATTCTAGTAAACAACCACGGATGAGAATTCCGACAACGCCGTTAGTTCCGAAATATGGATTTTAGGCTAGGGGAACCTTTGGTCCGGGTCTCGAGGCTTCCAAACTCATTTTGGGCTATTAGTTGGAAATTAGTAAAAATAGAATAGAGGGTGTGGGCCCTACATTTTATTAGAACGAACTTGGATGGAAATTTCATTGGTTTCGTTGAGTCCAAAATGTCCAATTTGGTATGGTAGCGTAGTTCGTTTGCCCGCACAGGGTTCTAAACCAATCCCGAGCACCCGGTCAAAGTCCATTGGGACTTGGTGTTTTGTTGGTTTTTCAGTAGCTGGTGCAACTAATTAAGCGGCTTGGGAGCCGCTTTAGTAGTGGTCACTTTAGCGGCTTTGTGCCACTTTAACTATACTGGGTTGTCGCCTGAAGGTCACTTTGGCGGCACTTGTCCTCTTTAGAGGACGTCGCTTAAGCGACCGGGGTGCCACTTTAGCAGCATCTCTCCCCTCTGCACCCGCCACTTTAACGGTCATTTGCCTCTTTAGCGGAAGTCGCTTTAGCAGCTCAGTGGCCACTTTAACGGTCACTGCTAGGTCTATATATATATCTCTTCCCCAATTTTCTTCATTTCCTAAACCCTTTTTTGCCATTTTTGGACCTAAAAGCACAAGAATTCATGGGAAATCATAAATTGGAGTTGGGGTTGAGAAGAGGATGTTAAAGTGAACATTTCCTGTTAGTTTCTTTTTAAGTTTTCTCCCTAATTCTCCATGAACTCCTTAATTTCTTTCTTATTTTCCCCTTTCCTCTTGGGGATGATTTGAGCCCCAATTGAAACTTCATTTTTGCTCAACTTTTGAGCACGCATTCCTTGTTCTTCGCGGGACCTCGCGACGGATTCAATTTTGAAATTTCATCTACGAGCACCACGGTCTATATTTGACTCGATTTATGGGCCAAATTTTTATATTTTAATTTGGGTCTCATTTTACTCATATTAACATATAGATTATATTTTTGATAGCGTGAAGCCATTCAAAGATCATGGAGTAAAGACGAGTAGTTTGTGGATGATTCGAGACTACAGTTGGGCAATAAGGTAGGCTACGATCTACTCTTCTCTATGAGATTGTGTATTGTATAGATTGCATACTAGGTAGGGGTTATAGGATAGGTTTATAGCTAGTATATCCTGAATTGGCATATTTAGGGAATTTAGAATAGAAACGTGAATTGAGCCTTAGTTTAGACTACCCACTATGGTTGTAGGATCCTGATACACTTGATTATAGACTTGTTTAACCATAGATTAACATGAAGGCTCCTTTAGTATAGGACTTACCATATTACTTAGTGAATTGGACAATATCCCCTGATTAGATCCTTCTAGTAGCTTTTTCCCCTTGTTTAACGTCAATTCCCAAATTATGGTGCTGATATCCTGTTAATTTATATATTGTTGGGCTCGAGGCAGTGGTCACGATACTAGTTGGATACCAGGTTAGTATTCTATTCTTTGAAAGGACGTGGTTTAGTTCTTAGACGTTTAGATGCTTACCTTTGTATTGTTTGGATACTGGTAATGGCATGCATACATTTAGACGTATTTACGCTTATTAGTGGAACGATTCCAACTAAAACGTTGGGTTTACTATTATTTTCTAAAAAGAGATTTATTTCCACTTTTTAACTTTAAAAACTGATTCTTTAAACAGAAGTCGTGCTACCTTCATTAACGACTTATGAGCTTTTAAACTAAACATACTACTTTGAAAACTTAGATTGAGGTTGATTCCTGTCCATTTTATGATCCACTATGTTACTCACTATTGACTTAATTCGATCGAGAGAGATTTCGACCTTTTCTACATTTTTATATCGTTTTAGTCCTGAATTTGATCTGGGCAATGTATTTATAAATTTATACTTATTTAGCTTCGGTTCGAGTTCAAGCACCCCTCTTTATACTCTTATTTCTCTCCGGTACTAGATGGAGTAGATTGGTTATAATGGTTATTGGAAGTCCTAGTTTGGGACCCGATAGTATATATGGATATCCTAAGTCCCTTATAGATTCCTCTGTCTAGGGACCACTTACTGGAAGAGGTGATATTCATAGGTCTTGAGTTGTAATCTGGCGAGCAGAAGGATGTGTATATACTTGGTATGGTTTGGCACTCAGTCAGTATGGTAGTATTGGGTTAAGTTGCTTTCATTCGTTTATATGCATTACATATCACCAGTATAATTATTTGGCACTTGTATCTATCGGTCTTATGGGGGGGATGCATAGGTACATGTTATGGTTGGTGTTTGCTGAGTGTTTGCTTGTTCCTTCTGGGCTTATGGGGGTCCGGTTAGGTTATTGATTGTCCGGGCTAGCCGGTTACATTATTGTTTGGTTATTATTATATAGTTCATGGCAAGTTGGTTACGGATTGGTATTCGAGATTGTAGGTACGCTTTCAAGTTCCCTTATTCCTTATTATGGTAAGATTTGATTATCGTTAGACTATCTTATGATTATGCATATTTCGACTAGAGACCTTGATTATGCTAGAGTTAGTTCCCTTATTGATTATGATCTTCGGGATGTCAGGGTAGCGCCCTCGGGGTATTATCTCATGTTTGGTTATCTGTATAGTGCGGTTGTTAATCCATTCTTCTCTAGCTATTATTTGTATATCATTTACTTCTTTCCTGCTACTATTGTATATTGTATATCTTTTTCTTCACTCTACTATCATATATTGACTAGCTACTTATGGTATCGCGCTTTCATCCCTGATTACTTGTAGTATCTGAACATTTATCTTTATCTCACCATTAACATTATTATGTTTCGTTTCTTAAATATTTGCCTGTAGTTTATATTCCTGCCTTACATGTTATTTATATCTGCATTATCTTTGGAGCTCAGTCGGCCGATGCCTACTGAGTACCTCGTGTTTGATACTCATACTACACTTTTTCACCCTGTAGATCATAGCACGAGTTCTCGCCGCTGATGTGTGCATCGTACGGAGCCGCCATGGATCAGAGATTTGGGGTGAGCTTCTGACATTCGGAGTTGAACCTGCTCTCCCTCAGTTGTTGGACTGATCTTTATTTAGTATTTCGGAGACAGTTCTATATATATGTATTATGCTTACCTTGTACTCTTGTTTTCTTAGAAGCTCTTGTACTGACTTCACTAGGTTTTGGGGTTACTTCTCTATATTAATCTCTTTATTGGATTCATTTTTCGCTGCTTTCTTCTTTTCTTTTGATAATTTGTTACTCGTTGTTCCGAATTATGGGCTGACTTACCTACTAGTGGGTTATGTTAGGTGACATCATGACCTGAGAAATCGGATCATGACATCAATTAAATTAAGGAAATAATAGTAGCACATGACTAGTAAAATTCATTATATTTTCTTATAGATAATTTTTTGTCCTTAAGATATATGATTCAACACATTTATGTCAATTTGATAACTTGTGAATCATTACTTATACTTTTATTAATATGATCTCCAATTAACAGTCCTTTTGGACATGAGTTATGAAATCATAATATAAATTATTGATATGAAGTTGAATTTTGTTTTGACATATAATTTAAATTTTTTAAGTTGTATTTTTCTTAATATACATGAAAATTCTGCAAGTTGTGAAAACTATTAAATTCTTATATAGTATTATCAAATGAGCAAACCATAGTTCATTTGAATCTGTTATCTAATAAGCAAACCATATCTCTATATGCCTTTTATAAATAAATGTTTGCAATTACAAACTTCCAAGTACGCATAATTTATAAAAATCTACTAATCAACAATAATGGTAACTAATTATTCTTTAATATAATTATTTCAAATGGGGCGAGAAATCTCTTCACGCCGAACATGAGTCTTTTTTTGTTGCAATTTTAAAATGATGGGTTCTTTTTTACAAAATATAAACTTATGGGTCAAATTTATATTTTAAAAAGTTAAAATCATGATTTGAAATCTAAAATCATGATTTTTTTTTTTTGAGAATTTTAGATTTCATCTCATGATTTCAAATCATGAGCCCAAATCACATGTCAAAATGCTAACTTGAAATCATTTTATAAAAAAATTAATCATACATCTACTACCTTTTATCTTAAATTGATCCTAGATAAAAAAAAATGTCATGACCCAAACCCGTCGTGAGTGGAACCCACATTACTCACCAGGTGGGAAAACAATCTACCCCAAATACCATCTCCTAATCAACACTTTGAAATAATTAGAACTAAACCATCAATAAATATACAAGTCTAAAGGGAAACCGAAAGTACAACTGATTGCGGAACATTGTACTTAACAAAATAAAACCATCCCTAGGACCCAAAAGCCATCTGTACCAAAGCATCTAAGATTGTCAAGAAGGGAATGCAACCCCAAAACTAAAACAAAAGTGCATAATATCCAAAACAAAGGACTATGTCAAAAAGGAAAGATCTCATGGTAGCCCGGATATGGTGCTCACCCTGAAATGTGAGGTCAACCGCTGGAATCACAAGTGAGGTCTTGTAGGAGCAGCTGGAATATGCGTTGCACTAACAAAAGTAATAGCAGCTGTAGTATCAGCACACAAGAAAACAACAGTGTACTGGTAGGGCCATTTGGCCAACCCAAGATGAGAATATGAATACTTAACTAAAATATAGTACAACAAGTTAATCCATGCTCAAAACTAACATACACTTAACACATAAAGCCAAATAACCAGTTTATGACTAAAACCCAACAAGTCAACAAAATATCACAAAGTCACGTTTAGTCAAGCCAAGTCAAGACATGCCAGATAAGTAAACAATTACCAAGCATATAAATATATTTCCCGGTTCACTCATGGAAACTTCAAACTCACCTGACCCTCGTACAAACACGTTATGGATATTATATACACTCTCTAGCCATGAATTGTAAGGGACAATTTTCGTCCATGTACTAAAACCTCATATACAAGTGTCTGCTCACCTTGTGTCACCAATAACCCGTGAGAACATCCCAAATACCGATATATTCCACAATAGCAAATAGGTAGGTCAAAATCAGACAACAATGTAAAATCCTTTGCATTGACCACACCAAACAACACGCACTAACTAGACACACTACAAAGTAGTTAACATCCACATATTGTACAAATTGGATTAAACTACAATACTATCACTTGCCTCGAACCAAGCTTGCACAACTCCTCTAAGCCGTTTTGTCATCCCATGCAATTTTCGCTTGTTGTTGGTCTAGAACACGCATATAAACACATAATTAATGAAATGACCTACCATGTTGGAAATTATAACTAACAACCAAACCCCTAAGGTCAAGTTCATGATCATTCCTTCTCGTTCTAGGCCTTTTCTATTGTAGTTCACCTAAAACTACCAATCCCATGGATAAATTAGTGAATTAACGGAATACATGGGTAAAATAACTGTTAATAATCAAAACCCATTAACTTAATACTTAATTTTCCCCCTTGTACCAAAAAAAACCAAAATCAGCCCTAGAACCATCCCTGAACTTTATAATTTAGCAATTCTAAGGCATAATTATCAATTACTAGTTAACTGGGATGAATTTATTACCTTAACGAAGCAGAATAATGAAAATATGGTGGAAATCGCCCTAAATCGCCCCTATTTTGCCCCAAAACAAGTTTTATATAAATAAACTATTTTGGGGAGATAATTAAATAAATCTGCAAACGTCGCTATAGTGGCACCTACCGCTATAGCTGGCGTTGACCAAGTCTGGCCGTCGCTATAGCAGGAATTTCTCCGCTATAGCAGTGTGCCTATTGCTATATCAGTGTCAATAGGACAGAATGTCCAATATTTCCCAAAACTCTCAATTTTCACAGCACACCTTAAACCCGAGATATTCCACACAATGCCCTTTACACTAAGATTAATTTTGGGAGTTCTACTTACCCAATTTTGTTTCCGTAAAATCCTACGCAGTTCCTTATCATCTTAGCTAACTAGAACTCAAACCAAAAACCACCAATCCTTACCAAACCATTCCCAAATTTTCCTAGACCACACCTCACTCTGGTTTTATCCAAAATTAGCCTAGCCTATAATTTATAACTTCAAAATCAGGAAGAATTTTAACATGGGACTTTCAATGGAAGGTGTATGCATAACAACGTAAATGGTTGTTACAACAAATACCAATTTACCCATCGTTCATCCCCAAACGATCAAACATAAAAAATAGGCTACAATAAGGAGAGAGAAAAGTACCTGTATCCTCAAACAATTGAGGGTACTTGTCCTACATGTCCTTATCGATTTCCCAAGTGGATTCCTCAACTGGAAAATGCTTCCATTAAACCTTAACTGAACAAATTTCCTTCATCTTCAACTTTCGAACATCCTAATCTATAATCGTTATTGGCTCCTCCTCGTAAGCCAAATCCTTGTCTAAAAAAACCGAGTCCCACTTAATGATATAGTCTCCATCCCCATGGTACCTTTTGATCATAAAGACGTGAAATACCAGATGGACTCCCAACAATCCCGGCTGTAGAGCTAACCTATAAGTAACTAGACCCACATCTTCAAGAACCTTTAAGGGACCAATATAGCAAGGGCTGAGCTTACCCATCTTACCGAACCTCATGACTCCCTTCATAGGAGACACTTTAAGCAAAACTTGCTCGACAATCTTGAAGTCCATGTCTCTTACCTTATGGTCCGTGTACTCCTTCTGACTACTTTGACCAGCCAAGAACTTGGTTTGAATGTACCTTACTTTCTCTTGAACCTCCTTTACTAAGTTCGTTCCCAAAGGTTTAACATCTCTAACCTCAAACCACCCAATAGGTGACCTACACTTCCTTCCGTAGAGTGCCTCGAATGGTGCCATATCAATGCTGGAGCAATAGCTGTTGTTGTATGAAAACTCACACAATGGATGAAACTGGTCCCAATGATCACCAAAATCAATCACGCAGGCCCTCAACATGTCCTCTAGCACCTGAATCATTCTCTCTGACGGCCCATCTATTTGAGGATGAAAAGTTGGGCTAAATATGAGCTTGGTGCCGAACTCTTCATGCAACCTGTCCCAAAACTTAGAAGTGTATTTTGCATCTCTATCGGAAATGATGGTAAGTGGAACTCCGTGAAGTCTCACAATCTCCTTGACATATATTTTAACTAACTGCTGAGAGTTGTAGTCTACACGAATAGGTAAGAAGTGAGCTGATTTCGTCAACCGATCCACTATCACCCAAATAGAGTCATATTTTCCCAAGGTTTTAGGAAGACCCACCACAAAATCCATGGCAATATGCTCCTATTTCCACATAGGTATAGGCATCCTCTAAAGCAACCCCACAGGCCTTTGATTTTTATACTGCGCCTACTGACAATTGTGACACTTGGACACATAATCTACTGTGTCCTACTTCATCCTGGGAAACCAATAAAGTTGTCTCAAGTAACGGTACATCTTGGTCGTACCCGAAGGAATAGAGTAATGCAAACCATGGGTCTCTGAAAGTATATCACGAATCAAATCATCAACCCGAGGAACACATAACCTTCCCTTAAACCACAACACCCCACTCGCGTGAAGAGTGGTATATGCCACCTCCCCACGCACCACTTTATTCCGGATTGCATTCAACTTCTTATCCTCAAAATGCTTGGCTTTAATTTGATCCCAAAATGTTGACTTCACCTCAACACTAGCCAACATTCCACCCCTGTCTGAGACCCCAAATTGCATGCTCCGTGATGCTAGAGTTTGAAACTCTCTAGCTAACGGTCGTCTGGACACCCTCAAGAATGACAAGCTACCCCTACTTATAGCTTTTCGAATCAATGCGTCTGCCACCAGATTGGCCTTACCCGGATGATACTGAATAGTCACATCATAATTCTTCAACAATTCCATCCATCTCTGCTGGATCAGAAAACACTATAAAGTTCTTACCTTCAACTGGCAATGAAAGGATAGGTGTTGTATTCAAGAGTGTCTTAAGCTTTTGAAAGATCTCTTCACATTGATCTGACCAAATAAATGGCACTTTCTTCTAAGTCAACCTTCTCAAGTGCATTGCAATATATGGAAAGTTCTTAACAAACCTGCGGTAATAACTAGCAAGAGCCATAAAGCTCCTTACCTCGGTCACTGAACTAGGCCAAATCTAATTCTTAACTGCCTCAATCTTCTGGGGGTCCACCATTACCCCTTTTTTAGAAATCACATGCCCCAAGAAGGCAATTGAAGACAATCAAAATTCAAACTTTGAAAACTTAGGAAATAGTCGCTTCTCCCTTAGAATCTCTAAGACTATGCGATATGACCTGTATGCTCCTCCTTACTCTTGGAGTAGACTAATATCATCAATAAACACGATAACAAAAGAATCCAAGAAACATATCGTTCATCAAACTCATAAAAGCTATAGGTGCATTAGTTAGCCCGAAAGACATCATCAGAAACTCGTAATGGCCATATCGAGTTCTAAAAGTTGTCTTTGTTATGTCCTCTGGTTTAATTATTAGCTGATGATAACCCGACCACAAGTCAATTTTTGAAAACACCATCGCACCCTGTAATTGTTCAAACAAGTCATCTATGTGAGGCAAGGGATATTTATTTCTAATAGTAACCTTATTCATCTATTTATAATCAATGCACATCTTCATACTACCATTCTTCTTCTTAACAAAAAGGACCGGAGCACCCCAAAATGAAGCACTTGGGCAAATAAAACCCTTGTCAAGTAGTTCTTGCAATTGAGTTTTGAGTTTCCTCAACCCTGCTGGAGCAATTCGATTCGATAGGGAGAAATTGATATAGGGTGAGTGTACGGCTCTAAGTCAATACAAAAATTGATATCTCTATCTGGAGGCATACCCGACAAGTCTGAAGAAAACACATCCTAAAATTTGGAAATCACCAAAACTAACTCTATAGAAGGGAACACCGCACTCGCATCCCGGAGATGAGCTAAAAATGCTGAACACCCCTTAACCACTAGCCTTCTAGCCCGGACAAATGATATAATTTTCACCAGTTTGGCTTTATACACTCCCTCCTACTCTAGCTTATCCATTATAGGCATAGCTAGGGTCACTGTCTTAGCATTATAATTTAAAATAGTGTGATATGGAGATAACCAGGTCATACCCAGAATTACATCAAAGTCCAACATATCCATAATAATCAAGTCTACCCAAGTCTAAAAACTCACAAATAACACAAAACAAGAACGGTAAACATGGGTTACTACCACAGACTCACCAACTGAAGTAGACACATAAATAAGATAATCAAGTACATCACAAACCAGATTTGGAGCCACCGTAAATTGAACAGACACATAAGAATAAGTAGACGCCTGATTAAATAAAACGAAAGCCATTCGATCAAAAACAGAAATAGTACCTGTGATCACCACATCAGAAGCCTCGGCATCAACCTTTCCCGAAAATGCATTACAGTGAGCTCGGTCATCAATCTGAGCTAACTCTTTCCTCTACTGTGCTCCTCTCCCTGCGCCGCTATTTCCTCTACCACCCCAGCCACCTTCCTGATTTTTCCATCCACCCTATGGACGACCCCTGCCATTTTCTCCTCCTCCCCTGCCCGCTGGAACTATAGCCTGAGTCTGCTTTTGTGCCTAGCCATTTGCATGTCTCAAGGGACACTCTCTCTTAAAATGACCAACAACACCATAATAGAAACATCCCCACTTGAGAGAAGGCCGAATGGTAGAAGAGTAATAAGCCCATTGACTCCTAATAACCTGCGACTAAGAAAGAACCTTAGATGGACCAAAAGTAGAGGCTGGTAATGATTACTGAATAGGGTGAGCTGAATAGGCCTGCTGACTGTGGCCCTTAGAGTAAGATTTACTGAAATTCCTAACATTGCGAAACTTCTTGGCTAACATCTTAGCCTAACCCACTTGCGTAATCCCCTCCAACTTCTACACATAATCAGAAACATCATTGAACCTCTTACCTGCTGAAGTCATATGCACAGACAAAACCTGAAGATCATAGTTCAAACCCTTAACATAGAGTCGAATCCTCTCCTCCTCAGTAGCCAACAACTGAGTAGTAAAGCAAGACAAGGCGTGGAACTTAGCCTCATAGGCTGCAACTAACATATCACCCTACTCCAATGCCTAAAATTCATCTTTCTTGCAATCACGGAGGGCATGAGGCACATACTTCTCTAAGAACAAAGCATAAAACTATTCCCAAGTCAATAGGGGTAGGGTCGACATTCAACATATGCTTTCCACCATTGCTTAGCATCCTTCTCCAACAGAAAAGTCACAAACTCAACTCCATGTTGCTGAACAATACCCATCTTGTGCAAACTCTCATAACAGTCTATGATGAACTCAAAAGCATCCTCAGACTCAGTACCCTAGAAAATAGGTGGTTTCATCTTCAAAAGTTTAGTCAGTAGATCATGCTCAGTACCTGTCATCACAGAACCCAAAACTGGATGAGGAAAAACATCAGTCTTTAAAGCCTCATCCATCCTTGGAGCCATAGCAATAGTAGGGTAAACAACTGGAGCCTGAAAAGCCGGCATAGTGGGAGTGGCTTCAGTCCTAGCAAACCCACTCAGGAAAGCTAACACCTGTTGAAAAACCTTAGCTGACATGAGAGGTAAGGCTGCAACCCTAGCTGGTGCCTCCACCTCGGGCTCCAATACCTACTGCTATACTGCTTCCATCCCCTCAAAATGATCCTGAGGTAGGGGAGGTGATACTGACCCTTCACGAGCCTGGCCAGCAGCTGCTTGAGCTCCACCCACGGAGGGTATGGCTCATCCCTTTCCTCTCCTACCTAATCCTCTCACTCGTCCTCTTTTCCTTATGGATGGATCCGTAGTTGGAGCTACTGGTGCAGCGGATGCTGCTCGATTTTTGTTGGACATAGTATTCACTATCTGCGGACAAAGGAGTGAAGAAACCAGATACCAATTGGAATAAAGTTATAGCACAATAGAAACAAGAATGACGGATTTCCTAAAGCCCTATAGCCTCCCGAAGAAAAGTACAGAAGTCTCCGTATCATTTTGCGAAACTCTATTGGACCCATTTTGTTACGTCAAGATTGAAAAACCTAGGCTCTGGTACCAACTTGTCATGACCCAAACCCATCGTGAGTGGCACCCACACTACTTACCCTGTGGAAGAACCATCTACCCCAAATACCATCTCCTAATCAATACTTTAAAGAAATAATTAGAACTAGCCCATCAATAAATATCCAAGTCTGAAGGCTAACCAAAAGTACAACTAATTTGCGAAACATTGTACTTAACAAAATAAAACCATCCATAGGACCCGAAAGTCGTCTGTACTAAAATATCTAAGATTGTCAAGAAGGGGATTCAAGAGGGATAAGTTGATTTAATCACCCCAAATCCCTCATTATTTTCCCCAAGTTCATTCTAAGTCAGAAAAGTGCGATTCTTCTTCTCCAAAGCAAGAACTAGGATTTTTCTTCTTCAAGCTTCATGTTCAAGATTTGTAGCAAGGTTTTCTCTTCCAAGTATGATGGAATTCCATCAATGGGTATCATTTTACCCATTGAGTCCCTAAGTGAACTCAGTTCTTTAGTAAATTCATTCTTCAGAGCTTAGGGTTTTCATGAAAAGAGGGAGTTTCCTTATATTTCAGTTCCTCATCATGAATAGTCCATGAATACATGTCTTCACATGAAATTTAGTACCTTTATAGATTTATATTTATGAACCCTCGGCATGTTGATATTCCATGTTTTGGACTTGTGTTGTATGAACTCATATTCTATTCAGAACCTAAAAACTATCATGAATAATTGTATTCTTCAGAGATAGAGGGTTATGAAGACCCAATGACTTAGTATTCATGTATATTATAAGCCTCGTATTATGTATTATCAGTTTTGCAGACCTTCAGGGTTCTTTCAGATAAAGCATATTCTAAATAGTATTTTCAGATAATATTTACTATCAGACTATTAGCATATTCATGATTTAGGATTTAGGGTTCAGGTCTAGCCTTATAGATTCCCTCCAAATCTCAGTCCTCATATGTTTCTTTTTATTCATTTACTCCAACCATGTCATGTCTCTCATAAATTTATAAGTCTCACGATTCAAAAATACATGAATTATATATGCGTACTTATATCATAACTAGGAACTTCAACTCATAACAGTAAGAAGCATGACATGTATGACATCCATATATGCCATCAATACTTTGAACACTTGTCCCCAAAATTAATTTTCACATTTAGCATGGTATCCAGAATGCCATTAATGATCATGGATCAATTTTCTTATAAAAGCAAAGTTTCCTAGTAGTATGACAGTCAGGTATGGCATCCATGAATATGGATAATTTGACATCCAAAGATGTCACCATCAGTATTCTCAGGATCTATTAGTTATATTCAATTGGGAGTAGTACTTAGCAGCGAGCGAACACGGGTTCAGATAACCCAAGTCCCAAACTACGTGCCACCATAGGTTAAAGGGGTCCTCGTCAATTGAGGGTGTTTCCCTTGCCCGAATGGGATCATGAGTGAATTCATACAAGTCATGGTTCTTACCCTTGGCAAGGTATAGAACACCCTCCCAACTTGGGTAACAGTTTGGATTCTATGTTGCTCACATGGTCTATGTCGGTTACGATAACCTTCCACAGTTTGAGACTCAGTATTGTACATGGACTTTATTTTAATTTGTACTTGCTTAACCCATGGCTTTTTAGATTATCATATTTATTTCAGTCTTTATCAACATATTTTGTACTTGCATATCTCACATGCTCAGTACATTTAAAGTACTAACTGTATACTTTTTTTGTGCTATATTATGTTATAATATGGGTTCAGACGCTCAACATCTAGCTCGATGATAGCACGATCCCATACCCATCTTAGCAGCAGAGTGTGGTGAGTCCTTATCTTTCAAGGACGAGAATTATTGTTATTTCTTTATTTCAGTCTTTTTAGTTTTTAGATAGTTAGAGTTAGATGTGGATTTGTCCCAGCATCTCATCATTATTAGAGGCTTTCAGACAGTCAGTTAGATGTGTTTTAAACTTTATGATATTTTCAGAATTTTATCTATTGGATTAGTGTTTGTTATTTTTTTAGTTAGCTTCCACATTCAGTATTTCTTTCATCTATTATTATTGTTCTTAGAGTCATGCCAGGCTATGGTTAGCTTGGGATCACTTGTGGCTCTAAGTACCATGTTACGACTAGGGTGTAGTCTTGGATCATGACACAAATGTTAGAACTTACCTTAATTCTTAACTTGCTTGATGAAAGAAGTATCGAATAGGAAAAGATATTAACAATGGAGATTTAAGGCTACCAACCCTCATCTAATAGCTTGAGCCTTAACTGGGAAAGTTAATTCAAGATTAAAGGTAAGGGTATTAATTCAAACACCCATAGACCGAGAGGTAATTGGAGTGATATTCATATAATTAAGGTCGAGATACGTTTCAATGAACCTATCTTACTAATTTTGCATACTAAGCATAGGGATAGATCACTAGTATGCTATGGTTATTGAGTTATGAAATCATGGGGAGCACAAACATAGTCCATTCTCAATGATTGATAAAACTACATTTTGATACTCTGTTATTTGGTTACTAATGTTACAAACACTTACTTGTCACTTTGAAACCCCCCATTCGGAAATAACTGACTACTAGTTTAAATAACTACATTGACCTGGTTTCTAGCCATATTCTCTACGGGATCGACCCCAACTTAGTTGGGTTCTATATTTAATCAATGACTATATTATATTTAATTGTGAGGTGTAATTTGAGCGACATCAAATTTTTACGCTATTGCTGGGGAATACGGTTTAGGATTAGTTCAATTATGTTTATTTAAATACTAGTCCTTATTTCTTGATTTACTTTTCTATTGTGTTTGTTCTATCAGGGTGCAGGTTAGTTATACCCAACATCCAGAGTTTAGGAAATCCTCTGATTCCCATCGACCACGAGCTTGAATGTACTCTTAGGTATATTAATGCTAAAGGGACTCTAGCTGAGGCAGCTCGATAGGCTGAAGCAGACTGACTGGCTACGGAGGCTGAAGCTTATGCTAATTGTGAAAATACAAAAGCTTTTGTAGATATTGTTAATGCTCGTAGGAGCTAAAGAACTAGGGGAAATAATCAAAACCCTGTTATTATGTATGATAATCTGGATGATGAGGAGGATGTTGATTTTGATGGAGTGGGTGCTACTAGTGGCATAGTCCCTCATGCACTAGCCCTTGCTGCTAAATTTGAGATCACAAGTACCATGATACAACTGTTGAATTTGAAGGGTATGTTTGGAGGTGCTGCTAGAGATGATCCAAACCTCCACTTGATTAATTTTATGGGAATTTGTAAGGCGTACAAGCTGCCAAGTGTTAGTGAAAATGCTATCAGTCTGTGGTTGTTTCCCGTCTCATTATCTAGAGAAACAACTCTATGGTTGACTGAATGCAACACCACGTACCTTCCTAACCCTACTTGACGACATTGAAAAATGTTCACTTAGGTGTTGAGAGCCATAAGTATATAATTTGTAATGATTTTGATGAGATAAATGATGTTGGACTTCGTACATGTGATTAGATGTAATACCCCGTATATTTTAGACCCTATTTGAAATCTTGGAGTCATGTTTACTTAGTGTTGAGAGCAATAAGTAAGTATTTGGAAGTGCTTTGATGGGGTATTGGATGGTATGCAAATGTTAGAAAGAGTAGCCGAAAATTCAGAAAAGGGTTGAAACTTGAATCACTCCTTGTTTCGGGGGTGTGGCGCAATCCCCTGATTTAGAGGGCAGTCCATTCCTGCGCCACTGCTTGCTTTGCAGCAAGTGGCGCAAGGCACAAAAAATGTGCCCTTCCGTGCCCGTTTTGCAACGCAATGCAACGTCGATTCTTCCATGGTTTATTTTGGTTCCTTGGAGTTCTTTGAGCATTGTTAAGGATTCAAATACCTCAATACACTCCTAAATACTCCTACGCAATCAAATCATGAAACACAAGAAGTTACCAAAAATGTTCAATGAAGCCATGAGCGACTAGAATCTCTATTTTTGCGATTGAGGCGACGAACATGACTCTCGTAAGTGAGTATTGTCGTGATGTTATGGAATTATTTAAGCATGAGATATATGGTGAATTATACATTAAATTTGGTGGGCTAAGTTGAGATGTGTCATTGGGCCCAATAAAGGCCCAACATAAGGAATAAAAGACATGGGCTAAAATGGGTCAAATGACCCATTCTTCCCTTGACCTTCTAGATATAGCATTAAATGCTATAAGAGTGGATAAGGATGGAATTGAGGGATTATATAAAGGTCCAAAATCTGATTTTTATTCATGAAAACACACATGCTTTTCTATCTTTTTCTAGACAATTCCAAGAAAACCTCTTTTGCTCTCAAAATCGTAAGGCACTTCTTGGAGCAAGATCATCATATTTCAAGCTTAGGTAAGTGATTATTCTTATGGATTAATATATTATATGCATTGGAGAGTATGTAGATCATGTTGGTTATGCTTGGAAGTGTTGAACATGGCACTTTGTATTTTTGTAAAAGATGTGTTATCCATGGGATTTAAACTTGAAATATGACTTATGGTTTTGATGAAAGAGCATGGTATGGATGAAATATCAACATGTATGGTGTGATTATGTTATTAAACTTTTCATTTTTCTATAAGTGTAAATTATGGGATTTTGGCCGATTTGTTGTTGTGAGGTGTATTGAAGTGAATTGGTGGAATCATTGTGATGTTGTGGTGATGGAGAAGTGTAAAGTATGAATTTGGTGTGACATGATAGTAGCTTATGATATTGTGGTCAATTTTTGGAATGTTGTGGTATTGTTGGTGTGATAGTTTCACACATGGTATTGGCAAGGGGGAAATGACATTTTAAGGCCATTGTGTAACTTATTATCGTTATATGCATATGTAAGGTAGTAGGGGGTTAATGTAAACTCCATTGTAAATTTGTGTTGTAGAGTGAAACATAAGGAAGGAGCAGGACTATTGTGTTCATGTCTAGAATTGAGTGTTCATATTGAGACGATAAGGTATGTAAGGTTACTCTTTCCGTATCCTTCTGCAGCATATAGTATTCACCTTGTTATGGTATTTACTCATTTACGAAATGTCCTAAGGCATTTCATTTCATGTTATCATCTCTTGCTAATCATATATTCCTTATTCTTGATCTAATGTCATTCATGTATGACATAATTATAGACATGGTTCCAAGTTCCAATAATGTTATGTTCCAAAGCTTCCAATAATGTTACAACTACAAAAGTATCAATCTCATGAACATAAAAGACTGAAGTAATGCATTTATGTATTTCCAATAAGGTTATGATCCCCAATGTATCAATCTAATAAAAGTAAAAGAGAGAAGTAATCCAATGAAGTAATGAAAGAAGTATTTTCCCCCATGGTTACTTTATATTTTCCTTATGATTACTTTATGCTTTCTTTATACTTATTGAGTACGGGTGATAGCTTTGTGGGCGCGCAAGCCTAACTCAAGATGATCCCGATATTGTTGGATCAGGGGGAAAGCTCAGTGAAGCAAAAGCCAAACTTGATGCCAAACCTACTTCACTGATTTTCGAGTGATGGCAGGGGGAAAGCTCAGTGGGGCAAAAGCCTAACTTGATGCCGAACCTGACAAGGGGTAGCCCTAAGGGCCGAACCTGCTTTATATATATATATATATTGACGGTTGTATATTGACGGTTACATATTGACGGTTGCATATTGACGGTTTCATATTGACAGTTCTAACTACTAACGGTAATGGACATAAAAGTAAATGAAATAATGAACGTAAAGTACATATTTCCACACATACTGAACGATGATGTATCCACTTTGTCTATTCTCTTGCAATCGAGTTCATTAAGGATTTTAAGTTTCATGAAGTTTTTTATAGCCTTGCATACTCAGTACATTCTTCGTACTGACCCCTTAAGGGGATTTACTTTACTTGTTGCAGGCACAGGCGTTAGTAGACCTCTATAATAGGCTTCGAGTCATCCGCGGATCATTGGTGAGCTCCAGTTGGTTCGGGGCTTTCCGGGTCATTTGTGTACATTGTTTTGGTATTGTAAAGGTTGTATAAAGCGGGGACTTGGCCCGACTCTAGGTTGGTTATGGTTATTTATCTGTAGAGCCTTTGTAGACAGTTGTGGGAAGATAGATGTAAGACATGTATGTCCATTTTTGACATGATGGCCCTAACGGCCAAGTCTTGTATATATATAGCATATGTTTCCATGATTTCCGCTATTGACATCTTATATCTCTTTGTGATGGTGCTGCTTATTGAGTGACACACATAAGAATGGTCATGAGCAAAGATTGGTTCTCTCGGGCCTTATCGGCTTTGGGTGCCAGTCCGGCCCGAATGGGATTCGGGGCGTGACAAAAGTGGTATCAGAGCGGGTCGTTCTAAGGGTGTCTACAAAGCCGTGTCTGAGTAGAGTTTTACTTATCGATGTGTTGTGCACCATATTTATAAGTAGGAGGCTACGGTACATTTAGGATGTTGTTTCTTTTCTTCACTTCTAGATCGTGCAATATAGCCAGTGTTGTAAGTTGAATTGTATCTGACCATGAGAATTATTTTTCTTTGGTATAGTAAGAAATGCCGATTACAAGAAGAGGCAAGGGTAAGACTAAGAAGCTAGATAGGATTGGTGGAGAAGGAACTAGTAACTTACCACCTGAACGGGTTGAGCAAGATGAAGCTGAAAGTGAGTTTGCATCGCGAGCTTCTTCTACTTTTCCAACTCCAGAAGAGCCGAGAAGGAGAGAAGAACCTGTTGAGCCACCCGTTAATGTCACTGACAAGTATTTAAAAAATACAGTGTATATGTTGATTCAGCTAATTGCAACACAGAATCAAGGACAAGCTGGTCCAATGACAAGTAATGACAGTGAGGCTAGGGCAGCTAGTCGCAGGACGCAGGATTTCCTGAAATTAGACCCTCCTATATTCACTGGATCGAATCTTAATGAGGACCCGCAAGATTTTATCGATCAAATCAAAAGGGCTTTGGATTTCATGCACATATTTGGTGTAGAAACAGTTGAACTTGCGGCGTATAGATTGAAAGGGGAGGCGATATTATGGTATGAAGATTGGAAACGATCCAGGGGTATCGGTGCATCCCTGGCTAGCTGGGAAGAATTTCAAATGGCATTCCTGGATCACTACCTCCCATATGAGATTCGGGAGGCACGCGCAGACCAATTTCTAAATCTTCGTCAAGGGAATATGAGCGTCCGAGAGTACAGTCTTCAGTTTAATTCTTTGGCTAGATATGCTCCCCATATGGTAGCCACTATGGCTGATAGGATTCATCGGTATGTGGATCGATTGGATGCATCATTGGTCAGAGACTGTACCATTGCTGCTCTAAACAGAGATATGGATATAGCCTGGATACAGGCTTTTGCACAAAAAATGAAGGATTAGAGGAAAAGAAGAAAGATGCACAAAGCTGAAGAGGGGCCATCGAAGAAAGCTAGACCTATGGGATAGTACATGGTGTCCCAATGAGAATTTGGGCCTCGGGATTTTAGTAGACCGCCGAGACCATCACTTTTTTTATCTCACACCAGGCACTCAACCCCAGTTCCAAGGGTTTAGAGGAAGTCACGTTGGAAAAAGTAGTGGAATTCAAGGTTCACAACCAGTGGGGTATCAAGAGCAAGGAAGTATGAACTAATCGGGGTTTCCTCGCCAGCCGTGTACACACTGTGGAAAGCTTCATTTAAAGGAATGCCGGTTTGGGACCAATATTTGCTTTTGGTGCGGTATGTCCGGGCATATGGTGAGAGATTGCCCAAGAAGGGGCACGGGCATTATTATGCGACCTATGGGATCAACCGTTGCACCGTCATTATCGGTTCCTTTCTTAGGCCAAGATGTGGAGTCGGTTGGTCGTGGTAACGGTACTAGAGGAGCAGCCAGTTTTAGTGGAATACAGGACCGTACTTATGCTTTAGCGGGTCAGTAGAATGTGGAGGCCTATACTGATGTAGCTACAGGTACATTATCTATTTTTTTTTCATAATGCATATACCTACGCATTGATTGATGGGGGTTCTATAGTATCATAGGTACTCCATGGACCGCTACGAAATTGGAAGAACATCAGAATTACTAGTTAGACCATCTGGAGTATTTACACTTGTTGGTGCATCTACTATAGTCAAGGGATTAGATCGTAACTGTATAGAACCTGTTTGTGAGCATGCTACGGTGCATTTTCATTTCCTACAAACAAATCGTCTTTGAATGAAGATGTAATATTAGAGTACCGAAAAGGGTAAAGTTATTTCCTATCTTAAGATAAGGCAAATGATATCCAAAGGGGAGTCATCAAACCTAGTATGTTCCCTTGAGAGGCACCAGAATTATGTGTACGAAAGAAAGATGACACGTTGAGAGTGTGCATGGATTATTGGTAACTGAATACGGTGACAATCAAGATAAATATTCCCTCCCCAAAATTGATGATTTATTTGACAAATTATAGGGTGTCAGATGTTTCGCACAGGTTAACTTGAGATTGGGATATCATCAGGTAAGATTTGGAAAAATAATAAGACGTCAAGCCATTCTTGGGTATGTATTGATGCAGCATGGTAACGTAGTAGCTTATGCCTAAAGATAGTTGTGACCATCGAGAGGAATTAGCCCACACATGATTGGAGTTAGCAATGGTAAGAGTTGTTTTAAGATATGGCGCCACTATTCGTATGGGGTTCAGTTGATATATATATATATATATATATATATATATATAAACTGATTACAAGAGTTTGCGATATCTCTTTAAATGGAAGGATTTAAACTAAAGATAGCAAAGGTGGTTGGAAATATTAAAAGACTATAATGTTGAGACATGACAACATTCGGGGAAAACAAATGTGATCATCGGTTCATTGAGCCGCAAAGCAATAGGAAATACTAAGGGTCAGTTTACGGCAAAATAAGGTATAGCCAAGGTAGATAGTTCATTTTCTTGAGACTCTAGATGAAAGAATTATAGTGTAAAATGCGATAGGGTCTTCATTTGTGGCGAAAGTGAAAAAGAAAAGTGGTATGCGGATTCTATGACAAATGCATTTGATCTTACGCAAGAGGGACTACTGTAATGCTCAATTTACGAAATTCTATTCATTTGGGAGCTACCAAAAGGTACCATGGGTTGAAAGAGATGTATTGATAAGGTTACAGGAAAAGAACATTGCATAAATTGTAACTCATGGTTCAAATTGTCAACAAGTAAAAAGTAGAGCATCTGGAATTTGGGGGTTATATGCAATATAGAAAGCTCCCAGTGTGGAAAAAGGCTATGATTAACATAGGCTTCATCATAAGTTTGCCTTGTACATTTCGTCAATTTCATTCCATGTAGGTGATAGCTGACAAATTTACTAATTGAGTACACATTTTACCTGTCAAGATTTCTTATACAGCTGAATACTTTGCAAAGTTGTGGGTTCCTCAGACAAGATGGATAAGCAGAACGCACTATATGAACATTTATGAGCTTGCTCATAGGACTTTTAACAGCAGTTAGGACGATCATTTACTTCATGTGTAAATTGCTTACACTAGGAATTATCGTGTGAATATCAAAAAGGCACCTTATGGAGCGTTATATGGAAAGAAAGGGAAATTGAGTCCACGTTATATAGGTCATATGAAATTACCAAGAGTGTCTAGATCGATAAATGAAGAGGTTAAGAAATAAAGAAGTAGCTTCCGTAAAGGTACTTCGGTGGAATTAATAAGTAGAGGAGATCACATAGGAAGCTGAAAACAAATGATGAGACCAAGGTACCCATATTTGTTCCCAACAGAAGGAAAAAGTTCAAAAGTGCGAAAGTGGAGAAAGACTAAGTAAGTATCTATATGAGTATATGTATAGAGATGCTAATATAAAGATGCATTTGTTGCAATTGAAGCGACATCGTTAACATTCGAGGACAAATGTTTCTAAGGGGGGAAGAATGTAAAACCCCGTACCTTCCCAACCCTACTTGACGATGTTGAAAAATGTTCACTTAGGTGTTGAGAGCCATAAGTATATAATTTGTAATGATTTTGATAAGATAATTGATGTTGGCCTTCGTACATGTGATTAGATGTAATACCCCATATATTTTAGACCCTATTTGACATCTTGGAGTCATGTTTACTTAGTGTTGAGAGCAATAAGTAAGTATTTGGAAGTGCTTTCATGGGGTATTGAATGGTATGCAAGTGTTAGAAAGAGTAGCCGAAAATTCAGAAAAGGGTCGAAACTTGTGCCCCTCCTTGTTTCAAGGGGTATGGAGCAATCCCCTGATTCAGAGGGCAGTCCATTCCTGCGCCACTGCTTTCTTTGCAGCAAGTGGCGCAAGGCACAAAAAATGTGCCCTTCCGTGCCCGTTTTGCAACGCAATGCAACGTCGATTCTTCCATGATTTATTTTGGTTCCTTGGAGTTATTTTAGCATTGTTAAGGCTTCAAATACCTCAATAAACTCCTACATACTCCTACGCAATCAAATCATGAAACACAAGAAGTTACCAAAAATGTTCAATGAAGCCATGAGCGACTAGAATCTCTATTTTTGCGATTGAGGCGACGAACATGACTCTCGTAAGTGAGTATTGTCGTGATGTTATGGAATTATTTAAGCATGAGATATATGGTGAATTATACATTAAAGTTGGTGGGCTAAGTTGAGATGTGTCATTGGGCCCAATAAAGGCCCAAAATAAGGAATAAAGACATGGGCTAAAATGGGTCAAATGACCCATTCTTCCCTTGACCTTCTAGATATAGCATTAAATGCTATAAGAGTGGATAAGGATGGAATTGAGGGCTTATACAAAGGGCCAAAATCTGATTTTTATTCATGAAAAACACACATGCTTTTCTATCTTTTTCTAGACAATTCCAAGAAAACCTCTTTTGCTCTCAAAACCCTAAGGCACTTCTTGGAGCAGGATCATCATATTTCAAGATTAGGTAAGTGATTATTCTTATGGATTAATATATTATAAGCATGGTAGAGTATGTATATCATGTTGGTTATGCTTGAAAGTGTTGAACATGGCACTTTGTATTTTTGTAAAAGATGTGTTATCCATGGGATTTAAACTTGAAATATGACTTGTGGTTTTGATTAAATAGCATGGTATGGATGAAATATCAACATGTATGGTGTGATTATGTTATTAAACTTGTCATTTTTCTATAAGTGTAAATTATGGGATTTTGGCCGATTTGTTGTTGTGAGGTGTATTGAAGTGAATTGGTGGAATCATTGTGATGTTGTGGTGATGGAGAAGTGTAAAGTATGAATTTGGTGTGACATGATAGTAGCTTATGATATTGTGGTCAATTTTTGGAATGTTGTGGTATTGTTAGTGTGATAGTTTCACACATCGTATTGGCAAGGGGGAAATGACATTTTGAGGCCATTGTGTAACTCATTATCATTATATGCATTTGTAAGGTAGTTGGTAATTAATATATTCCATTGTGAATTTGTGTTGTAGAGTGAAACATAAGGAAGGAGTGGGACTATTGTGTTCATGTATAGAATTGAGTGTTCATATTGAGACGATAAGGTATGTAAGGTTACTCTTTCCGTATCCTTCTGCAGCATATAGTATTCACCTTGTTATGGTATTTACTCATTTACGAAATGTCCTAAGGCATTTCATTTCATGTTATCATCTCTTGCTAATCATATATTCCTTATTCTTGATCTAATGTCATTCATGTATGACAAAATTATAGACATGGTTCCAAGTTCCAATAATGTTATGTTCCAAAGCTTCCAATAATGTTACAACTACAAAAGTATCAATCTCATGAACATAAAAGACTGAAGTAATGCATTTATGTATTTCCAATAAGGTTATGATCCCCAATGTATCAATCTCATAAAAGTAAAAGAGAGAAGTAATCCAATGAATTAATGAAAGAAGTATTTTCCCCCATGGTTACTTTATATTTTCCTTATGATTACTTTATGCTTTCTTTATACTTATTGAGTACGGGTGATAGCTTTGTGGGGGCGCAAGCCTAACTCAAGACGATCCCGATATTGTTGGATCAAGGGGAAAGCTCAGTGAAGCAAAAGCCAAACTTGATGCCGAACCTGCTTCACTGATTTTCGAGTGATGGCAGGGGGAAAGCTCAGTGGGGCAAAAGCCTAACTTGATGCCGAACCTAAGAGGGGGTATCCCTAAGGGCCGAACCTGCTTTATATATATATATATATATATTGACGGTTGCATATTGACGGTTACATATTGACGGTTGCATATTGACGATTGCATATTGACAGTTCTAACTACTAACGGTAATGGACATAAAGGTAAATGAAATAATGAACGTAAAGTACATATTTCCACACATACTGAACGATGATGTATCCACATTGGCTATTCTCTTGCAATAGAGTTCATTGAGGATTTTAAGTTTCATGAAGTTTCTTATAGCCTTGCATACTCAGTACATTCTTCATACGGACCCCTTTGGGGGATTTACTTTACTTGTTGCAGGCACAGGCGTTAGTAGACTTCTACAATAGGCTACGAGTCATCCGCGGATCATTGGTGAGCTCCAGTTGGTTCGGGGCTTTTCGGGTCATTTGTGTACATTGTTTTGGTATTGTAAAGGTTGTATAAAGCGGGGACTTGTCCTAACTCTAGGTTGGTTATGGTTATATATCTGTAGAGGCTTTGTAGACAGTTGTGGGAAGACAGATGTAATACATATATGTTTCCATGATTTCCGCTATTGGCATTTATATCTCTATGTGATGGTCCTGCTTGTTGAGTGACACATATAAGAATGGTCATGAGCAAAGATTGGTTATCTCGGGCCTTATCGGCTTCGGGTGCCAGTCCGGCTCGAATGAGATTCGGGGCGTGACACTGAACTTCCAAACAACCCTATTACTAACTGGAGGGAGTTGAAGGCGGCATTTTTAGAGAGATTTTTTCCATATTCTAGAATGTTGTTGTTGAGAGTTGAGATCAATAACTTCAAGCATCTTCTTAAAGAATCTTTGCTTGAAGCTTAGTTGATGTTCAATAAGAAGTTGAAGTAGTTGCCCCATCACAAGATAGATGATGACAATCTCCCGGAGATGAGATCACTAACTTTAAGCATCTTCTTGGAGAAGCTTTGCTTAAAGCTTGGTTGATGTTCAATAAGAAGTTAAAAAATACCCCAACCACAAGATAGCCGATGACAATCTCCTGGAGATATAGCTGACACTATCGCTGGAGGTTTTTTTATGTCACATACTTATGCAGATGTGGCTGTGATGCTGGATCAAGTTACAAAGACCAACAGAGCTTGGCACACGGGGGGTTCTAAGGTCTCAGTTAGCACTTATTCTATAGGCATGTCGGTTGAGCTGCGTCAAAGAAAAGAGGGGGTGATTAGGATATGGCTCATATGAAAACTCAAATGGACCTACTTACAAAGCACTTGATAGGGGTCGGCTCCAAAGAGGTGAATGCAGTTTGTTCACAAGGTAAAGCGCTAAGGAATGATAACTATGATTCTGATTTTGAGTAGGAGGTGAACTATGTGAACAACCATATGGAGGGTTTTTGGGCCAACAACCAAGGTTCTAACCAAGACCCTTGGTGCCAAGGTTAGTAAGGTCAAAACTATTATAAGGACAACAACTATGATCGGTACGAGTATAGATAGAAGTAAAAGTAGAGATCAAGATAACTATACTGAAAAAAGAGATCAAGACAACTAGAGGATCAAGGATGGTTATAAGATGATCACAACGGTCTTTATGTCCCTCTAAAGGGTAGAGAATAAGGTAAAACATGTCATTCTAGACTAGAGGACATGATGGCTAAGATGTTGAAATGAGTAGAATCCACTGATGTTGGGATCAAGGAGATTTGTGGTGATATTTCTAATGTAACCCAGTTAGTTGACTCTTATTCCACTGCCATTAAGTAGTTAAAGCAGCAAATAGGGTTGATTTCCGCATCATTGAATCAAAGAAAAAAATGACACTTTACCAAGTGATACTGTGCCAAATCAAAAAATGATAATCATTGTATGGAAGTTACTACTAGAAGCAGAAAGCTGGTGAATGAGCAGCCCAAGCCAGTTGTTGTTAATGTTAATTTAGCTGATCCTAAATAGAAGATGGTAGTAGATGATGGCCAAAAGGTTGCTGAAAAGTCTCTAGTTACAATGAAAAGAACCATGAGCTTTGAGATAGCCGATAATTTACACTAATGTAGTGCAATTTCATCTCGTTCTCTTATGAAAAAAAAGGATCATGTGCTTTCACTATTTCTTATACTCTTGGAGTGTTCAACTTTGCGAAGGCATTGTGTGATCTTGGTGCAAACATAAATCTTATACCGCTTGTTATGTTCAAATAGTTAGGGTTGGGAGCTCCCAAACCAACTACTATGTGGCTACTTATGGTGGATCGCACTATTAAGCGTCCTATGTGCATACTATATGATGTTTTGTTGAAGGTTACGAATTTTATTTTTCCTGTTGATTTTGTGATCTTTGTCTACGAGGTTGAATTTGAGGTTCCCATAATCTTTAGATGAACATTATTAACTACCAGAAGGGCACTAGTTGACATGAAAAGAGATAGATTAAAGTTTCAGTTGAATAATGAAGAAGTGGTGTTCAATGTGTGTCGTTCGATGAAGCATCCAAGTGACATGAGAGTTGTTTCTATCGTTGATGTGATTGATAAGGCAGTGCCTAAGGTATCTATTGAGGAGAGATTTGTTGTTGAGACATTGGCCATAACCATTATGAATTTTGATAGAGATGACAATGATAAGTATGCTGAGATGGTTCATGCACTAACCGATATAAGATATTACTCTTAGCACCAACGAAGTTAGATCTTGATTTGAAGAATCATGAAACTCCACCAGCCAATCCTTCAATTGAGGAGCCTACATTTTTGTAGCTTAAGGCTATTCCCAATGCCTCCACTCCTCCCTCAAGCTTTGAGAAAAAATCAATCAAAAAAAGTTTGTGCGAACAATGCCCACGTATAAGGTGAAGATCCTGTGGCCTTGAAATCAAAGTAAGAGTGCCACTACTGCTTGGCGAGGCCATGCATCTAAAGATCCATATAATCAACCCGGTGAGACTCTAATAATCCCACACTCTACAGATTCTCATGAAAACTTACTAAAATTTTATAAGGATCCTCTCTCTTGCCACCCTCAAAACTAAAGTGGATCCATCATTTTGAACCTCTCAAATGTCCACTACTCTTTATCTGACATTGCCAGCCTAGCCATATTCATGGATTCGACACCTATAAAAGGCATACAATCATACCTAGCTGCAGTAACTGATGGCTAATCCACGGGTACCTGAAATACTGGGATAGGCTACTGATCTAGAAACTGAGCACCAACTGTAGTCTGTGAATCATATTGAGTACCTGCCAAACCATTGCTTTGAGCCTTACTTTCCAACACACCCAACATATGAACCAAGGTATCCTAAAGTACCAAAGTATCCACAAATCTAGATAGAGCCTGATCTAGGCCCACCATCTTAATCGAAATCATATCATCCTTAATCTCATACTTACCCTCAAGAGATTCTATTCTAGCAGGGACCTAAGTAGCGACCTTCGATCTACCTTTACCCCAACCTCAACCTCATCCCCTACCACATTCCCTACCATATCCATATGTCTTGATACAGGGTATAGACACATGTTCTATAAAGGGCTCCTGCTCTCTATCTACTGTAGCAAAAGTCCTCACCATCTGTGAGAGAATAATGTAAGAATCTCAGTAAGTGATGAAATTGATTTCGTACGATAAGAAAGAATAAAAGGATTTTCCTATAGTCCTGTAACAAACATCTTTGTACTAATCCGCAAAACTCTACTGTACTTGACTTGTACTTATGAAACAAATGAGCCTAGCACTCAGATACCAACTTGTCATGACCCAAAACACAAGTCGTAATGGCAGCTACCCAACTTCCATGGCAGGTAACCAAAGCCAACCACAATCAACAATAAACAAAACAAATATGTGGAACTTAATATAGGAAATTAAGCCTTAAAAACAATAACTCAATAGAATCATTCCAAAATCTGAGAGTCACAAAATACAAGCCTCCAAGAGTAATAGAATCAAAGAGTCAAGAGTATCTCAGATACAAGGAAAAACAACATAAATAAAGGATAGAAAAGATCTAGTAGTCTATGGGATCAATTAGTCTCTACCTCTAAATCTTAAGGATGAAGTCCCAATCAATTGTTTGAAATTAACGATTGGGAGAAACTGGCTCATACTGAATGTAAGGTGGAGAAATAAACAAGCATGAGTACAAATTCACATGTACTTAGTAGCATCATCAACCGACCCTAATTAAAAGAAAAAATGAGAACCACCAAATTTACCAGTACCTGACATAATTCACTTAAACCTGCACCCAGGAAGGCCACACCTAATCTAACAATCAATATCAATAACAATTTACATGGATTCTACCCAAGTAATAATTAATCACCGCAATACTGTATGAGACTAAAAATTCCACTACCACATTCAATCAACCACACACCACACCACTGCAAAACAACCAAATGGATATGATGAGTATGATGCACGCCATACAATTGAAAAGGAATGATGATGCTAAATATGATGCATGTATATCCTAGCTATATTCACCCAATAAACTATATATCTAGCTTGGACCTACGTGGATTCGTAAGGTCATGTACACCCTTGGAATCTGCCTGTAGAGTATGAAGTAAATAATTATATTTCAGCTTTATCTAAATCTGCCCATAAAGCCTCTGAGAGAAATCCAACTGTTCTGGTTCTACTAGCAAATCAAAACTCCAGAATCTGTTAGAAGGCCACAAAGAAATACCAATACTACCATGATAATATGCATATGGGGTGGGGGGTGGGGGTGAAGAAATACAATGGAATATATTAATAACTTGACAACATCATGATTGTCAGAAAAGAAGCCTTTTTTACCTCCCAACTTATCACCAATGATATCTAACCACTTTACCGTGCTCCCTGCATGCTAATAATTGAAAAGAGGATACAAAGAACTAGATCATTAATTAACTCATAGCATGTAAGTAGAAATCTCAGAAAATACTGCCCAACAGTCAATTAGTTGCTTTTACCACTTTCAAGATACGCCGGTTCTCATATAGGTACTCATTATCTCATCTATGCAGGACCCCCATATCACTATTACTACCAATACACATAACTAAGATAGAAATACATCAAAATACAGTCAAAGAATGTCTCAACTTGCTTGAAAGAAAGTCCACAAAATCAAATCAAAGCTTTACCCTTTCAAAGAGCCTCGAAACGAGCCCAATCTGATCATATGCATATTTTACATAAGAAAATAAAACCATAGAGATTCATATTGCTATACTTAAATCTCGAGTTTAAAAAGTCAATCCAAAAGTCAAACCTGAGCTCATAAGGGCAAAACTGAAATTTTATTTGAAAATTTTATTACTCATAATATAAGGAGTTCAAATCTGAATTTTCATTAAAAAATAGAGTTAAAATTGACTTCCAAAACAACAAAATATCACTTCTTAACTTTATCATGAAATCCCCAAATTTTCCATTTCAAAAACCAAGATTTGAAAATGAAATGATAAATAAAACATGGGGGACTATGTAACAATAGTGTAAGAATCATACCCTAGGAAGAGTCGTTGAAAAAAACCTTTTGAATCTCTCAAAATCAAGTTCCCGAGCTCCAAAATCAATATATAGAAAATAAGATAAAAAGAAAAAACCCATTTCTTAAGAAACAGCGACCCTGCACCTGCGGAGATATGGAAGCATACACAAAAGTCACTTGCCACACAGACCATCCGAAGGTCCTACTAATCCAAAAATGCTATTCCAAAGCTAATGAAACTGAGAGAATTCTCTTTCAACCTTAAAATCACAAAATATTCATCAAAGTTAACCATTCCAACTCCAAAACCTTTCAAACTGGAAAACACACATAATACCTATCTAGCCATCTCAGGAGCAATGTCATGTATACCCGCATATCGCAAATACCATATGAAACTATGCGAGGGGTAAAATAATGAAAACATACCAAAAGTGAAAAATAACTATGAAGGTTGTTATATACATGATTCTTAAGTTGGCATCGGAAAGCAAGTCAAGAATTAAATAAGAGGAGAATTAATCTTCGAGGCTAAGATATTATGAGAGATGATTTGAAAATTTTAAATAGTCTTAACATGGAACATTTAAAGAAAGGTATCTATATGTGTATGGTAGGTTCTAAATGTTAATATAAAATGTTGTTATTAGTTGTGATGCACAAGCATTCTTGAGAATTATTCTTTACAATTATTTTAATTTTGAATTTTTTTGAGGATGAGAAAAATTCTAATTGTGGAGTGATTATATTCGATTAAAATATCTATATTTTAATTATATTATCACCTCATATCTTGAGTATATTTGTATGGGTTTTGGGTAATTAATACTTTTTGAGCTTATTATATATTTTACGTGTCTAGAAAGTGCTTTGGATTGAAATGAGTCAAAAAGGGATGAATTGGAAGATAAGGGACATCCACGTGCTCACATTGAGACTAGGCTAGTGATCCTAGGGATCTAGAAGTAATGCAAAATTGAAAAGTCCTGAAAAATTCACCTGGGCATCGCATGTCAAGGTGCACGCAATGCGAGCCCACAAGACTGCATTTTCAATAAGCTTTTCCTATCCGAATTTGGTTTAATTTAAAAGACTTCCTACTCATTCTAAATCATATAAATACCCCCATAAGACATATTTCAATGGTGATTTTTGATCCAAGAAAGTGATAGATGAATTTTGAAGGCAAAAACATGTAGGGGCGGAAGCGGCAATATTCGACTTAAGGCTTTAGTTTCTTCCATTCATTTACTTATTGCTTATGGAATTCAATATTATGTTCTAAATATCATTTATGAGTAGTTAGATTTTTACTCTAGGATTTTGATGGAACCTTTTGTAGGAATTTTTTTTGTTATATTTTAATATAATTGAGTCTTTAAATTTCTCTACTTGTTCAACTACGTTCTTATTTTGGTTGATCGAATGACCATCAATTAGTTGCACCTATTTATGATGTATTACTCGAAAGAGAACCCATATATAGGTAGTTATTGAGCAATGTCACTCATTAGTATACTAGTAATCAATACTGCAGATTTAAAAGTGGTTTAGAGATAACGAAACCTTGACGTGATTTTAATGAGCGGTAAGAAAGTGCAACTTAAATAATTCAAGAGAATATGTCTAGGAAATTATCATAATTATTCAAGGGGGAATTGCAATAATTAGAGTGCTCATGATTAGTAGAAGATAAATATATACAATTATAGATAACATAACGAGAAAGATTATGTTAATTGGGAAAATCAAAACTCTAGGTCTTTTGAAATTTGTTTCCCCCTTCATTCTCTTTAGTTGATAATTTTTCTACTTTTTAATATTTGTTAGTTAATTAGTTATAAATAGAGATTATAATCATCTTTATAACTCATGAAATTGTTTGAAATTGTTTTCTTAGCGATATAGAATAATTATAGCTAATATTAATTCTCTCTGTGATTTGACTTCAGACTTGAAAAATATGATAATATTAAGTCGTCTCGACTCATATTTGATCGTGGTCAACTATTAGGCTTCATAAATAATTTCTTAACTTAAGCATATGAATTACTCATGTGCCACCCTCGAGACATATTCAAGCTATCCAAATAAGTCATAAATTACTTTCAAAACTTATAAGAACTGTCAAACTTAAATTCAGAGTTAGTTTATCCATAATGTTGACTTTGGTCATGCTTTAAGTTTCCAAACTTCAAAAAAATTTAGTTTCTTGATCAATACATATCTCATTACCTCAAAAATCATGTCATTCATCTATGCATGTCATAAGATACATTTTAAGTCTAACGAAAGGGACATTTAGGAAAATGAATTCTAATACTCAAAACAACAAAACATGTTACATTTTAGAATTTATGAAAATGCATGATGAATCAAAATAAATTAAATTTGTCCCATGGATTATGATTTCCTTAATCACAATTGAAGAATTAGAATTTTAAGAAAATACATGAAGAAGTTACCTAGAAACAAATCTGCTACATGGATTATGATTTTCAAAATACAGTTGTACATTAAGCATTTTAAGAAAATACATAAATAATTAACTTAGAACCAAATCTCCTTCTTGGATTATGCTTTTTGAAAATGACTTAAGAAATTAAATGAAGAATTCACTTAATTATATGGTAATAACATTATTATTAGTCATCTATAAATAAATCTCTAGACCTCATTTAACTCTCTCAATCATAGTCTCTTCTCTCCCAAAGAAAGTGCTCCCTTTTTTATTTAGTGTAAGCAAAATATGGCTCGTAGGAAGTTTAAGAAGAACAAAAATTTAAGTGAAGGTGAGAAAAAAAATCACCTCTATAAAAAAATGACAAGCTTTTCTAAGAAAGCACAAGAGTTAGCAACTATGTGTGATGTATAATTTGGGATAATTATTTTTAGTCTGGAGGAAATGATTTTATGGTCATCTGAAGCTCAAGATAGGCAAGGAGTCTAGAGGTATTTAAGTACTCCTGAGGTTGAAAGGACGAATAAGCTTGTTAAAACTGAAGAAACATCTTGACAAAATGGTGGAGGCTCAAGAAGAAAGCATTAGAAAAATGGAACAAAAGAATGAGGAGAAAAAAAATAGAATTGTTATTCAATAAAGTTGTTGAGGGAAAAAACATCGATGAACTCAATTTTGAAGAACTTAGAGGTCTGGCAAAGCTATTTTCTCTAAAGAAGGCCAAAGTCAAAGAAAGAAAGAAACAACTCCATGAACATAATCAACCAATAGAAGGTAATGACAACAATGCTCAAGAGAAGAATGATGGACACCCCAAAATTTAGTTCTAATTAAGCATTTAATACTTTTGTTGTTAAATCAATTTAAATTTGATATTTATTTTTTCAATAGTGTTTTCTATTTCATATGCATATCTATCCATTTTATCTTGTTGTTTGTTCTATTGACATGTTGAAGTTATTCTATTTTACTAAGAATATTTTTGTTACTATGTTTAGTAAACATTGTTATATTTATATGATTTGACGTGTTGTTGAATTTTATTTTTTTTCATATATAGTCTCCCTCTCTCCTTCTCTCTTCATCTTGATTAACTCTAGTTTAATTTTATTATATATAAATTTTATTTGGGATATTGTGATCTATAGAATTAATATATTGTTTGTGTCTTTATTAAATAAATGTATAAAGGAAAATATATGTATCTTCTCAGATCTGAGAAACTCATCAATCAATAGTAACTTATAAGGTTGAAACCAAACTTATGCCAATATCTATGTTAATAGAAGGTAGTAAATAGCTGATGAAATAATCAAGATGTCTATAAATTTTTCCAGAAACATCATCATCAAAAATAAAAATAACTATCATTAATGTGTATGCAAGGTCGTTTTTTCCTGAATTATTCTTAGATAGTGAAATAACTATAAGAAAGTCATAGTTCATTGATAATTGATGTGCTTTAAAATAAGAGCACATCTTATGTCATTTTACTTAAGGTTTTACGAATTATTATGCACGTTTTATGTATTTTAATATTAAAATGTTGTTTTATAGAACCAAAAGAAAGAAAAAATAGAAAATTGCTGGAAAAGGTGAGCTATCATTACAGAGTGAACCACAGACCTCAAATCAAGTCATGGAAAAGATCAGAGAACATGTACAATGGTACCCTGGAGAATATGGTCGAATTACTAGTAACATACGACCATGAATCTAATCTATGGTCTGTAAACCAGAAGAAGACCAATTGACAAAGGAACCTGGGGCTGGAAAGACAGCTCATGAATAGGTTCATGGTTACAAGTCCATTCATGATGAGGAGACTAAAACCCTAAAAGGGCAATTGATGATAGCTTAAAAAGTAATTTGTTGGGCACAAGACAATAGACAATCATAAATTTGGTCAAAGATAACCGGCCTAGCCAAACCTGTGGCTTCGAAACCTAGAAAAGGCATACAATCATGCCTAGTTGTAGCAACCGATGGATGATCCATAGGGCCATGAAATACTAGGATAGGTTACTGATCTAGAGTCTGAGCACCAATTCTAGTCTATGAATCATATGGAGTACCCGCTAAACTGTAATAACCCAATAATTTTAATGAAGGGTTAATTGGTAATTTTTAACCAAAATAATTATAATTAAGAGAGAATTAAAAGAGTGGGCCAAGCCCATTCTCTTATCCTTTTTGGTTGCACGTTTTGACTAAGGAAGTAGAAAATAGGATAATTATTTATTTACTTATTTATCTTCCAACGGGAAGCGGCTAGGTCATAGAGGAAATTTTGTACAGTTCAGGTACGCCAAAAAAGGGATTCTTTGGGCCAGTTTTGAGTGATCTTAGGCTTCAGGTAATGGTCTCACGAACCCTTTACAGTAGCATATTCATGTGATGTGTCGAATCTATTAGAAGTGATAGTTTCATTCTACTATTACTATAGCTATATGAATGGTTGGAACAATATTATAATGGTTGCTTGGAGACAGCAATGGTTTGGCAAATTGGTGGAATTGGATAGAAAACATAGCATGTCTAACAGATGCTAAGGACACCCAAGTACTTTTTTTTTCCCTAGTTTCGGTTGCTGCTTTCTTAAAGGAAGAGTCTTAGTTATAACTAATGAAGGGTGAATTATGAAAGGTGGTTGTATCATTGTAGCAACAACTAATAGATCTAGTGAGAGGGCATGAAAATTATTAGTTTAGCTATTTATTGTGTGAATCAGTAATGACAAGTTTCAACTCTTTTAGTGATGTATTAGGTGGAATTTTAAAGAGGTAGAACTTTGACAATATTGATGAATTTAGATCAAATTGATTCTATAATGACCAGTAACCTGCATAGCTGAATATAGTATTTGAGTACTATAATAATAATTCAGATATCAGCTTTTGGGCTTGCTTTTTGGCTACTGTTTGGAGGTTCCCTCTTTTTGTTATAATAAAGATGCTCTATCCAACTTAATGTTCTTGGAGTATGGATATTAAATTATATAAATTTCAATGGAATAAACAGGTTGGGCATTGTTAAATTCTCCTCTTTTAGTCATGATTTAAGGTGTGAGATATTAAGGTTTAGCTCTAAGTTTGAAAGTTGGGACATTGGGACTTGACCCCGACTAGTATAATTGACCTTGTAATAAATATTTTTGTATAGATTAAAGCCAGTGGGGGTTGTTTGGTCGATTTTCTATGAATTTCAAGGTTGAGGAACTTTTTGTTAGCGAGGTTAGTGAGACTTTAAGCTTTGGTGCTTACTTTTCAAACCTGCTTTATAAAATGTATTTTTTGCCTAGTCCATGTGTCGGGACAAGCGTGTGCTTGGTAGAATCGGTGGTATTTGACTAGCCGTGGATATGTATTTAGTGAAGTATACTGACAATTATTTAATGGTAATATGTGAGGTGACGCTGGGGCATTGAATATATTTTCTTCGCTATCGTGATATGGTTACTAGGGGCATACATAGCTGCCATAACATGTTAGGGGCATTGTGTATGCTACCGTAATATATTAGGGGCCTTGTACATGCTGCCGTAGTATACTTTGGGGCATTGTGTATGCTACCGTGGGCTTGTCGGGGTGCTAGGATGATCACCTTCACTGTCGTTTATGACAAATCGGGAGAATGGATTGAGTTGAGATACATAGTGACTTTTGAAATATTTATTTGTACCTTTTGTGCATTATATTATAAGATATATGTGGTGCCTATCATTTATGTGATCGTTATATTTTGTATTTTCTAACGCTTATTTCAGGGGTATTAAAGTAGCGGGTCGAGGATCTTACTAGGTTATATTTATATATAGCTCACTCCTGACTTGCATGTCTACAGATACTGTTGTTGAAGGTGAGGCTAGTGGCTGAAGGTTCGTTCGTGAGAATTCTGTTGCTAAGGTGAGCCTTCACATTGTTCGTGGAGGCTGTTGTTTCAGCTCTAGCTATTTTTAGCATATATTTCTTTTCATTGGGTTTTAATACCTGAAAGTTGAACTCATGTAACTCTATTTAGATGTTCCATGGTCTTAGTGTGAGATTTGGGCTAGAGAATTAGTTCCTGAGTGATTGATAGATTATTAGTTTGGTTATGCATTTTTTTGGGTTATTATTCGCTATTTATTGATGTATTGGAGTTGCACATATATTATCTCAGTGCTTATATAATTGTGTAAGTGAATGGATGCTTGGTTCACCCGACAAGTGGTGTTAGTGGGTGTCACTCACGTCTAGGGGATATTTTGGGACGTGACAAAGTTTGTATCAGAGCCTAAATTTTAAGTCCCGGGTCATGGAGCAGTGTTTGATAGAGTCTTGGTCATGGGTATGAAGACGTCCATACTTATGACCTTGAGGCTATCGAATATGTAGGATGTTTTCCCTTCTTCTTTTCCTTATTCGTGCGTTGAGCTAAATCAAGTTGAACCTTGAAATGTTTTTTTTTTTGCAGACAGCTAGGAGACGCATATCTGTCTCTGCTAGATGACACAATTGACTTGGATATTTTTTATAATACACATACAACTGAGAGTGAAGTTGAGTGTATGAAATAGTTGGAGTCAATACTAATCATCATGGACTAGATGCACCGAGTATTCAAAATGTTCAAATTTTTGTTATTATATTTATTAGGAGATATGAGAATTATTTTGTTGATAGAAGCATGTGCAAATTTTGAAGAGGGTTGTATGAACATTGAGCTAATACTAATAAATACATAAGGTCAGAAGTGTGAATTTTAATATTTATGTCGTGATGTTTTTATTCTTTGAACTTGGTTGTCTAGTGAAGGGGTGACAAATTATAGTATTAAGCACACTAAGGTTCTAGCATGTGTTACATTACAATTGCCTTTGTTGGAGTAGAAAAAGTTGATCGGTGAGAAAATCCTGACCTTACTGGGGGTTAGTGATAGTTTTTTATAGTGAATAAAGTTGAAGCATTACAGTTAGAGGGTTCAATGTATATGCACTCGTGGTAGTTGACTCAAGGATATTGGTACTTGATAGGATTAAACACTTTCTATATTCAATACTTGTGAGATTCATAAATATGCATTGAGATCAAATAAAGAGAACTAACATCAGATAGTGATATGAAGTGATACAAATGTTGTCCTTCAGTAGTTGAACTATTCATATTTTTGTTATGGTTGTCTTTGAGGGAAACAAAAAATCACTATAGACTTTGTGGTTGGTCTGCGCATTGATTAAAAAAAATTATGATCGTAGCTATCATAATTTTGATAGAAGTATTCTTCCACTGAGTGCTCAGAAGATAGAGAATGGGTTGCCAGCAAGCGTGATGAGAGAGCAAAGATTAGCGAAATTGAGCACCTGATTTAGTTTGTATTTGAATATATATCATACTAGCCTATGTGGTGATATGTTTCAGATATAGTGCAATGACACAAGATGCTTGTATTTTCATGTGTGTCGAGAGTAAGAGTGCATTGAACATTTATATAGGGGTGTATGGATGTGTTCCAAAATTGTCGCACATGAGAGTATTAGGTAGGGGTGTAAGGATGTGTTCCAATACTACCGTACACATGATCAAGACGTAGGGCACAAGAATGTGTTCCAATGCCATTTTACGTGAGTCTTATTTACAGAATATTTTTGAGTGTAGTCGTATACTATCATATGTAAGTGTGGATTATGGAGGATGTGTTCCACTATAGGACTTTGATTGTGATATGAACAAGAATAAGATCCTTGAGAAAGTTCTAGGGATCAATGATAAAATCTCAAGTGTGCGAGCAAAAGTTGAGTGAGAATTCTTCAGTTGAAGTGTTTTAGAGGTACTATGTGTATAGAGTTGACAATAGAGATCACTACAGAAATGTGTATGGAAAGGTTATAAAGTCATTCGGTAATTTCGATATAATTCTAGTCACGTTCGAGGACGAACGTTATTTTAAATGAGGGAGAATATAATAAACCAATAATTTTAATGAAGGGTTAATTGGTAATTTTTAACCAAAATAATTATAATTAAGAGAGAATTAAAAGAGTGGCCAAGCCCATTCTCTTATCCTTTTTGGTTGCACGTTTTGACTAAGGGAGTAGAAAATAGGGTAATTATTTATTTACTTGTTTATTTTCCAATGGGAAGTGGCTAGGTCATAGAGGAAATTTTGTACAGTTCAGGTACACCAAAGAAAGATTCTTTGGCCAGTTTGGAGTGATCTTAGGCGTCAGGTAATGGTCTCACGAACCCTTTACAGTAGCATATTCATGTGATGTGTCAAATCTGTTAGGAGTAATATTTTCATTCTACCATTATTACAGCTATATGAATGGTGGAACAATATTATAATGGTTTCTTGGAGACAACAATGGTTTGGTAAATTGGTGGAATATAGAAAACATAGCATGACTAACAGATGCTAACGAAACCCAAGTTCTTATTTTTTTTTCCTAGTTTCAGTTGCTGCTTCCTTAAAAGAAGAGTCTTAGTTATAACTAATGATGGATCAATTATGAAAGGTGGTTGTATCATTGTATCAAAAACTACTAGATCTAGTGAGAGGGCAAGAAAAATATTACTTTATCTATTCATTGTGTGAATCAGTAATGACAAGTTTCAGCTCTATCAGTGATGTATTAGGTGGAATTTTAGAGAGATAGAACTTTGATAATATTGATGGATTTAGATCAAATTGATTCTATAATGACCAGTAACCTGTTTAGCTGAATATAGTATTTAAGTAATATAATAATAATTCAGATATCAGCTTTCGGGCCTACTCTTTTGGCTACTGTTTGGAGGTTCCCTCTTTTTGTTTTAATAAAGATGCTCTATCCAACTTAATGTTCTTGGAGTATGGATATTAAATTATATAAATTGCAATGGAATAAATAGGTTGGACGTTGTTAATTTCTCCTCTTTAAGTCATGATTTAAGGTGTGAGATATTAAGGTTTAGCTCAAAGTTTGAAAGTTGGGACATTGGAACTTGACCCCGACTAGTATAATTGACCTTGTAATTAATATTTTTGTATAGATTGAAGCCAGTGGGGGTTGTTTTGTCGATGTTCTATGCATATCAGGGTTGAGGAACTTTTTGTTAGCGAGGTTAGTGAGACTTTAAGCTTTAGTGCTTACTTTTCAAACCTGCTTTATAAAATGTATTTTTCAGCCTAGTCCATGTGTTGGGACAAGCGTATGATTGGCAGAATCGGTGGTCTTTGACTATCCGTGGATATGTATTTAGTGAAGTATACTGAGAATTATTTAATGGTAATATGTGAGGTGACGTTGGGGCGTTGAATATATTTTCTTTGTTGTCGTGATATGGTTACTAGGGGCATACATAGCTGCCATAATATGTTAGGGGCATTGTGTATTCTGCCGTAATATGTTAGGGGCCTTGTGCATACTGTCGTAGTATACTTTTGGGCATTGTGTATGTTTCCATGGGCTTGTCGGGGTGCTACGATGTTTATGATAAGTCGGGAGAGTGGATTGAGTTGAGATACATAGTGACTTTTGAAACATTTATTTGTACCTTATTGTGCATTATATTATAAGATATATGTTGTGCCTAGCATTTATGTGATCGTTATGTTTTGCATTTTCTAACACTTATTCCAGGGGTATTAAAGTAGCGGGTCGAGGATCTTACTGGGTTTTATTTATATATAGCTCACTCCTTACTTGCATGTCTGCAGATACTGTTGTCGAAGGTGAGGCTAGTAGCTAACGGTTCGCTCATAAGGATTCTTTTGCTAAGGTGAGCCTTCACATTGTTCGTGGAGGATGTTGTTTCAGCTCTAGCTATTTTTAGCTTAAATTTCTTTTCATTGGATTTTCATGTATGAAATTTGAACTTATGTAACTCTATTTAGATGCTCTATGGTCTTAGTGTGAGATTTGGGCTAGAGAATTAGTTCTCGAGTGATTGATAGATTATTAGTTTGGTTATGCATTTTTTTTGGGTTATTATTCTCTATTTATTGATGCATTGGAGTTGCACATATATTATCTTAGTGCTTATATAATTGTGTAACTGAATGGATGCTTGGTTCTCCTGACAAGTGGTGTTAGCGGGTGCATCTCTCGTTTAGAGGGTATTTTGGCACTTGACACTAACAATCGCTTTGAGCCATACTATCCAACACACCGAACACACAAACCAAGAAATCCTGAAGTACCAAAGTAGACACAAACCTAGGTAGAACCTGTTCTAAGCCCACCTTCTTAATCAAAACCAGATCATCCTCAATCTCATACTCACCCTAAGAGGTTCTGCTCTGGAAGGGACTCGAGTAACGACCTTAGCTTTACCTTTACCCCAACCTCTACCTAATCCCCTACAACAGTCCCTGCCATATCCATGTGTCTCGATACAGGGCTCCTGCTCTCTATCTACTGTAGCACAAATCCTCACCATCTGTGTTAGAATAAAGTAAAAATCTCAGTAAGTGATAAAAGTAATTTCGTACAATAAGAAAGAATAAAGGGATTTTCCTAAAGTCCTGCAACAGAAATCTCCGTACCAATCCGCAAGACTCGACTTGTACTTATGAAACAAATGAACCTAGCACACAGATACCAACTTGTCACAACTTAAAACTCTAGTCATAATGGCAACTACCCCACCCCCATGGTAGGTAACCAAAGCCAATAATAATCAACAATAAATGAAACAAATATGTGGAACTTAATAAAGGAAATTAAGCCTTCAAACCAATAACTCAATGAAACCATCCCAAAATCTGAGAGTCACAAAGTATAAGCCTCAAAAAGTAATAGAATCAAAGAGTCAAGAGTATCTCAAATTCAAGAAAAAACAACATAAACAAAGGATAGAAAACATCTGGTAGTCTATGGCATCAATCAGTCTCTATCTCTAAATCTTAAGAATGGAGTCCCAATCAAAGGTTTGAAATCAACGACCGGGAGGAACTGGCTCATACTGCACGTAAGGTGCAGAAATAAACAAGCATGAGTACTAATCCCCATGTACTCAGCAGTATTGTCAACTGACCCTAATTCAAAGAAAAGATTAGAACCACCAAATTTACCAGTACCTGACACAATTCACATAAACCTGCACTAAGGAAGCCCACACCGAGTCTAATAATCAATATTAACAACAATTTACACAGATTCTACCCAAGCAATCATTAATCACCACAATATTGTATGAGACTAGAATTCCACTACCACATTCCATCAACCACTCACCACACCATAGCAAAACAACCTATTGGATATGATGAGTATGATACATGCCATACAATTGAAAGGAAATGATGATGATAAATATGGTGCATGTCTATCCTAGCTATATACACCCACTAATCTCTATATCTAGCTCAGACCTATAAGGGACTAGGGAAGTCATATACACCATTCAAATCTTTCGTAGACTATGAAGTAATTAATTATATATCAACTCAATTCGGATCCACCCACAAAGCCTCAAAGAGAAATCCAACTATCTTGGTTCTACCAGCAAATCAAAACTCCCGGATCTACTCGAAGGCCAGATAGAAATATCAATTCTACCATGATAATATGCATATGGGGAGGGTGATGAAATATAATGGAATATATTAATAACGTGGCAACATCATGATTGTCAGAAAAGAAGCCTTTTGTACCTCCCAACTTGCCACCAATAATATCTAATCACTTTCTCGTGCTCCCTGCATGCTAATAATTTAAAAGAGGGTATGAATAACTAGATCATTAATTAAATCATAGCATGTAAGTAGAAATCTCAGAAAATACAGTCAATTAGTTGCTTTTACTTCTTTCAAGATACATCGGTTCTTGTATACCTACTCGTTATCTCATTTATGCAGGACCCCCACATCACTATTACTACCAATATACATAACTAAAACATAAATAAATCAAAATAGAGTCAAAGAATGTCTCAACTTGCTTGAAAGGAAGTTCACAAAGTCAAATCGAAGCTTTACCTTTCCAAAGAGCCTCGAAATGTGCCCAATCTAATTACATGCATATTCTACATAAGAAAATAAAACCATAGACACTCATATTGATATACTTAAATCTCGAGTTTAAAAAGTCAAACCTAAGCTCATAAGGGCAAAGCTGGAATTTTATTTGAAAATTCTGTTACCCATAATATAAGGAGTTCAAAGCTCAAGTTTCACAAAAAATAGAGTTAAAATTAAATTCCAAAATAATAAAATATTATTTCTTAACTATACCATAAAATCCCCAAATTTTCCATTTCAAAAAACAAGATTTGAAGATAAAATAATAAATAAAACATTGGGAAATATGTAAAAATAGTGTAAGAATCATACCCTAGGAAGAGTCGTTGAAAACACCTTTTGAATCTCCCAAAATCAAGTTCCCAAGCTCCAAAATTAAGATATAGAAAATAAGATAAAAAGGGAAAACCCACTGTTTAAGTAATAGCGACCTCACACCTGTGGAGATATGGAAGCATACACACACGGAAGACACTTGCCACACAAACCATGCGAAGATCCTACTAACCCAAAACTGATATTCTGGAGCTAATGAAATTGACAGAATACTCTTGCAACCTTAAAATCACCAAACGTTCATCAAAGTTAACCATTCCAACTCCAAAACCTTTCAAACTGAAAAACTCACATAATACCGATCTAACCATCTCAGGAACCATGTCACCTATACCCGCATACCATAAATACCATAATAAAACTATGAGGGGTAAAATGATAAAAATATGTCAAAAGTGAAAAATCACTATGAGGGTTGTTATATACTTGATTCGTAAGTCGGCATAGAAAAGCAAGTCAAGAATTAAATAAGAGGAGAGTTAATCTTCAAGGCTAAGATATTAGGAGAGATCATTTGGAAATTTTAAATAGTTTTAGCCTGGAACATTTAAATAAAGGTATCTATATGCATATGGTAGGTTCTAAATGTTGATATAAGTTGTTGTTATTAGTTTTGATGCACAAGCATTCTTGAGAATTATTCTTTTCCATTATTTTTATTTTGAATTTTTGTGAGGACGAGAAAAAGTCATATTGTGGAGTGGTGATATTCGATTAAAATATCTATATTTTAAGTATATTATCACCTCATATCTTAAGTATAGTTGTTTGAGTTTTGGATAATTGATTCTTTTTGAGCTTATTATATGTTTTACGTGTCGAGAAAGTGCTTTGGATTGAAATGAGTCAAAAAGGAATGAATTGGAAGAGAAGGGACATCCACATGCTCACATTGCGACTAGGCTAGTGATCCGAGGGATCTAGCAGTAATGCAAAATTGCAAAGTTCTGAAAAATTCATCCTCCATAGAATGTAGAGCAGAAAAATTCACCTGGGCATCGCATACCAAGGTTCACGCAATGCGACCCCACAAGACTGCATTTTCAATCAGCTTTTCCTATCTGAATTTGACTTAATTTGTAAGACTACCTACTCATTCTAAATCATATAAATACCCTATAAGACATCTTTCAATGGGGATTTTCGATCCAAGGAAGTGATAGATGAATTTTGAAGGCAAAAACATGTAGGAGTGGAAGCGCCAAATATTCGACTTAAGGTTTCAATTTCTTCCACTCTTTTACTTATTCCTTATGGAATTCAATGTTATGTTCTAAAAATTATTATGAGTAGTTAGATTTTTAATCTAGGATTTTGATGGAATCTTTTGTAGGAAGAATTCTTGTTATGTTTAATATAATTGAGTCTTTAAATTTCTTTACTTGTTCAACTACGTTCTTATTTTGGTTGATCGAATGACCATCAATTAGTTGTGCCTATTTATTATGTATTGCTCGAAAGAGAACCCATATATAGGTATTTTTTTAGCAATGTCACTCATTAGTATACTAGTAATCAATACTACAGATTTAAAAGTGGTTTATAGATAATGAAACCTAGACGTGATTTTAATGAGCAGTAAGAAAGTGCAACTAGAGTGATTCGAGAGTATGTCTAGGAAATTAGCATAAATATTCAAGGGGGAATTGCAATAATTAGAGTGCTCATAATTAGTAGAAGATAAATATATACAATTACAGATAACGTAGCGAGAAAGATTACGTTAATTGGGAAAATCAAAACTCTAGGACTCCTGAAATTTGTTTCCCACTTCATTCTCTTTAGTTGATAATTTTTCTACTTTTTAATATTTGTTAGTTAATTAGTTTGAAATAGAGATTATCATCATCTTTATAACTCACGAAATCGTTTAAAATTGCTTTCTTAGCAATATAGAATAATTATAGGCAACATTAATTCTCTGTGTGATTTGACTTCGGACTTGAAAAATGTCATGACCCAAAAGTTGAGGTCATGATGACCACCGGACCCGACCTTGGTAGATAAGCCAAACACCCAAAGAGAGAAGAAATATCAAATAACAAATAATGAAGATAAAACGAGACTTATAGAACGAAGTCAGGTCAACACATGCACAAAACATAGAGGAAGTCTAAAATAAATACCATAAAACCCCAACATATGGTGTCATAAGTGTAGAGCATCTAAATACAACTCAGAAATACTGAAATGCAAATATTTGACTCTGAAAACAAGTAAAGACATCTAAACAGGTAAGAGGAGGTCCGAAGTTAGCTCTGAAGCCCTAGAGCACAACAGTACCTAGATCACCACTCAAATAAGCACGAAATCAGCTGTCGCGTCCTGCGCTCGTACTTGGATTTTCATCGAAAGGGCACAATAGGGGTGAATAAGGTCCACTTATACTGAGAAGGTATCATAGGCCAACTAAGAAAAGCAGAAAATAATACAAGTAATGAAATACTATGAGCACGTCACCTGTAAATAGAAAAGTTCCCAAATAATAGCTCACACCGTCTCCACTAACAATTCTAATATATATATAAATGAGGAAACGAGTAGAAAACAGATACATTCACAACAAATATAGAAACTAAATACACGCCAAGTATATGAAAATGACACAAAATGCATATGCAATGCAATGCAATAAAGATGGGATCATGATGAATGATTTGAAAGTTATCGCATGACTTTATGTTTACACCTACTGAGCCTCAGCGCTCCGAAGATAGGACCCATGGGGGGGAAGGGGGGGTTCACAACTCGTATACTACCACCAATCTCAACTTCCCTCTCTGGCTAGTGTTCACAGATCAAGGGTGGTTTTGTAAAATGTGTCAATCACCTCTTTAGCTATTATTCACGGATCAAGGGTTTTTCATAAAAGTGTCACATTTCTCTTTCACATCAACATTTATCAATGGTACCAATACCTCATGAATGTGTATGTAAGAATGAGGGTGTAATTCTCACAACTAAATTAGTATGAAGATGATAATCCATCTACACATGTATACGTGATCTCAGAATCAACTCAATATGTCAATAATCAAGATATCAATTTCTCATTTGGAACTATTGGAAGATTAGTCATGTAGGACATCAGTAATATCATATCAAACCCCTAAATCGGGTATTTCTATCATGATAAAGGCAAACAAAGCTCAATAAGGCATATAATATCTATTCAAGCCCCCGCTCGGGCATCACATTAAGAATAAAGACATTTAAATGCACAAACAAGGCCAATGATGTCAAATAAAGCCACCGCATGGGTAACACACAGTATATGGTATTTCAAGTCAACAACAACAAGAATATACGTGCCCAATAGATCACACAATAGTAATATTAAACTCAAAATACAATTCTATAGTTATTTTCCCGAACCCATAGCATGCTTTACTTATTTATTAACTACCCAACCAGTCTGAAGAAAGTTAAGCCATAACCTACCTCAAAGCGTCGAAATCCAAGCCTAAAATCCTTCAACATAGTGCCTTCCTCTTCCAAACGGTCTCGAAATCAACTAAAACAAATAAATATAACATCTACGTGTTAAAAGAAAGATAAGGATACCTATATTGATCATATTCAAGTTGGGTCTAAAATGGGTTTGAAAACGAAAAGAGGTAAAACTGAAATTTTATTTTAGAAACACATTCTCCAAGGTTATAGGAGTCTATAGTTGAAAACCCACGCCAAAATGAGTTAACAATGAGGTCCAAATTGAATAAAAACCATTGTTAAGCTTAACCGACAAAAACCTCAAAATCCATATAAAAATCAAGGATAAAAGGTGTTTTCGAAGGCATAACCAATAGGAAATAATAGAAGGATGAGTTTAGAGGCTACCCATATGAAAATGATGCATAAACCCTATAAAAATTGCCTTTCCCAAAGCTTGGAGGTCTAAAAATGGAGAAAAATCGTGAAATTGAGGTATTTATACTGTTCTGTGAATAGTACTTCACGAACACGGTCAACCCTTGGAGTTGGTAAGGCTCAACATTGACCATACCAAATAAATGGCCTTCGCATTTGCAGCCAGGGCTTCGCATTCGCGAAGGTCCATGACTCGTACCCTCTCGTTCGCGAAAAGGCATGACCCGACACGGACCCCAATTGTTTTTTGCTATCACGGATCCCTCTTCGCGATGAAGGAAAATATCCTTCTCTGTGTTCCATGCCTCAGGCCCGCATTCATGAAGAAGGAAATGAACTTGCACCAGATTCAGCAAACCATCTGATTTTGCAAGTTGAAATTTCTCCGAACGGACCCTTGAGATTCGTTTGGGACCCCACTGATACAATCTATATATGCTAATAGGTAGTTTTCGACGTTCTAAACTCAATGGCAATGTTGGATTTTCAAAAAAGGATCGTTTTCAACAAATTAGCCCCGGGACCCCTTTATGGCGAATTTCACTAGTTTTCAAACGGAGGGTCGAAATGCAAACTAAAGGTTTAGAACTCAAACCAACCATGTCACTAACTCAAATTCGACATTCTGGATCTAATGGAACTGTCCAAATCGCCATCCGATACTCGGAACATCAAATGTTGACCGAAGTCAACTATAGAACTTTTAAATCCTTTAAAAACCTTAAACTCTCCCAAAATCCTCCCGAAGGCATTAGGAACTATGCCAACCATCCCCACACCCCAAAATCAATATGTAGCAACTACGAGCAAGGGTAAATTGGTCAAATCACATAAAAAGTGAAATTTCACAAATCAGGTCATTACAGTATCCACCACTAAGACTCTAGTTCGTCCTCCAACTAAAAGGCAAAATAAATACCTGAATTGGTAAAGAGATGGGGGTAACTACTACTCATGTCAGACTCGGCCTCCCAAATAGCCTCCTCAATGGAACGGTGTCTCCACTGGACCTTAACCACAGGAATATCTCTAGAGCGCAACCGCTTAACATCCCTAGCTAATATGGATACTGGCTCATCTACAAAGCTCAACCTCCCATCTAACTGAACCGAGTCCCGACGTAGCCCTTGAGACTCATCCAGGATATAACACCAAAGCATAGATACATGAAAGACTAGATGAATAACTAAAAAGTCTAGAGGTAAGGCCAACTCATAAGCAATCTCCCCAACTGTCCTAAGTATCTCAAAACGTCTAATGTACCTCGGGCTAAGCTTGCTCCTCTTTACAAACCTCATCATGCCCTTCATGGGCGACACATGAAGAAAAACCCAATCACTAATCCCAAACTTTAAGGAACGAAGCCTGCGGTCGGCATAACTCTTTTGCCTACTCTAGGTTGCCCAAAGCCTATCCTGAATCACCCAAACCCTATCAAAAGACTGGCGAAGCAAGTCAGAACCATAGGGCCTAGCCTCTGAAGTCTCAAACCAACCAATCGGAGATCTACAACGGCTACCATACAACTCCTCAAAAGGTGCCATCTCAATACTAGAATGGTAGCTATTATTATAAGCAAACTCTTTTAAGGCTAAAAGCTGCTCCCACAGACCTCTGAAGTCCATAACACACGTATGGAGTATATCCTCTAAAATATGAATAGTCCTCTCTGACTGACCATCGGTCTGGGGTGGAATGTTATGATAAGGTCAATCTGAGTACCCAACTCATCCTGAAATGTCCTTCAGAATCTAGAAGTGAACATTGATCCTCTGTCTAAAATAATAGACAAGGGCACCCCATGAAGACAAAATATCTCTCAAACATAAATACAAGCCAACCTCTCGGCACTGAAGAAAGTCTGAACAGGGATGAAATGAGCCTATTTGGTCAATCAATCCATGTGACCCAAATGTTTTCAGAACTACAAAAAGTACGAGGCAACCCACTCATAAAATCAATAGTGCTCTGCTCCTACTTTTACTCAGGAATGGGCTATCTCTAAAGCAAGCCACCCGGCCTCAGATGTTCGGCCTTCACCTGCTGACAACACAAGCAATGAGCCATAAAGTCCACTACATCCTTCTTCATACCACCCCACCAGTAATGTTTCTTTAAATAATGATATATCTTGGTCACCCCTAGGTGAATAAAATATCTGAAACAATGCGCATCCTCCAAACACCATCATAATCAAGAGATGATGTCTTAGCCTCGCCACCCAACACCTTATATTGAATCACCCTCAAGCTAACATCATCAAACTAGTAAGCTCAAATCTGCCCCATCAAAGAAGATCTAGCATCAACAAAGGCTAAAACACGTTCGGGTGTCGAAATGTCAAGCCTAACCATCTGTTAGATAAGGACTGAACCACTATGGCTAAAGGATGCTCCTAAGTCAAGAGATGAGCTAAGCTCCCAATGCTAGTTGACTTTCGACTCAAGCCATCCACAACCACGTTAGCCTTAACTGAATGATAAAGAATAGTGAGATAATAATCATTAAGAAACTAAAGCCAGCATCGTTGTCTCATATTAAAATCTTGCTGGGTGAAGAAGTACTGAAGGCTATGATGATCCGAGAAAATCTCATAACAGACTCCGTATAAGTAATGCCTCCATAACTTCAACACAAACACAACTGTGGCCAACTCAAAATCATGGGTAGGGTATAGCTTCTCATAGGGCTTCAACTGACGAGAAACATAAGCAATCACCTTACTCTCCTGCATCAACACTGCACCTAAACCCATACCAAAAGTATCATAAAACATGGTAAAATCCATTCCCTCATTGGGCAATGTCAATATAGAGGTCGAAGTCAACAACTTCTTGAGCTTTTGGAAGCTTTTCTCACAAGCATCCAACCACTAAAATACAATCTTCTTTCGAGTTAACTTAGTCAAAGGAGTCGCAATAGACGAGAAACCCTCTACTAAACACCAATAATAACCTGCCAAACCAATAAAACTCTAAATCTTTGTAGGAGAAGTAGGTCTAGCCCAATCACAAATGGCTGTTATTTTGGCTAGATCAACCATAATACAATCCTTGCTCACCATATGACCCAAGAAAGAGATAGAATCCAACCAAAACTCACACTTGGAGAACTTGGCATACATCTTCTTATCACACAATCTATGAAGTATAGTCCTCAAGTGTCTCACATGATCAACCTAACTCTTGGAATAAACTAAGATATCATCTATAAATATAATTACGAAGGAGTCGAGATACGTTCGAAATACCCAGTTCATCAACTCCATCAACACTGCTGGGGTATTGGTCAACCCAAAAGACATAAACTAGAACTCATAATGACCGTATTGAGTTCGAAAAGCCATCCTCGAGACATCTAAGTTATAACATTCGACTGGTGATACCCGGATCTCAAATCAATCTTGGAAAACACAGAAGCACCCTGAAGCTGGTCAAACAAATCATCATGCGAGGGAGAGAATACTTGTTCTTAATCTCCACTTTGTTCAATTATCAATAGTTAATACACATATACATAGAACCATTCTTCTTCTTCACAAACAAGACAGGAGCACTTAAAAGGAGATAAACTAGGTCTAATGAATCCTTTACTCAACAAATCTTGTAATTGCTCGTTCAATTCCTTCAACTCATCTGAGGTCATCCTATAAGGTGGAATGAAAATAGGCTTAGTGCTCGGCTCCACATCAATAGCAAAATCAATATTATGATTCGGGGGCATACCAGGAAAATCTGTAGGAAACACATCCATGAACTCATAACCTTAATAGAATCCATAGGAGGTGGTGAGGCAACACTAGAATCACGAACATAAGCCAAATAAGACAAACACCCTTTTTCAACCATGCAACAAGCATATAGAAAAGATATAACTCCCTTCAGACCTGAATTAAGTGTACCTTTCCAAACTAACCTTGGCACACCCGGGGTCGCTAAGGTCATGGTCTTAGCATAGCAATCCAAAATAGCATGATATGAAGCTAACCAATCCATACCCACGATAACATCAAAGTCAACCATATCTAGGATAATCAAGTCTACCCAAGTCTCACACCTTGGAAAGGTTTACATAAGATCAGTACACCCGATCCACAATTAAAGAACCTCCTATGGGGGTAGATACATGAAGAGGCATAGCAAGAGGCTCACAGGAAGCATCAAAACCAGAAGTAAAATATGTAGACACATAAAAGAAAGTAGACCTAGGGTCAAATAACACGAAAGCAGATCTTTACCAAACTAGGATGATACTTGTAATAACTACATCAGAGGCCTCTGCCTTGGGTCTCCCAGGTATAGCATAACACTATCCACTTCTGCTCCCTGATTGGGAAACCCTGCAAACACTACTACGAGCTCCCCTACCTCTATCTCCAATACCTCTAGCACCATTCTTACCACTTGTGAACCACTTTTGACTGTAAAAATAGGAGTAGGGAAAAGTTGAAGCTAAGAACCCTGTTGGGCAGGACCAAACACACACCGAGGAAAATCCTTGACCAAATTACCAACCTCCTTACAAACAAAGCATCCACTATGGCCTGACTCAATCTAAGGGGGTACAGATAAACTAGAATGACTGCCTTAGCTTGAAAAGTTAAAGCTGGAACCTCCACTTGCATGACCTGATGCCTGGCTACCTGAAATTACAAAATCTAAAGGTCTACCTCTTGATCCCTATAAAGTGGCCTGAAATGGCCTACCATGATAACCATGGAAATCTCTACCTGAGAAATATCTACCTCGAAAGGTGCAACCACTTGACATGCTCAATAATGCCCTAAAAATAACCCTCTAAAATAACCATCTAGGCAGTAGCGAACTGATAGGAACCATCTAACTCCTTAACAAACTTCTGAATCCTCTTTGGCTCTGTGGAGATACTAGCACCTGAAAATCTGGATAGGGCATAAAAGTGTGCCTCATACTCGGCTACATACATAGAGCGTAACTCCAAGTGATCAAAATCATATTGCATCTAATCTCTCAAGTTATACAGCATAAACCTCTCAAAAAAGACCTCAAAAAATTAGGCCCAAGTCATAGAAGGCGGACCCAAAGGTCTACAACTGGATAGAAATTCCCACCAATCCTTGGCCACATCCATCAAATAATAGGTAGTATATGTAACTCTGTGAGCCTCAAAGGATCCAAGATTATGTAACTTCTTCTAGCATTCAATCATAAACTCATAAGCATCCTTGCTAATCGCTCTACTGAACTTTGGAGATGCCAAGCAAATAAACCTTCTAAACCTCTTCTGGTCATTAAAAGACATCACTGTACCCGAAATAACTAGAGGAATAGTAAGTTTGACAGGAAATGACTCCACACATGGGGGTACCATAGACAATGGTTGTACCTCTGAAGTAGGAATACCATAAGCAGATGCCAAAACACCACTCTAATTCTGAGGAACACCCGGTACACTTAAAGGAACACCATCCAAGCAGCTCAAAAGTCAAATCAATAAATCCTAGAGCACTAGGGTATCAACTAAAATTTGTGGGACATGAGTTGGTCCTGCAACCCCTGTCTGATAGTCATCCCTGGCATACAAAACCTCAGGCTCTAGAGGGGCCTCCCTAGCATGTCCTTTAGCTGGGGCAGCTCCCCGTGCCTGTCCTCTAACTCTAGGCCAACCATGAAACATGTCTCGTCCTCATACCAGGGCTCTAATATCTGGTGCCGGCTCAGCATCCCTAGCATCCTTGGACCTATTCCTTACTATCTATATAGAAAAGAGTGAAACACAAGTTTAGAACACTAGGTATAAACAACTCGCATGATAAGGAATCAAATTAGAGAAGTTTTTCCTAAAGACATCTTATAGCCTCTCAAAGATATATACAGACATCTACGTGCCGATATGCAAGACTCTACTAGATATTTTACTGTTACACTTATGAGACCGGTGAACCTGGCTCTGATAGTTTAGGTCATAATGGCATCTACCTGACTCGACCTTGGTAGATAAGCCAAATAGCCAAACAGAGAAGAAAAATTGAATAACAAATAACAAAAGATAAATTGAGACTTCTAGAACAAAGTCAGGTTAACACATGCACAAAAAATAGCGGAAGTCTGAAATAAATACCATAAAATCCCAACATCTGGTGTCATAAGTGTAGAGTGTCTAATTACAACTCAAAAAAATTAAAATACGAATATATGTCTCTGAAAATAAGTAAAGACATCTAAATAGGTAAGTGGAGGTATGGAGTCAGCTCTGAAGCCCTAGAGCACGCCAGTACCTCGATCACTGCTCAGATAAGCATGAAATCAGCTATCGCATTCTATGCTCATACTTGGATCTACACCAAAAGGGCACAGTAAGAGTGAGTATGGTCCACTTGTACTCTGTAGGTATCATAGGCCTACTGAAAAAAGAAGAAAATAATACAAGTAATGAAATACTATGAGTACGTCACCTGCAAACAGAAAAGTTCCCAAATTGTAGCTTATATTGTCTCCACTAACAGTTATAATATATTTATATAAATGAGGAAAAGACTATAAAATAGATACATTCACAACAAATACAAAAATTAAATACACGCCAAATATATAAAAATGACACAAAATGCATATGCAAGACAATGAAAATGGGATCATGATGAATGATTTGAAAGTCATCGCGTGACTTTATGTATACACTTATCAAGCCTCGATGCTCCTATGATAGGACCCATGGGGGTTTCGCAACCCATATACTACCACCAATCTCAACTTCCCTCTCAGGCTAGTGTTTACATATCAAAGGTTTTAAAAGGCGTGTCAATCACCTCTCCGATTATTGTTCACAAATTAAGGGATTTTCATAAAAGTGTTACAATTCTCCTTCACATCAATTTTTTTCAATAGTATCAATATGTAATGACCCTACAGGTCATTTTCTGTATTTCTGCACTATTTTTCAATTTAGATCTTCCCATTGCTACCCCAAGTTATTTATGACTTACTGAAGCTGACAGTTTGGTTACTGGGCAGTTCGTTTAGTTTTTAGAGCCAATTCCCTATTTTGAAGTCTTCGCTATTAAGGATTGGGTGTCGGGCCTAAACTTTAGGTAAATAGACTTGTATGCCAATTCTTATAGTTTCATTAGCTTTGGAATATTAATTTTAGGCTAGGGGACCCTTGGTTTGGGTCACAAGGTTTCTGGATTTGTTTTGGGCTATTGGGTGAATTTTGGTTAAAACAACCCTTGGGTGTGGGACCCACATTATACAAAAATGACCTTAGTTGGGAATTTTGATGGAGCCGTTGAGTCAAAAATGTAGAATTGGTAGGGTAGAATAGTTTGTTTACATTCGCAGGATTCCAAACAAATCCATGGTGCAGCTCAACTGGTTCAGGCCAAAAATTACCTTCGCATTTGCGAGGCCTCGGCCAAGGTTATAGCCTATCGCGATCGCGAGACCTTGGTTACATTTGAGAAGGCCAAGTTTATCGACCATCGTATTCGCAAGCTTGTCTCCATATTTGTGAAGGGTCTCCGCCAGACCAGATCAGAATTCCACCTTTGCAATCATGGTGGACATGCCGCATTCATGAAGGGTAAGGTGGGTTACGTGTCGCATTCACCATGGGGTCCCTGCGATCATGATGAAGTGACCCCTGGCAGTATTTAATGTTGTGTAACCTAATTTCTCTCCATTTTCCTTAAGTCCCAACACCATATAAACCCTAGAGAACTTTTGGAGAATAAAGATTGATCATTGGGTGTTCGGGGTGAGTTGGAGGTCTAATTGTAGTCATTTTCCCATCGATTATTCTGTAAGTTTCCTTTAATTTCTTAGTTAATTTTGTGTTTTAAATTCAAATCCCTAGTTTACTTGATGGGTTGATTTAGGGTTAGTTTGTTCACATATTTTATCCAATTTTGAGGGTAAATAATCCTTGAGCTTAGAGGGATGTGTTGGCGGGTTCAAAGTTGTGATTTTGCAAGTGGGCCCTGCATAGGATGTTTAGTTTGATTTTGTACCCAAAGCATTTATTATCAATATTGGTATTGTTATTCTCGTATTAATATGTAGATTATTATTTTGATAGTATGGCATCATACGGAGGCTTCAGGGAAGGGAAAATCTCTGATTTAGTGGACTTTCTCAAGCTTCATCTATGTCCAGGTAAGCTACACTTACCTTCCTCAGATATTGAGCTTTATTATGGTATTAGTATACTAATATTCTAGATTTGGGTTGGGATCTTTGGCTTGGTTGCATATTTAGTGAATCTTGGTTTATTTAACCGATTAGAGAGTCGTTTTAGGTTGAATTGACCCACTCCTCTTCTCTTTGAGTTAAATTGTTGTCTTTAAACTAGTTTGGACCTATTTAACACCTTATAATGGAACTTTGAATCCTTAGTTTGGTTTTGGGGAGAAATTACCATAGTATGGACTTTTGGGGTTAATAGCAGTCGCCGTCAGCCCTTTTTTTAGGTCAAATATCCTTATTAAATCCTTGTAGACCTAGGAGGCCTTCTTTCATTGTATTTTATACAATCTTGAACCTTAGGATGATTTAGATATATTTTTATCCCTTGGCTAGACTTGTTATCTAGTATTTACTTTAAGTTTCGGTTTGAGTTCGACATTTACTATTCATATATGATATTAATGTTTTGGTTTGAGTCTGGCATTTACTGTTCACTTATGATAACTTCAGGGATACTCAGAGATTGGTGACTTTAGGGAAGCCTTTCTATGATATTGCAGCTTATGTCTGTTCTATAGAGGAGATGGATTGTGAGGCCCAAGATGGAAGCGATAAGAGGCCGCATCAGCAGGGTAGTTTTAGTGGGAGCCAGGGTGTCTCACAGTTCAAAGGCAAAGGTTTTTAGGGTAGGTACCCACAGTGTCAGTCTTATCTGCACTAGGGTCAATCTAGTAGACCTGTTCAGGCAGCACTTTAGATAACTAATGGGGGTCAGCCCGATTATAGCTACTACAATGGTCTAAGTAGGGGTCATCCTTCTAGGGGTGCACATTCTGGGTCTTCTAGCCGAGGTGGCTATTTTGGGTCAGACAGATCTTCTAGGCAGAGTAGAGTGTTTGGGGCTTGCTTTGATTGTGGGGTTGTTGGTCATTTCTCCAGAAAGTGTCCCCGGTGTGGGATGATTCAGCCTATAGTGTAGAGTATTCATCCTATTAGATCAGTTTAGCCTATAGCTAGAGGTGGTTTTTAGGGTCTTAGGGGTGGTCCCTATGGTTCTAGAGGAGGTCCATAGGCTGGTAGGACAGGTGCCCAGTCAGGTGCCTATTTTGAGGGCAGAGACGGTCAGTTGTATATAGTACCTGGTAGGCTGGAGGTAGAGTCTTTAGATGCTATTATTATATATAATTTTAGTATGCCATCAGCCAGCTATTGATTAATTTGATTTGGGATCCACTTATACATATGTTTCTGCTTATTATGCACTGCAGTTAGAGTTATATTAGAAGCCTTTATCTGTGTCATGCATGTATCTACTCCCGTAGCTGACTCTTTAGTAGTAGATAGAGTTTATATGTCATGAATTTTGACCATTCAATAGTTGATACTTGAGCTCACCTTATTATGCTAGATATGGTGGATTTTGATGTGATTTTGGGCATGGACTGGTTATCCCCTATCATGCAGTCTTAGATTGCCTTGCAAAGACTGTTACCTTAGCCATGTCTTGCATACCCTTAGTCATATGGTAGGATTCTTTTATTCGTGCACCGATGGGGTTTATCTCTTATGTTTGGGCTAGGATACTGGTATCAAGGGGTTGCGAGTCTTATCTTTCTTATGTTTGTGACATTACTGCCAAGAGTCCTTCACTTGATTTTGTTCCTATTATTTATGAGTTTTCTGATGTTTTCCTAATTTACTTACCTGCACTTCCTCTTGAGCGTGATATTGAGTTTGTTATTGATCTTGAGTCGTTCAGCCAACCTATTTCTATGGAACCTTATCGCATGGCTCCTACCATGCTTAAAGAGCTAAATTCTCAGCTTTAGGATCTTTTGGATAAGGGTTTAATTAGGCCAAGTGTATCACTTGGGGTTCTCCTGTCTTGTTCATGAAGAAAAAGGATGGTTCTATGCGTATGTGTATAAACTACAGGCCGTTGAATAAGGTAATAGTGAAGAATAAGTATCCTATACCTCATATTAATGATTTATTTGACCAGCTTTAGGGTGCGGTGGTGTTTTCTTAGATTGACTTGAGATCAGGTTACCACTAGTTGAGGATTCAGGAAGAGGATAGCACTAAGACAACATTTAAGACTCGTTATGGCCACTATGAGTTCTTGGTGATGTCTTTTGGGTTGACTAATGCCCCAGACGTGTTCATGAACTTGATGAACCATGTTTTTAGGCCCTATTTAGACTCCTTCGTGGTAGTTTTCATCAATGATATCCTTGTATATTTGAGAGGTAGAGTGGAGAATGAGCAATATTTAAGGATTGGGCTCCAGACTTTGAGAGATCATAGGCTTTTTGCCAAATTCTCAAAGTACGAGTTCTGGCTCGAGTCTGTGACATTCCTAGGACACTTAGTGTCTAAGGATGGGATTATGGTGGGTCCGGTGAAGATTGAGGGTATTCATCATTCGACCATACCTACATCTCCGATCGAGGTTCGTAGGTTTATTAGATTGCTAGGCTACTACATGTGGTTCGTTGAGAGATTTGCTACTATTGTGGTGCCTATGACTAGATTGACTAGAAAGGAGGTTCCTTTTTAGTGGTTTGATGAGTGTGAATTGTGCTTTCTGAAGCTCAAGGAATTTCTCACTTTAGCTCCTATTTTGACTATTCCAGTTGAGGTTGAGGAGTTTACTATGTATTGTGATGTTTCTGGTATTGGTTTGGGTTGTATTTTGATACATCAGGGCCGAGTTATTGCTTATGCATCGACGCGGCTAAAGGTGCATGAACACAACTACCATACACAAGATCTGGAGTTAGTGGTGGTAGTTTTTATGCTTAAGATTTAGAGGCATAACTTGTATGTTATTCGTTGCGATACATATACTGACCATCGTAGTCTTTAGTACATTATGAATCAGGGGGAGCTTAATTCCAGGCAGTGCAGATGGATTGAGTTGCTAAAGGAATATGATATCTCTATTTTATTCCATCCAGGAAAGACAAACATGATAGTGAATGCCTTGAGCAGGAAAGCGGTGAGTATAGGTAACATGGCTTTTATTTTGGTTTTGGGGCTGCCATTGGCTTGGAACATTCAGTCCTTAGCCAACTTGATGGTTCGACTTGATAGTTTGGACTCCAGGAGGATCCTTGCTAGTGTTGCGGCAAGGTCTACCTTATTTGAGTAGATTCAGAGTTGCCAATTTGAGGATAGTAGACTTTGTACCATTCATAGTCAGGTTCTGAGGGGTGAGTCTAGGATGGCTACTTTAGATTCAGTGGGTATTCTGAGATTTGACTGTTTTATTTATGTTTTGAGGGTTGGAGATCTGATTCAGTTGATATTGTGGGAGGCTCATAGCTCCCGATATTCTATCCACCCTGGGACAACTAAGATGTATAGAGATTTAAGGAAGCATTACTGGTGAAGTGGCATGAAAAAGGATGTAGCATACTTTGTAGCTCATTGCCTATGTTGTCAGTAGGTAAAAACCGATCATCAGAGACCTGGTGGCCTGATTCAGAGATTACCCATTCCTGAGTTGAAGTGGGAGTAGATTACTATGGACTTCGTGAGTGGTTTGCCTCGTACTTCTTGTGGTTCTGATAGTATTTGGGTTATTGTGGATCGATTGACCAAATCGGCTCATTGCATTCCTATTCAGATTTCTTTCAGTGCCGAGTGGTTAGCTCGCATCTATGTTCATAAGATAGTTCGCCTGCATGGAGTACTCGTATTTATTATTATAGACAGAGGCTCAGTGTTCACTTCTAGCTTCTAAAGGACTTTTCAGGCAGATTTGGGTACTCAGGTGGACCTTAGCACCGCTTTTCACCCTCAGACCGATGGCCAGTCAAAGCGAACTAATTAGGTTCTTGAGGATATGCTCCGCGCTTATGTTATGGACTTTAGAGGTCAGTGGGAGCAGTACTTAGCCTCAGCAGAGTTCTCTTATAATAATAACTACCATTCGAGTATTAAGATGACACCATTTGAGGCATTATATGGTAGGCATTTTCGATCTTCGATAGGCCGGTTTGAGACCTTTGAGATTAGGCCGCGTGGTACTGACTTACTTTATGAGTCGTCGGATAGGGTTTAGGTGATTCAGGATAGGTTGAGGACTCCTCAGAGTAGGCAAAAGAGTTATGTTGATCATAGATTTTGTGCCTTGAAGTTTGGAGTTGGTGATCAGTTTTTCCGTTGGGTATCGCTTATGAAGGGCGTGATGAGGTTTGGTAAGAGGACCAAGCTCGGTCCCAGGTAAATTGGGCAATTTGAGATACTTCGAACCGTTGGTGAGGTGGCTTATGAGTTAGCCTTGCCTCTAAATTTTTTAGTTGTTCATCCAGTTTTCTATGTCTCCATGTTGTGGTACTACATTCCTGATGAGTCACATGTGCTTCGATGGGACTCGGTTCTGCTAGATGAGAGGTTAACCTTCATAGAGGAGCCGGTTTCTATATTGGCTAGGGATGTCAGGCGAATGTTTTCTAGGAATATTCCTGTGGTTAAGGTTTAGTAGAGGCACCGTCCAGTTGAGGAGGCTACCTAGGAGATCAAGAGTGAGATTCAGGCCCAGTATCTCCACCTATTCGAGCCTTCAGGTACATCTTTATTCTTTACTTTTACGGATGAAAGTCCTTTTAGTAGTGGCTATTGTAATGACCCTCCAGGTCATTTTTTGCAGTTCTACACTATTTCGCTATTTAGAGCTTCCCCATAGGAGCCCCAAGTCATTTATGACTTGCTAGAGCTGACAGTTTGGTTACCGGGTAGTTCATTTGGTTTTTAGAGCCAATTGGCGAAGGCGTGATTGTTGAAGGCGTGATTGTAGTCATTTTCCCGTTGATTTATGGCCTTTGCATTCGCGAACTATGCTGGTGGAATTTGACAGCTGGTGCTGGCCAAAAATGGCCTTTGTATTTGCGAAGGCCAAGGTTATAGCTTATCGTGATCACGATACCTTGGTCACATTGGTGAAGGGTCTCCCCCAGACCAGACCAGAATTCCTCCTTTACAATTACGTTGGACCTGCCGCATTCGTGAAGGGTAAGCCGGGATACGTGTCGCGCTCTCAACGGGGTCCCGGCGATAGCGATGAAGGGATCCCTGGTAGTATTTAATATTCTGGAACCCAATTTTGCTCCATTTTTCATAAGTCCCAACACCATATAAACCCTAGAGAGCTTTTGGAGGGTGGAGATCGACCATTGGGTGTTCGGGGTGAGTTGGAGGCGTGATTATAGTCATTTTCCCATCGATTATTTCGTAAGTTTCCTTTAATTTCTTATTAAATTCACTGATTTAAATTCAAATTCCTAGTTTACTTGACGGGTTGATTTATTGTTCGTTTGTGCTCGAATTTCACCCACTTTTGAGGGTAAATGATCCTTGAGCTTAGAGGGACGTGTTGATGGTTTCAAAGTTGTGATTCCGCAAGCGGGCCCCACATAGGATGTTCAGATTGATTTTGGATGCAAAGTATTTATTTGCAATATGAGTATTGTTATTCTCGTACTATACATAGATTATTATTTTGATAGTGTTGCATCGTGCGGAGGCTTCTCGAAAGGAAAAAACTCCAATTTAGTGGACTTTCTCAAGCTTCGTCAGCGTCCAGGCAAGCTAGGCTTAATTTCCTCCTAGATTGAGCTTTATCATGGTATTAGGATAGTAATATGCTAGATTTGGGTTGGGATCTACTGCTTGGTTGCATGTTTAGTGAATCTTGGATTATTTAGCTGATTAGAGAGTTGTTTTATGTAGAATTAACCCACTCCTCTTCTCTTTGAGTTAAATTATTGTCCAAGGACTAGTTTGGACCTATTTAACTCCTTATAATGGAAATTTGAAGCCTTAGTCTAGTTTTGGGAAGAGATTGCCTTAGTATGGACTTTGGGGTTAGTAGCAGGCCTCGTCGGCCCTCTTTTAGGTCAAATATCCTAATTAACTCTTTGTAGACCTAAAAGGCCTTATTTCATCATCTCTTATACAATCTTGAACCATAGGATGATTTAGATATCTTTTCATCCCTTGGTTAGACTTGTTATATAGTATTTACTTTAAGTTTCGGTTCGAGACCAACATTTACTATTCACATATAATATTAAAGTTTTGGTTCGAGTCCTACATTTGTTGTTCACTTATGATGCTAAAGTTCTGGTTCGAGTCCAATGGTTATGGTACCAAGGGATTCTCAGATATGATTTCAGTTGTTGCTTAGTTATGTTTACTACTGTCGGTGACTCTTCCTTGATTGTATCCATTGGGCTTATGGGGGCTCGATTAGGTTAATCCTCTCTTGTTTGTGCCTTCTGGGATGATGGGGGTCCAGCTAGGCTATAGTTAGCTTGTGTTCTTTTCGAATTGTTTTTCTTGTTTAATTATCATTTGTCAGTAGAAGCATTATTTCAGGTTTGCCCCTTTATCCCTGACTTTAGTTTACATTCTCGCATCTTATTATGCTTTTATTATGATTTAGCTCAGCCGGTCGATGATGTCTACTGAGTACCCATTGTTTTGGTACTCATACTACACTTCTGTATCTTTTTCTGATGCAGATCCGAGTACGAGTCACCGTCACTAACTTACTATTCCAGCTTACTTTTGGGATTCGGAGATAGGGTGAGCTTTCAGAGCCAGAGCTGATCTTTTCTCCATCTACTACTTCCGGGACAGTCTTTACTTTTCGAGACTACCTGTATATTGGATATTATTTAGTACTCTTTTTCTTTTGGATTTAGTGGCTCTTGTACCAACCTTACTAGGTCGTGGGATATTCTTTTGCATACTTTCTCTCTCTCATTTAATATTTATATTGTTGCTCTTATATTTTACAGCCTAGAGTTCTATTGTATGCTTACTTTTCGGTACTTAACATACCTTCCACCAACTAGCCCATTACATGTCGTTTCGGGCTACAGTTCGACTTACCTACTGGAGAGTTAAAAGTAGGTACCATCATGACTCGCGAAAATCGGGTCGTGACACAATACCTCATGAATCTATATGTATGAATGAGGGTGTAATGCTCACAACCATATCAGTATGAAGATAATAATCTATCCACATATGAATACATGAGCTCAGAATCAACTCAATATGTCAATAATCAAGATAACAATTTCTCATTTGGCACCATCGGAAGATTAGTCACGTAGAACATCATTAATATCATATCAAACCCCTAACTCGGGTATTTCTATCATGATAAAGGCAAACAATGCTCAATAAGGCATATAATATCTATTCAAGCCCACGCTCAGGCATCACATTAAGAATAAAGGCATTTAAATGCACAAACAAGGCCAATGATGTCAAATAAAGCCTCTGCACGGGCCACACAAAGTATATGATATTTCAAGTCAACAACAACAAGAATATAAGGCCCCACTTGGGCACACAACAATAATATTAAACTCGAAATACAATTCCATAGTTATTTTCCCGAAATTATAGTATGCTTTACTTATTTATTATCTACACCAGCCTAATCTGAAGAAAGTTAAGCCATAACCTATCTCAAAGCATCGAAATCTAAGCCTAAAGTCCTTCAACACTGAGCCTTACCCTTCCAACAATTTCAGAATCAAATAAAACATACAAATATAACATCTACGCATTAAAAGAAAGCTAATGATACCCATACTGACCATATTCAAGTCGGATCCAAAACGGGTTGGAAAATAAAAAGGGCTAAAACTGAAATTTCATCTTAGAAACACATTCTCCAAGGTTATAGGAGTCTATATCTATAGACCCATAACAAAATGAGTTACGAACGAGGTCCAAATCGAATAAAAACCATTTTTAAGCTTTAGCAACAAAAATCCATTTCAAAATCAAGGCTAAAAGGTGTTTTCAAAGGCATAATCAATAGGAAATAATGGAAGCATGAGTTTATAGGTTGCCCACACAAAAATAATAAAGAAACCCTAGAAAATCACCTTTCCCGAAGCTTGGACATCCAAAAATGGAGAAAATCATGAAATTGAGGTATTTATACTGTTCTGTGAACAGTACGCCGCAAATGCGGTCAACCCTTCGCGTTTGTGAGGTTCAATATTGACCAGACCAAATAAATGGACTTGGTATTCGTGGATAGGGCTTCGCATTGTCCAAGGTCCATGACTCAGAGCCTCGCATTCGCGACAACCCTATCGCATTCGCAAAGAAGGCATGACCTGACCCGGACCCCAAATGTTTTTCGCGATAGCGGCTCCCTTCTTACGATTGGGATGGAGGAAAATAACCTTCTCTGCATTCGCAACCTGAGGCCCACATTCGCATAGAAGGAAATTGATCTGCACCAGATTCAGCAAACCAGCTGATTTTGCAAGTTGAAATGTCTCCAAACGAACCCTCGGGATTTGTTTGGGACCCCATAGATATAATTCATATATGCTACTAGGCTATTTTTGACATTCCAGACTCAATGAAAATGTTGGATTTTCGAAAAAGGATCATTTTCAATAAATTATCCCCCGAGGCCCCTTTAAGGCGAATTTCACTAGTTTTCAAACAGAGGATCGAAATGTTAACTAAAGGTTCCTAACCCAAACCAACCCCGCTACTAACCCAAATTCGACATTCCAGATCTAATGAAACTGTCCAAATCATCATCCAACACTCTAAACATCAAATGTTGACCAAAGTCAACTATAGATCTTTTAAAGCCTCTAAAAATCTTAAACTCTCCCAATACCCTCTCAAAGGCATTGGGAATCGTGCCAACAATCTCCACACCCCAAAATCAGTATGTAGCAACTACGGATAAGGGTAAAATGGTCAAATCATATAAAAAGCAAAATTTCAAAAATCAGATCATTACAAAAAATATGGTAATATTAAGTTGTCTCGACTCATATTTGATTGTGGTCAACTATTATGCTTTATAAATATTTTATTAACTTAAGCATATGAATTACTCATGTGCAGTCCTTGAGACATGTTCAAACTATCCAAATAAGTCATAAATTACTTTCAAAACCTATAAGAACTGTCAAACTTAAATTCAGAGTTAGTTTATCCATAATGTTGACTTTGGTCATTCTTTAATTTTCCAAACTTTAATTTTTTTAATTTTCTTAATCAATACATATCTTATTACCTCAAACTCATGTCATTCATCTATGATACATTTTAAGTCTAACGAAAGGGACATTTAGGAAAATGAATTCTAATACTCAAAACAACAAAACATGTTACATTTTAGAATTTATGAAAATGCATGATGAATTAAAATAAATTAAATTTTTCCCATGGATTGTGATTTCCTTAATCACAATTGAAGAATTAGAATTTTAAGAAAATACAGGAAGAAGTTTCCTAAAAACAAATTTGTTTCTTGGATGATGATTTTCAAAATACAGTTGTACTTTAAGCATTTTAAGAAAATACATAAACAATTAACTTAGAACCAAATCTGCTTCTTGGATTATGCTTTTCAAAAATGAATTTTAATGACTTAAGAAAGTAAATGAAGAATTCACTTAATTATATGGTAATAACATTATTATTATGGCATCTATAAATAAATCTCTAGTCCTCATTTAACTCTCTCAATCATAGTCTCTTCTCTCCCAAAGAAAGTGCTCTCGTTTTTATTTAGTGTATGCAAAATATGGCTCCTAGGAAGCTTAAGAAGAACAAAAACTTAAGTGAAGGTGAGAAAAAAAATCTCCTATATAAAAAATGACAAGCTTTTCTAAGAAAGCACAAGAGTTAGCAACTCTGTGTGATGTACAAATTGGGATAATTATTTTTAGTCCAGAGGAAATGATTTTATGGCCATCTGAAACTAAAGTTAGGCAAGGAGTCGAGAGGTATTTAAGTACTCCTGAGGTTGAGAGGATAAATAAGCTTGTTAAAACTGAAAAACATCTTGACAAAATGGTGGAGGCTCAAGAAGAAAGCATTAGAAAATGGAACAAAAGAATAAGGAGAAAAAATAGAATTGTTATTCAATGAAGTTGATGAGGGAAAAAACATCTATGAACTCAATGTTGGAGAACTTAGAGGCCTGGAAAAGCTATTTGCTCTAAAGAAGGCCAAAGTCGAAGAAAGAAAGAAACAACTCCATGAACATAATCAGCCAATAGAAGGTAATGACAACAATGCTCAAGAGAAGAATGATGGACGCCCTAAAATTTAGTTCTGATTAAGCATTTAATACTTGTGTTGTTAAATCAATTTTAATTTCATATTTATTTTTTCAATAGTGTTTTCTATTTTATAAGCTTATCTGTCCATTTTATCATGTTGTTTGTTCTATTGACATGTTGAAGTTATTCTATTTTACTAAGAATATTTTTGTTATTGTCTTTAGTAAACATTGTTATATGTGTATGATTTGACGTGTTGTTGAATTTTATTTTTTGTCATATAAAGTCTCCCTCTCTCCTTCTCTCTTCATCTTGATTAACTCTAGTTTAATTTTATTATATGCAAATTTTATTTGGGATATTGTCATCTATAGAATTAATAAATTGTTTGTCTCTTTATTAAATAATTGTATAAAGGAAAATATATGTATCTTCTTTGATCTGAAAACCTCATTAATCGATAGTAAGTTATAAGGTTGAAAGCAAACTTAAGTCAATATCTATGTTAATATAGTAAATAGCTGATGAAATAGTCAAGATGGCTATAATTTTTTCCAGACAACCCATCATCAAAAATAAAAATAACTATCATTAATGTGTATGCAAGGTTGTTTTTCCAGAATTATTCTAAGATAGTGGAATAACTATAAAAAAGTCATAGTTCATTGATAATTGATGTGCTTTGAAATAAGAGCACATCTTATGTCAAGGTTTTACCAATTATTATGCATGTTTTTATGCATTTTAATATTAGAATGTTGTTTTATAGATTTTAGATGTAAAAATGACCAAAAGAAAGAAAAACTAGAAAATTGCTAGAAAAGGTGAGCTATGATTGCTGAGTGAACCACGGACCTAAAATTAGGTCATGAAAAATATCAGAGAACATGTCCTATGGTACCCTAGAGAAGATGGTCGAATTATGAGTAATATACGACCGTGAATCTAATTTATGGTCTGTAAAGCATAAGAAGACCAATTGATGAAGGAACCTCGGGCTGGAAATACAACTCATGAATTGGTTCACGGTTACAAGTCCATTCAAGATGAGGAGACTAGAAACCCTAAAAGAGCAATCGCTGATAGCTTAAAAAGTAATTTTCAGGCAACAAGACAATAGAAAATTATAAATTTAGTCATAGATCACCAGCCTAGTCAAATTCGTGGCTTCAAAACCTAGAAAAGGCATATAATCATACCTAGCTGCAGTAATCGATGGATGATCCACGGGGACCTGAAATACTAGGATAGGCTATTGATATAGATTTTGAGCACCAATTCTAGTCTATGAATTGTATGGAGTACCCGCTAAACAATCACTTTGAGCCATACTCTCCAACACACCCAACAGACAAACCAAGGTATCCTAAAGTACCGAAGTATCCATAAACCTAGGTGGAGCCTGTTCTAGGCCCACCTCCTTAATAAAAACTAGATCGTCCTCAATCTCATACTCACCTTCAAGATGTTCTGCTCCAGCAGGGACCCAAGTAGCGACCTTAGCTCTACCTTTACCCCAACCTCTACCCCATCCCCTACAACGTTCCCTGCCATATCCACATGTCTCAATAGAGGGGATAGGCACATGTTCTAGAATGTGATCCTGCTCTCTATCCACTGTAGCGCAAGTCCTCACCATCTGTGAGAGAATAAAGTAAGAATCTCAGTAAGTGATGAAATTGATTTCACAAAATAAGAAAGAATAAAGGGATTTTCCTAAAGTCCTATAACAAACATCTCCGTACTATTTCGTAAGACTCTACTACACTCGACTTGTACTTATGTGAGAAATAAACCTAGCACTCTGATACCAATTTGTCATGACCCAAAACAAAAGTCGTAATGGCAGCTACCTCATCCCCTTGGTAGGTAACCAAAGCCAACAACAATCAACAATAAACTAAAAAAATATGTGGAAATTAATAAAGGAAATTATGCCTTAAAACCAATAACTCAACAAAACTATTCCAAAATCTGAGAGTCACAAAGTACAAGCCTCAAAGAGTAATAGAATCAAAGAGTCAAGAGTATCTCAAAAACAAGGAAAAACAACATTAATAAAGTATAGAAAAGATTTGGTAGTCCTGGGGATAAATCAGTCTCTATCTCTAAATCTTAAGGATGGAGTCCTAATCAAAGGTTTGAAATCAATGACCAAGAGGAACTGGCTAATACTATACGTAAGGTGCAGAATCATAAATTGACCCTATTTCAAAGAAAAGATGAGAACTACCAGTTTTACCAGTACCCGACACAATTCACATAAACCTGCACTCAGGAAGGCCACACCTAGTCTAACAATTAATATTAACAACAATTTACACTGATTTTACCTAAGCAATCATTAATCACCATAATACTGTATGAGACTCCACTACCACATTCAATCAGCCACTCACCACACCAAAGCAAAACAACTAAATGGATATGATGAGTATGATACATGCCATACAATTGAAAGAGAATGATGATGATGATGATGAATACGATACATGTCTATACTATCTGTATACACCCACTACTCTATATATCTAGCTCAGACCTATAGGGGACTCATGAGGTCATATACATAATTTGGACCTGCCCATAGGCCATGAAGTAAATAATTATATATCATATCAATCTGGATTTGCCCATAGAGCCTCAAAGAGAAATCTAATTGTCCTGGTACTACCAACAAATCAAAACTTTTAGATCTGCTTGAAGGCCACAGAGAAATACCAACACTACCATGATAGCAAGCATTTTGGGGAAGGTGATGAAATACAATGGAATATATCAATAAAAAGACAACATCATGATTGTCAGAAAAGAAGCCTTTTTTACTTCTCAACATATCGCCAATAATATCTAATCACTTTCCCATGCTCCCCGCATGCTAATAATTGAAAAGAGCAAAAAAGAACTAGATCATCAATTAAATCATAGCACGTAAGTAGAAATATCAGAAAATACATTCCAACAGTCAATTAGTTATTTTTACCTCTTTCAAGATATAGTGGTTCTCGTATAGGTACTTGTTATCTCATCTATGCAGGACCCCCACATCACTATTACTATCAATATACATAACTAAGACAAATACTTCAAAAAAAGAGTCAAAGAATGTCTCAACTTGCTTGAAAGGAAGTCCACAAAGTCAAATCGAAGCTTTACCCTTCTAAAGAGCCTCAAATCAAGCCCAATCTGATCACATACATATTCTACATAAGAAAATAAAACCATAGACACTCATATTACTTTACATAAATTTAGAATTTAAAAAGTCAAACCTGAGCTCATAAAGGAAAAACTGGAATTTTATTTGAAATTTTTGTTACCCATAATATAAGGAGTTCAAATCTAAAGTTTCATAAAAAATAGAGTTAAAATTGACTAACAAAACAACAAAATATCATTTCTTATATATACGATTAAATCCCCAAATTTTCCATTTCAAAAACCAAGATTTGAAGATTAAATGATAAATCAAACATTGGGGAAAGTGTAAAAATAGTGTAAGAATCATACCCGAGGAAGAGTCATTGAAAAATACCTTTTGAACTCCCAAAATCAAGTGCCCAAGCTCCAAAATCAAGATATAGAAAATAAGATAAAAAGGAAAAACTCACTATTTAAGTAACAGTGACCCTGCACCTGCGGAGATATGGAAGCATACACGGAAGTCACTTGCCACACAGACCATCCGAAGGTCCTACTAACCCAAAAATGATACTACGGAGCTAATGAAATTGATAGAATTCTCTTGCATCCATAAAATCACCAAATGTTCATCAATGTTAACCATTCCAACTCCAAAATGTTTCAAACTGAAAAACCCACGTAATACCGATCTAACCATCTCAGGAACCATGTCACTTATACCTGCATACCATAAATACCATAATGAAACTATGCGAGAGGTAAAATGATGAAAACATATCAAAAGTGAAAAATCACTATGAGAGTTGTTATATACTTGATTCTTAAGTTGACATAGGAAAGCAAGTCAAGAATTAAATAAGAGGAGAGTTAATCTTCGAGGCTAAGATATTAAGAGAGATCTCTTGGAAATTTTAAATAGTCTTAACCTGGAACATTTAAAGAAAGGTATTTATATGCATATGGTAGGTTCTAAATGTTGATATAAACTTTTGTTATTAGTTGGGATGCACAAGCATTCTTGAGAATTATTCTTTTCCATTATTTTGATTTTGAATTTTCTTGAGGATGAGAAAAAGTCTAATTGTAGAGTGGTGATATTCGAATAAAATATCTATATTTTAAGTATATTAGCATCTCATATCTTGAGTATAGTTGTATGGGTTTTGGGTAATTGATACTTTTTGAGCTTATTATATGCCTTACGTGTCTAGAAAGTACTTTGGATTGAAATGAGTCAAAAAGGGATGAATTGGAAAATAAGGGACATCCACTTGCTCACATTGCGACTAGGCTAGTGATCTGAGGGATCTCGCAGTAATGAAAAATGGAAAAGTCCTGAAAAATTCATCCTCAATAGCATGTAGAGATGAAAAATTCACCTGAGCATCGCATGCCAAGGTGTTGGCTCCCAGACACGCAAGTGTACGTGTTTGCACAAGTAATAAAGTGGATCTTCGTGAGCTGGATGTCGAACCCATAGGGACTTTCTTAATAAACAATCTAACTTCGATTATTACTATTTAATTTAAGCAAGGGCAAGTTGTAACCAAAAGAGAGTTTGAGATTTCTTTCTATAACTAAATACTAAAAGCAATAAAGATAAGTAATTCGAGATGTGAACAATATATGGAGAGTTCCAGGGTTAAGGCAATTGATACAATCATGTGTGGTAGTTATTCTTTTCAACAAGCTTTATTTCTCAGATTATGGGTTTCGGGGGTTAGAGTTGATCCGGGAATTGCCATCCTCTAAATCGTCTACTTAAACTAGTCACACAACTCCTTCATTGAGTGGGGGTGCGATTACCTAATTCAAGTGTGTTATTCTATCAACCCGTTCATAACCAAACAAGGCACATAGGTATACGTCCATCCTAAGTGCAAATCAACCCTAACAAAAGAGATGATCTTATTCCTTAAGTTCCTCTTCCTATTCATACAATACCATGGTCATTTCATGCATGAATTACGCAGATATTATAATGTTGGCCAAACATCACAATCGTAAAAACAAGAACAAAACCATAATCGAATGAGAAACGATTGTTATTGAATGAAATAAACTACTACACAATCATGTTATAGCCATAACCCCAGAATGAGGGTGTTTATCCACTCATTTTAATACAAAAAATCTCCAAAATAAAGTTCATAACTTAAAATAACAAGATTAAAAAGTAAAGAGAATGAAACCCTAGTGTAGAGTTCCTTGCCTTCTCCTTTCCTCTCCAATTCGTGTGTAAGGTGAATCCCCATTTTAATTGTAACAAAGTACTCCTTTTATAGGGATTTTAGTCATCCAATAGGTTCCTAAGTCGAATAAAAATCAATTAAAACTTTACCCCAACTTAAAACAACATTAGAAACCAATTTCGGATGGGTTTGGGACTTGGTGCTTCACTTCCTCCATCGCGTGGGAGTGGAGGTGCGCCGCGAGCTCAATACAGGATCAAAACAGTAGCTACTCATCCTAAAATGTGCTTATCACCACTCATTATGCGTATTGTAGGGTGAGACGCACCTCCTAATATGGGTGATGGAGGGTGCAATGCACCTCTTGTCCAAGGCTCTAGCATTTCGCATCCAATATTCTCGTGCGCTTGTCCCTTGATCCCGAATGTCTTGTGCTTTGATTGTAGGCTTGATTTAGCTTCCTTAGGTCCTACAATGGTCCCCTAAAATATATTAACACAACCATAAGTCCATACAACATAATAGAACACATCAAAGGACACTGGAACAAGCATAGCTCAAGCTAGCGACACTAGTTTCCTCGTCTAAGTTCTAATTAATCATTTTGACTCTTGACTTGATTCAAATGTACCTTAAACACTATAAACAAGTAATTTAACACACAAATACACATATATACTCTTTATGGTTCACAAGCATGTCGAATTGTCCTCAAAACTAATCTAAATGCGTATGCATAATGACACTTGGGAGTATAAATACACCCAAGATCACAAGGTGCACGCAATGCGAGCCCACAAGACTGCATTTTCAATAAGCTTTTCCTATCAGAATTTATTTTAATTTGTAAGACTTCCTACTCATTATAAATCATATAAATACCCCATTAGACATCTTTCAATGGGGATTTTTTATCCAAGGAAGTGTAGATGAATTTTTAAGGAAAAGATATGTAAGGGAGAAAGCGGAAAATATTTGACTTAAGGTTTCAATTTCTTCCTTTATTTTACTTATTCCTTATGGAATTCATTGTTATTTTCTAAAAATTATTATGAGTAGTTAGATTTTTACTCTAGGGTTTTGATGGAACCTTTTGTAGGAAGAATTCTTGTTATGTTTTAATATAATTGAGACTTTAAATTTCTCTACTTGTTCAACTACATTCTTATTTTGGTTGATTGAATGACCATCAATAAGTTGCACCTATTTATTATGTATTGCTCGAGAAAGAACCCATATATATGTAGTTGTTGAGAAATGTCACTCGTTAGGTATACTAGTAATCAATACTGCAGATTTAAAAGTTGTTTAGAAATAATGAAACCTTGACATGATTTTAATTAGCGGTAAGAAAGTACAACTAGAGTAATTCGAGAGAATATGTCTAGGAAATTATCATACTTATTCAAGGGGGAATTGCAATAATTAGAGTGATCGTGATTAGTAGAAGATAAATATATACAATTACAGATAATGTAGCGAGAAAGATTATGTTAATTGGAAAATCAAAACTTTAGGCCTCCTGAAATTTGTTTCCCACTTCATCCACTTTAGTTGATAATTTTTCTACTTTTTAATATTTGTTAGTTAATTAGTTAGAAATAGAGATTATCATAATCTTTATAATTGTTTGAAATTGCTTTCTTAGTGATATAGAATAATTATAGCAAACATTAATTCTATGTGTGATTTGACTCCGAACTTGAAAAATATGATAATATTAAGTCGCCTCGACTCATATTTGATCGTGGTCAACTATTACGCTTGATAAATAATTTCTTAACTTAAGCATATGAATTACTCATGTGCAGCCCCTAAGACATGTTTAAACTATTTAAATAGGTCGTAAATTACTTTCAAAACCTATATGAACTGTCAAACTTAAATTCAATGTTAGTTTATCCATAATGTTGACTGTGGTCATTCTTTAAGTTTCCAAACTTCAATTTTTTATTTTTCTTTATCAATACATATGTATTACCTCAACAATCATGTCATTCATCTATGTATGTCATAATATACATTTTAAGTCTAACGGAAGAGACATTTAGGAAAATGAATTCTAAAACTCAAAACAACAAAACATGTTAAATTTTAAAATTTATGAAAATGCATAATGAATTAAAATAAATTAAATTTGTCCTGTGGATTATGATTTCCTTAATCACAATTGAAGTATTAGAATTTTAAGAAAATGCATGAAGAAGTTACCTAGAAACAAATTTGTTTCATGGATTATGATTTTCAAAATACAGTTGTACTTTAATCATTTTAAGAAAACACATAAATAATTAACTTAGAATCAAATTTGCTTCTTAGATTATGCTTTACAAAAATGACTTTAATGACTTAAGAAAGTAAAAGATGAATTCACTTAATTATATTGTAATAACATTATTATTAGGCATCTATAAATAAATCTCTAGTCCTCATTAAAGGCTCTCAATCATAGTCTCTTCTCTCCCAAAGAAAGTACTCCCTTTTTATTCAGTGTATGCAAAAATATGGCTGGTAGGAAGGTTAAGAAGAACAAAAAACTTAAATGAAGGTGAGAAAAAAATTCTGCTTAATAAAAAAATGTCAAGCTTTTCTAAGAAAGCATAAGAGTTAGCAACTCGGTGTGATGTACAAGTTGGGATAATTATTTTTAGTATAGAGGAAATGATTTTATGGCCATTTGAAACTAAAGTTAGTCAAGGAGTCAAGAGGTATTTAAGTACTCCTGAGGTTGAAAGGATGAATAAGCTTGTTAAAACTGAAAAACATCTTGACAAAATGGGGGAGGCTCAAGAAGAAAGCATTAGAAAAATGGAACAAAAGAATGAGGAGAAAAAACTAGAATTGTCATTCAATGAAGTTGTTGAGGGAAAAAAATCTATGAACTCATTGTTGGAGAACTTAGAAGCCTGACGAAGCTATTTGCTCTAAAGAAGGCCAAAGTCGAAGAAAGAAAGAAACAACTCCATGAACATAATCAGCCAATAGAAGGTAATCACAACAATGCTCAAGGGAAGAATGATAAACACCTCAAAATTTAGTTCTAATTAAGCATTTAATACTTTTGTTGTTAAATCAATTTTAATTTCATATTTATTTTTTCAATAGTGTTTTCCATTTCATATGCTTATCTATCAATTTTATCATGTTGTTTGTTCTATTGACATGTTAAGGTTATTCTATTTTATTAAGAATATTTTTTTACTATATTTAGTAAAAATTGTTATATGTGTATGATTTGACGTGCTGTTGAATTTTATTTTTTGCCGTATATAGTTTCCCTCTCTCCTTTTCTATTCATCTTGATCAACTCTAGTTTAATTTTATTATATGCAAATTTTATTTGGGATATTGTCATCTATAGAATTAATAAATTGTTTGTCTCTTTATTAAATAATTGTATAAAGGAAAATATATGTATCTTCTCAGATGTGAAAACCTCATTAATCGATAGTAAGTTATAAGGTTGAAACCAAACTTATGTCAATATCTATGTTAATAGAAGGTAGTAAATAGCTAATGAAATAGTCAAGATGCCTATAAATTTTTCCAGACAAACCATCATCAAAAATAAAAATAACTATCATTAATGTGTGTGCAAGGTAGTTTTTCCAGAATTATTCTAAGATCGTGGAAAAACTATAAGAAAGTCATAGTTCATTGATAATTGATGTGCTTTGAATTATGAACACATCTTATGTCATTTTACTTAAGGTTTTACCAATTATTATGCATGTTTTTATATATTTTAATATTAGAATGTTGTTTTATAGATTTTAGATGTCAAAATGACCAAATGAAAGAAAAATTAGAAAATTGCTAGAAAAGGTGAGCTATGATTACAGACTGAACCACGAACCTCAAATCAGGTCATGAAAAAGTTCAGAGAACATGTCCAATGGTACCCTGGAGAAAATGGTCAAATTACGAGTAACATATGACTGTGAATCTAATCTATGGTCTGTAAAGCAGAAGAAGACCAATTGACAAAGGAACCTAGGGTTAGAAAGACAGCTCATGAATTGGTTCAAGGTTACAAGTCCATTCATGATGAGGAGACTAGAAACCCTAAAAGAGCAATCTCTGATAGCTTAAATAGTAATTTGCAGGCCACAAGACTATAGAAAATCATAAATTTGGTCATAGATCACCGGCCTAGCCAAACCCGTGGCTTCGAAACCTAGAAAATGCATACAATCATACCTAGCTGCAGCAACGGATGGCTGATCCACGGGGCCCTGAAATACTAGGATAGGCTACTGATCTAGAGTATGAGCACCAATTTTACTCTATGAATCGTATGGAGTACCCGTTAAACAATCTCTTTGAGCCATACTCTCCAACATACCCAACACACTAACCAAGGTATCCTAAAGTACCGAAGTAGACATAAACCTAGGTGGAACCTGTTCTAGGCTCACCTCCTTAATCAAAACCAGAACATTCTTGATCTCATACTCACCCTTAAGAGATTCTGCTCTGGAAGGGACCCTAGTAATGACCTTAGATCTACCTCTAACCAACCTCTACCTAATCCCCTACAACGTTCCCTGCCATATCCACGTGTCTCGATACAAGGCTCCTACTCCCTATCTATTAAAGTACAAGTCCTCGCCATCTGTGAGAGAATAAATTTAGAATCTCAGTAAGTGATGAAATTGATTTCACACTAACAAAAAAGAAAGGGATTTTCCTAAAGTCCTATAACAGACATCTCCGTACCAATCCGAAAGACGCTACAATACACAAATTGTACTTATGAGACAAATGAACATAACACTCTGAGAGGATCCGCCCACAAAGCCTCAGAGAGAAATCGAACTATCCTGTTTCTACCAGCAAATCAAAACTCCCGAATCTTCTCAAAGGCCACAGAAAAATACCAATTCTACATGATAATATGCATATGGGGGAGGGTGATGAAATACAATGAAACATATCAATAAAAAGACAACATCATGATTGTTAAAAAAGAAACCTTTTTTACTCCCCAACTTATCGCCAATAATATCTAATCACTTTCCCATGCTCCTGCATGCTAATAATTGAAAAGAGGGCACAAAGAACTGGATCATTAATTAAATCATCGCATGTAAGTAGAAATCTCAAAAAATATAGTCCAACAGTCAATTAGTTGTTTTTACCTCTTTCAAGATACACCGGTTCTTGTATAGGTACTCGTTATCCCATCTATTCACTATTACTACCAATATGCATAACTAAGACTGAAATACTTCAAAAAAAGAGTCAAAAAATGTCTCAACTTTCTTGAAAGGAAGCTCATAAAGTCAAATCAATGTCTTACCCTTCCAAAGAGCTTCGAAATGAGTCCAATCTGGTCACATACATATTCTACATAAGAAAATAAAATCATAGACACTCATGTTGCTATACTTAAAGTTTGAATTAAAAAAATTCAAACCTGAGCACATAAGGGTAAAACTGGAATTTTATTTGAAAATTTTGTCACCCATAATATAAGGTGTTCAAATATGAAGTTTCATAAAAAATAGTGTTAAAATTGACTTCCAAAACAATAAAATATCATTTCTTAACTATACTATAAAATCCCTAAGTTTTCCATTCCAAAAAACAAGATTTGAAGATGAAATGATAAATAAAATAATGGGGAATGTGTAAGACTCATACCCTAGAAAGCGTCATTGAAAATCACCTTTTGAATCTTCCAAAATCAAGATCCCAAGCTCCAAAATCAAGATATAGAAAATAAGATGAAAAGGGAAAACCCATTGTTTAAGTAAAAGCGACCCCGCACTTGCAAAGATATGGAAGCATACGCTGAAGACACTTGCCACACAGACCATCCGAAGGTTCTACTAACCCAAAAATGATATTTCGAATCTATGAAATTGATAGAATTCTCTTGTAACCTTAAAATCGCCAAATGTTCATCAAAGTTAATCATTCCAACTCCAAAAAATTTCAAACTAAAAAACTCACATAATACCGATCTAACCATCTCAGGAACCATGTTACCTATACCCGCATACCATAAATACCATAATGAAACTATGCCAGGGGTAAAATGATGAAAACATACAAAAAGTTAAAAATCACTATGAGGGTTGTTATATACTTGATTCTTAAGCTGGCATAGGAAAGCAATTCAAGAATTAAATAAGAGGAGATTTAATTTTCGAGGCAGATATTAGGAGAGTTCATTTGGAAATTTTAAATAGTCTTAGCATGGAACATTTAAAGAAAGGTATCTATATGCATATGGTAGGTTGTAAATGTTGATATCAACTGTTGTTATTAGTTGTGATGCACAAGCATTCTTGAGAATTATTCTTATTCATTATTTTTATTTTGAATTTTCTTGAGGACGAGAAAAAGTCTAATTGTGGAGTGGTGATATTCGACTAAAATATCTATATTTTAAGTATATTATCATCTCATATCTTGAGTATAGTTGTATGGTTTTTGGGTAATTGACACATTTTAAGCTTATTATATGCTTTACATGTCTAGAAAGTGCTTTGGATTGAAATGAGTCAAAAAAGGATGAATTGGAAGAAAAGGAACATCCACGTGATTGCGACTTGACTAGTGATTTGAGGGATCTAGCAGTAATGCAAAATGGAAAAGTCCTAAAAAATTCATCCTCCATAGCATGTAGAGCTGAAAAATTCGCCTAGGCATCGCATGCCAAGGTGCACGCAATGCGAGCCCACAAGACTGCATTTTCAATCAGCTTTTCCTATCAGAATTTGGTTTAATTTGTAAAACTTCCTACTCATTCTAAATTGTATAAATACCTCTTAAGACATCTTTCAATGGGGATTGTTGATCCAAGAAGATGATAGATGAATTTTCAAGGCAAAAACATGTAGGGACTTGAGTAACAAACTCTGCTCTACCTTTACCCCAACCTCTACCTCATCCTCTACCACGTTCCTTTCCATATCCATGTGTCTCGATATAGGTGATAGGCACATGTTCTAGAATGGGCTCCTGCTCTCTATACACTATAGCACAAGTCCTAACCATTTGTGAAAGAATAAAGTCAGAATCTTTGTAAGTGATGAAATTGATTTCGCACGATGAGGAAAAATAAAGGGATTTTCCTAAAGTCCTATAACAGACATCTCCATACCAATACGAAAGACGCTACACACAACATGTACTTATGAGGAAAATGAACCTAGCACTCTGATACCAACTTGTCATGACCCAAAATTCAAGTCGTAATGGCAGCTACCTCACCTCCATGGTAGGTAACCAAAGCCAACAACAATCAACAATAAACAAAACAAATATGTTGAACTTAATAAAGGAAATTAATCTTTAAAACCAATAACTCAACGAAACCATCCCAAAATCTGAGAGTCACAAAGTACAAGCCTCAAAGAGTAATAGAATCAAAGAGTCAAGAGTATATCAAATATAAGGAAAAACAACATAAATAAAGGATATAAAAGATCTGGTAGTCTCTGGGATCAATTAGTCTCTATCTCTAAATCTTAAAGATGGAGTCCCAATCAAAGGTTTGAAATCAACGATCAGAGGAACTTGCTCATACTGCACGTAAGGTGAAAAAATAAACAAGCATGAGTACTAATCCACATGTACTCAGCAACATTGTCAACCGACCCTAATTCAAAGAAAAGATAAGAACCAACAAACTTACCAATACCCGACATAATTCACATAATCCTGTACTAAGGAAGGCCACACCTAGTTTAACAATCAATATTAACAATAATTTACATAGATTATACCCAAGCAATTATTAATCACCATAATACTGTATGAGACTCCACTACCACATTCAATCAACCACTCACCACACTAAAGCAAAACAACCAAATAGATATGATGAGTATGATACATGCCATACAATTAAAACATAATGATGATGATGATTATGATACATGTATATACTAGTTGTATACATCAAATACTCTATATATCTAGCTCGAACCTATAAGGGACGTATGAGGTCATATACGTAATTCAGACCTACCCGTAGGCGGTAACACCCCGTACCTACTAAACCCTATGTGACGATGTTGAACAATGGTTACGCGAGTGTCGAGAGTGAAAAGTGTGTACTTTTTAAGGTTATTGATGAGATAATTGATATTGGGCCTAGTACATGGGAGTAGACCTTTGTAGAAGGTGAAATACCCGTATGTTGTCGAACCTATACGACTACGTGTACACTTAATGGAAACAATGAAACATGAGAGATTTGATGAATTATACATTAATTTGTGGGCATTAATAAGTCTTGCACCATTGGGCCCAAAAAATGAAGCCCAAAATAAACTAGAAGACATGGAACAATATGGAATTTGACCCATTCTTCCAATATTGGTCCATTTGACCAATGAACCCTTGCATTAAATGCTAAGGAGAAGATAAGAGAGACATGAGGGACTATATAAAGAGAAAATCATATTTTTATACCATTGAACTCTCATGCCTTTTCTAGACTTTTCCAAAAATTATCTTCTTTGCTCTCAAGAACCCTAAGTCACTCCTTTGGCCAAGATCATCAATTGGTAAGACTTGGTAAGTTTTTATTATGATGGATTAATATATTTAATCCATAATATATGGTGTATATCATGTTGGTTATGTTGGTGAAGTGTGAGAAGGTCACTATGTGTGAAAACAACTTGTGTTTGCTAAATCGGAGGATGATTTTGCCTTGTAAACTTGAACATGGACTTGTGGTCTTAAAGGAAGTGAACATGATGGAGTTAATATTGACATGTGATATGTGATTATATAATTTCCTTGTTTTGTCATGGTGTATAATGTTTGGAATTTCTATTGTGAAATTGGTTATGGTTTTGGTGACGTATTGACCGTAAAGTGTCATTTTGGTGTTGTTATGTGTGTTGTGAGACCATTGATGAATGTTGGTGTTTAATATGATAAAAAATATGTCAAAATAAGTTTGGTTATGATCATGGACCATTCATTGCATGAAAAGACCCAAAAGAGACCTTTTTTGGCCGAAACGGGCACCCGCCCTCGCAGACGAAGCACCTGCGAGTGCAGGTGCCAATGCAGGTGCCTCTGGATACTGCCAAAGGTCACCTGCGGATGCAGTTCATCCACCTTCGGGTGAAGGTGGCTTAGCGTATCGGCCCAGAACTCCGAATTGCTTGTTTTTGCATCCCTTTGGCCCCCCGAAACCCCTATACCCTTCATGGATATAATTATCAACTTGTGATGTCGTTTTAATGACCTTACAGTGTCGTATGAAGGCATTTTGGACTGTATTAAATGTTTATGGTTGTTCATATGTTGTTATGAGGCAAATTGATAAGCGTAAATGTGACGGAATGGAAATGAGAAGGCATAAAGGGTAAGTGTGATGCGAAATGCTACTGTTATACGAAATCTTGGTCAATGTGTGTAATGTTAAGGTGTTGTTGGTATGATAATTCAGTGAGTTGTATTGTAAGGAGTGAAATGAATTTATATGGCAGTCACATGGTTCATTGTCGTTTTGTACGCCTGTACGGTAAATGATCGTTAACAAAAGTTTCATTGTGGACTTGTATTGTAGAGTGAAACATAAGGAAGAAGCTGGACTGTTGTGTTCATATATATACTTGTGTACTCGTACATGGAAGTAAAGGTATGTGAGGTTACTCTTTTCGTATCCTCCTGCAGGATATTGTTCATGTTTCATTGTCCTTGTTCCATTTCAAAATGTTAAAAGGTATCTCATTTCAGGTTGTCATATGTTATTACTCTCATGTTTCTTAATCATGGACCAGTCATGACTCAAATGTCTCTTAATCATTGATTGATATTCCAAAGCTTCCATAATGTTATAATTACTACCAAGTACTAATCTCATGAACATAAAAGAATGAAGTAATGCATCTATGTGTTTCCAATAAGGCTATGACCCCCCAATGTATCAATCTCATAAAAGGAAAAGAGAGAAGTAATGCAATGAAGTAATGGAAGAAGTATATTCCCCCATGGTTACTTTATATATATTCCCTCATGGTTACTTTAGATATATTCCCTCATGGTTACTTTATATATACTCCCTCATGGTTACTTTATAATTTTCCTTATGGTTACTTTAACATTATTTTATAATTACTTTATCACTACTTTATGGTTCTTTGAGTGCGGATGATAGCTTTGGGGGGAAAAGCCAAACTTGATGCTGAACCTGCTTTCTTGTTTTCCGGGTGGTAGCAGGGGGAAAGCTCAGTGGGGCAGAAGCCAAGCTTGACGCCAAACTTTATTATATTCACTGGATCAAGGGGGAAGCTCAGTGAGGTAAAAGCCAAACTTGATGCCGAACCTGCTTCCTTATTTTCTGGGTGGTAGCAGGGGGGAATCTCAGTGGGGTAAAAGCCTAGCTTGATGCCGAACTTGAGACGGTTGCATATTGACGGATGCATTGCATATTGACGGTTTCATATTGATGGATGCATTGCATATTGAAGGTTGCATATTAACGGTTTTGCATGATTAATGATTATCCATTGATGGTTATGAATATTGATGGTAATGGACATAAAGAAAGAAGAAGGCAATGAACGTAAGGTACATAATCCCACACATACTAAAAGATGATTGATCCACATGGAATATTCTCCTGAAATAAAGTTCATTGAAGTGTTTAAGTTTCATGAAGTTTCTTATAGCCTTACATACTCAGTACATTCTTCGTACTGACCCCTTTGGGGAACTTACTTTATTTACTGCAGGCACAGGTGTTAGTAGAACTCTACAATAGGCCACGAGTCATCCGCGGATCATTGGTGAGCTCCAGTTAGTTCGGGGCTTCTCTGAGTCACATGTGTATATTGTTTTGGTTTTGTAATTATTGTATAAAGCAGGGACTTGTCCCGACTACAGGTTGTTGTGTTCATGTATCGGTTAGAGGCTTTGTAGACAAATGTGGGTTATGGATGTGAGGGACAAATGTTCTGTTTGACTCGATGGCCCCAACGGCCAAGTTTCCTAAATACATTTATATAGCGTATGTTTCCATGTTCATGTTTTCCGCATAGTTGCATAAGGTATCATAAGAATCATGCGAGGATATGCATATGAAGGTTCATATGCAAAGATTGGTTCTCTCGGGCCATATCGGCTACGGGTGCCACTCACACCTCAATGGGATTTGGGGCGTGACAAAAGTGGTATCAGAGCAGTTAGTTCTAAGGGTGTCTACAAAGCCGTGTCTGAGTAGAGTCTTGTTCATGGATGTGTTGTGCACCACATTTATGAGCAGGAGGCTATGGGGCATTTGGGATGTTGTTTAATTTCTTCACTTCCAGATCGTGCGATAGAGCTAGTGTTGTAAGTTGAATTGTATCTGACAATGGGAATTGTTTTTCTTTGGTATAGTAAGAAATGCCGATTACAAGAAGAGGCAAGGGTAAGACTAAGAAGCTAGACAGGATTGGCGGAGAAGGAACTAGTAACTTACCACCTGAACGGATTGAGCAAGATGAAGCTGAAAGTGAGTTTGCCTCGCGGGTTTCTTCCACTTTTCCAGCTACAGAAGAGCCGAGAAGGAGAGAAGAACCTGTTGAGACACCCGTTAATGTCACTGACCAGTATTTAAGAAATGCAGTATATATGTTGATTCAGCTAATTGCAGCACAGAATCAAGGACAAGCTGGTCCAATGACAAGTAACGACAGTGAGGCTAGGGCAGCTAGTCGAAGGACGCAGGATTTCCTAAAATTAGACCCTCCTATATTCACTGGATCGGATCTTAATGAGGATCCACAAGATTTTATTGATCAAATCAAAAGGGCTTTGGATGTTATGCACATATCTGGTGCAGAAATAGTTAAACTTGCGGCGTATAGATTGAAAGGGGAGGCGATATTATAGTATGAAGATTGGAAATGATCCAGGGGTGTCGGTGCACCCCCGGCTAGCTGGGAAGAATTTCAAATGGCATTCCTGGATCACTACCTTCCATATGAGATTTGGTAGGCACGCGCAAACTAGTTTCTAAATCTTCATTAAGGGAATATGAGCGTTCGGGAGTACAGTCTTCGATTTAATTCTTTGGCCAGATATGCTCCCCATATGGTAGCCACTATGGCTGATAGAGTTCATCGGTATGTGGATCGATTGGATCCATCATTGGTCAGAGACTGTACCATTGCTGCTCTGAATAGAGATATGGATATATCCCGAATACAGTCTTTTGCACAGAAGATGGAGGATCAGAGGAACAGAAGTAAGATGCACAAAGCAAAAGAGGGCCCATCAAAGAAACCTAGACCTATGGGATAGTACATGGTTTCCCAAGGAGAATTTGGGCCTCGAGATTTTAGTATATCGCCGAGACCATCATTTTCTTATCCCACACCAGGCACTCAACCCCAGTTATAAGGGGTTGGAGGTAATCACATTAGACAAAGTAGTGGAATTCAAGGTCCACAACCAGTGGGGTATCCGTATCAAGAGCAAGAAAGTATGAACCAATCGGGGTTTCCTCGCCAGTTGTGTCCACACTGTGGAAAGTTTCATTTAAAGGAATCCCGGCTTGGGACCAATATTTATTTTTGGTGTGGTATGTCCGGGCATATGGTGAAAGATTGCCCAAGAAGGGGCACGGGCATTAGGATGCGACCTACGGGGTCAACCATTGCACCATCATCATCGGTTCCTTTCTTAGGCCAGGATGTGCAGCCAGCTGGTCGTGGTAACGGTACTAGAGGAGCAGCCAATGTTAGTAGAATACAGGACCGTACTTATGCTCTAACGGGTCAGCAGAATGTGGAGGCCCATCCTGATGTAGCTACAGGTATATGATCTGTTGTTTTCATAATGTATCTATATATGCATTGATTGATCTGGGTCCTACAAGTACCATCTGTTACTCCATTGACCTCTACAAAATTGAAAGAACATTAGAATTATTAGTTAGACCATCTGGAGTATTTACGCCTGTTGGTGAATCCACTATAGTTAAGAGGTTATATCGTACCTATATAGAACCTATTTGTGAGCATGTTATGGTGGATTGCCGAGCTAAGAAGTCCATGAATGAAGATGTAAGGGATGCACCAGACTTACGTGTACGGAAGAAAGATGGCACATTAAGAGTGTGCATGGATTATTGGCAACTGAATACGGTGACAATAGAGGATAAATAGTCCCTTTCCAAAACTGATGATTTATTTGAAGTGTATATGTATAGAGATGCATCGGTTGTATATGAGACGATGTTTTTAACATTCGAGGACGAATGTTCCTAAGGGGGGGGGGGAGAATGTAACACACCGTACCTACTAAACCCTATGTGACGATGTTGAACAATGGTTACGCGAGTGTCGAGAGTGAAAAGTGTGTACTTTGTAATGTTATTGATGAGATAATTGATATTGGGCCTAGTACATGGGAGTAGACCTTTGTAGAAGGTGAAATACCCGTATGTTGTCGAACCTATATGACTACGTGTACACTTAATGGAAATAATGAAACATGAGAGATTTGATGAATTATACATTAATTTGTGGGCATTAATAAGTCTTGCACCATTGGGCCCAAAAAATGAAGCCCAAAATAAACAAGAAGACATGGCCCTATATGAAATTTGACCCATTCTTCCAATATTGGTCCATTTGACCAATGAACCCTTGCATTAAATGCTAAGGAGAAGATAAGAGATACATGAGGGACAATATAAAGAGAAAATCAGATTTTTATACCATTGAACTCTCATGCCTTTTCTAGACTTTTCCAAAAATTATCTTCTTTGCTCTCAAAAACCCTAAGTCACTCCTTTGGCCAAGATCATCAATTGGTAAGACTTGGTAAGTGTTTATTATGATGGATTAATATATTTCATGCATAATATATGGTGTATATCATGTTGGTTATGTTGGTGAAGTGTGAGAAGGTCACTATGTGTGAAACAACTTGTGTTTTCTAAATCGGAGGATGATTTTGCCTTGTAAACTTGAACATGGACTTGTGGTCTTAAAGGAAGTGAACATGATGGAGTTAATATTGACATGTGATATGTGATTATATAATTTCCTTGTTTTGTCATGGTGTATAATGTTTGGAATTTCTATTGTGAAATTGGTTATGGTTTTGGTGACGTATTGACCGTAAAGTGTCATTTTGGTGTTGTTATGTGTGTTGTGAGACCATGGATGAATGTTGGCGTTTAATATGATAAAAAATATGTCAAAATAAGTTTGGTTATGATCATGGACCATTCATTGCATGAAAAGACCCAAAAGAGACCCTTTTTGGCCGAAACGGGCACCCGCCCTCGCAGACGAAGCACCTGCGGGCGCAGGTGCCTATGGCTATTGCCAAAGGTCACCTGAGGATGCATTTCATCCACCTGTGGGTGCAGGTGGCTTAGCGGATTGGCCCAGAACTCCGAATTGCTTGTTTTTGCTTCCCTTTGGCCCCCCTAAACCCTTATACCCTTCATGGATGTAATTATCAACTTGTGATGTCGTTTTAATGACCTTACAGTGTCGTATGAAGGCATGTTGGACTGTATTAAATGTTTATGGTTGTTCATATGTTGTTATGAGGCAAATTGATAAGCGTAAATGTGACGGAATGGAAATGAGAAGGCATAAAGGGTAAGTGTGATGCGAAATGCTATTGTTATACGAAATCTTGGTCAATGTGTGTAATGTTAAGGTGTTGTTGGTATGATAATTCAGTGAGTTGTATTGTAAGGAGTGAAATAAAGTTATATGGCAGTCATATAGTTCATTGTCATTTTGTACGCCTGTACGGTAAATAATCGTTAACAAGAGTTTCATTGTGGACTTGTATTGTAGAGTGAAACATAAGGAAGAAGCTGGACTGTTGTGTTCATATATAGACTTGTGTACTCGTACTTGGAAGTAAAGGTATGTGAGGTTACTCTTTTCGTATCCTCCTGCAGCATATTGTTCATGTTTCATTGTCCTTGTTCCATTCCGAAATGTTAAAAGGTATCTCGTTTCAGGTTGTCATATGTTATTACTTTCATGTTTCTTAATCATGGACCAGTCATGACTCAAATGTCTCTTATGATTGAAATTCCAAAACTTCCATAATGTTATAATTACTACCAAGTACTAATCTCATGAACATAAAAGAATGAAGTAATGCATCTATGTTTTTCCAGTAAGGCTATGACCCCCCAATGTATCAATCTCATAAAAGGAAAAGAGAGAAGTAATGCAATGAAGTAATGGAAGAAGTATATTCCCTCATGGTTACTTTATATATATTCCCTCATGGTTACTTTAGATATATTCCCTCATGGTTACTTTATATATACTCCCTCATGGTTACTTTATAATTTTCCTTATGGTTACTTTAACATTATTTTATAATTACTTTATCACTACTTTATGGTTCTTTGAGTGCGGGTGATAGCTTTGGGGGAAAAAGCCAAACTTGATGCCGAACCTGCTTCCTTGTTTTTCGGGTGGTAGCAGGGGGAAAGCTCAGTGGGGCAGAAGCCAAGCTTGACTCCGAACTTTATTATATTCACTGGATCAAGGGGGAAGCTCAGTGAGGTAGAAGCCAAACTTGATGCCGAACATGCTTCCTTGTTTTCCGGGGGGTAGCAGGGGGAAGCTCAGTGGGGCCAAAGCCTAGCTTGATGCCGAACTTGAGACGGTTGCATATTGACGGATGCATTGCATATTGACGGTTGCATATTAACGGTTGTGCATGATTAATGATTATCCATTGATGGTTATGAATATTGATGGTAATGGACATAAAGAAAGAAGAAGGCAATGAACGTAAGGTACATAATCCCACACATACTAAAAGATGATTGATCCACATGGAATATTCTCCTGAAATAAAGTTCATTGAAGTGTTTTAGTTTCATGAAGTTTCTTATAGCCTTACATACTCAGTACATTCTTCGTACTGACCCCTTTGGGGAACTTACTTTATTTACTACAGGCACAGGTGTTAGTAGAACTCCACAATAGGCCACGAGTCATCCGCGGATCATTGGTGAGCTCCAGTTAGTTCGGGGCTTCTCCGAGTCACATGTGTATATTGTTTTGGTTTTGTAATTATTGTATAAAGCGGGGACTTATCCCGACTACAGGTTGTTATGTTCATGTATCGGTTAGAGGCTTTGTAGACAAATGTGGGTTATGGATGTGAGGGACAAATGTTCTGTTTGACTCGATGGCCCCAACGGCCAAGTTTCCTAAATACATTTATATAGCGTATGTTTCCATGTTCATGTTTTCTGCATAGTTACATAAGGTATCATAAGAATCATGCGAGGATATGCATACGAAGGTTCATATGCAAAGATTGGTTCTCTCGGGCCATATCGGCTACGGGGGCCACTCACGCCTCAATGGGATTTGGGCGTGACAAAAGTGCCATGAAGTAAATAATTATATATCTGATCAATCTGGATTTGCCCATAGAGCCTCAGAGAAGAATCCAACTGTCCTGGTACTACCAACAAATCAAAACTTCCAGATCTACTTGAAGGCCACAGAGAAATACCAATGTTACTATGATAGCATGCATATGGGAAGGGTGATGATATACAATGGAATATATCAATAACAAGACAACATCATGATTTTTAGAAAAGAATCCTTTTTTACTTCACAACTTATCGCCAATAATATATAATCACTTTTCCATGCTCCCTGCATGCTAATAATTGAAAAGAGGAAAAAAGAACTAGATAATCAATTAAATCATAGCACATAAGCAGAAATATGAAAAAATATAGTCCAACAGTCAATTAGTTGCTTTTACCTTTTTCAAAATACACTGGTTCTCATATAGGTCCTCGCTATCTCACCTATGCAGGACCCCTACATCCCTATTACTCCCAATATACATAACTAATACATAAATACTTTAAAAAAGAGTCGAAGAATACGCAACTTACTTGAAAGGAAGTCCACAAAGTCAAATCAAAGCTTTACCCTTCCAAAGAGCCACGTAAAGATCCCAATCTGATCACATATATATTCTACACAAGAAATTGAAACCATAGACACTCATATTGTTATACTTAAGTTTCGAGTTCAAAAAGTCAAACCTGAGCTCATATCGGTAAAACTACAATTTTATTTAAAAATTTTACTACCCATAACGTAAGGAGTTCAAAGTTAAAATTTCATTGAAAATAGAGTTAAAATCGACTTCCAAAACAACAAAATATCATTTCTTAACTTTACCATAAAATTTGCAAATTTTCCATTTCAAAAACTAAGATTTAAAGATGAAATGATAAATAAAACATTGGAGAATATGTACACATAGTGTAAGAATCATATCCTAGGAAGAGTCGCTAAAAAACACCTTTTGAATCTCGTAAAATCTAGTTCCCAAGCTCTGAAATCAAGATATACAAAAGAAGATAAAAAGGGAAAGCCAACTGTTTAAGTAACAGTGACCCCGCACCTATGGAGAAATGTTAGCATACACGGAAGTCACTTGCTACATCGACCATCTGTCATAACCCGAGACTACCCCCTAGTCGTAATACAATGCTTAGGGTCACAAGTGAGCCCAAGCTAACCCATGGCCTGGCGTAACACTAGGTATACTGAAATAACTAATGAAATACTGAGTGGAAGCTAAACTGAAATGATATAATCATAAATAAAACCAATAATGAAAGTCAAGACTAACATTGTCTTACATAACCAACGTGTTGAAAATCTAGCTGTCTTTCTGAAAAGCCTCTTAGTAGATGAGTTGTTGGGACAAGCCCCCAACTAACTCCAACTGTCTGAAACAAAATTAAACTGAAAGGAAATACTGATAACTGGTCCTCGAATAATGAGGGCTCACCAAAACACTGCTATTAATATGATGTTAAATCATACTAGCCTCGAGTAGGATGCTGAATGTCAGAACCTATATTATAAGACAATATAGAGTTAAGGAAGTATGTGGTTAGTAATTTTAATGCACTGAGTATGTGAGATATGCATGATCTAATATAAGCTGAATATGTTGGATGTAACATGGTAAACTTAACATGAAACTAAGACATGCAAACTAATATAATTATAGAACCTCATGGTAAGGTGGAAAAAATCATTCCGGAAATGGATTCCTCAACTCTTGCCAAGTAATGATAGAACCTCATGGTAACTCATCCAACCACAAAGTTGCCTCTCTCGTAAGGGATAATGGAAATAACCTTAATCGAATTGCTTCTTAACTCACTCCTGGTACATTGTAAAAGGTGCATATCCCCTCAAAACTCATCACATGCATGTTTGCATCATCAGTCGAAAGGACAGTGAACACCTCTTTTAAGTTCAACAGGTGGATCATAGCACTTGTAATGTCGAATTTAGTTCCTTCAGGTAACTCTGGTGGAATAATGGCACCAGTCTCAACTGGCTCCAAATAGGCCACATCCTCTTCTTTGGGATCATCATAAACTAGAACATATGGTATTTATGGGGGTTGTTGCACCCTTGGTCTTCTTTGTCTCTCTTTAAGTGCAGCAAGACATTGTGTTGCCTCTTGCATTGCTCGATGATCTCTATCTGCTTGTCTAATAGCTGCTTTTCTTGTATTCTCCTCAGCCGTTAATCGAGCAGTGATTTGCTCAGAAGTTTCATAACCAGACAGATGAATTTATGGTTGGTTATAAATATCTGCACCGGCTGCGGGGTCCTGAACTCCGTCTATAATCACCATTCCTCGATTATTCCTTAGTGTTCTTACTATTTTTGCATCAAATGGAATCAGGGGATTGCCTTGACTCCTAGTGTTAGGCATACATTGGTGTACACCCTACAAATAGTAGGAAAATTACAATTTCAACTAAACCAACACTTGAATAAACACAGTCAATCAACTCCGTAACTGTATTCCCTAGCAACGGTGCCAAAATTTAATGTCATCCAAACTATACCTCCAGGAAAGTATAACATGGTCGTTGTATCAAATATAGAACCCAATAAGGTTGGGGTCTATCCCATAGGGAATAGGAGAGACTTCTATCGAATGCTTGCCCGAGTGATTGGCAAGTAAGTTAAAAAGGGGGGTTTTGTAAGAAAATAGTAACAGTAACAATTGTTGATTGTCAGATTTGTGATCAATATGAGAAAGGCACTAGGAATGTGATCCCCAAGATTTCTTAACTCCACCAGGTACTTGTGCTGGCAAACTGTCCTGCTGCGTTGCATGTAAAATCTAACAAGATAGGTTCATCTAAACACTTCTCGACTTTGGTTAGATAAATTTCACTCTTCTCCTCTCGGTCTCCGAGTGTCGTGCTACTAACCCTTGTTCTTGATCTTAGATAACTATCCCCGTTACGACTCAAGATATTAGATTAAGGTTGATAGCTTCAAATCTCTGTTGTTATTTTCTTTTCCCAATCTCTACTTCTCTCTCGAGCGAGTTTAGAATACAGGTGAGTTTTCAATGTTTGCAACCGTTAGAAGATCAATTATAACGAATGAAATAATAATACATGCAGTCATATCAGTTCAGAATTGTTTCGCACTTAACTCATTTCGTTAATTCCTTATGGTTCACACAACCCTAGTTGAGAGATTTAGCTACTCATGATTGCAAGAACACAAAATGAATTCAATGATGTAAACATAATTATGAACTCACAAGAAGATTAAAACTCTGAAATCTCAATATAAATCAAAACCCTAGAATCAATGTTTAAGATTACAAGATCAATGTGTTTATGAACCTCAAAACAATATAATAGAATCCAAAACAATGTAATAGACAAATCCCTAAACATAGGACAACATAGGGGTATGTATAGATACCAAAAAAATCCTATCCTAAAATATGTAGGAGAAAAAAGTCGACAACTTTCCATGAACCGTGACTTGAGGTCATGGACTCAACCCACGGACCATAGGTCCAGATCATAGGAATCAGGCATCAATGCACAATTGCATAAGTTGATTCACGACCTTGACCTACGGTCCGTAGGTCCACCTATAGTGAGTCACGGCCGTGGGTCACTTCTATGAAATTCATCTCCGCTTTTTTGTCTTCAAAAACTTCATTCCAGTGCATGTTTCTTCCCTTCTTATCCATTTTGCCTCCAAAACCTATTTTCCTACAGGATAGAACAGAAAACACATCATACCTACCAAACATACCCAAGTTATTGCATATTTTCCTTGTTTTAGGCTTCGAAAGTGCCATGAAATCATGGCACATCAATGTTATTATAAGCAAACTCAATCAAAGGCAAATGATCATCCTAACTACCTTTGAAATCGATCACACATGCTCTCAACATATCCTCTAAAGTTTGAATGGTCCTCTCTATATGACCATCTACCTGTGGATGAAAAGTTGTACTAAGATGAACTTGGGTACCAATATACTTCTGAAAGTCTTCCAAAATCAGGAGGTAAACTAAGTACCCCTATCTAAAATAATGGTCAAATGGACTCCATGCAATATCACCAATTCCCTAAGATAGAGTCTAGCATAATCCTCGGTTAAATCTAAAATGTTAATTGGTAAGAAATGGGCTGACTTAGTCACTCATTCCACAACAACCCAAATAGAATCATGCTGACGGCGAGTATGTGGCAACCCTATAATGAAATCCATATTTACCACTTCCCACATCCAAGTAGGAATACTGATATCCTGGACATACCACCAGGTCTCTGGTGTTCAACCTTAACTTGCAAGCAATTTGGACACTTAGCCACAAATTTCACGATATACTTCTTCTTTCTATTCCACCAATGGACTTCTCATAGATCACGGTACAACTTAGTGGCTCCTGGATGAATAGAATACCGAGAACTGTGAGCTTTTGTTAGCATCCACTGTCTCAAGTCATCCACATCTAGAACACATAGTCTACCCTGACCACAAAGAACACCCTCTCCCCCTTGGGAGAAAACCTCAACCTTTTGACTCTGTACTGCTTTCTTCAACTTAAGAAAAATAGGGTCACTATCTTGCTTCTCTTTCACATCAGCTATCAATGAAGATTCTGAACCAAGATATTACCTTCGGCTGAATCAACCAACCGAACCCCCAATCTAGCAAACTGGTGAACCTCACAAACTAACACTTTCTTCTTATTTTCTATATGAGTAACACTTCCCATAGACAACCTACTAAGAGCGTTAGCCACAACATTGGCTTTACCCAGATGGTACACTTATATCATAATCCTTCAACATCTCTTGCCATCTCCTCTGACAAAGATTTAGATCTTTCTGACTGAACACATACTGAAGGCTCTTATGATTGGTGAGTACATATACATGAACCCCATAAAGATAATGCATCCAAATCTTTAAGGCAAAAAACACTATTGCCAACTCAAGGTCATGAGCCAGGTAATTCTTCTCATGAGGCTTGAGCTGTCTGGAGGCATATGCTATAACCTTGCTATGCTATCTCAACACACAATCGAGTCCAACTATAGAAGCATCACAATAAACCACAAACCAATTTAAAACCTCTGGTAGAGTCAAAACTAGAGCGGAGGTGAGTCGGGTTTTCAACTCCTGAAAATTCTTCTCACAAGAATCAGACCACTAAAACTTGACTTTCTTCTAAGTCAATCTATAAATTGGAGAAGAAATAGAGGAAAATACTTCAACAAACAGTCTGTAATAACTAGATAAACCCAAGAAACTCCTGATATCTGATGGAGAGATGGGTCTAGGCCAATTCCAATCTGCTTTGATCTTTTAAGGATCACCCTAAATGCCCTCACCAAAAATGATATAACCAAGGAATACAATTGATTTCAACCAGAATTCACACTTACTAAACTAAGCGAATAACTGGCGATCTTTAAGAGTCTGCAAGACAATCCTCAAATGGTCTGCATGTGCATCCTCACTCCAAAAAATAAATGAGGATGTCATCAATAAAGACAATGACGAACATGTCCAAGTACTGCTTGAACACCCTGTTCATCAAGTCCATAAAAGTTGCAGGATCATTCGTTAGTCCAAAATATATAACAATAAAGTCGAAGTGATCATATCGAGTTTTGAAAGTTGTCTTCAGAATGTCACATTCTATGACTCTAAGCTAATGATAGCCGGATCTGAGTTCTATCATAGAGAAGAAATTGGCACCCTAAAGTTGGTCGAACAAGTCATCAATCCTAGGAATGGGATACTTATTCTTGACTTAGACATTGTTCAACTGATTGTAGTCAATGCACATTCTGAGAGAACTGTCTTTCTTACGCATGAAAAGAATTGGAACACCCCATGGAGAGATGATTGGCCTAATAAAACCCTTGTATATGAGATCTTTCAACTAGTTCTTTAATTCCTTAAGTTCATCCAGAGTCATTCTGTATGGTGGAATTGAAATAGGCTGGGTGTCTGGAAGGAGATCTATTTCGAAGTCAATTTCCAATTCGGTAGGAACTCTGGGCAGATCTTTGGAAAACACTTCTAGAAATTCATTTACCACTGGAATTGACTCAAGAGTTGGGGTTTCGGGCTTTGAATCCGTAACCCAAACAAGATGGTAGATGCACCCTTTGGAAATCATTTTTCTAGCCTTAAGCTAAGAGACAAATCAACCTATAGGCACTGAGGTACTACACTTTCACTCTATGACTAGCTCATTTAAAAATTGAAATTGGACTACTCTAATTCTACAATAAATTGAGGCACAGCAAGAGTAGAGCCAATCCATGCCAAGAATAACATCAAAATCGGTCATGTCTAACTCTACAAGATCAACTAAAGTGACTTTTTGAGAAACTGTGATTGGGTAATTTATGTATACCCGTCTAGCTACGACTGAATCGCCGACTGGAGTAGAGACTGAGAAGGGTTATGAGAGGATTTCGGGACTGACACTAAAGTCTACTGCTATGTAGGGAGTCACAAAGGAAAGTGTGGCTTCGGTATCTAACAATGATATACATGAATATGAAAGACCTGTAACATACGAGTGACTACATCAGGAGAAGCTTCCTGATCCTGCCAAGACTGAAGGGCATAGAACCTGCTATGATATTGCCCGCCACCTGCACTGGACAAGGCACCTTACTAAGGTGGGTGACTTGTTGGAGCTGCTGAAGAGTTAAACTGACTTTGCTTATGAGCATCCCTACCTCTCTTTGAATCCACTGGATACCCTCTCAATCTTTGACCTGGCTTGCCATACCCAAAACAATCATCGCTACCGGCCATACACTCACCTTTGCGGTTCTTACTACACTTTTTGCAAATCGAATGAGTACGACCACTATTAACACTAACCTGGTACTTAGACCCTGGTGCTTTATCGCAATTATCTTGCCTGAACATAGGAACTGGAGCACTAGCAGAAGATAGGACTGGAGCTGAAGATTTCTGGTGGAACTGAGAATGATAACCACTATCTAACCTCTGCTGAGAGAAATTAAAGCTACTTCTTATGGCCCTCTTACTCTCCCTTCCTTCTCTTTGATTTTCTCTTCTTTAATTTGTTGAGCATACACCATCAACCTGGAGATGTCAATCACCTTGACCAACATTGTATTCCTACACACTTTGACCACATCCTCAGAAACACCAGACACGAACTTACTCATGTGGGCTATGGAGTCAGCAAGCATTACCACTGCATATTTAGCCAGTTGAGTAAACTTGAGAGAATACTCCTTTACACTCATGTTCTCCTACTTCAGGTTAATGAACTCCTAAACCTTGGCTTCCCTGAATTCAAGTGGGAAAAATCTATCCATAAAAGCAGCAACAAGCTCATCCCACTCTACCGGGCCTGCATTTTCACCTCTATCCTCTTTCCACTACTTACACCAAGTGTAGGCCACTCCCTTCAATTGATAAGCATCCAACTCATCACTTTCAACTGGAGTGATGCCAATAATCTCAGTGACCTTCTGACTATCATCGAGGAACTCTTACGGGTCCTCATCAGCCTTAGAACCAAAGAATTCAGGTTCATCAGAGTGAAATCCAGGACCCTAACTATTGTCGTATTAGCTATCGGATTGACTGGTCATACAGCCTGTTAGTTAGTCTGGGTAGTCATTGCATGATCTAGCACTATGAAAGCAGCCATAAACCCAGCATGCGAGATGTGTTCATTCAAAGGGTCTGCTAGAGCTGGTGGTGCTTGCTGGTTTCCGTTTCCATTTCTCTTTCTGTTCGCTCTTCTGGGAGGCATTTTCTATAAACACGTATAGCATGAGTTAGAAGAAGATTTTTGTAGAGTTCACACTCTATCGCATGATATGAATATAAAAAAAGTGAAACTTTTCCTAAAACATTTCATATCCTCACACTTATAAGGAAACTTTTCCTAAAACATTTCATAGCCTCTCACTTATAAGTGTGGAGCGCTTCACACCCATGAATAAGACTCTACTTAACGCTGCTTTTAGACATCCCAAGACACTTTAAACCTGATGCTCTGATACCAACTTTGTCACGACCCAAGACTACCCTCTAGTCGTAACATGGTGCTTTGGGTCATAAGTAACCCCTAGCTAACCTATGGCCTAGCGTAACACTAATTATATTGAAATAACTAATGAAATACTGAGCTAAACTGAAATGATATAGTCATAAATAAAACCAATATTGAAAGTCATTACTAACACTGTCTAACATAACCAACATGCTAAAAATCTAACTGTCTTTCTGAAAAGCTTCTAAGTAATATGAGTTGTTGGGAAAAGCCTCCAACTAACTCCAACTATCTGAAACTAAAAGAAATATTGATAATTGGTCCTCAAATGATGAGGATTCACCAAAACAATGTTGTTGATATGATGTTGAATTGTACTAGCCTCGAACGGGATGCTAAATGTCTAAAACTATATTAAAAGACAATATAGCGCAAAGAAAGTATGCGGTCAGTACTTTAAATGAACTGAGTGTGTGAGATATGCATGATATAATATAAGATAAATATTCTTGTCGTAACATGGTAAATTGAACAGGAAACTAAGACATGAAAACTGATATAATGATCGAGTAATAAACATGTAGTGTAATAATAAGCTAAACAAACTGAATAAAAGGTCGTACAACTATCTGAATCTAAACTATGTACTTTGGGAGCTATCGTTAGCCAAAACTGCACATCATTATGAGTAAAACGAGACCCATATTGCTATATAAAAGGTCGGATCAAAAGTCGGGTCAAGAACGGGACCTCGCAAACGAAATCCAAAAATTGAATCTGTTACAATATCCCTTGAAGGACAAGGAATGTGTACTCAAAAGTTGAGCACAAATGGGGCGTAAATCGGGGCTCAAATTGGACCGCAAAGTTTATGAACCAAAGACCTAATTTCTAAGAATTTACCATGGAAATGATGGAATTTAACGAGGAAAAATAATGGAAAATGACCAAGGAGTGTTGGGCCAGCTTACGTTAGCTTCAATGGATGATTTCCCACATTTTCCCTCATTCCAAACTCTCAAAATGGGGGAAATAGGGTTGAGAAATGAATGGAAAATTTGGTGAAAAAAAGGTATTTAAAACCTCCAGGTGCCGCTAAAGCGGTCACTTGACCGTTAAAGTGGCCACCACTAAAGTGTCTACTGACCGCTAAAGCGGCTAGTGCAAAAGGGTGAGTGGCCGCTAAAGCGACACTCTGGTCACTTAAGTGACATCACTAAAGAGGACAACTACTACTAAAGCGGACCTTGACCACTAAAGCAGTCACACCAGATATCAAGCATCAGATTTTTGCCAAGTCTAAATGGACTCCGATCGGGTGTTCGGGATTCGTTCGGAACCCCGTGTGCCTAAATGAATTATGATACCATATCAAATTCGACATTTCGGACATAATGGAACCATTGAAACTTTTACCCAAGATAGTTTCGATTAAATATAGGCCTTACACCCATAGTTCCATTTTTCATCAAATCTACCCAATAGCCCAAAATGAGTCCGGAAGCCTCGGGACCTGAACTGAGAGTCCCCTAGCCTAAAATCAACATCCAAAGCTGATGAAGCTGTCAGAATTACCATCTAAGGTCATTTACTAGGAGTTTTAGTCCAAAAACATTTCCTTAATAGAAAAAGTTCCAAAATAGAGATATAAGCCTAAAACCCGAATGAACTGTCCGATAACCGAACCGATAGTTTTGGCTAGTCATAAATGACCTGTAGCCTCTGTGGGAAGACTTGAAATACCGAAAACACGTGAAACTCAAGAAAATGACCTGGAGGGTCATTACAATATCCAATACTAAAAGGGCTTTCGTTTGCGAAAGTCAATGGATAGAAAGAGACCAAAAGCTCGGACAAATGGTATAGGAAACTCATAGCCACTAACTAGACACAACGCTTCCAAGGGATTTTGCTATAGGTATCCCTTTTTCAACCAACTTCCTTACTTCACTTTCCAAAAAGCCAAAACTCATCCTCAACAACCAACTGGCCTCCAACTGAATCGAGAACGACTGATGCATGCAAAGCCAAACCATAACACGCTGATACAAGCACAACCAAGTGATAACTCAACCAAGCTAAAGGTGATTCAAGGAATGAATCATGCAACCAACTCCAATTCCAAATCAAACCATCTTTTGCCTTTCCAAACCTGCTATCAACTCTGAACCACACAAAATATCATTTGAGTCCTATCAGCGCAAACCCATCACATTGTCTTTGAAAGACTGAAGCTGATCTACTGAAAATCCAAAATAGCAGGCATAAGAATAAGCCCATAAGGTACTACCTGGAAACACAAATGGAGATGACCAAAGCCTGCGATCTCTATCCAAAGCTACAACTGGTCCAAATGACCTTCGAAATTGATAGTCAGGAGTCCAAAACACAAACCCACGAAACTAAAAGATCAGCTCCAGAATGCCCCACCAACTGTAGGTTAAACCATGCTAAGTCTAACTAAAATACACTTCCCCCACTGAGTAGGCCAACAGAACTTCTGATGAAAATTGAGAATCGAGACCAATTGCAGTAGCAACTAATACCATGTGTCGATGGACCAACCTCCGAGCATCTATCAAGCATAATCTATCTGAGTTGAAGATAACCGAATGATAGGGAAGGAGTAGGCTTAGTTGGCCTATAGATAAAGTCTCAACTGAGCCAAATTTCAAAATGGAGACTCTAACCAAGCTCTACAACCCATAGCTGAGATCTCAACGCCGAAGTTGAACCGCTCGATCTCAACTGTCCAAACCAATCCTGTTGAAGACTACTCATCCAAATTCCAAAATCTAACATAACCTTCAAGCCGCCATTCTAAGGCGTCAAAATCCAAAACTGAAGCCCACAAGCCTTCACTATGATCAAATACTCAAATCAATCTCACCTTTAGAGAGTAAGAATATACCCAACGGCTCTCACAAGGGCTGAAACTGAAGTGTTGCCGAAGGCATAGTCATAAAGGAGGAAGACCACAAGCTGAAGATAAGAACAACCAAATCCACATCCTCTGAAGGGCATAATGCACCAAGGCATAAACAAGAACTCATCAAGGCTACAATCAATAGTAGGGATATCCAAAACTAGAGCAACTCGGAGGAATGCAACCTTAGCCTGAATTTGGTCAATTTTACACTAGATCTATAGCCACGAATACCCATAAGTACATCTCATCAAGCAGAAGCACTCCACGAAGTCATATGAGGCCGAACAAGTGCCGAGATAAGAATTTTCTAAATTCTCCCATTTACACCCACTTTAACAAGATTGAACTATAAACCACATCGTAGCGAAAATGGAGTATCCAACTCAACACCAGTACCAAGATCCAAACGGTCACTAGAAGATGAAACAAACAAATCAAAAAGTAAGCCTCAGACCTTTCAACATCATAAATGGGCAATAGAAACAAAGTGCCAATTCCAACTAAACATCAACATCAAGATAAAGACCACTATCGGGCGATGAACTATCCATATCGAAGGGATCAATCCCCAAACATATCACCAATGGAAACGGGCTATGAAAGAAGACCGCTAAGGCTAAAATCATAACAAATCCATAGAAGGCCAAACTTACCTTCACTTTCTCTCCACAATTGATCTAACCTCGCTAACAGGAGGGAAAAGCAACCAATCCAGGTTCTAAGCCAAACGGGCAAGAATTGCAAGGAGAGAAAAATGCTACCTAGATAACACTAGTCAAGCCATCTAGCAAGAACGAATCAATCAACGTCAAACCATGACTATAATAATCAACAACATAAGATGCAGGTGGTACCAAAAATGAAGATCAACACAAGTACCATTCTAGGGCCATAACAAGGCCAATATGCCAAAGGAAATGGGACTCAAACCCAAATGCTACACCCCCCAAGGAACCCATGATACTGATCCACTCAATCCCTACTAAAAGAAATCATCTACGGGGGTAGTCAAATAAGCATAAATCTACACCAAGACATACAATAATCAATATAAAAATGTCAAGACACGTAAACACCGATGGGTATGAAAAACCCCAACTCAACTAAAATAGAAAATAAAGGATAGAAGAAAAAAAAGGCGCAGCTATCACGGTGGAAATTTGAAGTCAAAGTCCCTGACATGCCCGAAGAAGTAAGAATCTGAACGCGTCCAAGCCAAACTGAACATCTGAACGATCAACTGAAACACTAAGGACATTACCTCTAACTGAAGTGCCACATCTTTATAAGACTGATCTGGATGAGCTGAATGACTAATAATCCAATGCCTAAGAAATTTTCTGGACCAGTGACCGATCTTTCTACAGTCGTAACAAACCCCTAAAACCCTAACCTAACGAGAAACGTGAGTTATCCCCAACTGGCTGACCAACTAATACCTGGAGAATTCCCTAGACCAATGGACAATCTCACCACAATCTAAACATACCCCAGGGACTCTTTGATGTACTATACATGTTGACCCAAAACAGCCACCACGGCCTGACCACCAAGATAGAATAACCCGTACTGCATGACCAGAAATCTGCCCACTAAGACCACCACGTTATACTTGAGAGTTACTTATAAGCGGAGGTGCTACCTATACGGGCCTAATAGGTGGCAAGTGATGTTGACCTCTATTGGGAGGATTCCTACCTCCAGACCGAATACCACTAACACTGAACTGCTGACATGGCCTTTTACCTCCATTAGTATATGTCACAATACAATCCCTCTTTGTAGCCCTCACATGATCGACAACCTGAGGGAATGAAGACCCATTTGCTACTAAATACTCTGATGCCAAGTGAAGTGGAAAAGTCAATCCTCTAAAAAACCCACGCACCATCTCATGTTCTGTATGAAAAAATCTAGGAGTATATCTGGCCCACTCGAGAAACCTAATTTCATACTCTGAAACTAATAAAGATCCATGTTGAATACCTACAAACCCAACTCTAGCCTGAGAACCACTCGATGTAAAAGGCACCACCATTAACTGTGAAGTATTCATGAAAATACTCAAAATCCCTAACACAGAATCCTAAAAAGCTGAGGTAGTCACAAACTCTATCAGAGCTTGGGATGGCCCCCAGACCTTCTAGCAGAAGCTAAAGATCCTTTATGTCGATCTCTAACTTCTTAGTCCGATGCTGAGCTGAAACTCTAGAAACACACACGAAGGTTTCGTCCGTATCTATCGAATACCTCATGCTATCCATCTAGGACAGAGTGGAGTCAAAGAAGTACTTAAAGGTTCATAGAAATATGGACACACAATAATGAGTCAAGAATAAAATTTCCTAAGAATGCCCTATAGCCTCCCGAAGATAGGATACAGACGTGTCTGTACCGATCTGCAGGACTCTACTAGAGACTTACCTCGTGTACTAACAACACCGGTAAGCCTATGGTCTGATACCAATTTATCACGACCCAATTTCTCAGGTCATGATGGCACCTAATCTAACCTACCAGTAGGTAAGCCAATCCGTAGTTTGGAACAGCTAGTAACGGACTACCAAGAGAAAAGAAGAAACTGTGAAATAAATGTAAACAAAAAGGCTACTATAATCCCCAAAATCTGGTGGAGCCGGTACAAGAGCTTCTAATATATTAGGAGTACAAGTGAAATACAAGATAAATGTATATATAAAGGTGTCTCTGAATACAACATAGAGATCAGTCTAACAATAAAAGAGAGAGAGTAGGAGCAACTCCAATCGTTAGGAGCTCACCCTAAATCTCTGATCCATAGTTGCTCCGCACGATGTACACATCAATGGCGATAACTCGTACTATGATCTGCAGGCCGCAGAAGTGTAGTATGAGTACCAAACATGTGGTACTCAGTAGGCATTGGCCAACTGAGCTCCAGAAATAATGCAAGCATAAATAACACGTAAGGCATGAATATAACTACAGGCAACTATCCAGGAAAGCTAAGCATAATGAGGCTAATGAAGCAATAAGGGTAAACTACCGTATTCTAATAGTTCACAGGAGCTAAAGTGCATTACCATATACCACTGATCAATATACCAATAAAGAGTGAAAGAAGTATATATAGGGCAGTATACAAGGCCAAAGAATATATATACAATTTGAATGGACAAGAAAGAGGGGGATATACGGTAATGTCATATATATATATGTATATATATATATATACATACATACATACATACATACATAGAGGACTAACTCAAAGGTAATAACTTGAGGGAGTCAACCTAACATCTCGAGGTCCATAGCCAAGTAAAGGAGCTAATACTACCATAATCAGGGCCTCCAACCAAAGGGTGACTAAACATGAGACAACTTACCATTCACATATTCTATCATGATAAAGAAAAGGGACAAGAAACGTACTGACAACCTCGAGTACCAGTCCATAACCATCCTGCTACAAACTAACCATAATAACCAACAGTAAAGTAACAGGCTAGTCTGGACAAACAATATCTAATCGGGCCTCCATAAGCCCGAACGGTTCACGGAAGCACTCAATAAACAACAATCATAACTTGTACCTACATGGCCCCCCATAATAACGATAGATACAGGCGCCAAATAATTATACTGCTAATAGGCAATGCATTGAATGAATGAAATGCAGCATAAATCAAAAATACCATGACCGATCCAAGTACCATAAAGTACCAAGTGTATACACCTCCTCTATCTCAGCAGCTCGCAAAGGCAGGACCTACGGCGACCATCCTTCTCCGACACTATGGCTCACGGATGAAGGGGCCCATAGGGGATTTGGGATATCCGTATACACTACCTGGTCCCGAATCAGGACTTCCAATAACTATCATAATCAATAAACTCCATCCAGTATCGGAGAGAGATATTTATGTATATATATAATGAGTGCACGAACTCGAACCGTGACTAAAAGAGTGTACATTGTATAATAAGTGCACATACTTGAACTGTGACTAAAAGAGTGTACATCTGTAAGCCGTTGCCCGAGATCAAATTCGAGACTAAATCATCATAATAATGTAGAAAGGGTAGGAATCTCCATCGACCAAAGTAAATAGTAGTGGTAAAAGAGTGGGTAAACCATGCACTGGATTCGATCTCGATTTAATTTTCAAAATATCATTTTTTGTTCCAAAAGCTCACAATTCATTAAATAAGGTGGTACGACTCCCGTCATAAAAGAGTCAATTTTAAAAGTGAAAAATGAGAATAAATCCTTTTTTGGAAAACATTAGTAAAATCAAGGTTTCGGTTGGAATCGTACCACTAAGTGAGCATGAATGCGCCTAAAAGTATGTATGCCACCACCAGTATCCAAACAATACAACCATAAGCGTCTATAAACTAGAATCATGTCCTCCTTAAGGATAAAATACTCACCTGGAGTCCAACTGGCATCGTAACCTCAGCCTCGGGCCTAATAATATATAGCCAACATAACAACATCTCATAACTAGGAAAACTACTATAAATGGGGGCGTAAAGTCACTAAAGGATCTAATTGGGGAAAATATCACCCAAATCACTAAGTCAAATGGAAATTCTTATACTAAAGGATCCTTAATAATCAAACTAGGGTTAACATGCTTATGATCTAGGGTAATAGGATTCTATGGCCATAACAAGTATCCGATGCTAAGGTTCGGGTCATATTTCTACCCTAAATAGACTAAGTCATGATATACTAGTTATAATCCCATCCTATATTCCCTATCTAGCATGCAATCTATACATAACACTATCACATAGAGAAAAGTAGACCGAAGCCTACCTCGATGTCGAATCGCAATCTTGAATCATCCATAATTTGCTCGTCTTTGCTCCACAATCTCGAAATGCCTCCACTCCGTCAAATTAATACTCTACATATCATTATGAGTAAAATGAGACCCATATTTCTATATAAAAGGTCAGATCGAAAGTCGGGTCAAGAACAGGCCCGTAGGGCCTGCAAGTGAAATCCAAAAATTGAATCTGTCATAAGGTCCCTTGAAGGATAAGGAATGTGTATGCAAAAGTTTAGCACAAACGGGGCGTAAATTGGGGCTCAAATCGACCCACAAAGTTTATGAACCAAAGTCCTAATTTCTAAGAATTTAAAATGAAAATGATGGAATATAACGGAAAAAATAATGGGAAACGACCAAGGAGTGTTGGGCTAGCTTACCTTAGCTTCAATGGATGATTTCCCACACTTTCCCTAGTTCCAAGCTCTCAAAATAGGGGAAATAGGGTTGATAAATGAATGGAACATTGGGTGAAAAGGGGATTTAAAACCTCCAGGTGCCGCTATAGCAGTCACTTGGCCGCTAAAGCGGATACTAACCGCTAAAGCAGTTAGTGCAAAAGGGCGAATGGCCGCTAAAGTGGCACTCTGGTCGCTTAAGTGACGTCCGCTAAAGCGGACAACTACCGCTAAACTGACGTTCGCTTAAGCGAACCTTGACCACTAAAGCGGTCACTCCAGATATCAAGCATCAGATTTTTGCTAAGACCAAATGGACTCCAATCGAGTGTTTAGAATTTGTTCGAAACTCTGTGCGTGCAAAAGAACTATGCTACCATATCAAATTCTACATTTCGGACTCAATGGAACCTTCAAAACTTTCATTAGATATCGTTTTGATTAAATATGGGCCCTACACCCATAGTTTTATTTTTTATCAAATCTACCTAATAGCCCAAAACGAGTCTAAAAGCCTCGAGACCTGAACCGAGGGTCCCTCTAGCCTAAAATCAATATTTCAGAGCTAATGGCACTGTAAAAATTTCCATCTGAGGATGTTTACTAGTACTTTTATTTCGAGATCAATTCTTTAACAGCAAAAGCTCCAAAACAGAGATACGCGAAACTCAAGAAAATGACCTGGAGGGCATTACACAATTTTGACCCTCCTTTTTGTGATTTTACTCATTTTAGCCTCTATTTTTGTTACGAGGCTAAAATTTCTAACTGTTACTTATTTTTTATCAAATTTTGTGCAAACATGTATCATCCAAACTATTTTAATATCATCTTATTGTTATTATTATTATTATTATTATTATTATTATTATTATTATTATTATTATTATTATTATTATTATTATTACTACTACTACTATTATTATTATTATTATAATAATAATAATATCAATCTTCACTTGCAAAGGAATTTTATTTATTTACTCTATTATCTTTTTTTACTTAGTATTTTAATAACTACTCCTGTTATATATTTTAGGTAAAATTTATTTAGACTCAAATATATATTGAGTTCAAATTTTAAATTTTAATGTGGTCAAATCTTTTTATATTTAGAAAATCCTCCTCACTAATTTTTTCTTTCATGTGAAGAATATTATTATTTTCAAAAATCACTCCAAGTCAATTATAACTATTTTACTCCCTCCCTACTCAATTAGCTTGTCTCCAGTACTCTTGTTTTCATTATTAAAGTTTTTTTAAAATTTTTTCTTTAAGATTTTTAATTTCCTTTCCTTATATTTAAGACCACAATCTCTTCCCAAAGTATTTTTTTTTTCAATCAAACTCGGACATGGAGCCCATTTTATTAAGAAAAATAGAGCCATATTTACAAAAGACCAGGCCCAAAAGTGGCCTGGCCCAAAACAAAGATCCAACAAATTCAGACAAACCAAAGAACCAGCAAAACCTAAACTATACAAATAGGAAAGTGAGAAGTCATCTTACCCAACACTCCACTCTCAGTTGCTGCTTTCTGTAGACAAAGAAGAGAAGCTTCAAATCCAAGACGAATCTTTACATCACAAGCATCTCTATTCTAAATGCTCGATCTAGCCCCTTCTTTTACCTTCCTCGTTTCCTTGTATATGTGTGTTGAGGTTCAAATGAAGCAGATACACCACACAATATAAGGAACAATGAAGTTACTGCTTATCTTCCCAAAGTAAGGAAATGACCAAAAACACAATTTTCTTCCTCCATTATTAATTCTACTCCAACATCCCATTTGTTTTATTTTCAAACAATTTTACCTTCTTGCTTATCTTTCCTTTTTATTGTTATTTTCTATCCTTAATTTTTCACCTAATAGCTTATCATTAATCAGCAAAATATTAACACAATATTCTAAAATCTTCCGACAAGATCAATTCTTTCCTTTTTACTTCCCTCCCATGGTCCATTTTACTTTTCTTCTTCTTACTTAAATTTATAAATCCAGATTTCACAAGGACAACATTGAAAACAAAGCTCACCCCTCTTTCTAAATTCAAACAAATAAACTTCGTCGTCCGTGTAACCCTCAACCACCATAGTCATCTTCTTTGTTCACTATATAATTGTCGGGAAGTCGCAACTCCACCATTGGAACTGCTTTATGTCCCTTCATTCTCCAAACTCCATCAATAAAAGTGTTGACTCGATGAGGTCATGTTTGAGCTCCGATGAGGTTTTCAGTCAATGACGACCAGCTACAACTCCATGATGTAAAGGTTCCGTTTTAAAAAAAAAAAAAATTAAAACTGCTAATTAGTTCTTACTCATATGAATATGTGGATTTTGTCAACCTAAGATTATCATCTTAATCAGTATGGATTCTAATGAAATCTACATTAATGTTATGTAAAAGTTTGTTTATTGTTTGGCATAAATATCGAGTAGAGTGTTTTGGCTGTGTTTGTTTTCTTAAGAGTTTATTTGGTCTGATTCTTATTGTTGTCCACGTTTTGTTTCTGATTAATTTTCATTGGACTTTGAATAAATCTCAACTGTTTAAATTTTGTCGGCATATTTGTTAAATGCATCACTGGAAGAGTGAGTATTAATAATATTTTTATATAAGTTGTTGTTAGTACAATGTTGGCTAGATTTGTTTAATTAAGTATTGTTTCACGTAATGGGTTAATTAGTATAATGATAGTTAGTTATATTTTATTCTCTTGTCTGGTTTGGATGTACTCTCTTATTGTTTTATTGTTTCGAGATAGATTGTTTAAGACCTAATTATTTACTTGAGAGAATAGAGAGATGAAATGCAAATATTTTTCAAATCTCATTGCATCAAGTAAAAGAAGAGAGGGGGAAAGACTCTCTCTCTCTTTTAATTATTTTTTTTTTGTGCTTACTCCGATCAAGAATAATTATAGCTTAATAATTTTAGTTAAATGTTAAGAACATACATACTCTCACATATTTGAATATTTCTTTACATGTACACTACGATGGGATGACATTACTTAGAGTTCAACCACGGCCAATGGAGGAGTCAACGCGAAATCGAGTTCAAATGAAGTAGTCACCCCTAAGTGAGGATTAGGTACATTTTAGGCTATGATGACAAAGACAGTCTATAGTTGAGTTCTTATATGAAGCGCACATATAACTTTATTAAAAAAATAAAGCAAACTCGTTACTCCCTTCTATTCTAATTTTATATGTCACTATTTTAAAAGTCTCAAAGAATTGACAACTTTTACTTCTGTACTAAATTATCCACATGCTTCGATATAATATTTATATTATACAAATATATATTTAGCTTTACATGACTTTCAAATGCTAAAATATTTTATTTAGTACTCTTGAATAAGTTTCTTAAGAATTCCTTTCGTCTTGTCTTCAGGAGTTTAAGAGAGTCGATCATAATAAAAATGAAATAAAGGGAGTAACATTGCATTGGGTCGTTTTAGCCTTGTCATACCCTGATCCCACTCTCTCTCTCTCTCTCTCTTTCAATTATAACATTATCTATTGTCAATTTCTTTATTTTAGTCTCTTACACTAAATTCGCTGCCAAATTAAGGTGGCACATATCATACTCACAAGGTTTCTTTATTTTGATTTGAACTAAAATATTTGTTTATCGACCTCGAGTTTGTTCTGATATTATAAGAAGCAAAGAGGTTATCGTAATATGAGAAGGACGCACCTATTCCCTTTCTTCTCAAGATGACTGCCCAACTTTGTTTCTTGGAATTTGTTCACGAATTCACACTAAAAAATAAATTGATGTAAATTTATTCATATCACCTGGTTAGTTCTCTATCCATTACTCTTCTAATTTTTAGCTTAGTTTTTTTTTTATTTGTATTCAAATAATTCAATTTATCTATTGGAAGCAATCAGGTCAGTCTCTCCTTTTTTTTTTGAGTGTTAATGTTGCACCTACATGCTTGGGACTGTAAGATAATTTAAATTTTTATTTATCTAATAATATGTAAAGATGTATTTTTTAATTGTAAAAAATAAATTATTTTTTTAAGTTGTACATTTACTTCTTTCGTACAAACTATGTTGCTTTTGTGTCATATTTAATCTCTTTTCTCTCCTTTCTACCTTGAATTTTTATATTTTTTGTTGTCTTAAATTAATACAAAAATTAGTTTCGCTAACTTTCTCTACTTATTTATTCTTTATTCATATGATTGATTAAAATAAGTTTGCATGCTTAATCACATAGTAAATTTTAGTTTAATAAAATCAATTCTCTTGTTTTATCACTAATTCCCACATAGTATATGAATTCGGTCGGGATCCTCCTTTGTAGACCTTGAAAGATGCCTAACACCTTCCTTTTGAGGTAATTTAAACCCTTACCCGAATTTCTGATAACATAGACTAAAAATAGAGTTAATCGATAGTAATTAGTTAGAATGGTGCCCTAATGCACCTTAATTCATTAGGTGGCGACTCTTCTATTTTAATCATTCCCTAAAGAGTTGTCACGTCGAATTTTGCTTTTTGTCAGAAAAATCAGGTGTGACATACCCCATGAGGGACATCAGTATGAAAGAATGTATTAAATATGTAAGGCATAAAATAATCATATATAAAAAAAGAGCTCAAATGAAATCAGGTGCAAATATATAGATAAGGATAAAAGACCACTTTTGCTTATACTTGTGGAATCATGTACATCATGTTCTTTAATTTACTTTGATCTTCATTGCTTTATAACTTTATAAGTCATATGACATAAATAACCAGCTGATCAATGGTAAATAAGGATGACCCATGCTAGGCATTTTAACCCCTGGGATACGGTCCTCAAAAATACACAAATCGGGATCAACTCATGCTAGGCTTTCCTTTCACCCCTGTGATAACACTCATAATATATAGATTGGGATAGACCTGTGCTAGGCATTCTCCCCTGGGATACCACCCATTAATACATTAATTAGGATTAACCCATGCCAGGCCTTGGCCCTTGGAATACCATCCATAAATACATCAATTCACTTTACCTTATTTCTTTAATCTTTGAGATTGTACTTTTGGTGGTCGTATCATTTTGAGCTTTTGGAATGATAGGTAGGTGACAATATACTTGGATCAGTAACCATGACTTAGTAACCAAATGTGACATCAATGTGATATTTAGAAACTTATATGACACAGTGAACATTTAGACTTTTTAGATGGAAGCATATGTGCATATCAAGTGGAAGTATGTAACTCCTTGAACAAAAAGGTAGGGAATCTATAAGATGATACAATAGCTAAATAATTAGTAGATGATGTCAAATGAAAGGGTATATAAACATGTGAACCAATGAGGCACATGGACAGACCTAGATTAGGGACAAGTGTACATTCCACATAAGAACATATATAATGTATAATGGATAGAATATGTATCCGACAAATGAACACTCATAACATGTGTAATGTAGAATCTTATTGACTCAATGAACCTTATTTGACTTAGAGAATACCTTATGAAACTTATTGTTTAGAGTACCTTTATCATACTAGTACTTGGAAGTATAAGCACACCGATATAGGATAGTGAATGCATATAGAAGTAGTTGACACATTTGTTAAACCCTGGACAGTAGGAGGAAGATTATTAACTATATTGGAGATTGTACACCATCACTATGAATCTTTTACCATAAGGATCACTTAGAAAGCTCACTTTATTGGTACACAGAATGTTTCCACTTCATGCCAAAGAATATCAAATTGAAAAGCCTTACATACCTCAATTCCAAATTTGTATAGCTTATGAAGTGCCAACCGGTCCTTTAATATGATAGTCTTTATATACAACAAATGTCAAGTAATAAGGCTAATATTAGCAGCTAACTAACCAACTCAGGATATCACAACTCATCAAAATAGTAGCTAGGCAGGAAGCCCGTAATCCATCTAATTAAGGGTGTTCTTTTCACACATTCTGCCTATTTTTGTTAAATACATGAAATGTACTCCCCGGGATTTATAATGTATATAAACAGTAAGCAAGTATGTAACGGGTAGTAAGCTCACACAATCTTTTAATTAACTTGCGAATTGCCATACCCTTCAATTCTGCCTTGGTACAACATCACACGTCCTTTCCCAACATCACCCAAGCTACCCCCAACAACAACACATATAGACAGCCACTAAATAGTCCCAAAAGCCCTCCACACAATATGAAAACATTGAACTCACGGCTTTCAATCACCATCCCATGAGTTCTTAATAATAATACGTATGAAATCCTTCATCCAGACCTATACATAAAGAGGGACGAAATTGGGGCAGTAACCTTACCTTTATTTCTAAAAAAAATTATCTTTAACTTGTACTCCTTCAAAACTTTAAGCTGCCTTTCAAGTTGAACCAAATAAGAAGAGAAATCTCCTAAATGTTAAAGAGAAGTTGGACTGCTAAGCTTGGAGAAAAAGAGCCTTCCTACACTTTAAACACAAAGAACTTGATTTCCATCACTTTTCATAGTAGAATTAAATGAAAACCATAATTATTTTTACTTACCTTGGCTGGAGAAAAGAGGAAAACTATCAAGAACCCTAAGGTAAAGTTTGGGTTGTTGTTTCTCTTGAAAAAGAGAGATGTGAGCTTAAAAGATATAATATTGATGAGAGATTTCCACCAGGTTTTTCTGCCTTAATAGTCCCTTTATTTTCCACCTCTGTTCTTCTGATTTGCAGCTGCCATTTGGCTTTATTTGGGCCATAAATGCTAAGTAGGTAATGCACCTACTTGGACATTTGAATTACTTCTTGGACTTGGACAGATTGGGCCTTAGGTCTTCCTATTCTTCTCATTTTCATTTCACTTATTATAGGCCAAATTGGTCACTTAATATGGGCCTCAATCTAGTCCATTATTCAAAATACCTACTTGTCCTTTTAACTTGATCCATATACCTTAAGTAGGTGATGCACCTACTAGTCACCTACTAGATTAATTAAGTCAAGCAAGCACCTCACTTATTTTATTCCATATTCCAAATCTTAATTCCTTTACTTCAACTTAACAGTGATATACACTTGGCCACATTACACTTTAACATCAAATACAACTCGAGTTCAAATATTTTTTTCAAGTTCACTTAGTCATATATGTGTTGGAAGGTACGAGGTGTTACAGATATGGTTTATTTTGATGTTATTCTGGGCACGGACTGGCTTTCTCCCTATCATATTATCTTGGATTGTCATTCCATGATGGTTACATTGGTTATGATTTATACTTTGAGGTTAGGATGAAGGGGTGTTCAGAGTTCGTATCCAAATAAGTTAATTCCATTTCTTCAAGCTTAGAAGTTGGTCGAGAAGGGGTATCTATCATATGTGGACTATGGTCATGATACTAGCATCGGGATGCCTTATTTGTAGTCGATGAGGGTGGTTAGAGAGTTCATGGATGTGTTCCCTATCGATCTTCCGGGTGTTCCTCTTGACAAGGAAATTGATTTTGGTATTAACGTGGAGCCAGGCACTAAGCCCGCTTTAATTTCTCATTATAAAATAGTGCCAGCGTAGTTACAGGAATTGAAAGAGTAGATTTAGGATTTGTTAAGAAAGGGATTCATTTGGCCTAGTGTATCTTTTTGAGGTGCTTCGGTGTTGTTTGTGAAGAAGAAAGATGGGAGGTGTTTCAGTGTTGTTTGTGAAGAAGAAAGATGGGACTATGAGTATGTGCATCGATTATCAATAGTTGAACAAGGTGACCATCAATAATAAGTATCATCTACCATGTATTAATGACTTATTTGATCATCTTTAAGGTGTTTTAGTGTTCTAAAAGATTGACTTGAGGTTGGGGTACCATCAGTTGAAGACTAGGTATCGCCATTATAAGTTCTTGGTTTTGTCCTTTGGGTTAACTAATACCTCGGTAGTACTTATGGAGTTGATGAACAAGGTGTTTTAGTCGTATATTGATTCTTTTATGAATTCATCGATGTTATCCCGGTGTATTCCAAGAGCGAGGCAGACTATGTGAGGTATTTGAGGATTTTGCTCTAGAGGTTAAGAAATGAGAAGTTATTTTTAAAGTTCTCAAAGTGTGAGTTTTGGATCATTTCTATGGCATTTTTGGGGCATATGGTGTCTAAGGATGCTATTATGGTCGATTCGGCCAAGGTTGAGGTAGTTCAGAATTGGACTAGGCCTACTTCACCTACCGAGATTTGTAGCTTTGTTGGTTTGGTTGGGTATTACATGCGGTTTGTACAGGGATTTTCTTCCATTGCGGCCCTCTTGACTAGACTAACTCAGAAGAATGTTGATTTTCTATGATCAGACAAGTGTGAGGAGAGTTTTCAAAAGCTCAAGACTTTGTTGACTTCAGTGCCTATTCTGACCTTACTTGTAGAGGGTGGGGGTTTATCATCTATTGTGATGCTTCAGGGGAGGGCATTGGTGGTGTATTAATACAGAGAGGGAAAGTGATAGCCTATGTTTTGAGGTAGTTGAAGACCAGTGAGAATAAATATCCTACTCATGACATGGAGTTAGCCGTGGTGGTACTTCTTTTGAAGTTGTGGCGCCATTATCTTTATGGAGTCCATTGTGAGGTATTTACCAATCATCGCATCCTTCAATATATTTTCAATTAGAAGGATTTGAATTTGATATGACGTATGTGATTAGAATTGATGAAAGATTATGACCTGAAGATTCTCTATCATCCGGGCATGGCAAACATGGTGGCAGATTCCTTGAGTAGGAAAGCGGTGAGTATGGTAAGTCTTGCTATGTTAGTACCTGAGGAGAGGACTTTAGACATGGAGGTTCATTGGTTGGCTAACAGTTTAATGTATCTTGATATTTCTAAGCTGGGTAGAATCCTTGTCTGTATGAAAACGAGTTCCTCATTGTTAGAGCAGATTTGAGATCATCAGTTAGAGGATGGAAAGTTATTTCTTATCCGCGATAAAATATTCTGCGGTCCTTGATTCGGAGGGTATTTTGTAGATTAAGGGTCGGATTTATGTTTCTAGAGTTGGTGACTTGACTAGGTTAATCATGGAGGAGGCTCACAGTTTGAGGTATTCTATCCATCTGGGTGCAGCAAAAATGTATCATGACTTGAAGAGACACTATTGGTGGTGTAGAATGAAGAGGGATATAGTGAAGTTCATGGACAAGTATTTGAATTGTCAACAAGTGAAGTATGACCACCAGAGACCAGGTGGTCTATTTCAGAGAAAGCTGATACTAGAGTGGAAGTGGAGCGTATTACTGCGGATTTCATAGTTGGGTTCCCTAGACTTTGGGGTAGTTTGACTCCATTTGGGTGATTGTGGATAGATTGACCAAATCTGCCCATTTCATTCCAGTGAAAGTGAACTACAATACGGACAAGTTAGCAAAGATCTACATTGGAGAGATAGTTCGACTTCATGGTATCCCCATCTCTATTATTTTAGAAAGAGGTACTCAGTTCCCTTTGAACTTTTAGAGTTCCATACAGCAAGAGTTGGGTACTCAGTAGGAGATGAGTACCGTTTTTCACCATCAAACTGATAGTCAATCGGAGCATACTATTCAAGTGTTAGAGGATATACTTTGAGCTTGTGTTTTAGATTTTATGGGTCATTGGGACCAGTACTTGACATTATCAGAGTTCACCGATAACAACATCTATCATTCCAGAATTCAGATAACATTATTTGAGGCATTGTATAGGAGGAGGTGTAGATCCCCAGTCGGGTGGTTTAATTTATTTGAGGTTAGAGCTTGGGGTACGGATCTGTTAAGGGACTCTATGGAGTGGGTGAGATTGATTGAGGATCGACTTTTGGTGGCCTAGAGTAGGCAAAAGAGTTATGCTGATAGGAGGGTTCGTGATTTGGCATTTATGGCGGGTGAGCAAGTTTTACTAAAGAGTGTGATGTGGTTTGGGAAGAGAGGTAATCTCAGTCCATAATTTATTGGTACATTTGAGATTATTTGGAAGGTTAGAAAGGTAGCCTCTTTCAGATGTGCATCCCATTTTCCATCTCTTGATGTTAAAGAAATATCATTCTGATAGTTTGCATATAATTCGATAGGACTCGATGGATCTGGATCAGAATCTAACTTATAAGAAGGAGCCTATAGCCATCTTAGATAGGCAGACTAAGAAGTTGAGGTCCAAGAGTATTGATTTGGTAAAGGTTCAGTAGAGGCTTCGTCTTATTGAGGAGGCTACATGCGAGACAGATTCTAACATGCGGAGTAGATATCCTCAGCATTCGACACTTCATGTATCTTCTTTATCTCTGTGTTTTGAGGACCAACGTTTGATTTAGTAATGGATGATGTAATGACCCATGCATTGATTTTTAGGATTTTCTATATTTTGACCATTCTATCCCTCCTCGTAGTTGCATTTTGGTATTTGTGGGTTGCGGGGACCGGATGGCACGATTTCCAAAGTTTTTGGTTGCTATTTTAGTAAATTTTTAGGTTTGGGGAAGTTTTAAGTTGGATGACTTTGGTCAACATTCGGAGAACTGAGCATCGTATTAGAATTTCATCAGTTTCATCAGCTCAGGAACGTCGAAATTAGGCTGGTAACATGGTTGGTTCGGGTCTTGAAGGTTTTAGTGTAATTTTGGGTGTTTGGATGAAAAGTTAGAATTTTATGCCTGAAGTTGGTTTCGGCAATCATTTCTTGATAACTACCTCCGTTGGAAATTCTTATCGCACCATTGAGTCCAGAATGTCAAATTTGGTCTAATAGCATACTTAGAATATTTTTGTAGGGTCCCAAACTCATTTTGAGGGTTGGATCGGGGAGTTTTTAGTTTTTCTTAGTTGTTGTTGTAGTAGATTTGGTGCACAGTTGCAGGCTTCTTTGCGTTTGTTACACCATGCTTGCATTCACAAAGGGTGACCTCGACCCTTCATCGAGTTTGCGGTATGGGCGTCGTGTTCGCGGTGAACAAGTTTGGGGTCGGGTCGAGTTAAACCTTCATGATTGCGGGGCCTAGGTCGCATTTAGAATGAGCCTGGTTTTAGGTCAGTCGCGATTGAGACTGTCTTCACGCGTCCGCGATAAAGTCATGACCTGGCAGCTTTAAAACCAAATTTTTGAACATAAACCCCTTTTTCACCATTTTTAGAGTTTGGGAGCTCGAATTGAAGTGATTTCAAGTGGGATTTTGGGATCTAAACCTGGGGTGAGTTTCTAAATCTTGTTTTATCATTTTTCACTAATTAGTGTATGATTTTAACTTCAAATCTTTGTTTTCAACCTTGAATTTTGTGGTTTTACTGGTAAAGTGAAAATGTGATATTTTGGTAATTTCAAACTCGATTTCAATTCCGTTTTCTATGGGATTTCATATTTAAGCTTCTTAAACTATGGGTAACATGAAACTTTATCAAAATTCCAATTTTGCCCTTATGGGTCTGAGGTTTATTTTTAAGGTTGGGGTTTTAGACCCAGATTTCAAATATAAAGATATGGATATTGCTGGTTTTCTTTTCTTACATAGAGTTCATATTTGAATAGATAGTACATGTTCAAAGGCAATCCAAAAAAGGAAGGCTTCCATCTGATTCCTTAGACCTTGATTTGACTTGCGATTTCCTTTCTAAGGCAAAAACTTTCTTTGACTCTTTTTCAATATGCTTATGTGGTAGTTATGTGTAAAGGGAGTAATGGGGAACTGGGGGTCCCATATAGATAATATGGTGAACATCTATACGGGTATCGGTGTACGTGCAAAGGGAATAAAAATCAGTTAATTGACTTTTTTGACTAGGTTTTCTGGAATTGATGATTGTTGTGATATAATTACCCAGTAATTGATTTGTTGGTGCCTAATTTGATTGTTTACATATGGGTAGCTTGGACTTTCACTTTAAACTACTTTGGGGAAAATATCTAAGATATGAAGTGTTGTATCTGATTGTCCTGAACTGGGCGGGTATTGTTATTTTGTGGCATTTTATTATTTTTCCCCTCATATGCATATTATCATGGTTCTACTAGTTATTTCCCTTGATTTTTTAGTGGATCATAAAATTGAGATTTATTTGAGGCACTAGGATATTTGATTATTTACTTGCTCTGATACATCAGAGACATGTTCAAAGGGCTCCATGACACCAAGTATGGGTCTGGAGGGCTCCGTGACACTAGGTATGGGTCTTTATGGCTATATATGGACTAGGTTACTACCCTATAGTACCCATATAGCTATACTGAGTAGCGGGTATATACAGGATAGGACAGGTATGCATCATATCCATCATTCTCATATTTTCCCATTGCATAGCATGGCATACATCATATTCATCACACTCACATGATTGATTTACTAGGTTTGGTAAGTTGATATTGGATCTTTGACATTGATTTCTATCTTTTTCATGCGATTGATCATATTTGCTAATCTGGACTTATGTGCCTAGTTGATATTCTTATCGTGAGAGCCTAGTTTTGGATATTACTATGTATGATACTGTTATACTAGGGTGGTATTTCTTGAGTGCAGGTTTGTGGTTGTGCTGGATGATTGGTTTGATTGGCTCTCCCCATCATATTGAATTAGGGTCCGTTGATGACACTGTTGAGTATGTGTTGATAGTACTCACCCTTGTTTTTCTGCACCTTACATACAGGTACTGAGCGAGTGGCCCCAAAGCGTTGATTTGGATTTCCTGTTGATCATTTTCAGAGATTGAGTTAGCGACTGTTGATCCTCATATTCCTGTCCAAATCTCTTCTACCCTTCATTTCTTATACTTATTCGCATTTGAGACATTCAGACTATTTCATTGTATTCAGTATTAGAGGCTTATACTAGTGACTTCCATATCTGGGATTGTACTGTACTGGATTCTCTTTTATGATCGTTTATGGGATTTCGAGTACTTGTTTTCTTCCACTTCTGGTTTTTACTTGCTATCTATTGATTGGTTTTGATCTGGGCTTAACTATCAGGAGGGGTATGATAGGTGCCATCAAGATCGAATTTTTGGGTTGAGACACCGCTCGTCAATTCGAGCTTCAAGTAAAAAGTTATGATCATTTTACTATAAGTACGCAGTACGGTGGACTATAGCAAAATGTTGGTTGCATTTCGCAAAGTGTTGTACATGTTTTGGTTGCGTTTCGGCCTGAAGTTACCAAGTATTCTGCCTTGGAATACATTGGAAATGCTACAACATTTCATGAAAGGCCTCTAGCTTTTCAACGTGGTTGGGCCTGATGGGAAGTCTATACAAGATTTTTTTTTACCAAAAAAAAAATCCATTCTTCTCTCTTTCTTTTAAGTTCTAAGTTGGTTTTATCTCCTTTTCTCACCCTCCAGCACCAAGGTATGTTTCTCCCATGTATTTCAAGGTATTCCTAATCCTTTCTTATTGTTAATTATGAATTTCAAATAAGATTTTATACTACAATCCTAGGATTTTCAAGAAACTCATCTCTAAAATTCAAGAAAGGTATTTGTGACCCTTCTCCTTCCAAGATCAGATTTTTTTTGAATATTTAAAGAAACTAAAGGTATGTAAGGCTATCTCTCTTCTCGTCATTCCTATTGAATGTTGTATTATTTCTTCTCGAATTTCTCTCATGAACAAACTAGGGTTAGGGTAAAAGTTTTATACTTTGACTTCTCTTTACTTCATCATGAAACTTCATGAATTCTCTATTCAAGTATTCTATAATTGTGTTAAATTCTTATTCTATGTGATTCCTATGGATTTTTTAAAAAAGTCTTTGTGATCCTTCTTAAAAACTCTTGATGAAATCCTCCATGAAAGTGTTTAAATTTTAGAACTTATCCTTATCTCATATTTATAAATCCTCACATTTTTATGAAAATAATCCTTATGCTTAAGAATCCATCTCATGGTTTATGAACTTATATCATGTTTTATGAAATTATGTCCAAAATGTTTATGAGTTTAATTTATGAACTTCAGCATGATTTAAAAGGAATGTATTTGGTGTTAAAACCCACCTCAATATTTTTATATAAATTAGAGCGTAAGGTCCCACAAGCATGATGTTTTATGAATTAAAGCGTAAAGGCTCAGATGCATGATGTTTTATGAATTTGAGCGTAAGGGTTCACTAACATGAAGTGCATATGATTTTTGAGCACAAGACTCCACATTATGATCTTCAGATTATTTTAAAGATTACAGGATGAGAATAAATATGTTTTGGGAGGATTATTTAACACAGCAAAAATTATGGCTTTAGACGGTCCATGCCCCAAAACTCATCGTAGGTTATGGATCATTATATAAGTCAAATGACTCTTTTATGTGTCCAAAATGGTCTTATTATGGATCCTTATGTTATATTTGTCCTATTACTCCGGTAAGGTATGATAGCTCTCTCTATCGGGCTAGAAGTTGGGCATCATGAGATCGCATGGTGTATGTCGGTTACAAGAAACTCCACAACTAGGAAGCTCAGTATTTTTATGTATGTATTGTTTATTACGTAAGATCACAATTGCTAAATATGTTTCACACTATTTTTTGATTCAATTTACTTGTTGTTCTGTTATTTCAGCCTACCTTATGACTTTAAAATTTATGGCTCTACTTTGCATTTTCTCATGATTTTTAGTTATACAGTTACTTTAAGACTCAGGTATTCAGAATCCCTTGTGTTTCAGTTTCATAGTATATTCTATGATATGTTAAATGTACATTATGCCCCATATCTCAGCTATTTTACATGTCGAGCATTCAATGTACTGATGCCACTCAATGCTGCATCATTTTAAGATATAGATCTAGGTATACAGGTTTGTGATCAGGTGCGACCTAAAGTTCATCATCTTCAAATATAGGTGAGTCTCCTTATTTGTTGGAGGTCTAGTCTAGAGTTGTTTATTTCAGCCTCAGTTATTAAGGTATTCTGGGATCTTGTTCTGATAGACATTGTTTCTTTCATTAGAGGCTTCATAGCAGTATGGTTATTAGATTCTGGTGTCATTCTGTTTTCTTTTGACGTTACATTAGTGGCTATGGAACTATATTTTCTTATTGTTATTATTTAACAAAAAAAACTATATTTCCTTTAAAAGGTGTCTTCATGATCTACTTGTGACTTCAACAATTATGTTTTAAGGTGGTTTTCAAGGGGAAGCAATGGTATCGGGTGCTGGTCACGTCCAGGGTCTAGGCTTGGGTTGTGATAGCATGTAACTATATGCACTTAGGGTTATAAATATGCACTCAGTCTCCTGCACTACCATCTTATCTCATCTGAGCTCATGAGCGGTTTGTCTACATATGATGCTTCCACAGCTATATGAGTTATTGACAATAAGAACAATCGATTATGTCAAATAAATTCAATTATGTTTAATCTAAATCTATCAAACATGTATTAACACCTCGAGCACATGCAAATTTTCTTTTATCACATCCTAAACCATTCTTCCCAGTATATATAGTAAGATATTATGGCATAGGCTAATGTATGCAACCATTAATCCTTTTAAGTAAGAACAAAAGGAAGTTTGATGTGCAACAACCCTAGTAACAAGAAATTGCACGAAAGCCTTACGAACTTTACAATTTCATTGGGTTTAACGACCTAAGTAGAGGATTTATTTACTCATATTGATAATAAAAGAAAATAAATATAAATTATAAGAATGCATTAATTAACTTACAACGAATATTGAAAGCTTGAATAATGTTGATGAACTAAGAAAACTTGAACTACAAGAACTAACTATACTATAACCTAAGTAAAAATGTCTATACCTATAAATAGTATTTATAATGGTCCAAGAAAGTAGAATACTAAAATAACAAGGTAAGGTCTGTTGAAAAGCTTTGTGGTCCACTTCACGGTCGTCGATCAGTTCACAGTTCATGGAGTCAATGTCGTACCGCCATCGATTGCTTTTTATGTTTTACTAGAGTTGTTTCATGGAGTGCTTCTGCAGTCGTGAAGTCATTTCATGGACCATCTTCTTCTGTTCGGAGGTTGGCCTTCTTGGTCGTCATCTTCCAATCCAGCCTTCAACTTAGTTTGCGACCGTGCTTTGCTCCATATTGTGACCTTCCTATGCAGAATCCTGGATACATGTCCTTTGAATCTGTCCACTCTCTGCTCTACGCTCTGTCAATTAATCTGCAGTCAAGAATACTATCGTAAATCACCTAAAATCCAGCAATTTGCCCTGCTTTTTACTTTTGGATATTTCGACATCACATTCCTACAAAATCATAAACTAACATAAAAATACAAGAAATCATAGTAAAACTAGTCTAAGAGCAATCAAAACAATAAGAAAAGGATTTAGAATATGTGTTGATTTCTAGGCACAAATAGAAAAATGGCAAGTGTATAAGTAGTTACATCTTCCATTCTATATATTGAGCTCTGTACAAATATTGGAAATACACAAAAAAAAACATTGGAAATTATCCTTTCTTTATTCTTATCCAGACCCTAGCCCCTCATCTAAGTTTCCCAAATTTGTTCAAATGAGTTTGGTCTTTTCCTTTAATTTTGGAAAATTTCGAGTTAAGTTTTAGATATTTGGAGTAATATTTCTTATATATTTCTCCTAATTATTCATGAAATGTTTCTTCATATGAGTATATTTTGAAGCAATTGGTGGATTTAGTTATTACTTTGATTCAATGGAAATGGATTTTGTGGTTTGAAAATTTAATAGCATTTGGTGGGGATGTGGGGTGATAAGATGTAAAAATATTTTGTGGTTTAAAGTAATATAATGAATATTTTTTTGAATGACATTATGATTGTTATATCTTTACTTATAGCTTTTACTGAGTTGCATAAAATAAGGTTAAAAGTAATATAATGGATTTTTTAACGGAAAAGGGTCAAAATGCTTTTAAACTATGTAAAATTGAGAAAAATATCCTTTATTAATAGTTTGGCCTAAAAATGCCCCTATCGTTAATAGTTTAGTCCAAAAATGTCTCTAGCGCTAATAGTTTGATCCAGAAACTAAAGTATCAAATGCTACCTAGGATTCATCATCCCTCTTTTCTCATCTTCATAAAATCAACGTACGATTTTCCATCAAGTTTTCATGCAAAAAATTGGACGAAGCTCCTGTCCAGTGCACCTAATGTCCAGTTCGTCCAGTGATATGCTAATCTAATTACACTTGTCCATTTTCTAATCTAATGGTCTATAATCACTTAACTGAAATATCCCCTCTAAACCATGGTTAAACCCGTTTGTTTTCTATTATATCCTTTTTTTATTGATAACATAATATATGCAGGAGTTTTTTTCTTTATTGTCAATAATAAATATTTTTAAATTATAATTTAAAATTAATTTACAATATAGTTAGATAATCTTTTAGGAATTTCTTATAAAATTTACCTCTATTTTTATTAATTAATTTTATATTATGTGCATTGAAATATGTTTATAAAGATATATTACCTGTTATTCTCACTTGTATGAATAGATAATAAATTTTCAATTATTATTATAAAATTAACTTCTATATTCTGCTCATTTATTACATTATAGGATGTTATTAAATTATATACTCAACTAGTACTTCTCATTTTACTTGGCTCATGTTGACTTGGTACACCCCTAAGAAAACTTTAATTATGGATGTATTTTACTAAATTAACCTTATAAATGATGCTTTGAAACTCTAAATTTGACTATTATTATTTTATATAGTTAGTATTAAATACTAAAGTAGAAAGGGAAAAATATAACGATTCTCTTGATTTCATAAATTAGACAAGTAAATTGAAACAAATATTTTTAGTATAGGGGCCTATTAAAACGAAATGGAGAAAGTATTTGTTTTCTAGGCTGTTTTTTCCAACAATTCATAAAAAAAACTAGGATTCCATGAAATGTAAAACAAATTTGGAATAAGCAATAATTCAAATCATTTCCAATCAGAATAAAATTCCCAACAAGACTGCCTACGTATAAATTTTAATTACCAATAAGGTACAGATTAAATAGATAACTAATGGGCTTAACCGTGGTATATGAGGTATTTTCAGTTATTTCAGTTAAATGATCATTGATCATTAAATTTAAAAACAGATACATGTAATTAGATAAGCCTAGCACTGGACGAATCGGACACTAGATGCACTGGAGGGGAGTCGCCCCCCCAAAAAATTCTTTGAAAGATTTTTCTGCGGGAACTCTTCGAAAAATTGCAGGATTATTTGGTCTAATAAGGTTGTGAACAGATCCCAATTCTGAGTCAAGCTTGGAAGTATAGACGAGTGTTGCAATATATATAGCCTCTTTTTATTTGAGTTAATAACTACTTTATGCTCAATGCTCCTATATACATCACTGATTTGCTATCTACCAAATAAGTCATCAAATAGCGTTCATGTGATCTTCATTATCATGTCATTAGCTCCAATTTTGACACAGCCCTTCCTTGTGATTATTTTAGCAAATTCAACTTCTTATAACATCAATGGAATGTCTGATACGAGTAACTACTGTAAACTTCTCAATATTATTATCCATTTGCAAGTCTCAACAGAAATGTCATTTTCCTCTTTGGTGAAGACAACCATATGTCTAGAAATAGAAAGTCGAAGTCGAACATAGACATATATTGTTCAAAACAAGGAATGCAATTTCATCATACACAGAGGCTGCCATTTAAATAAATATTCTCCAAGAGACGAGCTGTACGTGACATTGTTTCCATTTTGGACTATTGCAAAATAATTGACATTACACTGCTAGTAAGTTTTTATACGACTTTTATTGTTTCCAATTATCCGAATATGTATACTATTCTTCAAATTAAGTTTTAACGTTAATGCAACTATTATCTATCAAACTAACTTCACGACTACTTTTTAAGCATATTTTTTTCATTGCACCAATATAATACAACAGTATCAAATCAAACAACATAAAAGAGGTTGTACTGTTTTTCTTCTATATTACAGGCTCACGGCCATCAAGCATTGAATCTTGAAATTACAATAGCAAGAGTAACTTGTAAGAATATTTAATTTCACGGGGTATAGATAACCATGTAAGGTATCAAATGCTACCTAGGATTCATCATCCTTAGTCTCTGCCTTCATGAGATTAATTTACGATTTTCCATATTGTTTTCTTTCAGAAAAAACCTCCAAAGATTTTCCTACATGAATTCTTCGGAAAATTGGAGGATTATTTGGTCCAATGAAGCTGTGTGCAGGTCCCAATTCGGAGTTGAGGTTAAAGAGATAGAATGTTGCAAGAGATAGCCTCTCTTCTTTTGAGTTTACAACTGCTCTGTGCTCAATGCTTCTATAAATACCATTGCTCAATATCTGTGCGCCAAGTCAAATGACATACGCAAACAGTATTATTGATATCAGAAAATGAGTTCTTTCTTACAAAAATAAGATTATATAGCATCTAACTAACTTGCAAATAAATGGAATAATAATATTCATTCATCTATTTGATCCACTTGTCTTCAGTTAATTCTAATTTCAATAACCTTTAACTTGTTCTAAGCTAGCAAGTTTAACCTAATTGGCAATATGATAATAAAATCGAAGAATAAGCTAGTAGGAGAATAATAATAATAATAATAATACTGACAATGAAAACTAGACAACACTCGACTACCTACACCTTCTACCCGAATCCTCGACCTCAATATCCTCCCATCTAGGGTCATGTCCTCAAATAAAGCATTTCAGTTACTCAACAAGGAAATTCTCAATAATATATTTACCTCCATCATATCGCCAATATTCACAATCAAAGCATTTTGAAGGGGCTTTACGGGTACCCAAATATCATCTTTTCGGACTTGGAGACCTTCAGTTTCGTTCAGCTGGAGAAGGATGGTGAGGGTATCAGTATCAGAATGAGGGCTTAATCCAATTGTCCTGTCTGGCTCGGGGCAAGGAGGATAATAATTCATCCTTATTATCTGCATACCATTATTGAATAAATCTCTCATTTCCTTTTCATCCAGCCTTAAAGCCTTTGCCATTTGACACAGGATGCTTATTGCTAGGCTCTTGAATTCTTTGCTGTGTTCTTCAATGATGTCCCTACATTACATTACCAATTATATCATACAAATTAGCGTTAAAAGATGATGAGATCTAGTGAAGATCCAAGTCACAATAAGTGTGTTTCTTAGGTTTGAATCTTAATTATTCAAATCTCAAACATTATAGAGGGGATTTTTTGCCGATAATTACAACCACCTAATGTGCCTGAATTGATCTAAATGATCAACATCTATAACAAAGTTTAATGCGCCTGCATAGATCTAAATTATTAACATCTATAATAAAGTCTTAATATTGTTAAGATGACCATAAAGAATATGTACAAAGAAGACATTTTCACCACTTTTACCTAAGTGAGACGGGAAGCTTAGGAAATAAGTGAGGTCTTCTCAAATTGGCAGGGAGAGTGGTCATGTAAAACAAGTCACCCCAGTCTCACGTTTGGTCTGCAGTATAAACAAAATCTTGCCCATATCGTTCACCTTGGATCCTACCCCGACTCCCATCCCGGGACCTGACCCTGACTTCTGACCCGAGACCTAAGTCGAGGTTTGGGCAGGGAGACGTGACCAAAGTCAAGGTCGGGATCCGAGTCAAATTTAAAGTCGGAGGTTGGGAGTCGGGTCGAGATTGAACCTCGATTCTCATCTCGAAGTTGGATCACGAGTTGGTGTCGAGAGTTGTTCTTGGATCGAGTTTAGGGTCGGGTTGAGTTTCTAGTCTTGAGTCTAGGCCAGGATTTCGGATCCAGGTCAGGTTTGGGAGTCGGGTCTTGAGACGAGGTCGAATCTCGAGTCTTGTGTCTTGGATCAGGGTTGAGAGTCGGGTCTTAGATCAGGAGTATGGTGTCGGGGATAGGAGTTGGGTCTTGAATCGAGGTCAAGAGTTGGGTCCCGAGTCAAAAATCGAGAGTTAGGATCAGGAGTCGGATCCAGAGTTAGTGTCAGGACTCAGGTTAGGGTGGAAAGTTGGGGTGTGAGGTTGGAAGATAGTTCTGGAAAGTGTTTTCCTTACTTTTTGAAAGGAAGTTATTTTCCTTAAATTTGAGGAAAATAAGTTCACTTGGGAAACATTTTCCAAAATATTTAAGGCAACCAAACATGAAAAAATTGAAAAATATTTTCCTTCATGCCAAACACACTCCAAATGCACACATAGATGTAGAGCTTTTTTGTCAAAGATTTTGTACTTAGTTCCTATACTGAGCTTCTGTTTTTTAGTGGAGTTCTAATCCTCGTGACACCCTTCCTAAAAGATGGTTGTGAGATGGGTGCTTTTAGCTTGTTTTGGTTTTTTTTAATTTTGTCAATGATAATATTCACAATTGTTATAATGTTACCAAGTGTAAATTGATAATTAAGTTAATCACTATCACTTTTATGAGTACCTTAGAATGTTAATGAATCTTAAATTAGAATTTAGAAAATATTTAATTAATTACAATAACTTAACCTGAATTGTTTTTCATAGTCTACAGGAAATAACGTGCAACACATGTTTATAGAGATTAGTATTATATTAAAAGTACGAAGGTCCATAGAAATATTGATTAAACTATTTACCCTTTATTAAAAAAAAAAACATCAATGAATTATCATATTCTTTACTTGGTTTTGGAGACGAAGGTCTATATCCTTCTCAATGTACATTAATTTTTTGTTAATACAAAGAATTGGTAGTACCTTAACCCCCTCCCCTCCTCTCCCTCCAAATCATTGGTGGACTTTCTTTATAAAAAAACAAATTGAAATTTCCTTCAAATAAATCGTAGTTTAAAACTCCAAATTACATGGCTAAGCGCCTATTAAGTTTTCTATGCTCAGCGAGAAAGTAAAAATAAAAAATTCAACAAGATTATTTTTTCACTCTGAAAAATAACTTTTACAACTTCAATTAAGGGTGCGCAACTATCGATTCGATTTTGTGTATTATGGGTCTGGTTTAACAATTTTTGATTTTATAAATATGCTAAACCAATAACTAAACCGATAAGATATTTATTATCGATTTTTGATTTATCGATTTTTTATCCTCAACGGTTCAATTTTTTATCTAACCGATAAGAAAATGCTCCTCTAATTTATTTATTTTTTTCTTTCTTTTCGTATTTTCATCTATCCATATATACATTACCTTCGTGCATCAAATACATTATTACTTTAAAAAAACTTGTTTGTTTTTTTTTGGTTAAGTAACAAACTTGAATGAACCCCAACAAGTCAACGACTTTAGAAAGAGAACAACAACTATAAAAATACATGAGGGTTTAGGACAAGAGTATTATACAAGATACTTAAATTATTACTTTAATTAGCAATATACTTTAGAAAAATTATTTTATTTGAAAGTATTATATAACTAGCTAGGGATAAAAATATAATTTTAATTTAATCTTATTGGATTATCGATTTAACTGTTAACTAAACCCTTAAAATCGAAAATCGAATCTATAGCCCAATAAAAAGAATTTACAAGAGCATTTAAAAACTATTAACCCAATAACCTGATATCAATTTGTCACACCCCTTTTTTTGCGCAGAAGCGAAGGGTTTTTTCAATTAAAATAACGGTATTGAATACGGATTATATTTTATTTATTCAGAGTCGCCACTTGGAATTGAGTTACGGTGTTCCAAATTCACCTTTTTGAATCCTTAGTCAAAATGAAATGACTCTTTATTTTGGTCTGCAAAAACAAAAGATCAGGTAAGGAACTCCATTGACCGAGGGGAAGGTATGAGGCACCCCTCGAGTCCCATGATTCTAGCACAGTCGCTTTTATCGACTTATACTCGGCTTTAAACTATTTTGGATAAATTGTATTACAGGCCATGATTCTGCTCATTTTTATTGTTGAGCTTTTATTGGTCTCGACCTATATGCATAACCGCATTCTCGATCTTGATTTACACCAGCTTAGAAGCATAACTGCTTTCTTTGCCAAGTGCATCGCACCTAATAATTTCTGTCTATATGTCGTTTGAATTAGTGAAAATGAATTAGTAGAACAAATTGGTCAAAGTGTGTAACCGCATCCTTGAATTTCTTTTAAATGCCTCAAAACAAGATCCGTAATTGCATTTTTAATTGAAACTAGATTTTAAAGTATCCAAACTCACCTAACGTTATTATTAACAAGATTAAGCATGTTGTTAATAGGGGCGGAGTTACGGCGTATTACGGGGATTCGGACGAACCCAGTAGCTTTTGTGTAGACCCTGTATTTGTATTAGAAAATCCGCTCAATAATATATACAATTAACCTACGAACCCATAACAAAATCTACGTTGACGGCATAGGAAGACGATAAGGCTTTCCATGAGTGTGAGATTTTGGGTTCGAACCCAGATGTTAACTTATTTTATTTGTTTTTCATTCAGATTTCTTTTAATATATACTTGCATTGAAATGGGTTTTCTTCACTCATTCCATGTACACGTTTTATAGATGCAATTCTACAACTAAAAGAAGTTCTTTTAAAAAAAAAAAACACTCCACTCTAAAATAAAAGAGACAGACAAACAACAAACTCAAAATCAAATTTCTATAAAAGACCTAAAATCTATTTGATCTTCTTCTTTTTCTTCTTCAAAAGCTACAAAATTCTTTGTCTACCCGCCACCCACGCCTCTCAGAGTCCAAATCTCATGACTGATACGCTCAGGAGACTCTTTCAGTCTTTCTCCCCTCTTCCTACTTTTTATTTTCAATTTGTTTACCTATTATAATGAATAATATATATTCAAAAATTGATTTTATTTTTTTATTCTAGAGTTGTCCCATATTATTCTTTTATATTTATTTATTTTTATTGTTTTGCTTCCCAAAATTTTAACTCATAACTCACGACAAGCCGACAAGTATGTCGTCCTTTCATATTTATGATTTTCTTATAATGTAATTTCTTTTTTATAATTTGCAATCTTTATATGCGTTGACAATGAAAAATAGGCACAAACAAGTAATGGCCTTTTCCTCTGTGAAGTTTCTTAAAAATGACTCGCAACGTAGAATTGGTGATGACTTGTTGAATAATTATTTAGTTTGTTAAATAGAAGATGAAGTATTTGAAAGTATACCTAATGATATGATCATTAATCGTTTTCAAAACATGACAATTCGTCGAGTGCAGTTGTAATTGTTAGGATATACTATTAATCATGTAGTTTATGTTTTCATCCCATGTAAAGATTATGATTTTGTTTATTCGATTTAATAAAGTTTTACTTGAATAGATCATTGTAATATGTGTCCTTTGCTTAAATAGTAGACGAGTTAATGTATGGAGTTATTTAACTCATACACGAAAGATTAAAATTATCGGTCCTTATAAGCAATAAACTAATGTTCACAATCAGAGATGAAGTAGGACAAACATCTTGATGATTGTAGCACAAGATTAAATATAATTTGATCTTGATTATGGGAATGGTTCAATTCCAACTTCTTGTGCTAATATGCTTATTGTGCGTATTGAACGGACAAAGTAGAGTTGTTTGTTTATGTTCTGAAAATTAATAAAACAACTTCTCTAGTCCATTAAATGTACTTATACTCTTAATCTTGATATAATTATTATGATCGGTGTAATTTATTTATTATCTTGATCTGTTAATAAGTGAGACTCTATCATGGGTCAACAAATTCCTAATAGATTGGATATTAACAAAACACATTAGTGAAATAATAATTAGTTGATAGCACCATGTCTCGGACGTGAGATAGATGACACCCCTTTATGGTTGCTCAAGTTTTCATGTGAAAAAACCTGCAGGTGGATTTTATATCCATCACGTGATATATGTTTAAGCATCATAATAAAGGATTAAATTAATCAATGGATTAAATTTTTAGAGATTAAATTTAATTGATTGTTGTCAATAATTCTAACAGTGGGAGTTAAATAAGATTTAATGGTAGTTTTTAAAATAAATAAAGGAGTGCAATTATGAATTTTAAGTAGAATAATTCGTAATTTATTATGATAGGATTAATTCAATCAATTCCGAATTAATCTCATAATTGAAAGCCTCAAATTAATAAATTTGTGGTCCTTACTATACCTTATTAATTAATGAATTTTGAATAGAAAAAGGAGTATTTTAGAAGTAGTAAAACTAATTGATTTTTACTGATCTTCTAAATAGATAAATATACGTTTTATTTTTTAAATGGGATAACTCACACAACAGAAAATAAACAGGCGTGCTTGGAGAGAAAGTGGCTCTTTCACACTTGCAACTTCTGTTGAGAAACATGGATATAAGGAGCAGAGGCTTCTCCTTCAAAACTCACTTTTTTCTGAAAACAAAACTTCACTTGCCCACACAAGTATGCATTGAGAGATTAGTAAGGTTATAGTAGAAGGCTGCAGCTCTGGATCGTAGTGGAACATTTGTACGAAAACTTCAAGAGGTTAGTGTTTTTCCAATCTCGTTTGAATAATGTCATCTAGCTTTATGTAAATTTATGTGATCCATGTATACATTCATGCTTCCTCTGTGTATGATGTCTATTCTATCAGTAATGATAATATTTAAAATATTTATGTAGTGTTAAATGATTCGTTGTTTTTAAAAATATATTAAATATCGATACTCATTCGTTAGTTTGGCTGTTATTATATATTAGCTTAGGATCATCGTTCCGTTTTAAATTTCAGAACCCCAAGCTTCAAATCTTGACTTCGCCTCTGATTGTTAATGGTCAAATTACTCTCTTTTCACTGTTCATATTCATGCAAACTATTCAAATGATAAGAGTTTGAAATCTCAAACGAAGAAAATATTATTTCATGTCCAAGTTCAAGAGTATCTTACAAAATCATCGAACTATGAGAAATTATCTAGTAAAGTCATTGAACTTTTCTTTGTATCAATAAAATCACTCAACTTAAGGCTGTTACTCCCTCCGTTCCATTTTACTTGACTTTTTTTCTAAATATGTTTGTTTCAAATTAGTTGTCCATTTTTGCAAATCAAGAGTATTTATTTACTTTTCTCCCATATTACTCTCAGTATTAAATAACTAAAAAAAATAATAATAGTTAGATTTAGAGTACCAAAACATCATTAATAAGGTTAATTTTGTAAAATACACTTCTAATTAATGTTTTCTTAATAGGTGTGCCAAGTCAAAAGAGGTCAAATATTTTGGAACGGATGGAGTAGTTTCTAAAATCACTCAACTATATTTATCATTAAAAAAAATAACATGATAAAATAAATAATTTTATGTCATGTAAGCATGAATCCCACATTAAAGAATCTATTCCTTATTATTATCATTTGATAAGATTGTTTGAAAATTAACAAATTTTTGATTCTTTTCACCAATTTTGGATTTTTCATACTTATAAGAAAAAAAAAAATTGAGATCATATTTATACCATCAACCAAGCATAATATAAATTTTCTTACAAACTTAATCGTGAATACTATTTACCTAAACTTGGCTTTCTTTCGTAAAAAAATACCAAATCTGCTCTGAAACTAAGTAGGTGTTTGGCCATGAAAATTGGGGTTGAAGTTGGAGTTGTGTTTGATCATGAATATAAGTTGGAATTGTGTTTGACCATGAATATAAATTAGAGTTGTTTTTGACTTTTTGTGAGAAAAGTGAAAACAAGTTTCACTTGTTTTCACTTTTTCAAATACAATTCTAAATTGAATTTGGAATTCTTATGGCCAAACAATACAATTTTCACTAAAGTGAAAAAAAATTCCAAAAAAAAATAAAAAAAATTCATGGCCAAACACCTCCTAAGCTCGGAAAACAAAGCAAATATTCAACTAGGAAAACGAGCGTACAACAGTAGTAATGTATGTGCTCTTGCTAATATTTTTTTCAAGAATATACTTATTGTGACTGCTAATTCTTTTTTCAAGAATATACCAATCTGCAAACCTGAATTGCTGCTCCCTGAATACCAATTCTCATAAGTACATGGTTTACTTCTATAACCTATAATAACCACAGCAACAACAATAACAATAATGACAATATATTCAGTATAGTCTCACAAAGTGGGATCTGGAGATGGTAGAGTGTACGCAGACCTTACCTCCACTATGTCTCATCTAACTTGGTATTATTTTATTCCACCGCTCAAATAAAACAAACTAATTCAGATGTTATACTTTCAAGATATGATCCTAGAATAATTTATTCCGTAAACTTGACCTTATTGATGTTGAGTCATATATGTCTAATCAACTTTTATACGTAAGATGAGGTTTAATTAATAGCCGATCCTGAAAAACGTTGACTATTCTTTCAAATAAATTTCTTCTAGCAGAGAATGAACACAAAAAAAAAACGTGAAATTTTATTCTACACGAAAGTAATCACTTATCTAAAGGGTGGATAGAAAAAGAAAAAAAAAAGGTGGATAGAGTTTGGACATAGTTTCAAAATTTATTTCTTCTAGCAGTGGTAGTACTCTATATATATAATTATTCAAAAATTTAATTAAGAACTCGCATAAAATTGCATCAGATTATGGAGATATGAACTTAGAAATTTAAATGTCTTAAGACTTGAATAACAATAGATTCTTTAATGGTGGGTTCATGTTTACATGGCATAAAAAATTAATTTATTTTGCCATGTCATTTTTTAATGATAAATGTAATTAAGTGATTTTAGAAAATAATATCTTAAGTTGAGTGATTTTACTGATACAAAGCAAAGTTCAATGACTTTTTGCTAGATAATTTCTCATAGTTCAATGACTTTTTGAGATATTAACTCTCAAGTTCAATATATATGCTTTTTTTTATTCTTAATAAACATATAAATCACTTCAAAAGGCAGTTAAAATGCGTAAAAGTTTCATCCCTTTGATCCTACTAGTAATTCAAAAGTTAATTATATCATCACAAAGATCCAGTCTTTATAAAATTAATATAAAAAATTGTTAACTTAGTGACAAAACTTACGATTAAAACATGGTAGAAGAAGCATTGTTTTAGAAAACAACGAACCAGAAATCTTAAACAAACAGACTAGTTAGATCACTTATCTAAAGGGTGGATAGAGTTTGAACATAATTTGAAAATTTATTTCTTCTAGCAGTGGTAGTACGATAAATATATATAATTATTCAAGAAATTAATTAAGAACTCGCATAAAATTGCTTCAGATTATGGAGATATGAACTTAGAAATTTAAATGTCTTAAGACTTGAACAACAATAGATTCTTTAATGGTGGGTTTATGATTACATGTAGAGATAGCAATGGGGCGGGGGCGGGGCAAACCCGCATACAACCCGCAAAGATTTTGCCCCGTCCCGCATAGCTAATTTTTTATTTTTACCCCGCTCCGTCCCGCATAAACCCGCCCTGCATAATTTCCTTTTAAAAAAAAAATTTGCATTCTAGGTTAATTTTTATTTGGTTTTGTAAGTTTTGGTTTTTCTTTTATTGGATTAATGGGTTAATTTAAGTTATGGGGGTTAGATTTGATACTCCGTTTTCTGATGTTCATATTTCAGTTAACTTCAATACACAGAATTTAACGTAAGTTTTAAGATTTTGCAGAATCCTATGGGTTTTCCAGTTAGTTAGTAATCTTGGTATTTGTATTGTCTTTGTAGGATTTTATCAACTAATGTTGTAATTTAATTTAATTTGTGTTTTTTAGCTTTTGTTTTGTTTACACCCATATAAACCCGCAATCCGCCCCGTACCGCACCGCATATTTAGCATAACTACTTCAACCCGCCCCGCCCCGCCCAACCCCATTGATATCCCTACTTACATGGCATAAAAAATTAATTTATTTTGTCATGTCATTTTTTAATGATAAATGTAGTGAAGTGATTTTAGAAAATAATAACTATCAGTTGAGTGATTTTATTGATACAAAACAAAGTTTAAAGATTTTGCTAAATAACTTCTCATAGTTCAATAACCTTTTGAGATATTAACTCTCAAATTCAATATATATTCATTTTTTTTATTCTAAATAAACATATAAATCACTGCAAAAGGCAGTTAAATGCATAAGCGTTTCATCCTTTTAATCCTACTGGTAATTCAAAAGTTAATTATATCATCACAAAGATCCAGTCTTTATAAAATCAGCAAAAGGCCAAATATACCCCCAAACTTTCAAAAATAATATGCAAATACCCTTCGTTATACTTTTAGACTGTCAATATCCTTACCGTCATACTTTTGGGCCATATATACCCCCTGAACTTTCAAAAAGGTATGCCAACACCCTTCGTTATACTTTTAGCTTGTCAATGCTCTTAGAGTCATACTTTTAGGCCATATCTACCCCTATGTTACTGGATAGACACGTAGCATTATCTCAGTGCATCGGATGAATTAACAATAAATTCCTGTTAATAGTACCAGCCAAAAGTTGAGGATAGTTGATGTTCTTAAGCACCAAATTGAAAATCGAAAGCTATAATTTGGTTAATTTTCAAAAATATGATTTTCATTCTACTTTCACCTGCTATACAATCTACAAAAGATGTTTTATCATGACTTAATAAACAAGAAGATGTTGATTCCTTCAATTCTCGTGTAATGAATAAGTTGAACTGCAACATAAAGATACTGAGAGGAGCAATGAATTGTGTATGTCTCCATCAGCTACATCTTTCTTGGATGGAGGGTGAGTGAGATGAAGAACGAAAGCGTGAGGGTCTGATAGAAAGAATCGCGGGTTAAATTTTTATCCGGATCTAATTTGGGTAAAATAATATGATATTGGCGGGTTTTTAAATTTGAGCATTTTACATAACTATACAATCTTAAAAAGCATACTGTAGAATTTTAGCATTATTCTCAAAATTATAGTAATAGTTAGACAATAATTATAGATTTAGCCAAATCTATCCTAAATAAATTCTCATTTATTCTAAATCAATTCATTAGAAAAAAGGAAACCGTTTTTCATTAATGAGGAAAATTAATGTAGTTGGGCAATTGTTTTTTTACTTCTTTCCCTTTTTATTACCTCTTTTTTTTTTCATTTCTATATTGACAAAATAATTGTGTTATTTTTTTTGCAATTCAAGTTTGAATAATTATTTCATTTTAAAATATATGTGATAATTATATTACCAGTATATCCTTAATATTGTATAAATGTAAATTTTATGTTTAAAATAGTACTGCAAATATATTATTAAAATTATAATATATAAAATTAATATATATATATATATATATATAAAATATAATTAATATAATATATAAAATTAATATATATATATATATATATATAAAATATAATTAATATAATATATAAAATTAATATATATATTTTATTTATTTATCTGTATATTATATTTATACAATTTATATTTTGATAAAGTGTATATTTACCATGTATGATAAATGAGAAAAAATTGATTGAATAAGATGAAAAATATAAATATAGTATTAAAAATTCAATTTAAGATACTAAAAGTATATTTTTATATTATATCAAATGTATTGTATAAAAAATTATATCTGGTATGCTTATATAAGATATTTCTATTGTATAAAATATTTAATATTAAAAAAATATATTTGACATATGATAAAAATACATTTTTATTATGTCAAATATATAGAATAAAAAACTAAAAGATAAGAATGAAAAAAAAAAAAAGTAAATATGTGAGAATAAGGAAATTGGTATCATATATAGGAGAGAGAAATTAGAATAGAAAGAAAGAATGTTGATTCTTAATTTGTGGAACCTCATTTAATATATTTACTTAATAATAAATGTGCAGATTTTTGTAGATGTGCTAAAAATGATATAAATTATGCTAATTATGAAAAGATGTAAAAGTTATGTCACTTCTGCAATTAATTATAGTAAATATGTAGTACAATGTAAAAATCTCTTTAAATTTTAGGTAATATAAAAGGAAATGGGCGGGTATATGCACTGAGATAATGTCACGTGTCTATCCAGGTAACTTAAGGGTATATATGACCCAAAAGTATGATGGTAAGGGCATTGACAGACTAAAAGTATAACGAAGGATATTTTCATACCATTTTTGAAAGTTCGGGGTATATATGGCCCATAGTGTGCCGGTAAGGGCATTGACAAACTAAAAGTACAAAAGTTCGGAGGTATATTTGGTCTTTTTCGGTTATAAAAAATTGTAAACTTAGCGACAAAACTTGCGATTGAAACATGGTAGAAGAAGCATTGTTTTTGAAAACAAACAACCAGAAATCTTCAACAAACAGACTAGTTAGATCCAAAATCGTCAAGACATTCATCAATAACGTAATCAGATTCATATAGATTTATCAAAAACACCATACTTATATTCAGTTATGAAGAGTAAGGTAAGTAATGGACCTTAGAGAGATTTAATCGTAGCTTTTTATTCCAAACTGGCTCCACCGAGATTGGAGCTACGAACAGAGACCTCAACTCGCCGAAAAATCGAAAAGAGCTCGAAACAAACTATGGTGAAGACGGAGAAGTAATGGAGATGGAGGATTTGCCAATCGAGAGCTTCCTACTCCCTTTTTTGTGTGCTTAAATTCCCTCCCCTCTCTCGTATTCTCTCTGCCTCCCTTTATATATAGAAATAGATCTAGGTGTGTAGTAATAGTGTGTGAAGTAGTGAGCAAGGAATTAAATGCGAGTGTGTGCTGGTGAGTGTGTAGGTGCATGTTATGAATTGTGCAGGTGAGGTAATCCAAATGTGTGGAAGGTGTGAGTAGATTAGGATAAGGTTTGTTATTTTGGGATAGCGTGGAATATTGAGAGGTGGCAAATGGTGATTGGGTATATTATATTTTTAATTTTCTTATTAAAGAGCGTAAATAAAAATACTAAAAGTTAAGAATATACTACTAGTTAATTATTTGATTTTTAAATACGAAACTTAAAATATCTTTAAGAATATACTACTAGTTAATTATTTCATTTTTAAATACGAAATTTAAAATATCATTTATAAAATACTAATTTACTAACTTAAAAGAGGATTATTTCTGTGAGATTTTCTCTTCCTTTTGACAAATAAAAATAAAATTTACATCGTAAAGATACTATTCCCCTTTTTGGGTGGTTTTCAATTTTCTCAAGTAAAAATCTACAAAATAAATATTTCAAGCTAAAAATATATTAAGATTCGGAGAGAGTCAAATTATGTCTCTACACAATTAACCAACAACATTTTGGTCAGCTCGATTTATCGGTCAAACTAATTTTTGCACACCCTTAACTGCAGTATATTTATTCAAAGCATTTGTATTTTTCTTTTTTCAATACATCAACTTTTCTATATTATAGAAAGGCAGTGGAGTACGCAGAACTTTTAGTAAGCAGTGTCGATATTTATAAAAGAAAGGATAAAAATTTACTTATCATTTTTTCAAGTAAGATATATCCTTGATTCATTGGTTTAGCATAGTTTTTAGTTAGAAGAAGTCTTGGGTTCAATACTACTTAACCACAATTTTAAAGCAAATTTTGCAAAAAATACATAAATATTGCACAAAAAAGCATTAGCTGAGGTTTGAACCCCCAACCTCAATGACTAAAGGAGAGCTTTACACCAACACGCTAAGAGCAATATTCTGCCTAGTACTGTCATTTCAATTAATATACCTATTTAGGCATAATATTAATATATATACTTAGGAATATTTTCCGACGAAGCAGTGTCGCTTGACACCCCTTTGATCAAGGTGGGTCCGCCCCTGTAGAAAGGATGGTTTCGACATGTGTGCTACATGTCCAAAAAAATTTATACTAAGGATATTTTGGTCATTTCACTTGTCGCACCCCATTGTTCTCGCAAAAAACGGGATTCAACATGACAACTCTATTTAGGACCGTTTAAAGAGATAAGAGTCGTCACCTAACGAATTAAGGTGTGTTAGGGCACCATTCGAGACTTAATTGCGAATTTATTTTAATTATTTAGTCTACATCAACTAGAAATTCGTGTAAGGGTTCAGGTTACCTCGAAAGGAAGGTGTTAGACACCTTTCGAGGTCCGCAAATGTGAGTCCAGGCCGAACTCATATATTACGTGATAAACGAATGTCAATTGATTTTTATAAAATACCTAAGTGATTAAGCATGCATAATTTATTTTAATTATTCTAGATAAATAAAAATAGGTAAGTAGAGAAAGGTAGCAAGAAAACAACAAAATAACTTGAGTACTAATTTAAGGGCAATTAAGAATACAAGCATTTAATCTAGAAAGAAGAAAAAAGAAATTAAATCTGACAAAAAGGAAAAAAGATTGTAGAAAAAAATAAAATAAGATAAATAATTGTACAACTTGAATATAACTTATTTTTAAGATTAAATATAGCTTTACAAAAAAAATATTAATATAAATATCTAACGAACCAAACAAAGACGTGCAATATTAATAATCAAAAGAAGGAGATACTGAAATAGATGCTTTCAATATGATATTTTAAATATTCAAATAATGCATACAAGGAAATATAGGATAGAAATATTAAAAGAATAAAAGATAGATGAACTAACCTGGCTGCTTCCAAGCAAATAATTAAAGCACTCAAATATAATAACAAATAAAAAATATAATAATCTACACACAAAATTAGGTATTCACGAGCATAAAAAATTATGAAGGTCTGGAGACTTACCTTGTTGGTGAAGAAGTGAATTTACAAGGAATATCTTTGATTATTCTCCTATTTTTAAGATCGCATTATAGTTCCCATGAGTTGTAAAATTTGGCAAAAGAAAGGAAATTATTAGTAAAGTGTATGCCACCTTATTTTGGTGGCAAATATAATGTAAGAGAATAATAATTTAACACCTAACAGTTAAGGTTAAGAAAGTGAGGGAGAGTGAGGGAGAGGAAGAGAGAGAGAGAGAGAGAGAGAGAGAGAGAGAGAGAGAGAGAGTGTAACACCTCGTACGTGTTCGAACCAATTTTTTTACCATAACATTTATGAAATTATTTAAACATGAGATTGATGGGGTATTACACATTTAATTAGTGGGCTTAATTGATCTTGTGTCATTGGGCTCAATTGAGGCCCAAATATTAAACAAAAAGACATGGCCCAATTGGGAAAATGACCCATTCTTGCAAGACCAAGTCAATATATCATTAATGGACCAAGTGTTTGGCTAAGATGACCATTAAAAGGACTATAAAAGGCAACCAAAAATCAGATTTTTATTCATGTTGGACACACATGCCATTTTCTAGAATTTTCCACAATTCCCTCAACTCAAACCCTAAGCTATCATCCTCTTTGGGCAAGATCACTCCTTTGAAAGCTTTGGTAAGTGTTTACTCTCATGGTTTAATATATTATATGCATGGAATATGGTGTATATCATGTTGGTTATGTTGGTGAAGTGTGAGAAGTTTACTATGTCCGAAACAATTTATGTTTGCTTAATCGGTGAAGGTTTTTGCCTTGTAAACTTGAAAATGGACTTGTGGTCTTGAAGGAAGTGAACTTGATGGGTTCAATATTGTCATGTGAGATGTGATTATAGCCTTAACTTGTTTTATTCTTGTACATAATGTTTGGAATTGTTATTGCAAAGTTGTGCATGGATTTGGTGGTGTATTGAAGGAAAAGTGTGGTTTTGGTGATGTTTATGTGCGTTGTGAAACCATGGATGTTCGTTGGCATTTAAGATGATCTAAAATATGTTAAGGGAAGGTTAGTTATGATCATGGACCATTTATTACAAAAAAAGACCCAAAAAAGACCCTTTTTGGCCGAAACGGTGCGCCCTCACAGACGAAGCACCTGCGGGCGCAGGTGACTTCGCAGGTGCCCCTGGATACTGCCAAGGGTCACCTGCGGACGCAGTTCAGCCACCTGCGGGCGAAGGTGGCTTCGCAGGTCAGGCCAGAACCCCGTTTTGGTTGTTTTTGCATCTCCTTGACCCCCCGAAACCCCTATACCCTTTATGGATGCAATTATCAACTTATGGTACCTTTTAAGTGACTATAAAGGAGTATCCCGGAGGTATTTTGAATGGTATAAAATATGGATTGTTTTTAAAGTGTTATTGTGAAAGTTATCGAGTGACTTGACGGAGAAAAGGTAACGTATTGTTAATGAGGAAGTGTAAAGGGTAAACGTGGTGTGAAATGCTATTGATGTATGATGTCTTGGTCAATGTGTAGAATGTGATGATGTTGTTGTCATGGTAATGCAGTGGATTGTATTGTAAAGGACAAAATGACGCTATATAGCAGTCACGTAACTCATTGTTATCTTATGCACTTGTAAGGTAACTAGTTGTTAACGTGAGCTCCATTATGAACTTGTGTTGTAGAGTGATATGTAAGGAAGGAACTGGATTGTTGTATTCACATCTAGGACGGTATATTCATATTGAGATCATAAGGTATGTAAGGTTACTCTTTCTGTATCCTTCTGCAGCATATTGTTCATATTGACATTGTACTTATTCCATTCCGAAATGTCCAAAGGTATCTCATTTCAGGTTGTTACCTATTATTAAGTCACATATTCCTCATTCATTAGTCGTTGTTGTTCATATGTTACATAATGATGGACATGGTTCCAAAGTCCCAATAATATTATGTTCCAAAGCTTCCAATAAGGTTATGACTACAAATATATCAATCCCTCACAAACAAATGTATCAATCTCTCACAAGTGAATATATCAATCTCTCATAAGTGAATGAATCAAACTCTCGCAAGTAAAGGTACGAATCTCTCCAAAAGTAAGAAATAAAGTAATGCATTTATGATTTAATGTTTGAGAACCGGGACGACTCAAAGGGGGCACATAAGCCTAGCTCGAGCGGACCCTAATACTTTTTATATTTACCCACCGATAAGGTGGATGACTACCCACTATAAAGTGGATGACTACCCACTACAAAGTGGATGACTACCCACTACTAAAGTGGATGAATACCCACAAACAAAGTGGATGACTACCCACCGATAAGGTGGATGACTACCCACTACAAAGTGGATGACTACCCACTAACAAAGTGGATGACTACCCACTAATAAGGTGGATGACTACCCACCAACAAGGTGGATGATTATATTATAACCCACCAACAAAATGGATGACTAATAATGATGATGAACATTAAGGCAAGATAAGAAATGAGTGTAATGCACATAGTTCCAAACCTTCAGATTGATGATTTATTCAAATAGAGTATTCTCTTATAATTATTTCCATTAAAGTTCTTATATATTGATGCAGTTTCTTATGAGCCTTACATACTCAGTACATTCTTCGTACTGACCCCCTTGGGGGACTTACCTTACTTGCTGCAGGCACATGTGCTAGTAGACCTCCACAGTAGGTTGCGGATTATCTGCCAGTCATTGGTGAGCTCTAGTTGGTTCGGGGCTTTCCGAGTCCCATGTGTACATTGGTTTTTGGTATTGTATATGTTGTATAAAGTGGGGACTTGGCCCGACTGTAGGTTGGTTATTTATATGTATATTTAGAGGCTTTGTAGACATATGTGGGAAGATGGAAGTAAAAGATGCATGTTCATGTTGACTTGATGGCCCTAACGACCAAGTTTCTTATATAGTAGATATTTGCCATGACTTCCGCCATTGGTATGTTATATTTTATAAGTTACACGAGATAGAATGCCATTCATATAGAGACATGCATATGAAGGTACATGAGTAAAGATTGGTTCTCTCGGGCCTCAACGGCTTCGGGTGCCAGTCCGCCTCAATGGGATATAGGGCGTGACAAAAATAGTATCAGAACAGGTCGTTCTAAGGGTGTCTACAAAGCCGTGTCCGAGTAGAGTCTTGCTTATGGATGTGTTGCGCGCCACATTTATAAGTAGGAGGCTACGGGACATTTAGGAGTTGTTTCTTTTCTTCATTTCTAGATCGTGCAATAGAGTCAATGTTGTTAGTGAAATCGTATATGACCATTGGAATTATTTTTCTTGTTTATAGTAAAAATGCCGGTTACATGACGAGGTAGAGGAAAAGGTAAGCTGGTAGATATGCCTGCCGAAGAAAGAATGAGTAACTCACCACCTGACCAAGCTAGTCAGGGTGGGGCTGACGCTGAAATTGCATCGCAATCTTCTTCTACTTTTCCAGCTCCGGAAGAGTTGAGGGGTAGAGATGTATCGGCAGAACCTCCTATAAATGTCACTAACCAGGATTTAAGAAATGTAGTGCATATGTTGACTCAGCTAGTTGCTGCACAAACTCAAGGACAAGTTGGTCCAATGACAGGGAATGACAGTGAGGCTAGAGTAGCTAGTCGGAGGACGCAGGATTTTCTGAAATTAGACCCTCTCATATTCACTAGGTCAGACCCAAAAGCAGATCCACAGGACTTTGTAGATCGAATTCAAAGGGCTCTAGAGGTTATGCATGTGACTGGTATAGAAACAGTTGAACTTGCGACCTATAGATTGAAAAGTGAAGCTATATTATGGTATGAAGACTGGAAAAGATCAAGGGGTATTGATGTACCTCCAGCGGGTTGGGAGGAATTCAAAACGGCCTTTCTTGATCACTACCTCCCATATGAGATCCGACAGGCACGTGCAGACCAATTTCTAAATCTCCGTCAGGGGGATATGAGAGTTAGAGAATACAGTTTACAGTTTAACTCTTTGGCTCGATATGCTCCGAATGTTGTGTCCACGATGACAGACAGAGTCCATCGATATGTGGACAGATTAGAGCCATATTTGGTAAGGGACTGTACCATTGCTGCTTTGAACAAAGATATGGACATAGCCAGAATACAGGCCTTTGCACAAAAGATGGAGGATCAGAGGCAACGAAGGAGAGTACATGAATTTAAAAGAAGGCTTTCAAAGAGGGCTAGACCTATGAGACAGTTTATGGTGTCTCAAAGAGGATCTGGGCCTCGGAGTTCTTCTCGACCGCCTAGACCATCATTTTCTTCCCCTACAGTAGATACTTCATCACAATTCCGAGGGTCTAGAGGCAGTCATGTGGGGCAGAGCAGTGTGGTGCAAAGTTCACAGACAGTAAAATTTTCTCGTCAGCTGTGTCAGCACTGTAGGAAGTATCATTCAGGTGAATGCTGGTATAGACCCAATGTTTGCTTGCGGTGTGGTATGTCGGGGCATCTGACGGAAGAGTGTCGACAAGGGGACACGGATAGTATGGCACGACCTACGGGATCAGCCGTTGTGGCATCTTCATCTGATGTACAACCTGCTGGTCGTGGTAGAGGTGCTAGAGGAGCAGCTAGTTCCAGTGGAGCCCAGAATCGCACCTATGCACTAGTCGACCGACGGAACTTGGAGATTTCTCCTGATGTGGGTACAGGTATAATATCTGTCTTTTCACAGAATGTATCTGCATTGATTAATTCAGGCTCTACCTTATCATATGTTATTTTATTGCTTGCTGCAAAGTTTGAAAGAACACCAGAATTGTTAGTTAAGCCAATTGAAGTATTTACACTAGTTAGTGAATCTAGTGAAGCGAAAAGAGTATATCATGATTGTATAGTAACTATTTATGGTGGAATGGAGGGATAACGTTAGAGCAACGAGAGGTAAGTTTATTTCCTATCTTAGGGCAAGGAAAATGATCTCTAAGAGGTACATATGTCACTTAGTAAGAGTGAAAGATATTAGTATGGAACCACCAAATCTTTACTTGGTCCGAGGGTAAATGAATTTCCTCGATGTATGAGTTGGTATTGATGTGATGCTAGGGACTCGACCTACTTTTAGTCGGTAACTGAGCAAGGTGAAAGTTACGAATAAATATCCCCTCCTCGGAATTTATGATTTAATTGACTGGTTATGGGGCACTAATCATCCGGTAGGGATTAGAGAAAACAAATGTACCCAAGATAGCCATCTGAACGCGGTGTGGTCGTTATAAATTTTTAGTTATGTCATGCGGCTAACAAATGCACCAGCTGTGTTTATGGGTTTGATAAATAGGGTGTTCAAGCCACTTTTAAATGTGTATGTGACCATGTGTGGTGATGATAGTCAAAATCACAAGAGAATCATGCTAATCATTTTGCAGCAAGTGTTATAGAGCAGTGAAAACTTGGCTAAGATCTACGATGCTTACGGAGATTCATCGTTTTCTTGGGTTGGCCGGCTAGTATGGGAAGTTTGTTGGAGAGTTTATCTTCCATTTCAATACCCTTAATAAGTTAACACAAAACAACCACGTTTTAAGGGAAGGATGCATGTGAGAAGAGTTTCCAAGAGCTGAAAGATAAATTAATTGTAGTAGTACTTCCCGAAGGCACAGAAGGGTATGCGGTATATTGTGCTGCTTCAGGGGTCGGCTTAGGATATGTATTGATGTAATACGGTAATGTAATAGCTTATGCTTCAAGACAATTATGTCCATATGAAAACAAAATTAGCCTACACATGATCTTGAATTAGCAGTCGTGATATTTGCTTTAAAAGTATGGCGCCGCCTAATGGTATGGGGTTCACATTGATATATATATATATACTGATCACGACAGTTACAATATAGCCTTAAGCAAAAGGACCTACTTTTGAAACAACGAAGGTGGGTGAGATTACCAAGAGCTTAGAAATTGATATCGTATACCATCTGAGAAAAGTAAACGTGGTAGTCGATGTGTTAAGCCGCAAAGTGTTGGGAAGCATTGATGGTCAACTTACGAGAAGGCAAGGTATTATTAAGGATCTATGTCAATTAGACAGCTTGGGGGGTCGTCTTCTTGAGACTCCAGATGAAAGAATTATCGTGAACAGTGTGGTAGAATCTTCATTTGTAGCGGAGAGAGAGAGAAAAGCAATATGCAAATCCTATTTTCTTGCAATTGAAAACAAAAATGTACAATGAAGTTCGATAAAAGGTACTTGAACTTACATAAGGGAGGAATACTTCAATATCAAGGTAGATTATGTCTACCAAATATATTTGAGTTAAGAAAATGAATTATGACCAAAGCATATCATTTACGGTATTCTGTTTATTCGAGAGCAATCAAAGTGTACCATGTCATGAAAGAAATGTGTTGGTGAAGCAATATAAAGAAAAAAAATATTGCAGAATTGGTAGTTCATTGTCTGAATTGTCAACAGGTAATAGTAGAGCATCAGAAATCTGGAGGTTATATGCCAATACTAGAAGGAAAGAATTAGAATTTACCATAGGTGAGTGGGTATGTTTGAAAGTACCACAAATGAAAGGGGTAATGAGATTCAGGAAGAAGGAAAAGTGGCCCTATATAGATCCATATGAAATTATCCGAAGGTTTGAGCAAGTTGCGTATGAATTGGCACTATCCCAAGAACTCTCCACAGTTCATTCATTGTAAACGCATAGGAGATCCATCTCAAATGTCTCCCATTGAAGATGTGCAGTTTACGGAAGATCTCACATATGAAAAATGCTCATTGCTATTTTGGGGTTAACACATGATAAGAAGGAATAAAGAAGAAGCTTACATGCATGAAAGTACTTTGAAGAAATCAATAAGTAGAAGAAGTCACCTGGGGAATCAGAGAAATGATAAAGTCAAAGTATCCGTATTTGTTTCCAATGGAAGAAAAAGTTCAAAGTGCGAAAGTGAAATAATAACAAGTCGGTATCTATAAAGCGCTATGTATATATGATAACAAGAAGAATGATCCGAGACTGGCATTTGTTTGATTGGATGATGTCACTAACATTCGAGGACGAATGTTCCTAAGGGGGGAAAAATGTAACACCCCGTACGTGTCTGAACCTATTTTATTACCATAACATTTATGGAATTATTTAAACATGAGATTGATGGGGTATTACACATTCAATTAGTGGGCTTAATTGATCTTGTGCCATTGGGCTCAATTAAGGCCCAAATATTAAACAAAAAGACATGGCCCAATTGGGAAAATGACCCATTCTTGCAAGACCAAGTCAATATATCATTAATGGACCAAGTGTTTGGCTAAGATGACCATTAAAAGGACTATAAAAGGAAACCAAAAATCAGATTTTTATTCATGTTGGACACACATGCCATTTTCTAGAATTTTCCACAATTCCCTCAACTCAAACCCTAAGCTATCATCCTCTTTGGGCAAGATCACTCCTTTGAAAGCTTTGGTAAGTGTTTACTCTCATGGTTTAATATATTATATGCATGTAATATGGTGTATATCATGTTGGTTATGTTGGTGAAGTGTGAGAAGTTCACTATGTCCGAAACAATTTATGTTTGCTTAATCGGTGAAAGTTTTTTCCTTGTAAACTTGAAAATGGACTTGTGGTCTTGAAGGAAGTGAACTTGATGGGTTCAATATTTTAATGTGAGATGTGATTATAGCCTTAACTTGTTTTATTCTTGTACATAATATTTGGAATTGTTATTGCAAAATTGTGCATGGATTTGGTGGTGTATTGAAGGAAAAGTGTGGTTTTGGTGATGTTTATGTGCGTTGTGAAACCATGGCTGTTCGTTGGCATTTAAGATGATCTAAAATATGTTAAGGGAAGGTTAGTTATGATCATGGACCATTTATTACAAAAAAAAGACCCAAAAGAGACCCTTTTTGGCCGAAACGGTGCGCCCTCGCAGACGAAGCACCTGCGGGCGCAGGTGACTTTGCAAGTGCCCCTGGATACTGCCAAGGGTCACCTGCGGACGTAGGTCAGCCACCTTCGGGCGCAGGTGGCTTCGCAGGTCAGGCCAGAACCCCGTTTTGGTTGTTTTTGCATCTCCTTGACCCCCCGAAACCCGTATACCCTTTATGGATGCAATTATCAACTTATGGTACCTTTTAAGTGACTATAAAGGAGTATCCCGAAGGTATTTTGAATGGTATAAAATATGTATTGTTGTTAAAGTGTTATTGTGAAAGTTATCCAGTGACTTGACGGAGAAAAGGTAACGTAGTGCTAATGAGGAAGTGTAAAGGGTAAACGTGGTGTGAAATGCTATTGATGTATGATGTATTGGTCAATGTGTGGAATGTGATGATGTTTTTGTCATGGTCATGCAGTGGATTGTATTGTAAAGGACAAAATGACGCTATATAGCAGTCACGTAACTCATTGTCATCTTATGCACTTGTAAGGTAACTAGATGTTAACGTGAGCTCCGTTATGAACTTGTGTTGTAGAGTGACATGCAAGGAAGGAACTGGATTGTTGTATTCACATCTAGGACGGTATATTCATATTGAGATCATAAGGTATGTAAGGTTACTCTTTCTGTATCCTTCTGCAGCATATTGTTCATATTGACATTGTACTTATTCCATTCCGAAATGTCCAAAGGTATCTCATTTCAGGTTGTTACCTATTATTAAGTCACATATTCCTCATTCATTAGTAGTTGTTGTTCATGTGTTACATAATGATGGACATGGTTCCAAAGTCCCAATAATATTATGTTCCAAAGCTTCCAATAAGGTTATGACTACAAATATATCAATCCCTCACAAACAAATGTATCAATCTCTCATAAGTGAATATATCAATCTCTCATAAGTGAATGAATCAAACTCTCGCAAGTAAAGGTATGAATCTCTCAAAAAGTAAGAAATAAAGTAATGCATTTATGATTTAATGTTTAAGAATCGGGACGACTCGAAGGGGGCACATAAACCTAGCTCGAGCGGACCCTAATACTTTTTATATTTACCCACCGATAAGGTGGATGACTACCCACTATAAAGTGGATGACTACCCACTACTAAAGTGGATGACTACTCACAAACAAAGTGGATGACTACCCACCGATAAGGTGGATGACTACCCACCGATAAGGTGGATGACTACCCACTATAAAGTGGATGACTACCCACTACAAAGTGGATGACTACCCACTACTAAAGTGGATGACTACCCGCTAACAAAGTGGATGACTACCCACCAATAAGGTGGATGACTACCCACCATTTCAGGTTGTTACCTATTATTAAGTCACATATTCCTCATTCATTAGTAGTTGTTGTTCATGTGTTACATAATGATGGACATGGTTCCAAAGTCCCAATAATATTATGTTCCAAAGCTTCCAATAAGGTTATGACTACAAATATATCAATCCCTCACAAACAAATGTATCAATCTCTCATAAGTGAATATATCAATCTCTCATAAGTGAATGAATCAAACTCTCGCAAGTAAAGGTATGAATCTCTCAAAAAGTAAGAAATAAAGTAATGCATTTATGATTTAATGTTTAAGAATCGGGACGACTCGAAGGGGGCACATAAACCTAGCTCGAGCGGACCCTAATACTTTTTATATTTACCCACCGATAAGGTGGATGACTACCCACTATAAAGTGGATGACTACCCACTACAAAGTGGATGACTACCCACTACTAAAGTGGATGACTACCCACAAACAAAGTGGATGACTACCCACCGATAAGGTGGATGACTACCCACCGATAAGGTGGATGACTACCCACTATAAAGTGGATGACTACCCACTACAAAGTGGATGACTACCCACTAACAAAGTGGATGACTACCCACCAATAAGGTGGATGACTACCCACCAACAAGGTGGATGATTATATTATAACCCACCAATAAAATGGATGACTACGAATGATGATGAACGTTAAGGCAAGATAAGAAATGAACGTAATGTACATAGTTCCAAACTTTCAGATTGATGATTTATTCAAATAGAGTATTCTCTTATAAATATTTCCATTAAAGTTCTTATGTGTAACACCCCGTACATGTTTACCTTAGTTTTGAGAGTAAAAAAAAAAAAATATATATATATATATTTTTTTGGGTGGGGCGCGCCCAGGGGCGTGCCACGCTGCTCTGGGCTGAAATTTTCAGCCCAGAGGCAGTAAAGGGGCGCGCCAGGCAGCGTGCCACGCCGCCCCTGCGTACCTTTCAAAAGTTGAAAATTTTGTTTAAGTCCCAAGGGTTCCCGGGGACGTTTTGAGCCGATTTTTACCACGATTCTTCTACAACCATGAGAATATACATGAAATGAGTGAAATAATATATTGGTATGGTAAAATTACTCGAGAACGAATTTGACGTCAAAATGATAATTTTACCCTTTTGGTCAAAATGGGTCATACGTGGCTAGAATCACTTGGTTTTTGGATTGAGGCTACGGATATGAATAGCATGAGTGGGAATATTATTGTAATACGTATGAGATGACTTAAACACGTGAAATTATTGATTTTATCGGGTTAAGTAAATTGGGCCCAAAAATGGAAAGAAGACATGGCCCATATGGAAAATTTGACCCATTCTTGCAAAGACTTCTAGAACACCACATGGCATGCCATAGATGGATAAGGATGGATTACAAGGCCTATATAAAGGACCAAAAATCTGTTTTTTGGTCATTTGGTAGAAATCTCATGCTTTTTGGTATTTTTCAATTATTTTTCTCTCAAACCCTAGGCTTTCTCTTGGAGCAAGATCATCCCATTACAAGCCTTGGTAAGTATTTATTCTCATGGATTACTATATTATATGCATGAAAGAGTATGTATATCATGTTGGTTGTTCTTGGAAATAGTGGACATGGTATTTGGTGCTTTTGTATGAGATGTGTGATCCATGAAGTTCAAACTTGAACTATGACTTGTGCCTTTGATGAAAGAGCATGGTATGGATAAAATATGAACATGTATGGTGTTATTTTGTCACACAACTTGTAATTTTTCTATAAGTGTAAAGTATGGGATTTTGGTCGATTTGTGCTATGAAGTGTATTAAGGTGACTTGATGGCTTATTTGTGATATGGTGGGAATAAGAAAGTGTAAAGGAGAAGCTTTATGGCGAAATGTTATTGGGTTATCATGTGCTGGTCAATGTATGGAATATTGTGGTATTTTTGGTATGCTAATGCCATGAATGGTATTGCAAAGGGGGAAATAATATTATAAGGGACTCATGTAATTCATGGTCATCTTAAATGCTTGGAATGTAACTTGTGGTCAATGTATGGCATGAATGGGGTATTGTTGGTATGACAATGCCGTAAATGGTACTGTAAGAAAGGAAATGACATTTTAAAGATACACATGTAACTCATTGTTGTCATATGCATTTGTAAGGTAGTGGTGGTTAATGTTGGTTCAATTATGTATTTGTGATGTAGAGTGAAACGTAAGGAAGAAGCGGAATTGTTGAGCCATATTGGATTGCGTGTTTACATTGGAAAAATAAGGTATGTACGGTTACTTCTATATCCTTCTGCAACATATGATGTTCACACTGTCATAGCACTCACTTGATTTCGAAATACTCTAAGGTATTTCATATTCGATAGTTGGCTAGAGTTACTCATATGTTCCTTATTCATTGGTCAATGGTGAATCGTATGACTCATGTTTATTGATTGACTCATGTCCATTGGTTGACACATGTTCATTGGCTAATATGTCAAAAGTTCCAAATGTTCGAAGGTATCGTATGTAGCAATCACTATCCTAAGGTTCCAAAAGTGTACTATACCAAGGGGGTTCTATAGTATTCCAACCAAGGTTGATATATTGATAGTCGTATGTGTTTTACTCCTATACAAAGCATGAATCACTTAGTTCTTATTTATGGCGGAAGTTCTTAAGTTGTCATACGTTGTAGATCCTAAGAGAATTGTCCCAATAAGAGCAATGAGGTAAAGAGAGCTTGTTTAGTTGAATATCATTGTTCCAATCATGTTATGAGCCCTATGGTATGATGATTATCCTTGTGCCAATTGTAAGAGTATCAATCTCATAAGAGTAATAAGAGAGGTGATGTGCAAGTTAGTATAATTATACTTCATAAGTGAAATTGTCAATCTCATGAGATAAAGGAGTGAAGTGAGATGTGCATGTAAGTACGTGTGTGGCTAAGGTGTTAATCTCATAAAGTACAAGAGTAAAGTAAAGCATATGGGTGTGTCCCACTTAGTGTCATGATCCAAAGTTCCAATAGAGTTATACACATGTCTCATATCCATTAGTAATGTTCCAAAAGTCTAATGAGGTTATGTCCCAAGGGTTCAGTAGTGATTATACTCATGTATCTTGTTCATTGATCATTGTTCAACGGTTCCAACAGTATTATGTTTCCATGAAGGCTATGTTTCCAAGAATGTTTATATACATGTCTCTAGCTCATTGGTTATTGTTCCAAAGCTTCCAACAATGTTATGACTACAAAAGTATCAGTTCCTCATAAGCCAAGGGTACCCTAATTTCGAGTATCAATTATGGTTCATCATATGTTCTTTATGCATTGATCAATTGTCATTCACATATTTCATATGCTTTGAGTAATGTTCTAAATATTTCATGGTTCCATCAATTTTATGCTCCAAAGTTCAAAGTGATATTATGACTATCAAAGTACCAATTTCTCACAAGTTGAAGTATCAATCTCAAAGTAATGAAATGAAGTAAGAACAAAGTAATGCATGATGATGATGTTAATTTATCCATGGGGTACAAGTACCTGCATGATGAAGTTACTTTATCCATGGGGTGCAAGAACACTTGCATGATGACATGATCTTATCCATGGGGTAAAAAGAATACCTGCATGATGTATCCATGGGGTAAAAAGAATACCTGCATGATGATGATATTTTATCCATGGGGTGAAAGAACACACCTGCATGATGTATCCATGGGGTGAAATGAACACCTGCATGATGAGGGCCCTAACAGTGTATAAGCAGTGTAAAAGTAAAGTAAAGTAAAGACAAGTGAAAGAAAGAACGCAATGTACATGGTATCCCCCATACAGAAAGAAAGTTTATTCACATTTGATATTTCTCTTATATTGATTCCATGGTTGTTGTTGTTATGTATAAATCATTGGAGATGTTCATAGTGAAAGAAAGGTACATGGTTCCACATATAGAGTTTCTTATAATTATTTCCATTGAAGTAAAGAAATCAACGAAAGTAATAAGAGCAATACTCATGGGTTCCAAAATGCAACATGGTAACTTATTCACATTGATTATTCATTTGTATTTGAAGTTCATTGGAGTATTCAAGCATTATACAGTTTCATCTTAACCTTACATACTCAGTACATTCTTCGTACTGACCCCTCTTGGGGACTTACTTTACATGTTGCAGGTGCAGGCATTAGTAGACTTCCTCGGTAGACTGGGGGATCGTTTGCAGAGTTTTGGTGAGCTCCAGTTGCTTCGGGGCTTCCCAAGTCACATGTGTATAGTAGATTTTGGCATTTGTAAATATTGTATAGACATGGTCATGTATCTATTAGAGGCTTTGTAGACATATGTGGGGTATCATGAGGTAAAAGATGTACGTTCATTTTGACGAAATGGCCCTAACGGCTAAATTGCATATATATTACATATGTTGTCATGCCTTCCGCATTACATGAAATAAGATGATATGCATACGCGAACATACATATGAGAGCACATGAGCATGAGCAAAGATTGGTTCTCTCGGGCCTTATCGGTTTCGGGTGCCAATCACGTCCCGATGGGATTCGGTTCGTGACATTATGTATTGATGCAGTTTCTTATGAGCCTTACATACTCAGTACATTCTTCGTACTGACCCCCTTGGGGGACTTACCTTACTTGCTGCAGGCATAGGTGCTAGTAGACCTCCACAGTAGGTTGCGGATTATCTGCCAGTCATTGGTGAGCTCTAGTTGGTTCGGGGCTTTCCGAGTCCCATGTGTACATTGGTTTTTGGCATTGTATATGTTGTATAAAGTGGGGACTTGGCCCGACTGTAGGTTGGTTATTTATATGTATATTTAGAGGCTTTGTAGACATATGTGGGAAGATGGAAGTAAAAGATGCATGTTCATGTTGACTTGATGGCCCTAACGGCCAAGTTTCATATATAGTAGATATTTGTCATGACTTCCGCCATTGGTATGTTATATTTTATAAGTTACACGAGATAGAATGCCATTCATATAGAGACATGCATATTAAGGTACATGAGTAAAGATTGGTTCTCTCGGGCCTCAACGGCTTCGGGTGCCAGTCCGCCTCAATGGGATATGGGGCATGACAGACAGAGAGTGGGATCAGGGTACGACAAGGCTGAAACGGGTCCAATGAGATGTTACACCCCTCTTCTCTATTTTTATATGATCAACCCTCTTAAACGCCTCAAGACAAGACGAATATAATTCTTAAAGAAATTATTCAAGAGTAGTAAATAAGGTATTCATCATCTAAAAGTAGTGCGAAGCTAATATAGGTATGTATATTTAGGTTGTATGAAAGAATATCGATAATTAGTATAATAGTATAAGTTGTCGAGTCTTTAAGGCTTTTAAAATGTGACATGCAAAAATTAGAGAAGAAGGGAGTAACGAGGTGCTTTATATTTTCTAATAAAGCTCTATGTGCTTCATACGAGGAGTTAGCTATAGCCTGTCTTTTGTCATCATTTCCCAAAACGTACCTAACCCCCGATGGGGTGACGATTCCATTTGAGCTCCACGTTACGCGTTGACTCCTGCACTCATGACGGTTGAACTCCGAGCGATGTCACTCCATCGTGGTGTACATATAAAGAAAATTTCAAATAGGTGAGAGTATGTCTGTTCTTACTATTTAGCTAATTAAAAGACTAATTAAAACAATTGAAACTAAATTTTATTTAGGCCTAAAGTATTCAAAATCGTTGGTACGCTATTCCAATTAAAGAACATCGAATTGATAGCAGAAGAATAACAACCCAAAGTTTTGCAAACTAAAGAATTATCATCACAGAATGGCCTATGCCTTGGCTAATTCAAATATTATGCACAATCACACATGGTCAATAATACAAGCACATAATAAACGATATAATGATAAAATGGCAAATGACGACATCCAAATACCAATTCAAACACCCGAACCTTTTGTACTCAAGTTGAATTCTTTCCATACTAAATACAAGATTAGATATTAAGAAAATAAAGATAAAAATCTATGCCAATGTATTGTAAATTCACTTAAAACATAGTCAACCCTCTCATTGTTTTGATGCTACTTAAGTCTATTCCAGTAGAAATAATTTACCCTAAACCAAAATAGAGTATACGATAATATCAAAAGTTAAACCTCAAAAATACATACATGCATGCATTCACGTTACTAAATTAAAGAACATTGTAGGGAGACTTAAAGTCTACTTAGAAAAAGGTGATATTTTTTTTTTTCATGACTTTACATAACTAATGCAATAAATAAGTAACACTTTGTGAAAAAATTAATTTTAACAAATAATACACTACAGAGCAAATGGAAACAACTTCTCATCTATATAGCTAGTAGTACCATGATCCCATAACTTGATTCTATACAAATGAGCAAGATATATATACAATTTTATTGTTGAAAGTTATCTTCACGTGGCTTTTTTTTTAGCCGATCTTTATGATGGGAAATTAGATGGGTTTATGAGTGAAGAAGAAGAATATGTAATTTTTTTTTTCTTTTCAGATGGTATTAGGACAAAGTATATATAGAGAAAAATAAAAGAGAGACGTTGGGGGGGGGGGGTAGCCAAAAGGGAACAAATTTTCAACTCCCAAAAATAGGTGTTAAGTAAGAATCCATGCATATCTTGAAATATCAAAATTCAGGAAGAGTATATTGGTAGTGAATGATATTATGGAGTGATTTGAGAAAAATTATACTCTTTCATATAAAGGAATATTTAGAAGGATTTCTTAGATATTAAAAGATTAGACCAAGTATATGTAGAGAAAATAAAAGAGACATTGGGATGTACTAAGAAAAAAAATATTAAAAAAGATCTCTTGATTTTGACAAGAATTATTGTACATGGAAAGAAATAATTGGAGGGATTATTTTTGGAGACAAGTAAATATTCTTTCAAGTAAAGAAATTTTTTTGATTTTGTAGGAGGATTTTATGGATATGGAGGGAGTAAAATAAAATTGATCAAAATTAATTCAAAATGATTTTGAGAATAAAAATATTCTTCACAAGAAAGGAAATATAGTGAGGAGGATTTTTCTACTTACGAAAAGATTTGACAAAATTTAAATTTTGAGCTTGTTTAGGACTAAATTAATTTCTACCAAAAAATATATAAAATGGGTAACTAATAAATTATTAAGTAAAAGAAAATGATACTAAATTATTAAATCAATCATTATATTTTATATAAAAAATAATAAATTACAATAAAAGAATAATAATTCTTAAAATATTTAATCAAATACTTTTAAAAGAAAAATGTAAAAAATTAAGTAAACAATAACTTTGTAAGTAAAGAATATGGATATAATAATAATTATAAAAAATAATTTAAAATAATAATTAAATAATAATAATACTAATAATTATAATTATAATACTTAAATAATGTAAATAGTATATATTATCACAACTTTTGATAAAAATAAATAAAAATAATAATTTTGACCTCACGAATAAAATAGACGCTCAAATGAGTAAAATAACGAAAATGATAGTTAAAATTGGATGTCAACATCACTCACTAAGCTGAGGTGCATTTTCAGCAATTACATACGTGTCTTGCATCTGATTAGCCCACCAAATACGTGTCGTAAATGTGAGAGTAATAGAGATATATTTACCAAATAATATCTCTAAAGCCACATCTCTCTCTCCTTCTCTTTATCTTCTTTGTCAAAATCAAACCAAAAGAGCAAGAATAAGAAGTTTAGCATTTGCCTGTTTCTGAGTCTGCTGTTGTTGAATCAGGTACAGTTTGATTTCTAATGGAAGAAGAAGAAGAGCTAATTTGATATGTAATTCAAATTGCTTATTTGGAATTTTGTTTGGGGTTTTTTGATTTAAACAGAAGAGAAGACCTAATTTGATATGTAAATTAAACTGCTCTTTTGGGATTTTTTAATTCCAATGGAAGAAGAAGAGGAAAACACAATTTATCCCTTTGATTATCTCCAAAAGTTAGAATAACCAAGATGGATTTCTTGAAACTCTACAAAATTGTTGAGATCAAATTGGGTTCTGGCCGGCTATTTTCAAGGTAACCCATAGTTCAAAGTAGTTTTATGATCTATTTAATGCTATAGACTGAACATGTAATTGTCCTTTTTGGGTTTTTAGACTTTGACCTAGAATTTTAAATTAGATATTTTCGAATAGAGTAAATAAATAACGTAAAGAATCCTCGAGATAGTAATTGTATTTGGCTTAACTTCTTGCTGGTGCTGCTTGATAGCGTTGTGCGAGACACATATTGATATTGAAAGAACTTTGTTAGAGTATTGTTTTTGGTTATTTGTGTTTCTTGAAGTTATTTAATTGATGATGTATTTCTCTTAAAAAAGGGTATATTACTTGAAAGAATTTCTGATTGGCTTAATTTCGGAAAGGCATATTCTTCCTACGGGAACGAGACATGTTAGAACGTTTTGCTGATGAAGTTTCGCTATGCCAGACACAAGGAAAAGGTAAAGAATATGCTTTTACTTTGTTAAGCATACTCTTCGTTTTATTCTTGTTGTATCGAACTTGTATTGGGTGCTTGCATATAACAAATCGATTTTTTCCCTTGATAGAATTATCAGCTTGCTGAAGACCTGGGGAGCGCCTACTCAGACCGAGCAGTTCTCAATACTTTCCTCGAGGCAGAGGCATCCATCACATCTAGCCCCCTTAAGATACTGACTAATGTCTTTCAGTTCATTTTTATGGGGGTATCAATTGGTGTGGAAAATAAAATAGTCTTTAGACACAATATGCTTTGCGCGCGTTATGAGAACGTGACATTGAGTTTCCTAAAGTTGTATAAATGTCAAAATCATGTTGTGGTCAAACCGTGAATTCTCTTGCAGAATGTTTAATCCGTCTTTCTGTTTCTTGAGAGCAGTAAACCCTATTGGATAGGGCAATTGTCACTACTTATGGACTCAAAGTTGGGTGATTTATTCATGACCATGATGTGGCTTGGGTGAAACTCCGTACATCTTTCTTGCTATATCTAAATAATAGGTAGGAGTATATTCTGAAACATTCTGAGATACAAAAATAGTTATCAAAGTGTTATATATCACTTCAGCTATAGTAAAACAATTTTAAGATTTTCAAGTAATCTAGAAGTGCTTCTTTTTAAAGTTTTATAAACTTATAATGAATTAACAATTTGACGTTCCATAAAAGATTTTGTTGTTGCTCTGCCATCCTTGCCTATTCAGATTTATAAATTCTAAACTTCATCGTGGGAGATACTACTACAACTTTCTATTAGGATCTGATGAGTTGTGGTGTCAGTTTGTTTTTTTTTTTGAAATTAATTGAACAAAGAAAAAAGACCATGACTGCAGTGGCGGAGACACCTTTGACAAAGTTTGGTTAGATGCACACCCTTCGCCGGAAAATTATATGATGAATAGAGGTTAAATATTAGACATTACGAATGTATATTTAATTTTGTACACTCTTAATATAGCTGAGAATAAAATTTGCACACCCTCATCAAATTTCTGGCTCCGCCATTGCATGACTGCATCTAAGTGACCCTTATTACTCAGCGTGCTTCTTTGGTACATAACAGACAAGCACTTATATGCATATTGGTTCTAACAAGGACAAGGTCCTGGTACTTCAATTTTTTCTATCACGTTGGGTATCACACCGCCCACTTTCACTATTTGATTAAAATATTGTTTACAAAGAGGAACTCTCCTTTTGAATTGAAATAGTATATGTGGAGGAACTGTTGGTCCAGTTACTCGATTTTGACATATCTATGTTCAGGCTTATTATGAAATCAGTGAACTATTCTTTGGTTTGGTAAATATGACATAAGCTAATGTTAATGGTTCTTTTCTCTTTTCAGTTTTCCTTCATTCCGTCTTTTCTTCTTTTATGTGTGTATTTGATGGGTTAAATATATATCAATACTCGAATTGTTAGTTCTTTGCAGTTATTTAGAGATTAGATAAGGGAGGGCAGTACATGAGACAAAAGTGACCAACATAGTTCAAGAATGGATAAACTCAAAGGCAACTCTAAATGAAAATTTCTGATTTCCATACTGTCATTTACGAGTATCAGTCATTGTCCCAAATTGGGCAGTTACCGAGAGAAGATTTTCATAGGAGGGGACTTTAATGGGCACATTGGGCAGTTACCGAGAGGTTATGACGATGTGCATGGAGGGTTTGGTTTCGGGGATAGGAATGAAGGAGGAGCATCGCTGTTGGATTTTGCTAGAGCCTTTAGGTTAGTGGTGGTGAATTCATTCTTCCCGAAGAAGGAGGAACACCTAGTTACCTTTCGGAGTGCAGTGACCAAGACCCAGATTGACTTTTTGCTGCTTAGGAAGGGTGATAGAGCGTTGTGTAAGGATTGTAAGGTCTTTCCTAGTGAGAATCTTTCGACCCAACATAAGCTTCTGGTGATGGACTTGGATATCAAGAAGGGCAGAAAAAGGAGGGGTGGGGAGGATCAGCCCAGAATTAAGTGGGGAAGCTTGACTCCGGTCAGTGCTTTGGAGATGGGAGAGAAGTTGGCGGCAAAGGGTGTGTGGGAGAGTAGGGGGGACGTGGATAGTATGTGGGAAAGGGCTGCCAGTTGCATCAAGGAAACAGCGAGAGAGGTGTTAGGCGTCTCGAGGGGCAGACCCGGCCACTTCCGAGGGGACTGGTGGTGGAACGGAGAAGTTAAAAATAAGGTGGAGGCAAAGAAGGTGGCGTATGCTAAGTTGGTTGGAAGTAAGGATGAGGAGGAGAAGCGGTCGAACAGGGAGGAGTATAAGTTAGCAAGGAAGGAGGCTAAGTTAGCTGTTACAGCGGCTAAAACAGCTGCGTTCGAAAGCTTATATGCGGGATTAGAGGAGAAAGGCGGGGAAAAGAAGTTGTTTAGGCTTGCTAAGGCTAGGGAGCGAAAGGCCCGTGACCTTGACCAAGTGAAGTGCATCAAGGGGGAAGATGGCAGAGTGTTGGCGGAGGACGCCCTTATTAAAAGGAGGTGGCAGTCCTATTTCCACAGGCTCTTGAATGACGAGGGGGACAACAACATTGTGTTAGGGGACTTGGAGCAATCAGAGGGTTGTCGCGATTACAGGTATTGTAGACGTATAAAGGTTGAGGAGGTCAAAGAGGCTATTCGGAGGATGCGTAGGGGTAGGGCGACTGGGCCTGACGAGATCCCGGTGGATTTTTGGAAGAGCACGGGAGGGCAAGGAGTAGGGTGGCTGACCCAGCTATTTAACGGAATTTTCAGGACAGCGAAGATGCCCGAGGCTTGGCGATGAAGTACGATGATCCCACTATACAAGAACAAGGGCGACATCCAGAGTTGCAACAACTATAGGGGTATTAAGTTGTTGTGTCACACTATGAAGATATGGGAGAGGGTGGTTAAGCTGAGGTTGAGGAAGATAGCGTCTATTTTCGAGAACCAGTTTGGATTTATGCCAGGTCGCTCGACGACAGAGTCGATTCACCTCGTGAGGAGATTAGTAGAGCAATATAGGGAGAGGAAGAGGGACTTACATATGGTCTTCATAGATCTAGAGAAGGCATACGACAAAGTCCCTAGGGAGGTTCTTTGGAGATGCTTGGAGGCTAGAGGTATCCCCGTGGCTTACATCAGATCTATTAAAGACATGTACGATGGAGCGAAAACCCGCGTGAGGACGGTGGGAGGAGATTCAGAGCACTTTTCGGTTCGGACAGGGTTGCATCAAGGATCGACTCTTAGTCCGTTTTTATTCACCTTGGTAATGGATGTTTTGACGCGGCCAATTCAAGGGGAGGTGCCTTGGTGTATGTTATTTGCGGATGATGTAGTTCTGATTGATGAGACCAGGGGAGGTGTTAATGATAAATTAGAGGTTTGGAGAGAAACCCTGGAGTCTAAGGGGTTCAGGTTGAGCAGGACCAAGACGGAATACTTGGAGTGCAAGTTCAGTGAGTCGACGCATGAGGACGAAGTGGTAGTGAAGCTGGATTCCCAGGCTATCCGTAAGGGGGATAGTTTTAAGTATCTGGGATCTTTGATTCAAGGGAATGGAGAGATTGACGAGGATGTTACACACCGGATTAGGGAAGGGTGGATGAAATGGAGGCTCGCCTCTGGAGTTCTATGTGATAAGAAGGTGCCTCTTAAGCTTAAAGGCAAGTTTTATAGAGTGGCGATCCGACCGGCCATGTTATATGGAGCGGAGTGTTGGCAAGTTAAGAAAGCCCACATACAAAAGTTGAAGGTGGCGGAAATGAGGATGTTGCGGTGGATGTGTGGTTTTACGAGGGGAGATAGGGTTAGAAATGGGACTATTCGAGAGAAGGTGGGAGTGGTTTCGGTGGAAGACAAGATGCGGGAAGGGAGGTTGAGATGGTTTGGGCATGTGATGAGGAGGAGCACTGATGCCCCAGTTCGGAGGTGTGAGAGGTTGGCTATGGATGGTTTTAGGAGGAGTCGAGGTAGGCCGAAGAAGTACTGGAGGGAGGTGATTAGACATGACATGGAGCAGTTACAACTTACAGAGGACATGACCCTAGATAGGCAGGTGTGGAGGACGCGGATTAGGGTAGAGGGCTAGTTCTTTGGTGTGGGGCCTGGCTAGTGGATAGGGTGGTTGGCTGTAGCCAGGCTAGTAGTCGTAGTGCTTGGCACGCACTTTGGAGTTCTTTGTCCAAGGCGTTTGGGGCGCTTTCGGTTAGATCTGGTATAGTACTACTCTATGGGTGGCTTGATTCTGTTTTCATTATGTGTGTGTTATGTCTTTTTTTTTTGTTGCATGTCTTACTACGTCTTTATATACTGATTTCCTGTCCTGAGCCGGGGGTCTATCGGAAACAGCCTCTCTATTTCTGCGGAAGTAGTGGTATGGACTGCGTACACTTTACCCTCCCAAGACCCCACTATGTGGGAATACACTGGGTATGTTGTTGTTGTTGTTGTAGTCATTGTCCCAAATCAAGCAAAATTGGTTTAAAAAAGACAAGATTGGATGCTTCCTCAAAGCTTACAATTAACATAGATATGCCAGGTAATTTTTTTTAAAGAACAAAAGCCATTTTGAAGTCTCTTCAGCTTATAGCAGTGCTAACTTGTTATCTGGAGTCACTTCCTCTTGAACAATACATTCAAAGTTAGGTTAATCCTAACGTTGTTGCGCTTAGACATGTGTGTAGCTTGCTGAATCTTTTAATTTTGGCTTCTAATGATATGTTGAAGTTGTGTTCTTAGTTGAGGTCCTGAATAACTTAATGATTCCTTCGAGCAATTGTCGATCAGCTCATGATATTAGATGGAGCCAGTAATGAGAACACATTTTACTGTTACACATTTACCTGGATGGATATCTTGTGTAGTTGCGTCACTTCATACAGTGTCGTGATCCTAAAAATCAGCTCAAGAGAATTAGACTGGGTGAGTAATGGCTACTAGCATTATATGGTTACCTGGATGAATATCTCAAAAGTTCTCAAATTATGAGGTCATTTCATACAGTGTCATGAATCATGATTGCTCAAAATCACCACTGGATAATAGAAAGGTCCATAGTTTACAACTATGCAATTCCTTGGATGCATATATTGTATATGAGGGAGAGTTGGAGCACTTAATACAGTATCATGATTTCTGAAAATCAACTCAAGAGAATTAGACTGGGCGAGTAATGGTTGTGTTGTAACCTGAATGGATATCCTAGCAGTTATCAAGTTATGAGATCACTTCATACAGTGTCAGGATTGCTCAAAATTACACGTATACATTTGGGTGATCTCTTGTTATATGGGTTGGAGTTGAATCACTTAAAGAAATGTGAAGAGTTAGTTAACAACAAAAGCAACAACAGCTATAGTAATAACATGGATGGATATCTTGAATATGGTGAAGACTGAAGAATAAACAACAAAAGCAACAACAGCTGTAGCAATAACATGGATGGACATGTCGTATACGGTGAACACTTAACTACATGTTCTCTTGCCCTCAAGGTATTTGACATAACTTTGTGTTTTTTTTGAAAATATTTTTAATGAACTTGTCAATGGGGAGAAAAGCTTTCATTCCTATTTGATTTGTGCTGCAGACTCAGAATTTTGGCTCCTTGATAGACAATAGCCTTGGTGATAATAGTATAGTAGATGGATGGCGGCATAGTGAGGTTATTTGTACGTTTTGGCGAACTTAGAGGAGTAACATAAAATCTCTACATCACCTTTTTCTGCTTCACATATCTTGTATTTCTAGCAGTTATGCTTAGTAGTAGCTTGTGAAGATTGTAAAACTTCAAGGTCCATTTCCATATAAGTCTGTTTATAGAAAATCTTTAGTCAAAGATGGTAGAATTATCAGAATCTGCTCATTCTCTTTTATATCAAGTACTCTGATATTTGTACTATATGTTCTTCAGGGTCTTTTCCTATGCACTGACTGTAATAAATATTGTGTTGGACCCGTGCTAACACGGGCCATACCCCCCTAGTTCTAAAATAATCTTTCAATTAAATACTTTTTAACTTCGGAAAACCTTACCAAACGGTTATGATAGTCTTTAGCTCTTCTAACCTATAAATTTCCTTTCTCCCTCCATCCTTTTTCAAGGTCAAGCTTTAAGGATTGTTTTCTTTTTCTAAGAAACAAACAAGCAGACACAAAATGGAATAATATCGTCAACTTATCTCAAGATAAAAGTCAAGATGCCTTGAAAGATTACAACGTTTAACATGAACAGTATATCGCACTCTTCCATCATAGCATAACAAAGCCAATGTGGTAGAATGCCGATTTCTGTTAATATAAAGCTCTAAAAAGTCTTATTCAAATAAACGGGAAGTGTAGATGCAGTCATTATCACCTTCCCAACTTGCGCCAAAACTTCAACCCTAAGGTCTGAGATATCTAGTTGTCAACAACCTCAATCAAGGTTGGCTCGTAATCACTAGGTGCCTCGAAGCCGTGCAGATTCATAAAGGTTGCAGCCACATTTGCAAGCCCACCAGTGGGAAGATCTGTGCGGAATCTCACACCAGGTATAAGTCCAGGACCTCCAATCGCAATAGGAACCTATAGAAGAAAAAACAAGAATCACTGATTAAGAAATCATTAACTAGCAATAGGATAGCATCCACTACCATCAACTCTCCAAACAAAGTAAGGTTAGTATTTTTTGATATGTTGAAAGTATAACTGATGGATAAAAGCACTAACAAAGTGCTCATAGGTTTACAAATTGAGCAAGAAATGAAGCATGTCCAACACAACATCTACATCACTTAAAAAAGACCACTTGCACCAAAAAGATATCAGAAGAAAAGACCATGTGTTTAAGGCTAAGTAAGTCTTCCTTTTTGCCTTCAAAAATTCGATGATACCTTTCTAGCCAAACTCTGGGATAAGTAAATGAAGTTCTCCTCATTAATGAACACAATCCTCAAAGTTCCTAACCGCAACGACCCTATAGGTTTCTAAAGTCGGGGGTAACTAAATAGGTGTTTTTTTAAAAACTTCTGGCAGAACAGAATAATGCATGTTTTTCCAGTTTTCTACATCTCAGAGTGGTGGCAATGCACTATTAATATAACTTTTAGGTCTCCATTGCTGAAATTGAATGAATTACTTACAGGTTCGCAAGTGTGAGAAGTGAGAATCTGAATGTTTCCATTCTTGTCAAGTAATGGCTCTCCCTTCTTGTTTCTCTTAACCATATCTTCAGCATTTCCATGGTCAGCAGTAACTACAAATATTCCACCCACTTGTTCAATAGCATCAAGGATCATCTACAAGAAAGATGAGTCACAACCATTAGTGATGTCAATGAAAGCTATCTCGATAAAATATGTTGGCACGATGACGGCATCATGTAGTCTGAAAATTATCACCCATGACCAGACATGACTAGAAATGCAGCCTTCAGCCTCAAGTTCAAGTAAAGAACTCCAAAACCAGATTGGTTCTATGCTCAAATGATCAAAGGTATGAAGCATCTTGGTAAAAAAGAAAAGCATCATGGGAATCAAGTCATCCAAATCTTGCAGCTCAACCAAAAAGCAGTGGCATGGCCATTATAGTCAATAACATCAAAGCTTTCGCAAGAAATGTCAATAAAAGAAAAATCACAGGAAAATCTTATGAAACTCGGAACAATTGACCCAAGGAACCACTGTTACCTTGACACCATCATCAGCAGCCTTGCAAGCTTCAATTGTTGCTTTGATGTCACCAGTATGCCCCACCATATCACCATTAGGTATGTTCACACGTACCTAATAAATAATTCGGAAACAGGGTAAGCTTGCTATTTAAAAAAGCAGTCTTTTGAGAACATAAACACACACAAAGAAACACTAAATGCATTACCTGGTCAAATTTGTGGCTAAGGATGGCATCCCTAGTCCTTTCAGCAATCTCCAGTGCCTTCATTTTTGGCTTAACATTAAATGTAATCCCACTGTCACTTGGAATTTCCGCATACTCTTCCAATTTCTCATCAAAATACCCAGAACGGTTTCCATTCCAAAAGAAGGTGACATGACCAAATTTAACAGTCTCACTGTTGAAACAAGTATCGAAGTTGTTAATACTAGTTCAAAGAAAATTCAAACTCTTATATATTAGATGTTTCTACTTGCAGAATATTATATTATGTGGATTGACATATTTATCTTCCAACTAACCTCTCTATTGTATCTCTATTTTATTTTTTGAATACTAGATGCTGATTGACACCGTTTATAATGTTAGTACACATAGCAGAAACCTCTACAGTAAAATCAGACATTTTGAGCAAATAATAGAAATTTCTTCCGTAAGAGAGATCAACATCAACTCACCTGCAAGCAAAAGTCCGAATGCCATTGCGCACTAGATACTCCCCAGATGTCCTGTCAATCTCTGGAGGAGAAACAAGGTATTTGCTTGGAAGCTTCAACTCGCCATCATATTGGAGCATACCAGCATAATGGATTTTAGGGACCCGTACACGATCAAATTTATCGAAATTCTCGTATTCAAGGGCCTTTGCAAGCATGACCATACGATCTGCTCTGAAGTTGAAAGTCACAACCGCATCACCGTCCAAAATAGGCCCAACAGGCTTTCCATTATCGTCAACAATAACAAAAGGGGCTAAGTACTGATCATTGGCATTTGGTTCCTGCCTCAACTTCTTAATTGCTTCAACGGGATCCTTGAACTTGTGTGGAGCCTCACCAAGAACTTGTGCATCCCAACCTCTTTTTACAACTTCCCAGTCATTCTGCATTAAAGGAATGACTCATAATTAACCACAAGACATGGAGAATGAAATCCCATGTAGTTTGATTTAAAGCAAATAAATTGGTATGACAACTAATCAATAACAGTTGTAAAGGAAGATAGAAGACACAAGCCTGAAACATCAGGTCAACTTGATCATATCGATCTGCTCAAAGTAGAAAGAAGCAACCAAAGAAGAAAAAACTCTGGAAGGATCAGGAGAACTGTTTATATCACAAACAACAGCATACATCAACTTCAAGGTAGTATGGTGGAGCCCGGAAAGTACTTGCATCTTGGAACTCTGTTTTTTTTTTTTTTGATAAGCAACTATATGTTTTCAGTGTCTGTCGAGAATATTATTATGTAAATAAACTGTAATTGAGGATGATACTGTGTATATCACTTCGACCAGTTGGGGAGACTGTTAGTATATTAGAGGATCCTATGATGTTAGTTCTGATTCTATCCTATTTTAGGACTTCCCTATACACCACTATTTAAACCAAGATAGCTTCAGGGCATATTCAAGCTCAGAATTCTCAAAATCTCTTCACCTCTCCACTCATTACATGGTTGCAAGATGTATCCCTACTGTTTGGTTATCCAATGTTGAGCCTCCAACTCGTGTTATTCACACACTAGTTGTTTAGTACTAGGGGCGTACGGGGTGTTTGAATGTCTCAAATGAGGTGAGGGAGTGGGTTGTAGTCTCTTTAGTAGGACTTATCCTCACTTCCTGAGCTAGCTTATGGAATTGAGTTAGCCCCAATTTTCTTCAGGAGACAACAGCTGATAACAGACATGAAATGTGAGTAGAAGGGGTACAACAACATACAACAAAGCTAAGATTGGAGAACGATGAATAGAATTGCTTCTTGAACAAACAAATTAAGATAGCAGACAGTGACAAGAGGAAGCAGACAGCATCAACACAACAACTACTTTATCCGATTATCTTATTCCACATCAAAGATACACCCAGCCAAGTCGAAGAAAATATAACTAGAAAAAATTCTATCAACCTAATTTTAACCAAACAAGTCAATGGATTAGACGGTTCAGACAGTATTAGCCATTAGGTGCAGGAGCCAACATTATCATAACAATATCTAACATGTACATATCTAAAAGCCACAAATTTACCTCATAACGATCCATGGTAACATACATGCGACCTCCACCAGATGCAACCCGGGCGTCAACACCTTGTTCACGTAATTTTGCTAGAGCATCCTCAAGGGTCTCCATGAAGCCCACACTAGAACCATCCAGAACATCACGTCCATCAGTGAGGGCATGGACACGAATTCTTTTGGCACCACGCTCAGCAGCACCTTTCAGCAACAACTGCAACCAAAAGCAAGATAACATGTAGCGTATCTTTTAGCATTAGAAAATTTGATTAATAGAAGTCAAGGGAAAACAGAACTTTTTATTGATTTTCGAAATGAGTGAAAACAATAGGTATCTGATCAATCATCACAGTATTGTTCAAAAACTAAAAGGCGTACCAGCACTTGATCAAGCCTGGAGTGGACACCTCCATCACTCAAGAGACCAATGAGGTGCAGAGTCCCTTTGTCAAAACATTCTTTAACGTATTGGAAACCTTCTCCTTCATAGATTTTTCCAGAGGCAAGGGCTAGGTCAACAAGCTTTGCACTGCAACAAATACATTAGAGACAATAATACGCAACTATCTATATTTTCTTAAAAAGAAAAAACAGAGACCCATGGAAAATAGCTCCCCTAACCCAGAGATTTCATAAAATCACCGCGAATCAGACCCCCCCACCCCAAAAAAACAAAAAACAAATCTTCAATCACAATTGGTGCTAGAAATAGAAAGTCTGAAAAAATAGTCTATTTGTACTCTGATGTGAGCAGCAGTATGAGGTAGAGCAACAGTGGAGCCAATAAAGGAGTGAAAGCAGTTAATCGAAAGACAGGTGAAAGCTCTTTCATTGCTTCTTATTTGTTTCTTTCATTGCTTCTTATTTGTTTTTATTTTTCATTGGCTTGATTAGTTAAGCTGAGTTTTTGGAAGCTTTAAGGAGACGTTTGGTAGCTGGTCCGAATTATGCATGTATTAGTTATGCAGGTATCAGCTATTCCATATTCTATGATAATTCCCTCATAACTTACGCATGTATTAGCTATGTGGGTTTCTAAATTGCAAATCAAATGTCGTATTAATTTTATATATGAATAACCTACTTCCTAAATAGCTACCATACGTTGTGTAACTTATACAAAAATTAAAACATGGATAAGTTACCTAGCTACCAAACAATCCCTTTTTTTTGTTTAACATATTGGTTGAAATTAAGGATCTATTTTTTTCCTAATGAATTGATTGAAAGTACATGGTAACTTGGTTGCATGAATCAAGTTACATTAAACTTTAACCGACTCATTTCAGAACAGATAAGGATCCAAAAAAAAAAATTCAAATGTAACAACCTACAAGATCTCTGAACACAAGTCCAGCAAAAACATCATAGGATTTGTCTTTCATAGGTTAAAAATAAGACACAACAAGCTCACCCTTGAGCAAAGATCCTTCCAGCACCAAGAGCATTATGACCAACTTCACTATTACCCATATCATCCTCTGTAGGTAGCCCCACAGCATTCCCATGTGCCTTAATCAATCTCCAATGTTCAGGAGCACCCTACAAATTTTTTTAGCAAATATCCAGATGAAAAAAACAAATAATAAACCCATAAATCAAGAATCCTTAACCAAAAATTCAAAAAAAAAAAAAAAAAAAAAAACCTTCTATAGGAAGTCTTTATTTTTATTTTTAGCTAAGACCCAGATAATATAAAACAAATAATAAATCCATAAATCAAGAATCCTTGACCAAAAATTTAAAATAAAAAAAAACACCTTCTATAGGAAGTCTTTATTTTTATTTTTAGCTAAGACCCAGATAATAAAAACAAATAATAAATCCATAAATCGAGAATCCTTAACCAAAAATTCAAAAAAAACACCTTCTATAGGAAGTCTTTATTTTTATTTTTTAGCTAAGACCCAGATAATAAAAACAAATAATAAATCCATAAATCAAGAATCTTTAACCAAAAAAATTCAAAAAAAATAACAACACCTTTTTGAGGGAGTCCATAACAGGAGTTTCAGCGACGGAGATAGCATTATATTCATTAGGCTTAGCTTCACCCCAACCATCCAATACAATAACAGCAACAGTTTTTCCTTTAGGAAGTTTAGGATGGTCTTTCAATTTCCATGCATCTCCTGAACTACCCATTATCTCAGATCTTAAAAAAATTCTTCCACCCAAAAACAAAAACCAAAAAAAAAAGAGTAAAAATCAATCAGATCTATAGGGTCATAGACAAAAACAAAAAAAATATAAAAACTCTAGTAAAGATGAGGAACTACCTTAAGGGGTAGAAGAGAAGAGAGAGCGAAAAGGTGGAGTGGTGAAAAAATGGACAAGTGAAGGGGTGGTTGAGGGGGGTCTTTATTGGAATGCTGGGCTGAACCGCTGAAATACCGGAAGTAGACACTTGTTGATATTTAAAGAATATATTGGCTTAATAAAATGGAAGAATATTATAGAAATTTCAAGGGAAAAAAAACTAAAAAAGGAAAACTAGGGAAAAGTTACATGAGTTAGGTATTTCACGTGACGCTGGCACGTGAGAATCTTGAGTGGTATTTCATTTTTAGTTCATTTAAAAAATAATTTTTTTTCTTGTTTTAATATTTCTTTAATTTTAAATTTTCACATAACAAGTCTAATATTATAAAATCAAAAAATACTTTGATATATTTACATATTTTTAATTTAAAATTATAAAATATAATTATTATTTTTTTTAAAATTTCATATCAAATCAAAATATGACAATTAAACTAAAGGAAAGAAAGTAGTATTTTTTCTTATAAGAAAGGAGAAAGATCTAAAGACACATGATTTGTGTACCAAAGTACAAAAACACGTACTCTTTTGCTTTGTTTGGCTTAATTTGAAGTACGAAGATTAAAATAATTAATATTCAATTTAATTTAAATATATAATTTTTGTTTAAAATAAAATTTATATATATAAAAATATTATAAATTATAATAGTTAAACATATAAATTTTTTATAAATTATGCTGAAAATAATTATTTACAGTTCAAATAATAACTACGTTAAATAAATTAAAATACAAGAGTAAGTAAAACTTTTAAGTTTAAAGAAAGAAAAGAATATTCCGGATGAAGAAGGAAAATAGAAAACGGAAAAAAAGAAAAAGGAAAGGCGTGAATAGCAATGCATCACGTTGTTTGTTTGTTTTTTTAAAAAGAAATTATTACAACTTGAATTATTGATTTAAGTCAAAGGGGAAAAAGAAAAGGGGTAGGCGTGAATGGTGATGAATTACGTTGTTTTTAAGAAGAATAAAATGAATGTTGATTAAGTTTTTTTTATTTTAATTGTTTTTACTAAATAAAGAAAGGGATATGCTAATATGCCAAATTAGTTATGCTTGATTATCAAGAAAGTGATGTTTTGGTAGGCGGCTAACCCTCTGGGTGTGGCGTAGTCCAACTAGCTCCCTTGGGCCTTCCCTTGGGTCCGGATTATAGTGTTAGTAAAAGAGAATTTCCAAAATAGCTAATTTTAGGGTGAAAATTCGAGCTGTCAATACGGGCAGGCTTAGCCAATTCGGGCTAGTCTATACAAGCTTTGAAATTTAACGGGCCAGATTGGGCTGGCCCATCAAGATGACGGGTCAGAAAAGAACAAGTCCAACTCATTACTCTGTGGGCTGCGGGCCTCCACGGGTTAGCCCACTTTTTTTAAAATATTATTTTATAATCTTAATTTAAATTTTAAAATGTTAATAACATAAATATTTTCAAGACAATATTACACGATGTTACTACTTGTTAATCAAGTCTCAAATTCACACACAAAAAAAATCTTAATAATCTACAAAACTAAATAACTTTTGGCATGATACCGTTCAAACCAAATAGAGATATTAATAAGCAAACTAAACAGCTAATGGGTAACAATATAGCTAGCTAAATAGCAATACTAACCTAATTTTATTTCATTAGATCACAATAAAACACACAAAAAAATGTCAATATTTAATCCATTAAAAGTGAAAATGAACTCAAAAAAAAAAAAACTTTTATGGCACTTATGGTGTATCCAATACCACCATATCATCTTCATCAAGCATATCTGACTCCTTAAAAAGTTTAATATTTGTATTTTAATTATTTATATATTTTATAAACATAATGAATATTTTCATATCTCTAATGGTTTAAGTAGACTTTGAGTTTGTACTCCTCTTGTTATTCTTAGTACTCTATTCTATTTTTTTAATCATTTTTTGTTTGGCTCACGGGTCGGCCCAACCCATATTGCTCAAGCCCCACGGGCCGACGGGCTTATCTGGGTTGGGCTAAAAAGTCCTATTCTTAAATGGGTTACAAAAATCGTAGCCCAACCCTATCAAATTACAGGCTGGATGGGGCCGACCCAACGGGCCCGGCCAATATTGACGGCTCTAGTGAAAATTAGTCTCCTTAGCTATATTTTTTCTAATTATAATACGTAGCTATATTTAGTTTGTTATAGGATGTACCAAACGTATTTAACAGCGAAAAGATAGTACAAATACAAATAGACGTGATTTGCATGAATGGGCGCAAAGGGATCTTTTTAAAAATAAAAAATAACCATAAATCGCGCACAATTAATTTTTCAATTTGTATGGGGTGAAATAGCTTTTGTGAAGGCTGGGCCAATTCGGGTCGGATGTAATGAGAACCAGCCCACAATGGAATCATCTCGAGAATGAACCCAATACAAATAAATATCCTCTCGAGCAAAACAGAGTAGCCCGAGACTATCGACAATGGTGACTGATTTCTGCTTATCTCTATCATTAAGCAATAAAAAACTTTAGCTTTGTTCTTAAGTTTTCTATGTTTTCCTTAGCTGCCTTTTACTATCTTTTTGTTGATTACGCTTGCTTACTTACGTTCTCGGTCACAACTTGCCCACAGCTGAAAGGACTATGAACTACACTCTAATTGCAGATTTGTTCCTATTCGTTGCATTATTTAATATATCTTGTCTTTTGTTTACATTATTTACTTTTTGGCGAAATTCACTGCTAACCTCGAAGCTAAGACCGCAATGCGTGCTCTTGACCCACAATCAAATCTAATTGTCCTAAGTCAATTGTATCAACTTTCAAATCTTCAAAAATGAAAAACTTGCATATTTTTCAAACAACCATCTCGGGAACCATACCAACTATCTATACGGACAAAAAATATTATAAGGCAACTATGAAAAAGGATAAAATGCTCAAAATATGTAATAAAAAAAAACATCCATGCGGGTTGTTACAATGTGGGAACCCTTTATTTTTGTGCTTGTGATGAGGACATCTCTTGTTCACTTTTAGGCATAGTTGTTCAGAACTTTTAGTTAATTTGTTAGAGTCTCTTGGATATCTTTTGGGTTTCGAAACTTTGATGTGTATAGAATTTACCACATATTCTCTCTCTTTTACTTGATGTTTTAGATGTTCTTATACTTGTTTCACAATGTTTTCTTATGTTTTAATGATAGTTTACTTTGTAGGTTCTATATGTCTAAATGGCAAAATGTATGGAAACAAAACAAATTGCCAGAATATAGGTGATTTATGGCCACATTGCAGACTACAGATGTAACAATCCTCGTGATGATTTTTAGTTTTTTCTGTATTTTGAACATTTTTCCTTTTCTTGTAGTTGTTTTATCTCAGGAGTGATTTATGTGAATTTGAGGTTTGAGTGGCCTTTATAGTGATATAATTGACTTTGTTCAATATTTTGTGATCAGAGCGTCGGATGGTGATTCTGTCAATTCTATTAGCTCTAGAACGTCGAAATAGATCGATAGCATGGTTGGTTCGGGTCTCAAGACTTTAAATGTGATTTTGAGCTTTTGGACGAGAAGTTGGAATGTTATGACTTTGGTCAAAATCCGTCAATAACAATCTCTGTTGGAAATTCTGACTGCACTGTTAGGTCTGGAATATCGTTTTCAAACTATTAGCATATTTGATTTGTATTCGAGAGGTTCTGGATGAGTTTTGGGTAAGTTTTTAAACATTTTGGATGTTTTGGCCTTGTTTAAGTAAAATCTGTCGACAAAAAGGTTCGTTATTAGTTTTAAAGATATTTCAAAACTTCTGAAACGTAATGCATAAATTATATGGCTGATCTGGAAAGTTTGGTGTAATTTTGATCAACCAAGATTGAGTTTTTAATGCGAAACATGAAATAATTCTTTAACGAGCAAAAATAATATCTGACTGGGCAAATGAGCATGAAATTGAGTTCCGATTGAACGAGTATGTCCGTATTATTATTTAAGAATTACAGGAAAAAGAATTGGGGTATTTCGCTAATGTACGAGGAATTTATGGCCTTTTTAGTGAGGAATAGTGTTGTTGGTGCGAAAAATATAGTACATAAATAGCTGGTGCAGATTTTCTGAGCAGTGTATTTAAATTTCATTCTGTGTTTATTTGGTATTTTGAACATGTTAGGAGTTCTAGGGCTCAGAATTAAGTGATTCTCGCGGCATTCTTCTTGTTTTATCAAGGGAAAAAATATCTAATGCTTAGGTTAGTATTCTTCCATGATTTCTTCAACTGGTTTTCCTTCTTTATTCTGAATTTGTTGGAGAAAATTTGGGATTTTATCGATTCAGACTCGGCTTTTTATGAAATTTCATATTTAGGTTCCTTATGTTATGGCCTATGGGTAAATGGATTTTGATAAAAAATTACTGATTCATCAATCGTTTTCTTGTTTTTAAACTGCTTTTGAACATGAAAATTTGGGGGTTTCCTAGTAAAGTCAAATATTGATATTTTGATGATTTTTAACTCGATTTGAACTCTATTTTCGATAGGATTTTAGATTTGAAACCCTTAAATTATGGGTAAAACATTTCAGTTTTACTCTTTTATTTTCGGGGTTGATTTTCAAAGTGATTTTTAGACCTGAATATAAAGTATGTTAATATGATATCGTTGGTTTTGTATTTACGTGTAGATGTCAGATTTGATAAGATTAGATGCATTTGATGGTGGTTCGAGAGAGTAGAACTTTCGTTTAATTGTTCGAGCTGCTATGTGGCTTTGCGGGTCTTCTTTAAGGCAAGTTGAGATCTACCTTGACTCTTTTCTAAGGTGTTTTTGTGTTATGTGCTTATTGTTTGTGCTTTATAAATCACTAAGTGTTTTTGGGGGTCCCGTCTAGATGAAATGACGAGCATCTCCGCGGGTACCAGAGTCTATTGATGGGGTGAAATAATAAAATAGACATCTTGACTGTTCTCTCTACTTGTTGATATGTTTAGGTAATTATGGAACTTATTGACCTTGAGTAAATTGATAGTGGGTAGCTGTTTAAGAGCTTGAATCATATTTAGTGGATTTTGATGGAATGATTGGAGTTTAGTAACCACTTAGGGGATAAATATGTTTGTAGTTATTTGGTGAAATAATTGGAGTTTAGTAAACACTTAGGGCCTGTTTGGAAAGTCATCCTGGTAATTGAATTTGGTGTAATTACACTCTCTGGCATGTTTGATTGACCAGGTAATTACTTAGTCAGCAGGTAATTGAGTGTAAATTTTAGGGGGTAATTACACTCTCCAATTTACGGGGGGTGGGGGGTGGGGTGGGGGGGACTGTGAATTGCTAGTAAATAAATGGTGTAATTACAAGTTGATTACTTTTTAATTTCTTCCTTTTATTTCTATTGTTATTTTTTTCGTTTTAATTTATTTTAAATTTCTATTATTTTAAATTTTTTCTATTTCTATTATTCTAATATTTTTTATTTTATATTATTTATATTGCATTTCCCTCTCATTTTCCAACCTTCACTTCTTGTGATTCCATGCAATTTTTCGTATTATCTATTTTTTTAATTTATTTTATGTTTATTTTTTCATTTAGCATAATTTAGTTAGTATTCTAATTTTTAAATTAAGTAGAATTCATTGTTGAATAAAGTTATAAACTTTAGGTTTTTCTTTTCTTTTGAATCATATTTACGTTATATTGAAATTTGACATAAGAGTATTATTATTATTTTTTTGAATTTTGAACTTATGTTATATTTTCAGTTTCAATTTTTTTTTTACTACTATTGACATGATATTTCACATTGCAAGCCATTCAATTTTAAGTTAGAATTGATAGATTATCTTTTTGTCAAATGTTTTAATAATTTTATGACATTATATTTATAATATTAATCTTTTTGTCAAACATTCATTTTATGATGTTCTTAAAAATCATGTAGTTTATGTTTTTAAGATTAATTTAATTAAAATATACTAGTTTGAAAAATATAAATCAATTATTTTTTTATAAGAACATATGTTTATTAATTAATAGATTTCAAAAGACAATATATATATAAAATATTTAATTTAATATCATTTATAAAGGCATTTATTTGTCTAATAAATATTTTTCATTTTTGATAATTAACTTTTATTTTTAAAATAATATTAATTTTTTTGTCAAACATACATTTTATGATGTTCTTAAAAATCATGTAGTTTATGTTTTTATGATTAATTTAATTAAAATATACTAGTTTGAAAAATATAAATCAATTATTTTTTTATAAGAACATATGTTTATTAATTAATATATTTCAAAAGACAATATATATATATATATATATATATATATATATATATATATAGCAATGACGTCGTTGTGGCAACAAATCTGTCGCTACAATGACAGATAAGTATGTCTGGCCCAATTTTACAGATCCATCCCAAATTTCTTTGGTCTTGGCTTTTTTTCACAAAAATAAATCCTAAATGGTACAAAACAAAGATTTTCTTGATTGAAGTATTTTTCCAGAATAGTTTTATTATAATGATGATTTGGCTTATTTTAATAGATATTAATTTATCCACCTTTCATCCCCAAATAATTATGGAAATATGGAGTGGGAGTTCTTATCACGATTCTCGAGATCCAAACATACCCAATGGTTAGGATTTATTCAACCTTCTATCCTTATTAATTAACTTGATAACACTTTCCCAAACCACGATCAATTAAATTTACTATCACCGTTACCTGGTCAGTCTACGCATCACAAGTCAGTAGGCTCTAGCACGACGTACGATCACTATAACCCAAGGAATATGGTTCATAATAAAATTTTATGTAACGGTCATTTAGAATACCCGAAACACCACAAAATACTACAACGCACAAATTTTCGGGACGAAAATGGAACTTTACATAAACCATCATTGATAGTTTAACAGTTTCAAAAAGGGAAGTAGGATTCATTTCCCCTACTTCCCAACTCTCAAAATACTCTCGAATCCTCCCAAATCCTCTCAAGCAAATCACTTTCCGGTGTCACTACTAAGGTAATTCTTCATCCCTACTACTTTATTTTCGTATTTATCATCGTAAAATCATAGTAATTCGAATAGAAGATGGTTTTTTTGATTGGTTTTGGGTGCAACTTAGAGTTTTTGAAATTTTTGCATCTTTGAATGAATTTATGAAGCATGGTAGACTATCTTACGTTTCCAATGCTCCTACAACATTCTAGGCTTAAGATTCACGATGTTCATAACTAGTTTTGGGCTTAAAATATGTAGAAGAGGAAGAGTCATCTTCCTTAAAGATTCTAATTGATTAAGGCTTGTATTGGTTGTTAAATCACTCCTAATTTAGTTCAAAAGAGTTAAAAAGTACTCTACCAAGCCCAATTTATGTCAAACCTGAAATTTGATGAAATTTTTTGAAAATCCACCATTGGAGGGGTCGAGATTAGTTGGGGATGAAGGCATCGTTGAAGCAATGAATTTGTCGCTGCAGCAACACTGCTGTGGCGATGCTCTATCACTACAGCAACATCGCTGTAGTGGCAAAAGCATCGCTGCTGCGATGGTTGGGCAGTAGCTTCGCGCAGAAATTTTCAGACTCAGTCTTTGATTTCTTTCTTTTCCATAGCATCCCTAATTGGTTTCTAATTACTATAATGTTATTTTACAGGACTACCTACTATGGCTAACCCATATGCTAACCAACTCTCATACTGACAATTTCCTAACAGTGCTTGCCGTGACTGCTATGAGGCGAGTTAAGTACTAAAGGCTTCATCCACGAGAGGGGATTCATGATGAAGAACTTGGCTGAGGAAGCACCCAATTTCTACAATCAGTTACTGGCCTTTAGATGGGAGATATTGACAGAGTCCATCCCCACATGCAATCTAGAGATAGTCTGATAGTTTTATGCCATACTTCCAACTATGGACTAGTCCTTGCGTTAACCTACCATCCGCATCTGAGGGAAGAATATTCTGGTGGATACTTCCACAATCAATAACACCTTGGGGTACCAAACCTCTCTAATGAATCCTTTAAGGCAAAGAGCTTGAAATGGTTGGCAAGGAACTTGGTGCTGGAGGGACAAGATAAAAAGATATGGTTGACAGGTGTTAGGGGGACCGAAAGCACCCCTTTCACAGTGGAGTCTCGAAGGTGGCTGGACTTGGCATCCCAGAGGATCTGTCCTTTGAGAAATGTTATGGATGTGACCTTCCACTGGCTATGATGGTGGCTTGTGCCCTATCAGGGATTGTAATAAATGTGGGGATTTCGATCATCGACGAGTGAAAGCATTTCTACTCAAGAGGAGGGCCTTTAAAGGATTTCTTTTTGTCCTTCTTGATCACTGAGCTTGTGCAAAAGAGTGGATATGCCGAAGGAGGGGCATGATCCTATGGTGAAGTGTGATGTGCCCTTCAACCTACTGAAAGTGAAGGGTTCATAAAGAGGGATCAAGAAGATGAACAAGATAGGGGCGGTGGGTGAGAGTAGTAGGGCGAGGAGTCTGGTACCCCTCCCACCTAGACCCCTGCATCCCTTGAGCGCTTGGAGGCAGATCTGGCTGTAGTATGGAGCTATGTAAAACAGTCCTACTTTCCTCCCTCAAGTTTGACTTCTTTAAGCTCCACAACTCTACCAGACCCAAATCAGGCCTATGTAGAGCTCCAAAAGAAGTTAGATGAGGAAAAGAAGAAGAGGTACTCCCGGGATCGTATGCTGGCCCAGATGTGGAAGACCGTGAAAGTCATATTCAAATGTGCAGTCCCTGATCAGAAAATCCCAAAGTTGAAGAGGGAGGATGTGGAGGAGTTCTCATTCCTTAGTGGAATGGAATAGGAGCGCTCTGACGCCTTGATCCACGAAGATGATAGGGTCTCCATCTAGATTTCCCCCTAATTTGTTTCTATTTTTTATATTGGTTGCCCCCATTTGGGGTATGTAACAAACAATTTTTTCTTTCTTTCAGCACTTTTAGAATCTATTAGTTTGTCACACTTTAACTTAATAAACTATTAGCTTGTTATTTATGCCAGGTAAACTATTTTTATTCATGCGTATTATAATTACAGGGTCATTTTTATGAAGCATAAAAGATCACAAAAATACGGGGATTATCACTGGCAGCATTCTGCCCAGGCATTGCTGCAGCGATGGATCTACCACTGCAGCGACGTCGCAGAATTTATAAGGAGTCGTTATGGTGATGTCGCTGTAGTGACTCCCAACCAGTGACTCGAGTCTAGTTTCTTCCAGTTCTTTCCAGCATGATGTCATACTACGAACACTTTATTACCCCGAATCCCCCATGTTCTTGCAGTTTTGAATAAAGTAGACTCAACGCGTTATTCTATACTCATTTATCACAGTTTTCAAATCTCTCAACTCATTTATGCTTAAACAATATCTCAAAAAGACTACAAGTCTTAGACAATTTCTTAACATGATCTACATAGATTGACCACATAAGGATATCCAAGTATATCTTCACGGCCCAAATAGAGATCAAGGTATACTTTAAATCCAGAAATCAAGGCTTCTCTCAAATCATAGAAATAAAGACATACCTCAAATCACATCTAGCCTTTATGATTCCCGGATATTCCTTTTGCAATAACTCACCCCATATTACTCATAATAATCAGTTATACTCAAGAACTTCAGCCATCCAACAATAAAGTAATAATATAGGCAATGCGATAAGATCCAGGGAATACATGTAATATACTATCATAACCCTACAAAACATTTAAATACAAGTATTTTTCTGGTAATCATAAGCGATTAATTAGCAAAAGAGTTACACTTACCAACTGCACTGACAACTACAATATTCATTACATCAACCTACTTAACTATCTAAAAAGTGCATGTATCACTCATTCAAAACATCATTCACAGTATTAGCATACAAGTTTTACGCCTCTTATTGACCTCTACTGGTTAGAATAACACTATTCTAACCTTCTAAATATTATCGAGATACCAATTGGGACTAACTGATCCGAATTGTGATGGTTGAGATATCCATTAGAATATGCTAGATACCAATTGGACTTAACTTGGGGGACAACACTGAGATAGCAAGATGGGAGAAAAAAAAGTGAGATTGATTCCTAGATGCCTTGTAGCCTCCTAAGGATTTGATGTAGACATTAACACACCAATCCGCAGGACTCTACTAGGCATTTGCTCTTGTATTGGGAGACTGGTAACATGGGCTTTGATACCATCTTATCACAACCCAATTCACAGATCATGCGGGCACCTACCCAACTCTACCCTAGATAGGAGAACCCTTACCACCCAACTATTCAATTAATAAGGAAGATATTTTAAACTGCTTTGAGTATAAATAAATACATAAAACCTTCTATTTAAACACACTTGCTACCTAAATACATTGCAGAAGTAAATTATACAATTCCCCATAGCATAGTCTAAATAGGTACAAGAGCACTAAATAATAAAGGACGACTTAAGACACACCATCCATTTAAGAATAAGACGATAGGAGCTGGTGAAGAATAACATTCGGTGCACCTATAGAAACTCCAACTGACTCGCAACATAGCTATATCCCCCAAAAAAGAGATATAGTAAATATAACATCAGTACAACCACATGTACAGGTAGGTATCACTAGCTGACCAGGGTTAGAAATAACTAATAACAATAGAAATTAGGGATGGATCATGACAGTAATAATTGCTTAAATAACTGAACCTTACTAATATCTTCCAACCCTTTCTGACTCCCAACCTTGCCATCATTTCTTTTAGCGATAGCCTTATTTATCTTCTCCTAAGCTATCAAGTAACCACAAGCCCATAGCATTACCAATGCCTCCTTTATTTATGCACTCACTTTTGTTAAACAACATCTAGTATGCCATACTCTTGACCATTCTGACACACTACTCTATGTACGAATACTCACTATCAAGCAACTACTCTCCCTTAAAGTAGGCAAAATAATCTAGAGTAAGGTAACACAATGCCCTCATATATTAATAACATATATATGGAAAATAAAATCTACACACAACCAAGCCATACCTTATATCCACGTACCCATGTCTGTCACTTATACTCAAGCAATTCAATCAACAATAATCAAAGACAATATATGTGCGAATGAAGTGATGATTGCATACATGCAAAGTGTACACACATATTAGGGCTAGCCCGGACCCTCATCTATGACCTGCAGGGGATGAGCTTAATCTATGTACTAGTGTCAGCATAACACCCATCTAATAATAGTGTCAACGTGACACTCAATCTAATAAAAGTATCAGCATAACACCTGATCCAATAACAGTTTCGGTGTAACACTCGATCTCAATATCATCTCAATGTATAATCTTAGATACAATGATCAATACTAATAATAATAAACAATCACAAATAATTTAGGCTAATCACAAATATTCAGCTTACATATAAGTACAGAGTCAAATCAAGTCTATAGCTACATTTTAACAACTCATACATACCCCAACACTAAGGATCATTACCAACTGATTGCTATCTACTTATCCTAACTTCCAGATCTATTTACAAATACCATAGCCCTACTTCTTTCCACCTCTTTATTACATAAATATCAATACTAATACGAGCAATAATCCCTAGTTGGTTTCACACACGTAACCTCCTCCTAATTCCCTTAATACCACCATGACTATTCTTAAATATATCGTCTCCTTTCTCTACCATCAACCCAATGCCACTTACTTCCCCTCTATAGACAATTCATACATATACTAGGGTATTTACTATTTACTCAATAAGTATACCATTAACCTACTTCTTCTTAACGAACTCACAACTACCCTTGTTTACCAACCTTTCTCTTCATACAAGCATCATGACTTCCTAGCACACTAAAGGTTAACACAGTTCAAAAACTCAACATGCATCGCCAAATTCATCGATTCCTTATCCTAAGTTTAGTTTGTTATCCAAACTCTGTGTCTGTAGGACCAAGCATAAAAAGCTCCCATCATAACTATAATTATTACATACGTATAGCCTGAGTCTACTATGATTAAACCATAACCTACCTTGTAGATGAGTTCTACTGCTACGTAGAGCTACGAGTCATTCCTTGTATGCCTTTTACTTCTTAATTCGTTGGAATCTCTATCGAGAACACTTAGAAATGCCCTCTCTGAGTTTGACCTCTAAAACCTTGCCCTTCTAAAAAATGGGTTCATCTAGGGTATTTTTGGAGGAGGAAAATAAAATAAGATGCCTTAGCTGGAGGAATAGTTTAAACAAAACACGGGCAACTTACTGCCTCTCCATCATTGCAGCGATATCACTGTGGCAATAAATTTGTTGATGTAGTGACGGATCAATATGCCTAGCCTAATTTTACGAATTTAGCCCAAATTAATTTGGACCATGGTTTTTTCCCATAAAAATAATTCCTAAATGATCCAAAATGAAGATTTTCTAGATCAAAGTATTTTTGCTGAATGGTTTTTAGTGTAACAATCATTTGGGTCATTATAAAGAGGTTCTAGTTCTAGGAAATGTGGTGCCTGTGCAAGGTGGTGCAGGTCAGGTGCCAATTTCCTAAGAGTTGATTCAACAGGTATTGGGTTTATTGAGTGGTTTAGCTGGGACTGGTGCTACTTTGACAGTTTTAGCCTTTTAGCCTCCAGCCTTTCAGTTTGCCACTGCTGTAGTACCTCGAGTGGATGAGAGTGCTGAGATGGGAGTTTTCCTCGATAGGTATTATGTCCAATTATGACCGTTGATTAATATGGTTTGTTTTGTAAGTTCATGAAAATAAAACATCTAGTGTTTCAAGGTGCTGAGTCAGAGGATGCATATGAATTCTTGATTGACTGTCATAAGCATTTTCATAAGATGAAGATTGTGGAGAGATATAGAGTGGAATTTATGACTTTTCAGTTATAGAGAGAGGCCATGCAATAGTGGAGATCCTTTGTTGAGTATAGGGCTGCTTTATCTCCACTAACTTGGTCTCAGTTTTAGAATGTATTTCTCAAGAAGTATGTTCCTCGTACCTTTTAAGATATGAAGAAGGATGAGTTTCTGAGGCTTGAACAGATAAGGCCAAATTTCATGCTTTGTCTCGATATGCTTGACAGTTGATACCTACTGAGGAGGAGAGGATTAGGTTCTTCATAAAAGGTTTGAACTCAGGTCTTCAAGTGCCTGCACTTCAAATAACCTCTTACGGAAAGACTTTTTAGGAGGTGGTAGAATTTTTAAGATAGAAGGGATGAAGCAACAAGGTAATGTTAAGGCAGAGGAGAAGCGGGCCCAAAAATTAGGTCATTTAAGTGGATCTTATTCAAGAGGTTGTGGTTCGCAGAGCTATTCTACTTGGCCATTTCATTCAGTTATGCCTGTGTCTATTGTGGGCCCATTAGAGGTTAGTTACCATCCCTTTCAGATAGAGAGTTATACATCTTTAGCATTTTTAGTACAACGACCCACTTTAGACTATAGATGTTATGAGTGTGGAGGAGTAGGTCACATTTAGAGGTATTTTCCTATCTTTTTATATGTTGGTCAGTTGATTCAGTATCCAACTTCCAGTGCTTTACTTCTGATAGGTTGTGGTGAGGGAGAAAATGGTAGAGGTCATTCACATGGTGGGTATGTTGGTCATACTATTGGTAGGGGTGGCTACCAAGCCAATTGTGGTAGAGGATAATTTGGTCAAGGCAACACGCAGACTGGTAGAGGTGGTTATCAGGTTGGTTATAAGGCTCATCTATATGCATTATGGGTTTGAAGCTAAAACTTCTGATGATGTGATCATAGGTACCATTCTTTTCTGTGATCATATGGCTTCTGTGTTATTTGATCCGGGGTCTACTTTCTCTTATTTATCTATGAAATTTGCTTTGGGTTGGGATTTAGAATATGAAATTCTTAATACACCCATGTATGTTTCTATACCGGTTGGGGTTTCTATGTGTGTTAATCAGGTTTAATGGGCTTGCCTTGTAGTATTTGTAGGGTATAAAACTTTGGCAGACTTAGTGATACTAGACATGGAAGAGTTTGATATTATTTTGGGGATGAGCTGGTTGTCTCCCTATCATGCTATTCTTGATTGTTATGCTAAGACTTTCACTGTAGCTATGCTCGGGATGGAAAGGTTAGAGTGGGAAGGTACTTATAAGCCTGCTCCTTTGAGAATTATTTTTGCTATTTGTGCCCAAAAGCTAGTTAAGAAGGGGTGTCAAGAGTTCCTAGCTCATCTTTGGGATGATAGTTTAACGGTCCCTCCTATTACTTTGGTTTTAGTAGTGTGAATTCATAGAGGTGTTCCTAGATGATCTTCCAAGGATACCACCTAACCATAACTTTGAATTTTGTATAGACTTAGAGCCAGGCACTTGCCTTATATCCCTCTCTCCCTATAGGATGGCACCAACAGAGTTATAGCAATTGAAGTTTAGTTATAAGAGTTTTTAGGGAAGGTTTTTATCCGTCCTAGTACTTTTTCATGGGGTGCTCCCATGCTATTATTTTAGAAGAAAGATGGTAGTATGCAGATATACATACACTACCGATACTTAAACAAGGTGAACATTCATAATAAGTATCTTTTTCCTAGGATAGATAACTTGTTCGACCTATTGCAATATGCCCCAATGATTTCAAAGATTGATTTAAGATCGGGTTATCATCAACAGTAAGATTCGGGCAGAGGACATTCCAAAGACTACTATCCAGACTCCTTATGGCTATTATGAGTTTCTAGAAATGTTTTTTGGCTTGACCAGTGCCCCAACTACTTTTATGGGTTTGATGAATGGAGTATTCAAATCTTATTTGAATTATTTTTTCATTTTTTTCATTATTGATATATTGGTTTACTCTAAGAGTAAGAAGGAGCATGAAGCTCACTTACGTACTGTATTGGGGTTGCTCAAGGAGAAGCAACTTTATGCTAAGTATTCAAAGTGTGAATTTTGGTTGTATTCAGTGTATTTCTTGGGTCATGTTGTGTCTAAAGAAGGGGTTATGTTTTACCCGCAAAACATTGAAGCTGTTAAGAATTGGGCTAGACCAACCAATGTGATACAAGTTCGCAGTTTTATGGGGTTGGCCAGCTATTATCGCTGGTTTGTGAAAGGATTTTCATCCATTGCTTCACATATGACCTGTCTGACTTAGAAGGAGGTACCTTTTGTATGGAATAATGAATGTGAGGAGAGCTTTCAAAAGATCAGGTCTTTGGTAACTTCAACTCTCATTCTTACCATGCTAATAGAAGGTAAAATTTTTATTGTGTATTGTGATGCTTCACGATTTTGTTTGGGTGTTGTTTTGATATAGGACAAGAATGTAATTGCTTATGCTTCGAGGTAGCTTAAAGTGTATGAGAAGAACTACCCCACCAATGATCTAGAATTGGCAGCGGTAGTGTTGCTCTCAAGATTTGGAGGCATTACCTTTATGGGATTAAGTGTGAAGTGTTCATAGACTACCGCAGTTTGCAACATGTCTTTACTCAGCGAGACTTGAATTTGAGGCAGTGAAGGTGGAGAGAGTGGCACGACCCGAGACTACACCCTAGTCACAACACGGTGCTTAGGGCCACAAGTGACCCCAAGTTAACCCATGGTCTAGCATGACTCTAAGAATACTGAAAATAATGAAAAGTTCTAAATATGGAAGCTAATTGGAGAAATAATAAAGTTCTATAATAATGTAAACCAATCAATAGTTAAAACCCAACATAAGCCAAAATAACTAATCTGTCTATCTGAAAGCCTCTACTAAAAGATGAGTTGCTGGGACTAGCCCCTAGCTAACTCTAACTTTCTGAAAACTAAAATAGTACTAAAATAAAGAATGCTGAAAACTCATCCTCAAAAGATGAGGACTCACCAAACTGCTGTTGAGTTAAGTACGAAATCGTGCTAACCGCGAGTTGGATGTTTTGTCTAAACCTATATTGTAACAAAATATAGCACAAAAGAAGTATGCAGTCAGTACTTTGAATGTACTGAGCATTTGAGGTATGTAACTATAAATACTAAGCATGCTAGAGAATACTGAATACTGAAATGCAAAACTAAATGCATAACTGAACTAAAGTACAATGACCCTATTAAAATGCCTGCAAACTAATAGTGAATGACAAGTATGAAAAGTAATATTTTAAAATAAAGTCAACTTAATTGAGGGTCATGTCCAATGCTAAGTCTGAATCTGTAACTGAGTGAGACCATGTTAACCAATATAAACCAAGTGAGCTAAATGTGGAGTCCGGTGTATACACCTTATCAAAAGGGCCTAATTCACCTTGCTAGGGTATAGAGGCATGGCTGGCGTGATCACTAAATTGATGCCCAACTTATAGGGCTAAATAATCCTAAAGTGGCATGTAGTTCTTAGACTTGGGTGCGGTGAACCCTAGTCAAACTCGGTGCTAAGTACTACTAACATAATACTTATACTATTAGCTCTTTAAAACTGATTTACTGAAAAATGCATCAGAATATACTTTATTTGAAAGTACTCTAAAAATTTGATTAACTAAAAATATGCTGAACTAAGGCTAATTACTTTATTCATTATAGAGTCAACAATTTAATGGTATCATGTGTTCGTACCAAGATAAATAACTGAAAATCAATGCATAATGAAATACTGTAAAACTCATGAGAGAGCTGAAATCATAAAGGAAATCATTAACTAAATGAAACCCTAGCTCTAATCTATATGAAACTAAGAATCTTGAGTGATTAGGGACTCAATGGGTGAAAGGATACCCAATGATGAAGCCCGACATACATGTAAGCAAATTCTTTCTAAGAGATCGAAGAATTCCTAGCTTGGCTTTGAGAGAAAAGAATAGCCTGTTGATTTCTTTTGTCTGAGTGTTTTGGGTGAGAATGATTTGAGAGAATGCTTAAGTCCCTTTAAACCATTCTCAAATACCCCTAAAATAATGTAGTATAGGTCTAGGAAATAAGAAAAGTACAAAAATACCCCTGTTAAAAAGGTAACTGATCTGTTGTACCCATTTATCACCGATCACGCGACAAGTCGTCTGGTCTGACAATGACTCGTCATCAAAATCATTGTGACTGGGATATTTTTTCATGGGTTTGGGGATGACTGTACATGATGACTCATTGTCACTGATGATGAGTCATTGTGTTGACTCATTAGAACTGGACCTGAATGTCAACTTTTAGGACCTTCTTAGAGTGGATGAAGATGATGACTTATTGGGTTTGGCAATAACTCATCGTGATGAGTCGTCGCCACTGGGATAAATTTCTTATATCCTTCTAGACTTGGTACAGTTGGTCACAATGACTCATCATGATTGGTGAAGACTCATCCCATGGAGTCATTGCCACTGGGGAAAATTTCAATCTTCAGGACTTTTGGCTAAGTACTCAGAATGGCTTACCCAACGACTCATTGTCACTAACGATGACTTGTTGCTTGAGTCATATTGTGGAAAACTTCTTGGTTTCAAACTGGTTTTCTGTGCCAAGTCTAAAATAGAGTCTTAGAACTTATGGGGTGTTACAATATCTCCCCCTTGGGAACATTCTTCCTCAAATAAAGTCTAACTAGGCTAAAAACATAGGGAAAGAGCTACAATCCCACAACTGAGTTCTAAAAGCTGAATTCTGACATGATAATTGATCTTCTAATTGAAACTTGACTGGACTGAATTCATATAACATTCATGCAACTTAGACATGAGAGCAACTGAGGGACATAAAACTGGAAGGAATGCTAAGGAGGAAACAATACCTCAAGATGGAACTGAGTTCAAAGGGAAAAAATGATGGTACTTGGTCATCATATCTACTTTTTCTTCCCAATTAGCTTTCTCAACTAGCTGATTCCTCCAATGGACTTTCACTGAACTAACTTCTTTGTTCCTCAACCTACGAACTTGCAGGTCAAGAATCTCAACTGGAACCTCTTCGTAAGAGAGACTATCTTTGAGACTATATTTCACACCCACACTCTCTAAAGACACACCTGAAGCTAGATCACTAATGCATTTCTTCAATAGAGACACATGAAAATCTGAATGTACTGATGCTAAATCTGCTGGCAAGTCTAACTTATAGGCAACATTGCCAATGACCCTTATAATCCTATAAGGACTAACATAACAGGGATTGAGTTTCCCTTTCTTTTCAAATCTCTTCACGCCTTTCATGGGTGAAACTTTTAAGTAAACCAAATCATTAATCGTAAACTCAAGCTACCTTCTCCTCATATCTGCATAAGATTTCTGATGACTCTGAGCTATTTTTTGCCTTTCTCTAATCAACTGAACCTTCTCTATAGCCTCATGGACTGAATCAGGCTATATCAATATGGCTTCACCAGCCTCAAACCAACCAATAGGAGATCTACACCTCCTACCATAAAGAATCTCATGCGGAGCCATCTTAATACTGGAGTGATAACTGTTATTATTGGAAAACTCAATCAAAGGCAAGTGAACATCCCAACTACCTTTGAAATTGATCACACAAGCTCTTAACATATCCTTTGATGTCTGAATGGTCTGTTCTGCCTGACCATCTGTCTATGTGTAAAAATCTGGTGAGATGAATTTGTATACCGAGACCCTTCTAAAAATATTTCCAAAATTAAGAAGTAAATTGAGTATCCCTATCTGAGATGATAGTCAAAGGGACTCTTTGAAACTTCACCAACCCTCTAAGGTAAAGTCTAGCATAATCCTTGGCTGAATCTGAAGTGTCGACTGGTAGAAAGTATGCTGACTTCGTCATCTGATCAATGATAATGATATCGCCTAAACTACACCTCACGATAAAGTATAAAGTGGTTACTGTCAAATATAGAATTGAAGTAAGGTTGCGGTCGATCCCACAGGGAATAGGTTAAAAAATTAAGCAAGAAGTAGTTGAGGCAATCAATAATGATTTATAGTAAAAGGTTTTTTTTTTGTAAATAACGAATTTAATAGTAACAATTGTCAGTTTGTTGGAATTGTAATCAATATGAGAGAAGCACTAGGACTATGTTTCCCAATAACTTCATAACTCCATAATTTCTTCGTACTTCATAATTCTTCCCGGTGTTTGGTATGTAAAATCGATAGGTTAAGTATACTTAGAACAACTTTACGCTCCTGTATAAGCAATATCCTCAAGTAAGTTTTCTCTTCTCCTGAGTTTGCATTACTAGCCCCTATCTTAGACCCTATATTAGCTATCTCGAATTATCGGCTCAAGCTATTAAGTGGAGGTTGATAGATCCAAGTCTCTATTGTTTATTCCCTTCTTCCCATACATACTCATCCTTTCATCCAGAATACAGATTAGGCAAGTTCTAACGTTGTACACTGCCAAAAAGTAATCAAACCCAAGAAAACAATCAATACATGTGTAAACACTGATTGACAATTACTTCATACTACGAATCCTACTTTGTTAATCCATCATGGTTTCCACAACCCTAGTTGTGGTGTTTAGCTACTTATAATTACAAGAATGCAAGAAGAAATCTGATATAAAGACATAATCATGCACTTACAGTAATAAGATGATAAAACTCCAAGATCTCACATTGAATTAAAACCCTAGAAACAAAGTTTTGTAGTTCCAAGGCCAAGAATGTACCTTAGAGCCTTACAATAATGTAATAGAACGTAAACTGATACAATAAAATGAATAAGAGTATTTATAGACAAAATGAAACCTATCCTAAACATAACAGGATTTCTGTGTCGGTCAGCTTGGACGAATAGAAGGTACAATTATGATTCCACGATCATCCTTGGTGCTCGTGGTTTACTCATAGACTTGGTCATCTTCAATTCTTCTCTAGTAGATCCTCAGTACGACTCCGTATCTTCTACCTACAACCATACAATATGGTCGTCTGATCCTCCTATACTTCTACTCCTGTAGACTTGTTTTTTGAACCTTCATCCCACAACACCTTGGTATGATCGTCATTTCTAGGCACGGTTATGGGATCCAGTCGTTTGATCTTCTTCTCACTTAGGTTCTGCAACCTTGCTTTCAGGAAGTCCTTCCCATGACCAGGTTGTATGATCGTGACATTAAAGCACGATCATGAGAGGCTTCTATCTGATAAGATCCTAAGAGATGTCCTCTGATCTTTCCTATGATGATTTAGCATGACCGTGATCAGTTTCCATGGTCATGACATGGTGTCGTCTACTGCCTTATCAGTCCAAATTCTAGCACTCCACTATTCCAAACCTATATGAGCTGCAAACACTTAAAAACCCATTATATCCACATAGAAAGACCCTCGTACTTGTAAATATTTAGCGTTTTAAGCCTTAAAAGTGCCGTAAGTTCAAGACACATCAACACCCTCAACTTAGACCTTTTGTATGGCCTCAGGTAAACAAAAACACAACTATACTATCACGACGCTTAACCAAGAAAAGAACTAAGATCATTATGGCAGTCAAATTTTCACAAAATTAGTTTCAGCACACATTCCCAAAATTTAAGTAAATACCCCCAATAGCATTAAAACTCAACCTATGCTGTGTATATATAAACCATCAACCATAGTAAAATGGAATCAAGAAATGGCATCACATTATCAACAAACAAACTCAACACTTAAACTAATGACACTACCCAAAAAAGCAGTAACCACAATACAACCCATCTGCCCTCACAACAAACAAGTCCCTAATACTCTCAATTTGTAGTAAATGCCAACATTGGGACTGAATCAAATCTCTCACTCTCACAAAGAATTTAGGCAGTGTGCATTTATTACCATATGCTTGCCCTTATTTTCTACATCTTAGTTTTCAGCCAGTCAGATTAGGATCATTATAGGACTTTTATTGGCTAGTAATGTTGGTTCAGGGATAGGTATGGTACATATGGGTACAATGACTTATTCCTCCTTGGAACTACACTATTTTTGACTCCACTTTTCCCACTTACTTTTATTCTTTCCCCTTTTTCCAACTTTGCAGACCCTAGGTACGGTTTTATTTTCACAACTTTTTTTTTTCTTTTTCTCTTCTTTTTTTTCTTTTTCTATTTTTCCTTTTCTTTTCTTTATCGCACCCAAATCCTTTTTCATTTTCCTAACTTGTTCTTCATACCCACTTTTTTGACGTACCCTTACAATAGCCACCCTCAACTTAGGTAATTTTCCTGAGGTAAGGTACACAATGTCTAAGGAAGGACCAGGGCCAAGACAGGTTCATTGTAAACATTTGGGAAGGTGAATGTGCTAGTTTAATAAAAAGGGCTATTTAGGCTCAATCTTTGGGATCAAGGGATATAACATTTATTTGGTAGGCTTTTAGGATTTTTAGTGAACTAAATCAAGAATGGCCTATGATCCTTTCCTAACCTTCAATCTACGACTATAGCGAGTCTAACCGGGTAAGTTCTAGATCGCACATACACGCTGACTAGGTAACACCTCAAACTCATTTGTCTTAGGGCTATGTATTCAGTCACTACATACTCGATTCACGCAAGATAGGCTACGGTTGTCAAGTCTATATTCCTAATGCCATTACAAGATCCAAATTAGTTACAGACCCGATAAGCACACAACACAACACCAAAAATTCAAAAATTTAGGAGGGGTATCATTTAAATCATTCAAAACCAATTTGCATGCTCTTTTTATTTCAAATGCACCAAGTTCTCTTAATTTTCTCTTGATCACACACAAAACATAACTTAATCACCAAAAACAACAAAATAAACTCCTAGACATGCCAGTTCTAACTATGATAGAGCAACCGAGATAAAAGAAACACGACAATAAAAACCTTCGGCTGTGATACACCCCCACCCTCACCTTGAAAAGTTTGTAATGTCCCTATTGCATGACACTTATAAAATGTACAACTAGGGTAAGGGACATACCTGAGATGTACTAGACATTGGTAGTACTCTTATTAGGTGGGGTCGCAGATGGGACCCCTCTAGTAACCTCTACTCTCGTGGCCTCGACTGTGGCTGAGGTACTCTCTTATAAGTAGGCACTGATGGTGGCTGGTACACTCAATGATATCACAAGGGTAGTCTCTACACCCCCTCCTATCTAGACCACCACCTCGGCAATAGGTGTGATATCAATCACGTTCTCTGGTAACCCTATATTAGAGGTCTTCTTACCTTTCTTTGCTCTCTTCTTCTTCTTTTTGTCACTTCTATCACCTCTTCTTCTCTTTCTATGAGGCTGTAAGTTATCACCTATATCCTCAATCTCAGAATCATTGCCCCCATCCATTGGGGCCCGTGTGTAAAAGTCTGGGACTAAAGAGTCCATAGCTACTGCCAAATCAGCTAAATATGGCATAGGCGGAGGTAGAAGAGGTACAACTAGGATGGTCCACTCCGTAAGCTCCTTGATCACTTCCTTCAGCACGACCATGTCTGTAGTGATAGCTATCATATCAGGAGCCTGGACCTCCTCTAACCTAGCTATCATCTTGCTCTCAAATATGTCAAAGTGAGTATGAACTATCCGCACATCTGTCTTAATTTCATCTGCTACGTAGGGCTTGACCCATACTTCCAACTTTTAGATCCGAGCATCATGCAATAGCTGGTTCCATATGATCTGCTCCAACTGTGCTGTAGGGATCAAAGTGTATCCAGTAGGCACCAACTGACGGGCACCCGTAGGTGCTGTGGACTGCTAAGATGATAATGATGTAGCACCAGCTTCAGACATCAGGATCTCACTAGCTGGGGCACCCTCCGCTACCTCTGGTAGCAAACCTGGTAGAGGACCTCAGTCTAGAGCCGATGGGTTCCTCAAATCCTTTATCAGCATAATATCCATGCTCTTTGTAGGTTGGATAAATCTGTCCACCTTTGGGATAGTCAGCACATGGGCCTCATGTATTAATTATGTGAGTAGATACGAGAATGGGAGCATGGTGCTAAACTATAGTACTCTATCTCAAATTTTCTCCGCAATGATCCACTGGATATTAAGCTACAACTCAGATATGAAAGCAACTACCACGTATGTATTTGTGGCACCCAATGTGTTGTTATTTGCTGTGGGTGCGATGCGAAGCCTAACAATTGATCACCAAGCTTTTGCCAAGAACTTCAAAGTATGTTTATAAATGGATGACCCATTCACCCAGACTGCATTCTCTACTGCTTCAGTAATGTGGTCTACCAACCACCTGTAATGCATACTTTTATCTTCGGCAATCAACTTTTTTACCCTTTTCAGATCATTTATCCAGAAGTTATATTACGGAGGCTCATCCACCGGTACAATGTAGCTCAAAATAAGGACTAGTAATGGCCTTGACAGAAATATCAACCTCATGATGTCAAACTCTCACCATGTCTAGTCTGCACTGCTTTCTCATAACTTTATCTTTGCATAAGGGAGTCAAATTTTTCAATATCTCCACATAATTGGCATAGAATTCCCTCACCATATCTGGACTATAATTTTGGAGTGACCTCGTTATCTATCCTAGTTCATACCTATCAAATATCTGGTTCAGCTCTGGGACCCTCTAAAGTGGTTTCAGTAAAATTCGGGGCTCCTCTTGAATGCTCTTTTTCCTGTTTCCCTAGTTGTTCAAGGAGACCTTGTTAATGTAATAATCACAAGAGTTTGGTACACTCTACCACCTCAGATCTATACCCCTTTGGGGGCCACCAACAGTAGGTCCCTCGAAGGATTCCAGGTTGGACTCTTCCTCCTCTCTTGAGGAATCTATCTCCTCAGCATCATCACTATGTTCTCCCCCGTCTTAGTTTATGTTTTGACATCCCTCTTCAGACCGGGGTAGGTTGATAGGGGTAACTACAGGTACTAAGGTGGTGGAAGTAGTTGCCTTGGTCTTCTCAAGATCTTTAGCCTTAGCTCTAGTGGTCCAAGGTGAATGCTGATCATCAAAAGTACTAGTAGAAAATTCCACCTCGAATCCACTCGAACTACCGAACTCAATTTTTGATCCCAAAGATGTGTCTCGGGGTGCCCACTTTTTTGAAATATCTTACTTTATCTGCTTGAGGGTTTTAGGAGGCATGGTACATGTACAAGAAAAGATTAGTGTCAATTCTGAATCACTAATACAGGTTCAAGATTTTTTCATAGACAAGCCTTTCCACGATCATGCAATAAAGGTACTATCATACCTTTCGATCGTAGGAAGGATTCCCCAAAAGTACTGAGGATTCATAACAATAGAAGGGCACATACCTTGATCTTACCATGAAACAATGATCGTGGGATATGACTGTCTGATGAACTTCCTGCAAGTCAACACCTGGCACCCACAATGATCTAAAAGTGACAATCGTGGATTATATCGTGGAGTCTGTACTGACACTTAACAACTTTCAACACCCGATTTTTATTCCTTTGACCCCTATTTAGACCCTCATTGACCAAATTTTAGCAACCATGGGTACTCAGACTTCCCCCTTTACCAATTTATTCAATTTCAAATCCCACAAACAACCCTAACAGATTTAAACAACCCATTTGTAATGCTACATAAGTTAGAACTCTTTTCTAATCAATTTACATCATGGGATATGTTCAAAACAGAGGTATTTTACTTATAAATGATTTTTGATTGAGAGTGAGATTGCTTGAACAGGGCCTTGAGTCGAATTCACGCTAAGTCGAGGTAATGATTCTCAATTTTGTTGCTTGTGATTGAGTGTTTGTGGGAGAAAATAATTTAAATGTCAATGTATTTTTGATTGGGTCTTAGGGTATAGGGTTTAAGGAAATTAAACCCTACTTTGGATTGGGTCAGATCAGGTCCTACTTAATTATGTGGACCCAACAGATGACTCTTACCCACAATTATTGGTTCTCACCATGATTGTGGGTCCTACTCATACTAGGAGGGTTGAAGAAAACTTACCTGTGAACCTACAAACCTTAAGGATGATTGTGATATGCGACCATGACTGTTTCTTAAAATCTTAGGTTCAACATTCTAAAAGTTGGTTTTTAGGAGATGGATCAGATGATTGATACCATGATCGTGACATCTAAGTATGATCGTGGTAACCAATTGTAAGATAACTCCTAAGATTCCTCCCTCTGGATTATGTGCAGACGATTGAACCCATGATCGTGCAGCCCTTTTATGGGTTCAGTATTGACTTCAGTTCTGCAGCTTCTTTTCTTCATAATCACTGCACAAGTAACATACATTACTCTATAACATAAAAAGTATAAAATCATGGGTTTCCTCCCAAGAAGTGCTTAATTTAACGTCGTGGCACGATGTGGCTAAGTTGGTTAGTCAGACTACACCAACTAGCCCATGGGTTGCCTTCCATGAAACACCTGATTTAACATCGCGTCATGACTTGGGTATGCTTGAACTCTGAAGCACTATCTAGCTTCACTTCATATATCACTTTTACTTCATCAATGTCACCGAGATAGTGTTTCAACATTTGGCCGTTCACTTTGAACTTCCGACCTTGTTTATTTTCCAGCTCGATTACACTATAGGGAAACACTCTCGTCACTCTATACGGTCCTCTCCACTTTGACTTTAGCTTGCCCAAAAATAATGTTAGCTTAGAGTGAAATAGCAGTACCACATCACCTGCAGTAAATTCCCTTTTTTCAATCTTGCGATCATGTTATAGCTTCTTCTTCTCCTTATACAAAGCTGACCGTTCATAGGCACAGAGATGGAATTCATCCATCTCATTCAGCTGCTCTAGTATCAATTTAGCCGCATCACTCCATTCTAAGTTCAACCTCTTTAGTGCCCACAATGCCTTATGCTCAAGTTTGACAGGCAAGTGGCACTCTTTACCAGACATAAGTTGATAGGGAGAAGCACTAATAGGGGTCTTGAATGCTGTCCGGTAGGCCCATAGTACATCATCTAACTTTCTAGCATAATCCGCCTATTAGCATTAATAGTTTTAGCCAAAATGGACTTAATCTCACGGTTGGAGACCTCAACCTACCCGCTTGTCTGAGGATTGTAAGGTGTTTCCATCTTATGCTTCACACCATATTTCTCGAGCAAGGCCTTAAATAGATGATTGCAAAAAGTGCAAGCCTCCATCACTAATGATAACCCTTGGTCCCAAATCTAGAAAATATGTTCTTTCTCAAAAATGTTGTGACACTCTTCCCTTTGTTGTTTGGAAGCGCAACTGCCTCCACCCATTTTGAAACATAGTCAAAAACCACCAAAATATACGTCATACCATGTTAGCTCACAAAGGGGCCCATAAAGTCAATGCCCCATACATCAAAAAACTCAAGCTCTAGAATTGTAGTCATTGGATGCTCTTGGCTTTGCGAGATGTTTCCTCACCTTTGGCATTGGTCACAAGCCTTGGCATATTCATTTACATCTTTGTAAATGGTTGGACAATAGTATCCATATTCCAAGATCTTGTGTGCAGTACGCACACCACCATGATGACCCCCAACTAGTGATGAGTGACATACCTCTAAGATACTCATCATCTAAACTTCAGGAATACATCTTCGAACTACTCCATCTGCATAACTTCGGAACAAGTATGGCTCATCCCAAAAGTATTTCCTCACATCATACATGAATTTCTTACATTGCTGAAATGACAGGTCTTCAGGAACCACATCACTCACCAAATAATTTGTAAAGTCTGCTAACCATAGAATCAAATCTTGCCTGTAGCTAATACTTGTTCATCCAAAAAAGTGTCATCAATCTCAAGCTCATTTTTCAGTTTCAGCATAGCCTCTTCTTTTAGGCATGATAACTGGTTGGCTACTTGATTCTCAGTCCCCTTTCAATCCTTGACCTCAAAGTCAAATTCCTACAACAAAAGTACCCAACGAATCAACCTTGGTTTCACATCCTTCTTTGCCATGAGGTACCTAAGAGCTGTGTGGTCAGTATGCACAATCATTTTGTGCCAAGCTGATAAGAGCAAAAGTTTTCAAATGTAAACACCACAACAAACAACTCTTGTTTAGTCACAATGTAGTTCTTCTGTTCAGGGTTAAGTTCTTTTCTAGCATAGTAGATAGGATCTAAGATTTTTTCTCTCCTTTGGCCTATGACTGCACCTAGCGCCACACCACTAGTATCACACATAACCTTCAACGACATGGACCAATCGGATGACACAATAATAGGGGCTGAAATCAACTTCTCTTTCAGGCACCCCAACGCCTTCAGACATGGATCATCAAATACAAATTTCACCTCCTTCTCCAACAGCTTACACAAAGGATTTTCAATTTTAGAGAAGTCCTAGATGAATCTTCTATAGAAATCAACATGCCCCATAAAGCTATGAATACCCTTCACAAAAATTGGTGGAGGTAAATTTTCAATCACCTCAATCTTTGCCTTGTCAACTTCAATCCCCCTTTTCAAAATCTTGTGACCAAGCACTATTCCTTCTTTAACCAAGAAGTGGCACTTCTCCCACTTGAGGACTAGGTTACAGTTCTCGCATCTTCTTAGAACATTAGCGAGATATGCTAAACAATCATCAAGTGTATCTCCCCACAACCGATAAGTCGTCCATGAACATATCAATAGTGTCTTCAACTATGTCAAAAAAAATAGCTATCATGCAACACTGAAAAATGGCGGGTGCATTACATAGACCAAAAGGCATCCTCTTGAATGTGAAAGTACCATATGGACAAGTGATAATGGTCTTCTGTTGGTCTTTGAGAGAAATGGAAATATGATTGTACCCCGAATAACCGTTAAGAAAATAATACCATCCTATACCAGCAAGGCGATCTAATATCTGATCCATGAAGGGCATAGGAAAGTGATCCTTCTCAGTCCATGCATTCAACTTTCTAAAATCCATGCAAACATGCCACTCAGTAACTGGCCGCATAGGAATAAGCTCATTATTCTCATTTGGAACCACAGTGATTCCATTCTTCTTCGGCACACATTAGACTAGCCTCACCCACTTGCAGTCTATAATCAGATAAACCATGCCCTCATCCAACCCCTTGATGATTTCTTTCTTCAACACCTTTTGCATAAGTGGATCAATCTCCGTTGATGCTCAATACTCGGCACATAATCCATCTCAAGTTGGATTTTATGCGTATAAATTTGAGGTAAAATTCCAATGATATCAGTAATGGACCATCCAATGGCCCTCTTGGACCTCTTTAAAATGAACACCAACTCTTTAACTTGCCAATCTACCAAATATACTGCAATAATAACCGATAAGATATTATTGGATCCCAAAAATGCATATTGAAGATAAGATGGATAAGCTTTGAGCTCTAAGACTGGAGGCCCCTTAATAGAAGGCCGAGCTGGTGGGCTCACTCTATTTTTCAAATCAAGATCTAGCTTCTTTGGTGCATATTTGTATGAACCCATACCATTAAGTGCACTCACTATCTCATCATAAATCTCAATATCATCATCTTCAAAATTCATAGTTGCGGCTGCGAGGGCCTCTACTCTAAGCTTCTTCTCAATAGGAGCTACCAAGTTATCCTTGTCGACTATATCTATCACAGAAATCACCCCTATATCCTTTGGCTGCTTCATGGATTAGCATATATTAAAGGTAACTTATTTGTTATTCAATCAAAACTTCATCTGCCAGTTTCTATATCATCCAATACACGCCCAGTCGTGAGGAATAGTCTCCCCAAAATAATGGGAACCTCAAAGTCAACCTCACAGTCAAGAATGACAAAATTAGCTGGAAAGATGAAAGATGCAACCCTAACTAAAAAATCACACAAGATTCCCATCGACTTCTTCATAGTTTTATCTCCCATGTGACATCTCATTAAAGTCGATTTGGGAGACCCTAACCCCAACTATTTATAAACTGCTAGTGATATCAAATTAATGCTAGCTCCCAAATCACACAAAGCTTTTGCAAAGTTGAAACACCCAATAGTGCATGGAATTGTGAATGCTCCAGGGTCTTCTTTATTCTCAAGCATAGATCTAGAGTCTATTGCACTACAATGGTGCCCATTGTCAACGGGCTCAAAACTCACCATCCTCTTCTTAGTCACCAAGTTCTTTATAAACTTTGCATAACCTGACATCTGTTCAATGTCCTCAACTAGAGGGATATTCACAGTCAACATTTTTAGCATAGAAATAAACTTCTGGTTCTTTTCTTATTCATCTTGCTTCTTCAATCTTTGTGGAAAAAGAGGAGGAGGTCATGGAATAGGGGTCTATACCTTCGGGACCTCCTTTTCCTTCCCATTTCTTACCCTTGCCTCATGCTCATCAACTTAAGTCTTTTCAAGTGCATTATTATCCAATAATAAGTCTTCAGATCTGATAACCTTCTCATCATCGACAATTACCAATTCTACCTTATTCTCGACAGTCATAGGCATAAGCGGATCAGTGGTCATATTACCACTATAAGTAGTAATCGCCATGCAATGACCATCATTCTTTTTATTTTAGATAGTGTTGCTCAGAAGTGTGCCTTGTTGACGCTGATTCAAAGCTGTAAAAATCTAATGAAAATGTTGCTCAAGCTATTTTATAGTGGTAGCATTCGATTTAACCTTCTGATTTATTCCTAAAATATCTGCCTTAATCTCCTTAAGATAGTTTTCCATTTTCTCTACCCCTTTCACAACCTTTGCAAGTATGTCTTCCATCCTCAAATTGCTTGATACAGCATCACGGTTCCCAGGTGGAACATAAAGGCCAAGCATGTCCTTTCTCCTCCAATCACTATCTCGATCCCTACTCCTATATCTATACCCAGACTTGTTATAATTGTTGTCTCTATAGTAGTTCCGACCTTGATTACCTTGCCTCGAGTTCCAAGTGTTTTAGTTAGACCCTTGACCCTTAACTTGTAAACCCGCCACTTCTTTGTCTAGATATTTTTCCTCCTTCTTAGAGTTTGAAACTTTATACCTGGGTTCCTTGCCTTGCGAACCAACTGCATTCACTTTTTCAGCTCCAGCTACTGCAAATTATTTATCCAACAATCTAATTTCAGTCCTCAGCTGCACTACATTTTGAGCTATCATCCCATCTAATGCTTTCTGATCTGTGGATGCGCCAATTGCATAAGTACCTGTGGGTCTGTTTGCATCCCGAGTATGCCAACCTCAATTAGTTTTTATGATCTGATCTAGGATATTAGAAGCGTGCTCCCAACGTAGACTCATGAATGCTCCACTAGTATTAGTGTCTGCTACAACCTTGGTGTTAGAATTCAAAGCTCTGTTGAAGATCTCTAGCAAGTTTCTACCAGTCTTCTTGTGATTTGGAACACTCTGCAGCTTCTTATTGAACCTCAACCAAGTTTCATATAATGCCTCTGAATGTAACTGTCTGGAATTATAAATCTCATCCTTCAATTGTAACATTTTGGAAGGTGGGAAGAATCTTTCCAAGAACTGAGTACGCAATTCATTCTAAACAGTGATCGATCCATGGGGCAGCTCGGCCAACCATAATATGGCCTCTCCCTTAAAGAGAACAGAAAGAGTCACAGTCTGATTGCCTCTTGGGTCACTCTAGGAAAATTATAAAATGTGCAAATCCCAACAAAGTTCATTACATGTATGTTTGCATCATCTGTAGGAAGGTTTGAGAACACCCTCTTCAAGTTCCATAAGTGAATTATGGCACTTATGATATCAAACTTAGTCCCTGGAGGTAACTGTGGTGGAATGATAGCACTAGTTTCAGCCGGCTCATAATAGTCCAAATCTTCCTTCGGATCCTCATAATGAGGCAGATACTATTGTAGAGGATATTGCGAAGGATGTTTCCCCTATTCCTTCTCTGTCTTTCTCGCTCATCAAGTGCAGCTAGATGGTTTGTCTCATCTTGTCTAGCCCTTTCTTCCCTAGCTGCCCATTTTGCAGCTTCTTGTCTAGCATTCTTCTTAGACATCAACCAAGCCGTGATCTGTTCTGCAGTCTTTCGGCCACCATGCTAGCGTATTGACTGATTTAGGATTTCTGGATCATCATGAATGCCCTCAAGAAGGGCTCTTTGATTATGAATTTCTTCATTAACCATCCTTCTGTTAGCTCTTAAAGTTCTCTCAAGTTTCGTATCAATTGAAATCAGGGGATTGCCTTTACTCTACATATTGGGCATGCACAAGTATATGCTTTAGAAACAACATAACAGTAAATCAAGAAACATCAACCAATAGCCCAACACACTCAATGAATCAATTCCATAACCGTACTCCGCGACAATGACACTAAAATTTGATTTCACCCAAATTACACCTTGCGATAAAGTATAAAGTAGTCGCTGTTAAATATAGAACTTAACTAAGGTTGGGGTCGATCCCATAGGGAATAGGTCAAAATATCAAGTAAGAAGTAATTGAGGCAATCATTAATGATTTCCAGTAAAGGTTTTTTTTTTTTTTTGTAAATAACGAATTCAATAGTAACAGTTGTTGGTTTATTGGAATTATAATCAATATGAGAGAAGTACTAGTACTGTGTTCCCCAATAACTTCATAACTCTATAGGTTCTTCGTACTTCATAATTCCTCCCGGTGTTCGGTATGTAGAATCGATAGGTTATGTACACTTAGAACAACTTTACGCTTTTGTCTAAGCAATATCCTCAAGTAAGTTTTCTCTTCTCGTGAGTTTGCATTACTAACCCCTATCTTAGATCCCAGATTAGCCATCTCGAATTGTCGGCTCAAGCTATTAAGTGGAGGTTGATCACTCTAAGTCTCTGTTGTTTATTCCCTTCTTCCCATCTATACTCATCCTTTTGTCCAGAATACAGATTAGGCGAGTTCTAATATTGTACACTGCCAGAAAGAAATCAAATCGAAAAAACAATCAATACACGTATGAACACCGGTTGACAATTACTCCATACTACAAATCCTACTTTGTTTATCCATTATGGTTCCCACAACCCTAGTTGTGGTGTTTAGCTACTCATAATTGCAAGAACACAAGAAGAAATCTGATATAAAGACATAATCATGCACTTACAATAATAAGATGATAAAACTCTAAGATCTCACTTTGAATTAAAATTCTAAAATCAAAGTTTTGTAGTTCCAAAACCAAGAATGTTCCTTAGAACCTTAAAATAATGTAATAGAATGTAAATTGATACAATAAAATGAATAAGAGTATTTGTAGACAAAATAAAACCTATCATAAATATAACAAGATTTCTGTGTCGGTCAGCTCAGATGAATGAAAGGTATGATTGTGGTTTGATTCCACGATAGTCCTTGGTGCTTGTGGTTTACTCATGGACTTGGTCATCTTCAGGTCTTCCCTGGTACGATCCTCAGTACGACTCTATATCTTCTACCTATGATCATACAATGTGGTCGTCTGATTCTCCTATACTTCAACTACTAGAGACTTATTTTCTGAACCTTCATCCCACGATACCTTGGTAGGACCATCATTTTTAGGTATGGTCATGGGATCCAGTCGTCTGATCTTCTTCTCACTTAGGTTCTGCAGCCTTTCTTTGAGGAAGTCCTTCCCACGTTCAGTTTATATGATTGTGACATTAAAGCATGATCATGGGAGGCTTTCATTTGATAGGATCCTGAGAGATGTCCTCTGATCTTTCCTATGATGGTTTAGCACGAACGTGATCAATTTCCATGATTTTGACATGGTGTCGTGTTCTACCTTATCAGTCCAAATTCCAGCAGTGCGCTGTTTCAAACCTATTTGACCTGCAAACACCCAAAAACCCATTATATCTACATAGAAAGACCCTTGTACTTGCAAATATTCACTATTTTAAGCATTGAAAGTGCTATAAGTTCACGACACATCAGATTAGCTAAATAGAATCATGCTGTCGGCGAGTACGAGGTAACCCCTAATGAAATCCATATTCATTATTTCCCATTTCTAAGTAGGAATACTGATATTCTATGTCATACCACCTGATCTCTACTGCTCAAGCTTAACCTGCTAGCAATTTGGACACTTAGCCATAAATTTTGTGATATCCTTCTTCATGCCATTCCACCAATAGACTTTCCTTATGTCCCGATCATTTTAGTGGCTCCTGAATGAATAGAACACCAAGAATTATGGGCTTTTATTAGCATCCGTTGTCTCAAATCATCAATAGCTAGAACACATAGTCTGTCCTAACAACAAAGAACACCATCTCCCCCTTGGGAGAAAATCTCAACTTTCTGGATTTGGGCGGCTTCTTTCAACTTAAGCAAAATAGGATCGCTATCTTGCTTTGTCATCACCTCTGCTACTAAAGAAGATTCTGAACCATGATACTACCTTCGGCTGAATCAACCAACCAAACTCTCAATCTCGCAATCCTGTGAACATTACAATCCAATTCTTTCTTATCCTGCTCTACATGAGCAAAACTACCCATAGAAAGCTAGCTAAGAGCATCAACCACCATATTGGCTTTACCCGAATGGTGTAAGACACGCTTATCATAATCTTTTAACAACTTTAGCCATCTTCTTTGATGAAGATTTAGATCATTCTGACTGAACACATACTGAAGGCTCTTGTGATCTGTGAACACATCCACATGAACTCCATAATGATAATGCCTCTAAATTTTTAAGGCAAAAACAACTACTACTAACTCAAGATCATGAGTCGGGTAATTCTTCTCATGGGGCTTGAGTTATCTAAAGGCATACACTATAACCTTACCATGCTGCATAAAAAAAAATTCGAGGCTAACTCTTGAAGTATCATAATAAACTACAAACCCATCTGGACCCTCTGGTTGAGTCAAAACTGGAGCGGGAGTGAGTGGAGTCTTTAACTCTTGAAAACTCTTCTTGCAAGAATCGGACCACTGAAAGTTGACTTTCTTCTGAGTAAATTTGGACGTAGGAGAAGCAATAGAGGAAAATCCCTCAACAAACCGTCAGTAGTAATCAACTAAACCCAAGAAACTCCTAATGTTTGATAGAGAGATGGGTCTGGGATAATTCCTAACTGCTTTGGTTTTTTGAAGATCAACCTGAATGCCATCACTGGAAATGATGTGAGTAAGTAATGCCACAGCTTTTAACTAGAATTCACACTTGCTAAACTTTACATATAGCTGGCGATCTTTGAGTGTCTACAAGACAATTCTTAATTTTTCTGCATGCTCATCCTTACCCCAAGAATGGACGATGATGTCATTATTAAAGACAATGATGGATATGTCCAAGTACTGCTTGAATACTCTATTCATCAAGTCTATGAAACTTCAGGAGCATTCATTAGTCTAAAAGAAACAACAAACAAATTCATAGTGACCATACCATGTTCTGAAGGCTGTCTTTGGAATGTCACATTCTTTGACTATAAGATGATGATAGTCAGATCTAAGGTTTATCTTTGAGAATCAACTGGCACCCTAAAGCTGGTCAAATAAGTCATCAACCCAGGGAATGGGATATTTATTCTTGATTGTGACTTTGTTCAACTGACTATAGTTGATACACATTCTAAAGGAATCATCTTTCTTACGTAAGCACAAAAAAAATTGGGGCATCCCATAGAGAAATGTTGGGTTTGATGAAACTATTACCTAAGAGGTCTTTTAAATGTTCCTTCAATTCCTTAACTCGGTTGGAGCCATACTATAAGGAGAAATTAAAATAGGTTGGGTATCTGGAAGGAAATCTATTCTGAATTCAATTTCCCACTTGGGAGGAGCTCCAAGCAAATCTTTTGAAAACACTTCTGGAAACTCTTTAACCACTAAAACTGACTTAAGAGTTGGGGTTTTGGACTTTGAATATGGGAACCAGTGAGTTTGAATATGGAACGTACCAGCGACTACATCAGAGGAACCCTTCTGATCCTGTCAAGTTTGTAGAGCACAGAACCTATTTTGACGTTGTCCATCACCTATACTAGAAGAGATACCCTCCTGAGTTGGGTGACCTATTTGATCTGCAAAATTTGTAGATTGAGCACTGTTACCCCTAATTACTTATCTAGTAAAAGGACACTCTCTCAGCCTGTAGCCTATCTAATCACATCTATATTAGCCCTTCTTACCAAAATGGCAGTTACCTGTCTGGTTCTTACCACACTTGGGACATGTTGGGAATGTGCAGCTACCTGAAACATTGCCCTATGACTTTGTGCCTGTCACTCTATTATTTCTATCATGACGAGGCCTAAGGGATGGCACACTGGTTAAAAATGATGCTGGATCTAAATACCTCTACTGATACTGAGATCAATTACCACCACCCGACCTCTGCTGAGAGCAGTTAAAATTTCTTGTTCTCGCTCTCTTGGTCTCCCTTTCTTTCTCCTTGATCTTTTCTTCCTTGATCTATTGAGCATGAGCCATAAGTCTAGAGATGTCTATCTCCTTTACTAACATAGCGGTCCTACATTCCTTAACCACTGTCTCGGAGAATCCTGAAATGAACTTACTCATACGGGCCATTGAATCAGCCACCATCGTTAGAGCATACTTAGAGAACTGAGCAAAATTCAGAGAATACTCCTTCATGATTATGTTACCCTGCTTCAGATTGATGAATTCCTAAACCTTGGCTTTTTTTAGTTCAAGGGGGAAGAACCTGTCCAGAAACATAGTCACTAACTCATTTCAATCTACTCGACCTGCATCCAGACCTCTATCTTCCTTCCATTATTTGCACCAAGTCTGAACCACTCCCTTTAATTGATAGGCCGCTAAGTCTGCATTCTTAACTGGAGTGATACTCATAATCTGAGTGACATTTTGAATCTCATCAATAAACTCCTGTGGATCCTCTTCCACCTTAGAACCATGAAACTCTGAAGGATTCATCTGAGTGAAGTTCTGGGTTCTCGTTGCTTCCATATTCCCATTCGGATTGATCGATGCAACAACCTGCTGATTGACTTGAGTGGTCATTACCTAAGAAAGTACTTGAATTGTAGCCCTAAATTTGACATGCCTAACTTGCTTATTCAAGGGATCGACTGGGGCTAGTAGTGCTTGCAGGTTTCCATTCCATTTCACCTATTGTTTGCTCTTCTAGGAGGCATTTTTTGTAAATGCACAGGGCACGAATTAGAAGGAGATTAAATAGAGTTCACACTCTATCGCATGATATGAACTTGAAAGAATTGAAACTTTCCTAAAACATTTTATAGCCTCTCACTCATAAGTATGGCACATATTTTACACCCATGAACAAAATTCTACTTAATACGACTTTTAGACACCATAGGACACTTTAAACCTAATGCTCTAATACCAAGTTTGTCACGACCCGAGACTACACCCTAGTATTAACACGGTGATTAGGGCCACACGTGACCCTAAGCTAACCCATGGTCTGGAATGACTCTAAGAATACTGAATACAATGGAAAGTTCTGAATGCAGAAGATAACTGGAGAAATAATAAAGTTTTGTAATAACGTAAACCAATCAATAGTTAAAACTCAACATAAGTTGAAATAAATAATCTGTCTATTTGAAAGCCTTTACTGAAAGATGAGTTGCTGGGACAAGCCCCCAACTAACTATAATTGTCTGAAAACTAAAATAGTACTGAAATATCAAATACTGAAAATTCATCCACAAAAGATAATTACTCACCAAACTGCTGCTGAGATGAGTACAAAATTGTGCTAATTGTGAGATGGATGCTGAGTATCTGAACCTATATTATAATGTAATATAGAACAAAAGAAGTATGTGGTTAGTACTTTGAATGTACTGAGCATGTGAGTTATACAACTATAAATACTAAGCATGCTGGAGAATACTGAATACTGAAATGCAAAACTGAATGCATAATTGAACTGAAGTATAATGACCCTATTAAAATACCTACAAACTGATAGTGAATGACAAGTCTAAAAAGTAATATTTTAAAATAAAGTACACTAAACTGAGGGTCATGTATAATGCTAAGTCTAAACTATAATTGAGGAAGAGTCTATTAACCAGAATAAACTACGTGAGCTAAACATGGAGTATGATGTATACACCCCATCAAAAGGGCTTAATATACCTTGAAAGGGTGTAGAGGCATGGCTAGCGTGATCGCTAAACTGATGCTCAACTGATAGGGCTAAATAATGGTGGCATATAGTTCTGGGATTTGGGTGTGTTGAACCCCAGTCCAACTCGGTGCTAAGTACTACTCCCATAATATATATAATTTTAGCTCTTTAAAACTAATTTATTGGAAAATACATCAGAAATCACTTTATATGAATATACTCTGAAAATCCGATTAACTAAAAACATGCTGAAACTAAGGCTATTTACTTTATTCATAATAGAGTCAACAATTTAATAGTATCATGTGTTCGTAACATGCCAAGATAAATAATTGAAAATTAATGCATAATGAAATACTGTAAAACTCAAGAGAGAGTTTAAATCATAAAGAGAATCGTTAACTAAATAAAAACCTAACTCTGATCTATATAAAATTGAGAATCTTGAATTATTAGGGACTCAATGGGTGAAAGGATACCTAGTGACGAAACCACCATATATCTGGAAGTGAATTCTTGCTAAGAGATCAGAGAATCTTGAAGTTTGAGAAAGAACCCTAGATTGCTTTGGTGAATTCTTGCCTGTTGATTTTTTTTATCTGAGGGTGTTTTAGGTGAGAATGAGTTTGAGAGAATGCTTAAGTCCCTTTAACCCCTTCCCAAATACCCCTAAAACAATCTAGTATAGGTCTAGGAAATAAGAAAAGTACAAAAATACCCTTGTTAAAAAGGTAACTAACTTGCTGTACCCATTCGTCGCAGGGTCACGCAACAAGTCTTCTGGTCTGACAATGATTAGTCATCAGACTCATTGCAACTGGGATATTTTGGATGGGTCTGGGGACAACTGTACATGACAACTTATTGTCACTGATGACGAAGCATTATGATGACTCATTGGGACTGAACCTAAATGTCAACTTTGAGGACTTTCTCATAATGAACGAATGAGATGACTTGTAGGGTTTGGCAATGACTCATCGTGATGAGTTGTCGCCACTGGGATGAATTTCTTTCATCCTTCTAGACTTGGCATAGTTGTTCACAATGAATCATCATGATTGGCAATGACTCATCCTCTGGAGTCATTGCCACTGGGTAAAATTCCAATCTTCAGGACTTTAGGCTAAGTCCTCAGAATGGCTTACCCAATGAGTCATTGGCACTAACGATGACTTATTGTTTGAGTTGTATTGTGGAAAAATTCTGGTTTCAAAGTGGTTTTCTATGCCAAGTCTGAAATAGAGTCTTAGGAACTAATAGGGTGTTACAATATCTCCCCCTTCAAAATATTCTTCATCGAATAAAGTCTAACTAGGCTGAAGACATAGGGAAAGAGGTGCAATCCCAAAACTGAGTTCTAAAGGCTGAATACTGACATGATAACTGATCTTCTAACTGAAACTTGACTGGACTGAATTCATATAACATTCATGCAACTTAGACAAGAGAGCAAACGAGGGACATAAAACTAGGAGGAATGCTAAGGAGGAAATAATACCTCAACATGGAATTGAGTTCGAAGGGAAAAGATGATGGTACTTGGTCATCATATCTATTTCTACTTTCCAAGTTGCTCCCTCAACTAGATGATTCCTCCAAAGGACTTTCACTGAAGTGACTACTTTGTTCCTAAACCTACGAACCTGACGGTCAAGAATATCAACTGGAACCTCTTCATAAGAGAGACTATCTTTCATTACCACACTCTCTAAAGACACACCTGAAGCTAAACAAACAAAGGTGAAGACTCTTAGTTTCTGGCAATGACTCATCGTCATGAGTCGTGGTCACTAGGATGAATTTATTTCATCCTTCTGAACTTGGTACAGTTGGTCACGATGACTCATCTGACTAGCGACAACTCATCCCCTAGAGTTGTTTCCACTGGAAAAATTATAATCTTCAAGACTTTTGGCTAAGTCCTTAGAATGTCTAACCCAATGAGTCATTGGCATTGACGACCACTCGTTGCTTGAGTCGTACTGTGGAAAGATTTCTGGTTTCAAACTGGTTTTCTGTGCTAAGTTTGAAATGGAGTCTTAGGAACTTATGGGGCGTTACATGGAGTTGCTTAAAGATTATGATAGTTTGATTATTTATCATCCAGGTAAGGAAAATATAGTGGTGGATGCACAAATTCGGAAGCCTTTAAGCATGGGGAGTTTGGCATGGTTGGAGGTGTCGAGACATCCTTTGGCTAGGGAGGTACAAACCTTAGATAATAGTTTTATGAGGTTACAGGTGAATAACAAAGGAGGATTTTTATCCAATTTTGAGGCTAGATCCACCTTCCTTACTCAGATTAAAGAAAGGAAATTTGAGGATGAGAAATTGAATAAAATTCGAGAGAAAGTGTTACAAGTTGAGGCCAATGAGGCAATTCTTGATGATGAGGGTGTGTTGAGAATCCAAGGGCGTATTAAGTGCCTCTTGTGGGCAACGTGATTTTATACCATCCTTACATAAGCTCACAGTTCTAAGTACTCTATACATCCAGGTACAATCAAAATGTATAGAGACTTAAGGCAACATTATTGGTGGCAACGGATGAAGTGGGACATTGTTGATTTTGTAACTAAGTGTAAAAACTGTCAACATGTTAAATATAATCATTGAAAACCTAGTGGTATATTTTAGAGGATTCCCATTCTAGAATGGAAGTGGGAAAGAAATCCTATGGATTTGGTAGTTGGTCTTTCTAAGAGCTTACGGAAATATGATTCCATTTGGGTAATTGTTGATAAATTTACCAAGTCTACATATTTTATTTCGGTGTGAATGGATTATGATGTTGATGTTCTTAATTCTAAATAAAGTATTGGTTTTAATAAGTAACAACTATGATTGTCAAAAAATAAAGAACACATAAATGGAAGAATGTTGGCGACACCAATTAAGGAAAATACAACTTTAGATCAAATATGGCAAGTCAAGAGAAAAAGATTACAATACTGATATGGGTGGTGTAGAAGGAAAATAAATCAAGACCTTAAGGAAAGCTATCCTTAAGTCAAGGAGAAATCAGCTTCAAGTGGCAATGTGGAAGGAAGAAGATTACTTCTTGATCTTAGCACAATTAAATCTGCCTAAGTATGGAAGAAAGTAATAATCACTCACAAGGGAAGCGTCTGGATGGAAAGAGTAATTGATGACTCTCCCTTATTCTTAGAAAAAAGGATATTCCATTTCCTTTTTCTAAGGATCAAATATCTTGGGTTGCATCACCTTTAATGGTCATATCCTCCTTTATTTAAAGGACCTTGAAGGAAGACAAACTTACACTGCTAGTATTTATCATCTACCATTCTTTGCTCTACTATTCGTAAGCATTGTATTTCTGTGAGATTTATTGTGTTACCAAAAAACAGAGGAGAGAAAAAGATTATTGGTGAGGCTATAATGTCAAAAGATCTGAGAGAAAAAGAAAACAGAGAGTAGACTTAGGTATTTCTCTCAAAACCAACCTTCGTAACAAACCAAACTTTGCAAAAGACTAGTACAACACCCTTCCAACCCAAGGGGACTGAAGTAAGATACATTAGGAATTCCAAACAGTATAAAAATATCTTGTGTCAAGTTTATTTTTCTGCCTTTATATTCTGCAATTTATTTACTACTTTGATAAGTCGACTTTCAATTGGTATCAGAGCAAGGTCTCATGAATCATTTCCAAACAACAAGTGAGAAAAAGATCATGGCTCAATAATCTGTTATTGTGCACTATTTCAAGAGGGTACTTCTCAAACTAGACCTTCCTACTTCAATGGTAAGAATTTTTCTCATTGAAAGATTAGCATGGAAACCTTCATCAAGTCCTATGATTTAAAGGCGTGGAAAGTGATCAAGTTAGGTGATATTCCAATTCCTCCAAACAAGAAAAATGACAAACAAAATGGTACTGGTGAAGCCTCTACTGAAGAGATGCCATCTCTGGAAAACTACACTGATGAATAGATGGAAATAATCCAGATCAATTCTAAAGCCAAAAATATTCTTTATAATGCAATCAATGGCGAAGAGTATGAGAAGATCTTCAATTTTGAAATTGCCAAGGAAATGTGGGATAAACTAGAGATAACTTATAAAGGAACTGACAAAGTAAAGCAAACTATCACGAGTTTGCTTGTTTATGAATATGAGTTGTTTCAAATGAAGGAAGGAGAATCCATTTAAAGTATGTTTGCTCTCTTTAGTAAAATTCTTGGTGAAATTAAGGCTGCAGAAAAAACCTATCCTGTATCTGATCAAATAACCAGAATTTTTAGTAGCCTTTCTCAGTAATGTCATGCAAAAATTATTGCAATTGAGAGCATGAACATTAAAAATCTCACCTATAATGAACTAAGAGGAGATCTAATTGTGTATAAAAAGGCTCATCTCAACAAGCGTGGTCAAGATGACCATAAAAAGAAAATAGTCACTTTCAAAGCAACTGAGGAAACTCAGGTGGACGAAAGTGAGTTTGGAGAAGAAAAATTAGCTTTTATCACCAGATCATTCATGGACACACTCAGAAGGATGAGATTCAATAGAAGGTGTAAGAAAAATTTCTCTAAAGGTAACTATGTTACTGACCAAAATAGCAATGAAGGAAAATGCTTTGGATGTGGAAAGTATGGACACATTGCTAGTGATTATCCTAAACAAGAAGGAGGCAATCTAAAGAAAAACAAAAGCATAAATCATTCAGCAGTTGGAGTGATGAAATAAACTCTAACAATGATTAGGATGACTTATTAAATATTTATTTCATGGCTATTGAAGAGACAAGTGAGATAAGCTCTACTAGAATATATGATAATTGTGAACATTTGAAAAAGCTTTTAGATCATGCTATAAGTGATTTGAATAGAATATTTGATGATTTAAAAAATGCTTAAAAAGAAAAGAAGAACTTGGAAATTAAACCAGAAGTAGTTGGAGTTGAAAGAGATCTTCTCCAAGAAGAAATGTTTGAACTCAACCCTTACCTAAATGAGTTTAAAAGAGCTTCTAGACAAAAATACATGAAATTTAATCAGTCAACTTGCTCAAACAACTCAACTGGTAAGAAAACTATCAATGACCATCCCGAGTCAAGCAGAAATCATTATTCTACAAATAATTCAATTCAAACAACATCCTCTCAGAAGTCAGCTGAAATGAATTCATGTAGCGGTAAATCCTTTGTTAAAAGCACTCAAGAATTCAATGATCAAAAGTCTTCTTTTCAGTCTTGTCATTTCTATGGTAAAAGTGGCCATAAGATTTTTAAATGCAAACTACATTTTTCTCATCCTCAAAACTGGGTATGGATGCCTAAAAATAGAATTAACAATTCTAACAATGAAGGACCCAAGAATACTTGGGTACCTAAAAGGAAGTAATTATATTATTTTATAGGAACACCACAAGAAGAGCTTAAAAGGTAAATGGTATCTTGACAGTGGATTTTCTAACCACATGACAAGGGACAAATACCTATTTAAATCTGTTACAGACTATGATGGAGGTGCTATTCATTTTAGGGACAACTCAAAATGGATAGTTATTGGCATAGGAACAATTACCTTTAATGAATCTTGTGATATTACTAATGTCTATCTTGTGAAGGGTTTGAAATTTAATCTACTAAGCATCAGTCAACTCTGTAATGCAAATCTGTAAGTTTGATTCAAAAAGAGTGGCTGTACTATAGAGGATGACAATGAGGGATTCTGTTATATGAAAGCAGAGATAGGAATGTGTATATTCTAGATTCTTTAAAGAATTCTGATGAACATATATGTTTAGCATCAATATCTAAAACTCCATGGATTTGACTCAAAAAGCTTAGATATGCCAGCATGCGCCTCATAGAGAAGCTTGCTAAGTATGAACTAGTATGTGAACGTCCAAATCTAGATTATACTAAAGATCACATATATGATGCCTGTAAAATGGGCAAGCAGATTCGAAGTTCTTTTAAAGCAAAAGAAAGTGTATCTACCTCAAAACCTCTGTAGCTTCTACACATGGATCTGTTTGGTCCCACTAGAACAATAAGTATAGGTTGTAAAAGGTACTCTTTCGTAATTATTGATGATTATTCATGTTTTACTTGGGTTATGTTCATATCAAATAAAGATGATACTTTAAAATTTTTAAGTTTTCTATGAAAAAGTTCAAAGAGACAGGGGTTACTATATCACCTCAATCAGAAGTGATCATGGAGAAGAGTTTGAAATGAAGGATTTTGAGAAATTCTGTGATTAACAAGGATACTCTCACAACTTCTCATCTTCTAGGTCTCTCCTACAACATGGTGTTGTGGAAAGAAAGAATAGGAAACTTCAAGATATGGCAAGAACCATGATTATTGAATACTCTTTACCCCATCACTTTTGGGCAGAAGTGGTAAGTACAACTTGTCATACATTGAATAGATGTCTCGTAAGATCTATCCTCAAGAAAACTCCTTATGAGCTCTGAATGGAAAGAAAACAAATATCAAATACTTTTATCCTTTTGGTTGTAAGTGTTTTATGCATAACAATGGTAAGGACAATCTTGGTAAGTTTGATCCAAAAAGTGACGAAGGTATTTTTCTTGGTTATTTAATTCTAGTAAATCATATAGAGTTTATAATAAAAGAACTTTATGTATTGAAAAATCAATTCATGTTGTCTTTGAGGATGCTAATCTCTTGGTTAAGAAAGGTAAAGGTTCAGATGGCGATGGATATTAGTACTACCAAGCAATTACAACTACCTCAAGAGAACAAACTCCATCCAGTGAGTCAACTAAAAAATCCAAAGAGTCAACTACTCAAGAGGGAGTTGTACCAAACGAATGGAGAAGTGAACCTGATTATCCAAAGAAGTTCATTATTGGAGATCCAAGGGAAGGAATGAAAACAAGAGCATCAAGCAAAAATCAAGGTAACATTGCTCTCATATCTCAACATGAACCAAAGAAAGTGGAACAAGCTCTAAAGAATGACAATTGGGTTAAAGCAACGCAAGAAGAACTGGATCAATTTGAGAAAAATGAGGTATGGACCTTGGTTCCAAGACCAAAAAAGGCATTTGTTATTGGAACAAAATGTGTATTCAAAAATAAAATGAATGAAGCTGGAGTAGTGGTAAGGAACAAAGTTCATCTTGTAGCCAAAGCTACTCACAATAAGAAGGAGTCAACTATGATGAAACCTTCGCTCCTGCAACACGGTTAGAATCAATTCACATCCTGTTTGCTTATGCTTCCTTTAAAGGTTTTAAATTGTTTCAAATGGATGTTCAAAGTGCTTTTTAAATGGTTATATTGAGGAAGAAGTGTTTGTAAAACAACCAAATGGTTTTAAACATTTAAAATTTCCTTTTCATGTTTTCAAACTTTCAAAAGCTCTTTATGGACTCAAATAAGCTCCAAGAGCTTGGTATGATCGATTGTGCACTTTTCTGATTAGTCATGGTTTATTAAGAGGAGAAAATGATACTACTCTTTTCATTAAAAAGACAAATTCTAAAAGCCTGATTATTTAGATTTATGTTAATGCCATTATATTTGGCAGTACTAGTCCTATTTTATGCAAGGAATTCTCTACACATATGCAAGGAGAATTTGAAAGGAGCATGATGGGAGAGCTAAATTTCTTTCTAAGATTGTAAATCACACAATCAAATGAGGAAACTTTGATATGTTAGAATAAATATTCAAAGGAACTCATTCAAAAGCTTGGAATAAGTGAGGCCAAAGCTCTTGGTACACCCATGAGTTCCATATTCTCTTGATGCTGATGAATTAGGTAAAAGGTTAATGAAATGAATTATCATGGAATGATTGTCTCATTACTTCATCTAACTTCCAGTCGACCAACTATTACATTTAGTGTTTGCAAGTGTGCTCGATTCCAGTCTGACCCCAAGGAATCTTATCTTATTGTTGTAAAAAGATTATTAGATATATTGTTGGTACTATCGATTTTGGATTATGGTAAAAAAAAGATTTTATGCTTGAAGGTTTTTATGATGTAGACTATGCAGGTGATAAAAATGATAGGAAAAGCACAAGCGACAACTGTCAACTACTGGGAAAATCATTAATTTCATGGAACAATAAAAAATAGGGATGTGTATCTCTTTCAACCACAGAAGTTGAATACATTAAAATTGGGCAATGTTGTGCTCAAAATTTGTGGATAGTTCATCAACTGAGTGACTATAACATGTCCTTTAAACCTGTGAATTTTTTTTGTGATAACTCTTGTGCTATATGTCTAACCAAAAGTGTTGTGCATCATTCTAGAGCTAAGCATATTGATATTAAGAATTATTTTATTTGTGATCATCTGCAAAATGGTGATGTTGAATTAGCATTTATTAGTACTGATTTTTAATTAGCTAATTTTTCACAAAGCCTCTTTTTGAGGAAAGATTTTGTTTCCTTCGAAAAGCTCTTGGTATAGTTCAAAACGCTTTAAAATCTTTGTGAATTGTGCAAAATATTTAATCAAGATCTCTTTCCATAATGATTGTGTGAGTGCATTAAATATTTTACTATTCCCTATCATTCTTTGCCACCTTCTTCTTGTCTTTTTAGGTTCATCATTACATCCCTTCACCTTTCACTCATGTATCTTCTTTCAATCTTGTCAACTTCTGAACCTTTGATTTCTTTATCCACTCTTTTTTATTTCTCTTCTTTCCTCATCTTCTCATTCACCCTCTTCTTCTTTTGGATAAAAATAAAAAATCTACCCCTCATCCTGTTAGGAAAAGCTCAAGGAACAAAGGCAAAGGAAAAGCCTCTTCGCTAGTTCATCTCGATTCTGATGTCTCTATTCATTCTATGCCCTCACATTACTCTTCCACGAAGTCATCTTTCAAATTTCCTCTAGGTGACGAAGACATCTCTCATTCCAAAAAGAAGTGTGGGTTTGGTTTTGAAATCTCTCTTGATAGTAAAGTCAATTTCTGGGGTCTATCTCATGAATTTTTTTTCTCTCTCAAAGATAAAATCCTAATCCATGATAGATTAGTTGATCTTGACCTTTTGTCTTCTCTTCACTATGATATTAAAGATATGTTCGAATTTCAAGGTTGGGCATACTAATTTTACACATCCTCTCAAATTGTTTATGAACCACTTGTTCACATGTTTTATGCTAATCTCTGTTCTTCTAAGCCTAATGAACTTGAAACTCTTATCATGGGAAAGCACATATTCATTGATTGTGCTATATTTGATCATATCTTATGCATCCAAAGTTCTAGAATCTCAATCCCTACTAAGAGTGTGTGGCCTTCTGATCTTGAGATGACTTTTGATCAAGCTAAGTGGGTTATAGCCTTTGGTGGCCCAAATATTTTGTCCTCTAAATTGGGTCCTAAATACCTCTATTTTGAGAAAAAAATGGTTGCCCATATTGTTGCCACTACTCTAATTCCTTGTGCTGGTTCTCTTTCTACTCTCTCTCTACGTGATACTCTTCCCACTTACTGGATTGTGTCTAAGCATCCATTCAAGATCTCTTTGATTATCCTCAATAACATGTTTGAAGTCACCTTTGATCCCCTCAATCTTTCTTATGCATAGTTATTTATCAAATTCTAGAAGCCAATCATCTCAATCTCATAGAGGTTCCCTCTATCACTATTTATTAATGCTATAACTCAAAAGCTTTTGAGAGTGTGGGCTATACTTGTGTTGGTGAATCTTGGGTTCTTAAAGCTAAGACTGATGCTCCTACTCCTACCTTTGCATCCAAAGTTTTGTTCCATTATCTTCTTATCCTGTTAATCTTTCATTTGCTGGTTCAACTGATGTTCTTGCTAAGCTACCAAACATCAATGACAAGCTCGACTTTTAAGGATCTGGTCCTCTCCAATCAATTTTAGATTGATCACATTCATGAAGCTACCAAAGAAACAGGTAGTGATGTAGCTAAACTTCGCCTCAAGATGGACAAGGTCATTCAAGAAGCCATTAAAGTCGCTACTAGGACTAATCGTGGTCACATTGCTGAGACCTTGAATGCCAAGTTTGATACTCTCAAGGAGGCTACTGTCAACACAATTCATTATCTATTTAACATTCACAATCCTCAGCCCTGATTACTATTTGCATATTATGCTTGGATAATATTTTTGATTTTTTGGTCTGTAACTAACTCCTAAACAATGTTCGCACTAGTTTTAGCTTTGATGGTTTGCATGTTTGTTATTATACTCTTGTTCCTTTATTTTTCTTTTTGATTAATGTCAAAAGGGGAGTAAAGGTTCCATTTTTAAATAGGTAATGAGTCAACTAGTCAGGGGAAGCAACTCAAAGTGACTTACAACTGATAGGGAAGTTGGCTATATTCCCTCTTTTGTTGTCATTATCAAAAGGGAGGAGATTGTTAGTGTTCTTGATTCTAATTAAAGTATTGGTTTTAATGATTGACAACTATGATTGTAGGAAAATAAGGAACACATAAATGGAAGAATGTTGGCAACACCAATTGAGGAAAATACAACTTCAGATCAAATTTGGAAAGTCAAGAGAAAAATATTTGCAAGACTGATATAGGTGTTGTAGAAGGAAAATAAATCAAGACCTTAAGAAAAGCTATCCTTACGTCAAGAAGAAATCAGCTTCAAGCGATGCAATAAAATAAAGAAGATTACTTCCCCATCTTAGCATAGTTAAATCTGCCAAAGTATGGAAAGAAGTAACAATCACTCACAAGTGAAGCAGCTGGATGGAAAGAGTCATTGATGAATCTCCCTTATTCTTGGAAAAAGGATATTCCATTCCCTTTTTCCAAATATCAAATCTTTTGGGTTGCATCACCTTCAACGGTCATATCATCCTCTATTTAAAGGAACTTGAAGGAACACAAACTTATGCACAAGTCTTTATCATCTACCATTCTTTGCTCTACTTTTCATAAGCATTGTATGTATGTGAGATTTACTATGAACAAAAAAAGAGAGGAGAGAAAAAGATTATTAGTGAGACTATAGTGTCAAAAGATTTGAGAGAAATAGAAAATAGAGAGTAGAATTAGGTATTGCTCTCAAAAGAAATCTTTGTACCAAACCAAACTTTGAAAAAGACTATTAGAACAACCTTACAACCCAAGAGGATTGGAGTAAGATCCATTAGGGATCTCAACTAGTATAAAATATCTTGTGTCAAGTTTACTTTCCTGCTCTTTATATTCTGTATTTTATTTATTGCTTTGATAAGTCAACTTTCAAATCTATATAGTCAACTAAGAAATCGAATAACGAGCAATCACCCCCCTCTTGCACTTTTATATAATGCTTATGTTAAGGAGATTGTTAGACTTTATGGGGTGCCTTTCTCTATCATATCAGATAGAGGTATACAATTCACCTCCAATTTCTAGGAGAAATTTCAAGAAGAGTTGGGTACTAGGTTTGGCCTAAGTACAACTTTTCATTGACAGACTGATGGGCAATCAGAATGGATGATTCAGGTTCTAGAGGACATGCTCCAGTAATGTGTGATGGATTTTGGTGGTCAGTGGGACCAGTTCTTTCCTTGTGTAAATTTTCATACAGTAATAGCCACTCCAACATTGACATGGCTCCTTTTAAAGCCATGTATAAAAAAGTGTAGACCACCGATTGGGTGGTTTGATGCCTTCAAAGTACGAACTTGGAGTAATGACGTGTTGAAGGAGTCAATGGAGAAAGTAAGATTCATCCAGGAGAAGTTGGTAGCAGCTCAGAATAGAGAAAAGAAGTATGCAGATAATAAGGTAAGCGATGTTCATTTACAGAAGGGTGAGAAGGTTTTGCTTAAAGTGTCACGTATGAAGGGTATAATGTGGTTTGGAAAGAAAGGTAAGTTAAGTCCGAGGTACATCAAATAATTTGAGATATTGAATGGAATAGGATCAGTGGATTATAGGTTGGCTCTACCTCTTAGCTTGTCGGGAGTTCATTCGATATTCCATGTTTCAATGCTCAAAAAGTATCATGAAGATAGGGATTATATCATCCATTTGGATTCAAAGTTGTTTGATAAAGAACTCTCTTAGAAAAAGGAACCAATAGCTATAAAAGATAAAGATATGAGGAAATTAAGAACTAAGGTGATTCATTCCGTGAAAGTCCAGTGGAGGAACCGTCCTATTGAGGAGGCTATGTGGGAGACTGAGGCGGATATGCGCAAGTGCTATCCTCATTTATTCATCAAGTCAGATAATTCTTGCTTATTTTTATCTTTTGTTGCTACTTGTCATTTAGGAATGAATGAGTATTTAATTGGTATATAATGTAATGACCCAAAATCATGTTATGGTGAGTTAGATTATATAATCTCAGCTTAGCCTTTTCATAGGCCAAATTTGTGAAATTCAGGGCTAGGATAGTTTTAGGCATATTTTAATTATGGTGTGGTCTAGGAAAATCTAGTAGTTATTAGTGCATTGATCAGTGGATTTGAGTTGATAAGGTGTTAGGTGATGAGTTTAGTATGCCATATAAACTTCCAGTGCATAAAATGGGTTAGTAGAACTTCGGTTATAGCAATTATCGTAAAAGGGTCAGTACATGATGTCAAAATTCAAGAAGTGTATTGTGAAATGGATAGGGATGAGAATAATACTCGAGCTACTTTTTTAGCATCACTACAACAATTTTACCACAGTGATAGAAGCGTTGCCATTGTGACGGGTTCATTTAGCTCGAGTTTCACCACAGTGATAGATTTATCGCTGCAGTGATTAGCTCACAAATTTCCTAGTTAAAATAGAAAATTAACATTTTTTATTCCCATTATTTCAGTTTTCATCTAAGGGCTGAGATAGGGTTATTTTCACCATATTTGGGGGTTTTCCATCTTTGAGGTAAGGTTTCTTTATCATTCAAACTTGTGATTACTCTCTTAGATTTTTAGAATTGTAAGGATCATGATCATGGTAAAAAATTAGGGTTTAGACCTAGGATTATGAACTAATGGGAATTTTTTGAGAGTGGCTTAAATACCTTTGTTATTGACTTTAGGTTGTTGGAAATCACTTCCTACCATAGAATTCTTCATTGTAATCATGAAATATGGAGAATTCAAAGAGATTAAAGGATAGAAAACTCTATAATGATGAACTAGGTTAAGTTCATGGGTTGAAATTGATGTATTTTGGTTTATAATGCCTAGAAGTGGGGAATGTTGTATTGAATTGTGTAGATTTGTTATTCATAGACCAAGCACGAGCAAAATTTGAAAAGAAAGGAAAAACTTTGGCCAAGTAGTGCTTTCAGACGAGGATACATGGTAGGTTATGGTTTAAATATAGTTATAGATTTGATTTGACTCTGTACTTATATTTTTGAATGTTTGTGACTAGCCTCTGGGTATGCTTGTAATTGTTGGTTGATTAAAATGTTAAGGCTGAGTTGAAATGACTAACTTGAAAGCTAAGAGTTGATGATCTTAGTATGATCTTGATTATCGATTGTTATTATGCATTGAACATTTTGTTGTGGTTACCTATTGAGTTGATATTAGAAATGAGTGTCACACCAATACAAATTGATATTGGGATTGGGTACCATGCCAGTATAGGTTCATGGATTGATCTCTTCCCCTATAAGTCTTAACTAAGGGTCCCTGCAGACCCTAGTATGTATGTACATATTTTATTCATGCATTTATTGTTACATTGCACATGAGGTTGTTCTTTGATTATTGTTGACTAAATTGCCTAAGTGCAAGTGATGGATATGAATAGCTTTAAAAGGATTGATATGAAGAGGATAATTGTTGATTTTGTAAGTTGAAGTTTTTATGAACATGGATTTAATTATTACTCCCTCCGTTTAAAAAAGAATGACCTAGTTTGACTTGGCACGAAGTTTAAGAAAATAAAGAAGACTTTTGAATCTTGTGGTCCTAAATTAAAGTTATGTTAAATGTACCAAAATGCCCTTGAATCTTGTGGTCTTAAACATGCCATGTGGAAAGTTGAAATTAAAGTATTGCCAAAAAAGGAAAGGGGTCATTCTTTTTGAAACGGATTAAAAAGGAAAGTAGGTCATTCTTTTTGAAACGGAGGGAGTAGTTGATTATGAGTTGTGTCTTGATCACTTCTTAATTTTGTTTAACTTATCTATTTGAATGGTGTTGAGTTAAGTCGGATGATGATACCTACCAGTATGTAGTTGTTATACTGATACTACCTGTGCTCTTTTTTTTATTGAGTGCAGAGTGTGTTCCAGCATTTGAGACGAGACATCGGCTCTAGTTTGTGATTTCAGCTTCGATTCAAGGGTGAGCACCATGTTCGGGCAACAATTGGATCTTCTTCTAGTTCATGTCCTTTGTTTATGGACAATGACTTCCTATGGATTTTAGTATTTATGGATGATGATTTAGTAGATCATTTTGATTTGGTGTAATGGATTATTAGATGGTTTATTATGCTTAACAAGTTTCTCAGTTAATAATCAGTATTTTGGATTAGTGACATTTATAGTGTAAGGATAAACTGCTGGGTTAAAATTTGGGTTGATTGGTCCTCCCACTATATAGTTAAGGTGGGTGCCACTCACAACCGTTTGGACCGTGACAACAAGTTTTCATAGTTTTGGTTTGGTCATAGTTTCTTTTCTAGTTTTCATAGTTCTTTATTCTTGATGAATTCTTTAATATTCATTCAAGCTTTTAACATTCATACTAAGTCATACAATCTTTTAATTGTTATTCTTATTATTTTGCTAATAATATGAGTAGCTAAATCCTCAATTGATATTATGAAATCAAAGAAGATTTTAGAGTTCATAAGGTTTTCTTGTGATTGCATGTTACTAGGGTTATTAGATATCAAACTTCTTTTCATTCTTAATTAAAAGATTTAACGGTTACAAACATTATCCTATGCCATAATATCTTAATCCAAAGACTTGGAAGAGTGGTTTAGCATTTGGTAAAAGAAGATTTTGTATGAACTCGAGGTGTTAACCCTTGTTTGATAAATTCATAATTAGGAATAATTAGATTTACTTAGCGTAATTGGTCATTCATACCATTAATAGTGAGAAGAACTAGAAGAACCTTGATATATTTTTTTACCAAATTTCATAAAGCCTTTTGCTTTTTATGCAATACTTTTTTTACCAGAATATTTTTGAGAGGAATCCATAATATAATGAAATAAAATATGAAAGTAGCAAATTAAAACAAATAAAATACAACTAATAAATACAAAAAATAAATTAAAAGACTAGAGAGTGGAACGAATATACCAAACGCCTGCCATAGAAGCAGACAATTATAACTGAAATTTGAAACTCGAACAAGATTGCTCCTTTTAAAGTCACCAAATTATACTTCAATTGTAAAATAATAATAATAATTATAGAATTTATAGATATTGAGACTTGAGAGTAGAAAATTGAGAGAGGATGAGAGTTGAAAACTTGAAATTGTGAATAAAAATTTGAATGGGAAAGGGGTATTTATAAGATTTTGGAAAAGGAGGGGGTGTTGGGGGCTGGGGGTCAAACTAGCCGTTGAGGGGCCCACTAGCCATTGCCAACGGTCCCCAACGGCTAGTTACCGTTACATACCAAACCGGACCGGACCGGGTCGGAACCAAAATGAATCGGTACCAATTTCTCGATACGAAACCATAGTTTTGGTCTGAATCAGATACCGATAGATGCCATACCGTTCTGTTCCGATTCCATTCTGATTGGTACGAACTGGTACCAGTACAGGAATGGACTGGAATGGTACCGATACATAGCTAGTCTTAGTCCTGCTCATGTTTCTTACTCACATCGAAACATATGCTATTGATGTTGTCTTTTAGCTCCTAAGAATTTTTCTCATAAGTGTTTCGACTATTAGAATCGGGCAGCTTTCTGAGTATATCCAACTATTGGGGCTTGGTAAGAAAGCCCTATAATGCTTCTATAGTAATTTGGGATCGAGGCTAACTATGTATTTGTTATAGATTGGCGATAAACAATTACACTTAATGTCTGATTCCTTATTAAGGTTTAAATAAGCAAATGAACAAATGAATCTCGAGGGTACCATAACCAATGATCTTTTACACATTACCAATTATACATAACGTCAAGTATATGAGAACTCATCTTATGATTTTGTAGCACATGAGGAGTACCCACTTTGGCTCAACAAGTTAGGTTTGAAGAGTCAATATCTTTTATTATTACTTTCACATTCTTAATAAGCATTCTCTATAATAAGGGCATAACTTATCTCACCTTTTCTTCTAATACTCATGTACGTCATCTATATACTATCAAGGAACTTTACTCAACATGTCTCTCCATTTAGGGTATTCAAATATCGTTCTCCTTTATTTTGTATGTAACCAAATACTCTCTTGCTAGTGATTAATTAACATTATGCCTTTCTCTACTCTTAATATTCTAATAGACCATAACTTATGTCTAACCCCTCAACACTATGCCTTTCTCTACTCTTAATATTCTAATAGACCATAACATATGTCTAACCCCTCAACATTTTTCAACCTTAATCTTTAGTCACATTCTATTCTATAACCAAAGCATAAAGCACAATAGGGCACTATTATACATATTCTGTTTATATGAAACAATTGAAACACTTATCATCTGAGTTTACTAACCACAAAAAGTATCACATATTTTAACATATTTGGGGTGGTCATATGCACATATCTTATAATTCCAGCTACTAACATATTCGGGATGATGAGTAAGCATCTGGGCTCTAGTGGCCAACCAGGAGTATCTCTAATGAATACCATTATGGTATATTCACCTATCGGACTATGCTAGTGCCACATCTTTTAACTAATACAAAGCTAAATCATCAACTTCTATTTTCAATACTTGTATAACCCTATGGATTCTATGTCTATTACTGATAATATACTAAATGTCCTTTATTAGATTTAGATCCTATAACCATAGGAGGAGTCATGTGGAGGAAATCTTGGACTCAAGTACTGGTCATATCCTCTTAAAAAATTGTATTAGGAAATGTTGCATCCCATCTCTATGACTAGGTAACCATTCACTATGTAGCATATGAATGACCCTGTTATACCCCGCTCAGATGAGCCAACATGATACAAGTAGTACAAATGCAACTGTAGATGCAAGTAATGCAGAAACCTTTATAAGAATTTCTCTAAATTCTAATAACATGAGACTTTTCTCTAAAGGTTGCCTCTTGGGCAATTATAATATTGGAATTTCGGCCATCTTTGACCTTAGCCATGGTAGGCATAATCTGGATGATGTAGATTATAGTAGGAGTTAGAATAGACTTCTTAACCTAGCTCTATCACATGTTATAGATTATCAAAGAAGCTCACATTTCCTAAATGTCCAAGCAGCCCCTTAATTATAAATATGGTGCATAGCGCATTCATAAGTAAGACTCTACTAGTCACAAATTTGTTGATTCCCTAGGATGACCTGCTTTGATGCCACTTCTGTCATGCCTCAAATTCCATTGAGACGGGCAGACACCTGATGCCCTAAAGGACCGAGAGAACCAACTTATAACCTATGCTTAACGTGTATATAACTATGATAATTATAACGCATTGAAAAGTATAGGTAAGATACCCTAATAAAATATCAACATAGATAGGCCCAAAATAGATGTACGTGACTTAGCCATTGATGCTTTAATTACTGAAAACAAGACACAACTGCGATCTACTTTGACATTAGTCTACAAAGCCTCTAAAAAGAAAGAACATTTATCTTAGGTCAGGACAGAACCCCTCTATATCCTTGACTTTAATACAATATCAAAATATATGTAAAGACTCGGCAATATCCCAAATCAACCTGGAGCTCACCAAAAGCCGCTGAGTATCTGGTGCTTCTATTGCAAAGATCTACTAGCTAGAGTACTGAACTCGCGACATAAAACATAGCATCCCATGATGGACGTCAGTACAAAAGAATGTACTGAATATGTAAGGCATAAAGTAACCATATGTAACACAAGAGCTCAATTACATCAGGTACAAACGTATAGATAAGGATAAGAGACCACATCTGTTTATACTTATAGAATAGTGTACGTTACATTCTTTTCTTTACTTTGCTCTTCTTTGCTTTATAAACTTTATAAGGCATGCGATACAAATGACTAGATGATCAGTGGTAGAAGAGGATGACCCATTCTAGGCATTTTAACCCCTGGGATACGATCCTCATAATATACAAATTGGGATCGACCCATGCTAGGTAATATAACTCCTGGGATACCACCCATAAATACATAGATTGGGATCGACCCATGCTAGGTATTATAACCCTGAGCTGCCACCCATAAATACATGAATTGGGATTGACCTATACTAGGATTTTCCCTTGAGCTTCCACCCATATATATATCCATTTTCTTTTGGGATCGGCCTATGCTAGACTCTTAGTACCTGGGATGCCACCCATGATTATATGGATTCACTTTTCCTCATTTCTTTAATCTTTGAGATTGTTGTTTTGGTGGTTATAACATTATTAAGCTTTGGGACTATGGACCAGTAATATGGACATGTGAATAATATGATTGAGGTAGTAACAATTACACAGAAACCAAATGTAACTTCAATGTGATACTTAGGAACTTATATGGTTCAATGAACCTCATTGGGCACCAAGCATATACACAAATAAGCCATGACGGTATGTGACAATTAAAGACTTTAGGGCATGTAGCAAATGAGTCATTAAGATGTATAACAAGTGAGCATGTGATCTTACTTAGCATAAAGCAATTGTGGCAAATTCAAGTGAAGACACTTAGACATTTCAAGTGGAGGCATAGGTGCATACCAAATAGAGACATGTAACTCCTCAAATAAAGAGGTAAGGACTGTATAATAAATACTTACTAGGTGATAACAAATAAAAAGGTACATGAACATGAGAACTAATAAAGCGCATGGGCAGATTCCAATTAGGAACAAATGCGCATTCCAAGTAAGGACATATAAACTATATAATTGAACAAGTAAGGACTCTGTGAGGTCACATTATATCCTAACACGATGAAAGTGTTATCCAAAGAAAGGAACATGTGAGCCAAATGAAGTATATGATCAAATAGACAATTGGGGTAATTTGACAGTGTAGGAACATATTATATATCCAACATACAATTCTTAACATGAACAATATAGGATCTTATTGATTATATAAGAGAAATATGTGACACTTTGACACATTTTTAGACCACGTGCAGTAGGGAAAAGGGACATTAACAATAATGGGAATTGTATGCCATCACTATGTATCGTTTACCATGAAAATATTCTAGGAAGCTCACTTTTTTGGAGCACAAGTATAAGACTTCATGCCAAAGAATATGAACTAGAATAGCCGTACATACCTTGTTGTCTAACTCAAGTGCTACAACGAATTAGCCTTCTCCCTTTCAAATTACTAAACTACAATTAAATAAGTGGAAAAGCTAACATTAATAGATAATCAACCAATTTAGGCTATTTGATTTCACCAAAACAGTAATCAGGCAGTAAGCTTGTAATTTATCAAATTAAGTCGCTCTTTCCTCCCCTTTTCTTTTAATCACGTCTATAAAGTTCTCCCTAAAACCCCACGGGCTGCATAACACATATGAAGCAATATACAAAAGTGTGGTAGGCAGCAACCTCACACAACACCCAATTAAGTGGTGTATCAGCACACCCTACAATGTTTTTGCCCTTTGACATCTCCACAACTTCTCCAATGAGCTCATGATTGAAGATAAAAGGGAAACTCCTCCATGGATGTCCCAACATCCATAAATAACCCAAATATCCTTTCCAAGATAACACCATGTAAAAGGAACATTCCCCAACTCATCAACACTCACCAAATTTCCTAATCAATTCAAGCACAAGAGAGGGACAAAAATTTTAGTAGCTTACCTTGCTGGAGAGAAATATCACTTGATAAGACTTTTATTCTTCAAGGTTTAGGTTGTCCTCTCCAACTTAGATTGAGAACAAGAAAAAAGTTACTAAAACCAGCACACCATACTCTTACTAATTCAAGGCTAAAAAAGAATTAACATGGTAGTAGCTTTACCTTACTTGGTGGAGACTTTTATTTCCCCTAACTTGTTTCTTCAAGAGCTTGAATCCTACTTCAACTTAGCTTGAATAGAAGGATAATATTCAAGAACCCTAAAGGTATTTGATGGCTGCTACATGAAGCTAAGAGAAAAAAAGAGAAAACTCTTGAATTCTGATTTTTTTACAAGTTAAAAATGAGTCAAATGAGCTGCTTTTTAACCTTTAAAGGGTCCTCATTTTGGCCGAATTTCTTGGCTCATTTTGGGCCATAAATGGCCAAGTAGGTGATGCACCTACTTGGCCATTTAACTTGGGCCTTGGTGGACTTAAAATTATTGGGTCTTGATTGCCCATTCTTCATCTTTTCTCCAATCAATTTGGGCTAGAATTAATTCAAGTAGGTGATGCTCCTAATTGGGCCCTTCAATTGGGCAAAGAGTCTTAGTAGGTGATGTACCTACTTGGTTCTTTAGAATGGTCAATAAGTCAAAGTAGGTGATGCACCTACTTGTCACCTACTAGCTTAGTTTAAGTCAAGCAAGAAACTCACTTGTTTTATTCTATTTTCTAAAATCTTAACCCCTTTGCTAAAACTCAACACTTATGTTTACTTGGACACTTTAAACCTTAAAGAATACCATCTTACTATCTCGAGCTTAAAAATTTCCGTCGAGGTTAACTTAGCCAAACACATGTTGAAATGTACGGGATATCATAGTACCTTCAAATCTGTTTTAAACTATCAATCACTTAAGAAACTTGGTCCCTTAACTATACAATGAGACTACCTCAAGTTTCCATATAAATAGAACTAGTATAAGTAGAATACGGGGTATTACACATTAACATCAAATACTACCTTTTACCATCTCAAGTTCAAATATTTGTATCGAGTTTACTTAATCGTATATGTATTGGAAGGTATGGGGTGTTACAAAAGAATTTTCTTTTGATGTATTTGAAGCATTTGTAATAAGTTTATAAGTATAGTGAGGAGTTTAATGATTTTCTTTTATGAATTCCGCATGATTCCAAATGGGTGGTAAGGGTTCTCCTATCTAGGTGGATTAGAGTAGGTGCCTTCACGATACGGTTAGTTGGGTCATGACATGAACATGCAATTTGGAATTCTTAAATTGTATTTTTTATCATAAACATAAAGCCCCTACAATTTGTGAAAACTATCAAATTTTTTCTTCTTTTATATAATATTAACAAATGAGTAAATTATAGGTCAAAAATAAGGTATCAAAATATTCTAAGGCTCCACATTAATAAATCGCATATCTTCATGTTTCTTTTAAAAATAATTGCTAGCTATTACAAACTTTCAAGTACACATAATTTTATAAAGATCCATTGAGCCAAAAGATCAACAATAATAGTAACTAACTATATAATCCTTCCATATGGTACATACAACTATTAACATCGAGCATGAGTTTTTTTTTGCAAAATATAAAATGACGGCTCTTTTATTTGCAATATATAAATTTATGTCAAGTTTTACATTTAAAAGAATTGAAATCACAACTTGGAATTTTAAGTCCCACTTTTTGGAGGATTTAGAATTTCAAATCATAATTTGAAATTAAAGTTGAAGTTTGTTTAACATTTCATAAATAAACACTGACTTCAAATCAAAACTTTAAATTTGAGTCCCAGATCCTATGATCAAGTCTAGTACTAAATTGAGAGGTGTTAAACTATCATCATATTACATAATTTGTTACATATTAAATGCAAACTTGGAGAAATTACAACATTTAATGTTGTAACAAATTATTGACTAACTTTAATCAATAATGGAAATCCGTGCTAAAATTAAAATTTATAGTCCTATAGCATGTGTGATGTGAAATACTCCCTCCATTTCAAAATACTAAGTCTTATTCACCTGACACACTCCTTAAGAAAGCTTTAATTAGATGTGGACAAATTAATCTTATTAATGATACTTTGGGATTCTAAATTTGACAACTACTATTTTGCGTATTTATTTAATATTAAGGATAGTATGAGAAAAAAGTAATAAAATTCTCTTGATTTGTGAAAATTAACAAATAAATTAAAATATCTATTTTTAATACAGGGGCCAAGTAAAATAAAATGAAGGGAGTAGTAATATTAGGGAATTGGGAAAAATCATTTGACATGTTAATTGGGCCATAATTTCCAGAGTTGCAGATTTGCCTTGCTTAAACTTATTTGAGAGGTAGTCCAAAATCAGTTCGATTTAAAGGAGCAGTTAGAATTTTGAATTATATAAAAAGATTAGCTCATTGTACTTTTGATAAATTATTTATACATATTAAGTGGATGTTAAAACACCATTTTTTCTATTTCAATTGTTGTTTTAACTCTTTCCACATTCATTAAGAAATACAATAAAGTACATAAGGTATAGTTTGCTAAGTTAGTTGTATTTATTTAAAGTGATTCTTTTTTCTTAAATAAAGTGTCGTTAAGATATAATTGTAAACAATTATTTACTTTAGTTACGAATTCTTAAAGTAGCAATTTTTTAGAATTATTTAGTTACGAATCCGTCGTTCCTCCACCGATCTCTTCTTCGACAATCTTCTTCTCTGTTCACATAAAAATACATTGCCCATTGCCTTTACTCAGCTATTTTTACTGTTTCTTCAATGAATTTTCAATCTCCAAGTTTTGTCGGTTATCACTGTCACTGTCCCTCATCTCGTCGGCCACCACTGCCACCGCTACATCAATTTCTCTGATTGATTCCCCTCCTTGTCGCTGCCGCTGACACATGAAAAATTTCTTTCTGGTATTTCTTTTTTATTATTTGAATTTCTTCTTCCTTTTAGGTACCAATCGATTTGGCATCTCCCCGATGTACCAGTAGTCTCAGGTAACCCGATTCTGACAACTAATTTTAGCATCAAATTGCAGGAATCCAACAAATCAATCATGAAAACCCCCAAATTTCCATCGACGCTCAGGTGCACTGCTCCTTCTCAGCTAGCTATTGTCTTTTTCTTGATTTTCGGTGGCTTACTCATTCTTTTTTGCTCAATATTGGTATCTTCTTCCCTTTTTTGTCAATTTCTTGTTCTTGACTGCCGGTTGATTATACATATCTATCTTTTTTGGTCTGTTTATGCTTCCTTACTGATTACTCCTTACTACATTCACCATTGGCATTGTTGTCTTTCTTGTGAGTTGGTTGTGTCTAGTTTTTCCCGGATTTTGATTTCTACATTATTTCAATTACGTTCTTGACTGTTCTGTCTTTCTTTCCTTTGATTGGTCTGCCTCTGCTTGTTCTCTAAGAATTGTACAATTGGAAATTAGTATAGACTTTCTAGGAAAAGAAAATATTATGAAACTCTTTTATTTATTTTCGCTTTTCCAGTGTGTTTGTTTATTTTTGCCAATATTGCTAGTTGTGTTTTTGGTATTGTTTTCATAGTTGCTTATAGGTTCGGATTGTTGCCTTTGGTGTGTTGGAACACTTGTGCTTCTCTAAATTTAGTCTATAGTTCTTGGATATCTATTATTTGTAGCTTCCAACTTTTCTATAGTTGCCCGAATTGTTTGCTTCTTATTTTCATTCTTATTGAGTAGTGGCTTTGGTGGTTAATGGTAGACTAGGGTCATGTCGTATGTCGAGGTTGGGGTTTGAGTCAAGTTTAGGATCGGGCTCGGGGTTGGGGTCAGGGTTAAGGTCGAGTTTAAGGTTGGGTTTGGGGTCAGGGGTAAGGGATAACAGGGTTAAGTGGGATAAGGGAGCCTCTAGTTTGAGAATAGGGTCTTGGAACATAGGGACTCTTCAAGGAAAGTCCATAGAGCTCGTGAAGATTCTTAGGAAGAGGAGGATTAATATAGCTTGTATCTAGGAGACCAAATGGGTAAGTTCTAAGGCAAAGGATGTGGACAGGTATAAGTTGGGTACTGAGGAAGCATGTTGCATAGGAATGGGGTAGGTATCTTAGTAGATGAAGAGCGCTTAGGGGGAAAGTGGTAGAAGTTAGGAGGGTTAACTATAGGTTGATATCAATTAAGTTCGTAATTGGAGGGTCTATGTTGAAAATTATTAGTAGCTACGCTCCACAGGCAGGCTTCGATGAGGAGGAGAAGAGGGGATTTTTGGAGGTTTTAGATGAGGTGGTGAGAGGCGTTCTGAGTTTAGAGAAGCTTTTCGTAGGAGGTGATTTCAATGGGCACATCAGGTTATTTTTTAGAGGCTGTGATGATGTGCATAGAGGCTTTGGTTTCAAGAAAAGTAATGAAGGAGGAGCCTAACTTTTGGATTTTTCTACGGCCTTTGGGTTAGTGGTAGTGAACTTGAGCTTCTTGAAGAAGGAGGAACACCTGATTACCTTTCGTATTTTGGCGGCCAAGACTCAAATAGTCTTTTTTCTCCTTATGCAGGTTTATAGAGCACTATGTAAAGTTGGTAAGGTCATACCTTGCGAGAATATTTCAACCCAACATAAGCTTCTAGTGATGGACTTGTAAATCAAGAAGGGCAGAAAGAAGAGGGGTGTGGAGGATCGACCCAAAATTAAGTGAGGGTAGCTTGACTTTGGCCAATACTCCAGAGATAGGGGAGAATTTGGTGACTATGGGGTCATGTGAGAGTAGAGGACACATGGATAGTATGTAGGAGACGACTGGCAGTTGCATCAGAGAGATAGCTAAAGAGGTGTTGGGGGTCTCGAGAGGCCGATCTAGCAAGCATCGGGGGGACTGATAGTAGAAAGGAGAAGTTAAAAGGAAGGTGGAGACTAAAAAGGTGGCTTATGCAAAGTTGGTTGAGAGTAAGGATGAAAAGGAGAAGCGGATTGTCATGACCCAAATCACGGATCGTGCGGGCACCTACCCAACTCTATCCTAGATAGAAGAACCCTTACCATCCAATATTTAAAACTGCAGAAAATATTGCTAAAACCTTAAGTATTAGTGATAATAAACCTTTCTTTTACAACAAAACTTATTACAAAGTATATTGCAGAATTTAATTACACAACTCCCCAGAACCTAGTCTAAACAGGTACAAGAGCACTAAGCAAAAGAAGGATGACTCAAGACATATCATCCATGTAAGAGTAGAACAACAGGAGCTGTTGAAGAATAACCGTTGTTGCACCTATAGAAATTCCATCTAACCTGCAACATGGTTATATCCACAAAAGGAGATATAGTTAGTGTTGTATTAGTACAACCACGCATACTGGTAGGTCTCATTGGCCTACCAGGGTTATATAACAACATATTGCAATCAAGAAGAGATCATGACAAGCATACATGCTTAATAACTGAACATGCTTAACTTACTTCAACTTCCAACCTTACTACATTTTCTTTATTATAACATTATTAATCTATCTTCAAGGTGTGACTGACTGACACAATTCCATGAATCATCCTAACCCATATTTCTTATGCACTCACCTTGTTAAACAACTCTACAATTCTCTCTCTTTCTCTCATTAATCCTCTTTTATAACAGCCCTCGCTCCCTATTCGACTACCATTAACAATAGGAATTGCAACAACCAAGACAATTAATAAATACATCAACAACTTCGCAAGAAAGGACACTACAATACACAACACATATATAACTATACACACAGAAGAATAAGATTTATACACAATCCATGACTGCAATGCACAATCACAACCATCAACTTACAAACCACCAGTTATCCTTTTGTATTATTCCATTACAAGTTATACATATCAAATCACTCACACTCAAGAAGTCTAATTAACAATAGTCAATGAATACATGTGCAATGCAACCAATGAATGCATATGCAATACAAGGTGTACACATATACTAGAGTTAGCAGGGACTCTCAGGTATGACTTGTAGGGGACGAGCTTAGTCCATGTACCAGTGTCAGTGTGACACTTGATCCAAATAACACTATTTGCATGAAACTATATCCAAATAACAGTATTGGTATGACACCCGATCCAAATAATAGTGTCGGCGTGATACTCAATCCCAATATCACAATGTTTGAATGTCAGTATCAAATGTCAACCATGATGAGATAAAATGCATCAATTATAAAAGTACACACCTTTCTAGTAATTTAGTCAACATCAAGTTCATTATTCCAGGTAAACAACAAATATCCACTAACACATGAAATCATAAGTAAGCCTGAAGAACAATTCACATAACTTATAATATAGGCCTTATCAAACCATATTCATTTGTTACAGTATGTTTGAAGACCAATCAATGAAGTATCTATTTTAGGAGTGCACATTTCACCAAAATCGATAGTTACACTCTAATTTAACATACCTAGTTCATTTACCAATCTAACCCTCCTTTATTCCTATCAAAACCGGTAGATTCAGTTACTAACTAGTAGACCTTATACTCAAGTCATTACTAAGTTCAAGACACTATCCCCATTGGTCGATTATTCAACCACTCGACTCTATTCAACTTATAATTTTATCTAGAGTCATACACCTTTACACATTTTACTTCCTAGCACTTAGCCAAATATGACTTTAGGATCTTAAGTTATGATACCACATCCTTTTATCATGATCAATTCTCCTAACAATCTTCCAACAAGAATATCTCATACTCCAAACACACAAAAACATCAGATTCACCCTTTTAAGGTATTAAAGACTAGTTGTATAGATTAAAAGTTCACCTAATTCCTCTATTACCCATATTTGCATATTACACTTGTAAATCATCAAGTAAGTCATACAAATACATACACCCATCAAGAGATCCACACAAAACACAACAACACACAATTATATCTTTATTACATTAATTCCATATTTTATCCATCCAAACTCTGTACTCGTAGGCCTAGACATGAAACCTCCCATTAAACTATAGTAATTACATGTATGTAACCCAAGTCTACTACACATTAAACCATAACCTACCTCGGCCGAAGATCTTGGAATAAGAAAGCCATACCAAGGTTGATATTTCCTTTCCTTCATGCCTCAATTAGCCCAATCATCTAGAAATCAAATAATTATAGGAGTAATTAATCAATTACACTTTGAATAACTACTTTTGGAATTCAACCCACTAATTCTATTCTTAATCATGGTCTAAAACATTACCCAAGGCCAATAAACCATTAACTAGTTCTATCATAGTCAACCAATCTCCATTAATGGAGTTTTAAAGCTAAAGATTCCACTTTTATTGAATTCAAGGTTCCAAACAATCAAACTTCTTATTTTAGAATCACTAATTCATGGTAGGAATCGTTAGTCAACAATCTAGAAGTATTCTAGGTGATCTTACCCCAACCCATAGATTTTCCCCAAATTCTCATGAATTTAGGATTCTAATTCCCAATAATTTCACCATTGAAGATCATTCTAATGATTCTAGGATGTTATTAGATTGAAAGACAAAGAAGATGACGAAAGAACTTACCTCAACAAAGATTTTCCACTCTAGAACATGGAAAATCGCCTCCCTAGGGCTTGGGAACGAAGTTTTTGAGTTAAAAATCCAAAACCCATCCAAAATAAGGTTTTATACTACCTATTTTACACTGCAGCGACAAAACATCGATGCAGTAAAGGCAGTTTTTCAGCACTACAGTCTTTAGTAAAACGACCATAACTTTTTACTCCAAAAGCAGATTAACGAACTGTCAGAGGCATTGGAAAGAAGACTCAAGATATTCTATCTGGTGGGTATTGGGCCTAATAAATCTTTATATTCTAATAAGAGTGATCATTTGAAGTTGATCATAGTTTAAACTTAGCTCAAAACTTAATCAATTAGAACACTTCCAACTTAACTTTGTGCTAGAGGTATTGTATGACCTTAGTTCATGTGTAATACACTTTCATATGAAAGAATTGATCCTATAACCTATGATGAATGAGGTTCTTATGCCTTTATCACACTATTTTTAGTAATGATGGAATAAGTTGTTACATAGATGAATAGGGATAAGCACAAATTAACTAGAAAGGAGGCTAAGTTAGTAGTTATAATGGCTAAAATATCAGCTTTTGAAAGCTTATGTGTAGAATTAGAAGAGAAATATGGAGACACAAAGTTGTATAGGCTTGCCAAGGCTAGGGATCGGAGGGCTCGTGACCTTGACCAAGTGAAGTATATCAAAGGGGAGGATGGCAAAGTATTGGTGGAGGACGTCCTCCTTAAGAGAAGGTGACAGTCTTATTTCCATAAACTCTTAAACAATGAAGGGGACAAAGGAATTGTGATGGGGGACTTAGAGCTCTTAGAGTGGTGTTGCAATTATGGTTATTATAGGTGAATAGTGGTTAAGAAGGTCAAGGATGCTATTCGTAGGATGCGTAGAGGTAGGGAGATATGGCTAGATGAGATTCTGGTGGATTTTTTGAAGAGCACTGGTGGGGCAGGTATAGAAAGGCTGACCGAGTCGTTTAACATCCTTTTTAGGACGATAAAAATGTCCAAAGCTTAGATATATAGTACGATGATTCCATTATATAAGAACAAGGGTGACATTCAGAGTTGCAACAGTTATAGGGGTATCAAGTTATTGAGTCACACTGTGAAGGTTTGGGAAAGGGTGGTAAAGTTAAGGTTGAGTAGGATCGTGACTATTTTAGAGAATCAATTTGGATTGATGCCAGGTCACTCAACTACTGAGGCCATTCATCTCATGAGGATATTAGTTGAGCAATATATGGAGAGATAAAGGGACTTATATATGGTGTTTATCAATTTAGAGAAGGCGTACGACAAAGCCCCAGAGAGGTTATCTGGAGGTGATTAGAGGCTAGTGGTGTTCCTATGGTGTACACTAGGTTGATTAAGGACATGTATAATGGAGCGAAGACTCTTATGAGAATTGTTAGAGAAGATTCAGAGCACTTTTCTATTTTGCCAGGGTTGCACCAAGGATCGACTCTTAGTCTATTTTTATTCACCTTGGTGATGGATGTATTGATGTGGCATAATCAAGGGGAAGGACTTAGTGTATGTTATTTACAAATGATGTAGTTCTAATTGACGAGACCTGGGGAGGATTTAATGATAAGTTGGAGGTTTAGAGACAAACCCTAGAGTCTAAATAGTTTGAGTTGAGCAAGACCAAGAGAAATACTTGGAGTGAAAGTTCAATGATTTGATGCGTGAGGCTGATATGGTAGTAAAGCTGGATTCCCAGACCATTTAGAAGAGAGATAGTTTCAAGTATCTTGGGTCTATAATCCAGGAAAATGAAGAGATTGATCAGGATATCACATACTGTATTGGTGTAGGGTGGATGAAATGGAGGCTCACTTTTGGATTCTTGTGTGATAAGAAGGTGCCTCCTAAACTTAAAGGCAAGTTCTATGGAGTGGCAGTCCTAACCGCCATGTTGTAAGGAGTGGAGTATTGGATAGTCAAGAACTCCCAAATCCAAAAGTTAAGGTGGCGGAGATGAGGATGATGTGATGTATATATGAACTTATTAGGAAAGATAGGGTTAGAAATGAGATTATTCATGAGAATGTGGGAGTGACTTCAGTGGAAGACAAGATGCAGAAAGTGAGGTTGAGATGATTTGGGCATGTGATCAGGAGGTGAATAGATACTCTAGTATGGAGGTATGAGAGGTTGTCTATGGATGGTTTCAGGCAGGGTAGAGGTAGGCTGAAGAAATATTAGAGGGAGGTTATTAGACATGATATGGAGTAGTTACATCTTATTGAGAACATGACCCTAGATAGGAAGGTGTGGAGGATGCGAATTAGGGTAGATCATTAGTAGGTAGGAATGCGTCCTTGATAGTAGGAAGGGATGCTTTGTTTGTAGTCGTGCCAGTAGTCTTATTGCTATACGTGTTTCTTGTAGTTTCTTGTTCGTAGTGTTTTGGTGATGTTTCTGATTTTAGATAGATAGTCTATGGTACTACTCTGTAGGTGTCTTGTTTTTGTTATTCTATTGGTGTGTTATTTCATCTCTTTTTTGTTTTTGTTATGTCTTTTTACACTATTTTTGTCCTGAGCCAGGAGTCTATCAAAAACAACCTCTCTACTTAATCTGAGGTAGTAGTATGAATTGCGCACACTTTACCCTCTCCAGATCCCCCTTTGTGAGAATACATTGGGTATGTTGTTGTCGTTGTATTGTTGATTTTTTAAGCTAAAGTGACAATTAATTGTGATTGAGGAGAATACTTCCGTGATCAAAATTTGATTCATTCATAATTTTAATTTGTGTAACATAGTTTTTCTCTGAATTTGATTTAAATCCTGATTTATTGATAACCACAATTGAATTCTTGTCTTTCTCATTTAATAATTAATAATATCAATGTAAATTCTTCTCCAGGACTACTAACAAATAGTAAATAACAAAAAATCTACACAATAATTATTGTTTGTTCAAGAAAAAAAAGGTTCTAAAATAATTCAATTCTCTATGTAAAAGAACAGAGGGATGGTCGAGATTTTCTTTGCAAAAATAATGAGTGTCGAGCCTACTTTGCATGTAATACACTTGTTTAAACCTTTGACTATAAATAGTTTACTTTTCTCTTAAGAATAAAATTAATTCTTAAAGGCTAATTTGTTAGGTACTCTTCCAATGTTAATTGTTTCTTATAGAGTTTGACTTATTAGATAAAAAATGTAGTGAAGAAGAAAATAAGAATATGGTTTCTATCGTCTGGATTTTTTACTCTGTAAAGTTGTCCACTTTTCTGAACTGTAATTAACCCTAAAAGATTAGTTTATACTAAATTTAATCTTCTCAAAATCTCAAGATTCATTATTATTTTCAATAATCCTAATTGTTTAAATTGTAATTTATCAACTGAATTCCTGTTCTTTTTCTCTTTTAATAATTAATAATATCAATGTGAACTCTTCTCCCAAACTTCTAACAAACAGTAAATAACACATAATCTACACAGTAATTGTAGTTAGTTCAAGCAAAGAAAAAAGTCCTAAAATAATTCAATGTTCCGTGTACAAAAAATGGAGCGATGGGCTATATTTTTCCTGCAAAAATGACGAGTGTCTACCCTGCTTTGCATGTAATACACTTGTTTAAACTTTTGACTATAATCAATTTAACTTTTCTCTTTAGAATAAAATTAGCTCTTAAAGGCTAATTTGTTAAGTACTCCTTCAATTTTTGCTGTTTATTATAGAGTTTGACTTATTGGATCAAAATTGAAGTGAAAAAAATGAGAATATTGTTTGTATCATCTGAATTTATTATTCTGTAAAGTTGTTCACTTTTTCTGAAAAGCAATTAACGTTAAAAGATTAGTTTAAACTAAAATTGATCTTCTCAAAATCTCAAGATTCCTTATTATTTATAATGATCCTAAGTGATTAAATTGTAATTTATTCAACTGAATTTCTGTCCTTTTTCTCTTTTAATAATTAATAATATCAATGTGAACTCTTCTCCAAGACTACTAATAAATAGTAAATAACACATAATCTACACAGTAATTGTAGTTTTTTCAAGCAAAGAAAAAATTCCTAAAATAATTTAATGCTCCGTGTACAAAAACTGAGTGATTATCGAGATTTTCTTTGCAAAAATAACGAGTGTTGTGCCTGCTTTGCATGTAATACACTTGTTTATACCTTTGACTATAATCAGTTTAACCTTCTCTTTAGAATAAAATTAGTTCTTAAAGGCTAATTTGTTATGTACTCTTTCAATTTTGGCTGTTTCTTATAGAGTTTGACTTATTGGATCAAAATTGAAATGAAAACAAAAGAGCATATTGTTTGTACCGTCTAAATTTTTACTCTGTAAAGTGTCCACTTTTTATGCAAATTAATTACCTTAAAAGATTGGCTTAAAATTTATCTTCTCAAAATCTCAAGATTTATTATTATTTTCAATAATCCTAAGTGATTAAATTGTAATTTATTCAACTGATTTCCTGTCCTTTTTTTCTTTTTATAATTAATAATATCAATGTGTAATTTACTATTTGTTAGTAGTCCTAGAGAAGAGTTCACATTGATATTATTAATTATAAAAAGAGAAAAAGGACAAGAATTCAGTTGAATAAATTATAATTTAATCACTTAGGATTATTGAAAATAATATTGAATCTTGAGATTTTGAGAAGATTAAATTTACTGTAAACTAATTTTTTAAGGTTGATTACTTTTCAAAAAAAGGGACAATTTTACCGAGTGAAAAATCCATATGTGTAATTTACTATTTGTTAGTAGTCCTGGAGAAGAGTTCACATTGATATTATTAAGTATAAAAAGAGAAAAAGGACAGAAATTTAGTTGAATAAATTACAATGTAATCACTTAGGATTATTGAAAATAATGATAAATCTTGAGATTTTGAGAAGATTAAATTTAGTATAAACTAATTTTTTAAGGTTGATTACTTTTCATAAAAAAGGACAACTTTACCGAGTAAAAACTCTATAATACAAACAATATTCTCATTTTTTTTTCACTTCAATTTTGATCCAATAAGTTAAACTCAATAAGAAACAACAAAAATTGGAAGAGTACCTAACAAATTAGCCTTAAAGAACTAATTTATTCTAAAGAGAAATATTAAACTGATTACAGTCAAAGGTTTAAACAAGTGTATTACATGCAAAGCAGGCTTGACACTTGTCATTTTTGCAAAGAAAATTTTGACCATCCCTCTGTTTTTGTACATAGAGCATTGAATTATTTTAGGAGTTTGTTCAAGCAAAGACAAAAGTCCTAAAATAATTCAATTCTCTGTGTACAAAAATAGAGTGATGGTCTAGATTTTCTTTGCAAAAATGACAAGTGTTGAGTCTGCTTTGTATGTAATATACTTGTTTAAACATTTGTTAATAATCAGTTTAACTTTTTTCTTTAGAAGAAAATTAGTTCTTAAAGGCTAATCTGTTAGGTACTCTTCCAATTTTGGTTGTTTCTTATCGAGTTTGACTTATCAGATCAAAATTAAAGTTAAAAAAATGAGAATGTTGTTTGTGTCAACTGGATTTTTACTCTGTAAAATTGTCCACTTTTTATGAAAAGTAATTAACCTCAAAAGATTGGTTTAAATTAAAAGTATTCTCAAAATCTCAAGATTCATTATTATTTTCAATAATACTAAGTGATTAAATTGTAATTTATTCTCTTCTTTTGTAATTCTTTTCTAGGACATTTGTAACGATCCTTTTCATCGTTACGGGTAAGTCTAACGTACAAAAAATTTGGGTTAAGATTTTTTCCGATTTAGGAGTTAAAATTTTTAGGCTAGGAAAATGCAGGAATGGATTGGGTAAATGTAATAAAGTTTAGCATGTTTTTATGTTAGCTTAGACGATAAGGAATCCGTAGGGTTTGTCGGAAGTGAATTTGGGTAAGTAGAACTCTCGATATCGAACTTGACGTAAAAGGATTAGTCTGGAATGTCATAGTTTGATGGTGCATTGAAAATGAAAAACTAGGAGTAATCCTGAGTTTCTACCTCACCACACCTGTTATAGCAGGTGGCCGCTATTGGGCTACCGCTATAGAGGATGAATTCCCTCTAAAATGCGTGTCAAAGTTGGTCAATCCCGCTACAGCGGGTGACTTCCGCTATAGCAATGCCACAATAACCGGTTTGGTTCACTATAGCAGGGTAATCATTGTTTTATGCAAAAATTTCTCCAAAATAATTTATTATTTTCTTAACATGTTTTGGGGAAAGCTTAGACGATTTTAGGTGATTTTGGGTGATTTTCCACCAAAGTTCTTTGTGAAGGTAAGTTAATCGCTCCTATTAATTAGTTTTTTGATTTCTAAACGTTAGAATTACTAGTTTACGAGTTTGGGAGTGGATTTAACTAAACATACGTGATATTTCTGGTGCAATAGGGTAAATTAGGTGTAAAACCTTTAGGTTTTAGGTTAAGGTTAATAATTTACTCTTGCATGACTATAATTCACTAATGTAACCATGAAATTGGTAATTTTAAGGTGAATTGACGGTGGAAAAACCCTAGGGTTGAGGGAATGATCATGAAATTAGCCTTGGTATTTGGGATTAGGTTATAATTCTTGATATCTTAGGTCATTTCGTGATTATATGTTACATTCATGCTTTTAGACCACAATCAAGCTCAAGTTGCAAGGAAAGGGAAGGCTCAAGTTCGTTAAAGCATTTCAGGCTTGGATTAAGGTAGGTGATGATTTAATGTAGTTGAAACCCAATTTGTTTTATGTGTGCATGATAATTATTCCTTCATATTTCTTGTACAATTCATGTTCAAGAAAAGTGAATGAGTGTTTGATATCCTAAGTGTTAATCGCATGCAATGAACTTATATGAAAACTTGTTGGATTTTACAAGTGTTATTATTTTTATTGTGGTTGTAATTATTTTGATATCTATCATTATTGTGGGATGTATAGATATTTGGACATCTTCATGGAATTTGGTTGGTATAAGGTTGGCAGGCACTTGATGTATGGGATTTGGTACATAGACAAGAGCTCGTCCCCTACAGGTCATGGCTTGTAGGCAACCATAAGACCCTTAGCATGTATGTACAAGTTATAGGTGAGTGTGACAGTTCTTTGAGTGAATTGGGGATTATGTGTTTACTGTTATGTTGGTTCCTTGAGTGAATTGGGTTTAATGTGCTTAATTGCTAAAGGTGGTTTCTTTATATAAACTGGATTGCATGATAATTGCAATTGTTGTTATTATTATGGATCCTTAAATGGTTCGGGCTAAAGTTGTGGCATAACTCTTTATTGTCTATTTCTTATGTAATTGAGACATGGTTGATTAAATTTCTGGTGTCATAGCTGCTGACTTGGAGTCTTGTTGGTACTCATGGTCTTGACTTGACTTGTTATCCATATTGACTTATAATGACCAAGATCCATAATGTTGTTGAATAAGGTTAAGTGCTATGAACTTAAGGTAAGGTTACATAGTAGGTGCTCATGATTGTCTTGTTTTACTAAGTTATGATTATTTGTTCATATTTCTCATTTTAGGTTGGCTGATGACCCTACCAGTACACCGTTGTTCTTTGTGTACTGATACTACATGAACTCTTCTTTATGTTGAGTGCAGAGCATATTTCGACGACTGATTCGAGACCTCAGTTGTGATTCAGATTGTGTTTAAAATCAATGGTGAGCTACATCTTTTGGCTGCCATGAGTTCTTTATTCAGTTTTTAGTTCATTGTTTCGGACTTCGACATTTTCAGTTGTTTTGGATTGAACCCATTATTTTCACATTTGTAGTGTTTTGGTACAATGACATTTAGGTTCTAGGGGTTGCTAGCTTTTATTATTCTCCAGTTGTTTTGTTGGATTATGGATTTCAGTTCTTATTAATTAAAAACAGCTAGTTTGCTTTATTTTTGGCTAAGTGTTGGATTCGCATGATCGGGGTTAGATGATTCTCCCACTGGGAGTTAGTGTGGGTGCCACTTATGGTGAGTTGGGTTGTGACAACATTAATGGTATATCAAACAAGAAGATTAGTGAAAAAATTTGATCATTAAAGCAATAAACTCAAATTAGCTGTTGAATTAATGAAGACAAAAATAGTTCATATGTAAGAAAGATTAAATATGTCCTTGAATTTTGTGAGAAGGTCTAATATACTCATACATCGCTTTATTTTTAACTAAGAATAAAAAATTAATTTTAAATCAATTTTCTTATTTTCATTAACTGAAAAAGGTATATTTGAGTCCATTTTATAATGATATGGGTATAAGTAAGCCACTTTTTAATGGAGGACATAGTTGCTCTAAATAATACAACTAAGGGTATGGGGAGTTTGACTTTTAAAACAAAATTCTTAATCTGTCAAATATTTTTTAAAATTAATAACTCTTAATTTCAAATAATTTATTCATGTATTTAAATATTTCAATTATCCTGATTTATATGATTGTATTTTCCTTGATACTTTAAGAATAAAAGGAAGACATTTGCAATTTGAAGTCTAAAATAAGCCATAGATATTTATGTGTAACGATCCGTATAGTGAAATTTAAAATTTTTTATTTTAACTATTTTACCCCTTTTCATAGTTGTATTTTGGTATTTATGCTCTGCGGGAGTGAGTGACACTATTTTTGAGGCATTTGGTTATATTTTATGTGAGTTTTTTATTTTGGAAGATTTTGAAGTTGGTAGGATTGATTTTGGTCAGCATTTGGAGATTTAAGCGTCGTATGAAAATTCTGTCAGTTTAATTAACTCTGAAATGTCATTTTTGGGTTAGTAATTGTAACAACACAAATCGTCGCTACGCTAAAATAGGAAAAAAAACCCTTGCCTAGTTTTCCCTTAGACCAAAATTTAAAAATTTAGGACTAGCCTAGTTTTAGGTGTAGTTTGAGTGTGTTCTTGTCTAGGGAAATTTGGAAATTATTAGAGTGTCGATTGGTGTTTTTGATTGTATTTTGTATTAGAGAACGAGTTTAAGAAGTCGTAGAAACTTGAGGTGCATAAAATGGGTAAGTAGAATTCTGGTTATAGCGATTACAGTGAAAGGGTCAGTTTACAGTGTCAATTTTTGAGAAGTGTGTTGTGAAATGTCTAGAGCTTGGACTAAGTCCTGAGCTACTAGTTTGGGACCACTGCAGCGATAGAAGTGCCGCTGCAGCGGCAGAAGTGTCTCCACAACGGCAAAAGTATGGCTGCAATGGCAACTTTATTTAGCCTAGGAGCTACTGCAGCAGCAGATGCTCCACTGCAGCGGTGCCGCTGCAGCGACAAAAGTACCACTGTAGCAGCCAATACGCAGTTTTCCAGTTTTTAAATTAGAAAACCCATTTTTCATTCTCACTTTTCTAAAAAACTTTCAAGGGCTTAGCAAGGGCGATTTTCATCAACTTTTGGGGGTTTTCATCTTTGAGGTAAGTTCCTTTACACTTAAAACTAGAATTACTCCTTTATAGTCTTAGAATTGTAAGAATCATAACCATGAAAAAATTCAGGAATTAGCCCTAAGTTTATGAACTGGTGGGAATTGATGGGAAATGATGCTATTATCCGATCTTATTGATTTAGAAAACACTTCCTATGGTAGAATTCATGATTGTTAGTTGAACAATGAAGATTTCAAATAGTTTAAAGGGTAGAAAAACTTAATATAATGAACTAGGTTTAGTTCATGAGTTAATTTGTTAAATGTGAAGTTCCTAATGCTTAGGAAGGGTGAATTGTTGTGTTAAATCTACGTAATTGTTGTTTATAGATCAAGAACAGGCTGCAACTGAAAAGAAGGGCAAGTTTGTGACTATATAGTATTTACGAGCAAAGAATCGAGTTAGATTATGGTTTGATAGTAGTAATGACTTGCTTGACTCTATGTTTATATGTGAGTTGGGTGTTTGTGGTTTGCTTTCGGGCATTACTTGTGATTATTGATTGTATCATGCATTGAACATATGGTTATGAGATAGTATTAAGATGATATATGGATTGGGTATCACACCGACACTGTTATATGGATCGGGTGTCACACCGACACTGTTATTGGATCGGGTACCACACCGGTACTAGTACATGGACTAATCTTGTCCCCTACAGGTTATATCTGAGAGTCCCTGCTGGCTCTAGTATGTGTGTACATCTTGCATGCATGCAATCATCATTTCATTTGAATATATATATATATATATATATATATATATATATATATATATATATATAGTGATCATTGTTGAAGAATCTACCTAAGTGTAATTGATGTACTTGTATTCCTGATAAGATGAAGTGTTATGACTATATTTGGTTGTCAACTAATTATGAGTTGCGTTTTGATTGCTGTTACTTAAATTTAACTTGCCTATTCGTATGGTATTGAGTTGAGTCAGTCGTTGATGCCTACCAGTACTTAGTTGTTGTACTGATACTACCTCTACTCTTCTTTTTTATTGAGTGCAGAGCATGTTCCAGCATTTTAGATGAGACCTCCACTCTAGTCCGTGACTCAGACATCAATTCAAAGGTGAACACTAAGTCCGGGCAGCCATTGGATCATTCTTATATTGGTTATGCCCTTTGTTTCGGGACAGATACATTCCTTTTACTTAGCATTCTTGATATTGTTTAGACTTGGTAATGGACACTGTTTTAGATGTTCTTGTATGGTGACTTTTAGGTCCCGGGGGTTGTAATAATTAGAGATACATTCCGCACTCTATTTTTTTTTGAGCATTCAGTTAGTTAATAAAGAACTCATTATGTTTTTATTGTGTTTTGGTGAGTTAAATGGTAAGTATTTGAGAAAATTGACTTGTGTAGGTTCGTAATAGAAGGCTAAGGGTTGGGTTAGATGGTTCTTTTGTCGTAGAGTTAGGGTGGATGTCACTCATGACCAATTGGGTCGTAACAAAAATGGTATCCGAGCATTGGGTTAATCTAACTCATTGTACAAGAACAAGTCTAGTAGAATCTTACGGAATGGTACAAAGATGTCTATACTTTTCTTTGAGAGGATACGAGGCTTTAGGAAACAATTTTCACTTCTTTCTTTCTTTCGTGCTAGTACTTGATTTCAATTGATATCTGGTGATCAAAATTGGTATCTAACCTCCTTCACTCTTTTTTTCCATATGATGAACACTCGTTCAACCAGAGCAATAACATCCGCACCAACACTGGTCATTGAGGCCTTGGTTTGAGGCAGGCCTCAAGTTAGGGGCAGGACTAAAAAGGGAGGATGAGGAGCAGCACCTATCAGGGGTGGAGCCTGGGCAGTCGAAGAACCGACTAGGTAGAGATCACCATCGCCTCCCCTATAGTAGGATGCTCTAGTTTGGTTTAGAATAAGGAGATGATAGTTAAAGAGGAAGAAGTGTTGGTTCCAGAGAATGTGGTGCCAGTGCAGAATGGTGCAACTCAGGTGCCTATGTCCATAGAGTTAATTTAGTAGGTATTGGGGTTTCTATATGTGCTGATCAGGTTTATTGGGCAGGCCCTATGATGTTTATGGAGTATAGAACTTTGGAAGACTTAGTGATTTTTGATACGGAGGAGATTGATATTATTTTAGGGATGAGTTGGTTGTCCCCTCATCATGCTATTCTTGATTGCTATGCTAAGACTGTTAATGTAGTTATGCCCGAGATGGATAAGTTAGAGTGGGAAGGTACTCTTAAGCCTACTCCTTTAAATTTGTGTCACTTATTCATGTCTAAAAGTTAGTTAAGCGAGGGTGTAGGGCATTCCTAGATCATCTATGGGATGATAGTTCAACAGTTCCTCCTATTGCTCCGTTTTTGATAGTGTGTGAATTCTTAGAGGAGTTCCCCAATGACCTCCCTGGTATGCCTCCTGACCGTCAGTTTTACTTCTGTATAGACTTAGATCTGGGAACTCATTTTATATCTATCCCTTTTTATAGGATGGCACCAACAGAGTTAAGTAAATTGAAATATCAGTTGAAAGAGTTGTTGGGGAAGGGTTTTATTTGTCCAAGCATTTTTCCTTAGGGTGCTCCTGTGCTTTTTGTGAAGCAGAAGGATGGTAGTATTCAGATGTCCATAGTCTACCGACAGTTGAATAAGACGAAGATTCCTAACAAGTATCCTTTGCCTAGGATAGATGATCTATTTGACCAGTTACAGGGAGCCGTGGTGTTCTCACAGATTGATTTGAGGTTAGGCTACCATCCGCAAAATATTCGAGCGGGGACATCCCAAAGACTGCCTCTTTATATACATTACGAGCTTTTGGTTTGACCAATGCCCCAGCCGCTTTTATGAGCTTGATGAATGGAGTATTCAAGACATTTTTGGATTTTTTTGTTATTATTTTCATTAATGATTTTCTGGTTTACTCAAAGAGTAAGGAGGAGCATGAAGCTCACTTGCGCACAGTGTTGGGGTTGCTTAAGGAGAAGTACCTTTATGCTAAGTATTCAAAGTGTGAATTTTGGTTGTCTTCAGTGTGCTTTTTGGGGCATATTATGTCTAAGGAAGGGGTTATAGTAGACCAATAGAAGCTGGAAGCTATAGAAAATTGGGCCAAACTGACCAATGTGACAGAAGTTCATAGTTTTGTGGGGTTGGCCAGTTATTATCATCAATTCCTGGAAGGGTTTGCTACTATTGCTTTGCATATGACTCGCCTAACTTCGAAAGAGGTACCTTTTGTGTGGGATGATAAGTGTGAGGATAGCTTTAAAAAGCTCAAGACCTTGCTAACTTCAGCTCCTATTCTTATCTTGCCTATTGAAGGCAAGGATTTTATTGTGTATTGTGATGTTTCACGGTTTAGTTTAGGTGCTATTTTGATGCAGGGTCAGAATGTAATTTCTTATGCTTCGAGGCAGCAGAAGTCGTATGAGAAGAACTATCCCACCCATAATTTGGAATTGGCAGTAGTGGTCTCTGCTTTGAAAATTTAGAGACACTATCTCTATACGGTCAAGTGTGAGGTGTGCACAAATTACCATAGTTTGAAGCATGTGTTTACTCAACGAGATCTAAACTTGAGGAAGAAAGTATGGATGGAGTTGAACAAATATTATAACATCTCAATTTTGTATCATCTGGGAAAGGCCAATATGGTGGCAGACACATTAAGCTGAAAGCCGACAAGCATGGGAACTTTAGCATAGTTAGAGGTGTCGAGGCACCCATTGTCTAGAAAGGTACAAACTCTTTCTAATGGTTTTATGAGTTTGTAGGTGACTAGCAAAGGAGAAATGTTAGACCATGTTGAAGCTAAGTTTACTTTCTTTGAGAAGATTAAAAGCAAGCAGTTTGAAGATAAGAAGTTGAGAAACCATTGAGAAAAAGTGTTATAAGGTGAGGCCAAGGAGGCCATTCTTCATTAAAAAAAAGGGAGTGCTAAGAATTTGGGGGCACGTATGTATGCCTCGTGTGGGAAAATAGATTCCTACCATCCTTGTGGAGGCCCACAATTTGAATTACTCTATACATCTGGGTGCAACTAAAATGTATAGAGACTTGAGACAACATTATTGGTGGCGCATAATAAAGCGAGATATTGTGCACTTTGTGACCAAGTATCAAAATTGACAACAGGTCGTATATGAGCATCAGAAACATGGTGGCACTTTTCAGATGATTCCTATTTCGGAATGGAAGTGAGAAAGAATAACTATGGATTTTATTGTTGGTCTTTCTAAAACCCTATGGAAGTGTGACTCTATATAGATGATCATGGATTGATTGACAAGGTCAACAAACTTTATTCATGTGAGGATGGACTATAATGCAGCCAAGTTGGCCAAGTTTATGTGAAGGAGATTGTGAGACTTCATAGGGTACCTGTTTCCATAGTGTCGAATAGAGGTACTCAGTTTTCCTCCAACTTTTGGGAGAAGTTTCAGTCAAAATTAGGTACTAGGTTGGACATAAGTACAACTTTTTATTCGTAGACCGATAAGTAGTCAGAACGGATAATCCAGGTACTTGAAGATATGCTTCGAGCTTGTTTGATCGACTTTGGTGATTAGTCAACCAGTAGCTACCTTTGTGTGAATTTTCTTATAACAATAGCTACCAATCCAGTATTGACATGACTCCTTTTGAAGCTTTGTATAGAAGAAGATGTAGGTCGCTGATTAGATGGTTTGATGCTTTTGAGGTGACACCTTGGGGCACTAATATGCTAAAGAAGTCAATGGAGAAAGTAAGGTTCATCTAGGAAAAGTTGGTAGTAGCCCAGAGTCGATAGAAAGAATATGCAGGCAATAAGGTAAGGGATGTGCAAATTGAGAAAGTTGAGAAAATGTTGCAGAAAGTGTCACCTATAAAGGGTGTAATGCAGTTAGGAAAGAAAGGGAAGTTGAGTCCGAGGTACATCAAACCCTTTGAAATTTTGAATGGAGTAGGGCCAGTGGCGTATAGGTTGTCCTTGCCTCCTAGCTTGTTAGGGGTTCATCCTGTGCTTCATGTATCAATGCTCAAGAAGTAACACAATGATGGAGACTACATCATTTGCTGGGATTCAGAATTATTTGACAAGGAGCTCTTATGTGAAGAGGGTCCAATTGCTATCTTGGATAGAGATGTGAGAAATATAAGAACTAAAGTCATTTTGTTGGTGAAGGTTTAGTAGAGAAACCTTTCGGTTGAAGAATCCACATGGGAAATGGAGGCAGATATGCACAAGCGCTATCAACACTTGTTTATAGACTCAGGTAATTCATTTGCTCGTTGTTGCATTGTTTTGGTTGGTTGTCATTCAAAGTATCTAATGAAATGACCCAAATCATTGTTATGATGAAATAGGGAGAAAAACCCTCGCCTAGTTTTCCCTTCGATCAAAATTTGAAAATTCAAGGCTTGCCTAATTTTAGGCATATTTTGAGTATGTAGTGGTCTAGAAAAATTTGGGAATTATTAGAGTGTTGATTGGTTCTTTTGATTGTATTTTTTGTTTAAGAACAAGTTTAGAAAGTCATAGAAACTTTCGATGCGTAAAATGGGTTAGTAGAACTCTGATTATAGCAATTACCATGTGAGGGCCAGTTTGAAGTGTCAATTTTTGAGAAATATGTGATGAAATATCCAGTGCTGGGACAGAGTCCCGAGTAACTAGTTTAGGACCATTGCAGCAACAGAAATACTGTTGCAGCAGCATCGCCATAACTTCAAAAGTATCGCTGCAACGACAGCTCTATTTGGCCTAAGAGCTACTGCTGCAGCAGATCCTCCGCTGCAGCAATAAAAGTACCGCTGCAGCAACCAATATGCAGTTTTCCAAATTTTAAATCATAAAACTCATTTTTTATTCCTACTTTTCTTTAAAAAAGTTCAAGGACTTAGCAAGGGCGATTTTCTTTAACTTTTGGGGTTTTCCATCTTTGAGGTAAGTTCCTTTTATACTTCAAACTTGAATTACTCCTTTAGATTCTTAGAATTGTAAGACTCATAACTATTTGGGAATTAGCCCTATGTTTATAAACTAGTAGGAATTGGTGCTAAATGATGTTATTATCCGTTGTTATTGGTTCTAGGGTGTTAGAAAGCACTTTCTATGGTATAATTTGTGATTGTTAGTTGAACAATAAAGATTTCAAAGAGTTAAAAGGGTACAAAACCCTAAAATGATTAACTAGGTTAAGTTCATGAGTTAATTTGTTAAATCTGAAGTTCATAATGCTTAGAAAGGGTGAATTATTGTGTTAAATCTATGGAATTGTTGTTTATAGAGCAAGAACAGGCTAAAATTTAAAGGAAGGGCAAGTTTGTGGCTATCTAGTGTTTACGAGCAAGGAATTGAGGTAGGTTATGGTTTCATAGTAGTAAAGACTTTCTTGACTCTGTGCTTAAAAATGAGTTGGATGTTTGTGATTTGCTTTCGGGCATTTAACTGTATCATGCATTGAACATATGGTTTTGAGACGATATATGGATCGAGTGTTACACCAACATAGTTATATGGATCAGGTGTCACGCCAACACTATTATTGGATCGGGTACCATGCCAGTACTGGTACATGGGCTGAGCTCATCCCCTGTAGGTCATATCTGAGAGTCCCTGCTGACTCTAGTATGTGTGTACATCTTGCATGCAATCATCAGTTTTGAATATATATATATATATATATATATATATACTGTGGCGACCATTGTTAAATAATCCACCTAGGTGTAATTGATGTACTTGTGTACTTGTATTCCTGATGAGATGAAGTGTTATAACTGTATTTGGTCGTCAACTAGTTGTGAGTTGAATTTTGATTATTGTTACTTGCATTTAACTTGCCTATTTGTATGATGTTAAATTGAATTAGTCGATGAAGCCTGCCAGTACTTAGTTATTATACTAATACTACCTGTACTCTTCTTTTTGTTAAGTGTAGAGCGTGTTCTAGCGTTTGAGATGAGACATCGACACTAGTCCATGATTCTGACATCGATTCAAGGGTGAGCACCATGTCTGGGTAGCCATTAGATCATTCTTATATTGGTTATGTTTTTTGTTTTGGGACAGATACAATCCATTTACTTAGTATTCTGGATATTGCTTAGATTTTATTTTGGACACTGTTTTAGATGTTCTTGTATGGTGACTTTCAGGTCCCTAGGGGTTGTAATAATTACAAATACATTCCACATTCTATTTGTTTTCGAGCATTCAGTTAGTTAATAAAGAACTAATTTTGTTTTTATTGTGTTTTAACGAGTTAAATGTTAAGTATTTGAGAAAAGTGATTTGTGATGGTCCAAAATAGTGGGCTAAGGGTTGGGTTAGGTGGTTCTCCCGGCTTAGAGTTAGGGTGGGTGCCTCTCATGACCAACTGGTTCGTGAGAGTAACACTGTTGGTTCAGTTACCGAGGCTTTCGATTAGATTTTAGGTAGTTGGTTGTAAATTTAGAGCTTTTGGCCTAGACTTGACTTCGATCAACATCCATTGATAATGATCTCCACTGAAAATCTGATGATTGTTTTAAGTTTTAAATGTCGATTTTGTTCTGGTAGCATAGTGGGATTTTGTTCATGGGGTTATGAACATAATCTGAGCTCTGTCGGGAAATTTTTTGTTTGGAACTAACTAATGTCAACTGCTATCTGATACCTTCTTTGCATTCGTGAAGAGGCACTGTGATTGCGATGAGCAACTAGGGTCAGCCTTCTCGTTCGTGTTCGTGAAGGGATGGGTCCAAGTCCTGGTTGATAATTGCTCTTTGTGTTCGCTATGGTGGCTCGCAATTGCAAAGGTCTGGGTTGAGTCAAACTCATGTTCGCGAAGAACAAACAACACTTGGACAGATTTTAATCCATTTATTAAATAATTAACCCATAACTCCATTTTTGAAGCTTTAAAACATGATTTTGAGAGATTTTAAAGGGAACTTTTGAGATAACATGTAACGACCCAAAATTTCATTACGCTGAATTAGGAGGTAAAATTTACACCTAGACTCCTCTTAGCTAAATTTTGAAAAATTCAAGGCTAGTCTAGTTTTGGCGTAATTTTGAGAATGTGGTAGTTGAACAAAATCTGGTATTGATTTGATTGGTAATAGCTGGGTTTAATTAGATAGTTGGGTAGCCAATGAGTATAGAAAGTCGTAGCAACTTTCGACACCTGAAACTAACTTATAGAACTCCGGTTATAGCATTTATCATGGAGGGGTTGGTTTGCATTGCTGAAATTCATGGTGTGTGTAGTTAAATGAGGAAAATTGAGGAGAGGTCCTGAGTTTCTATCTTGGACCACTACAGCGGAAAAAGTAACCGCTGCAGCGGTCAGGGGAACCGCAGTGGCGGCCTCTAACAGCGAAAATTGAACTGCTACAGTGGTAATTATCTGCTGCAGCAGTAACGCACAATCATTTTCAGTTTTTAAACCCAGAAAATGTTTTCATTCCCCACTTTTCAAAAAACTAGAATAGAGCTCTGGGGAAAGGTGATTTTCAGAGGAACTCCAAAGTTTATCATCTTTCGAAGTAAGTAATTACTCTCTAGGCTTAAATTCACTTCGTTTAACCTTAGAAAATCACTAGAAATAGATTAATAGTGAAAATTGGGGTTTAACCTTAGTTCATGGAAATTGACTAAACGTGGTGGGAATGTGAATAAATTCAACATATAATGATCCTAGGGTGTTAGAAAATACTAATAGGACTAGAATTATGACTATTTATGCTAATTGAAGTGGTTTTCATGAAGTTTAAATGATAAGAAAACCCTAAGATGATAAAATAGGGTAAGTTATGGTTCAAATCAGTGACTTTTGATCCCTAGTAGTTCAAAAGCGATGAATTATTGAAATGTGTGTATATTTTGTGGTTGCATTGATCAAGAACGAATTGAATGAGAACGAAAAGGGAAAAGTGTGGATTAAAGGTAACTTTGAGCAAAGGAGTTGAGGTAGGCTATGGTTTTGTGACTTAGACTTTCTTGGCTTTGTGCTTCTTTGTGATTTAAACATCTATGATTTCCTTATAGCATGACTTATGATTTGATGACTGCATTGTATTTTCATTGCATTGTGATGACGTGTTGAGATGATGGGTCGGGTACTATGTCGGTATAATATGATATGTTGTGATGATGGGTTGGGTACCACGTTGGTACAATATGATATGTTATGATAATATGTTGGGTACCATGCCGGTATGTTATGATATTGGTGATGAGGATGAGAAAGTTAAGAGATGATGCACACATCTTGCATACATGCACTAATTCATATGCATTTAGTGCAGTTTTGAAAAATATATGTGATGATGAATGGTTGATGAAAATGATTAAGTATGAAAGCCTGTGAAAGTGAATTTGTGAGTTGTAATTATATGATGATTCATGATATGTGGTATGATTGATATCATTGGTTATGAGTGTTGTTATGATCACTTTTATACTTTTTTGACTTGCTTACTTGTACATTGTTAAGTTTGTCGACCTATGATGCTTAACAATACTTCTTGATGTACTGATGCTACCTGTACTCTTCTTTTTTGTTGAGTGCAGAACATCATCCAGCAGTTGACACGTGACCTCGGCTCTAGCTTTTGATTCATACTTGATTTCAAGGGTGAGCACCATGGCTTCAGATCTTCTTATGATTTTAATGTCCTTTGATCTGGGACAAGACAATTTCCTCTTTTATTTTGTTTTGGATATTTTGTTGGTTTTAGACCTTGTTGTTCTTTTTGGATGTTCTTGTACGGTGACTTCAGGTCTCAGGGATTGTAATAAATAGAGGTTTCCGCACTCTATTCATTTTATGGATGATGATATCATTTGATTATGATGCTTACTTAAATGAAGACCTTTCTGAATCAAATTAATATTTGGGGAGTTATGCAATGTGAATGGATGAGTAATACTTAAGTGAGTAAAGGTCAGACTAGTATGGTTCTCCTGCCATAGGTTAGGGTGGGTGTCAATCATGATCGGTTGGGTTTTGATAGAGATGGTATCAGAGCACTAGGTTCGTAGATCTCATCGTACAAGAACATGTCTATTAAAGTTTTACGGAATGGTACGAAGACGTTTGTACTTTTCTTCGGGAGGCTATAGGGCTTTAGAAAAAGAATTGCCTTTATTTTTTCCTGTCGTTCTATTACTTGATTCCAATTGGTATCTGAAAATCCAAATTAGTATCTAATCCTTACTCTTATTCGCAAATGGTGAATACTCATTCCACCAGAGCAGCAATATCAACACCTGCAGCAATACCCACATCTGCCGCTAAGACCGTAGTCTGGGACAGGCCTCGAGTTAGGGGAAGAGAAAGAAGGAGAGGACAGGGAGTAGTACCCCATTAGAGGTGGAGCACAGGCAGCCGGAAGACTGGCAAAACAGAGATCACCAACCTCTCCCCCACTGCAGGATGCTCCAGGCTATGTTCAGGATGAAGGGGAGGTAGTTGAGGAAGAAGAAATGATGGCTCTAGAGAATGTGGTGCCAGTACCAAATGGGGATGCTCAGTTGCCTTTGTCTACAGAGGTGATTCAATAAGTGTTGGGGTTTTTGGGTGTCTTAGCTGGCATTAGATACACTCCAGTTGTTCCAACCTTTCCGCCTATAGCCTTGCAACATGTCGCTATTGTATCACCAAGAATGGATGCAAGCTCTGAAGCTGGGGTGTATCCCCAATAAGTACTTAGACCAGTGATGACTGATGATGAGCATGGGTTGTTTTGCAAGTTCATAAAGATAAAGCCCCAAGTATTCCAAGGTATAAAATTTGAGGATGCTTTTGAGTTCTTAATAGATTGTCATGAATGTCTACACAAGATAGGTATTGCTGAAAGGTATGGTGTGGAGTTTATTTTTTTTCAGTTGCAGAATGATGTCAAGCAATTGTGGAGATCATTTGTGGAGTGCAGGGCTTCCTTACCTCTTCTTACTTGGGCTCAATTTCATAATGTATTCCTTGAGAAATAAATTCCCTACACCTACCGTGATCAGAAGAAGGATGAGTTTTTGAGGTTGGAGCTCCGCAACATGTCCGCTGCGGCCTATGAGGCCAAGTTTCATGTCCTGTCTCGCTATGCATTATAGTTGATTACCTCATAAAAGGAGCGGATCAGGTATTTTGTGAAGGGTCTGAACTCAGGGATTCAGTTGGCTGCTTTATCTGTGGTTGTGTTTGGTAAGTCTTTTCAGGACATTGTTGAATTTGCCAAGATGGCTGAAGCACTTGAGAAACAGGGAGAGGTAAAAACAGAAGAGAAGAAAGCTTAAACCTCGGGCCAATTTAGTGGTACTTTCTCAAAAGGGCGTGGTTCTTTTAAGCCCTACCATTCAGCTATGCCAGTACCTACATGGGGCCCATCTGGGTAAGTTATCAGCCTTCTCGAGTCGACAGCTACACACCTTCTTCTACTTTAGTTCAAAGGCCTACTTTGGGGCCCAAATGCTTTAAGTGTGGAGGTCTGGGATATGTTAGGTGGTATTGTCCTAACTTCTTATCTGTAGGTTAGTTGACATAAAAGCCATCTTCTACTGATCTAGTTTTAGTAGGTCATGGTGGAGGAGAAAATGGTAGGGGTCATCCACAGGGTGGGCGTTGTGGCCAGGCTAGGGGTGGTAACCAGGCTAACAGAGGTAAAGGACAAGTTGGTAGAAATGGATCTCATGGTAGTAGAGGTGGCGGCCAGGGTGGTGATAAGGCACATCTTTATGCAGTTCTAGCTCATCCTGAAATGGAAGCTTTTGATGCGGTGATCACAGGTAATATTCGTATCTTTGATCATATGGTTTCTGTATTATTTGATCTCGGTTCCACCTTTTCTTATATGTTTATGAAATTTTCTATGGGTTGGGACTTAGACTGTGAATATCTTGATACTCCTATGTATGTGTCTACACCAGTTGGGGTGTCTGTATGTGTTGATTGGGTATATCTTGTGTGTCCTATGATGTTCATGGGGTTTAAGACCCTGGCATACTTGGTTATTTTAAACATGAAGGAGTTTGATGTTATTTTGGGGATGAGTTAGTTGTCCTCTTATCATGTTGTTCTTGATTGTTATACCAAAATGGTTACTATAGCAATGCCTAGGATAGAGAAGTTAGAGTGGGAGGGTACCTTTAAGTCTAATCTTATGAGGGTTGTGTCCGTAATTCATGCCCAGAAGTTAGTAAAGAGGAGGTGTAGGGTATTTTTAGCCAAATTTTGGGAAGATAAATCTATAGCCTATCCTATAGCATCAGCTCCAGTGGTATGGGAATTCCTGGAAGTGTTTTCGAATAATCTTTCAGGTATGCCTCTAGATCAAAAAGTTGACTTTTGTATAGACTTAGAGCCAAGAACTAGACCCATTTCTATTCCTCCATACCATATAGCGCTTGCAGAGTTAAGAATGTTGAAATCCTAATTGCAAGAGTTGTTAGAAAAGGGCTTTATTCTCCCAAGTGTCTCTCTATGGGGTACACCGGTGTTGTTTATGAAGAAGAAAGATGGTAGTATGAGGATGTGTATAGATTATTACCAGTTGAATAAGGTGACCATTCGTAACAAATATCCTTTACCTAGAATAGATGATCTGTTTGACCAGTTACAGGGAGCTGCAGTGTTCTCTAAGATTGATTTGAGGTCGGGTTATCATCAACTAAAAATCAGGGCAGAGAACATCCCAAAGACAGTTTTTTGAACTCGTTACGGGCTCTATGAGTTTCTGGTTATATCTTTTGACTTAACCAATGCCCCAGCTTCTTTCATGAGCTTAATGAATGGAGTGTTTAAGTCCTTTTTGGATTCGTTCATTATTATGTTTATTAATGATATACTTGTTTATTATAAAAGTGAGGAAGAGCATGAAGCTCATTTGCATACTGTGTTGAAGTTGTTAAAGGAGAAACAATTGTATGCTAAGTACTCTAAGTGTGAATTTTGGCTTTCTTCGGTATCCTTTTTGGGGCACATGGTTTCCAAAAAAGGGGTTATGGTGGACCCGCAAAAGTTTGAGGGGATTAACAATTGATCCAGATCGACAAATGTGATAGAAATTTGGAGTTTTATAGGGTTGGCCAGTTACTACTGCCAGTTCGTTAAGGGGTTTGTTTCCATTGCTTTGCAGCTGACCCACTTAACTCAGAAAGAAGTTCTGTTTGAATAGAATGACAAGTGTGAGGAGATCTTTAAAAAGTTCAAGACTATGTTGACTTCGACTTTAGTATTAATCTTGCCTTTCGAGGGTAAGAATTTTATTATATTTTGCGATGCCTCACATTTGAGTTTAGGTTTTGTGTTGATGCAGGAATGGAATGTGCTTATTCTTCGAGACAACTAAATTCCTATGAGAAAAATTACCCCACACGTGACTTGGAATTGGAAGCCAAGGTGTTTGCTTTAAAATTTGGAGATATTATCTCTAGGGGGGTAAAGTGTGAGGTGTTCATAGACCACCACAGCTTGCAGTACATGTTCACCCAAAAGGATTTGATTTTTGAGATAGAGGAGAAGGATAGAGATGATTAAAGACTATGACATCTCAATTCTGTATTACCCAGGTAAGGACAATGTGGTAGCTTAAGCTCTAAGCGGGAAACTAGTGAGCATGGGGATTTTAGAATTTTTGGAGGTGTCAAGGCGCCCATTAGTGAAAGAGGTACAGTCTTTGGCTAACAATTTTCTGAGATTATAGGAAACTAGTAAAATAAAGGTGTTGGCATACGTGGAAGTTAAGTCCACACTCTATGATCAAATTAAGAGTAGAAAGTTTGAAGATAAGAAATTGAACAAGCTCAGAGAAAAAGTATTACAACGAGAGATGAAGGAGGCCATTCTTGATGTCGAAGGGGCCTTGATAATTCGAGGCCAATTGTGTGTACCTCGGGTAGGTAACTTGATTCTCACCATTCTGGAAAAGGCTCATAATTCCAAGCACTCCATACATTCGAGTGCTAACAAGATGTATAGGGACTTGAGGCAACACTATTGGTGGCGAAGGATGAAGATTGACATTGTTGATTTTATGGTTAAGTATCAAAATTGTCAGCAGGTCAAATACAAACATCGAAAGCCTGGCGATACTTTTCAGTGGATGCCCATTTCGAAATGGAAATGGGAACGAATAATAATGGATTTTGTGGTTGGTCTTCCAAAAACCTTGAGTAAATGCAACTCCATTTGGGTCATTGTGGATTGATTGACTAAGTCGGCCCATTCTATTTTGGTAAGAGTTGATTATAATATGGCTAAGTTGGCCAAGATCTATGTGAAGGAGATTATAAGGCTACATGGGGTACCGATGTCAATTGTGTCCGACAGGGGTACTCAATTCACTTCCAATTTCTAAGAGGTTTCAGTTCGAGTTAGGGTCTAAATTGGACCTGAACATAGCTTTCCAACCACAAATTGATGGTTAATTTGAGTAGACTATCCAAGTGCTTAGGATATGCTCCGGGCTTGTGTTATGGACTTCGGGTGTCAATGGGACCAATACTTGCCATTGTGTGAATTTGCCTACAACAATAGCTACCAATCTAGTATTGACATGGATCCTTTTGAGGCCTTATATCATAGACAGTGTAGGTCCCCAATTGGGTGATTTGACGCATTTGAGGTGAGGCCTTTGGGGAACTTATATGCTCAAGGACTATATGGAAAAAGTGAGATTCATACAGGAGAAGCTCATAGAGGCTCAAAGCCGACAGAAGGAGTATGCGGATAAAAAGGTAAGAGACATGAAGTTTAAGAAGGAGGAGAAGGTACTCTTGAAGGTATCACCCATGAAGGGTGTGATGTTATTTGGAAAGAAGGGCAAATTGAGCCCAAGGTACATAGGACCTTTTTAAGGTGTTGAAGAAAGTGGGGTCGGTAGCATACAGGCTGGACTTACCCCCTAGTATATTTAGGGTCCACCATGTATTCCATGTATCAATGTTATAGAAGTACCATGGGGGTGGTGACTATATTATTTGTTAGGACCCGAAACTGTTTGATAAGGAATTGTCCTATGAAGAGGAATTGATTGCTATTCTAGCTATAGATGTGAGGAAGTTTAGGACATGAGTTATTCCTTGTGTCAAGGTTCAGTGGAGGAACCATACCTTTTAGAAAGTTATATGGGAGTCAGAAGCAGACATGTGTAAATGGTATCTACACTTGTTCATTACTCAGGTACACTCTATTCCAGTTGTTATGTCTTTTTGGGCAAGTTGTCTTTCGAGAATAATTGAGTGGTAAATTGGAATGTAATGTAATGACCCAAAATGTTGTTACGCTGAATTAGGAGGTGAAATTTGCTCCTAGACTCCCCTTAGCTAAATTTGGAGAAATTCAGGGCTAGTCTAGTTTTAGCTTAATTTTGAGGATGTGATAGTTGAATGAAATCTGGTACTGATGTGATTGGTAAAATTTGGGTTTGATTAGATAGTTAGGTAGCCAATGAGTATAGGGAGTCGTAGCAACTTTTGGCACCTAAAATGGAGTTATAGAAATCTGATTATAGCGTTTATCGTGGAGGGGTTGGTTCGCGTTGTTGAAAATCATGGTGTGTGTTGTAAAATAAGGAAAACTAAAAATAGGTCTTGAGTTTTTGTCTCGTACCGCTGCAGCGGTCAGGAGAACCGCAACGGTGACCTTTAGTAAAATGGGTGAGAACCACTGCAGTAAAAATTTAACCGGTTAAGTGGTAATTATGCAGCGGTAACACACAGTAAATTTTCAGTTTTAAAATGCAAAAAATATTTTGATTCCCCACTTTTCGAAAAACACAATAGAGCTCTAGGGAAAGGCGATTTCCAAAGGAATTCCAAAATTTTTCATCTTTGGAGGTAAGTAATTACATTCTAGACTTGAATTCATTTTGTTTAACCTTAGAAAATCACTAGAAATGGATTAATAGTAGAAATTGGGGTTTAATCCTAGTTCATGGAAATTGAAGAAAAGTGGTGGAAATGTGAATAAATTCAGCATATAATGATTCTAGGGTATTAGAAAACACTAATAGGACTATAATTATGACTATTTATGCTAATTCAAGTGGTGTTCATGAAGTTTAAATGATAAAAAAATCCTAAGATGATGAAATAGGGTAAGTTATGGCTAAAATCGGTGACTTTTGATCCCTAGTAGTTGAAAAGGGATGGATTATTGAAATGTGTGTATATTTTGTGGTTGTATAGATCAAGAACAAATCGAACGGGAATGAAAAAGGAAAAGTGTGGCTTAAAGATGACTTTGAGCAAAGGAGTTTAGGTAGGTTATGGTTTTGTGTAGCACTTAGACTTTCTTGGTTTTGTGCTTGTTTTCTATTTAAGCATCTAGGATTGCCTTTTACCATGACTTATGAGTTGATGATTACATTGCATTTTCATTATATTGTGATGAGATGTTGAGATGATGGATCGGGTACCACATCGATACAATATGATCTATTATGTCGGGTACCACGCTGGTACAATATGATATGTTATAATAATGGGTTGGGTACCATGCCGGTATGTTATGATGTTGATGATGAGGATGAGAAGGTGAAGAGATGATGCACACATCTCGCATACATGCACTCATTGATATACATTGAGTGTTATTTTGAAGAATATAAGTGATGATGAATGGTTGATGAAAATGATTAAGTATGAAAGCCTGTGAAAGTGAACTTATGAGTTGTAATTATATGATAATTCATGATGTGTTGTCTGATTGATATCATTGGTTATGAGTGTTGTTATGATCACTTTTAGACTAGTTTGATTTGCTTACTTGTACATTGTTAAGTTAGTCAACCTATGTTGCTTACCAGTACTTGTTGATGTACTGATGCTACCTGTACTCTTCTTTTTGTTGAGTGTAGAACATCTTCCAGCGGTTGACACGTGACCTCAGCTCTAGCTAGTGATTCAGACTTGATTTCAAGGGTGAGCACCATGTCCAGGCAACCTTCAGATCTTCTTATGATGTTTATGTCCTTTGATCCGGGACTAAGAAAATTTCTTTTTTTATTTTGTTTTGGATATTCGTGTTGGTTTTAGACCTAGTTGTTCATTTTAGATGTTCTTGTACTGTGTCTTCAGGTCCCGGGGATTGTAATTAATAGAGGTTTCCGCACTCTATTCATTTTATGGATGATGAAATCGTTTGATTAAGATGCTTACTTAAATAAAGACCTTTCTGAATCAAATTAATATTTGGGGAGTTATGTAATGTGAATGAGAGAGTAATACTTAAGTGAGTAAAGGTGAGACTAGTATGGTTCTCCCGCCATAGGTTAGGGTGGGTGCCAATCATGATCGATTGGGTCATGACATTTCAACTTTTGATAAGTTTCTAGACCAATATGCTATTGTTTTTAGATGATTATTTCATAAATTTCATCTTCAAATCTTGGTTTTTTAACTTGAAAACTTAGGGTTTTCTCGGTAAAGTTAAAAATTGATAAATTGATGATTTTAAGGTCAATTTCAACTTAGTTTTTTAACTAAATTTCATAATTGAACTTCTTAAGTTATGGGTAAATTAATTTTCTAATAAAATTCTAGTTTTTTCCCTTGTGGGCTCGGGGTTTAATTTTGAATTGACTTTTTGGACTCGAATTAGAAGTATATGGATGTCCTTAGCTTCATAATCTCATGTAGAATCCATATCTGACTAGATTTAGTTTGTTCAGAGATAGTTCATAAGGGCAAGGCTTTAGTTTGACTTTGTGAGTTTTCTTTTTAAGGCAACTTGAGTCTTGTTTTGACTTTTTTTGAAGTGTTTATGTGTTCCCTTATTGTATTGGGAGTAATGAAAAATAGGGGTCACTTATTGTTTTCTAAGATTAACTTGAGATTTGGTTACCATCAGTTGAGGATTAGAGCTTCAAATATTCTAAGGACAGCTTTTCGAATGCAATATGGACACTATGAGTTCTTGATTATGTCTTTTGGGATGACTAATGCCCCAGTGGCATTTATGGAGTTGATGAACAGAGCATTTTGGCCTTATCTTTATTCTTTTGTGATTGTGTTCATCGATGATATCTTGGTTTATTCCAAGAATAAGGTGAAGCATGTGATATATTTGATGGTCGTACTTCAGAAGTTGAGAGATGAGAAGTTATATGCCAAGTTCTCCAAGTGCTAGTTTTGATTGTATCTGTTTCCTTCTTGGGTCATGTAGTGACCAAGGATGGTGTAATGGTCGATCCGGTCAAGGTGGTGGTGGTGCATGATTGGGCTAGACCTACTTCTCCTACAGAGATTTTGTGTTTTATGGGGTTAGCAGGCTATTATCGATGGTTTTTGCATGGTTTGTCTTCCATTGTGTCTCTTTTAACTAAGTTGACTCAGAAAAGGTCATTTTCCAGCGGTCGTTTGATTGTGAGAGGAGCTGTCAAAAGCTTAAGGAGTTGTTGACTTCCGTTCCTATCTCAACTTTGCCTAAGGAGAGCATGGATTTCACTATGTTTTATAATCTTTCCAGAGTTGGCTTGGGTGGTGTGTTGATATAGAACGGTAAGGTGATAGTCTATGCTTCTAGACAGTTGAAGGACCATGAGAAAAACTACCCTACCCATGATTTGGAGTTAGCCGCAGTTGTGTTTGTGTTGAAATTGTGGTGTCACTATTTGTATGGGGTTCATTGTGAGATTTTCTCAAATCATCATACATTTTAGTACTTTTTCCCCCAATAAGGTCTTAATATGAGACAACATACTTGGTAAAGGTTCTTAAGGGTTATGATCTCAGAATTCTTTATCATTCAAACAAGGCTAATGTGGTAACGGATGCCTTGAGTCAGAAAGCAGTGAATATGAGGAGTTTAGTTTATCTTTTGACGGGGAGTGATTCAGTCCTTGGCTAACCAGTTAGTTCAACTTTATATTTCAGAACCTAGGCGTGTTTTGGTGTATGTTGAAGCTAGATCCTCATTGATGGAGTAGATTCAATCTCGATAATTTGATGATGAAAAGTTGAGAGTGCTTCATGATAAGGTGTTGAGCAGTGAGGCAAAGTCGACATCTCTTAAATCTGAGGGTATTTTGAGGATTAGTGGTCATGTTTGTGTGTCGAGAGTTGGTGGTTGGATTAGACTAATCTTTGAGAAGGCTTATTGTTCAAAGTATTCTATTCATCCAAGAGTAGTTAAAATGTACCATGACTTGAAGCAACACTACTGGTGGTGTTAGTTAAAGAAAGACATTATAGAGTTTGTGGGCAAGTGTTGAATTGTCAACAAGTGAAGTATGAGCATCAACGACCATGTGGTACTATGCAGAGTATGCATGTCCCAGAGTTGAAATGGGAGTGGATCACTATGGACTTTGTGGTTGGTCTACCCCCAACTTTGGGAAAGTTTGATTCCATTCGGGTGATTGTGGATAGTTTGACTAAATCAACACACTTTGTACCTATAAATGTGAATTATAATGCGGTGAAGTTGGCTAATATCTATATTTGAGGGATTGTTCAGTTGCATGGAGTACCTATCTCCATTATTTCTGGTAGAGGTACATAGTTTAACTCAAACTTTTGGAGTTCTATGCAGGGTGAGTTGGGTACTCAGCTTGAGATGAGCACAACTTTCAAACTCAGATGGATGACCAGTAAGAGTTGACTATTTAGGTGTAAGAGGACATGCTTCGAGCATGTGTTATAGACTTTGGTGGTCATTGGGACCAGTTTTTTTCCTTAGCGGAGTTTGCCTACAACAACGGTTATCATTTTAGTATTCAGATGGTGCTTTTTGAGGCTTTGTATAAGATGAGGTATAGATCTCCTATGGGATGGTTTGATTTTTTTGAGGTTAGGCCTTGGGGCACTAACTTGTTGAGAGACTCGATGTATCGAGTGAGATTAATTCAGTAGAGACTCATGGCTGTCCAGAAGAGGCAGAAAAGTTACACCGATTAATGAGTTTGTGGTGTGGCATTCATGCTTAGTGAGTGGTTTTTGTTGAAGGTATCACCCATGAAAGGTGTGATGAGATTTCGGAAGCAATAAAAGCTTAGTCGGAGATTTATTTGACCATTTGAGATTCTTGAAAAGTTTGAGATATGGCCTATAGGTTGGCTCTACCTCCAAACCTGTCAGCAGTTCATATGGTATTCCACGTCTCGATGTTAAAATGATAGCATTCCCATGATTCTCATGTGATTTGATAGGATTTATTGCATTAGATCATGATTGTCCTTTGAAGAGGAGTCTATTGCTATTTTGGATAGGCATACTAGAAAGTTGAGATCCAACAATATTGAATCTGGGAAAGTTCAGTGGAGACATTGCCCAATTGAGGAGGATAAATGGGAGGTTGAGTCAGATATGTGGAGTAGATACCCGCGGCTTTTTACCAATTCATGTGCTTTCTTTGCTTTTCATTCGAGGACGAACACATCTTTTAGTGGTAGATAATATAACAACCCTCATTGTGATTTTAACTTTTTATATGCTTTGATCATTTTCCCTTCCCTGTGGTTGCTATTATATCATTTATCAGTTGTGGGGATGGTTGGTACGGTCCCTGAAGTGTTCGAAAATGATTTATATGAGTTTGAGGTTTTGAGTAGCCTTAAAGTGGTATATTTGATTTCGGTCAATATTTTGTGATCCGAGCATCGGATGGTAATTTTGTTATTTCCATTAGATCCAATATGTCAATTTTGGGTTAGTAGCGTGGTTGGTTTGGGTTCTAGGACTTTATTTTAAATTTTGAGTGATTCGGTGATATACTAGTTTATTTGGCCTAAAGAGGTTCCCGAGGTGTAACTTATTGATAACAACCTCTTTTTGGAAATCATGGTTCTATTGAGTTCGGAACATTAAAATTAGCCTATTAGCACTATCGAGTTATTTTTTGTACGGTCCCAAACAAATCCTGAGGGTTTAATCGGGACATTTTTCAAGTCCAAAACACTGTTGGTGCAATTTCTAGTGCACGTATTTGTTCCTTCATTGCGATTGCATGGCCACATGTCGTGATTGCGAAGATTGACCAAATTACTCATCATGATTACATAGAGGTTGACCGCAATTGCAAAGAGTTAAGCTGGATCGGGTGGGGTTAATGCATCGCGATTGCGAGACCCACTCCGACGATCACGATGACCAAACTTAATGGCTGGTCAACATTGACCTCGCGATCACGTGGGCAGGACTATTCACAGAACAGTATAAATACCCTATATTTTAAATTTCAACTCTATTTTCACCATTTTTGGACTTTGAGACCTTGGGATAGGCAATTTTAAAGATGGTTTTTCTTCTAACTTGTTTGGGTAAGCTTCTAAACCTGATTTCTATCATTACCCATTGATTATATTGATTAAACATCTTCAAAACTTGAATTTTAAACTTTTAAGTTGGGGGTTTTTCCAATGATTTTTCAATGAATTTAATCTCGATTTTAACTTGTTTCTCGATGGGTTCTCATATTTAGAACCCTTAAAGTATGGGTAACTTGATTCTTTAATAAAATTTCTAGTTTTAACCTTTTTATTTTGGGGTCATTTTTTGAAGTATTTTTAGACCCGAAATGAAAGTGGCTAATATGAGTATCATTAGACTCCTATTGGCATGTACATTACATTTTTGATAGATTGGATTCATTCTGAGGCCGCACGAAAAGGAAAGGCTTCTTATTGAGGGGTCAAGGCTAGTGTTTCAGCTTTCGGGGTAGGTTATGGCTTAACTTTCTTCAGACCGGGCTAGGTAGTTAATCATTTATATAAAGTATGTTATGGGTTGGGAATTTTATCGTGGTATTCTTTTGTTGAGATCATTATTTTATAGTGTTGCCCACGTCGGGGCTTATGTGAGTACTATTATAGACTTGAGAAATTATTATCATTGAGATGCCCGTGCGAGGGCTGGTATTGGTCTTGTTTGAGCATTATTTATCCTTTATTATTATTGTGATGCCCGTGTGGGGGCTTGGATTGATATTTTTGATGTCTTACATGACTCTCTACTAATATGTTGCCATTAGATGGCTTGTATCATGATCTATCGAGATTCGAGATGACTTGAGCTTATTGATACCATTATTGATTTGATTCATTATACGATGTTGAACTGGTTATGAGCATGCATCCTCATTCATTTATCCATAATTATAGAACTGGTACCACTGAGAAATACTATTTTTGAAAGAAATAAGACATTTTATAAGGTGCCTTAACCGAGGGATATGTCGGTAAGATTGATTGATGAGATTGTTATAGTATATGGGTTGTAAACCCCCCTTGGGTCCTCTCCTAGAAGTTTATGCTCGAAAGGTGTATATGAGGTGACATTGAGATATTGCATCCTTATCATTTCATTATATTGCATCACTTATATCTTTCTTATGTGATTGATATCGTGTAATTTAGTCTTTCTAGTATATATATTTGTTGTGTAGTTACTTTTATACTATTATTAAAGTTGTATTATTTATTTTGTTAGGAGCTGTATGGCTTGAGACTCCATTGGAAACTTTTTTATATGCAGGTGAAAGTATTGCTCATAGTTTCCTTTATATGTTTAGTTTTCTATTTTGCTTGGTCGGCCTATGATGCCTACTAAGTACAAGTGGACCATACTCACTCCTACTTTCTGTACCTTTTTAGTGTAAATTCTCATTCGAGTGCAACCCACAGAGTTTTAGTTCGTGCTGATTTGAGAGTGTTTTGGAGTACTGGTAATCTCCTCCTCCATAGCATGCTCTAGACTTTCTCTTTATCATTATGTTGTCTTTATCTTACATTCAGAGAAGTTTTATGTATTTTCGTACACTATGTCTGTTTTAGTGTGCTATTTACTCATGACACTAGATTTTGGGATTTGAGTTGTATCTATTTCACATTTTGGAGTTGTTTTATATTATTGGTCTAACTTTATCCTAAAGTCTTGTACTTGATTATTATTTGTCTTCTTTTTTATATTTCATATCTCTTATGGAGTTAGGCTTACCTACCATGGTTGGGCCCAGGTAAGTGCCATCATGACCTCAGATTCTGGGTCGTGAAACGTATAGATGAGATGATGAATATCTATGCAGGTAACAGTGTATTATGAATGACTAAAAAATGGAACTAATGACTTGCTTTGAATATTCCCTACTCTTGAAAAGTGGTTTAGTGAATATGTTGGACCGGATAAGTGTTGATATTGATGGTTTATCCCTTTATGAGTTAGAATTGAATAATTTGAGCTAGAATTGATGAATTTGGGCTTGTAGCTAGTGTTATCAAGTTGAGTATGGCCTTGTGAGCCTAGATTAAGATGTTGTATTATTTTTTATTATCATGATTCATGCATACTCACTCATATTCATATCATAGCACTGTGAAAGATGATATTTTGAAAAAGATTGATTTTGAAACGACTTGCTTACCCGATGGAAAAGTGTTCGGGGTTGGTTTTACTGATTTATAACTTGCATGCCAAATGGGAAAGTTTTTCGGGTGGATTTTAATTATTTTTACTTGTATGCCCGATGAAAAAGTGTTTCATCTGGCTCGATGGGAAATGATTCAGGATGGACTCCTTAATTTACATACCCGAAGGAAAATTGTTTCGAGTGGGTATATGGACCTCGCGAGGTCCCCATTGAACTCAGCTAGCCATACAGAGGAGCAGGTGTATACTGTCATACATCGTATCATAATTCATTCATCTCATCATTTCCATATAATTGGTTTCATTATGATTGAATATTGTGATTTGTGGCTATTGATTTTGTACTGGATTGTGTATTAGTGGATTGCAACTGTGTTGTTGCTCTATTACTATGCTATTTGGGAGACTAGGTGCGGCTTTCCCGAGTGCAGGTTTATATGATTGTAATGGATGGTTGGTTAGGGTGGTTCTCGCTATCACTTTTCATTAGGGTTGACCGACGATGCTACTAAGTACATGTGGTTGGTACTCACACTTATTTATTTTCTGCACCTTACGTGTAGGTACTGACTGGGTTGTTCCCAGATTTTGAGTTGTGATTCTGTGGTGATTGCTTCTGGATATTCCTGAGGTACTGCTGATTCCAGAGACAATTGGATATCCTCTACCACTGTGTATTGTTCTTTGTACTATTAGAGGCTTGTACATGTGACTTCCAAACCTTGGGCATTTGAGATTGTCATACTCTCTTGTATTAGTAGGTTTTTGAGAGAGTTTGGGCTTTGGTGTTATTTCTATTTTCTTTCACTTATCATTATTATTATCTTGTCAATTTAGTTGCATGTATGGGAATTGGCTTACCTATCATGGTGGATGTGATAGGTGCCATCACGATTCTAGTTTTAGGTCGTGACATTGTGTGGCCATAAATCATCTCATGAAGGATAAATAAAAGTTTAAATAAAGTTAAATTATTACTAAATAAAAAATGGTATTAATTTTTTGGACCAACCACAAAGAAAAATATTTCGCATAACTAGGATAGGGGAGTAGTTCTGTACTTAATTTTCGATGGCCATGCATTTGAAAATAAGTGAAAATTATGTAAATAAATATTTATTAATTTAAAAATTTTGATAGATTTTCATAAGGTTATCCATTGAGAAAGTCATCAGCAAAATATTCTGGGGATCTGGCAACATTGCGATTCGGAAGGATTTCAATTTTGGCCCACTAGTAATACAGTATTTTCTATTATATTGTCTGGATAAAAACAAACAAATAAATAAAAGATAGAGTCAAAGTCTAGTGTTATAAATCAACCAAGCAACTCATCCTTAAATTCCAAGTCAGTAGCCTCTTGACATATCCACGAACTCCACTAGTATCAAAGTGTAGTATGAATACAGATGAGAAATGTGTACCCAACAAGTATCATTGGCCGACCCCCAATAAGATAGTGGCGAGGGTTGCCCTTTTGAAATACTTGCAATTCCATCCTAATCACTCATATAGTCTCAATAGATTGAGAATAGCAACATAAAAGTAGAACTAATTGACAATATCATAAAATTACATAGAATCAACATATAGAGAAAATATGCACAAATTCATCATTTTTAAAAATATATTATGGCCTGTTGGACAAGTTTTTATTAGTCAATCCAAAAACTCAAACTAAGATCTGCCAAAGCAAAAAATGTACGTTACAATAGAAAATAAATAAAGCTAAAATTAAATAAAAAAGCGAAATGGAAATATCTTATTCTAGAGATATGCATCTTTGCTCTTGGAAGATTCAAACTCGACAATTTCATAATCTTTGCATCCAGCTCTAGACCTATGTTTTTTGAGATCCATCACAACTCGATAGTTGATTTAAGGTATTCCGTGTCATTTGTTTAATCTTTAGGTCTTTGTCTTATTGTTCTTTCCATTTCTATTGCTGATCAAACTATTGTTGTGTAAGTTTCTCTGTTGTTTGCTCTTCTTCCAGCTTCACAAGGAATTTAAGCAGTGAAGTCCTCTCTTTCTACTGCTCGTAGTTTGTATGCTCAAGTACCATGAAGTTGTATCTGAGAAAGACAAACTATATTTACAAGCTTTTGGTTGTAAAATTTTGATGTTTTCATATCATTAATGGCAATTGTGTTGTTATTACTTTGAATACATTGTAAGCTACTTCAATTCATTTTGCACTGCAATGATGTATTTTTTATTTTTGTATAGCAGTTTCTTTGTAGATTTTTGTTACATTGATGGAGCTCACACAAATGCATCCAACATATTATAGAATACATAAAGTCAATATCTTTAGAAGATATTCATCTATCCATCTCAATAACAGGATAGGATACATAAATTAAAGAAGATTTGTGATCTGAGATATAAAGTGGGAAACTTTTTATCTCAACTGAGCCAATTCAATACTTCCAATACTCTGCATACACACCGGTTTGGCAGGGATTGCTTGACTTGTGACCCATGAAAAACAATTAGGTTGTCCATACACCGTATAAACAACCTCCATGTGTAACACAAATGATCTTCATGTACATATTAATACTTAATACTGATAATCTCAACACAACACAATGCTTACCCAGCACAATCTGTCTCTAGGTGCACATCCTCAAATCAAATAGCATATGCAATATATCTAATATCATATGAGTAAATTCATCACATAGCTTAATTTACCTTCATATGGTTATATTGTTGTGTTCTTAAGAATGATAGCCATATGAAGGTAAATTAAGTTATGCGATAACCATATATTATTTTAGTAAGTAATATGTCATAAAAAATTAATAACTAATTATGAAATGTAAATCAAATGAACTGAATACTATTTCTTAAACTTTTAATGGTATGTAATATAAAACATTATCAATAGCTAAAAGGATGATATGCTATGTATTCTAAAATTCATTTATGGATTGATTTGTTGATTTTGATTATATATCATGAACAACCAAGGATTATTACCCTTGAAATATGGATTAAAAAGGTGAAATTGGGGTTTTATACCTAAGACTCAAGAAAGTATATTTTGATGCTTTGATACCGAATTGAATCAGGATTGGAAATCTAACTACAAATATAGAATCATAGGGTTCTGGGTAACTCAATAATATAATTTATTTTGGGATAGGCCTTGGGTTTAACTTTTTTGTGTTGAATTTGACCCAATCTTGCCTAAAATTCTGAATTGACATCAATGGATGCATCTAACCTCGTTGAGTGTTATTTTGAATAGATTGGAGGTGTTTGGAGGATCCCAAATGTGGTAAAGCTATTTATAAGGTCAAATATTTACTTGGAACGATGTAAGTTTAGACTTTGATCTCAGTGGGGAACTTTTTTCAAACTTTGTCCGTTGTACATGTTTGTAATAGGGAATAACAAATATATGATGTGATGAACGTATAAGCGATTATCGAGTGTTGAGAGGGGACTATTTAAAATGCAATGTAGTAGCGTTATTTTCATATTTGTATTATGATGAGCTAAACACATTATTTATGTCTTGCTGATGAAACACACAATTGGTTAGGCTCCTGATGAATATCATTGACTATTAATGATCATTGGAACAAATATTTTAATAAAGGTAAGGGTGGCCCCTATGGATGGCCTATTGTAATGCATAGGCACTACAAGACTCTTAGTTGGTTGATCATGTATATTATTACTACTAAATACAATAATTACATAACTTTGACAGCGAGTATTTTCAGTAAACCTTGGTTGCTACTTTGTTTGGAATGGTTAATAATACTTATCGAGTACATTTTGGTGTAACTAGTTTTCCCTTGTGTGCAGGTATGGGTTCAAGTTGTTGCATAGAGATCTTTGGGTACCTAATAAATTTTTGGTGTTGAACTACTGACTAGTCCATGATAGCTTATAATATTATGCTTTTGTTCTTGTACTCAATAAATAATGTATTATTCATATAAAAGTTGCATTTCCTAGTTTTAATTACTCATGACTTGTGGCACCGGTTCATTGGGCGATTGAGTTAGTTACTATGGTGTTTGAATCATTTATTATATCATTGTCATTCATATTATATTTACTCGTATTGTATGGTTTGCATGATAAGTTGGGGTTAGGTACCATCACAACTTAGTGAAATTTCAATCATCGTTCCATCATTTCACAACTTAGTGAAATTTCATCATCGTTCCATTATTTTACATATTTTTTTTATCTTACTTAAGATTGCGACAAGTTATATTTTTAATAACAAACTAATCATTCATTCTAATGTCTACTATTCATTATTTTATACATAAATTTTTTCTTTACTTAAGATTGCGACAATATGTAAGTTTTAGTAATTAATTGATTAATAAGTCGTCCTAATTAATGGCTAGGTGTCACGGCCCAAAATTTAGGTCATGATCGCACCTATCATAACTCCCTCCTCGATAAGTAAGTCAACCCCTCACACAAAAATAAAAATGTAAATAATTGCATAAATAAATTAAATAACAATATAAATAAACCAAACATCTGAAACTGTATAACATGAGGTAAAGGTGCAATGCAAAAACCATCTTGAGACTCAGTGTCACGTGTACAAGAGCTTTTTAAAATAAAAAGGTATTAATATTGAATCTAGTATATCGGTGTCCAAAAGCTAGAAAGACAGAATTGAAATTAAAGAGGGAAACAAGTCAAGTCATCCGATGCAAAGGGCTCACCAAGAATTTGATCAATGATGACCACGAACGAGTTAAGGACCGCACTGGAGACTTGTACGATAGTCTGCATCAGAAAAGATGCAGCAAGCATAGTATGAGTACAAATCATAACTACTTAGTAGGCACCATGGGCTAACTAATCTTAAGTAGTAACTATATCGCATAAAAATGTTAAATAATCCTTCACGTGAAAAAGTCCCAGCAATTCAAAAAACATAATGATAAGAGGCAATACACCAGATAATAATATGATATGCAATGCAATACAATGAAATGCAATGGCTGATAACCCTGACAATACACACCCCATCCACAGTGGCATGTTGTAATGTGGGACCTATGGGAGACTCAAGATCCATATACCTATCTAGAATGGATCTCATTGGTTATGCAGACTGGAGCTTATCCTTGGTATCATGAATAAGTAAAATTCACCTGAAATTTTTTCCCTCGGGCATGAAATTACGTTTCAAAACATTATTTTCATACTACCGAATACATAAATCCATGAAAATAAGTATGAATGGATGGTTACGGGATAATAATGAGTTTCGAATGCAACAAGTATATGAAATGCCTTCCTCAACATTAAATATAGGCTATGAGTGTTATCAACCGATTATCATATCCTCAAACTCATGGTGATAGGCCACACTTCTTTGGACGAGTCAACAACAACACAATATAGTCTCAAACTATTTATTGGAAAAATTTCTATTTCAGATATCACACTTCTTCAACTCCATATTTTGCCCAATGCATAACATGGTTTACACAATAAATCACCACCCAGGCTAAGTCTAAGAAGAGTAGGGCATAACCTACCTCAAAGTCAAATTGCAAGATACCAACTATCATACTATGGCCTTCCCCTTCTGAATGGCCTCAAGATGCTCCCATACTAAAAAAAAAAACACAATCTACATATAAATATGAGTCCATCAATACCCATATCACAATATAAAAACCTAGGTCAATTTTAGGATAAAAGTCAACTCCAGAGACCCCAAGACAACTAATATTTTCTTTTGCAATTACATTACCCATAAGATAAGAAACTCAAATAAGAAATTTCATCATAAATTGAGTTCCAATTGACCCTCAATTCATCAAAACTCAATTCAAAAAACATAGGGTGAACACCCTCAAACACTGATTTAACCCCAAAATCCAAGTTAAAATAATGAGGAATTACCAAATTAGTGATGAGGAACTTTTCCTCTATCGATGACGAAAAAAACACACCAAAATTGTTCCAATATGAACTCTAGCAGTTCAAAAAGGGTAGAATAAAGTGACACATCATTGAAAAATTATTGTTTAAGTTGTTGTAATATGCTTAGGGTGATCATGCAGCCTTAGCGTGATAGTGCCAGAAGCAAAAGCCTTCTTTCAATACGATCATGTTGCATCGCATCATTACCACTTCATGTCACCCAGTGCTTGTGAGATTATGCATCACAAGTGCTAGTTACCCTACTGTCCTTGTGCTTGAATGCGCACCCCTAGAGCTGATAGCGTTGCACTATGTAGGCCTCCTCTAACACGATTGTGTTGACATTAGACACAAAAAAATTTGTTGTCTTCTAAATTTGGTTTTAACACCTGAAACTCATCTAGGAACTCCCAAACATAAAACGATAGTGCAAAGTGATCATAAAATAAGCTTCAGGCATGTTGGAACAATCAAATCACCATTTCAAAGTTGTTTTGGCCGAATGTTGACTATAGTCAACTCAAAACTTAAGAAATAAAGAATTCTATCCAAGGGTGTAAATTACTCCCGAGTGCCTTGGGACATTTATACCATCCACCTATGCCACAAATCACCCGTCGGACCTAGTGGAATCATCAAACTCAAAACTAACTTCATTAACCAGAAATGTTCACTTTGGTAAACCTTCTTAAGTTGTTAACTTCCAAAACTCACTCAAAACACATCCAACCATCTCAAAAATTATGCACACATTCATGAGAGTACTAAGCAACATACCAGGGCTATGGGTAGGGTCAAACAGGTAAAAAGAAGCAAAAATCATAAAATAGGTAAAAAGAAGCAAAAATCATAAAACAGGTAAAAAGAAGCAAAAATCATAAAACAAATCTTGAGGGTCATTATATCATTCACTACTAAAACATACGTTCATCCTCAAACATAAATAGATAGATCATACCTGAATTCTCTAAAAGCTCGAGATATTTGATCCATATGTATAACTTAGTCTTCCACATGGATTTTTCTACTGGCTAATGCTTCACCTACACCTTCACAAGTGTTATATTCTTGGACCTCAACTTGCGAACCTGCCTATCCAAAATAGTGATAGGCTTTTCTTCAAAGGCTAAATTCTGAATCAACTGTACTGTATCCCACTGAATTACATGGAAACCATTCAAAAGATATTTCTTCAACATAGATACATAAAATACAGGGTGAACACCTAACATGTGCGGAGGTAAGGCTAACTCATAAGCCACCTCAATAATTCGCTGCAAGATCTCAAAAGGGATGATGAACCTAGGGATTAGCTTTCCCTTCATCTCAAACCTCATGACACCCTTCATGGTTGATACCTTGAGCAATAATTTCTCTCAAACCATGAACACTAAGTCCCAAACCTTTCAATCGTCATAGCTCTTCTGCCTTCTTAGAGCTGTACAAAGTCATTTGCTAGATCAACTTCACCTTTTTAAAGAAATCTCCCAACAATTTTGTTCCCTAAGGCTTGACCTCAAAAGCATCAAACCAAGACACTAGATATCTACACCTCCTACTAGACAAAGCCTCAAACAGTGCCATCTAGATGATAGAATGGAACTGTTATTGTAAGTAAACTAGACTAAAGAAATAAACTTATCCAAATAACCTCTGAAGAGGGTGTTTGGATTGGGTTATTTTTAAGTGCTTTTGGATTTTAAGCACTTTTTTATTTTTGAAGATGTTTGCCAAAGACAAAAAGTGTTTTTAAGCACTTTACTTTAGGCTAAAAAAGTACAGAAAAAAAAGAAGCTAAAAGCCAAAAGTTGGTTGCTACTTACTTTTGATTTTTAGCTTTTAGCTTATAAGTCACTTTAAAAAATCCCATCCAAATACCCTAGAAATCAATAAAACATGACTGAAGCATATCTTCAAGGACTTGGATGGTCCTCTCCAATTGACCATTAATCTATGGTGAAATTTTATACTAAGCTCAACCTGGGTACTCAATTCCTTCTCCATCAACCTACAGAAATGGGATGTGAATAGGGTATCTCTATCTGACATGATAAAGATAGACACCCTATGCAAATAAACTTTGTCCCAAATGTAAATCTGAGGCAAACTCTCTAAATTGTATATAGTCTAAACCGGCAAACTGAGCGGACTTGGTTAATCTATCAATAATGACCCAAATAATAATAAATTTCCTCAAAGCTTGTGGTAAGCCTACTTGCACTCAAGTATAGGCATCCTTTGAATCATCCCACTTAGAAATTGGTGCTCATATTTCACTTGTTGGAAATTCAACACTGAAACACATACTCCACAATGTTCCTCTTTATCCTACACCACCAATAGTGTTGTTTTATATCTTGATACAGCTTCGCTGCCCCTGGATGAATGGAATACTTGGAACTATAAGCCTTATCCATGGTGAATCTAGTCAAGTCACCCACTTTATGAACACAAACACGACTGTTTATCCTCAAAACACCTTCTAGATCCAATGCTACCTCTCTAGCTTCACCTTTTAACATTTTGTATTGAATCAACCTCAACTTTTTATCTTCAATCTATAGACCCTTAATCTTCTCCAATAGTATTAACTATGGCTCTACACAATCAAGAACTCCCACCAGCTAAGAAATATCATGTCTCATAAATCGAATGGCCAAGGACTGAATGTCCAGGGCCAAGGGACTCTCCTTACTGGTAATAATGCAAGGCTTCCCATACTCACTGCCTTCCTACTGAAGGCATCTATCACTATATTGGCCTTGCTCAAATAATAAAAATTTATCATATCATAGTCCTTAAGCAACTCCAACCACCTATGCTGCCTCAAATTGAGACCTTTTTGTCAAAAATATATTGTAGGTTATGATGGTCTGTGAAGACCTCACAGTGAATGCCATAAAGATAATGCCTCTAAATTTTTAAAGAAAAGAATATCGTCATCAAATCTAAATCATGAGTGAGATAGTTGTTCTCGTGCACCTTTAGTTACCTAGAAGAAAAGGCAATATACTTGTCTTTTCTATATCAACACACACCCAAGTCTAATCCCGAAAGCAACACAATACATGATAAAGCCTTCGCCCTCTATCGATAAAGTCATAATCAGAGCTAAAGTCGACAAAGACTTGAGCTTATGGAATCTCGCTTCACACTAATTATACCACTAAAAATACATATTGTTATGAGTCACCTTAGTCAAAGGAGATGCGATCAAAGGGAAACCTTACACAAACCATCAAAAACCCACTAAACCTATAAAACTCCAAATATTGGTAGTTAAAGTTGGCCTTGCCTAATATAGAACTACCTCAGTCTTATTTAGATCTATGATAACTGTATCATTGGACATCATAAGCCCCAATAATACCATAGAATTGAGCCAAAACTCACACTTGGAGAACATAGCATACAATTATGTATGTTATAAGGTATGAAGCACAATCCTCAAATATTGCTCGTGCTTGCCCCTACTCCAAGAATAGATCAAAATACCATTGATGAATATAATGACAAAGGATTTCAAATAGGGTCGAAACACCTCATTTATCAATTCCATTAATTTTGTCGAGGCATTAATCAACCCAAAGGACATAACAAGGAACGCATAGTGGCAATAACGAGTCCTAAAAGTGGACTTAGAAATGTCTGAAGCCCTAATGCTCAACTGATGGTATCCCAATCTCAAGTCAATTTTTAAAAACATTGAAGCTCCCTAAAGCTAGTCAAACAATTCATTAATACGTGGTATCAGATACTTATTCTTGATAGTCACCTTATTCAGCTGTCGATAGTCAATAGTCATCCACATAGAATCATTATTATTCTTCACAAATAAGACAAGACCACCTCAATAGGAAATACTAGGTCAATAAATCCCATATGTAAGAGATCCTACAATTTCTTAACTCTTTTTATTCAAGTTTAGAGGGCGGAATGGAAATGTGATGAGTGCTCAACTCTAGATCAATGGAAAAATTGAGGTCGCAATTTGGTGAAATTCTTGGAAAGTGTGTCAGAATGACATTTACAAATTCACTCACTATGGGAACTAACTCAAGTGAAAGAGTATCAACACTAGTATCCCGAATGTGTGCTAAATAAGCCAAACACCACTTCTCTACTATTTTTTTGCGCTAAAAATGATATCACCTATTTTGGTGCATGGATAATTGTACCCTTCTACATCATATGAGGAATACAAAACATAACCAAATTAATAGTCTTGGCATAAGAATCCAAGATGTCATAGTAAAGAGATTACCAATCCATACCCAAAATCGCATTAAAGTCTTCCTTATTGAGAATAATAAGATCCACCCACGTGTCATACCCTAACAAAGTCACATCACTAGATCGATACGTTCAATCCACTACAAATAAAACACCAACTAGGGTATAAAAATGTATGGGTATTGCCAAGGAAGCAAACATTGCATCTAGGTACATAGTAAAATAAGCATACATATAAAAATAAGTAGATCCTGAATCAAATAAAATTGAAGCTCAAAGAAGGAAAACTAAAATAGTACTTGTAACAACAACATTAGAATCCTTATTTTAAGTCTACCTAGAAAAGCATAATAATGGCCACGTTCGCCCCCGGACCGTGTGCCTTAACAACCACTTATATGGCCTATTTCAACACCATCCATAGATACCTGGGCACCACACCTACCACTTTGTGCACCTCCTCTAGCTAGTGGTGTTGGTTCTCTGTGCGCCTAAGCCTAACAAACCTATAGTATCCCACTCTACATATGCCTAGGACAATTCCTAGTGAAATAACCTAACTCTCCACAATCATAGCATACCCTGTCTAGCATAGCTGATGGTATGAACCAAAATGTCCACTACAGTCTAAAAACCCAGAATGATAACCTCTAGATGTCTGCCCTATAGTCTGACTGCCCTGACTATTATACCTAGAATAACCATTGTTAGAAGTCTGTAATGCCGCATAAACATGCTTACTAGTTTGGAGATGATGACCTTTACTTGAAAATTCCCCTACCTTGAGATAATGTGCCACTAAAACTAACATGCCTACGAACCCTCTTGTCATCACCCCTCATAGGTGCAATGATGAATCTTCTCAATGCTGTTAGCATGATCAATAACCTGCTGGAAAGTGGCTTTGGTGGTCACAAAATGCTTTAAAACCAAAGGGAGCAGAGTAATCAACCCCTTTATAAACCTCTTAATCAGCTCCTCCTTTATAGGTAAGATCATCAATGCATGACAAGCCACGAATAGATACTGGTCTTATACCCATTAATAGATATAGTACCCTGCTCAGGACCATTAAACTGATCCCTCATTCTCTCCCATATACTAAGAGGTGTATACTTCCCCAGGAAGGCCTTAGAAAATCGTGTCTAAGTCATAAGAGTTGATCTATCTGGTCTGCAATAAACATAGGACCTCCATCACTGCTTAGCCAACCCCACTATCTAGAATGTAGTATAATCAGCATAATGTGAATTAACCAACCTGAGATCATGAATCATGTCCTAGCAGCTGATCAAGAGCTCATAAGTCTCCTCCTCAGAGCACCAATGAAAAAGAGGGACCCATCATAATAAATTGATCAAATATTTTCTTCTCATTTACTGACATCACTGTTATAGCCATAATCGGTATAGCAATAAGTGCTACTAGAAATGAATCCATATATAGAGCCACAACAATAATAAGTTATGCCTCTGGTGTCTGAAATCTCAAAACCGACATCTGACCTGGAACTTGGGCCCTGACTCTAGTCAGAGAACTATCAGGAGTGATAAGTAGAACTCCCATCTAAGACATCTAAAAAGCTTACAATACCAACCATAGTGTCCTACAGTACTAGCTGCAGCCCCAAATTCCCAGGTTGATAAGCCACATCCTCACCTTGATCTCTAGCTCAGCCTCGACCCCATGTGAGGGGCTTAGCAATGGGTGCAAGATCATTATCTTCAGTCACAGTTAATCTCGTCCTCACCATTTGTGAGAGAATGAAATACAAAGTTTAGAAAACTTAAGAGATTCTGATTATACAAAATAAGGAATTAAAGAACAAAACTTATCTGAAATGTCCATAGCCCCCCAAAAATAGATATGAACGTCATCATACCAATATGTAAAACTCTACTAGACACATGCTCTTGTACTTGTGAGACTGGCAAACATAGGACTTTGATACTAAATTGTCTTGACCCAAAATCTATGTCATAGTGTTACCTACCATAACCCCCACCTAGGTAGGTAATCCAACCCATCACGTAAAATTTGAAATATAAATAATTATGAAAATAAATTAAATAGGAATTTATCCTTGATATCATGAATAAATAAAATATGCACGTAACAGTTTCCCTCAGGAATGAAATTTCATTTTAAAACATTATTTATGTAATAGCATATCCATAAATGCTTTAAAATGAATATAAATGCATGATTACAAGATAATAATGAGTTTTGAATGTAACAAGTAAATAAAATGTCTTCCTCAACATAAAATATATTTTACGAGCCTTCTCAACCAATAATTATACCCTCAAACTCATACCCATAGGCCACACTTCTTTTACAACTTAACAACAGTACAATATGCGAGTCTCAAATCATTTATCGGCCAAATTTACATTTTGGGTATCATAATGTCAAGTCATTTCATACAGTACTTCAACCTCATATTTGGCCCAACCGATAATATGCTTCAATAATAAATCACCACCCAAGCTAAGTCCGAGAAAAGTAAACTATAACCTACCTCAAAAGAAACTGCAAGTTACCAACCCTCACACCATGCTCTTCCCCTTTTGAATGGCCTTAAGATGCTTCTAATCTAGAAAATGGATGATCTGCATGTGAATACAAATCCATCAATAGTCATACTACAATATAAAATCTTATGGAAATTTTGGATCAAAATTCAACTCTTGAGATCCGAAGACAAAACTAGAATTTTCTTTTGAAATCACATTACCCATGAGACAAGGAACTTAAATTTGAAATTTCATCACAAATGGAGTTTGAATTGACCCTCAATTTATTGAAAATCAATTAAAACCCCTTGTGGTGAAAACCCTGAATTTAAAATCCTCAAACATTGATTTAAGCCTAAAATCCATGATAAAATAGTGAGAAATTACCATATTAGTGATTAGGAATCAACCTCCTTCGATAACGAAGAAATTGCATCAAAATTATCCCAATCCAAGCTCTAAAAGTCCAAAAATGGTGGAACAAAGTGATACTTTGCTAAAAAATTATTGTTTAAGCTATTGCAACATGCTTGGCACGATCGTGCAGCCTTAGTGCGATAGAACCAAATGTTGAAGCACTCCTTTAGCACCATCGCGTACAACGCTGTCCTTCTCTCACTAGTCTATGTGATCTTGCATCACCAATGACTCTGGTCACCCTTCTGCCTTTGTGTGTAATCACGCACCCCCTACCAAAAATAATGCTTCATACGTGGCCCTCCTCTAGCGTGATTGTACTCCCTTTGCATGAATGCACTAATGTTAGACATCAGAAAAATCTGGTGTCCTCCAAATTGGTTTTAGAACCCAAAACTCATCTAAGGATGCCCCATCCATAAAACAATAGTAAATCAATCATAAAACATTCTCTAAATCTATTGGAACCATCAAATCACCATTTCGAGGTCGTCTTGGCCGAATATTGACTAGGGTCATCTAGAAACTCAAGAATTCCATCTAAGGGTCCAAATCACTCTTTAGTTCCTCGAGACCCTTGAAAACCATCCACTTAAGTCATAATTCACCCTGTGAATCTAGTGGAATCGTTAGAACTCAAAAATGACTTCATTAATCCCAACTATTAACTTTGGTTAACTTTCTTAAGTTCTAAACTTCCAAAACTAACAAAGTCACTCAAAACACATCCAACTACCTCAAAAGTCGTGCCACACATGCCCCAAGTTATAAACAACATAGCGAGGAACGGGAAGGGTCAAATAGGAAAAAAGAAGTGATATTTACAAAAGGATCTTGAGGATCGTTATAGTTCTAACACCTTTCAATAGTCTGCACAATCTCTAGTTCACCCAATAAATATCATAAGAGATAAAGGATCTTGACGCTGGAAGTTTCCCCAAAATTCTCTTTCAATTGGTCTATTAATAAGTCATTCTTTTAATGGGTAAGCGACAACTTAATGTAAATGAAATGAACCGACCTCTCTCTTTATTTTACATATAATTTTATTCCTCCCTTAAGATAGCGACAGTATGTATGTTTTAGTAACTTAATAAGTCATTCTAACAGTTAGGAGATTAGTTACTATATTTAAATACGTAAACCAGATAATATTTTTAAAATTTTGGAAGGTAAGTAAATACAAATATTTTCAATATCTAAGTGGATGACGTATTGTGTACTCTTAATTAATTTTACACATCGATTTACATTTCACCTCACAGCAAATTTTGTTGTAGGCAATTGTAATAAAACAAAAAAAAAACAAAAAACATACCCAGTATATTCCCACAAAGTAGGGTCTAGAGAGGGTAGATGTATACAGTCCGCACCACTACCTCAAAGTTGAGGTAGAGAGGGTGTTTCCAGTAGACCCTCAGCTCAAGACCAAACAGAAAAGAAAAAAAGACATAATATAAGAACAAGAGACAAAAGGTAGTAATAAAACAACAGACAGTAGTAGAAACAAGATTATCACCAATTAATACCACCAGCAATCTACCTGAAACAACAAACAACACCCAAAAACTCCAAGAATAAGACACTACCAGCAAAGCTCTACGACGACTAACATGGATAACAAAACAAAACACTCCTATCTACTAGCCCCTTTCCTACTAACCTCTACCCTAATTCATGTCCTCTACACCTTCCTATCTAGGGTCATATCCTCAGTAAGTTGTAACTGATCCATGTCATGTCTAAGTACCTCCCTCCAATATTTCTTCGGTCTACTTCTACCTTGCCTGAATCCATCCATAACAAACCTCTCACACCTCTGTACTGGGGATTCGTGACCCTCCTCATCACATATTTGGTCCATCTCAACCTCGCTTCTCACATCTTGTCTTCTATCAGAGTCACTCCCATTTTATCATGGATCCTATCCCTCTTAGTAAACCCACACATCTATCACAGCATCCTCATTTCCGCCACCTTCATCTTTTGAATGTGAGAATTCTTGACTGGCTAACACTCCACCCCGTACAACATAGTTGGTCTGACCGCCACTATATAAAACTTGCCTTTAAGTCTAGTAGGTACCTTCTTATCACACAAGTCTGGATGTGTGTCACCATTTCATCCACCCTTCACCAACGCCTTTTGACGAAATAAAAATGTCATTTCCTCCATCCCAATTTATATAGCATACTTTCTTTTAGTCCTTTCCAAAAAGAATGTCACGTTTCTATAATCACAAAAAAATTAACTTTCAAATTTTCCTTTTATCCTTAGTAAAATAAGATGTAGTCATACAAATGATCAAGTATTATTTCAGATCATAAATTTCAAAAGTCTTACTTTCTTTCTTAAACTTTATGTTAGTGTAATATACCATAGCAAATAAATTACAGTTGAAAAAATAAAGTTGAGGATCTTTATTCTTTTTAATAAAAGCTGCTACTCTCCGTCAAATAATAAACAAAAATAAATAAAAAATTTCTTCAGGCTGAGGCTCGGATATCTCTCTCTCTCTTTAAGAAGATTTAAGACCACTGCAGCATAATCTACACCGATGCAGTAGTATCACCCTTGACATGTCTCCTACAGGATACAATAGCCCAACAATGTCGTACAACTAAAAAAACTCTAAATTAGTTGAAGAGTCCTAAGCTCCACCAAAAGAACACCATCCTTCAACGTAAGATTACTCTCTTTTGTAGAGTTAATATAGTTGGAGACTTAGAATATTTTTCTTTATCTCAGCTCTCCCTTTTACTACACTAACTCAAAATATAACTTTTCACATCTCACAACATACAACTTCTCCTCTCTACTTAACACAAGGAAGAAAACACCTTTTATATAGGTGTAGTATTTCTTCCATCTAGTAAATGAGAGAGAAGTGGTATATTAAGTGAGGTAGATGAATGTTCTAGATGTTACATGAGTTACAAGACATAATGAGGTACATAATTGACAAATAAATTATTAGGAGTTATAAGGGAAACAAATGACCATATTCAGCCAATTAAGCAAAGGCTATTACAACCACTAACATGCACCAAATGCACCATGTCCTTTTGCTTATTATGGTCACTAAATCCATGGTATTGAAGTACACTTTAATATATTATAATAATATTAAAATTCACTAACAATTCCCCACTCATTTTAATATTAAAATAAAAGAGTTCACTAATTTAGTTGAAGGAAGACTATGGTGCATAATGAAGGTGTGCTCAGCACCAACAAAGGTTGTGGTGGAGTGGTAAGTACTCCTTCATCCTTAACCAGAGGTCTCGGGTTGGAATCCCTCTGCGTATGGATTTGACTTTGTTAAGGAGCGCTTTAACCCCCAATGTGGGACTTTCCGGAACGAATTCGGATTTAGTCGGGCTCCAATGTAGGTACCGGACACCGGATGGAAAACCAAAAAAAATAAAATAAAGGTGTGCTCCACATTGAACCTCCACTTAGTAAAATAGTGACCTTACTCCAGAGTAAATATTAATCTCAGACTAGAACTATGACTGCTTAAGAGAAATAAAGTATCACTGCTTATACACAATAATCAGGGTGTAATACCCCGTACATTTTAGAACCCATGAGATTACCTTAACATTTATGAAATTATTTAGACATAAGAGGATAGGTGAATTATGCATTAATTTGTTGGGCTTAAATGAATCTTGTGCTATTGGGCTCAATTGAGGCCCAAAAATTAGACAAAAAGACATTGCCCAAGTGGAAATGACCCATTCTTGGCATTGACCAAGTAAGCATAGCATTTATGATTAATGTGTGGCTAAGTATGAGACCAAAAGGGACTATAAAAGGGCACAAAAATCAAATTTTTATTCACCAAGACACACATGCCATTTCTAGACTTTTCCAAAATATTTCTCATCTCACACAAACCCTAAGTCATCACTCTTTTGGACAAGATCACTCTCTTGCAAGCTTTGGTAAGTATTTATTCTCATGGTTTAGTATATGATATGCTTAATATGGTGTATAAATCATGTTGGTTATGTGGCAAAGTGTTGGACAGTTCACTATGTATAAAACTGTCTATTTTTGCAATCGAAAAAGGGTTTTGCCTTGTAAACTTGAAAATAGACTTGTGGTCTTGAAGGAAGTGAACTTGATGGATTAAATATCAACATTTAAGATGTGTTTATGTTCTTAATTTTCTCTCTTTATGTGTAACACTTGTGGGATTTTTGTTATGAAATTGGCCATGGAATTAGTGGCGTATTGACCGAAAAATGTCATTTTGGTGATGTTCATATGTGTTGTGTAACCATGGTTGTTTGTTGGCTTCCAAGTTGAACTAAAATATGTAAGAGAAGCTTATTCATGGACATGGACCATTTATTACAAAAAAGGACCTAAACGAGACTCTTTTTGGCCGAAACGGGCATCCACCCTCGCATCTGGAGCACCTGCGGGCGCAGATGCCAACGCAGGTGGCTCTGGACAAGGCCAGAGGTGCACCTGCGGCCGCATGTCATCCACCTGCGGGCACAGGTGTCTCCACAGCGCAGTCCAAAATTCCGTTTTGTATGTTTTTGTCTCTCTTTGATCCCCGAAGGCCCCTATACCCTTTTTGGATGTAATTATCAACTTATGATACCTTTTTAATGACTTTAAGGGGTTGTTTGGAGGCATATTGGATTATATCAATTATGGATTGTTGTTAATATGTTGTTATGAGGCGACTTGACGGAGTAATTATGACGGAAGGGTAATGAGGAAACGTAAAGGGTAAACTTGGTGTGAAATGCTATTGGTTTATGATGTATTGGTCAATGTGTGGAATGTTATGGTGTTGTTGGTATGGTAATGCAGTGGATTGTATTGTAAGGGGTGAAATGACGTTATATGGCAGTCATGTAGCTCATTGTCGTCTCGTGCACTTGTAAGGTAATTAGTTGTTAACGTGAGCTCCGTTATGTACTTGTGTTGTAGAGTGAAACGTAAGAAAGGAGCTGGATTATTGAATTCACAATATAGGACTGTGTATTTATTTTGGGAAGATAAGGTATGTAAGGTTACTCTTTCCGTATCCTTCTGCAACACATAGTATTCACATTGTCATTGTACTTGTTCCACTCCAAAATGTCCTAAGGTATCCCATTTTCGGTTATCAATTATTATTAATCACATGTTCCTTACTCATTGATCAATTGTGATTCACATGTCTCTTCTTCACTGACTATTGTTCCAAAGTTCCAACAATGTTACAACCAATAATGCATTACTCTTATAATATAAGAATTGAAGTAACACATACTTGTTGAGTATAGGTAGCAACCCAAAGGGGCGTAAGCCTAGCTAGGGGAATTCCCGAATGTATATTGAGTACGGGTAGCAACTCGAAGGGGCGTAAGCCTAGCTAGAGGCAATCCTGAATGAATGTTGGGACGGGTGGCAACTCAAAGGGGCGGAAGCCTAGCTAGAGGCGATCCCGAAAGATTACATAAATGATATTTCATGAACAATATCTCATGACTGATTGTGACAATGATATGAATGAAAATGAAAGAAATGAATGCAATATATACAACTCCACACATGTATATCCTGGCGGCTAATCTATGTTGCTCACTCACTTGTACTTGAGTTCATTGAAGTCCTTATATCTTATGCAGTTACTTATAGCCTTACATACTCAGTACATTCTTTGTACTGACGTCCCTTGGGGGAACTTACTTTACTTGCTGCAGGCACAGGTGCTAGTAGACCTCCACAGTAGGTCATGGATCATTAGCCGATCATTGGTGAGCTCCAGTTGGTTTGGGGCTTTCCGAGTCACACGTGTACATTTGTTTTGGTGTTGTAAATGCTGTATAAAGCGGGAACTTGTCCCGACTTTAGGTTGATTATGTATGTGCATCTGTTAGAGGCTTTGTAGACGTATGTGGGAATATGAATGTAAGGGATGTATGTCCATTTTGACTTGATGGCCCTAACGTCCAAGTTTCTTATATGTATATATCACATGTTTCCATGACTTCCGCTATTAGCATCTTATATCTGTACGTGATGGTGATATTTCTTCAATGATATGCATATGAGTATAAATGAACGAAGATTGGTTCTCTCGGGCCTTATCGGCTTCGAGTGCCAGTCCGCCCCGTTGGAATTCGAGGCGTGACACAGGGTGTTGACATAAGCTTTAATAGCCAGCACATTACGATTTTGTGTTATCCCGATTTTCATGAGTATTTTTTAGAATAAGCCCAATTCTCATCTGAAGAAGCCTACTTCCATACTCACATAGGTGAATGTCACGACCCAAAAATAGGCACGTAATGGCACTTGTCACTTCCTCCGGACAAGTAAGCCTAACCCATCCTAAAGAACGCAATTTAAGGAAGAAGAAGCGGAAGCAGAAAGAGAAGATTAATCTCAAATATATATATACGAGACACAAGTCTCAAGATATATTTCAGGTCTGGTTGTCACTAATACAAGCCTCTAATACAGATTAAGCGTATAAGTAATCATCTAAAACATCTTAAATGCGATAAATGCATAAGATAAAAGTAGAGAGATTCGAGAAGTCCTGATGTTCCGTCAGCCACTATCTTGATCTCCACAACGCCAATACAGACAACGCGATCTACAAGCTACGGCTCGAACCAATACCTGTACAAGGTGCATAAAAAAATAAGAAAAAGGAAACAAAAGCAAGGGTGAATACGAAACCAAGTGTACTCAGCAAGCATCGTTGATAACCGACTATGATCCAAAGCGATGACGAGAACCACCATTCCAACTACTCAAGGTTTCTCCAAAGTTTCTATATCCAGCAAAATACAACATCTCAGCCTATCAGGGTAACCCAACACAACGGTCAACATGTATATCAAATACAGAGTAGGCACACTAATCCAGATGAATCAATACTATTCATTTATATTCAACAACAAGAGAAGTCATTTATGAAGAAGACTCACAAATACGATATAACAGGCTTAATCTATGATAATCAATCAATACTATGGGATCTAATCAGGGAGAGTGTACATATAAAGAGTGTATCTCGTGCTACCAAAGGTGCTACATAACTATCTCTCTGATCAAGACACATCCATACCCCAAGTATCACAATACCTCAACCTTCCATCCAATATAAGATGATATAAAACAATGTAATGAAGTGAAATGAATGCTTAAACACACTATCACAAACAAGGTGCTATCATGGTAATACAATGTAAGAGTAAATACTAACACAATACCAAACCATATCAAGGAATGTCAATGAGAGTAAATACTAACACAATACCAAACCATATCAAGGAATGTCAACGCAATGTAAATAATGCAATGTAATGTAGTGATGATGATGAATGGTGAAAGTCATTGCATGAATTTTTGTATACACCTACCGAGCTCACAGCTATCAGGTAGGACCCAAAGGGGGTTCGCAATCCATATACACATATAATCTCAATCTCATGTCTCAAATCAACCTTATCGACACATCCCTCGGTATAGACACTTTATAAAATGTCTCATTTTCTTACAAAATCAGAGTGTCTCAGCGGTACCAATGCCTCATGAATATGCATACGAGATATGAGGATTTAATGTTCACAACTATCAGTATGAAGATCAAAATCCATTCAATACATGTATAAGAGAGCTCAGAATCAACTCAATGTATCAATAATTCATGATATCAATTTCCACTTGGCACCAACAAAATAAATGGTCATATAGTCATCAATATTATCACTTCCAACCTCTCTCTCGGGCATCACTATGATGAATATGCAATTAAATGCTCAGATAAGGCCTACAATGTCAAGTCAAGCCCCCCACTCAGGCAACACAATAATAGATACGACATTCTAATGCATAGATAAGGCCTATGATGACAAGTCAAGCCCCAACTCGGATGACTCAATAATAGATAAGGCATTTAATCCGCAAACATGACCAATAACATCAAGTCAAGTCCCCACTCGAGCATCATAATAATATATCCCTTCAATTCAAAGCAATATGCATATAAGCCCCCACTCAAGCACACGATTATAAATAATTACTCAAGTTCATAGTGAAGTTCACATAAGCCTCACACGGACAACATGAAAATCAACAACAATCCCAAAATCAATGCATTGCGAAACTACCCAACCCAGCTTATTCCATACAGTAAGTTTAATCCAATATTACAAGTCCATTTATGCTCTAAGTATTCTCTAAAGGTCATTAATCCTCGATCATCACAATAGAATCCGCTTAATAAGATTCAAGCTCTAAAATAGGCATCCAATATTAATATTTCAAAATCACTAAGCTGTCTATCTACATTCTACTCTAAGGATAATTGCAAGTAATAATACTAACTAATCAAGCCAATAATCTAACTACAATCCATCAAGGACTCCGGTATTTCACCTAAGTGGGACCCCTAATCCTAAGCGATACATAAAATACAACAAACAAGTATATAATAAATAAACACTTTGGAAAAAGTCAAGGTACATCTCAACTTGCCTTAAATAAAGATCCGCAAGCTCAAACGCAGTCCAAAACCTCAACCAGAAGCCCAACTCTCTCGAATCAACATTAAATGCGTTCAATCTAGTCAAATATATCATTTACAAGTTAAAAGGAAGCTAATGGTATCCATATTGGCCGTATTTAAGACGGGTCCGAAAAGAACCCTAAAAATGGGTTGTTTTCAGCAAAGAAGAGTTGACCTGTTAACCGTTGACTGTTGACCGTTGACCATGGTCCACTGTTGACCAGCAACCAATAATTTCAAAAAACTTATTTTTGACCCTCGAAACTCATCTGAAATCCTCTGAACATGAACCAATAGTGCAAATTGATCATAAAACACATTTCGAATCCAATGGAATCATCAAATTTATGAAAGAAGGCCATTTACAATAAATTAACCCCCGAGATTCATTTAGGCCAAAATACACTATTTTTTAAACGGAGGGTCAAAATACAAATAAAGGTTCCAAACCCAAACCAACCATGCTACCAACCCAACATCTACGTTTCGAATCTAATGGAACTATCAGAAAGTTCATCCGAGACTCGAATCACAAAATGTTGATCGAAGTCAAACCTATCCTTTCAAGGATACTCAAAACCATAAATTCAAATAAAAACTCCTGAATATATCAGGGATCGTGCCAACCATTCTCACAACTCATAAATCAGCTAAGGCACCCACGGGGATGGATAAAATGGTCAAAATATAAAAAATTCTAAATATCAATATGAGGGTCATTACAGTGAAATCTATCGAGAGTGCTCCTATAATCTCTACACCCCATTCATACCAGCTATAGATTTTCATTAAGAGTTTTTAAAAACTCAATCTCCACAAATCATTGCAAAAAAATGAACGCACACCATGAGGAGGGATTAAATTATAGTGCATTACACAACAAGTCATCATATGATTCATTTTTTCCTTTAAACCTGGTTATAGGATTTCTAATCCCCGCATTAGGTTTTCTCACATATGACTCAAGATTTTTTTATAGGCTTCAATTTTGTCTCCCTCGGTGTGCTTCAAATCCTTTATCTTGCCAAGGCCTTGGTCTAAATCTATAAGATTATCATAAAATTTGACATAATCAATGTTAATGGTATCACTTGTCAAATATGATCTCCCACTATTATTTTTCTCATGTAGTCTAAAATTATCGTTGTAATAACGATGTTATACTCTACCAATAATATTGGTGCTATCACAATTAACCAAAACAAGAGAAATTAATTTCTCAAAATAAGTGATTGATCAATTCACTTTTTTACTTGTTGAAGCTAAAATAATTAGTTCAACCTCCATTGTAGAGTTAGAAAATAATATTTTTTTTTATTCCATTTCAACAAATAGCACCAAGTTTTTTCATTTGAATCAAAAATACTTTAAGTATAGCAGGATTTTTTTAATAAAATAAGTCATGTACTTTCATACCGCGTAAATATACCTGACTTGCTTGTACCTGCTAAGTATTTTTACCGCATATATAATATAGGGTCAAGTGCAATTAGCCACATATTTTTTTAGGCTAGCAAACTCTTTTTTTATTTGTCATGTGACTTTCACATATTTGAATCAAAAGAAGTTGCAAGACTCATACAATCAACAAAATTGTATTTCACAATTTTTCACAATAATGTGACATGTCAAGAAAAATTACATCACATGATTTATGGTATTTCTCATTTCAAGAATGAAAATTATCTCACCTAATATTTTATGTCAAATAGTTACTCATCATGTTTTTATCTTTTCTTTGATAATACTCATGTTAAGCCAAAGACATTAAATCATAGAGAAAAGACATAAAATCATCCCTAAGCCTGTCAGCTAAATTTACTTTAACACTTTAACTTTACGAACATTTATATAACCTCCTAAACAACTTTCAAATAAATTAAATACCACCCTAAAATTATAATATCACTCTCACAATGGCAAGTGCATTACACATGCACCATATTATTGCCATGTCAGCACCACGTCATTTCCACATAAGAGTCACGTCAAAAATAATTTTTTTTTTAAAAAACTAATCCCACTAATATGTATATTATATAATCAAAAAATAAAAGAATAAAAAGGAAACCCACTTCCTTCTTATTCTTCAAACCCCCCCTCCCCCACCCCACGTTCCCCAACCACCACCTTTATCATTCTGCAACTCCCCCCCCCACCTTCCTTGCCCTCCCCCCCCCCCCCCCCCCCACTTTCTTTATCCTTCTTCAAACCTCTATTTCTCCTTCTACTTTCACCCTTTTCTCACCCTAAAAATTCAATCAATTTGAGTAGATAAAAGTGGGTGTAAAAACTTAGCATTGATGAAGATACTTTTAATTTGAAAATTCTTTAATTTTTTATACAATCCAAATGCAGCAACATAAGAAAGAAGATGAGGATTGAGGTGCAGAAGGGATAGGTTGGGTCAAAGAAGGAGAATCAATGGTATCCTCACCAAACACCTCCTTAACAAAATCGGATCTACAATAGATTTTTGTAATAAGATGATTTGGGTTGGGTTTCCTTCTCGAATATTAGTCTAAAAAGAAAAACTTGTTGAATGGTGAAGATAAAAAAAAGAGTACTGAAGCAACAAATTTGGCTGAAAATGGTGAAGTACAAGGAACAAGAAAGAGAGTAGGAGGGGAAGGAGTGTGGGGAAAGAAGAGGATAAGAGATTTAATAAGGTGGAGCCCACTTATTAAAAATATTTAAATTAAAGTTGATGAACTAAAATTAACTATCTTTTATTTTTTTTCCACGCCAGCTTTAAGGTGATATTTAATTTACTTAAAAGTTGTTTAGGGGGTATTTAAATGCCCGTAAAGTTAAAATGCTAAAGTAAGTTTCGATGACAAGTTTAGGTATGATTTTATGTCTTTTCTCTTAAATCATATGCAAATATAACATGTGATTTATTCCAAGACTATATGCACTTGTAACACTCTTTTTTCTTTTCAAGCATTCTCAAAAGTGCAAAAATCACATTTTTTATGATGATATTTATTCATATCAGCAGCCCCCACTATTTTAAGAATTTAAATACCACTTTATGTTAATGAAAAGTAGTATCAATTTATTATTCATAAAAAATATTAGGTAAAATTTTTTTTTTACCTTTTTTCCGCAATAAGTAGAAAAGTTTGTACCTTTTCTCTGGTTGAGTTGAGCAAGTAGAAAAATACCTTACTTGTCTATCTCTTCCTTCCATCTCTTGAAGAGATCTAGTGACGTTGAATGTTGAGATCTCCTATCTTGATATCCAAAATTTTTCAAACTGTAACAAAACATGAATCTTCTTAAAATTATTGGAGAAATATACCATAATAAATAAATTACAATTGAAAAATAAAATAAACAAAAATGAATAACAAATATCTTCAGGCTGATGCGCGAATATCTTGCTCTCTTTTAGGAGATTAAAGCCCACCGCGGCATAATCTACACCGATCCAGCAGTATCACTCTTAACTTGTGTCCTCCATGATACAACAACCCAACAAAGTCGTACAACTCAAGCAACTCTGGATTAGTTGAAGAGTCCGCACTAAAAGAACACCTTCCTTCAACATAAGATTACTTTCTTCTGTATAGTGAATATAGTTGGAGACTTAGAATATTTTTCTTTGTCTCAACTCTCTCTTTCAATACACTAACTCAAAATATAACTCTTCATATCTCACAACATACTACTTCTCCTCTCTAGTTAACACAAGGAAGAAAACACCCTTTCTATAGGTGTAGTATTTCTTCCATCTAGTAAATGAGAGAGTAGTGGTGTATTAAACGAGGTAGATGAATGACCTAGAGATAGGTTACATGAGTTACAATACATAATGAGGTAGATAAGTGACAAATAAATTATTAGGAATTATAAGGGAAACAAATGACCTTATTCAGTCAATTAATCAAAGGCTATTACAGCCACTAACATGCAACAAATGCACCACGTCCCTTTGCTTATTATGGTCATTAACTCCATGGTATTGAAGCACACTTAATATATTATAATAATATTAAAATGCACTAACACTTTGTGTCAAATCAAATGATGTCACATAAATTGAGACGGTTGAAGTATTATTATTATACATGGTAAAAAGTGATTATTTCACAATAAAATTATAAATGATGACTAAATATTAATAAGCCATCTAAAATTTGTTGGTAAATTTAGTTTGTACCGCATAGTTAAGACATTTGTCAAAGTTTTCTAGTTCCTTGCTTTTCCCAATTCTTCGTTTTACTGACAGTAATTAGCAACCCTCTCATCTATTTAAAGCAGTGGCACCATCACTCTATTCATCTCACAATTACTCATCTTTCTCTCTCTGTGTCTCTCATTTTTCTCCATCTCCTTTATCATTACTCTTGTTCACATTCTTCTGTCACTTTCACATTTGCTCTACAGATATATATAAAAATATTTTACTGTTTCTTCCATCACATTTGATCTCAAAAGTACTCTCCCTTTTCTCCACCGTCTACAACAGCTTGTTAATTAAGTAGGAACACAAAATTCATTAGTTATATGCCTTCTATTTTGGTTACGAATATACACTCTATGACATTTTCTTTTACATATATAGCTATATATGAGTTTGAGTTTTTATTTGTTTAATAAGGTTCTTGTTATTTTTTTTGTTGGGGGGGGGGGGGGGGGTTGGTTGGTCTTGTTATGTTTCTATTTCTGTTTCTGGCAGATTTTAATTTAAAATGTTGGCTGATAGTAGTGTTTATACGTATAACTAAAAAGTGGGATATGTTGCTCAAGATTTTCTTGAGAGTGATATTTCAGTTTTAGTTTTTGAAAGCAAAACTACCTAATGAAGATTTATATATGATACCTTTTAGTTTTTAATTGGTTTAATGAAATTCTTTGTCCATGAACAGACAAAAAGAAAAAAGATTTTTAAAAAACCATATCACGGAACTAGAAATGTTTAAGAATAGACAAGAGGGAGTTGTTTAGGTAGTACGCACCTGTACCTCCAACATTAAGGTTGCGGATTCTAGTCACCAAGGGAGAAGAACACAAGTTAAAAAGTTGACCTTCTTACACTAACATGTTGTACTGTTTCAGGATTTTTTTCTAGGGGTTAAAAAAATGGTTAATAACACAAGTCAAAAAGTTGACCTTCTTATACTAACATGTTGCACTGTTTCAGGATTTTTTCTGATCAGTGGACGGGAATCATGAATTCGGCTAATCAAAATTCTTCGATGATCGGAAATGATCCTTCTTCGTCTAGAACCTCGCTTGGTCAGGTCGAAATTCTAATTTTTTTTCTTGTCCTTTTTATTCTTGTTAATTTTTTCTACGTTCCTTTAATATGTCTTTGAATTTGATGTGCATTCATGTTAGACATTTGTGGAGTTCTAGTTTCTAGAAAAGAAACGACAACGAATTCGAGTTGATTTTCGAATTGATTAATCATTTAATCTTGCTAACGTTATTATCTATGATTGTTGCAAAATGGATAAAATTTCTTCGCTTTTAACCAAAACTTTGGTTTGAATTCGCAAATCAGAATTCTTCGATGGTCAGAAATGATGGAAATGATCCTTCTTTGTCTAGACTCCCGCTTGTCAGGTCGAAATTTTTTTAAAAAAAATCTTCTCCTTTTTATTCTTGTTAAAGTTTTCTGCTTTCCTTTAATATATGTCTTTGAATCTGATGTGCATGCTTGCTAGACATTTGTGGAGTTCTAATTTTTAGAAAAGAAACGACAAAGAATTCGATGGTTTTCTAATTAATTAATCATTTAATGTTGCTAACGTTACTATCTATGATTGTAGTAAAATGGATAAAATCTCTTCACTTTTAACCAAAGTTTTGGTTTGAATTCGCAAATCAGATTTCTTCGATGATCGAAAATGATCCTAGCTGGTGTGTTCCTTGTTCATCTCCACTCCCGTTTGGTCAGGTAAAAATTGTAAATAATTTTTTTGACTTTTTAAATTTATGTTCCTTTAATATGTCTTTGAATATGATGTGCATACTTGCTAGATTTTTGTGGAGTTCTATTTTTTAGAAAAGAAACGACAAAGAATTCGAGTTGGTTTTCTAATTGATTAATCATTTAATGTTGCTAACGTTACTATCTATGATTATAGTAAAATGGATAAAATCTCTTCACTTTTAACCAAAGTTTTGATTTGAATTCGCAAATCAGATTTCTTCGATGATCGAAAGTGATCCTAGCTGGTGTGTTCCTTGTTCATCTCCACTCCCGTTTGGTCAGGTAGAAATTGTAAATACTTTTTTTGACTTTTTAAATTTATGTTCCTTTAATATGTCTTTGAATCTGATGTGTATACTTGCTAGATTTTTGTGGAGTTCTAATTTTTAGAAAAGAAACGACAAAGAATTCGAGTTGGTTTTCTAACTGATTAATCATTTAATGTTGCTAACATTACTATCTATGATTGTTGTAAAATGGATAAAATTTCCTCACTTTTAACCAAAGTTTTGGATTGAATTCGTAAATCAGATTTCTTCGATGATCGAAAATGATCCTAGGTGTGTTCCTTGTTCATCTCCGTTCCCGTTTGGTCAGGTAAAAATTGTAAATACTTTTTTTAAATCTTTTTTAATTTTCTTTGAGTGTTGGGCGTCTACGGAAGTCTAATTTTTAGCCCATTTTTCAGTTAATCTCACTAATGTTATTATCAAGGGAGGTTCTAAGATGAATAAAATTTATTTGCTCATGTTAAAATTTTAGTTTTGAGTCCTGAAATTTTTTTAAAATCCTTACAGGGATTTCTTTTTTTTTTTTTTTTTTAACCTTGAATTTAGATTATATTAATCCATAATGAGAAAGAAAATACTCCCTCCGTCCCATTTTAGTTGGGCACATTCCATTTTACATGGTGATTAAGAAATTATTAATGGAGTGATAATTTTTACTATTTTACCCTTTACCCATATTAATGATATTCATTAGGCATAGGAATAGATACTGAAATTGTAATTAATTGTAGGAGTAAAATGGAAAAAAAATTATTTAATTCTATCTTGATTTAGTAAGTGATCAACTAATATAAGACATTTATTTTTAGTAGGATGACCAACTAAAATAGGACTGAGGGAGTAAAATTTTCACTTATGTTCACCAATATTTGTTTTCACCTTTTCGAGTAAAATCCTTCTCGAAAGTAAAAAATCACGTCTAGCTTTCTGCCATCTCCACTGATCCACCCTATAAGTGCGGGAGGGGGGGGGGGGGGGATAAATAATGGTCAGACCGAAATCTTACTCATTTTCATTCATTTCCAACATTGGTTTTTATCCACGAACACGTAAGTGTACTTATCACAAATAGATCCTGTTTTAATTTGAAAAATGACTTATGTCCATTTCTCAGTCTTATTTTCAGTGTTGTCTCTTCTCTTTCATACAACCAAAAAAAAATAAATACAAAATGTGACAAGAGGGGATTGCGAATAGCAAAGCATCCTACACCTCCAATCTTAAGGTTATGGGGTTCGATCCACCGAGGAAGCAAATGTGAACTATCACTGACGGAAGAGATGTCCATCACCTCTATTTTGATATGTTATTTATATGTTAAAAACATTTTACCATTTGTATATATCAGTCAAGTAGCATGTTGGAGAACCAGTTTAATACACAGTCAATAGAGGAGATGTCCATCACCTCTATTTTGATATGTTATTTATATGTTAAAAACATTTTACCATTTGTATATATCAGTCAAGTAGCATGTTGGAGAACCAGTTTAATACACAGTCAATAGAGGAGTCAAAGACAATATCAGAAAATGAGATAATGCAACTGCTGGGAGATGAAGAATTCAATAGCAAACCCGAAGACAATGACAATCAATTAGATGACGGACAAAATGCTAATAATGATGATCGTCCAAACAAGAGAATGCGCCAACATCGCCACACCCAACATCAGATTCAAGAAATGGAAGCGTAAAGTATCTCATCCCTTAAAACACATTTTTCTCTCAAGTGTTTATGGTATTAATCTTTTGTTATTTTTGTGATTAAGTTTGTTTAAGGAGTATCCTCAACCGGATAAGAAGCAAAGGAAGGAGCTGAGTCATAAACTAGGGTTAGAGCCTTCGCAAGTCAAATTTTGGTTCCAAAATAAGCGTACCCTAATAAAGGTATATAATACTAGTACTTCCTTCTTTTCATAATAAGTGGTGTTCTTCATTTGAGCAAGCTCTCTAAGGAAACTACTCACTCCTAAAAAGTAAATTGAGTTTTTACTAACTTTACACTTAGTTAAATATCTTGAAAAAGAAGTAGCTCTTTAATTATTTTTGTTTGATTATGTAAAACTTCATTCATTTAAACAAGAATAAAATTGGAAGAAAAATCAACATCTTCTCAATTTTGTAAAACACCATTTATTTTAAAATAAAATAAAAAGATAAAAGCACTACTTATTTTAAAACGGAGGTAGCAATTTTTGTTGTCTTGATTAATTGAAGATGTACATTCAAACAATGATCTCTAAACTTGGTATAGTTTCTTGTTCTTGTCAGTCAAAATACTTGAGGCAGTTACAAAACTTTTGACTCTTATAATAAATGTATTCACACTTGAATGGTCAACTTCCTGTGGTTAATTAGTATGCATTCTCACATGATAATTTGGTGTAAACTAAGTTTATTATCGATGCAATTAGTGGCTAAATCATTTAATTTAGCACTATCTAGTGAGTCCTTGTGCTAACGTTTATTATTTTGTGGCATCAAACTATTATTCCCTTGCAGAACCAAGGTAATCGTGAAGAGAACTCATCACTTCGAGCTGAGAATGACAAGCTTAGGGCTGAATGTGTGCGGTTTAGTGAAGCTATCACCAATGGCTGCCCTAATTGTGTGGGCCCTAGACTCCGTTTAGGTGAAACGTCATATAATGAACAACAACTGAGGCTAGAAAATGCTCGACTACAAAAAATGGTAATTAAAAGTAAGAAAAAATAAAAAATTGACTCATTAATTTAGCATATTTTGGCACAATTTGGATTTAAGTTATATATGCTGATGCTGAATTATTTCACACTTTAATAGATCTGATTGTGTACATACTTTTTGCACTGTTATTATATATAGAACTCAAGCTTAGTTAAAAAAATTTCTATTACTACTAGGCTGATTGCACTTTAAAGCCATATGCTATTAAAGTAGCCGCGGCAGCTATGGAAGAATTTCTTGAAATGGCTCAAACGGGAGAGCCACTTTGGTTGCTCAACATTGATGGTCGAACAAACATTCTGAATGAAGAAGAATATGTGAGGAGATTCCTTAGAGGGAATGGGCCTAATAAGCCTCAAGGAATCAAGACAGAATCTTCGCGTGAAAATGCTATTGTCGTCATGAATCACATCAACTTGGTGGAGATTCTCATGGACACGGTACACTCACTTTTTTCCTATATTTTTTTTTCCATTTATTATACGGTATTCACTAACTGACTAATTTAAATTTGCAACTATTTTAGGGGGGAAGCCATACTAGGAGATTTTTAATTTCTAGAACTCAAATTCGAGACTTCTGTTTTTTTTTTTTCCACAAAATTTAGCCCACTCATGGTGGATGGGCTCTTTGGGTGTGAGGCACTACTGGTTGGTTATTTTAAGTATGAAAAGATCCAAATTAATTAATCTCACAGCATCATGTGGTGATTATTTTACTCATATTTATCAGTTTTAGTAGTTGAAATTTGTGAACTAGTTATAGAATTAATATTGGATATAAGAAATGATCTAGACACTTTTGAAATTATAATGATTAACCCGAAATCATTTTATACTTGTTGAATTGAGTGGTTATATGTGACAATTAATTTCTAGAGCTTGTTTGCTGCTATAATTTGTTAATATTATGTCACAAAATGAGGATAATGATAATAACTTATCTTTTGTGATCACCAGAATCACTGGGCAAGTTTGTTCTCCAGTATTGTGTCGACGGCCTTTACGATGAAGGTGTTATCAACTGGAGTTGGGAAAAACTTGAATGGAGCAATGCAAATGGTAATAATTCATGAAGTGCTTTGTCATTAAATGTGTTTTTTCTTCCTCCATAGTTTGCCCTTGAATGCCTATAATTTTATAAAATTATAGGCGATGCCCTTTTGTGTGTCATTCTTTTTTTCCTTTTTTTTTTTTGGTTGGGCAGATATATGCAGAATTTCAAGTGCCCACTCCACAGGTTCCAACTCGAGATTGCTACTTCGTAAGATTTTGCAAGCGAACTGTTAATGGAATATGGGCAGTTGTCGACGTTTCCCTGGACCATACCCCGACTACTAGGTGCCGAAAAAGGCCCTCTGGATGCCTAATTCAAGAAATGTCAAATGGTAACTCAAAGGTAAAAACTTTTCAGTAATCATATATTATCATGTTTATGAATGATTATGGGGGAAGCTGATTACTCATCGAGTCTCAAACCTTGCGTTAACTGGCTCTCATAATTTTTTTCAAATTATCAAAAGAAATCATGCATCCAAATTAATTATATGTATGTACATCCCGAGATTATAAATTATAACTATAATTAGTCAACCTTTTACCATGATTTAGGTCACATGGATTGAGCATATCGAGGCTGATAACACATCAATCAATAATATTTACATGCCCTTTATTGATTTTGGCCTTGCATTCGGGGCAAAACGTTGGATTGCTACTTTGAATGCACAATGTGAACGACTAGCAAGTGCAATAGCCACAAATTTGCCCCAAAATAACATTGATCATACGTGTAAGTATTTTCAATAATGTGAAATATAAAGTTAATTTTTTAATTCAAATGCTCGAACTCATGTTATATAATCATTGCCTAGACAGTGTCAATAGACAAAGAGAGAACAAAGAACATGTTGAAGCTAGGGGAAAGAATGGTAATAAGCTATTGTTCAGGAGTAAGCGCGACAACAACACACCAATGGAAAACTGTCACAGGAAGTGACTCTGGTATTAAAGACGTTCGATTCATGACTAGGCAGAGCATCAACGATCCAGGGAGACCACGTGGGCTTATTTTGAGTGCTTCAACTTCCTTCTGGCTGCCCATTCCTCCAAAAACTCTGTTTGATTTCCTCCGTGATGAAAACACAAGGGTCGAGGTACCTTTAATTTTATTAAGAGAAAATCATAACATATAAACTTCTCCCACTCCCAATATAATTTGATATTACAGGCAATTTATATAATCTTTGCTACAGTTTTTTCAAACATTTTAAATTTTTTATACATAAAGATCAGCCAATTATTTTTGAATATCTATAATTTTTTCAATAGTAACATCATTGAATGTTATAACAGTTGGATAATCTGTTCAATGGTGGTAAAATTCAAGAAGTTGCTCATATTCCATATGGCAGGAAAACAGGCAATTGTGTCTCCATATTGAGAGTCAATGTAAGCACATTTATTCTTTATTTTCACTTTTTTCCCCCATATTATAATCAGTATATGAATTCATATGCTATTAATTAGTGTGATTGAAGATGAAATGAACGCGAAATTTATTCATCATTGGTTCATGAAATACAGTGTCTAAATTCAGCTCAAAGCGACATGATGATAGTGCAGGACAGCAGCACTGATCCAACAGGGTCATTTGTTGTTTATGCGCCTATTGATATTCATGTAATAAACACAATGCTATGTGGTGGAGATCCGGAGTATATCCCATTATTACCTTCTGGATTTGCTATACTCCCTGGTCGGCCCTCAGGCAGTACTGGTGAAGGAGTTGTTGCCGGGCTCTCAGACAGTACTGGCGAAGGAGTTGTTGATTCTAGTGCATCTCTCCTCACTGTCGCATTTCAAATTTTGGTAGATAGCGTACCCACCGCAAATATTTCTCCTCAATCTATTGATGTCGTCAACAACCGCATGTCTTGCACCATCGACAAGATAAAGGCTGCTCTATTATCTGATATCCCATCGTTGATAGACCGTGCGTATATATTAAATTCTTTTATATAAATATTATCTAGTGTAACCTTATTTTGACTCTTTTTTCTGTTTGCTTTTTTTATCTTTGTTGGTTGTAGTTTTGTAGGGAAGGGAGCAGTAGAAAAGAAGTTGACAAAGGAATAAATGAAGTTACGAGCGCACATTATTCCTGTGACTATTTGTTGGTTAAAGCTTTAGCTAGCGACACATTTATCATAATTCTTGTTATGATATTATGAGGTTTGTGACTATGTAGAATTTATAGGTTTTGAAGAGAAAAACAAAAATAATTAGCTTATGAAGTTAAAGCATTTGTAGAATCTTTTGTCTGCTTATTTATTTCATTATCTATCAAAATGGTTGTTGGATTCGCTTTACCTAATATGCTCACATTGCTTATATAGTTTTCGTTAAATTTAGTTACTTATTAATTTTCTTAACTGTAGTATTTGAACTAGCTTGAGTCTAATTCCATGAAATATCTGCTACAAGATCTATCAAACAGATATCTAATAAATTTGTCCATCAAAACATGAACAGATGAAAAGAAATCATCAAATAGAGAAATTTCCATTAAATGTATTTGCAAGTTTATATACATCATCTATACCTGAAATTCAATTAACTAGTCACTAAAGTTGGGATATCATGAATGGGTAGAGGGAGTTACTCATTAAGATTTATGTATTTCATTAGTATTCCGTTGTTGTGATATGAAAGATACTATTTTATATTAGTTTGCTAATAAATAGAATAAGAAGTTGGTTCATCTAGAGGAATAGATGCTCACCAAGTGTAGATCAGGAGCTTCGAAGTTTGGGTCCATACCATGGGCGTCTCAACCGTATCGGGGGCTTAAGGCGAAACTCTAATGAGGAGCCTTATTGTCACGCCCCGAATTCCATTGGAACGTGATTGGAACCCATAGCCGATAAGGCCCGAGAGAACCAATCTTTACTCATACCCAAGCATATGCATGCTATAAGAAACACCACTATCACGTAAGGACATAAAAGACCAATACCGGAAAGCATGGAACATGATGACATATATAAATATATGTGTGAAACTTGGCCTTCAGGACCATTAAGTCAAACGGACATACAACTCCTTCCTTCACATTCATTTACATACCCACATACGTCTACAAAAGCCTCTAGCAGAAATACATACATGACCAACCTAAGTTCGGGACAAGCCCCGCTTTACATAACATATACAATACCAAAATCAATGTACACTTGGACACGGAAAGCCCCAAACCAAATGGAGCTCACCAAAGATCAGTATATGTCCTGCAGCTACTGGGGAGGTCTACTAGAACCTGTGCCTGCAGCAAGTAAGGTAAATTCCCCAAGAGGGGTCAGTACGAAGAATGTACTGAGTATGCAAGGCTGCATGAAACTGAATCTGTATAAAAGAACTTTGGTGTAAAATAATTACAAGAGACATGCCCAATATGGATAAGCCATCAAGCTATATATTTGGAACTGCAAGCATTACTTTTGATACTCTCTTCACTTTAGCGTTTTTGTATCTCTTCTTATTTACTCGTCCATCATTAGGTATTTACTACCCGGACCCAACTGATCAGTGGGAAAATTAATAATATCGTCATGCAGGTGTTCATTTCACCCCATGGATACACCCATAATGTTGGGATGGTCATCATGAAGGTGTGTTCTTTCACCCCATGGATATTGTCATGAAGGTGTTTATTACACCCTATGGATATACTCATTCCTGAAAGATTATTACATTGAGGATTATGACATTTTTGGAAGCACACATATATGCATTTCGTTAACCTTCACTTCATGAGATTGATACTTTTGATAATTGTAACATTATTGGAAGCTTTGGAACACAACATTATTGGAACTTGGAATCATGTCTATAAGTATGTTATACATGAATGACAATAGGTCAATAATAAGATATATATGATCAACACTAGATGATAACATGCAATGAGATGCCTTAGTGTAACACCCCGTACTTTCCCAACCCTACTTGACGACATTCAATAATGTTTACTTAGGTGTCGAGAGCTATACGCATGTATTTGGTAATGTTAATGATGAGAAAAATTGAAATTTGGCCCCGTATATGTGATTAAACCTTCGTAGGAAGTGTTTTGTGATTTTTGTGGAGCAGTTGTGGGGTTCAAAGTGAGGCTAAGAAGGCCTCTAAACAAAGGATATTAAGGTTAAGAAGTAAGTTAAAGAATAGGACTTGAAGTATCTAACCAAACCCGCGAAGAAAAGTCAAAAAATAAAATTTTCGAAAAATTTAAGGGTGGGGCGCGCCAGAGGGCATGCCACGCCGCTCTGGGAAAAAATTTTGTGCCCAGAGGCAGCAAGTTGGCGCGCCCAAGGGCGTGCCACGCTGGTTTTTCAACTTTTCGAAAGTTGGAAATTTTCTAAGTCCAAAGGGTACCCGGGGTCATACCGAGCCGATTTTTGCCACGTTTATTATACAACCATTAGTATATACATGAAATGAGTCAAGTATTATATTGGTATGATAAAATTACTCGAGAACGAATTTGGCGTCAAAATGACGATTTTACCCTTTTGGTCAAAATAGGCCATACGTGGCTAGAATCACTTGTTTTTGGCATTGAGTCTACGGATATAAATAGCGTGAGTGGGAATATTGTTGTAATGCATATGAAATGATTTAAACATGAGGAATTATTGGGTCGATTGAATTGGGCTCAACACAAGCCCAAAATGAGACAAAAGATATGGCCCAATTAGGCCAAAAATGACCCATTCTTCACCTTTGGCCATTTGTACATGGCATTTAATGCCAAGGAGACTTGAGGGAATATATATACATGGAAAAATCTGATTTTATTCAAAGGAACACCCAACATATCTCTAGAAATTTCCCAAAATTTCTCTCAACTCTCAAGAACCCTAAGCCAACTTCTTGGAGCAAAATCATCAATTTTCAAGCTTAGGTAAGTAATTATTCTTATGGAATAATATATTATATACATGGGAAAGCATGTAAATCATGTTGGTTATGCTTGGAAGTGTTGGATATGGCACTTTGTGTTTTTATAAAAGATGTGAAATCCATGAGATTTAAACTTGAAAAATAACTTGTTGTCTTGATGAAAGTTCATGGTATGGATGAAATAACAACATGTATGGTATGATTAAGGTCCTAAACTTGTTATTTTTCTATAAGTGTAGAATATGGGATTTTGGTCGATTTGTTGTTGTGAGGTGTATTGAAGTGATTTAATTGAATAATTGTGATGTTATGGTGATGAAGAGTGGAAAGTATGAACTTGGTATGACATGCTATGGGTTTGTGATATATTGGTCATTGTTGAGCACAGGGGGCAATCCAGAGGGGTGAACACCCTGGTCGGAACGAACCTGTTTTATTGGAATCGATGGCAATCAAAGGGGCATAAGTCTGGCTGGAACGATCCCAAAATTATGCTATGGTGGATCGCAATCTAAGGGGCATAAGCCTGGCTGGAACGATCCCAATAGTATGTTATTTTCCCACTGATCAGTCGGGGCCCGGGCATGATATGAATAGATGATCGTTAATGGATGTAAATGCAACCAACGCAATGAACGTATTGTACATATGTCTATATATACAAAATGATGACTTATCCACATTGGTTACTCACTTACAGTTGTTTCCATTGAAGTATCGGTGTAATGTACTATTTCTTATAGCCTTACGTACTCAGTACTTTATTCGTACTGACCCCTCTTGGGGAATTTACCTTACTTGCTGCAGGCACAGGTACTAGTAGACCTCCCTAGTAGGCTACAAGACTTCTGCTGATCTTTGGTGAGCTCCAGTTGGTTCGGGGCTCTCCGTGTCCGAGTTGTACATTGATTTTGGGTGTTGTACATGTTGTATAAAGCGGGCACTTTTCCCGACTTTCAGTTGGTTTTGGTAAATGTCTATGTTAGAGGCTTTTGTAGACGTTTGTGGGTGTATTGATTTAAGATGATACACGTCGTTTTGACTTGATGGCCTCAACGGCCAAGTTTCGCATATGAGTACGTATATATCTATATTTCCCATGTTCTATGTCTTCCGTATTTCTCCTTTCATGTTCTTACGTAATGGTGGTGTTGCTTATGACATGCATATGAATGAACAGAAGTAGAGCTTGGATCTCTCGGGCCATGTCGGCTACGGGTGCCAATCCGTCCCAATGGGATTTGGGGCGTGACAAAAGTGGTATCAGAGCAGGTCGTTCTAAGGGTGTCTACAAAGCCGTGTCTGAGTAGAGTCTTACTTATCGATGTGTTGTGCACCACATTTATAAGTAGGAGGCTACGGGACATTTAGGATGTTGTTTCATTTTTTCATTTCTAGATCGTGCAGTAGAGCCGAAGTTATAGGTGTACTTGATTCTGATTATAACCATTGTTGTTCTTGTATATTATAGAAAAATACCGATGACAAGAAGAGGTCGAGGTAAAAGTAAGAGAATAGACAGAATTGCTGGAGAGGGAAAAAGTAGACCACCACCTGAACAAGCTGATCAAGGTGGGGCTGAAACTGAGTTTGCAACGCGAGCTTCTTCTACTCCTTCAACTCCAGAAGAGCTGAGAAGAACAGAAGTACCTGTAGAACCACCAGTAAGCACTACTGACCAGGACTTAAAGAATACAGTACAGATGTTGACCAGAATAGTTGCTGCACAGGTTCAGGGACAAGGTGGTCCGATGACAGGTGACGATAGTGCATCGAGAGCAGCTAGCCGACAGACCCAGGATTTCTTAAAACTAGATCCTCCCATATTTACTGGATCAGATCTGAATGAAGATCCACAAGACTTTATAGATCAGATTCAAAGGGCCTTGGATGTTATGCATATAACTGGGGTAGAAACAGTTGAACTTGCTGCATATAGATTGAAGGGAGAGGCGATATTGTGGTATGAAGATTGGAAGACATCTCGTGGTGTCGGTGCAGATCCACCTAATTGGGAAGAATTTACAGCGACCTTTCTTGATCACTACCTTCCCTATGAGATTCGTGAAGCTCGGGCGGATCAATTCTTGAATCTGCGTCAAGAAAATTTAAGTGTCAGGGAATACAGTCTGCAATTTAATTCATTGGCCTGTTATGCTCCCAATGTTGTGGCTACGATGACAGATAGAGTCCATAGATATGTGGACAGGTTGGAGCCGTATTTGGTACGAGATTGTACTATCGCTGCCCTAAACAAAGACATGGATATAGCGAGAATTCAGGCCTTCGCCTAGAAAATAGAGGACTAAAGACAGAGAAGGAGGGCACATGAAGCTGAGCGAGGACAGTCTAAAAGAGTTAGACCTATGGGACAGTGTATGGTGTCCCAAGGAGAATCGAGACCTCAAATGTCTCCTAGGCCGCCAAGATCATCATTTTCTCATTCTGCGGCAGGCACTCAAGCTCAGTTTTGAGGATTTAGAGGAAGTAATATGGGGCAGAGTAGTGGCATTCGTGGATCACAGACAGCGGGATCTTCTCGTCAGCCATGTCAGCGTTGCGGGAAGTATCATTTAGGTGCATGCCGTATTGGGACGAATGTTTGCTTCTGGTGTGGTTTATCAGGGCACATAGTGAGAGACTGCCTACAAAGGGGCACAGCTGGTGTAGCATGACCTACGAGGTCAGCTGTTGCAGCATCACCATTGGTACCCTCTCTAGGCAGGGGTGTACAGCCCGCCGGTCGTGGTAGAGGTGCCAGAGGAGCAGCCAGTACTAGTGGGGTCCAGAATCGCACTTATGCTTTAGTAGACCGACAGAATTCGGAGGCTTCTCCAGATGTCGTCATTGGTACATTATCTATATTTTCACATAATGTCTATGCACTGATCAACCCAGGTTCTACATTTTCCTATGTTACTCCTTTGGTTGCTGCAAAATTTGTAAAGGCACCAGAATTATTAATTAAGTCAATTGAAGTGTCTACACCGGTTGGTGAATGTATTGTTGCAAAAAGAATATATCATCGTTGTGTGGTAACTGTGTGTGGTCATGATACACTGGCTGACCTCATGGTGGATTTTGATGTGATAATGGGGATGGATTGGTTAGCCTCTTGTTATGCCACGGTAGATTGCCGGGCTAAGAAGGTGCATTTTTATTTTCCGCAGGAAAATGCTCTTGAATGGCAGGGGAATGTGGGGGCACCAAGAGGAAGATTTATTTCCTATTTAAAAGCAAGAAAAATGATTGCCAAGGGGTACATATGTCATTTAGTATGAGTGAAAAATAATGATATGGAACCACGAACTCCGCAGTCGGTTCCAGTGGTCAATGAATTTTTAGATGTTTTTCCATAGGATCTCCCAGGCTTACCCCCAGAACAGAAAGTAGAATTTGGCATTGATGTATTCCAGGCACTCAGCCTATTTCTATTCCTCCGTATAGAATGGCTCCAGCAGAACTGCGTGAATTGAAGGAGCAGTTGAAAGATTTGCTGGACAAAGGCTTCATCAGGCCGAGTATGTCTCCGTGGGGTGCACCAATTTTATTTGTACGAAAGAAAGATGGCACATTGAGAATGTGCATCGACTATCGGCAACTGAATAAGGTAACGATCAAGAAAAAATATCCCCTCCCTCGAATTGATGATTTGTTTGATCAGTTACAGGGTGCCAAGTGTTTTTCAAAGATCGACTTGAGGTCGGGTTACCATCAAGTCAGAGTTAGAGAAGAAGATGTACCCAAGACAGCTTTCCGAACACGGTATGGCCATTACAAATTTTTAGTTATGTCATTTGGACTAACAAATGCACCAGCTATGTTCATGGATTTGATGAATAGGGTGTTTAAGACATTTCTGGACGTGTTCTTCACGGTGTTTATAGATGACATCCTAGTTTATTCAAGATCACCAGAGGACCATGCTAATCACTTACGGCAAGTGTTGTAAATTCTCCGTGAACGTCAATTTTATGCCAAGTTCTCCAAGTGTGAGTTTTGGTTAAAATCAGTTGCATTCTTGGGCCACATTGTGTCAGATGAAGGGATACAGGTTGATACACAAAAGATTGAAGCGGTGAAAAATTGGCCAAGACCTACGACACCTACAGAGATTCGTAGTTTTCTTGGATTGGCAGGTTATTACCGGAGATTTGTGGAAGGTTTTTCCTCTATTGCTGCACCGTTAACAAAGCTTACACATAAGGCAGTTAAAATTCAGTGGAATGATGCGTGTGAGAAAAGCTTTCAAAAGTTGAAAGATAAATTAACCTCCACACCAGTTTTAGTGCTTTCCAAAGGTACCGAAGGTTATGTAGTGTATTGTGATGCTTTCGGGGTTGGCCTCGGATGCGGATTGATGCAACAAGGTAATGTCATAGCATATGCCTCATGACAGTTGCGGCCACATGAGAAAAATTATCCCACACATGATCTTGAATTAGCAGCGGTAGTCTTTGCTTTAAGAATATGACGTCATTATTTGTATGGGGTTTATGTTGATATCTATACGGATCACAAAAGTTTGCAATATATCTTTAAGCAGAAGGAACTCAATTTGAGGCAACGGAGGTGGTTAGAGCTCTTAAAAGACTATGATATTGACATTATTTATCATCCAGGCAAAGCAAATGTGGTAGCTGATGCATTGAGCCGCAAGGCAGTAGAAATCACTAGTGGCCAGTTGATTGAAAAGCAAGAGATAATCAAAGATTTACATCAATTAGCCAGCTTGGGAGTTCGCCTTATTGAATCTTCAGAGGATGGAGTTATTGTGCAGAATGCAGCGGAATCCTCTTTAATAGATGAAGTAAAAGAGAAGCAGTTTGTCGATTCTATGTTATTGCAGCTGAAAGAGAATGTACAGCATGGTCTAACTACGACCTTCGATCTTACGCAAGCAGGGGTACTTCAATGCCAAGGTAGAGTATGTGTACCAGATGTAGATGAATTGAGGAAACGAATTATGACAGAGGCGCATCATTCACGCTATTCTATTCATCCGGGTGCTACAAAAATGTACTATGATTTAAAAGAAGTGTATTGGTGGGGAAATATGAAGAAGAACATTGCAGAATTTGTCGCTCAATGCCCAAATTGTCAACAAGTGAAAGTGGAGCATCAGAAACCAGGAGGTTATATGCAATGTATCAACCTTCCAGTTTGGAAATGGGATATGATTATTATGGACTTCATCACAGGTTTGCCTCGTACACTGCGAAAATTTGATTCAATATGGGTTATAGTGGACAGGCTTACTAAGTCCGCGCATTTTCTACCAGTCAAGACCACCTATACAGCTGAGGATTATGCAAGATTGTATATTAAGGAAATAGTACGGCTGTATGGTATTCCACTTTCTATTATATCAGATAGGGGAGCACAGTTTACAACGCACTTTTGGAAATCTTTTCAGCAGAGTTTGGGTACACAGGTGAATTTGAGTACGGCTTTCCATCCTCAAACTGATGGACAAGCAGAACGTACTGTTCAGACACTTGAAGATATGCTACGAGCATGCACATTAGATTTTCAAGACAGTTGGGATGACCATTTGCCTCTTATTGAATTTGCTTACAACAATAGCTATCATTCAAGTGTTAAAATGGCACCTTATGAATCTTTGTACGGAAGGAAATGTAGATCACCAATTGGGTGGTTTGAAGCAGGTGAAACTGCTTTACTTGGGCTGGATATTGTTCTTTAGGCTATGGAGAAAGTTAAAGTGATTCAACAACGATTACAGACGGCCCAAAGTCGCCACAAGTCATATGCTGATGTCAGAAGAAGAGGACTTGAATTCGCCATAGGTGATTGGGTATTTTTAAAGGTGTCACTGATGAAAAGGGTAATGCGGTTCGGAAAGAAAGGAAAATTGAGTCCACGTTACATAGGCCCATATGAAATTATTAGAAGATTTGGGCAAGTTGCGTATGAATTAGCACTACCTCAAGAACTTTCCTCAGTCCATCCGGTATTTTATGTTTCGATGCTTCAAAAATGTATAGGAGATCCATCTCGTATTATTCCCATTGAAGATGTTCAAGTTACAGAGGATCTTACTTATGAAGAGGTACCCGTTTCTAGTCTAGATCGACAAGTAAAAAGATTGAGAAATAAAGACATAGCTTCCGTGAAAGTCCTTTGTCGAAATCAACGAGTAGAGGAGATCACATGGGAAGCGGAAGAGATAATGAAATCCAAGTATCCCCATCTATTTCAAATGGACCAAGAAGTTCAAGGTGCGGAGGTGGAGCAATAACAAGTAAGTCTCCATGAGCCTTAAGTGTTTATGTATAAGTATGCCAATGTAGAGATACATTTGTAGCAATTGAAACGATATTATTCACATTCGAGGACGAATGTTCCTAAGGGGAAAAGAATGTAACACCCCGTACTTTCCCAACCCTACTTGATGACATTCAATAATGTTTACTTAGGTGTCGAGAGCTATACACATGTATTTGGTAATGTTAATGATGAGAAAAATTGAAATTTGGCCCCGTATATGTGATTAAACCTTCGTAGGAAGTGTTTTGTAATTTTTGTGGAGCAGTTGTGGGGTTCAAAACGAGGCTAAGAAGGCCTCTAAACAAAGGATATTAAGGTTAAGAAGTAAGTTAAAGAATAGGACTTGAAGTATCTAACCAAACCCGCGAAGAAAAGTCGAAAATAAATTTTTTGAAAAATTTAAGGGAAGGGCGCGCCAGAGGGAATGCCACGCCACTCTGGGCAAAAATTTTGTGCCCAGAGGCATCAAGTTGGCGAGCCCAAGGGCATGCCACGCTGGTTTTTCCACTTTTCGAAAGTTGGAAATTTTCTAAGTCCAAAGGGTATCCGGGGTCGTACCGAGCTAATTTTTTCCACGTTTATTCTACAACCATTAGTATAGACATGAAATGAGTCAAGTATTATATTGGTATGATAAAATTACTCGAGAACGAATTTGGCGTCAAAATGACGATTTTACCCTTTTGGTCAAAATAGGCCATACGTGGCTAGAATCACTTGTTTTTGGCGTTGAGGCTACGGATATGAATAGAGTGAGTGGGAATATTGTTGTAACGCGTATGAAATGATTTAAACATGAGGAATTATTGGGTCGATTGAATTGGGCTCAACACAAGCCCAAAATGAGACAAAAGATATGGCCCAATTAGGCCAAAAATGACCCATTCTTCACCTTTGACCATTTGTACATGGAATTTAATGACAAGGAGACTTGAGGGACTATATATACATGGAAAAATCTGATTTTATTCAAAGGAACACCCAACATATCTCTAGAAATTTCCCAAAATTTCTCTCAACTCTCAAGAACCCTAAGCCAACTTCTTGGAGCAAAATCATCAATTTTCAAGCTTAGGTAAGTAATTATTCTTATGGAATAATATATTATATGCATTGGAAAGCATGTAACTCATGTTGGTTATGCTTGGAAGTGTTGGATATGGCACTTTGTGTTTTTATAAAAGATGTGAAATCCATGAGATTTAAACTTGAAAAATAAATTGTTGTCTTGATTAAAGTTCATGGTATGGATGAAATAACAACATGTATGGTATGATTAAGGTCCTAAACTTGTTATTTTTCTATAAGTGTAGAATATGGGATTTTGGTCGATTTGTTGTTGTGAGGTGTATTGAAGTGATTTAATTGAATAATTGTGATGTTATGGTGATGAAGAGTGGAAAGTATGAACTTGGTGTGACATGCTATGGGTTTGTGATATATTGGTCATTGTTGAGAACAGGGGGCAATCCAGAGGGGTGAACACCCTGGTCGGAACGAACCTGTTTTATTGGAATCGATGGCAATCAAAGGGGCATAAGTCTGGCTGGAACGATCCCAAAATTATGCTATGGTGGATCGCAATCTAAGGGGCATAAGCCTGGCTGGAACGATCCCAATAGTATGTTATTTTCCCACTGATCAGTCGGGGCCCGGGCATGATATGAATAGATGATCGTTAATGGATGTAAATGCAACCAACGCAATGAACGTATTGTACATATGTCTATATATACAAAATGATGACTTATCCACATTGGTTACTCACTTACAGTTGTTTCCATTGAAGTATCGGTGTAATGTACTGTTTCTTATAGCCTTACGTACTCAGTACTTTATTCGTACTGACCCCTCTTGGGGAATTTACCTTACTTGCTGCAGGCACAGGTACTAGTAGACCTCCCTAGTAGGCTACAAGACTTCTGCTGATCTTTGGTGAGCTCCAGTTGGTTCGGGGCTCTCCGTGTCCGAGTTGTACATTGATTTTGGGTGTTGTACATGTTTTATAAAGCGGGGACTTGTCCCGACTTTCAGTTGGTTTTGGTAAATGTCTATGTTAGAGGCTTTTGTAGACGTTTGTGGGTGTATGGATGTAAGATGATACACGTCATTTTAACTTGATGGCCTCAACGGCCAAGTTTCGCATATGAGTACGTATATATCTATATGTCCCATGTTCTATGTCTTCCGTATTTTGCCTTTCATGTTCTTACGTAATGGTGGTGTTGCTTATGACATGCATATGAATGAACAAAAGTAGAGCTTGGTTCTCTCGGGCCATGTCGGCTACGGGTGCCAATCCGTCCCAATAGGATTTGGGGAGTGAAACTTAGGACACTTCGGGAATGAGTAAGTACCACAACAAGGTGTACACTATATGCTGCAGAAGGATACGGAAAGAGGAACCTTACATACTTTCACTTCCAAGTATGGATACGCAAGCTTATATATGAACACAATAGTCCAGCTTCTTCCTTATGTCTTACTCTATAATACAAGTACATATCGGAACTTATATTAGCAACTAGTCACTATACAGGCGAACAAGGCGACAGTGAACTATATGACTGCCGTATAACGTCATGTCACCCTTTACAATACAATCCAAAGCCTTATCATATCAACAACACCACAACAAAGCCATGAATGGTCCATGATCATAACCAAACTTATTTTGACATATTTTTGATCATCTTAAACACCAACATTCAGCCATGGTCTCACAACACACATAACAACACCCAAAACTACATTTCACGGCCAATACGGCTCCAAAACCATAACCGATTTCACAATAACAATTCCAAACGTTATACACAAGGATTAAACAAAGTAAGACTATAATAACATCTCACATGTCAATATTTACTCCACCAAGTTCATTTCCTTCAAGACCACAAGTGCATATTCAAGTTTACAAGACAAAACCATCCTCCGATTTAGCAAACATGTAACATTTCACACCTTGTGAACTTCTCAATACTCCACCAACATAACCAACATAATTTAAACCATCTATCATGCATAAAATATATTAAAACATCATATGAAACACTTACCAAGTCTTACAAGTTGATGATCTTGGCCACAAAGAGATGAGAGCTTAGGGTTTGTTTATTTGAGAGAAAAATGTGGAAAAGTTAGAAAAGGGCATGAGAGTTCAATGGTAATAAAAATCTGATTTTTCTCTCTTTATATAGTCCCTCAAGTCTCTCTTATCTTTTCCTTAGAATTAAATGCAAGGGTTGATTGGTCAAATGGAGAAATATTGGAAGAATGGGTCAAATTCCCATATTGGGCCATGTCTTCCTTATCATTTTGGGCTTCATTTAGGCCCAATGGTGTAAGACTTAATAATGTCCACAATATTAATGTGTAATTCACCAAATCTCTCATGTTTCCATTTTTCCATAATTGTTACGCTAGTCAACTAGACTCAAAAATGTACGGGGTGTTACATTCTTCCCCCCTTAGAAACATTCGTCCTCAAATGTTAGTGTTATCATTTCAAAGTCTACCAATTACAAGTTTAGGAGCATTCTTCATGTCATCATATAGATATATGTTCAAATCTTATAAATACTTACTTGTCATTTTTTCTTTTAGAACAAATGAGGGTACTTGGATTTCATCCTTTCTTCAGCTTCCCACGTGACCTCTTCTATTTGCTGATTCCTCCAAAGTACCTTTATGGATGCTATGTCTTTGTTTCTTAACCTCTTCACTTGTCTATCCAGAATGGCAATAGGTATCTCTTCATAGGTAAGATCCTCTATAACCTGTACATCATCAATATGAACAATACGAGATGGATCTCCTATGCATTTTTGAAGCATCGAAACATGAAATACTGGATGAACTGTGGAGAGTTCCTGGGGTAATTTCAATTCATACGCAACTTGCCCAAATCTTCTGATAATTTCGTATGGGCCTATATATCGTGGACTCAATTTCCCTTTCTTTCCAAACTGCATTACCCCTTTCATCGGTGACATCTTTAAAAATACCCAATCACTTATGGAGAATTCAAGCCCTCTTCTTCTAACATCGGCGTAGGACTTGTGTCGACTCTGGGCCGTTTGTAATCACTGTTGTATCACTTTAACTTTCCCCATGGCCTGATGAACAATATCTGGCCCAAGTAAAGCAGTTTCACCTGCTTCAAACCATCCGATTGGTGATCTACATTTTCTTCCATATAAAGCTTCATAAGGTGCCATTTTAATACTTGAATGATAGCTATTGTTGTAAGCAAATTCAATATGAGGCAAATGGTCATCCCAACTGCCTTGAAAATCTAACGTACAAGCTCGTAGCATATCTTCAAGTATTTGAATAGTACGTTCTGCTTGTCCATCAGTCTGAGGATGGAAAGTCGTACTCAAATTCACCTGTGTACCCAAACTCTGCTGAAAAGATCTCCAAAAGTGCGCTGTGAACTGTGCTCCTCTGTCTGATATAATGGAAAGTGGAATACCATGCAATCGTACTATCTCTTTCACATACAACTTCGCATAATCCTCAGCTGTATAGGTGGTCTTGACTGGTAGAAAATGTGCTGATTTGGTAAGCCTGTCCACTATGACCCATATAGAATCAACTTTCCACAATGTACGAGGCAAACCTGTGATGAAATCCATATTAATCCTCTCCCATTTCCAGACTGGAAGATTGATAAATTCTATGTAACCTCCTGGTTTCTGATGTTCTACTCTCACTTGTTGACAATTCGAGCATTGAGCGACAAATTCTGTAATGTTTTTTTTCATATTTCCCCACCAATACACTTCTTTTAAATCATGGTACATTTTAGTAGCACCCGGATGAATAGAATAGCGCGAGTGATGCGCCTCTGTCATAATTCGTTGCCTGAGCTCATCTACATCCGGTACACATAATCTACCTTGGCATTGGAGCACCCCTTCTTGTGTAAGATCAAATGCCTTTGTTAAATTCTGTTGTACATTTTCCTTTAGTTGAAATAACATAGAATCCTCAAACTGCTTCCCTTTCACTTAAGCTATTAAGGAAGATTCCGCTGCATGTTGCACAATAACTCCATCATCTGAGGATTCAATAAGGCAAACTCCCAAGCTGGCTAGTTGATACAAATCTTTGATTATCTCTTGCTTTTCAGTCAACTGACCACTAGTGCTTTCTAGTGCCTTGCGGCTCAATGCATCAGCTACTACATTTGCTTTGCCTGGGTTATAAAGAATATCAATATCATAGTCTTTTAAAAGCTCTAACCACCTTCGTTGCCTCAAATTGAGTTCCTTCTGCTTAAAAAGATATTGCAAACTTTTGTGATCCGTATAGATATCAACATGAACTCCATACAAATAATGATGCCATATCTTTAAAGCAAAGACCACCGCTGCTAATTCAAGATCATGTGTGGGATAATTTTTCTCATGTGGTCGTAACTGTCATGAGGTATATGCTATGACATTATGGTGTTGTATCAATACACATCCGAGGCCAACCCCGGAAGCATCACAATGCACTGCATAACCTTCGGTACCTTCGGGAAGCACTAGAACTGGAGTGGAGGTTAATTTATCTTTCAACTTTTGGAAACTTGTCACGCACGCATCATTCCACTGAATTTTACTGCCTTATGTGTAAGATTTGTCAACGGTGCAATAATAGAGGAAAAACCTTCCACAAATCTTCGGTAATAACCTGCCAGCCCAAGAAAACTACGAATTTCTGTGGGTGTCGTAGGTCTTGGCCAATTTTTCACCGCTTCAATATTTTGTGTATCCACCTGTATCCCTTCATCTGACACAATGTGACCCAAAAATGCAACTGATTTTAACCAAAATTCAAACTTAGAGAACTTGGCAGACAACTTACGCTCACGGAGAATCTGCAATACTTGCCGTAAGTGATCAGCATGGTCCTCTGGTGATCTTGAATAAACTAGGATGTCATCTATAAATACCGTGATGAACACGTCTAGAAATGGCTTAAACACCCTATTCATCAAATCCATGAACACAGCTGATGCATTTGTTAGTCCAAATGACATAACTAAAACTTCATAATGGTCATACCGTGTTCGAAAAGCTGTCTTGGGTATCCTCTTCTTTAACTTTGACTTGATGGTAACCCGACCTCAAGTCGATCTTTGAAAAACATTTGGCACCCTGTAACTGATCAAAAAAATCATCAATTCGAGGGAGGGGATATTTGTTCTTGATCGATACCTTATTCAGTTGCCGATATTCGATGTACATTCTCAACGTGCCGTCTTTCTTTCGTACAAATAAGACCGGTGCACCCCTCGGAGACATACTTAGCCTAATAAAGTCTTTGTCCAGCAAATCTTTCAACTGCTCCTTCAATTCACCCAGTTTTGCTGGAGCCATTCTATACAGAGGAATAGAAATAGTCTGTGTGCCTGGAATTACATCGATGCCAAATTCTACTTCCCGTTCTGGGGGTAACCCGAGAAGATCTTCTGGAAATACATCCAGAAATTCATTGACCACTGGAACCGACTGCGGAGTTAGTGGTTCCACTTCAGTATCTTCCACCCATACTAAATTACATATACAACCCTTGGCAATCATTTTTCTGTCTTTCAAATAGGAAATAAATCTTCCTCGTGGTGCCCCTACATTACCCTGCCATTCAAGAACATTTTCTTGCGGAAAGCAAAATTGCACCTTCTTGGCCCGGCAATCTACCGTGGCATAACAAGAGGCCAACCAATCCATTCCCATGATCACATCAAAATCCACCATGTCTAATTCAATGAGATCGTCAAATGTATCATGACCATACACAGTTACGATATACTCTTTTTGTAATAATATATTCACCAACCGGTGTAGACACTTCAATTGACTTAATTAATGATTCTGGTGCCTTTGCAAATTTCACAGCAACCAATGGAGTAACATAGGAAAATGTAGAACCGGGGTCAATCAATGAATATACATTATATGAGAATATGGATAATGTGCCTAGGACGACATCAGGAGAAGCCTCTGAATTCTGTCAATCCACTAAAGTGTAAGTACGATTCTGGACCCCTCTAGTACTGGCTGCTTCTCTGGAACCCCTACCACGGCCAACAGGCTGCACACCTCATCCTACAGAAGGAACCGATGATGATGACGCAACAGTCGATCCCGCAGGTCACGCCACACTACCCAAGCCTCTTCGTGGGCAATTTTTTATCATGTGCCCCGCCATACCACACCAATAACATACATTCATCCCCCGCCGGCATTCATCTGAATGAAACCGTCTACAATACTGACATAACGAGTGCAAAGATCTCGCTGTCCGTGAACCACGACTTCCATTGCTTGGCCTGACTTGATTAAAACCTCGGGACCCTCGAAAGTGAGAGAAAGTATCTGCCATGGAATGAGAAAATGAAGGCCTAGGTGGTCTGTTAAAACTCCGAGGCCTGAAGTCTGCTTGGGACGCCATGGACTGTCCGGTAGATCTAGCTCTCTTAGACGACCCTTCTTCAAACCCTTGTGTTCTTCTCCATTGCCTCTGATCTTCTATTTTCTGCGCAAAGGCCTGTATTCTAGCTATGTCCATATCCCGATTTAGAGCAGCAATAGTGCAATCTCGTACCAAATATGGCTCCAATCTGTCCACATATCTATGGACTCTATCTATCATCGTAGCCACAACATTGGGAGCATATCGGTCCAAGGAATTAAATTGTAGATTGTATTCCCTGACACTCAGATTCCCCTGACGGAGATTTAAGAATTGATCCGCACGTGTCTCACGAATATCATAGGGGAGATAGTGATCCAGGAATGCTGCTTTAAATTTTTCCCATGTAGGGGGGTTCGTACTAATCTCACGAGCTTTCTTCCAATCTTCATACCACAATATGGCCTCACCCTTCAATCTATAGGCCGCAGCTCAATCGTTTCCACACCGGACACATGCATAACCTCCAAAGCTCTTTGGATTTGATCTATAAAATCTTGGGGATCTTCATTCGGGTCCGATCCATTGAATGTGGGAGGATCTAATTTCAAGAAGTTCTGTGTTCTGCGACTAGCTGCTCTCGATGCACTATCATCACCCGTCATTGGACCACTTTGTCCCTGAACCTGTGCAGCAACTATTCGAGTCAACATTTGGACTGCATCCTTTAAGTCCTGATCAGTGGTAGTATTTACTGGTGGATCTACAGGTGCTCCTCTCCTACTCGACTCTTCTGGAACAGAGGGAGCGGAGGAAGCTCATGACACAAATTCATTCTCAGTATCGCCTTGATTAATCTTATCAGGTGGTGGTATACTGGTTCCTTCTCCAGCAATTCTATCTATCCTCTTGCTTTGACCTCGACCTCTTCTTGTCATCGGCATTTTTCTATAATATACAAGAACAACAATACTTGTGGTCAGAAACAATCCCACCTATAACTTTGGCTCTAATGCATGATCTAGAAATGAAGAAAAGAAACAACATCCTAAATGTCCCGTAGCCTCCTACTTATAAATGTGGTGCACAACACATCGATAAGTAAGACTCTACATAGACACGACTTTGTAGACACCCTTAGACCGACCTGCTCTGATACCACTTTTGTCACGCCCCGAATTTCATCGAAACGTGATTGGCACCCATAGACGATAAGGCCCGAGAGAACCAATCTTTACTCATACCCAAGCATATGCATGCTATAAGAAACACCACTATCACGTAAGGACATAAAAGACCAATATCGGAAAGCATGGAACGTGATGACATATATATATATATATATATATGTGAAACTTGGCCTTCAGGACCATTAAGTCAAACGGACATACAACTCCTTCCTTCACATTCATTTACATACCCACATACGTCTACAAAAGCCTCTAGCAGAAATACATACATGACCAACCTAAGTTCGGGACAAGCCCCGCTTTACATAACATATACAATACCAAAATCAATGTACACTTGGACACAGAAATCCCCGAACCAACTGGAGCTCACCAAAGATCAGTATATGTCCTGCAGCTACTGGGGAGGTCTACTAGAACCTGTGCCTGCAGCAAGTAAGGTAAATTCCCCAAGAGGGGTCAGTACGAAGAATGTACTAAGTATGCAAGGCTGCATGAAACTGAATCGGTATAAAAGAACTTTCGTGGAAAATAATTACAAGAGACATGCCCAATATGGATAAGCCATCAAGCTATATATTTGGAACTACAAGCATTACTTTTGATACTCTCTTCACTTTAGCATTTTTGTATCTCTTCTTATTTACTCGTCTGTTATTAGGTATTTACTACCCGGACCCAACTGATCAGTGGGAAAATTAATAATATCGTCATGCAGGTGTTCATTTCACCCCATGGATACACCCATAATGTTGGGATGGTCATCATGAAGGTGTGTTCTTTCACCCCATGGATATCGTCATGAAGGTGTTTATTACACCCCATGGATACACTCATAATATTAGGATCGTCATCATGAAGTTGTTTATTTCACCCCATGGATACACTCATTCCTGAAAGATTATTACATTGAGGATTATGACATTTTTGGAAGCACACATATATGCATTTCGTTATCCTTCACTTCATGAGATTGATACTTTTGATAATTGTAACATTATTGGAAGCTTTGGAACACAAAATTATTGGAACTTGGAATCATGTCTATAAGTATGTTATACATGAATGACAATAGGTCAATAATAAGATATATATGATCAACACTAGATGATAACATGAAATGAGATGCCTTAGTGTAACACCCCGTGAATGAGTAAGTACCATAACAAGGTGTACACTATATGCTGCAGAAGGATACAGAAAGAGGAACCTTACATACCTTCACTTCCAAGTATGGATACGCAAGCTTATATATGAACACAATAGTCCAGCTTCTTCCTTACGTCTTACTCTACAATACAATTACATATCGGAACTTACATTAGCAACTAGTCACTATACAGGCGTACAAGGCGACAGTAAACTATATGATTGTCGTATAACGTCATGTCACCCCTTACAATACATCCAAAGCCTTATCATATCAACAACACCACAACACTACGCACATTGACCAAGAGATCATACATCGATAGCATTGCACACCACACTTACCATTTATGCTTTTCTCTCTACCATTCTGTCACAATTACTCCTTTATAACAACATATGAACAACCATCCATACTTAATACAGTACAAAACACCTCCATACGATACTTTAAAGTCATTAAAATGACATCAGAAGTTGATAATAACATCCAAAAAATGTATAAGGGCTTTCGGGGACAAAGACGATACGTAAACATTCAAAACCAAGAACTGGGCTGACCTGCGCTGCCACCTGCACCCGCAGGTGGCTGAGATGTGCGCGCAGATGGCCTATGGAAAATTCCATGGGCATCTGTGTTGGCATCTGAATGGCCTCTGGAAAATTCCATGGGCATCTGTGTTGGCATCTGCGCCCTCAGATGTCCTCGTCTGCGGGGAGGATGCCCGTTTTGGTCCGAAATGGCCTCTTTTGGGTCTTTTAATGCCATGAATGGTCCATGATCATAACCAAACTTATTTTGACATATTTTTTATCATCTTAAATACCAACATTCAGCCATGGTCTCACAACACACATAACAACACCCAAAACTACATTTCACGGCCAATACGACTCCAAAACCATAACCGATTTCACAATAACGATTCCAAACGTTATACACAAGGATTAAGCAAAGTAAGACTATAATAACATCTCACATGTCAATATTTACTCCACCAATTTCATTTCCTTCAAGACCACAAGTGAATATTCAAGTTTACAAGACAAAACCATCCTCCGATTTAGCAAACATGTAACATTTCACACCTTGTGAACTTCTCAATACTCCACCAACATAACCAACATAATATAAACCATATCTCATGCATAAAATATATTAAACCATCATAATAAACACTTACCAAGTCTTACAAGTTGATGATCTTGGCCACAAAGAGATGAGAACTTAGGGTTTGTTTATTTGAGAGAAAAATGTGGAAAAGTTAGAAAAGGGCATGAGAGTTCAATGGTAATAAAAATCTAATTTTTATCTCTTTATATAGTCCCTCAAGTCTCTCTTATCTCTTCCTTAGCATTAAATGCAAGGGTTGATTGGTCAAATGGAGAAATATTGGAAGAATGGGTCAAATTCCCATATTGGGCCATGTCTTCCTTATCATTTTGGGCTTCATTTAGGCCCAATGGTGTAAGACTTAATAATGTCCACAATATTAATGTGTAATTCACCAAATCTCTCATGTTTCCATTTTTCCATAATTGTTACGCTAGTCAACTAGACTCAAAAACGTACGGGGTGTTAAACTTATTTATTTATTTAAATTTATTTTCTAGCTTTTTGTGATGCAAAATTACTAATTATTTTTTTATAGTCAATACTTTATGATAATTCTTTTTCAATTGACAAAATAGCTAATACATTCAATTTTTTTTGAGACAATGTTGATCTTAGGTAACATTTTATCAATTTTAATTTTGAAAAACTTCTTTCAGCTGAGACAACCGTAATAGGAACTCTCAACATTATTCTATAAGCAATATAGACATTAATTAGTAATAGAATCAAGTCGTTTTATCTGACTGAATATATCAATCACATTATTATCTTCTACTTTTACTATTTCTCTTACACTTTCAATTCAGAAAATAAAACTCTATTTACATTTTCTTTCTTTCTTTTTTTTTGAAAAATAAGAGTTATTTTACGTTTTTGTCACGACCCAAAATAGGATCATGACCGGCGCTAATGATGTTAGAACTCCAAAGCAAGCTTCGTCAGAATTCCACAGAAAATCGAACAGAGTTTCCCCTATTTTGGGGCCTATCCAAAATTTTCTGTCTCACAATTCAACAACATATCCAACAAACGAACACTAAATAATTCACCAATATCATCAACAACCCATTCACAACAACTAACCATACAAAGTCCATCTCCCAGATACGAGAGAAGTCAAAATACTTCATAAGCCAAAACTAATCTATCACCAAACACAAAGGAAAGTTCAACACTAGTCATAAGTCCATAAAAACGAGAGAATACTCAAACTCAAATGAAATGACTATGGAGCGACTCTAAGAGTTTCAAAGAAAGACCATAACAAATAAATAAACTTGCTGCCCTCGCAAACAAGTGCGGGGCTCACCAGGAATACGCCAACTCAAATGCTCTAGCTAACGAAATCCTCACCATCACCTGCGTTCTCTGAAAAATATAGCAAGGAGTGAGACGCCAGCTCAGTGATTAATAACACTTAACTACAACCATTTTAATGGGGACAAGTCATAAAACATGCTAGTATGCTAATCAGAAAATATCATGAAATGATTCTTTTCCAGAAAATGATAACCATCATATAAGAAATCAATTTAGCAATTTAGTAATAACCAAGAAATACTATCATATCAAGTTTTATCTTTTGGGAGGTTTCCAAGAATGAATCATGTAATCAGTGTGGCATTCTACTTCAAGAATTAGCCAATAACAGTGAACCCCTCGTAAAGGAGTCAAATATCTTATCAGTAGGTCCCTACTCGAGGAAAATCAGTAACAGTATGCTAGTTCTACCTTCCCACTAGTGGGAGCTATAATAGTAATCTGTAAATACAAGGTGCACCAGGTCTAACGAACCCGTCGTTAGCTACGGAATCCAAATCAAGGTCTACTCCCATTTAAAGTTTCTTTGTAAATAGTAGGTACTCATATGAAAGCATTTTCAAAATAGTTTGGGACATTTAAGTTCATATCAAATCATATTACATATATGCTTTGAACAAAACACATGTCAAGATACCTATTTCTCAAGTAGATGAAGAACCTTCACAATAATAATATCATATCTCAAATAACCATTTCAATATTATATCAAGTAAAAGACTTGTCCCACGTACAATTTCAAAACATTCAGTAATATCGTTCTTAAAAATCATGTATAAACTATGCAAGTTATGAAAATACAAATCATGGTAAGATTAGTACTCACAGTACACTTGTCGGAATATCAAACTTGTCACCTCGTACAATTTATATGACTTCCTTCGATCGAATCTATAATCACACCATATCAATCTTGTGTTAATTTCTTCATTTAGGCTAAAACGTAACTACTTTAGACTACCCAACTCTAGAAATATCATTATTGGCTCTCAATTTACCAACTTATACTAAATTTGTGCTTCTGTCCATGAAAACAGCCTTATAATTGATTTTCTCATGATCATAAACCAAAATAACCTTTCTTTCCATATACTATTCTTTGGCTAAGTCAAAAGTACAAAAGTTACAATCCAATTGTCTAATGTACCCTCTCAGTTCATGAGAATTAACAGATTTCCTACGCCTCTTTAACCTTTTGATTCTTAAACTCTCAATCCCAAATCTATAATTATGAAATACAAATTAAATCTATAATCCAAGTTAAGAAATTTACCTTCTTCTTCTACTTCTCTTTAATTTTCTTTTCACTGGTTGAGTCCCTTTTCGTCTCTTCCCGAAGAACATAAAATCCCGAATCCTTACTGCTTTCTTTGTTTGTTTTTTCTATGGCTGCTGCACGTTGAAAATCCCCAAATCTACCCCTAATCCCCTTTTCTTTGGCTTAATACATGCACATGGGCTAAAGCCCACTTCATCTAATCCCTTTTTTTTTTCTTTAATGCTTTGCTGCCAAACTTTTCCTTTGGGCTAGGCCCATTCATCTCCCCCCCCCTTTTTTATTTAGAAAAAATTTAACTCTTTAGGGTTATTTATTTTGGTCAATTACTTATATGCCCTCTTAATGTAAGGTATTACATTCTCCCCACCTTAAGAAATTCGATCCCCGAATTTAAAATAAGTATGTACCTGAAGACTGAAACAAGTGAGGATACTTGATTCACATGTCATTTTCCGTCTCCCAAGTAGCTTCTTCTTTGGTATGATTTCTCCATAAGACTTTCACGGATGCAATCTCCTTTGACCGTAACCTTCTTACTTTCCTGTCAATAATAGATACTGGTTCCTCTTCATATGTTAAGTTCTCATCTAGATGCAGAGTTGGTGCCTCGAGCACACAAGAGGAGTCTGACATACATTTTCTTAGCATAGAGACATGGAACACTGGATGGATGAATGACATCTCGGGAGGAAGTGCCAATCGATATGCCACACCTCCTACTCGATCAAGTTTCTCATATGGTCCTATATATCTCGGGCTCAATTTACCTCTTTTCCCGAAGCGCATCACACCTTTCATAGGGGAGACTCATAGAAAAACCTTATCCCCAACTGTGAATACTAAATTTCTTCTCCTCTTATCTGCATAAGACTTATGTATGCTTTGAGCTGTGAGCAACCTCTGTCTAATCAATTGGACCTTGTCCGTAGCTTCATGTACCAAGTCTGTTCCTAAAACCTTAACTTCTCCAGCTTCAAACCAACCGATAGGAGAACGACATCGCCTACCATACAAGGATTCATATAGAGATATCTGAATTCTTGACTGAAAGCTATTATTGTAGGAAAATTCAGCTAAAGGTAAGTAAGCATCCCAACTACCTCCAAAATCAAGAATGCAAGCTCTCAACATATCCTCCAAAATTTGTATAGTATGCTCAGACTGTCCATCCGTCTGTGGATAAAATACAGTACTAAGATCTACTGTTGTACCTAATGCTTCTTGGAAAGATCTCCAAAAACATGAAGTGAATTGTGATCCTCTATCAGAAATGATGGACAATGGAACTCCATGAAGTCGGACAATTTCCATAAATAACTGAGCATATTTCACTCCACTATAAGTAGTCTTTACTGGCAAGAAGTGTGCGGATTTATTAAGTCGGTCAATAATTACCCATACAGAGTCATAACCTCTAACAGTTCGTGGTATCCCGACCACAAAATCCATAGTAACTTTTTCCCATTTCCAATCTGGAATCCTGATCTCTTGCAGTAATCCTGCAGGTCGCTGATGCTCCGATTTAACCTGCTGACAATTCAAACAACTAGAAACAAAGTTAGCAATATCTTTCTTCATACCTTCCCACCAATACAATTGCTTCAGGTCATGATACATCTTAGTGGATCCAGGGTGAATCGTATATTTGGAGTTGTGAGCTTCTTCAAGAATGGCTTGTCTCAACCCCTCTGCATCTGGTACACATAAGCAGTTGCCTAGTAGAAGAATACCATCACATTTAACACTCATCATCTTACTCTGACCACCTAGGACCTCATCTCGATATTTACACAACCGCACATCCTCATATTGAGTGGCCTTGATGCGCTCTACCAAAGAAGATTTGGCTTGCACACAAGCCAACAATGCCTCTAAATTTCCCACACAAAATTTGATGCCTGAGCCTTCAAGTTTTTGCATATCCATTGCCAAGTGTCTCTTTCCAAGAGCTATTTGTGCCAAGCTGTCCATAGATTTTCTGCTCAATGCATCAGCCACCATATTGGTTTTTCTGGGGTAATACAAAATAGCACAATTATAATCTTTGAGTAGTTCCATCCACCGACGTTGTCGAAGATTTATATCTCTCTGCTGGAAAATGTACTTCAAACTCTTATGATCGATATAAATCTATCAAGTTTCGCCATATAAGTAATGCCTTTAAATTTTAAGAGCAAAAACCACTACGGCCATCTTCAAATCATGCGTAGGATAGTTATGCTCATGCTTCTTCAACTGTCTTGAAGCATAGGCTATAACATGATCATTTTTCATGAGAAAACATCCTAATCCCACCCTCGAAGCATCCCAAAATACCTTGAATCCTCCAGAACTTGATGGTAAGGCTAATACTGGTGCGGTGGTCAAACATGTTTTGAGTTTCTGAAAGCTCTTCTCACAATATTTCGTCCACTAGAACTTCACATTTTTCTGTGTCAACTTGGTCAATGGAGCTGCTATTTTAGAGAAATCCTGCACAAAACACCTGTAGTAATTAGCCAAACCCACAAAGCTACAGATCTTTATAGGCGAAGTAGGTCTAGGACATTTCTGCACCGCTTTTGTTTTCGTAGAATCTACCATAATTCCATCTTTGGAAACAACATGCCCCAGAAATGTTACTGAGTCTAGCCAAAATTCGCATTTTGAGAACTTAGCATAAAGCTTATTTTCTCGCAACGTCTGTAACACAGTCATCAGATGATTCTCATGTTCTTCCTGGCTACGACCCTATTCATCAAGTCCATGAATGCAACTGGAGCATTAGTTAACCCGAAAGGCATCACAAGGAACTCATAATGCCCGTATCAAGTTCTGAATGCTGTCTTGGAAAATCTTCCTCCCTGATTCTAAGCTGATGATAACTAGACCGAAGATCAATCTTAGAAAAATGGACAACCCCTTGTAACTGATCAAAGAGGTCCTCTATACAATGGAACAGATACTTATTGCGTATCGTTACCTTGTTCAGCTGTCTGTAGTCTATACACATTCTTAGAGACCCATCTTTCTTCTTTACAAACAAAATCGGTGCACCCCATGGCGATACACTCGATCTGATAAAACTCTTATCTAGCAAATCCTGCAATTGTTATTTTAGCTCTTTCAACTCTGCAGGTGCCATACGGTATTGGGGGTATAGATATTGGCATAGTGTCAGATGAAAAATCAATACCGAAGTCTATCTCTCATACTGGAGGTAATCCTGGTAAATCCTCAGAAAATACATTAGAAAATTTCCTCACCACAGGTAGCTTCTCCAAACCAAGTGTTCCTTCTCTAATATCAGTTATCATAGCTAAGAGACCCATGCAACCTTTCTTTAAAAATCGTTGAGCCTTCATAAAAGATACAACTTTACCAACCTCTGGGTCTTGACCCCCTTTTAACACAAAACTAAGTTTGTTGGGTATCTCAAATTTGAACTATCTTTGCATGACAATCTACAGTAGCATAGCAAGGAGATAACCAATCCATGCCCATTAACACATCAAAGTCAATCATATCAAGTACAATCAAGTTAGCAAGAGTATCCCTACCTTCCACTATAATCTGGTAATCACGATACACATAATCAACTAATAGAGAATCTCCCACGGGAGTAGCAATAAGAAAAGGATAATTTAACATCTCTGGCTGTCTATCAAATCTCACAGTAAAGTATGAGGACACATAAAAGTGGGTAGAACCCGAATCAATCAAAGCATATACATCAAATGAACAGACCGAAAGAATACCTATATCCACTACATTCGAGGCCTGAACCTCCTGTCTGGTAAGTGAAAAAACTCTTGACTGGCCTCTACCAGCATTTTCTTGTCCCTGATTTTCAGTAAAACGATCTCCATTGCCCCGACCTCTGTTTCCCGTACCTGTAGTATTATGAGTATTCTGAGTAGGTGCAGCAAACTGACCAAAAGACTGACTGACATTTCTCAAAGGTTGAGGGCAATCCCTAATGCGATGACTCAACTGACCACACCAAAAACACTCTCCAGTCAAAACATGACACTAGCCCACATGTGATTTTCTACAAGTCTGGTAGGACGGAGTAGTGGCGTACAACCACCCAGAACTGTGATTTCCATGAGATGCTGAAGATCCCTGAGTACCCTGTCTAGGAGGTGGCTTATATGCAGATTATGAAGCTGAATCTGTCCCTGCTTGATGGCCCTGCTATTTTCCCTGATTCCCAGCTCTGCGATTTGCACTAAAGTCACCGCTGAAAGATCCCCCCATCTTAGCCTTCTTACGAACATCATAAGTTGCACGCTCTACACGACCCTTGTCTTCAATTTTTCTAGCAAGATCAACTGCCTCATAATAAGTTAAAACCTTCATCTGTGGGGCTACTACATTGTAGAGACGACTAACCAACCCATTAACAAACCTCTGACTGTAAGTTGTTAATGGGTAGCCCCATTAACAAACCTCTGACTGTAACCAACCCATTAACAAGATCAATTTCTACAATGTAGTCTGACTGTCAGGAAGAAAATTGTCCATGAAGAACTTAGTGAACTCATCCCATGTCGTGCTGCTCCAGCAGTCCTTCCTAGAAATAAAGTATCATACCATGTGTTAGCCATTTCCTCCAATTTGTATGATACAAGCTCCATAGCCCCCTCTCACTAGAAAATCCTAGCGCACACAGTGCCTTGAGTGTGCCATCTAAGAAGCTTTAAGGATCAGCTGAACTATCTGAACCAGTGAACCTTGGAGATCTCAACTTTAGAAAGTCCTGCAAGGATACCTCTTTGTTTCCAAACTTGTAAGTCTATGCAGGTGTCTGTAACTGTGGCTATACAGGTGTAGTATTATGCTGACCAACCCTCTCCTGCCTATCCATTCTGTCGGCCAAGCCCTCTATGACTTTTTGCATGGAAGCAAGTGTCTCAGCAGTATTACCCTTATGTGATAGTGGAGGTGGGCTAGCACTCATTTCTGGAGTATGCTCTTTTGAAATTCTCAATGTGGTAGTGTGATTCCCTGTGGTAGCGCCACTGTAACACCCCTACCTACCAAACTCTACTTGACGACGTCGACCAATGTTTACTTAAGTGTCAAGAGCCAAAAGTATGTATTATGTAATTTTATTGATGAGGTAATAGATATTGGGCCTAGTACATGGGATTAGACCCTCGTGGGAGGTGTAACACCCTGTATATTGTCGAATCTATATGACTACGTGCATATTTATGGAATTAATTAAACATGAGAGACTTGATGAATTATTCATTTATTTGTTGGGGCTTATATGATTCTTGTGCCATTGGGCCAAATGAGGCCCAAGTATCATAAGAAAGACTTGGCCCAATAGGGCAAAACATGATCCAATCTTCCATTTGACTTATCAACCATGCATTTAATGTCAAGAGGTGGATAAGAGTGACTTGATGGACTTATATATATATATATATATATATATATAAGGAATGATTCATTAAATTGGTGGGCTCAATTAACAATTTGTTAATAGACTACATGAGGCCCAAAATTAGCATGAAGACATGGCCCAAAAAGGGCATAATGACCCATTCTTGACCCATTCTTGCAAGACCAAGTTGCTATATCATGATTGGAACAAGTGTTTGGTGAATCAAGGACCATTAGGGGACTATATATATGAGGGAAGATCAGATTTTATTCATTTGTTACACCCATGCCTTTTCTAGAATTTTCTCTACATATACTTATCTCATACAAACCCTAATCCTTCATCCCTTGGACCAAGATCATCGTCTTGCAAGACTTGGTAAGTGTATATTATTATGGTTTAATATATTTTATGCATGGAAGATGGTTTATATCATGTTGGTTATATTGGTGAAGTATGAGAAGTTCACTATGTGTAAAACAATTTGTGTTTGCTAAATCGGAGGATGGTTTTGCCTTGTAGACTTGAACATATACTTGTGGTGTTGAAGGAAGTGAACTTGATGGATTCAATATTGAAATGTGAGATGTTATTATAGTCTTGCCTTGTTTTATCCTTGTGTATAATGTTTGGAATTGTTGTTGTAAATTTGGTTATGGATTTGGTGACGGATTGAAAATAAAGTGACATTTTGGAGATGTTTATGTATGTTGTGAGACCATGGATGATTTTTGGCATCTAATATGATCTAAAATATGTTAAGAGGAGTTTAGTTATGATCATGGACCATTCATTGCATAAAAAGACCCAAAAGACACCCTTTTTGGTCGAAACGGGCACCCGCCCTCGCAGACGAAGCACCTGCAGGCGCAGGTGCCAATGCAGGTGCCTCTGGCTACTGGCAAAGGTCACCTGTGGATGCAGGTGCAGGTGGCTTATCAGGTCAGCCCATAACTCATTGCTTGTTTTTGCATCCCTTTGGGACCCTCAAAACCCCTATACCCTTCATGGATGCAATTATCAACTTATGGTACCTTTTAAATGACTATAAAGGAGTATCCCGGAGGTATTTTTAATGGTATAAAATATGGATTGATGTTACAGTGTTATTGTGAAAGCTATCGAGTGACTTGACGGAGAAAAGGTAATGTAGTGTTAATGAGGAAGTGTAAAGGGTAAACTTGGTGTAAAATGTTATTGATGTATGATATCTTGTTCAATGTGTGGAATGTTATGGTGTCGTTGGTATAAGAATGCAGTGGATTGTATTGTGTGGGGTGACATGACGTTATATGGCAGGCATATAGCTCATTATCTTTTTGTACGCTTGTACAGTAACTAGTTGCTAATGTAAGCTTTGGCAAGTGCTTGTATTGTAGAGTGAAACATAAAGAGGAAGCTAGACTATTGTATCTTCATATAGGCTTGTGTATTCGTAGTAAGACGACAAGGTATGTAAGGTTACTCTTTCCGTATCTTTCTGCAGCATAGAGTATTCACCTTGTTATGGTACTTACTCATGTCCGGAGTGTTCTGAAGTATCCCAATTCAGGTTGAGATATATTCTTACTCATAGGTGTCCTATTCTTAGACGGATTATGATTCACTTATCTCTTATTCATTGACTGAAGTTCTAAAGCTGTCATAACGTTGTAATCTCTAAAAGAACTATCTCAAAGAGAAAAAGATATAAAGAGAATCTATTTATGCCTGAGTAGTATTTCCAATCACATCATGTTTCCAAGTTTAATATTATTAGTAATATTATGATTATGTTTGTACCAATCTCATAAGATCTCATAAGAGTAGTGAGGAGGTAATGTGCGAGCTAATATATCTACCCCTCCCAAGTTAAGGTGTTAATCTCATGAAGTCAAGGAGTGAAGTAATATTTGTGTGGTTCAAATAATGTCACGATCCTCAATGTATCATAAAAGTTTAATCTCTCCCAGGTAAGAATGAAGAAAAGTGTGTATAAGTTATAACTCGAAGTTTCGAGAATGTTAAGTTCCAAGTTTGAATAATCAATCTCCCACCATAGCGTGGATGTAAGTTCTCCCACCATAGAGTGGATGTAAGTTCTCCCACCATAGAGTGGATGGAGAACGAGTGGATGTAAGTTCTCCCACCATAGAGTGGATGTAATTTCTCCCACCATAGCGTGGATGTAAGTTCTCCCACCATAGAGTGGATGTAAGTTCTTCTACCATAGAGTGGATGTAAGTTCTCCCACCATAGAGTGGATGTATGTTATCCCACCAATATAGTGGATGTACGCTATATTAATAATCCAAATCTAAGAATCTCTTAAATAGAAGAATCTCTTGAGTGAAGGAAGAGTCTCTTAAGTGAAAATGCATATGAAAGATATTTTATGAATAGTAAGGATATAAAATGAGTGTTCTAAAATGGCCATAACAAAAGCAATATACATGTTTCCACATTTAGAATGATCGTTTATCCACATTGAATATTTTCTCATATTATATTCCATTGACATTCTCATGTATAATGCAGTTTCTATAGCCTTACATACTCAGTACATTTCTCGTACTGACCCCCTCGGGGGACTTACCTTATATGTTGCAGGTGCGGGCACTAGTAGACCTCCACTGTAGGTTCACAATTTTTGTAGATTTTTGGTGAGCCCCAGTTGCTTCGGGACTTTCCGAGTCACAGTTGTATAGCTGTTTTGATGTTGTATAAAGCGGGGACTTGTCTCGACTTTTAGATGGTCTTGTAAATGCATCAGTTAGAGGCTTTTGTAGACGTATATGGGTATGGGAATGTAAGAGATGAATGTCCGTTTTGACTTGATGGCCCTAACGGCCAAGTTTCATCTATATATAGATATGGTATATGTTTCCATGTTCATGACTTCCACATAGTTGCATGAGATGTAATAAGATTCATACGAGGATATGCATACGAATGTACAGAAGTAAAGATTGGTTCTCTCAGGCCATATCGGCTTTGGGTGCCAATCACGCCCAATGGGGTTTGAGGCGTGACAAAAGTGGTATCAGAGTAGGTTGTTCTAAGGGTTTCTACAAAGCCATGTCTGAGTAGAGTCTTACTTATCAATGTGTTGTACACCACATTTATAAGTAGGAGGCTACGGGACATTTAGGATGCTGTTTTTTTCTTCACTTCTAGATCGTGCAATAGAGCCAGTGTTGTAAGTTGAATTATATCTGACCATGGTAATTATTCTTCTTTGGTATAGCAAAATGCCAAACACAAGAAGAGGTAAAGGCAAAGATAAGCAGATAGATATGCCTGCTGATGAAGGAATGAATAAATCACCACCTGACCAAGCTAGTCAAGGTGGAGCTGACGCTGAAATTGCATCGCGGTCTTCTGCTACTTTTCCAGCTCCAGAAGAGCCAAGAGGTAGAGAAGTACCTGCAGAACCGCCTATGAATGCCACTGATCAAGATTTGAGAAATGCAGTACACATGTTGACCCAGTTAGTGGCTGCACAAGCACAAGGACGAACTGGTCCAATGGTAAATGAAGATAACGCGGCTAGAGCAGCTAGTCGGCGTACACAGAACTTTCTAAAATTAGACCCTCCCATATTCAAAGGGTCAGATCCGAAAGCAGATCCACAAGATTTTGTGGACCAAATTCAGAGAGCACTAGAGGTGATGCATGTAACAGGTGTAGAAATAGTTGAGCTAGCAGCTTATAGACTGAAGGGAGAGGCTATATTATGGTATGAGGACTGGAAAAGATCAAGGGGTATTGATGCACTCCCAGCTGGTTGGGAAGAATTTAAAATGACATTCCTTGTTCATTACCTCCCGTATGAGATTTGGGAGGTACGTGCAGACCAATTTCTGAATTTACATCAAGGAAATATGAGTGTCAGAGAGTACAGTTTGCAGTTTAATTTTTTGGCTAGATATGCTCCAAATGTAGTAGCTACCATGACAGATAGAGTCCATAGATATGTGGACAGGTTGGAGCCATATTTGGTACGAGACTGTACTATTGCAGCATTGAACAAAGATATGGACATAGCCAGAATTCAGGCCTTCGCGCAGAAAAATGAGGACCAAAGGCAAAGAAGAAGGACACAAAAATCTAAGGAAGGGCCATCAAAAAGGGCTAGACTTATGGGGCAGTCTATGGCGTCCCAAGGAGAATTGAGGCCTCTGATGTTTCCTAGACCATCCAGACCATCACTCTCCTATTCCATAGCAGGACCACACTCTCAATTTCGAGGGTTTCAAGGTAGCCAATCTGGACAGAGTAGTGGAACTCATGGATCACAGGCAACAAGATTGTCTCGTCAGCTGTGCCAGTACTGCAGGAGATTTCATTCAGGAGAATTTCGGTTTGATACGAATGTTTGCTTAGTATGTAGTAGGCCAGGACACATGATAAGAGAATGCCTACAGAGGCCCACTGATAGTATGAAACGACCTACAGAATCAGCCGTTGTGGCATCGGTGACTGGTGTATAGTCTGCTGGTCGTGGTAGAGGTGCCAGAGGAGCAGCCAGTTCCAGTGGAACTCAAAATCGTACCTATGTTCTAATGGACCGGCAAAATGAGGAGGCACCTCTTGATGAAGGTACAGGTACATTATCATATTTTCACATGATGTATATGTACTGATTGATCCAAGCTTTACCCTATTATATGCTACTCCATCGATTACTGCGGAATATAACGGGACACCGAGGTTATTAGCTAAGTTAATTGAAGTACTTCCACCTATCGGTGAATTTATTATAGTTAAGAGAGCATATCGTAATGGTATAGAAGATGTTTGTGATCATGTTGGGATGGTTGATCTTATAGAGATGGAGAAGAAATATTTTTAATAGTGTAATGAGTATAAAATGGTTGGCTTACGAAGATTGCCAAGCTAAGAAAGTATATTTCCTTTTTCTTCCACAAAAGACCGTCCTTGAGTGGAAAGGTAAATTTATTTCCTATACTGAGGTAAGGAAAGCAATTTCCAAGGTATACGCATGTCAGCTAGTAAGACTTAGTATGTCCCTGTAGGGTACACCTGAGTTATTTGCACAAAAGAGAAAGGACACATTGAGAATGTGTATTGGTTATCGAAAACTAGATGAGGTAATAGTCAAAAATACAGAAAGTTTGGGTGTACAAGTGAAGTTGGGTACAATTTTTCATCCTTAAATAGGTGGACAAGCAGAACGTATCATCGTAGTTGGGATGACCATTTACCCCTTATTGAATGTGCTTATAATAATAGTTATTATTCAAGTATCAAAATGGCGTCTTACAAAGGTTTATATAAAAGAAAGTTTAAATCATCAATTAGATGATTAGAGCGAGTGGAACTGCCTTACTTGGGGATAGATTTTGTTCACTAAGATATGGAGAAGGTTAAGGTGGTACAATAGTAGCTACAAGCTAAACCAAGTCATACGCCGAGATCTATTGCTTTTGTTGAAAATGTACAAATTATGGAGGATCCCACTAGGAAGAGATACCTATGGCTATTCTAGCCCCAAAAATGCAAAGGTTCGTAAATAAAGATGTAACTTTCGTAAAAGTTCTTTGGAGAAATCAACAAGTCGAGTAAATAACCTGAGAAGCTGGAAAAAAAAACAAATGATGAGACCAAGGTACCCATATTTATTTCAAACAGAAGGAGAAAGTTCAAAAGTGCAAAAGTGGAGAAAGACTTAGTAAGTATCTATATGAGTATATGTATAGAGATGCTAATATAGAGATGCATTTATTGCCCATGATACGATGTTGTCAACATTCGAGGACGAATGTTCCTAAGGGGGGAAGAATGTAACACCCCTACCTACCAAACTCTACTTGACGACGTCGAACAATGTTTACTTAAGTGTCGAGAGCCAAAAGTATGTATTGTGTAATTTTATTGATGAGGTAATGGATATTGGGCCTAGTACATGAGATTAGACCCTCGTGGGAGGTGTAACACCACGTATGTTGTCGAACCTATACGACTACGTGCATATTTATGGAATTAATTAAACATGAGAGACTTGATGAATTATTCATTTATTTGTTGGGGCTTATATGAGTCTTGTGCCATTGGGCCAAATGAGGCCCAAGGATCATAAGAAAGACTTGGCCCAATGGGGCAAAACATGATCCAATCTTCCATTTGACTAATCAACTATGCATTTAATGTCAAGAGGTGGATAAGAGTGACTTGAGGGACTTATATATATATATATATATATGAGGAAAGATTCATTAAATTGGTGGGCTCAATTAACAATTTGTTAATGGACTACATGAGGCCCAAAATTAGCATGAAGACATGGCCCAAAAAGGGCATAATGACCCATTCTTGACCCATTCTTGCAAGACCAAGTTACTATATCATGATTGGACTAAGTGTTTGGTGAATCAAGGACCATTAGGGGACTATATATATGAGGGAAAATCATATTTTATTCATTTGTTACACCCATGCCTTTTCTAGAATTTTCTCAACACATCCTTATCTCATACAAACCCTAATCCTTCATCCCTTGGACCAAGATCATCATCTTGCAAGACTTGGTAAGTGTGTATTATTATGGTTTAATATATTTTATGCATGTAATATGTTTTATATCATGTTGGTTATATTGGTGAAGTATGAGAAGTTCACTATGTGTAAAACAATTTGTGTTTGCTAAATCGGAGGATGGTTTTGCCTTGTAAACTTGAACATAGACTTATGGTCTTGAAGGAAGTGAACTTTATGGATTCAATATTGACATGTGAGATGTGATTATAGTCTTGACTTGTTTTATCCTTGTGTATAATGTTTGGAATTGTTGTTGTAAATTTGGTTATGGATTTGGTGACGGATTGAAAAGAAAGTGACATTTTGGAGATGTTTATGTGTGTTGTGAGACCATGGCTGATTGTTGGAATATAATATGATCTAAAATATGTTAATAGGAGTTTAATTATGATCATGGACCATTCATTGCATAAAAAGACCCAAAAGACACCCTTTTTGGCCGAAACGGGCACCCGCCCTCGCAGACGAAGTACCTGCGGGCGTAGGTGCCAACGCAGGTACCTCTGGCTACTAGAAAAGGTCACCTACGGACGCAGTTCAGCCACCTGCAGGCGCAGGTGGCTTAGCAGGTCGGCCCAGAACTCCGAATTGCTTGTTTTTGCATCCCTTTGGGACCCTCAAAACCCCTATACCCTTCATGGATGCAATTATCAACTTATGGTACTTTTTAAATGACTATAATGGAGTATCCCGGAGGTATTTTAAATGGTATAAAATATGGATTGATGTTAAAGTGTTATTGTGAAAGCTATCGAGTGACTTGACAGAGAAAAGGTAACGTAGTGTTAATGAGGAAGTGTAAAGGGTAAACTTGGTGTAAAATGTTATTGATGTATGATATCTTGGTAAATGTGTGGAATGTTAGGGTGTCGTTGGTATGAGAATGCAGTGGATTGTATTGTGTGGGGTGACATGACGTTATACGGCAGTCATATAGCTCATTATCGTTTTGTACGCTTGTACAGTAACTGGTTGCTAATGTAAGCTTTGGAATGTGCTTGTATTGTAGAGTGAAACATAAAGAGGAAGCTGTACTATTGTATCTTCATATAGGCTTGTGTATTCGTAGTAAGATGACAAGGTATGTAAGGTTACTCTTTCCGTATCTTTCTGCAGCATAGAGTATTCACCTTGTTATAGTACTTACTCATGTCCGAAGTGTTCTGAAGTATCCCAGTTCAGGTTGAGATATATTCTTACTCATAGGTGTCCTATTCTTAGACGGATTATGATTCACTTATCTCTTATTCATTGACTGAAGTTCTAAAGTTGTCATAACATTGTAATCTCTAAAAGAACTGTCTCAAAAAGAGAAAGATATAAAGAGAATCTATTTATGCCTGAGTAGTATTTCCAATCATGTCATGTTTCCAAGTTCAATATTATTAGTAATATTATGATTATGCTTGTACCAATCTCATAAGATCTCATAAGAGTAGTGAGGAGGTAATGTGCGAGCTAATATATCTACCCCTCCCAAGTTAAGGTGTTAATCTCATGAAGTCAAGGAGTGAAGTAGTATTTGTGTGGTTCGAATAATGCCACTCTATGGGAGAATCAAGTTGTATAGCTGTTTTGATGTTGTATAAAGCGGGGAATTGTCTCGACTTTTAGATGGTCTTGTAAATGCATCAGTTAGAGGCTTTTGTAGACGTATGTGGGTATGGTAATGTAAGAGATGAATGTCCGTTTTGACTTGATGGCCCTAACGGCCAAGTTTCATCTATATATAGATATGGTATATGTTTCCATGTTCATGACTTCCGCATAGTTGCATGAGATGTAATAAGATTCATACGAGGATATGTATACAAATGTACAGAAGTAAAGATTGGTTCTCTCGGGCCATATCGGCTTCGGGTGCCAATCACGCCCAATGGGGTTTGAGGCGTGACAGCCACGACCCCTACCTCGACCCTTTCTGTGAGCTCCGTCTCTTCCCCTAGTTGTGGAAGTTACCTGCCTACCAGAGGTGGCATTAACTGTCTGAGGTGCAGCTGGTATAGTTCTGCCATTAGTTGCTCGAGTACGAGCCATCTGATTAACAAAACAAATATGATTAGATTCATCTAATTTGTCCTAAACATCACACACGTAAGGAAGAATGAGAAAGAAGACAAGACACATCCTATCACGCTCTCGCAGAATCACGATTATAGAAATGGTAGGCAACATAACCATAATTGAGATTCAACTACTACTGTGTGCTACAATAGTCACAAAAATAACCTAGGCTCTGATACCAACTTTTTCACGACCCAAAATAGGATCATGACCTGCGCTAATGAGGTTAGAACTCCAAAGCAAACCTCTTCAGAATTCTACAAAAAATCGAACAGAGTTTCCCCTATTTTGGGGCCTATCCAAAAGTTTTTGTCTCACAATTCAACAACATATCCAACAAATGAACACTAAATAATTCACCAATATCATCAACAACCCATTCACAACAACTAACCATACGAAATCCATCTCCCAGATACGAGAGAAGTCAAAAATACTTCATAAGCCAAAACTAATCTATCACCAAACACAAAGGAAAGTTCAACACTAGTCATAAGTCCATAAAAATGAGAGAATACTCAAACTCAAATAAAATGACAATGGAGCGACTCTAAGAGTTTCAAAGAAAGACCATAACAAATAAATAAAGTTGCTGCCCTCGCGAACAAGTGCGGGGCTCACCAGGAATACGCCAAATCAAATGCTCTAGCTAACAAAATCCTCACCGTCACCTGCGTTCTATGAAAAAAATAGCGAGGAGTGAGATGCTAGCTCAGTGAGTAATAACATTTAACTACAACCGTTTTAATGGGGACAAGTCATCAAACATGCTAGTATGATAATCAGAAAATATCATGAAATGATGCTTTTCCAGAAAATGATAACCATCATATAAGAAATTTTATCTTTTGGGAGGTTTCCAAGAATGAATCATGTAATCAGTGTGGCATTCTACTTCAAGAATTAGCCAATAACAGTGAACCCCTCGTAAAGGAGTAAAATATCTTATCAGTAGGTCCCTACTAAAGGAAAATCAGAAACAGTATGCTAGTTCTACCTTCCCACTATTAGGGGTTCTAACAGTAATCTGTAACTACAAGGTGCACCAGGTCTAACGAACCCGCCGTTAGCTACGGAATCCAAATCAAGGTCTACCCCCATTTAAAGTTTCTTTGTAAACAGTAGGTACTCATATGAAAGCATTTTCAAAATAGTTTAGGACATTTAAGTTCATATAAAATCATATTACATATATGCGTTGAACAAAACACATGTCAAGATACTTATTTCTCAAGTAGATGAAGAACCTTGACAATAATCATATCATATCTTAAATAACCATTTCAATATCATATCAAGTAAAAGACTTGTCCCACTTGCAATTTCAAAACATTCAGTAATATCGTTCTTAAAAATCTTGTATAAACTATGCAAGTTATGAAAACACAAATCATGGTAAGATTAGTACTCACTGTACACTTGTCAGAATATCAAACTTGTCACCTCGTATAATAAGTATGACTTCCTTTGATCGAATCTATAATCACACCATATCAATCTTGTATTAATTTCTTCGTTTAGGCTAAAACGTAACTACTTTAGACTACCCAACTCTAGAAATTCATTATTGGCTCTCAATTTACCAACTTATACTAAATTTGTGCTTTTGTCCATGAAAACAGCCTTATAATTGATTTTCTCAAGATCATAAACCAAAATAATCTTTCTTTCCATATACTATTCTTTGGCTAAGTCAAAAGTACAAAAGTTACAATCCAATTATCTAATGTACCCTCTCAGTTCATGAGAACTAACAGATTTCCTACGCCTCTTTAACCTCTTGATTCTTAAACTCTCAATCCCAAATCTATAATTATGGAATACAAATTAAATCTACAATCCAAGTTAAGAAATTTACCTTCCTCTTCTACTTCTCTTTAATTTTCTTATCACTGGTTGAGTCCTTTTTCGTCTCTTCCCGAAGAATGCAAAATCCCGAATCCTTACTGCTTTTTTTGTTCTATGGTTGTTGCACATTGAAAATCCCCAAATCTACCCCTAATCCCCTTTTCTTTGGCTTAATACATGCACATGGGCTAAAGCCCACTTCATCTAATCCCTTTTTTTTCTTTAATGCATTGTTTCCAAGCTTTTTCTTTGGGCTTGGCCCATTCATCTTTCCCCCTTTTTTTTTGGTATTTAGAAAAAAATTAACTCTTTAGGGTTATTTATTTTGGTCAATTACTTATAGTCCCTCTTAATGTAAGATATTACAGATTTTTATTCTAATAAAAAATTTCAATAATTTTTTTCATATATATAGTATATATAATTATTTTTACATGAAAATATGGGGCCCTAGGCGATTGCCTAAGTGACCTAATGGATAAGACACCCTTGGTCCATACATAAACTAGTTAAGTAATGACGAATAATTAACGACTCATAGATAAAGTTATTTTGAATATAAAACAAACTCTTAAAATTATCTAGTTGAAAATTTCTAATCAAACTAGAAAGTACAGGAAAATAATTGGAGTACAATAAAGGCAAACATCTAAATTATAAACCAAATGTGTGAAAGTTAATATATGTTGTAAAAAAAATTATAAGAAATTATATAAAAATATACATATATATGTGTAATTATAATTTTTTAACAAGTTTTTATATAGTCGATTTCTATTATCTTGCATTTGTCTTGTCAATTACCCTTACTTCTCTTGCTGATAATTGATTGTTGTCATTTAACTCTCAATGTTTCCACGGTCAATTTTACTTATTTACAATTTAAATTGGTTACTTGTGGTTTATAACCATTTCAATCTAAAGATTCAATTCTCTTAAATAATGTTAATCCAAGAATTATTTGAATATTGCCTCAACAATTCCATGGGGATATGATACTTTTTTATAGGGTGAAGTGGACAAATATCACTTTTGGGCAATCATTCAATTTATACCCAATAAATTTATTTTTTTAGGTTTATCTGGTTCATACACAATTTCAAACTTACTGTAGTGATCTCAAGGTCATTTTATGATTTTAACTTCTTTTTTTCCCATTTGGACGTCCCCATAGCTTTGATTTGGTATCATCGCTTGCAAGGATGGGTGGTTCAATTCTTGAGGTGATCAAATGCATTTTTGAATTTTATGATTTGGAACTTACGAAGTTTGACCAAAGTTAACATGAAGATAGAGAGGTCGGATCTATATTTTGACGATTTCACTAGGTTTGGAGGGGTTGTTAGCCTAGGTGGAGGTTGGTTTAGTTTTTTTAGGCTCCCAGGGGTGTTTTGGTCATTTGATTAGAATTTTAGACTTTCCTTAAGTTTTGATTGACTTCGTCCAATATTTAATCTAAATGATTTTGAAGTGGTGTTTCATATATCGGTTCTAACAGGTCTGGGATGTGTTTTACAATTAATTTGCACTATTAATTTGTGTTTGGGGTTCCAAACGAGTTTCGGTGGTTCATTCCAAGTAATGGGCTGAAGTTGGTTGTGATCATTTGGTGCCTAATGCACTCTTTGTTGCATTCGTGAATGGTGCATGGCATTTGTGATGAAGGCAAAGTTGTCATTTGTGATCGCAACGCCTCTATCGCATTTTCAAAGAATCTTTGAGAGCCGGGATCAGGTTCTTTCTTCGCTATTGCAAGAGGGACCCCATGTTTGAGAGCCAGATGGGTCGAATGGCTCCATATTTGCGACCTAGAAGTCCCCTTCATGAAGAATAACATGTGAGACTAGATTTAAAAATTCAAATTTTGAACATAAGAATCATTTTTCATTTTTGGGAGTGTTAAAGCTAGGATTAAGGTGATATTTGAAGGGTTTATGAAGATTTTTCGAGGGTAGGTTTCTAACCTTTATGTTGTAAATCCCCCATGTTTGTCATTAATTTTATCGATTAATTATTATTTAAAATGGAATTTTCGATCTTTTTTCAAAATTTTAGAGTGTTTTAAAAGGTGATTTAAGGTCCGATTTGAGCTTCATTTTCAATGAATTTCATAGTTGGGTTCCTTATCTTATGGGGAAAGCAATTTTGAAAGAATTTTTCAGTTTTGTTGTTGTATTTCGGTGGTTGGAGATTTTACCCAAGTTTGATCTAAATTTTAATATCGCAATATAGATACAAATGGACTCGTATTCACGTATAGAATATGTTTTTGATAGATTTAGGAAATTTTGCAGCCATCTGGAAGGGGAAGGATATTGTGTTACCATTGAAGACTGGTTCAACTTTAAGGTAGGTTATGGCTTACTTTTATTTAGACTTAGCTTGAGTGGAAACTTGTCATGTAAAGCATTTTGTTGAGCGGGCAAATTAGTGGATTAAATATCTGGTGAGATGGGTTGATATTGTGATGCCCGTATGGGGGCTTATGTCGATTTCTAGCTTAAGACTTGAAATCATTTATTTGTATAGCATGTTTTGAGATGTTTCATGCATCATTCATTATTTATGGAGTTTAATGTCACACGATATGAGTAGTAGTCATAGAAATGGAAGTGTGGCCTAGGGGCAAGATTGAAAATCTTTATTGATATAGAGGCGTATAGTCTATGATTGAATTGAGAATTACCTGATATTGATGTATGATGCATTTGCACTCATTTTACTATCGTGATAATGCCTATGTATACATCTCATGGGTCACAGGACTATACCACTTCGAAACATTATTTTTGAAAGAAAATGTACCATTTTTATTGATTTAGTCCAAGGTAAAATGTCCAACAGGTATATCACTACTAGAAATAGAGGTTTTTTCTACTACATTCAATAGGGAATTTATGATATGAAACATGTTTTCATACTCATTTCTTACAGAATCAGTGTCACGACCCCAAACACGTCGCGATTGGCACCCACATTATTCCACCGGTGGGAGAACCATTTAACCCCAATTGCCCAACCATTCCACTTAATAGATTTTAAAAAGGGAAAAGCAATTCCATTAATAACCAATATCTTAAAATGTTCTAATAATTAAACAAGTGTGGAATCATACTAAATGACAATGATATCCCCAAGAACTGAAAGTCATTATACAAAAAACTTCTAATAATGCCAACTAGGGGTTCAACCCAGAAAATAGAATGATAAAGTATCTATGTCTGAAACAAGTGGACAAGAATTAAAAGTGAGATAACTCATAACTTCCCGGAAGATGAAGCTTACCCTTGAGTCGAATCAAATCACGAACTCAAGCTGAGGTCTCGATGTAGCCACTGAAACATGCTCTGCACTCAACTAAAAGAAGAGTACATGTAGTATCAGTACAAAACCACTATGTACTAATAGGGTCATTGGCCAACTCAAAATAATAAAAATGTACACATAACTAACACTTTGTAAACAAATACAACTATGAAACACTTAACAATAATACTTTCATTTAATCTTTCTCAACAAATCTCAATAAAACCGGACAAGTACAAATCAACACAACAACTCATCAAGTCAAGATCATGACTAACAACAATAAACTCAATGAGGTCACAATTAATATTTCAATAGATTTCAACAATTAACTTCACAATTCAAATATATCCATAGCCCGAACCACTCATGGTCCAAATAACAATAATATCATCCACCGGTTCACTTAAGGGATCCAAAATATCAACAACCATATAACCCTATTCACTCATGAAACCGTCAAACTCATCAGTACTATGTATTTACATGCTATAGGTCTTAAGGTTTCCCACTAGCCATGACCTGCAGAGGACGAGCTCTGTCTATGTACCATCTCATAACTGGCAAGTGCCATAGAATAATATCCGACATCAAATGTCGCTATCCTTATCCCAAACTGGTTATCCCCCATGATATTATGCCACCCTTATTCATTTTTCCCCTCTTATCCTCCCTGAATTCTACAAATACAATCATGATTAACCTTTACCGGTCAATTCTCAAAATAGCAACTCATGTTATAGCAAGAATGATCACAATGTAAAACATCATAATCACACTTACACATCAAAAATGTTTTTTATACAACTTATTATATATGCTCAACACTTGTAATATCATTCAACAGTTAACATATTTAGAATGTATGGAACAAGTACACAAAGAGAAAGTTAACATGCACACATGAACTAAATTGAGTTTTCAACTACATTAAATCATCAATTACCTCAATCCAAGCCCGACAATGCTCTAACAAACTTGATCCTTGCCTTTTCTTTAAACCTAGGCTTGATTGTGGTCTAAAAACAACAGTACAACACATATTCAAATAGATGACCTAACAATATCAAGGATTATAACCTAATCCCGAAACTCCAAGGCCAAATTCATGATCATTCCCTTATTTTAGGGTTTTTCTACTTTAATTCTATCATTTTTATATTTAAACGATAAATTCTAAGCATGAAATCGTAATTCATCACTCCTTAACTAAAACCCAAGGGTTTTCACCCTATTTTTACCAAATTGCACCAGAATTTCCACCTAGTTCAAATCAATTCCTTCCTCATATTCAAAACCTAGTGATTCTTAGGATAATTCTTCGAAAAAACTAGTTAAAAGGATGGAATTACTTACCTCAAAAATTATTTTGGTGGAAAATCAATTGAAAATGTCCTAAATTGCCTCCCCCAGCCCTTGAACGTACTTGAAATGAAAAATATATTTTTGTGCTAATTTCTATATTAAATAGCATCAGTCCCGCTATAGCGGAATTCGCCCGCTATGACAGGATTGACCAACTCTGACTCCTGCTATAGCGGAAATATTCCCTCTATAGCGGGCCAATAGTAGCAGCCTGCCTCCTGCTATAGCATCCTAGGCAGAGGTAGAATGTCCGACCATCCCTGAAATTTTCCCATTTCATAACACACTTTCTGATAGTGGAATCCCAAACTAACCCCTTTACGTCAATCGTGATATCCTCAATTCTACTAATCCGAATTCACTTCCAAAATTTTCTATGGTCTCAACTCATTCAAACACCAACCCATACATTACCGTATTATTCTAGGCCATACCACACTCAGATTTCATTTAATACTAGCCTATCCTGAAATTTCTAACTCTTTGTTTTGGGAGAATCTTAACCCAAATTTTGGTAGGCTAGACTATACCATAATGAAGGAAAGGGTTGTTACAATCAGCTCACTGGGAAAATATATGGTGGGAAATATATTCTCACTGAAACTAGAAACTTTCTAATTTTTACACTACTATTTTTTCTTTTCCCACTAATTCAATCAATGTAGGAATAACTGCTGATCAATTTTCAGTGCAAAATAGTAGTTCACGCATACCACTGTGAAGAGGGTGTGTATCAGTAGGCATTGGCTATTACATTTCATCGCATAACATTGCATTTGTCATGACCCAAATTATGAGGTCATGCTGGCACCTATTCTATTCTAACTAGATAGGAGAATCCTTCAACACACAATCATTTATTAATGTAGAATTCCTTGAAAAAGCAATATTTATATAATAACAATTCAACTAAATACAAAATCATAATAAGATCTTATAAATCATTCAAACTCCCCACCTAGAAAATTATATTATTTCTAATACCTAGTCTAGACATGTACAAGAGCTTCTAATAAAGAGTAAGAACAGGAATTTAAAAGACAACACTTACGTCTGAGGAAAATATGCAGAAGTTAATGATGGATACTCGTTGTTTCAATTGAGAGACTTCAAGTCAACCTAAAGAACATCTATATCCCAAAAAGGATGTAGAAAGAGTAGTATCAGTACACTACACATACCGGTAGACAGAATCGGTTGACCATGGTTAGTTCACGCAACACAATATAACAATCAACAGAATAAATCATGACACTATTACATAATAGTTTAGAACCAAAGTTCACACTCCTTACCTTGACTTCTCAATAATTTCATAAGGTCCCCAATTAGTTTTCTTAATTCAATTAACACTTTCAGTTACATTAACATTTCATTTTTGTCGTGATAAGTTCACTAATCACTAACACATTTTCAAATTTTAACTTTGCCAAGACTATGCATGTTGTATTTACGTGATTCATGTAGGGCTCAGTACCACATCATGACTCAATCAACCACACAAGAGTACGCTCATGTAATTCAACTACTTCAACATCACAAGGAATACAATAAATCCACAACCACAGTAATATCCCATAAATCAAATAAGACAGTAACATGTACCTCAACACGTTAACAATATCCACATCAGACAGATAATTTACTCAACTTCCAAACAATCAATACCACCAAATAACAACATATAGTCAAAAGTCAAACCTATCAAATCAAGCAGAACCCTACAAATGTAGAAGTCATCTTATAATACCTAGATCTTATCCATATCAAATCACATCGGTATAATCTCATCATCCCATCACACTCATAATACGATCTCTCTTTTGTATACATACATTAAAAGGTCTTATTTCTGCCCAATATTCATGACCTACAGGGGACCAGTTGTGTCCATGTACCATACCAGTTTGGTACCCAATCCATCATAATAATTTCATGCTAGTGTGTTACCCAATCCATCAAATAATAATATCATACTAGCATGCCATTCGATCCACCAAATAAACCGCTCATTTGTAAGATCACATCAGACACGAGCTACTCATCAACCATGAGGTATCATGTCCTCACTTTATTATGTATTTCAACTCATATTACACTTTCACTATCTCTCATGATAATATCACAAGTGCACCCACTTCACAGGTATAATTCATAATTATGTATCAAATATAATCAAGTTTAATAATCAATTGCTCACATAACAATCTAGAAGCGGATGTAATTACTCTTGGTGCAATATAACTTAGTATACAGTGATATTGACTGGGTATTGGGAATATAACTTGGTTCAATTTGTATGGACACATAGCAGCTGATTATCTACTCCCAAGTTATTCTAATCACTCTCTAATAATGCTCAGCATTGCAGATGCTACTACTCCTACAAGAAGACCATATAGACATTGATAGTACTACTAAAGCAAGACTCTTTTAAGGAGCTTTCTCATGAGCTATAGAGGCAGGAGGTGGAGGGATATGCTATGTATAGAGTGTGAAGGAGGTTGCAGATTCTGGAAACTGAATCAAGAGGGCTGATTAACAGTTTTCCTCCTTAGAGACTAAGCTTACTATACTAAAAGACAACCTGAGCCAAGTCCAAGATGATCTCAATTAAGACTATTTCAATTTTGAACTGATCAATTCTGAAAAAATAATTGTAAGCCAACTGGAGAAATGGGAAATAATTCATGAAGGGTCCTTGAGATAGAAATCCAGAGCTACTTGGATATTAGTGGGAGATTCAAATTCTAAATATTTTCATGCTTAACTAATAACAAGGCAAGCAAGAAATAGAGTGTCCATCATCTATAATAAACAGTGGAAGTAACTCACTACACCTGATCAAATTCAACATGAATTCTTTACTTTCTTTCATAATCTACAAGGTAATGTTGCTCCTAATCTACAATGTATTGACACCACTATTGTAAGAAATGGTCCATGCCTTACTCTACATTAGCAGCAAGAATTAATGAAAGAGGTGACTAGAGATAACATTGACCTTGCCCTACATGAGATGCCTAATGATAAAGTTCTAGGCAAAGATAGGTTCCCAGCAGAATTCTTCAAGGAGTACTGGTCAGTGATAGGGGAAGAGGTAGTTGAAGTTGTGCTCCAGTTCTTTCAAAATGGAAAACTTCTCAAAGCTATCAATACTCAATTATTACATTAGTTCCAAAGGTACCCAACTCAACTTATGTTAAGGACTTCAGACCCATTGCCTTCTGCACCACACCTTATAAGATTATTGCTAAGGTTCTTACTACTAAATTAAAGCTGGTGGTGGATTATATACTAGGTCCTTCTCAGTTTTTTTATTGAAGGTAGGAATATATTGGATAATATAATTTTAGCTCATGAATTGACTAAAGGCTACAACAGGAAAAATCTCTTTCCTAGATGCACTCTCAAGGTTAATATAAGGAAAGCTTATGATTCAATTGAATGGCCTTTTTTGAAGATGATAATATTGGAATTTGGGCTTCCTACTAGACTTGTAGAAATGATTATGAGTTATGTAACTTCTATAACGTACTCTTTAATACTTAATAGGGGACTCACACCTAGCTTTCAAGCCAAAAAGAGACTGAGGCAAGGGGATCCTTTATCCCTTTACCTCTTTGTACTAGTTATGGAGTACCTCAACAGGTCTCTTAAACAATTGAAAAAGATGCCAAAGTTCAATTTTCACCCAAAGTGTAAGAGGTTGGGGCTGATTCATGCCTGTTTTGTTGATGACCTCTTCATATATTATAGAGCTGATAGGGGTTCTATACATCTGATGCTACAATGTTTTGATCACTTCTCATAAGTGTTTGGCTTGAAGGCAAATATGGAGAAAAAATGCTTGTATATAGCTGGGGTCCAAAATGAGCTGAAGAGGGAACTACTAGAAGAGTTTTATTTTTCACTGGGCACCATGCCTTTAAGTACTTGGGGATTCCATTAGCATCTAGGAAGTCAAACATTCACTAGTACATTCCACTAGTTGATAAGATAGCAGCAAAAGTAAAGTGTTTGACTTCCATTTTTCTATCTTATGGGGGGAGACTGCAACTAATTAAAAAAGTTCTCTTTGAAATGCAAACTTACTGGATACAATAGTTTTTACTCCCAAAGAAAGTTTTGATAATGGTGACTAGCATTTGTAGAGACTTTCTTTAGCATGGGTCTGATCCTCAAACTCACAGAGCACCTACTGCATGGACTACTCTCTGTCAACCTAGAGTTACTTGAGGTTTGAACATTTTATACTTCTTCATTTGGAACAAAGCTACTCTCGGTAAGTTATTATGGGCAATTTCTTTAAAGAAGGATTTCTTGTGGATGCATTGGGTGCACAGTTTCTATATCAAAAGAAAAAAGTGGGAAGGCATGGAGGCACCGAAGCAGGCTAACTGGATTGTCAAGAATATTTTTTATTCTAGACAATGGTTGTTGAGGGGAGGGAGCATTGATACACAGATTTCCTTAAAGAGATGCTGGCAAGTTTAACATTAGCTTAGCCTATGGACCTATGCTTCCACAATACCCTAAAGTCATATGGGAGGCCTTGGAACTACTTAAAGGATTACTAGCCAGACACCATTTCATTATGTGAATGGCCCTGCACCATAGATTATCTACTATTGATAAGTTATGTCTCCCAAATTACACCTCGCAACGAAGTATAAAGCGGTCGCTGTCAAATATAGAACCCAACCAAGGTTGAGGTCGATCCCACGAAGAATATGGTTAGGACCTAGATCAATATGGTTATTTAAGCTTTTAGTCATTTATTTTCAATGGGGGGATTTAAAAGAGCACAAGTAAACAAATATTAATTTATATCGAGAAAAATAAATGAGAATGATGAACTAGGATTGTGTTCCCATGATTTCATAACTCTGTAGGTTCTAGGTACTAGAGATCTATCTCAGTTCTTAGTATGCAGAATCGATAGGTTATGTATCATCTAACCGACTATGTTACGTCCCTTGTAGACGACTATCCTCAAACACAAAGGTTAATGCGTCATGAGTGTTGTATTGTTGACCCCTATCTATGATCGCAATATAGCCTTTCCCGTATCACGACTCAAAGCTAATTAAATGAAGATAACTCCAAGTCTTGTTGTTGATTCTCTAGTCCTATCTGAATACCTTTGCTATAGTCCAGAGTAGAGATAGGATGAGTTCTAACGTTGCGCACTGTTAGAAAGCAATCAATTTCAAAGAAACAACATACATGCATAAATACGTTCAAGAATTACTATATACTTTATCCTACTTCATTAATTTATCATGGTTCCCATAATCCTAGTTGTGGGATTTAGCTACTCACGACTCAAAAATCACAATTAGAAATCATAGGGAAAATCGTAATTATGAACTTACAAATTGAGTAGAATAAATCCCAAATCTTGAATTCTCAAAGAAAAAAATAATAAAGATGGAGAAGAAAAGAATAAACCAATTTTCTCTGGCCTCCACGGCGGCTCCAAGCTTTCTCTAAATAAATTAAAAGCTCACAAGTTCTAAAAGTTATGAAAGTTATATAAAAACTATTTTTATGGAATATTTATAGGTGTAAGAAAAATCCCAAAATAAAATAACTGAGTCCATTTAGGAAATAAAAATTCAGTCCAATTTGAACTGTTGTTGACTGCCGCATCGCCGCCTCAACTTCTCTCACTTTTCCTTACTGCCATGTGTCACTGCCCAACCGCCTCACTTTCAATTTACAATATTCACATTGCAGCATACCTTCTTTAATAAGTTTATTAAATTTAATCTATTAAGCTGCCTGCTTGATTTCCTTATATAACTTTTCGATTCTGATTCTATTTTTACTTCAAATTACTTCATCTTCACACCAATTTAGACCATAGAGAAATTCACAACATCAAGTACACTTTCCGATCATTATGCAAGAAGTATAAACAAACAACAAACCTCTAACCTCCAAAACTCAAATATGGACTCTAACATATCGAATTTAAGCTTGTTCACCTATTCTTATCAAAGAAAGCTAATAACATCACCTATCTATCATGAAAGAAGTGCCCTCACAAGAAGAAATAGTCCACACACTCAATTCAAAAGATCGAATACAATTTAAGGACTTAACATCAAAGAACAACTCTCACAAAGAATACACATGTATGCACAAAGATCCATAGGCTTGCCCATTAGGTATATCTCCACTAATTAAGCATGCTCGAATAGAATTAAATAGGACTTTAATGGGTTGTAATGTTGGCTAGGGGACGGATAGGAAAACTATGTAATTATGACTTACACTTCCCTAAGCATTTTACAATTATTTTTAGACTTCATCACCCATTATTTTCATCACTTTATTTTTTTCATCCCTCTCTTCATCAATTATTTTCATAAGTAATTCTCATCTTATCAAGAATATTTCAATCATTTTTTTTTCAAAATTTTTTTTTTTTGCATGTCACATTCTTTCAAAGAGGACCTTTTCATGGTGCAAAAATTAGGGATTCAAATAAATGGATCAAGGTAAAAGTATGGCTACCAAAAAAATAAGCTACGGGCTCAAAGGGGCTAACTAGTGATATAATATCTGAAAAGGCTAAAATTTACAAGACATATCAAAGAAAGCCTATTATCATATTCTAAACAAAGCAATACTTTCTATTTCGCTTCAATAACATGCAGGGCAAGTTCTAGACTAAGATGCAAAACATGAAATGTGTGCAAAAAATCCTCACCACACATGACACAAGTATCAATCAAGATGGATCAATTCCACTTCTAAGACAGACAGGGTCATAGAAAACTACAAAATAAGAATAAGCTATATAAAGAGTCACAACCATGAGCCTAGGTGTCAAAAAGTCTATTATTTTATTTATACTCAAACACTCACAGAAAAGTACTACTCAAAATTAGGTCTAAATTGCTAGTATCAACCAAAAAAAATCTTTTCTTTTCACTCCAAAAAAAAAATACTCCTACAAATAAAAAATAAAAGAAAAAAATTATTCTTAAACAAAAAATAATACGGTTCAAAGGGCCTCCCCTCGAAAAAGAACTGGAAAAAAAAATCAAGGGGTGGGCAAAGTATGCTCTACTAAAGATATTAAAAAAAACTAAAAACAAAAAATATTTTAATCTAAAGAATAAAAGAAAAATCTTTTTGTATTTTTTGGACTTTTTCAATTTTATCTTTCCTTTTTTTTCAATTAAAAATAAATAAATAAAAAATCCTATAGCATACTTTACCCTTAACAAATATTGAAAGATATCTCACCCCACACTTAAAATCATGTGTTTTCCCCAAAGCAATAAATAAAATAAAACAAGGGTTAAAGATACTCCCTGAGACCCTCTAGGGCCTAGCTAGCAATATGTTTCTTCAATTTTCGTCAAGGGTCGCGCTCACCCCACACTTAAGTTCAAACATGCTCCATAGCTTTAAATTTGGGTACTCAGACTTTCCCTAAATCTGTAAAAACAAAACAAAAAAATAAAAAAAAAAGTGATATTATAAAAAAAAATAAAAAAAATAAGAAGTTAAACTACTAGTTATGTTGCCTCCCACTTTTTCTTCCATTTTGAACTTATAAATTGCACCCCTAATTTCTTTTCTAATTTTCTACTACGCTCAAGGGGCGGTGGTATAAAAGTAAATGAACCAAGCAATAGATGTAGCATGTTGCAATTCTTGGCCCTTAAGTGAGGAATTTAATTTTTCGACTTTGGCATAACAATTCAAGAATGTAGACATGTTTTTTCTCCTCCTCGATTAATATCTTACTATCCAAACATAATATGGAAAAATGATTCGATGAGGTCCAACACGTCTCAACTCATGAATTGCATTATTATTTACATCCTCATATTTAAACACACTAGAGTTTTTAAAAATAATATTATCTACTTCCTCACATAACTCTAGTGTACTCTTCTCAACAGTGACAACATCAATAAAAGTATGACCATGTATTTGGCCCTCCAATTTTAGCTCCTCAATTTGGCTTATAAGAATTTTTTTCAGCCTCACACAACTCATAACTAAATTGTTGGGCGTTACACGTATCAACCTTTGCATTCAAATTTTCTTTTAAGTTGTGAATATCCAAACCAAATCTATCAACCTCTTTCATGAATCCACATTTTTCTACTGCAAGGAGTGTTAGCGTCACTGTCATACTCTCATTGAGATCCCGCAATATATCTATCACACTCCTACAATAATGAACTATATCAAAAGGAAAAGAATTAATAAAATAGGAGTCTTCATCACTCCACACTTTATCTTGGAAAGATGTCATATCAAGAAGAGTAGTAAAATATTCAAAAATAATAATAGTAACAAAAACTAACAACAAAATAACAAAAAATTATGGGACAAATAAAATATATACAAGAAATAAGGATTAATAGTCAAATAAACACAATTAATCTAACCCTAAACCGTATTCCCCAGCAACGACGCCAAAATTTGATGTCGCCCAAATTACACCTCGCAATGAAGTATAAAGTAGTCGTTGTCAAATATAGAACCCAACCAAGGTTGAGGTCGATCCAATGAGGAATATGGTTAGGACCTAGATCAATGCAGTTATTTAAGCGTTTAGTCATTTATTTTCAATGGGGGTGTTTAAAAGAACAAGTAAATAATTTTTTAATTTAAAAGAACAAGTAAACAAATATTAATTTATATTGAGAAAAATCAATGAGAATGATGAACTTGGATTGTGTTTTCTATGATTTCATAACTCCATAGGTTCTAAGTACTAGAGATCTATCTCGGTACTTAGCATGCAGAATCGATAGGCTATATATCATCTAACCGACTATGTTACGCCCTTTATAGACGACTATCCTCAAGCACAAAGGTTAATGCGTCATGAGTGTTGCATTGTTGATCCCTATCTATGATCCCAATATAGCCTTTCCCGTATCACGGCTCAAAGCTAATTAAATGAAGATAACTCCAAGTCTTGTTGTTGATTCGCTAGTCCTATCCGAATACCCTTGCTATAGTCTAGAGCAGAGATAGGATGAGTTCTAACATTGCGCACCATCAGAAAGGAATCAATTCCAACGAAACAACAATACATGCATAAATACGTTCAAGAATTACTATGTACTTTATCCTACTTCGTTAATTCATCATGGTTCCCACAATCCTATTTGTGGGATTTAGCTACTCATGGCTCAAAAATCACAATTAGAAATCATAGATAAAATCATAATTATGAACTTACAAATTGAGTAGAATAAATCCAAAATCTTGAATTTTCAAAGAAAAAAATGATAAAGATGGAGAAGAAAAGAATGAACCAATTTTCTCTGGCCTCCACGATGGCTCCAGGCTTTCTCTAAATAAATTAAAAGTTCACTAGTTGAATTATTATCAAAGTTATGAAAGTTATATAAAACTATTTTAGTGGAATATTTATAGGTGTAAGAAAAACCCCAAAATAAAATAACTGAGTCCAAAATAGACTAGGAAATAAAAATCCAGTCCAATTTGAACTGTTGTTGGACTGCCGCATCGCCACCTCAACTTTTCTCACTTTTCCTTACTGCCACGTGTCACTGCCCAACCGCCTCTCTTTTCTCACTTTTCCTTACTGCCACGTGTCACTGCCCAGCCGCCTCACTTTCAATTTGCAATATTCACATTGCAGCATACCTTCTTTAATATTTTATTAAATTTAATCCATTAAATTGTCTGCTTGATTTTCTTATATAACTTCTCAATTTTAATTCTATTTTTACTTCAAATTTCTTCATCTTCACACCAATTTAATCCTACATATAAAAATATAATACTAAGCATAATTCATAAAATCAATGGTCAAAAAGGACAAATAAAAAATTACTCAATATAAGGTAAATAATGACTAAATATATGCAATTTTGGCCTCACATCAGTAAGTGGGGCATTCAGGTGTCTCCTGGATATGTCTTATGTGAAACAACAAGTGTAGAAACTCATGATCATCTCCTCTTCAATTGTCCTTACTCCAACTACTTATGGAGCACACTGCTACATTGGTTGGGGATACATATAAAAGTAGGATGTTAGAACTTTAAGGTGTAATGGATAACTAAGAGAGTGAAGCACAGGATACCTAGAACAACTATCTTGGGATTCATGTTTGTTGTTGTTGTCTACTGCTTGTGGAGAGAGAGAAAGAACAGAAGGTTTAAGTGTAAGAAGCAACTGGCTAATGCTATTGTTCAAGATATTGTCTTACTAGTCTATATAGAAGGGATTAAGGATTGTAAAAAGGCTTCATGCCTAGAGAGTTTAAACTAGTTTCCTTGCTAAGTATCTACCCTGAGCCTGTTCAGGGAGCTTAGAAGTAGACTTTTGTCTAAGTTGCCTGTTATTTAGAGGATAGCTTGTAGATGTCCTAGCTGAGTCCAAAGCTAGTTATATATATTGTTCACTGGTTAAATAAATTCTTTTCCTATTTGACAAAAAAAAACAATCAACTGCTTATTCATTCAAGAAATCATCAAACTAACAGATCAGTCAACACAAGTATGTCCAAAGACCAATCAACAACTTACTCATTCAATCAATAGCAAACCCATCGATCAATCAACACAAGTATATTCAAAGACCAATCAATAGCTTACTGATTCAACCACTATTAAACCAACAGACTTGTCAACACAAGTATGTCCAAAGACCAATCAACAACTTATTTATTCAAGCACTATCAAACCAATAGATCATTCAACGCAAGTATGTCCGTAGAACAATCAACAACTTACTCATTCAAGGAGTATTCAAGCAACTAAAACAAGTCTACTCCATTTAACACTCATAAGTTCCATCACCTAATCAACCACCATTATTAAGTCAAGAACCACAAACTCGGTCACTAACATAGTGACCCTTTATTAATGTTATTACTAGGTCATCAATACCAATTCATTAGCCATTTATTAGTCTATTCGTCAATATTTTAAGTATAATAGTAATCTTAGTTTATTCATCTTATAACAAGTTACGCCCTAGCACCTAGTCAAGTATTCCTTAAGCTTTATGTTAGGATATCATTTTTCCTTTACTTTTCATACTCAACACACAAGATCTAATTACAAAAAGGAGAACAAGCAATCCAGAACACACCTCACACAATCAAATTTTTGTTATATTATTAAATTTTGGATCATAGTTTACATGGATACACAATCCTTCCATCGTTAACCACATTAACCTCATTCATATTACAACTTATTATAAAAGTCATACAAACACATATAACACATAAAGGGTTTCATATATACACATATTACCACAAGTATTAGTTCTTTATAGTGTTATTTCCAAGTTTTATCCACCCCAAAACTCATTAAACTATAACGTACCTCGACTAAATATCTTGGAAGAAGCAAGCTACACAACGAATGCTTTTTGCCTTTCCTCCGTGCCTTAGAACATTCAAAGTCTAAAAACAAGCAGTTATAAGAGTAATTAATTATTTACTCTTGCAAATAAAAGATTCAGAAATTTAAACCCACCAATTCTACCCTTTAATCGTGGTCTAGAGAATTATCTAAGGGTTAATTCACCATTAACTAGACCCACAATACTCATATTATCTAAATTCATGGAGTTTCTACTCCAATTACCCCATTTTAAGCAGTTTTTATGCTAAAAGTCTCATATTTATTGAACTCAACGTTCCTAACCATCATAATTTATGTTTTAGAATAACAAATTCATCCTAGAAAGTCTTAGTTTATAATCTAGAAGCAATTCTAGATAAATTACACATACCCATAAATTTTCCTCACAATCTTATAAACATAGGATTCTAACCCGCAATTCCACCATTAACAATCATTCTAATGATTCTAAGGTGTTATAGGATTATAGACGAAGAAGTTGATGGAAGAACTTACCTCAAGAAAGAACTTTCATCCTAGCCTTGGAAAAATCACCTTTCTAAGGCTCTAAGGTCTTATGATGTAATGACCTTCCCGGTCATTTCCTTCATTTTCGTGTGTTGTCAGCGTTTAGGGCTTTTCTATAACTGCCCCAAGTTGTTTATGACTTGCTGGGACTGACAGTTCGGTTCCCAGGCAGTTCGTTTGAGAATATTATTTAGACCGAGCACGTTGTAAAATATTAAATTAAATTAAAATTGGGTAAAATGACTTAGTTAATTACCTTTTGAAAATATTTTTGAAATTTATATAATGTATAAAAGTTTTTAGTTATGATATATCTATACTATTTTATAATAGTTTTATAACCTATTGATAGTTAAAGCGGAGATAGTGAATTTAAATATGTTAAAATAATGTTTTTATTTTATAGAGGTTTTGTTAGAAATAATTTTCTATCAATTATGGTATATTCAAAATATCGTATTTATTTTACCACGAACCTATGCAATACCCGAATAAGAAAATAAAGAGATAGTTGGAGGAGTCACCTCCACTCCCACGTGGAAGTGGAGGGAAACCTCATCACCACCAATTGATAAAGGTGGCAGCAAATGGGATACTTGGCAGATATGAGTCATAATGACTCATGCCAAACTTAATCTTTTCTTCATTATTAGCCGACTCATACATATATACACTATGTTATACAAGTTAAAGTCCACCATGAATGTTTTCCCACGTTAAATATCATAGAAGATATTGTGATGTCATATTGTATTCCAATGGAAATTAATTATCTACATCAAGTTATTCAAGCTCAGAACTCACGTGGTTGATAGTATCGCGTCATTATATCGTAAGTTTTTCGGTTAATTTTAGCTTAAGTCGCGTATTCGAATTGTTATTTAGTGGTATTGTTGAAATTGGTATTGGTGTTTGAGCTATATTTTGAGCTCAAATGGAGCAGTGTTAGTTGTGACTATTGATCACGGGGTGATTTGGGACGCTGTGACGGTTTTGGTTTTGCGATTCCGCAAGCGGGCCCCACGTGGGATTTTCAGACATTTTCCGAACTAATGCAATATGGGTATCAATAGTCATGTTTTGACCTGTATTTTATTATCTTGGTAGCGTGGCAGCAGTCAGAGGCCTCTCAGAAGGGGAAGGCTCCTGAATAGTTGGTTCTTTTAGCAAGCTTGCGGCGGCGTCCAGGTAGGCTAGGTTTACCTTCCTTTGCACTTAGATTGGGCTTATGTGTGATATATGTATGCTATTGTGCTGGTATTGTGGGCTGGTACTATAGACTTGGTGGTGGTGGTTTGCTGTGATTTAGGCCTTCTAGGCCGGATAGGGCTATTCGAATATATATTCCAGGCCTGTTATCCTCGTGGTACCCCACAGATGACCTATTTGGGGTCGGATAGTATTGTTGTTGTTGTTGCTAGTCTGGGAATGTTATTGTTGGACCTTAGTCCAGGCTTAGACAGACTTAGACAAGTATAACCAGACCTGGTTCTCGGGACCCGATAGCGGGCCCCGTTACCCTTTTTGTCGACTTATCGAAACTTTGACATCTTTGGGCTTAGATAAGCCCTATATGACTATTAGGGTTATGACGGGATTGAGTCACCCCAATTATACCCGGTTGGCCTGTTTAGCCTTATTAGTCCCTGATAGCACCGTATTTGACCGGGATCGGCTAGTTTGATTTAGAATACGGACCTACCTTTCCATGACTTATGATGTATACTCAGACTTGTATATACATATTTCTTATAGTAGATATTTGACCTAGAAGGACCCCGAGATTGACTTGCAACATGTTGTGGGGTTAGCTTCTGTACCCATAAACTAGTATTGACTTGGAACTAGGGCGTTCCCCGTTTATCTGATATGATATGACATTTGATTCTGTTCTGGTTACTGGCTATGATGAGTTCCGATTCGAGTCCGGCTACTGATTCAGGTATGATGATTTTGGTTATTGACTATTGGGTGTTCCGGTTCGAGTCCGGCCCCGGATTGTGATACACTATGAGTTCCGGTTCGAGTCCGGCCACTGATTATTATGAGTTCCGGTTCGAGTCCGGCATCTGGTTATGATATGATTGGAGAGTTTTGGTACTGGGTACCATGATTATGATATTGTTGTTCTATGAGTTCCGGTTCGAGTCCGGCAGATATGATATATATATGTGGCCTCTTGTTATTACCCACTGCTTCCGGTTCGACTCCGGCGTCTGGCCTCTTGGTATTACCCATTGGTGCCGGTTCAAGCCCGGTGCACTCTTGTTGGTTATTGTGGTTACTGGATACTGATACAGCTTTGAGACACAGGTGACTATGCATTTACTTTTCTTGTGTGTCCCGCTGGTTTATGGGGGCCAGACTGGGTTATTGTCTTCTTTCGTGTGCCTATCGGGCTTATGGGGGCCCAGATAGGTTATGTTTGACTTGTGTGTTTACTTACGCATTTATTTACTCGTTATTCTGTATCGCATTTATATTCTCCTGAGCATATCTATACGCCTCGACCGTTACTTATGTACTTATTATTTATACACCGGACCTAGCATGTACCCTTTTACTTACTTATTATTCAGTATCGCATTTTCTTATCAATTATACCCGGACCTAGCATGTACCCCCGTACTTTAGCCTATTTATATTACATTAAGCTCAGTCGGCCGATGATGCCTACTGAGTACCCGTTGCCCCGGTACTCATACTGCACTTCTGCATCTTTTCCCCGATGCAGATCCAGGCACCAGTCGACGGTTTTGACGTGACTCATTTCTCAGCGTTGGTTCCGGAGCAGGGTGAGCTTACTGACGTCCGAGGCAGATCCTACTCCATCTTCTACTGTATAGTCTTTTGCTCTCAAGACTATTGTACTTGTTACACATATTTGGTTTCCGTGTTGTATTTTGGGTATGTTAGTAGTGGCTCATGTACTGACCTCACCAGGTCTTGGGGAGGGTTCTTGACTTTATATACCGTCCTCTTCCTTCTCAGTCTTGGCATATATACATATTTTGATTCTGTCTTTAGTGTTATAGCATGTTTATAAGTATAGTTACTTCCACTTCATCTCTGTTTTATGAGATTCCGCCCGTTAGCCCGTCGTTTGTCGCTCTGGGCTAGGGTTTGGCTTGCCTATTGGTGGGTTATGGTAGGCGCCATCATGACCCAAATATTGGGTCATGACAGCTTGGTATCAGAGCCTAGGTTGTATAAGTAGTGTCGGTACATGGGCCAATGTCTAGTAGAGTCCTGTGGATCGGTGCGGGGACGCCTGTATCCTATCCTCGGGAGGCTACGGAGCATTCTTAGGGGAGTCTCTCATTTTCTTGACTCATGTCCGTGCGTTAAGTCTATGTTGGTTTCTGATCTTTATTTGGTTCACTCTTTACGTAGATGATAAGGATGAATGGTAAGAGAGCCGAGGGTCAGGACCCCGAGCCTGCTGCAAGGGCTCTAGTTAGGGGTCGAGGTCGACCTAGAGGTCGGAGGCAGGGCAGAGTAGCATCCCCAGGCCGAGATCATGTTAGGGATCAGTCACCCGATCCCGTTATAGTTCCAGATGTTCCGCCGCCATATCAATCTGTGGGCCAGGGAGCAGCCCAGGCTCCACCTGGATTTATTGATGCTTCAGGACTCCGGAACACTTTGGTGCAGTTGCTGGGATTAGTTGGAGGTCCGTCAGCCGAGGGAGCCCAACCAGTAGTACAGGAGTTGGTGTTGGGGCGCATCCTACAGCTGCAGCACCCAAAATTGAGATTCCGCCAGCGCCGGTAGCTCCACAGCCGGTTACAGATCAGCCTGCTATGTCTGTCGATGAGCAGAAGATGTTGGGGCATTTCTTGAGGTTGACTCCACCGAGATTTGCTGGTACTCCGGGTGAGGATGAATATGAGTTCTTGTCCAGCTGCAAGGATAGATTGCGGAATTTGGGATTGGTACAGTCTCGTGGTGTTGATTTCGTGGCATATCAGTTTGATACTGCAACGAGGAGATGGTGGAGGGGATATCTTGACTCCAGGCCAGCAGGATCTCCGTCAGTTACCTGGACCCAGTTCTCTGAGATTTTCTTGGAAAAATATATGCCCCGTACTATGCGAGAGCAGCTCAGGGATGAGTTCTCCAGATTGACTCAGGGTTCGTTATCTGTCGCCGAGTATGAGGCGAGGTTTCATGATCTTGCTAGGCATGCTACTTCTATTTTTTCTGATGAGTATGAGAGAGTTAAATGTTTTGTCAGGGGACTGAGATTGCCACTCCGCAGGGCTACCCAGAGTTTAGTGACTTCAGGGAAGTCATTCGCAGAGATTATTGAGTATGTATACTCTATTGAGGAGATGGATCGCGAGGCCCAAGGGGGCAGCGATAAGAGACCTCGTATTCAGGGTAGTTTCAGTGGGAGCCATAGTGGTTCACAGTTCAGAGGTCGTGGTTTCCAGTTTCAGGGTAGGTACCCTCAGCAGTCTTTTCAGCGACAGGGTCAGTCCAGTAGGCCCGTACAATCAGCTTTGCAAATATCTGATAGGGGTCAGCCCTTCTATAGTGGTTCTGTTAGACAGCCTCAGGGACGTGGTCAGTCCAGTTCATCGATTAGAGGGGGTCATACCGGATCAGTTGGACCTTCTAGGTCGAGCAGGAAGCCAGGAGCATGTTATACTTGTGGGGTTGTCGGTCATTTCGCGCGTGAGTGTCCTCAGCGCATGGCGATTGAGCCTTCAGTTCAGACAGCACAGCCCCTCAGATCTATACCGCCAGCAGGTAGAGGTAGTGTACAGGGTCATCGGGGTGGTCCCCAGGGTTCTCGAGGTAGAGCGCAGGGAGGTTGGACTGGTAGTCAGGTTGGTACTCAGACTAGTAGTAGTCAGCGTCAATTGTATGATGTGCCGGCTAGGCCGGAGGCTGAGGCTTTGGATGCGGTGACTACAGGTATGATTTCCATATGCCATCAGCCAGCTTCTGCATTATTTGATCCCGAATCCACGTTTTCTTATGTATCTACTTGGGTTTATGTTCTGAGTTATTATCTATACCCTTACGTGTATCTGCCCCCGTTGGTGATTCCTTAGTAGTGGATCGGGTATATAGATCATGTCTGGTGACTATTCAGGAGTTTGAGACTCAGGTTGATTTTATTGTATTGGCCATGGTAGACTTTGATGTGATTCTGGGCATGGACTGTTTGTCTTTTCATCATGCAGTCTTGGATTGCTTTACCAAGACCGTTACCTTAGCCATGCCTGGTGTACCCCCGGTGGTGTGGCAGGGTTCTGTTAGCCGCACACCGACAGGGATTATTTCATATGTTCGTGCTCGTAGATTGATGTCGAGGGGATGTGATTCATTCCTTGCTTATGTTCGGGATGCTAGCATTGAGAGTCCGTCACTTGACTTCGTCCCGGTTGTTCGTGAGTTTCCTGATGTATTCCCGACTGACTTACCTGGCCTTCCTCCTGAGCGTGATATAGAGTTCATTATTGACCTTGAGCCGGGCACCCGACCTATTTCTATAGCTCCTTATCGTATGGCTTCTGCTGAATTGAGAGAGTTGAGTACTCAGCTCCAGGACCTTCTGGGGAAGGGTTTTATCAGGCCGAGTGTGTCTCCGTGGGGTGCTCCAGTTCTGTTTGTAAAGAAGAAGGATGGATCTATGCGCATGTGTATTGATTACAGGCAGTTGAATAAGGTAACTGTGAAGAATAAGTATCCTATGCCTCGTATCGATGATTTATTTGATCAACTTCAGGGTGCAGTGGTATTCTCAAAAATAGATTTGAGATCTGGATACCATCAGTTGAGAGTTAGGGCTGAGGACATCCCAAAGACAGCCTTCAGGACTCGATACGGCCATTATGAGTTCCTGGTGATGCCTTTTGGGTTGACTAATGCCCTAGCAGCTTTCATGGATCTGATGAATCGTGTATTCAGGCCATACTTGGACTCCTTTGTGATTGTGTTTATTGACGACATCTTGGTTTATTCGAGGAGTGACGAGGAGCACAAGCAGCATTTGAGGATTGTGCTCCACACTTTGAGAGATCATCGGCTTTATGCCAAGTTCTCAAAGTGTGAGTTCTGGCTGAGTTTGTAGCTTTCTTAGGGCATGTTGTATCCAGACACGGTATCATGGTATACCCAGCAAAGATTGAGGCTATTCGAGGTTGGGCTAGGCCCACGTCACCTACTGAAGTTCGCAGTTTTATTGGGTTGGCAGGGTACTACAGGCGATTTGTTGAGGGCTTCTCGTCCATTGCATCTCCTATGACCAGACTAACCAGGAAGGATGTTCCGTTGCAATGGTCTGAGGATTGCGAGGTGAGCTTTCTGAAACTCAAGGATCGACTTACTTCTGCCCCTGTGTTGACTCTTCCAGTTGAGGGCGAGGGTTTCACCGTGTATTGTGATGCATCTGGTATCAGTTTGGGATGTGTTCTGATGTCGTGGGGTTGTGTCATTGCTTATGCATCGAGGCAGCTGAAGGTGCATGAGCGTAACTATCCCACTCATGATTTAGAGTTAGCAGCTGTTGTGTTTGCACTGCGAATTTGGGGACATTATCTCAGACCGAGGGTCTCAGTTTACCTCCAGTTTCTGGCAGACTTTCCAGGAAGAGTTGGGTACCCAGGTGGACCTCAGCACTGCATTTCATCCTCAAACCGATGGGCAGTCAGAGAGGACAATTCAGGTATTAGAAGATATGCTCCGCGCTTGTGTGTTGGACTTTGGGGGTCAGTGGGATCATTTCTTACCTTTGGCAGAGTTTGCGTATAATAATAGCTTCCACTCCAGCATTCAAATGGCTCCGTTTGAGGCTTTATATGGCAGACGGTGTCGATCTCCAGTTGGCTGGTTCGAAACTTCAGAAGTCAGTCCTCGTGGCACAGATTTGCTCCGAGAATCTGTGGACCGAGTTTGAGCGATTCAAGATAGGCTGCGGACAGCTCAGAGTAGACAGAGCAGTTATGCTGACCGTAGACGTCGTCCATTGAAATTCAGGGTGGGTGACAGGGTCTTCTTACGAGTATCGCCCATGAAGCGCGTAATGCGGTTTGGTAGGAAGGGTAAGCTTAGCCCCAGATATATCGGACCCTTTGAGATTTTGCGGACAGTTGGAGAGGTGGCTTATGTGTTAGCTTTACCTCCGGCATTTTCAGCTATCCACCCAGTATTTCATGTTTCTATGCTGCGACAATACATTCCAGATGAGTCGCATGTGCTTCAGTGGGACTCGGTTCAGTTAGACGAGAAGTTAGCATTTGTGGAGGAGCCTATGTCCATTTTAGCCAGAGATGTCAGACGGTTACGCTCCCGGGACATTCCAGTGGTTAAGGTACAATGGCGTCACCGTCCGGTTGAGGAGGAAACTTGGGAGCTTGAACGTGACATGCGAGCCCAGTATCCCTACTTGTTCACGTCTTCAGGTACGTGCTTATTCTTGACTTTCGCGGACGAAAGTCCTTTTAGTAGTGGATATTGTAATGACCTTCCCGGTCATTTCCTTCATTTTCGTGTGTTGTCAGCGTTTAGGGCTTTTCTATAACTGCCCCAAGTTGTTTATGACTTGCTGGGACTGACAGTTCGGTTCCCAGGCAGTTCGTTTGAGAATATTATTTAGACCGAGCACGTTGTAAAATATTAAATTAAATTAAAATTGGGTAAAATGACTTAGTTAATTACCTTTTGAAAATATTTTTGAAATTTATATAATGTATAAAAGTTTTTAGTTATGATATATCTATACTATTTTATAATAGTTTTATAACCTATTGATAGTTAAAGCGGAGATAGTGAATTTAAATATGTTAAAATAATGTTTTTATTTTATAGAGGTTTTGTTAGAAATAATTTTCTATCAATTATGGTATATTCAAAATATCGTATTTATTTTACCACGAACCTATGCAATACCCGAATAAGAAAATAAAGAGATAGTTGGAGGAGTCACCTCCACTCCCACGTGGAAGTGGAGGGAAACCTCATCACCACCAATTGATAAAGGTGGCAGCAAATGGGATACTTGGCAGATATGAGTCATAATGACTCATGCCAAACTTAATCTTTTCTTCATTATTAGCCGACTCATACATATATACACTATGTTATACAAGTTAAAGTCCACCATGAATGTTTTCCCACGTTAAATATCATAGAAGATATTGTGATGTCATATTGTATTCCAATGGAAATTAATTATCTACATCAAGTTATTCAAGCTCAGAACTCACGTGGTTGATAGTATCGCGTCATTATATCGTAAGTTTTTCGGTTAATTTTAGCTTAAGTCGCGTATTCGAATTGTTATTTAGTGGTATTGTTGAAATTGGTATTGGTGTTTGAGCTATATTTTGAGCTCAAATGGAGCAGTGTTAGTTGTGACTATTGATCACGGGGTGATTTGGGACGCTGTGACGGTTTTGGTTTTGCGATTCCGCAAGCGGGCCCCACGTGGGATTTTCAGACATTTTCCGAACTAATGCAATATGGGTATCAATAGTCATGTTTTGACCTGTATTTTATTATCTTGGTAGCGTGGCAGCAGTCAGAGGCCTCTCGGAAGGGGAAGGCTCCTGAATAGTTGGTTCTTTTAGCAAGCTTGCGGCGGCGTCCAGGTAGGCTAGGTTTACCTTCCTTTGCACTTAGATTGGGCTTATGTGTGATATATGTATGCTATTGTGCTGGTATTGTGGGCTGGTACTATAGACTTGGTGGTGGTGGTTTGCTGTGATTTAGGCCTTCTAGGCCGGATAGGGCTATTCGAATATATATTCCAGGCCTGTTATCCTCGTGGTACCCCACAGATGACCTATTTGGGGTCGGATAGTATTGTTGTTGTTGTTGCTAGTCTGGGAATGTTATTGTTGGACCTTAGTCCAGGCTTAGACAGACTTAGACAAGTATAACCAGACCTGGTTCTCGGGACCCGATAGCGGGCCCCGTTACCCTTTTTGTCGACTTGTCGAAACTTTGACATCTTTGGGCTTAGATAAGCCCTATATGACTATTAGGGTTATGACGGGATTGAGTCACCCCGATTATACCCGGTTGGCCTGTTTAGCCTTATTAGTCCCTGATAGCACCGTATTTAACCGGGATCGGCTAGTTTGATTTAGAATACGGACCTACCTTTCCATGACTTATGATGTATACTCAGACTTGTATATACATATTTCTTATAGTAGATATTTGACCTAGAAGGACCCCGAGATTGACTTGCAACATGTTGTGGGGTTAGCTTCTGTACCCATAAACTAGTATTGACTTGGAACTAGGGCGTTCCCCGTTTATCTGATATGATATGACATTTGATTCTGTTCTGGTTACTGGCTATGATGAGTTCCGATTCGAGTCCGGCTACTGATTCAGGTATGATGATTTTGGTTATTGACTATTGGGTGTTTCGGTTCGAGTCCGGCCCCGGATTGTGATACACTATGAGTTCCGGTTCGAGTCCGGCCACTGATTATTATGAGTTCCGGTTCGAGTCCGGCATCTGGTTATGATATGATTGGAGAGTTTTGGTACTGGGTACCATGATTATGATATTGTTGTTCTATGAGTTTCGGTTCGAGTCCGGCAGATATGATATATATATGTGGCCTCTTGTTATTACCCACTGCTTCCGGTTCGACTCCGGCGTCTGGCCTCTTGGTATTACCCATTGGTGCCGGTTCAAGCCCGGTGCACTCTTGTTGGTTATTGTGGTTACTGGATACTGATACAGCTTTGAGACACAGGTGACTATGCATTTACTTTTCTTGTGTGTCCCGCTGGTTTATGGGGGCCAGACTGGGTTATTGTCTTCTTTCGTGTGCCTATCGGGCTTATGGGGGCCCAGATAGGTTATGTTTGACTTGTGTGTTTACTTACGCATTTATTTACTCGTTATTCTGTATCGCATTTATATTCTCCTGAGCATATCTATACGCCTCGGCCGTTACTTATGTACTTATTATTTATACACCGGACCTAGCATGTACCCTTTTACTTACTTATTATTTAGTATCGCATTTTCTTATCAATTATACCCGGACCTAGCATGTACCCCCGTACTTTAGCCTATTTATATTACATTAAGCTCAGTCGGCCGATGATGCCTACTGAGTACCCGTTGCCCCGGTACTCATACTGCACTTCTGCATCTTTTCCCCGATGCAGATCCAGGCACCAGTCGACGGTTTTGACGTGACTCATTTCTCAGCGTTGGTTCCGGAGCAGGGTGAGCTTACTGACGTCCGAGGCAGATCCTACTCCATCTTCTACTGTATAGTCTTTTGCTCTCAAGACTATTGTACTTGTTACACATATTTGGTTTCCGTGTTGTATTTTGGGTATGTTAGTAGTGGCTCATGTACTGACCTCACCAGGTCTTGGGGAGGGTTCTTGACTTTATATACCGTCCTCTTCCTTCTCAGTCTTGGCATATATACATATTTTGATTCTGTCTTTAGTGTTATAGCATGTTTATAAGTATAGTTACTTCCACTTCATCTCTGTTTTATGAGATTCCGCCCGTTAGCCCGTCGTTTGTCGCTCTGGGCTAGGGTTTGGCTTGCCTATTGGTGGGTTATGGTAGGCGCCATCATGACCCAAATATTGGGTCATGACATATGACCGCTACAATGGTCTCGCTGTAGTGGTCACATGACCGTTACTATGGTCACATGACTGTTACAGTGGTCCCAACCTGCAAAACTTTCCAGCACTCACACATTTTAATAAATAATCATAACTTTCTACTCCAGAATTGAATCAACAAATGATTGGTGGTTTTGGAAAGAAGACTCAAAGATCTATAATTTGGTATGTCTTGATCCACGTGACTCTTTATATTCTAGGAGGGTGCTCTTTTAAATTTTACCCTAGTAAAAACTTATACCAAAATTCAATTGGTAAGGATGCTTTCAACTCAACTTTGTGTTAGAGGTTTTGTATGACCTTAATTCATATCTAATGCACACTCACACTAAAGAATTGATCTTAACACATATGAACAATTAAATTTCATCGGGTTCGAGTCTATCTACACACATAAGATAGTTCAAATATTAGCCTAAAAGTTTGAGGTATTATAATAAACAAAGTAATTGCTATCTCGAACTCAAATTCACATCGGTAAAATAAAATTTAAAATTATTATGCTTTTATGCAAATATTTTTGTAACAATGAAATAAGTCATTGCAGCATTGCATCATTCATTTATCTTTGTTATGCTTTGAAGTGCTTTTTATTGACTCTATTATTGAACTGCTAGGACTTTGTCCGTGCGAGATTATTTTTATCATTTTTTATTCAATATAGTAACTACTTGAGCTTGGTCGGTCTATGATGCCTACTAAATACTCGGAGTTTGTACTCACTTTTGAATTTTTTAATACAGATCCCAGTATGAGTTGTCAACATGGTCCTTAATTGTACGAGGTTATTAATTTCAAAGAAATGGTTAGCTCTTATTTTCGGAGATTGATCTAATTTTCTCTATCTTTTATTTTTTTATTTACTTCATAAGCAACTATATATTGTAGTTTCGACATTTACAAATAGAGGTTGCTCTTGTACATGACATAGTTGAGTCTTAGGTTGGTTTTGTAGACTGTTATTCCTTATTTATAAGAATATGGAGTATAATCCTTTACTTTTTCACTTTACCTATGCTAATTATGATTATTGAAAATTGGTTTACCTTCCATGGTTGGGATGGGATAATTTCTATTACAACTCTATATTTTAGGGTCGTGATAATTTAGTATCAGAGCACTAAGTTCACCTGTCTCATGAGTACAAGAGCAAGTGTCTAGTAGAGTCTCGTACATTGGTACTATGACATCATATCTATCTTTTGGTGACTATGAGACATTCATAGAAAAATTCTATTTTTTGATCTTTATCGTACAAATTCATTTATCTCTTGAGTTGTAAACTTTATGTTTTATTCTCAGATGGATGGTTAGGATGATATTAGCTTCTATGGGGAATAATATGCTTGCACCTGCTGCTAGGGGTACAGTTAGGGGTCGAAGTCATAACAGAGGTATAACATGGGGTGTCACACCAACTAGAGGTCATGCTAATGCAGCATCTCCTAAGTCTGAGGTTGAGATAGAGGATATGGATTATCACCCCAACAGAGTGGGCCATCCTACATACCATAAGATTCCATAGATACCCTAATGCTATAAGATATCATGGTCTATATTTTGAGTTTCTTGGAGAGTATGACCCAGACAGGAGCTCTACCTATCACTCTTGATGGATCACAGACTAGAGTTAGGGGTTTAACTCTAGAAAAGATACCCATTTAGGATTTTTAGATTATTGGGGCACAACCAGCTATTGCTATGGCTCCACACATTGATGTTTTGCTAATTTGACTTTTTACTCCATCGACTATGGATAGACTAGTGATGTTAGTTAAGGAGAAGAAGATGTTCAACTATTTATTAGGTTTGGTCCTCCTAAATTTACTATTACACCTGAGGAGGATGCTTATGAGTTGTTGGAGAGTTGTCAGGAAAGATTGCATAACCTAAATTTCATTGAGTCATATGGTATAGAATACAATACTTTCAATATGGTAGGGTAGGCGAAGTAGTGGTGGAGGTTTTATCTAGATTGCATGTCAATTAGGTCGCCTTCTATGATATGGGTACAATTTCTATAGGCCTTCATGGGAAGTATGTGCCTTATATCACAAGAAAGAGTCTGTGGAAACATTTTGATTATCTTGATCAAGGTATCGTGACTATCAAACATTATGAGACCAAGTTCCATGCTTTGGATAGTCATACATTGATGATTATATCAACAGAATATGAGCAGGTTAGGAAATTTGTGAAGGGATTGACTGTTCCTCTTTATCTAGATACTTAGTATGTAGTAACTATATAGGGTACTTTCCAACATGTATTTGATCCTTCTAAGAGTATTAATAAGATTCATCATCGTGCCTATGGAGGTAGTAACAATAGGATTTAAGATATGGTGGCTTATGTGGTTTATCATATCGGGGCAGAGACTTCTCGGTAGAGGTCATTATTATCAATATACCAGACCAATGCATGAACCATTGTAGACTTCTAAGGGTGAATATTTTTGGTACAGTAATGAGAGTAGCTAGATTTCATAGAAGATGTCTGAGGGTTCTTATTCGGGGGTTTTAGGTCATGGAGGATACTCTAGTTTGTCTTGACCACTCAGTGCCCTTATGTTTTCAAAAGATATTTTGTTATGACTTAGGATAATTTGCTAGAGATTGACCAAGACTGAAATAGGGCAGGACACAATCAAGTTCTAAAACTCAGGACCATTGGGAACTACTGCCTCTAGTTAGAGAAGGTGCACAAAGTGATAGAGGTGGTTCTTCAATTCTAGAGGTGGAGCTCAAGCGGGCCGCAGAGGTTGTCTTAGAAGTACACCGTCTAGTGTTAGATGGGGCCATTATGCTTTTCCAAGTAGAATATAGGCTAAGGCTTAATATGCAATGATTGTAGATACCATTTCAGTTTGCCATTAGTTAGATTCAGCATTATTAAATTCAGGAACTATTTATTAATATGTGTCAGCCTATTTTTGTACACACCTAGATATGATATGTGATTTCCAGATAGTTCCTATTCATGTTTCTACCCTTGTAGGTAATTCATTAGTAGTGGATCAAGTGTATCGATTCAGTCTTGTGGCTTTGTTGGAGTATGACACTTGGTAGACTATATTTTTCTTAAAATAGTAGACTTCGACGTGATTTGGGGTATGGATTGGTTGTTTTCTTATATCATGTTGTCTTGTATTATCATTCCAAGATAATTACCTTAGTTATGTAAGGTATTTTTGGTTTTGTATGGAAAGGTACAGTTAGTCATGTCCGAAGAAGGTATTTCATTCCTAAAAGCAAAAAGAATGGTACAGAAGGGGTGATTGGCTTATTGAGCACATATTCCAGATATTAATGTTGACACTTCCTCTCTTGAGTAATTTCCTGTGGTAAGAGCATTTATTGAGGTCTTTTTGATAAACTTTCTAGGTATTCCACCAGACCATAAAATCAATTTTAGCAATGATCTAGAGTTGGACACTTAACCCATTTCCATTCCACCCTATAGGATGACACGAACAAAGTTGAAAGAATTGAAAAATAAATTGTAGGACTTGTTGAGTAAGGGGTCAGTAGACCTATTATTTTTCCTTGGGGTGTTTCTATCTTATTCGTTAAGAAGAAGGATACTTTCATGCAAATGTATATTTATTATTGGTAGTTAAACAAGGTGCCTATCAAGAACAAGTATCTCATACAACACATTGATAATGTATTTGATTAGCTTTGGGTTTCTTTAGTTTCTGAAAGACTTACTTGAGATCGGGCTACCATCAGTTAAAGATCATGGCTTTAAATATTCCAAAGATTGCTTTTTTACAACTCAGTATACGAGTTCCCTATCATATATTTTGGATTGATGAATACCCCTATAGTATTTATGGAGTTGATAAATGGGGTATTTCAACCATAATTGGACTTGTTGAAAATGAATTTATTTATGACATCTTTGTCTACTTCAAGAGTACATATGAGCATGAGCGGCATTTGAGGTATGTTTTTCGAACTTTGAAGGATAAGAAGTTGTATGCAATGTTCTCCAACTATGCATTTTGGCTTGAATATATGGCATTCTTAAAAAATATTATTTGTAGGGATGGTACAATGGTAGATCCAAAGAAAATTAAGGCAGTGCAAGATTGGGATAGGCCTACTTCACCTACCAATATTCAAAGCTTAATTGCGTTAGCTGGCTACTACAAATGATTTGTGAAAGGGGTTTCTTTGGTTGCATCTCCTTTAAATAAGTCGACTTAGAAGAATATAGTTTATTAGTGGTTTGATAAGTGTGAAGTAAGCTTCTACAAGCTCAAATCTTTATTGACTTTGGCTGTAATTTGACCATATCGGTAAAGGGTAAAGGTTTACTATGTATTGTGATACTTCCAGGATTGGTCTTGGGTATATGTTGATGTAGGGTAATATTATTACATATGCTTCTAGTCAGTTGAAATTTCATGAGAAAAACTATCCTACTCAAGATTTGGAGTTGCCAACCTTAGTGTTTACTTTAAAGATTTGGAGGCATTACCTTTATGTTTTTCATTGTGAGATCTTCATCGATCATCATAGTTTTTAGTATATCATTGACCAGAGGAATCTCAATTCGAGGCAGTGTAGGTGGTTTGAGTTGCTCAAGGACTATGATATAACAATTATATATCATCAGGGTAAGGATAATATGATAGTGTATACCTTGAGTAGGTAGGCAGTGAGTATGGGTAGCCTTGCATTGTCATTAGTAGAGGAGAATCCTTTTGCTTTGGACATTAGCCCTTGTCCAATCACTTGTTGAGATTTGATATTTCTAAGCCCGGGTGTGTTCTTACTTGTATATAGGTTTGATCTATGCATTTAGAGTAAATTAAGGCTCAATAGTTTGAAGATGAGAAATTGAGGCTGAATCACAACAAAGTGTTAAGGGATAAAGCTAAAGAGGTTATATTGGACTCAGAAAGGGTTTTGAGTATTAAGAGATAGGTTTGTGTTCCTAGATTTGGAAACTTGATTAGGTTGATTGTGAAAATAGCTCACAGTTCCAAGTATTCTATTCATCTAGGAGAAACAAGATGTATCATGACTTAAAGAAACACCATTGGTGATGTGTGATGAAGAGATACATTATGGATTATGTGTCTAATTGCCAGCAAATGAAATATGACCACTAGTGATTGGGTGGGATTATTCATAGGATGCCTATACCTGAGCGAAAGTGGGAATGGAATGTTATGGACTTCATGTTGGGCTTACCATGGACCTTGAGGAAATTTGATGATATATAGGTAATTGTTAATAGATTGGCCAAGTTTGCTCATTTTATACCAATTCAAACTAATAATAATTCAGAGAAACTGGCTCAAATTTACACTTGAGAGATAGTCCATTTATATGGGGTGCTTACTTCCACCATTTCAAATAGAGTCACGTAGTCCACATCTCATTTTTGGGTTTTTATACAAAAGGAGTTGGGTACCCGAGTTGATCTTAGTACAGTAGTTCACCTGTAAATTGATGGTCAGTCAAAGAGGAATATTCATGTCCTTAAGAATATATTACAAGCTTGTGTCATTGATTTTGGTGTCCATTGAGAACAATTTTTTCCCTTAGTTGAGTTCATCTACAATATAATTTCCATTTAGCGTTTAGATGGCATTGCTCGAAGCTTTATATATAGATCTCTGGTAGGCTAGTTTGATATATTTGAGGTTAGGCCTTGTGCCACAACTTGTTGAGGGATTCCATAGAGAAGGTGAAATTGATATAGGAGCGATTTTTAACAGCTTAGAGTAGGCAAAAGAGTAATATGGATCGTAAGGTTTGAGATTTAGAGTTCATGATTGGTGAGAAGGTTTTCCTCAAGATATCACGTATGAAGGGTGTGGTGAGGTTTGGAAAGAAAGGAAAGCTTATCCTGAGGTTTATTTTTCTATTTGAGAATCTTCAATATATCAGGAAGGTGGCCTATGAGTTAGCCTTTCCTCCAGGTCTTTCAGTCGTACATTCCATTTCTTATGTGTTTATTTTAAATAAGTATCATTCAGATGGTTCTCATATGATTAGGTGGGATTTGGTAGATTCAAAACAAAATCTGACTTTTGAGGAGGAGCCTATAACTATATTGGATAGGCAGATTTGCAAGTTGAGGTTCAACGAGATATTTTCTGTAAAGTACAATGGGAAAACCTCCCAATGAAGAGAATACTTTGAAGATCGAGGTAGACATCGGAAGCAAATATCCCAAGTGTTTTAACTTACAAGTATATTCTATCTCTTTACATTCAAGGACAAAGGTGTATTTTAGTAGTGAATGATGAAACAACCCTCAAGGTCATTTTATAATTTTCACTTGTTATTCCTCGTTTGACCCTCCCCATCGCTTTATTTTGGTATTTATGATTTGCGTGGATGGATGGTTTGATTCCTAAGTCAATCAGATAACTTTTTGAGTTATCAACGTTTGGAAATTAAAAAGTTTGATCAAATTCAACATTTGATGTTGGAGAGGTTGGATCTGAGTTTTGACGTTGCACTAGGTCCAGCGGGTGGGTTTTGTCATAGATGGAGGGTTGGTTTGATTCTTGAGACTCTCGAGGGTTTTTTTGTCATTTGGTAGGAATTGTAGAGTTTTCACAAGTTTTAGTTGACTTCGATTAATATTAGATCTAAACAATCTCATATTGGTGATTTGTCATTTCCAATAGGTCCGAAATTTGTTTTACAACTAATTTACACTATTGGTTTGTGTTTGAGGGGTTCCAAACAAGTTTTGGGGTCTTCGTTTCAAGTTTTGGGTTGTTGATTGTTTTCATTTTGTGCAAGATGCACCCTTCATCGAGTTCACGATAAAGGGAAAAGTTGTCCTCAATAATTGCGACGGCCCTATAGCATTTGCGAGAAGCTTTAGAGTTGAATCGGGTTCCTTCTTCATGTTCATGAGAGGGAGCCAGAGATCATAATCCAGATAGGTTGGGTGGCTCCGTCTTCACGACCAATAATAGTTGGCAAAAGATTTAAAATTTTAGATTTCAAACATGAGCTTCAGTTTTCATTTTTGGGACTCTGGATTAAAGTGATTCTAAAGGATTTTAAAAGATTATTTGCAGGAGTAAGTTTCTAACCTTCATTTTGGTGATTTTCCAGTGATTTCAGATTAATTTCATCGATTAATCGCATATTTGAAATGGAATTTTGGGACTTTTCTTCTAAACTTAAGAGAGTGTAAAACAGTAATTTAAGGTTTGATCTGAGCTCTGGTTTTGATGAAATTTTATATTTAAATTTCTTATCTTATGGGTAAATTGATTGTCAATAATTTCCAATTTTGTTGTTGAATTCTGAGCCAACTCTGGTGACATCGCAAAACACTGTGAAACCCACGCCCTTTTCGGGAAAAGTCAATATAGGAGCTGAAGTCAATAAGGTCTTGAGCTTTTGAAAGCTCCTCTCACACTAGTCCGACCACTGGAAAACAACCTTTTTCTGAGTCAATTTATTCGAAGGGGCCGCAATAGAAGAGAAGAATTCTACAAGCTGCCAATTGTAGCTCGCAAACCCAACAAAACTCTGAATCTCTATAGGGGAAGTAGACGTAGCCCAATCACAAACTTTTGCTATCTTGGCCGGATCAACCATGATACCATCCTTGGTCATCACATGACTTAACAAAGAAACAAAATTCAGCCAAAACTCACACTTAGAGAACTTGGAAAACAATTGATCATCTCTCAACCTCTGAAGTATGGCCCTCAAATACCTCACATGCTCTGCCTTACTCTTAGAATAAACCAAGATATCATCGATGAACACAATCATAAAAGAAACAGGATAAGGCTAAAACACCCTGTTCATCAACTCCATAACACCTTGTTCATCAACTCCATAAATGTTGTCAGGGTGTTGGTCAGCCCAAAAGACAAAACCAAGAACTCATAGTGGTCATACCGCGTCTTGTAAGCTATCTTCGGAACATCTAAAGCTCTAATCTTCAGCTGATGGTAACCAGACCTCAAGTCAACCTTAGAAAACACGGTCACACCCTGAAGCTAATTAAATAAATTATTGATACACGGAAGAGGATACTTGTTCTTAATGGTTACTTTGTTCAACTACCGATAATCAATACTCATCATCATGATCCTATCCTTCTTCTTAACAAACAAAGCAGGAGCATCCTAAGGTGAAACACTTGGCCTAATAAACCCTTTACTCAACAAATCTTGCAATTTTTCCTTCAATTCCTTCAACTCTATTGGGGAAATCCTATAAAGAAAAACATAAATGGGCTTAGTTCCCGTCTCTATATCAATGGAAAAATTGATATCCCTATCCTGAGGAATACCAGGCAAGTCCGTAGGAAACAAGTCTATGAATTCCCTAAAAACCCTCGTAAAATCCAAAGGAAGTGGTGAATAAACAATGGTATCCTGCACATAAGCCAATTAAGATTAACATCCCTTCTCTACCATTCGAGAAGCACGAAGAAAAGATATAACCCTTTTAGGACACAGACTAGGAGTACATTTCATCTCTAACCTCGATACATCAGGCATAACTAAAGTAACGTCTTGGCATAACAATCCAAAACTGCATGATAAAGAGATAATCAGCCCATACCCAAAATAACATCAAAATCAACCATATCAAGAATGATCAAATTTATCCAAGTGTCACTGGCCAAAAGATTCACCATACAGGATCGGTACACCCGATTTACTACTAAAGAATCGCCTATGGATTAGAAACACGAATGGGTACGGCAAGGGACTCACACATAGAATCAATAACAGAAGAAAAATATATAGATACATACGAGAATGTATATCCAGTTTCAAATAACACAAAATCAAGATGATGGCTAACTAAAATAATACCTATAATCATAGCATCAGAGGCCTCTACCTCAGGTCTCTTGAGAAAAGCATAGCCTGCCCATGTTTGCTACAGGACTAAGCAATTCCTCATATAATACCACAAGATCCTTGAACCCCACCCCTGGTACCCTTGAGATCCACCCCTACCTCCCTGTGCACTCTTTTGGCCAGAGGATCTGGGGCCATACAAAGCAGAAGCTATAAACTCTCTTGTAAAGGACCTGACATACGTCTAGGGCAATCTCTAGCTAAGTGACCAAACTTATCACACACATCGCATCTTTTGCTAGACAAGTCATGTTGTGGGGGCCTAAAAGAACTAAAATGCCCTCTATAACTAGAAGAACCAAAATGAGACATATGGCCTAAATGACCTGACCTCTAACCACTCAAAGCCTCAGAACCTGCAAACCTACTATTTGAATTCTAAAATGCTGCCTGAATTGATCTGTTGTGGTAACCATGAGAACCTCTACCTGAAGATTCCCTACCACGAGATGAATGACCACTCAAACCGTCTTATGGGTGTAACTTGTTACCACCTTTATCTTGAGCACCCTGTCAAATACTCTCAATTTTCTTGGCATGATCCACAATACTAAGAAAATAGCCACTTGTAGTCACTAACTAAGCCATCACCAACTAAAGAATAGTATTAAATCCCTTTATGAACTTTCTAATTCTCTCGGCTCTATAGAGATGCTGGCCATATCATGTCTAGAAAAAGAATGGAAATGGGCCTCATACTCAGCAACAGTCTTAGAGCCCTGCTCTAAGTCATCAAACTCATCCCTTAGGTTTTCCCTCAAGCTGAAAAAGATATTACCTCTCAAGGAAAATCTCTAAAATTAGGTCCAAGTCAGAGAAGGAGAACTCACTGGCTTACAACCAAAAAAGGACCTCCACTACTATTTGGCTGCAGCAGTTAATTAGAAGGTAGTGTAATCAATGCCATAAAACTCAGGCAAAGCGAGGTTATGCAACCTCTCCTGACAACTGACCAAGAACTTATATAAATCCTTACCAATATCATACTTATGAGGGACCGATCTCATAAATCTCTCAAAAATTTTTTGCTCGTCAATAGAGATTAATGGAACAGAAACTACAGGTGAAGCAACAAGCCTAGTAGGTAACACATCAATATGTGGGGCCATAATAGGAGTTGGTTGTTCCCCTAGAGTCTGAAAACCTTGAATAGGAACCTACCCTAGTGGTTGAACACCCTTTCTCATTTGTGAACTATCTAGTGTACCCGATAGAGTACTTACCTAAGAGGTGCCATCTAAGTGGATCAATAGCCGAATCAGAACATCCTGCAACACTAGAGTAGCAACAAAACCTTAAGGGGCATGGGAAGGTCTTATACACTCTGGTTGAGAATCTGTATCAACATGATCAATCACTAGCTCGGGTGAGGCTGATCTAGCACTCCCTCTAGGCGAAGCCGCTCCTCCTTCCCTACCATTACCATGGTCTCAATTGTGACCCTTATCTTATCCCTCGAATGGTGCTCCCGCAGTGGGTTCTGGCTCAGTATCACTAACAGTTCCTGATCGAGTTCTCACCATCTATGCAAAAAGAGTGAGATACAAGTTTAGAATATTGAGTATGAATAACGTACATGATTAGCAATCAAATTAGAGAATTTTCCTAAAACATAGCATAAACTCTCAAAGATAGATACGAATGTCAATGTATCGATCTGTGAAACTCTATTAGACATTTTTCTCTTTTACTCATAAGACTGGTGAACCTAGCGCTCTGTACTAACTTGTCACAATCAAAAATCCCAAGGTCATAATGGAACCTACCCCGACCCAACATTGGTAGGTAAGCCCAACACCGAAAGAGGACAATAATATAAAGAAGACAAATAATAAAGTAAACACAAGTCTTTAGGATAATGTCAAACTAATAAGATAACAAAGACAAATATCTGGATAATACAACTCAAATCCTCAACGATCTAGTGTCATGAGTAAGAACAACTCTAAAAACTATCATAAAGTATAAACATTCAACTGTTTGTCTCTAAAATAAAGTAAGGATGAGGAAAACATAAATTAAATCGGGCGCATGCTCCATATGGGAACCACCACGACTCTGATAGATCCCAAAAGGTTGCACAAAATCACAAACCATGGATGGAACTCAAACTAGGATCTACACCTAAAGGGTATAGAAAAGTAGGAGTGGGTGCAGTCCACTTATACTCAGTAGGCATCATAGGCGGATCAAACAAAATAAAAAACTAAATAAGTAAAGGAAACTATGACTGACGTATCCGCCCTACAAATAGAAAAGTCCCAATAGCTCAAGTCATGTAGCTTCTAACCGCATAATAGGTCAATCTCAAAAATAGTATAAGGATATCAACACCACATGTAAAGAGATCCAAATCACAGTATCACTTGCATAAAGGGACGAAATGTAGTGCAACACAATAATATAGTATGTATGCAATGCTCAAATATTCATGTTGTATATACCTTCCAAGCTTAAGCTTCCAGGAGAGGACCTATGAGGGTTTGAAACCCGTACACTAATCATAATCACATCAGTCTACCTTACCGACATTTCCCTTGGCTAAGGCATTTTATAAAATGATTTATTTTCTTTCACAAGGAAATTCAAGTTCCGTAGTAGTATCAGTTCTATGAAAATGAGTGATGAATGAGTATGCATGATCATAGAAAAATCAACAACCTACGATAGTCTACTCAACAATGGTATAAATGAGCTCAAATATCCCCAAATCTCAATACATCATGATACAAGTCCCTTATGGCAATGATAGAATAGAATTAAGTCAAGATATTAATAATAATTATCCATACAAGCCCCCACTTGGGCAACATGATAATAAAAATCAACTCAAATAATGTGAACAATGAGATATTGCCTAACCCAAAGCATATTCTACATGATCAATTTTCTACCCAGCTTGGGCTGAAGAAAGTTAAGTCATAACCTACCTCAAAAGCCAAAGACACAAGTCTGAACCCCTCAACATGAACGCTTACCATTCTGAGCGATTTGAGAACTCTCCCAATCTATCAAAAATGGTTTCTATACGTAAATAGGAGTCTATTGATACCTATAGTAGTATACTTTGATGCCGCATCCAAAATCACTTTGGGAATCAACCTCAAAAATAAAAGGGTAAAATTGAAATTTTAATAAAGAATTACTTTACCCATAGTTTAAGGGTTCTATATTTGAAATCCCATCAAAAATTGAGTTGAAATCGCGTTAGAAATCATTGAAATACTCATTTTTCATTTAACCTGGTAAAACCTAAAATTTCAAGTTTAGAATCCAAGTTTTGAAGATGATTTTGCAATATAATCAATGGATAATGGATAAAAATGGGTTTAGAAGCTCACCCAAATCAAAGTTGATGAAAATCCTCTTAGATGCTCCCAAAACCATGTTCTCCAAGCTTGAAAATGGTGAAAATGGAGTTAAATTGCAAAAATAGGGTATTTATATTGTTTTGATAAACAGTTCCTTCTTTATGAATATGGTCAATCCCTTGCATTCATGAAGGCTACTGACTCGGACCAACCGTAAATGTGGTGGATCACTTGCGAAGACATAGAAAGAAGAAAATGACTCGAGCCTGAATACTCTTAACGAATGTGATCCCACAGTTGTGTTTATGAAAGCCAATAAATTACTTCTCCACAAATGCAAAACAAAGGCCACGAACACGAAGAAGGTCTGTGGCCTGCACTAATTGCCTTACACCAGAAACGGTTTAAGGCTACAAATCTCTCTGAATGGACCCCAAGGATTTGTTTGGGTTCCCATAGAAACAAACCAATAATGTTATTAGACTAATTTCGATATTTCAGACTCAATAGAACCATTCAATATACCAAAAGAGGTCGTTATTACTAAGTTTCACCCCAGGAACCCCTTTAGGCCAAAAAAACTACTTTCTTACTCAAACAATCAAAAATTATGATAGGATTTCAGAACCCAAATCAACCATGCTACTAACCCAAATTTGACATTTTGGATCTAATAGAACTAATGAGACTTCATCTGATGCTTAGATCACAAAATATTGACCAAAGTCAACTATATCACTTTAAAGGCTACTCGAAACCTCAAACTCATATAAATCACTTCCAAATGCTTTGGAGATCTTGCCAACCATCCCACAACTTATAAATAATACAAAGCAACAATGGAGAAGGGTAAAATAGTTAAAATAAATAAAAATCTAAAAATCTCCATGAGGGTTATTACATTCTGTTAGGTCCGTAAGGTTATTTTTGAGTTATTTGGACCTTTGGGAAAGAGTTTGTATCGTTATTCTACATTCTTATGAGTTTTTATTTAAAAGGCCATTTTATGACTGGTATTTGGTTTTAAAAGCTATTTCCTCACTTTTGTAGTTTGTATTGTATCTTTATGACTATGGATTGGCTTACCTATCAGCGAGGAAGATAGGTGTCATCACTTTTGCGATTTTTAGGTCATGACAACCTCAAGAAATTCTAACTTTAGACATCTTTTTACTAAAGTTATATCCATGGCAAGGGCAAATTTTAGAAACTTTGGCATAAGGTCACGACATATAATTTCCCAACTTCAGATATATATGATTGAAATGGAATAAACTAGAATAAATTGAGAAAAAATACCTTCAATTTTAGTGCAGAGTTTAATGAAGTAGGTTGATATTTTTATCTTTGTGATCTTTACATATTTATTTTTTAACAAATTAGAATAGTGAATACACCATTTTTCTTTTTTAAGGTATCTGAATTTCGATCTAATTATGAACTTTAAGTCTTTGATTTATCTATAAATGGATTTCTTTTGTTATTTGATATGATTCAAACATATATGATGACAAGTAGTGAAATAGAAATGGTGTGTCCCCAAAGCATTAGATATTTTGAAGCTTGTCAAAAGTAGGTATCAGTTAAATAAGTATCAAAAAGTGGGTAACACTTGAATGGCAACATCAAAATAGGGTGTCGCATAAAAAATTTCCATTATTATAGTATTTTTGATGCAACACAAGCTTATTTAATAATAAATTCTGTGCTCGGTGTGTATGCATCATGACCCAGAGTTTCAATTCTCGTGATTTCACCTACTCCTAATCTGATAGGCTAACCATAAAGCACCGAAAGTAACAACTACACCCCTAAAACCTAGTGTCATAAGTTCAAGAGAATCTATAATATGATTATAATGTACGAAAATAAACTCAATTATCTAGAAAAGAGAAAGATAGAATAAGAAATGGCAAAAGGATCCTGGTGTTTGGACCATCCTGACAGCTCACCTCGAGATCTAGAAATAAAAAAATTACCAAATCAAACAAGTTTGCTTGCTCCACTAGTGCACATATCTAATTTTGTATAAAAGAGTGCAGCAAGTGTCGAATGACTAAAAGAATTAACGCTACTCAGCAAGTATCATTGATTGATTGCAACAAAATAGTGGTGAGGGTTGATCATAGAAAATACTTGCATTAATACTTAACCAAATATAAGTCTCCACATTTAGAATAATCAATACATAAGAGTGAATAGCTCAACAAAATCAAATAACATTTCTAGAATCAATAGAGATAGAGAAATAAAGTGCAGTTCTCTTCATCACAACAATATAAAGATTGATTTGATTCAATAAAGCTAGAAAAGAAATGTAATGTAATGAAATGGTTGTATCCATGCAATCCGATATACACACTAACTTGATGCTTATATATTTCATGAGTTTTATGAGCTTATTTGATGTGAGTTTTATTGAAGTTGCAGATATTATGTGTGGATATTGTAAAATATATCATTGTATATGTTGGTGAAGATGCAACCAAATTGAGTGCAAGAATAATCAATTAAGGAGAAAAAGGAAGAAAAATAAAGGAGAGTGACAACGCATTGTGCAGGCCAATGTGCAAAGGAGACATAGATAAGCAATTCATTATGATTGTTGGACGATCAATTTTGCATTTACAGAGAACTTTTAATCAATTTTAATTAGAGAATTTTACGGATGGACTCCCAAAGACATATTATGTTTTAACTCTCCTTAATTAGCGTATCTTGATTCTAGGAGCAACTTTGAGCTGCGGAGCATTGGATGAGTGTAGAAGAGAGTCAGATGCCCAAATTTGTTACTTTCTACATGATTTAATTCAATACAAAAATATGGATCAATCATTCGTTGTATTATTTTTTGTTTCTTATTCTTCATTGATCGTTTCTTCTATTATGGAGTAGCTTCTAATAGGGTTTTGATAGATATGAGGTTTTATTCTCTTTTGTGGATTTTGATTCTTTTTCATGCTAGAATTTATTTATTCTAATGACTCTTCAGGTTATTTTCTTAATTTTCATGTATTTTCCCTATTTTAACCCTTCCAATAGTTGTTATAAAGTATTTATGCTTGCTGGGATGGATGGTTAGATTACCGAGGAGTTTAGTTGGATTTTAAATCGATTTCTCTATTTTGGAGCTCTCAAGTTTAAGAAGTTTCACCGGAGCTCTAACTATTGTGACCACTATAACCTAACTGACCCCATGTGTAATTTGAAGTACTGCCTGAATGGATCTACTAGGCTGGAAGTATTGTTGATAACCTCTATAGGGAAACCCCTAACTCTAAATTGAGAACCACTAAAATGACCATGATGGTGTAATGACCCAAATTATCATTACGCTGAAATAAAAAGTAAAATTTTTGCCTAGTTTCCCTTAGACCAAAAATTTGAAAATTAGGGATGGCCTAGATTTAGAATATTTTGAGTGTGTGGTGGTATAGGGAAATATGGTAGTTATTAGAGTTTTAATTAGTGATTTTGAATTAATTTTGTATTAGAGGATGAGTTTAGAAAGTCGTAGAAACTTTCGGTGCATAGAACGGGTTAGTAGAACTCCGGTTATTAGTGATTATTGTGAAAGGGTCAGTTGTAATGCTGAAAATCGAGAAGTGTATTACAAAATGGCCAGAGCTATGACCAACTCTCGAGCTACTGGTTTGGTGTCACTGCAACGACAGAAGTGTTGCTGCAGTGGCATCACTACAGTAGCAGAAGTGTTATCGCAACGACAGTCCCTTTTGGCCTAGGTGTCGCTATAGCAGTAGATCCTCCATTGTAGAGGAAAAAGTGCTTGTAGAGGTAAAAGCACAGAAAACCATTTTTTAAGTTAGAAAAATATTTTTCATTCTCATTATTTCAAAAACTCGTTCAAGGGCTAGGAGAAAGCAATTTTGCTCCAGTTTGGGGGGTTTTCCATCTTTGAGGTAAGATTCTTACTCCTTAAACTTGAACGCACTCCCTTAGATCCTTAGGGTTGCAAGAATCAAAGCCTCAATTGAAATGGTAGGTTAGCCAAAGTTCATGACTTCATAGAATTAGTGGAGAATGATAGTATTTACGGTTGTTGTTGATCGTAGGATGTTAGAAAATACTTCTCATGATAGAATTCATTCTTGCAAGTTAAAATAATGGGGTATTCAAGAGGCTAAAGAGTATAAAACCCTAGAATAACTAACTAGGTTAAGTTCGTAGGTTGAATTTGATGATTATGATTTCCTAATTCTTAGAAAGGGTGAATTGTTATGTTGAAACTTGTGTATTGTTGTTTGTAGATCAGAAATGGGTAAAAACTTAAAGAATAGGCAAGATACTAGTTTAATAGTATTTTCAAGCACAGAATTGAGGTATTTTATGGTTTAATAGTAGCATAGACTTGCTTGACTATGTGCTTATATGTGATTTGCTTTCGGGCATTACTTTTGATTATTGACTATATCCTGCATTTAGCATAGGATTTTGAGATAATATTAATATATTGTTTGATTAAGTGTCACACTGACACTATTATTTGGATCGAGTGTCACATCGACACTATTATTAGATTGGGTACCACATTGGTATTGGTACATAGATTGAGCTCATCCCTTGTAAGTCATAACTGAGAGTTACTGATGTCTCTAGTATGTGTGTACATCTTGCATACATGCAATCATCATTTTATTTGAACATATATATTTTAGTGACCATTGCTTAAACAATCTGTCTAAATGAATTAATGTACTTGTATACCTATATATTTGTTGAGATAAAGTGTTATAACAGTAAATTTTCTTGTCAGCTAATTGTAAGTTGTGTGTTAATTTATTTTGCTTGCATTTCACTTACTTATTTGTATGGTTTTGAGTTGAGTCAGTCGATGGAGTTTACCACTACTTAGTTGTTATACTGATAGTACCTGTAGTTGGGAGACAACAACACCTTGCCCATGATTATTTTTGTTGAGTTAGTAGAGTGGCAAGTAGAGGCTCTTGTTTTTGTGCTTCAGAGGTTTAAACGGGCCATTGGATGGTACATTGAGGATATTATCGGGATCCCACCCGGAATTTGCACTCATAAAATTTTGCTTGATCACGAGTGCATACCAAGCATTGAGCATCAACGTCGTCTGAACCCACCAATGCAAGAAGTTGTGAAGAAAGAAATTATCAAGTAGTTAGATGCGGGTGTGGTTTACCCCATTGCTGATAGTAAGTGGGTGAGACTGGTACAGTGTGTGCCAAAAAATGGGAGGAATCATGGTGGTTCCAAATGAAAAGAATGAGCTAATCCCAATGAGGTCGGTTACCGAAAGGAGAGTTTGCATGAATTATCGAAAGATGAATTCTTGAACTGAAAAGGATCACTTTCCTATGCCTTTCATGGACCAGATATTAGACCGCCTTGCTGGTAGAAGATGGTATTGTTTTCTTGATGGTTATTTAGGGTATAATAAGATTTTCATTGCCACCGAGGACCAAAAGAAAACCATTTTCACTTGTCTAGATGGGATGTTTGCATTCAAAAGGATGTCCTTCAATTTATGTAATGCATCAGCCACTTTTTAGCGTTGCATGATGTCCATTTTCTCCAACATGGTGGAAGACACTATTGAGGTATTTGTGGATGATTTCTATATTGTGGGTGATTCTTTCGAAGATTGTTTAGCACACCTTACTGATGTACTGCAAAGATGCGAAGAGTGCAACTTGGTGCTGAATTGGGAAAAGTGTCACTTTATGGTGAAAGAGGGTATCGTGTTGGGGCATCGAATATCAAAGAAAGGTATTGAAGTTGACGAAGTAAATATTGAGGTGATTGAAAAGTTACCTCTACCTATTTCTGTGAAAGTGATTCAAAGTTTCTTAGGTCATGCATGTTTCTATAGAAGATTCATCAAGGATTTCTCTAAGAGTGCACATCCATTATGCAAGCTTTTAAAGAAGGAGGTAAAATTTTTGTTTGATGAGGTGTGCCAAAAAGTGTTTGAGTGTCTGAAAGATAAGTTGATTTCAGTCCCTATCATTATCTCGCCAGATTGGTCAATGTCATTTGAGGTTATGTGTGATGCTAGTGCAGTGGTCTTGGGTGCAGTCCTTTGCCAAAGGTGTGAAAAGATTCTACATCCTATTTACTATGCTAGCAAAGCACTTAATCCAGCCCAAAAAAATTATATTGTGACCGAGCAAGAGCTGTTGGCGATGGTCTTTGCTTTCTAAAAGTTTTGATCTTACTTGATTGGCACGAAGGTGATTATGCATACAGACCACGCAACACTTAGATACTTTATGTCAAAGAAGTATGCCAAGCCAAGACTGATTCGGTGGGTGCTTCTATTGCAAGAATTTGACTTGGAGGTCAAGGATCGAAAGGGAACTGAGAATCAGGTTGTAGACCATCTGTCACGCCTTGAGGAGGAGGCCATCCTTAAATTGAGGGATGATCCTAATATTGATGATACTTTTCCAGACGAGCAAGTGTTGGCAGCATCATAAGATTTAATCCCATGGTTTGCAGATTTTGCCAACTTTTTGGCAAGTGATCTAGTCCTAGAAGATATGTCGTAAAAGCAGAGGAAGAGATTCATGCATGAGGTGAGAAAATTCTTCTGGGATGAGCCTTATTTATTTAGGTTGTGTGCGGATGGTATTATTTGAAGGTCTATTCCAGAGGTTGAGATGATGAGTATTTTGGAAGTATATCATTCATCTCCAGTTGGGGGTCATTATGGAGGTACGCGGACTGCTCATAAGATCTTACAATGTGGGTACTATTAACCCACCATTTATAAAGATGCTCATGACTATGCTCAGGCTTATGACTAATGTCAAAGTCAAGGGAACATCTCGCGCAGACACAAACTTCCAATAAAGATTATTCTTGAGCTTGAGTTGTTTGATGTGTGGAGTATTGACTTTATGGGCCCATTCGTGAGTTCACATAGGATGAAATACAATTTGGTAGCGGTTGACTATGTTTCTAAAGGGGTGGAGGTAATTATGCTTCCCAACAATGAAGGAAAGAGTGTTACAGCATTTCTAAAAAAGAACATATTCTCACGATTTAGAACACCCCGAGTCATCATTAGTGATGGAGGATCCCACTTATGTAATTGGCTGTTCAAAGCCATGCTTGAGAAATATGGTGTCAAACACAAGGTGGCAACAACTTATCATCCTCAGACGAGTGGGCAAAATGAGGTGTCAAATCGTGAGATTATAGTCTATTTTGGAAAAGACTGTGAATGCTAATTGGACTGATTAGGCGAGAAGATTGGATGATGCATTATGGGCATATTGAACTGCATTCAAGATGCCGATTGGTGCATCTCCATATCAGTTGATGTTTGGTAAATCGTGCCATTTGCCTTTCGAACTTGAACATAACGCATTATGGGCATTGAAGAGGTTGAATCTAGAATGGAACGAAGCGGCTAAATTGAGATTAGAGAAAATGAATTAGATGGATGAATTTCATCTCCGGACTTATGAAAGTTCAGTACTATATAAAGAGAAGATGGAGTTATATCATGATCGGAATATTGAATAAAGAGAATTTCACCCGGGAGACTTGGTATTGCTATATAACTCCAGGCTTCGCTTGTTTCCTAGAAAATTAAGGTCCAAATGGTCTGGACCATTCACTATAGTTATGGTTTTCCCACTTGGGGTAATTGAGCTAAAAGGTTATGACGATGTCCTATTCAAGGTCAATGGTCAGCGTGTGAAGTACTATGTAGGAACTACGGAAGAAATAAGGACTTGTGAGAAGTTTAGCCTTGATGAAGGCTAAGTAGTAAAAGGATTTGGGTCATGCCGCGACGTTAAACCAGGCGCTTTATGGGAGGCAACCCATAGGCTTGTTGGTGAAGTCTGAGTAACCAACATAGCCTTGTCGCACCGCGACGTTAAATCAAGTGCTTACTGGGAGGCAACCCAAGTTTTTGTACTTTACTTTTATATGGTAATGTGTGTTATGGATGCAGGAAGCTACAGGAAAAGAATGGTGTTGAACTGAACTCCATACTGAACCCATGATAGGGATTATACGGTCGTACAACTATTGTACGATTGTGGGATTAGTCGTCTAGTTAGAGTCCTGCAAGGTGGAAATCAAGGATTCATCCCACGATCAGGAACCACGAACATACATTGATAGTACAATCGTGTCTCCTTATCATCTGATGATATTCCTGCAAACGACCAAAACTGGACATCACACATACGATACAAAGGAACAATCATGGATGGAACCAATGATGGTACCAAAGGATCGTATGTTCCCAGATAAGTTTACTGGTTTCATCAATAAATAGAAGTAATGCACGATCATGAAATCAAACCACGATCGTACAATCCCTTCATCTAATGGGGCCAGGGTCGAGAATTTTTAAATCACAACCCGACCCGACCCGACCCAAAATAAATTTAAAGGGTATAAATATATGTTGAAATCATCCCATTCATTATCCAAACGTTTTCAAACAATTTTCAAAGCAAAAGAAAGCAAACCCTACCTCTTTCAAAGTCAAAAACAACTATGGTTCCCCAAGATTTGTCAGATTCCAAAAATTTGTTCAAGATCTAATCACTTCTAATTCATCTAGTAAGTCTGCCTAAACTTTAGAACTTAAAAAGGATGACTTTTACTTTATTGTTTAAGTGGGTTTGCTTAACTTTGCATAAGAGGAGTATGTAATGGGACTGTTTAGTTCAACATACACAGGGAAAGTCTGATTACCCTATAGTGTTTGCAATTTTTTCTTTTTTTTTCACACTACATATATATCTAGTCAAAAGTGGGGCCAAAAAGGGTCAATTATGGGTACCAATGATAAAATTTTCAAAACTGGAGAATTTGTGAAATTATGACCCAACACACGATTGTGGGTTACGATCGTAGGTTGGATCGTTGTCGGACACTGGATGTTAAGTCTCAGGAGCTCATCAGACAAACACAACCCACAATCGTGATATCATTAGATGATCGTAGTATGTGATCGTCTGATGTGACTAAGAATTACTGGTTTCAGAAACCCAACCTATGATTAGATGGTAAGATCATACCTTCATTGCACAATCGTATGTTTTGATCGTCTGATTATTTTACTGCAAATCATATTTAAAGAGACTAGCCTACGATCAGATGGTATAATCGTACCATCATTGCACAATCATAGGTTCTGATCGTCTGATTATTTTAATGTACATGTGCCTATTGTAATCTATAAACTAATATGTGTTGCTAATACAGGTACTATGGCACCTAAATCTAAGGCAGCTACTGAGAAGGCTCTTCAAGAGAAGATTTTAAAAGAGAGAGCCCCACAAAGTAGCACGGAGGGCGGGTCTAGTGATAGAGGGTCAGAAGAAGAGTATGATATTAGCTTCTCTTCCGATCAAGCTACCATAAGGGAGACTAGGAACTAGAAGAAGGCCAAGGAGGTTGCAAAATCCAAGGCCATTATTGAGGCTGCTACACCCGTCCATGTTCCCCAGTACGAAGGGGGAATGAAGGAGACCCACGAAGTTGGGGGTGAGGATGCTGATGCTTCTTCTTTGGATGAGGGTGATGAGGAGTCACACTCGGAACCTTCCAACACTGATGTTCCGACAGAGTCCAGTCAGAGGGGACCTGGTCCAAGGCGATGGTCATTCCGAATGCCCAGTAATATTACTTGGACTGGGAAGCTGTCAAGGAAAATGGTAACATACAAAGGAGCATCCAAGAAGAACCTCGCATTTTGAATGAGTCTTTGGTGAAAATGCCAAAGGTGGCCCGGGTAGTTCAGCAGTACCAGCTTGGGTGGATAACTAGGCCACTCCGTATATATAGTAGAGAGCTTGTGAGAAAGTTCTATGTGGATTATGCCGCGACTATAAAGAACATGACTACTTCCGGCAAAGATAGAGACTTGAAGAAACAGCCCTGATTGGTCATAATCATGGTTTGGGAGACGGTGGTTGATATTTCTAAGGAGGCTATTTACAGGGTTTTATTTGGGACTGATCTTACTCCTCCAGTAGAAATTCCAGAGTTTGATTATCGGATGACCGAGTTGAAGAAGGTCAAAAAGTTAACCGCTGCGAACAAGAACATGCATTTCACTTGGCTGGCAGGTATTATTGTAGAGGTTGGTGAACAGGCTACTTGGGTAAATAGATCTTATATCACAAAAAAAAGCCTAAAATTCACCGCCAAGGTGTGGTGGTCCATTGTGAGGCATCGTCTAGCACCCACAGAAAATGACAGCACAATGAGTGCAATAAATGCATGCTTGGTTGCCTTTTTTCTAGCAAGGTTGGCGATGAATGTACCATATTATTGCGTAAAAGATCCGAAGCCAAGCTATTAAGAGTAGATCTATATTGTTATTTCTATGTTTGGTGACTCGACTGCTGTAGAATGCAGATGTGCCTCAGATACCATTAGTGGACAAATTTCTTCAGCCCACTAAGACTGCAGACTTGGCCATGATTAAAGATGTAAACAACCCAGCAGCATCAGTTTGAGGTTTGGGGATCCCAGAGGTAGGTAGGGATGCCCCAACTAATATACCATCTACTTCTGACGCTGGTGCTTCCCAGTCTTCAGCACCATCTGCTACTACTCAGTCTAGACCATTGGTTTCGACAGGTTATACTTTGATTTCAGCCACTCAGTTGGCAGACATTGTTCGGAACCAGAAACTACATGATGCTCGAATCTGAAATTTAGAGGTAGGGTTCAAACCCTACGGTAATGATCAGATTCGTGTGGCAGTACGGATGGTACAGACACGCATGGACAATATGGAATGTCGAGTCATGGCCCACCTTGATACAGTGCAGTCACCTAACTTGGAACCAATTCGGATAGACATTGATGAGCTTAAGGTAGCCATTCTGTGTCACACCCCAAATCCCATCGAGGTGGACTGGCACCCGAAGCCGATAAGGTCCGAGAGAACCAATCTTTGCTCATGTCCATTCATATGCATGTCATTCAAGAAACATCATCATCACGTATACATACTAGAAACTAGTAGCGGAAGATATGGAACCATGTACTATATATATATATATATATATATATATATATATATATATATGAAACTTGGCCGTTAGGGCCATCATGTCAAAATGGACACATATCTCTTACAATCATTCACCCACATAAGTCTACAAAGCCTCTACAGATACAGAACAATAACCAACCTAGATTCGGGACAACACCCCTCTCTATAAACAACATTTACAATGCCAAAACAAATGTACATATGAACTCAAAAAGCCCCGAATCAACTGGAGCTCACCAACAATCCGCAAATGATCCGCAACCTACAATGGAGGTCTACTAGCACCTGTGCCTACAGCAAGTAAGGTAAGCCCCCCCAAGGGAGGTCAGTACGAAGAATGTACTGAGTATGTAAGGCTATAAGAAACTGTATGCAACATAGGATCTCAAATGGATCAATACATGTGAATAAACATTATGGATCAATCACCGTTTTGCATGTGTGGAACCATGTTCATTACGTTCATTGCTTTCATTACTTTCATTGCTTGATCATTTATTCATATCATTTGTTATTAGTGAAACAACATTCCTTCATATTTTCAATTACGTGACATACTTCCTTTGGCTTTACGTTCATCTTTATTATCAGTCATCCAATTATTAGTGGGCCATAATATAGTAACCGTCATCCACACTTGGTGGGCTATAAGATAATAACCGTCATCCACTCATAGGTGGGCTATAATATAATAACTTTCATCCACTCATAGGTGGGCTATAATATAATACCGATCATCACCTTATAGGTGGCTTATAATATAATACCGATCATCACCATATAGGTGGCTTATAATAGAATACCGTTCATCACCTTATAGGTGGCTTATAATATAATACCGTTCATCACCTTATAGGTGGCTTATAATATAATAATAATAATATAGCATAATATTGGGATTGTTCCATCCGAGCTTAGGCCCTTTTGATTTGCGATCCATTCTCAATAAAACATAAAATAACCATATAGTAACTATTACTTCTTTGCATTGCTTCTTCTCTTTACTTTTGTTATGAGAGTGATACATTGGTGATTGGAACATCATTGGGAACACATATACACATTACTTCATTCATTTACATTGGTAGTCATAACATCTTCATTCCTTTACTTTTGAGAGATTGTGAGAAATTGATACATTAGTTATAACATTGTTGGAACTTTGAAACATAACATTATTGGGACTTTAGAACGTAACACTTTTGGAACCTTGGAACAATAACCAAAGAACATGAGTCATGTGAATCACAATTGATGTATGAAAAAGGAACATGTGAATAGCAATAATTACTAACCGAAAATGGAATACCTTTGAACATTTCGGAATAGAATAGGTACAATGTCAATGTGACTAATATGTGCAGCAGAAAGATACGGAAAGAGTAACCTTACATACCTTATCTTCTCAATATGAATACACAATCCAAAATGTGAGTACAACAATTCCGCTCCTTCCTTACGTTTCACTCTACATCACAAGTATAAGACGACCATGAGTTACATGATTTCCCTATAACATTATTTCACCCTTTACAATACCATTCATGGCCTTTTCATACCAAAAATACCATAACATGCTATACATTTTACTAAGACATCATAACCAATAGCTTTTCACACCAAGTTCTCCTTTACATGTTCGCATTAACACCACATCACAATGAATCCATCAAATCACTCCAATCCATTTTATAACCAAAATTCCACAATTTACTCATAGAGAAAAATAACAAGTTATGGACATAACCGCACCATACATGTTGAGATATCATCCACACCATTCACTTTCATCAAAACATCAAGTCCTTTTTCAAGTTTAATTCACAAGAATGCACATCTTTTAGCAAGAAGCCAAAGTGCACTATTCAAAACCTTGCCAACATAACCACCATGATATACATAATCTCTCATGTACATAATATGTTAAAGTATAAAAATAATCACTTACCCAAGCTTGAAAGATGATGATCTTTTCCAAAGAGTTGATTGTCTTAGGGTTTGGAAATAGAGAGAAAATTCTAGAAATGTCATCTGAGGTTTTGTGAATAAAAAATCTGATTTTGGCCTTATATAGCCTCCATTTAATGTTTATCTCTATCCACTTGGGTCAATAATTGAGTAGCCAAAGGGAGAATGGGTCATTTGACCCATTGGGCTATGTCTTTGATTCTAATTTGGGCTTTAAATTGAGCCCAATAACACATGTCAACTTAACCCACCAAATTTAATGTGTAATCCATCATTTATCTCATGTTTAAATGATTCTATAATTGTCTCGATAACATTCACTTACGAGATTCCCATTCGTAGCCTCAATCGAAAAAAAATAGAAATTCTAGTCTCTCATAGCTTATGTGAACAAAATTTGTTAAAATACTTGTGACGAAGAATTAACCCCAACTCGGATGCTAAACGCGCTTAAGAATAGTCCTACTATGATGGAGTAATGATACCATGACTCAAAGTTTTTATATACATCATAGTAGTCAAAGAAAAATTTTGGCGAAAACCACCCCGGCACGCCGCTTGGCGCGCCCCTTTGCTGCCTGTGAAAACAAAAATTTGGGCCAGAGCAGCCTGGCACGCCCTCTGCAGCGCCCCATGCCAAATTTTTGATTTTGACTTTTCTTTGCAGATTTGGTTGGATCTTTCAAGTCCCAACCTTTTGCTTACCTCTTAGCTTTAAGATTCTTTGCTTGGATGTCCCTTAAACCTCCATTTTTCACCCCACAAATGCTCCACAAAGTCACAAACGCCACCCACTACAAAGGTCTAACCACATGTACTAGGCCCAATATCAAATATTTCATCAATGACACTACAAAATACATACTTATGGCTCTCAACACCTAAGTAAACGTTGTTCCACATCATCAAGTAGGGTCGGGAAGGCACGGGGTGTTACATTCTTCCCCCATTAGGAACATTCGTCCTCAAATGTTAACAGCATCGTCTCATGTACAACAAATGCATCTTTATATTAGCATATCTATACATCTACACTCATAGATACTTACTTATTCTTTCTCCACTTCCGCATTTTGATCTTTTTCTTCCATTTCAAACAAACATGGGTACTTTGGTTTCATCATTTCATCAGCTTCCAAGGTGATCTCTTCGATTTATTGATTTCTCCAAAAAACTTTTATGGAAGTTACGTCTTTATTTCTTAACCTCTTTACTTGTCGATCTAAAACAGCAATAAGTATCTCTTCCTAGGGAGATCCTCCGTAATTTTTACATCTCCACTGGCAACAATACGAGATGGATCCTCTATATACTTTCAAAGCATTGAAAATGGAATATCGAATGAACTGTGGAGAGTTCTTGGGGTAGTGCTAATTTTAATTTATATGCCACCTACCCAAATCCTCGGGTAACCTCATTTGGCATGTTATGTAGGCCAACTTCCCTATAAGGCTTCGTAAGATATAACTTCCAGAATGTAACTTTAACAAGAGGTAATTCTGTGATGGAATCCATGTCAATCATGTTCCATTCATTTATTTAACTCATGTATGACCGGTGCACACAATCTACCTTGACGTTAAGGTCCTCTCTCTTGTATAAACTCAACTATCTTTGTCGAACTTGGCTATACATTCTTTTTCAAGTGAAGTAAATAGAATTTGTGTATTGGTTTTGCTTCTCTCTTCTTTTTTTTTTTTTACCTCTCCTACAAATAAAGACTCTGCTGTGTTTTACATAATAGTTCTCTCATCTGGGGTTTCAAGAAGATGACCCCATACAAATAGTGGTGCCATATTCAACAAGTAAATATCACGACTGCTAACTTAAAATCATTTGTGGGATAATTTCCCTCATATGGGCGCAATTGTATTTTGTCTTAAGGCATACGCCCTCACACTGTCGTGCTGCATTAATACACATCCTAAACCACTTCTAAAACATCACAATATACTGTATACTCTTTTATTCCTTTGGGAGGTACTAGTACAGGTGTAGAAGTCAATTTATCTTTCAACTCTTGCAAACTTTTCTCACATAAATCGTTCCGCTGAAACTTAGTTACTTTGTGTGTTATTAAGGGTGCTAACATGGAAGGAAGCCTTTATAACAAATCTTCTGTAACAACCGACCAACCCAAGGAAGTTACGAATTCCCGTGGGCATCGTAGGCCTTGGCCAATTCTTCACAGCTTAAATCTTTTGTGTATCAATCCTTATTCCTTCACTCTATCCAATGTGACCCATAAAAAATACGAATTGTAATCAATCTCACATTTACAGAACTTTGTATACAGCTTACGGTCACGAAAAATCCGTAACACCTGTCACAAGTGATTAGCATGGCTCTCTTATGATCCTGAATTTCATCTCTAAACACGATCTTGAACACACCTAACAATGACTCAAACACCCTATTCATTAAACCCATAAAAACCATAGGTGCATTTGCTAGCCCAATTAACATACTAAGAATTCGTAATAACTATACCGCATTCGTAATGCTGTCTTGGGTATATCATCATCATTTTTTTTTCATTTCATCGTCATCCGTTTCATAGGTCTCTCTTTCTTTTCTTTTTTTTGTTTCTAATTCCCCTAACCCTGTCGGGCCATGCTATACAAGGAAATAAAAATAGGTTGAGTGCCTGACATCGTGTCAATACCAACTCACACATCGAGGGATTCATTTACCCACGGAATCGATTGAAGAGTCGGTGGTTCCACCTAGTATTAGTCACTCTTACTAACTGACATATGTACCCCATGCCCCCATAAATGGTTGCTATACAATTACGATATACGCATTTAGTTTCACTCGATTCACTAACTAATGTAAATACTTCACTTGACTTCACTAATAATTCTAGTGTCCTTTCAAATTCGCTTTGCAACAATCAATGAAATAACATATAATAGGATAAAACCTAGATCAATCAATGCATATGCCTCATGAAAAATAACAAAATATGAGTAGGGTACCTGTATTTACATTGGAAGAAGTCTCCGAGTTCTGTCGATCTAGTAAGGCATGGGTATGGTTCTGAACTTCCTTAGCACTAAATGCTCCTATAGTGATAACGTAACGGCTGACCCAGTAGGTTATGTCATACTGCCCATACCCCACTGTGGGCAATCTCTCTTCATATGCCCTGACCGACCACACCAGAAGCAAAAATTCGTGTCAAACCAACATTCACCAGAATGAAACTTCCCGCAGCACTGGCACAGCTAACGAGAAGATCTCGATTTACCCATATTTCCTTGTTCTCGATGTCCCACTTTCTGTGAACCCCGAGTTCCACTACTTTGCCCAGCTTGACCACCTCTAAACCCACGAATTTGAGATGAAGTGTCTACTGTAGGGGAAGAAAATAATGGTCTAGGTGGTCGAGAAGAACTCTGAGGTCCAGATCCTTCTTGAGACACCATAAACTGTCTCATAGGTCTAGCCCTCTTTGAAGGCCCTCTTTCACATTCATGTACCCTTTTTTGTTGCCTATGGTCTTCCATCTTTTGTGTAAATGCCTGTATTCTGGCTATGTCCATGTCTCTGTTCAACGCAGCAATGGTGCAGTCCCTCACTAAATATGGCTCTAATCTGTCCACATATCGATTGACTCTGTCTGCCATTGTGGCCACTACATTTTGAGCATATCGAGCCAAAGAATTAAATTACAGACTGTATTCTCTAAAACTCATGTCCCCCTGACAGAGATTTAAAAACTGATCCGCACGAGCCTCACGGATCTCATACGGTAGGTAATGATCAAGGAATGTCATTTTGAATTCCTCCCAACTAGCTGAAGTGCACCTATACCCCTAGCTCATTTTCAATCTTCATACCACATTATAGCTTCTCCTTTCAATCTATAGGCCGCAAGTTCCACTATTTATATATCGGTCACATGCATAACCTCTAGAGCCCTTTGAATTTGGTCCACGAAATCCTGTGGGTCTTCATTCACATCTGACCCAGTGAAAGTGGGAGGGTCTAATTTTAGAAAATCTTGTATCCGTTGACTATCTGACCTGTCCACACCATCACTACTTGTCATTGGACCTACTTGCCTTTGATTCAATACATCAACTATACCAGTAACTATATGAGTTAACATTTGTACTGCATTTCTCAGATTCTGCTCAGTATCATTACCAGGTTTGTTGGCAGGTTTTTCTCTCCCTCTCAGCTCTTCTGGAGCTGGAAAAGTAGGAAAGCTCTCAATGTAGTTTTAGTGTCAGCCCCACCTTGACTAGCCTAGTCAGGTGGTGATTTACTAGTTCCTTCTCCCGCATGCATATCTATCGGCTTACCTTTGCCCCTATCTTGTCTTGTCATCGGCATTTTACTATATCAAAGACAATCAATTTCAAAGGTCAGATGTGATTCCACCTACGATATTAGCTCTATTGCACGATCTAGAAATGAAGAAAAGAAACAACTCCTAAATATCCCGTAGCCTCCTACTTATAAATGTGGCGCGCAACACATCCATAAGCAAGACTCTACTCAGACACGGCTTTGTAGACACCCTTAGGACGACCTGGCTCTGATACCACTTTTGTCACACCCTAAATCCCATCGAGGCGGACTGGCACCCGAAGCCGATAAGGCCCGAGAGAACCAATCTTTGCTCATGTCCATTCATATACATGTCATTCAAGAAACATCATCATCACGTATACATACTAGAAACTAGTAGCGGAAGTTATGGAACCATGTGCTATATATATATATATATATATATATATATATATATATATATGAAACTTGGTCGTTAGGGCCATCATGTCAAAATGGACACATATCTCTTACAATTATTCGCCCACATAAGTCTACAAAGCCTCTACAGATACAGAACAATAACCAACCTAGAGTCGGGACAACACCCCGCTCTATAAACAACATTTACAATGCCAAAACAAATGTACATATGAACTCAAAAAGCCCCGAATCAACTGGAGCTCACCAACAATCCGCAAATGATCCGCAACCTACAATGGAGGTCTACTAGCACCTGTGCCTACAGCAAGTAAGGTAAGCCCCCCCAAGGGAGGTCTGTACGAAGAATGTACTGAGTATGTAAGGCTATAAGAAACTGTATGCAACATTGGATCTCAAATGGATCAATACATGTGAATAAACATTATGGATCAATCACTGTTTTGCATGTGTGGAACCATGTTCATTACGTTCATTGCTTTCATTACTTTCATTGCTTGATCATTTATTCATATCATTTGTTATTCATGAAACAATATTCCTTCATATTTTCAATTACGTGACATACTTCCTTTGGCTTTACGTTCATCTTTATTATCAGTCATCCAATTATTAGTGGGCCATAATATAGTAACCGTCATCCACACTTGGTGGGCTATAAGATAATAACCGTCATCCACTCATAGGTGGGCTATAATATAATAACTTTCATCCACTCATAGGTGGGCTATAATATAATACCGATCATCACCTTATAGGTGGCTTATAATATAATACCGATCATCACCATATAGGTGGCTTATAATAGAATACCGTTCATCACCTTATAGGTGGCTTATAATATAATACCGTTCATCACCTTATAGGTGGCTTATAATATAATAATAATAATATAGCATAATATTGGGATTGTTCCATCCGAGCTTAGGCCCTTTTGATTTGCGATCCATTCTCAATAAAACATAAAATAACCATATAGTAACCATTACTTCTTTGCATTGCTTCTTCTCTTTACTTTTGTTATGAGAGTGATACATTAGTGATTGGAACATCATTGGGAACACATAGACACATTACTTCATTCCTTTACATTGGTAGTCATAACATCTTCATTCCTTTACTTTTGAGAGATTGTGAGAAATTGATACATTAGTTATAACATTGTTGGAACTTTGAAACATAACATTATTGGGACTTTAGAACGTAACACTTTTGGAACCTTGGAACAATAACCAAAGAACATGAGTCATGTGAATCACAATTGATGTATGAATAAGGAACATGTGAATAGCAATAATTACTAACCGAAAATGGAATACCTTTGAACATTTCAGAATAGAATAGGTACAATGTCAATGTGACTAATATGTGCTGCAGAAAGATACGGAAAGAGTAACCTTACATACCTTATCTTCTCAATATGAATACACAATCCAAAATGTGAGTACATCAATTCCACTCCTTCCTTACATTTCACTCTACATCACAAGTATAAAATGGAACCAACATTAACCACAAGCTACATTCCAAGTGTATATGACGACCATGAGTTACATGATTCCCCTATAACATTATTTCACCCTTTACAATACCATTCATGGCCTTTTCATACCAAAAATAACATAACATGCTATACATTGACCAAGACATCATAACCAATAGTTTTTCACACCAAGTTCCTCCTTTACATGTTCTCATTAACACCACATCACAATGAATCCATCAAATCACTCCAATCCATTTTATAACCAAAATTCCACAATTTACTCATAGAGAAAAATAACAAGTTATGGACATAACCACACCATACATGTTGAGATATCATCCACACCATTCACTTTCATCAAAACATCAAGTCCTTTTTCAAGTTTAATTCACAAGAATGCACATCTCTTAGCAAGAAGCCAAAGTGCACTATTCAAAACCTTTCCAACATAACCACCATGATATACATAATCTCTCATGTACATAATATGTTAAAGTATAAAAATAATCACTTACCCAATCTTGAAAGATGATGATCTTTTCCAAAGAGTTGATTGTCTTAGGGTTTGGAAATAGAGAGAAAATTCTAGAAATGTCATGTGAGGTTTTGTGAATAAAAAATCTGATTTTGGCCTTATATAGCCTCCATTTAATGGTTATCTCTATCAACTTGGGTCAATAATTGAGTATCCAAAGGGAGAATGGGTCATTTGACCCATTGGGCCATGTCTTTGATTCCAATTTGGGCTTTACATTGAGCCCAATAACACATGTCAACTTAACCCACAAAATTTAATGTGTAATCCATCATTTATATCATGTTTAAATAATTCTATAATTGTCTCGATAACATTCACTTACGAGATTCCCATTCGTAGCCTCAATCAAAATAAAATAGAAATTTTAGTCACTCATAGCTTATGTGAACAAAATTTGTTAAAATACTTGTGACGAAGAATTAACCCCAACTCGGATGCTAACCGCGCTTAAGAATAGTCCTACTATGATGGAGTAATGATACCATGACTCAAAGGTCTTATATACATCATAATAGTCGAAGACAAATTTTGGCGAAAACCACCCTAGCACTCCGCTTGGCGCGCCCCTTTGCTGCCTGTGAAAACAAAAATTTGGGCCAGAGCAGCCTGGCACGCCCTCTGCAGCGCCCCATGCCAAATTTTTGATTTTGACTTTTCTTTGTGCATTTGGTTGGATCTTTCAAGTCCCAACCTTTTGCTTACCTCTTAGCTTTAAGATTCTTTGCTTGGATGTCCCTTAAACCTCAATTTTTCACCCCACAAATGCTCCACAAAGTCACAAACGCCACCCACTACAAAGGTCTAACCACATGTACTAGGCCCAATATCAAATATTTCATCAATGAGACTATAAAATACATACTTATGGCTCTCAACACCTAAGTAAACATTGTTCAACGTCATCAAGTAAGGTAGGGAAGGTACGGGGTGTTACATTCTTCCCCCCTTAGGAACATTCATCCTCAAATGTTAACAGCATCATCTCATGTACAACAAATGCATCTTTATATTAGCATATCTATATCATATCTATACACCTACACTCATAGATACTTACTTATTCTTTCTCCACTTCCGCACTTTGATCTTTTTCTTCCATTTGAAACAAACATGGGTACTTTGGTTTCATCATTTCGTCAGCTTCCCAGGTGATCTCTTCGATTTATTGATTTCTCCAAAAAACTTTTATGGAAGTTACGTCTTTATTTCTTAACCTCTTCACTTCTCGATCAAAAACAGCAATAAGTATCTCTTCCTAGTGAGATCCTCCATAATTTTTACTTCTCCACTGGCAACAATAGGAGATGGATCCTCTATATACTTTCAAAGCATTGAACATGGAATATCGAATGAACTGTGGAGAACTCTTGGGGTTGTGCTAATTTTTAATTTATATGCCACCTACCCAAATCCTCGGGTAACCTCATTTGGCACGTTATGTTGGCCAACTTCCCTATAAAGCTTCGTAAGATATAACTTCCAGAATGTAACTTTAACAAGAGGTAATTCTGTGATGGAATCCATGTCAATCATGTTCCATTCATTTACTTAACTCATGTATGACCGGTGCACACAATCTACCTTGACGTTAAGGTCCTCTCTCTTGTATAAACTCAACTATCTTTGTCGAACTTGGCTATACATTCTTTTTCAAGTGAAGTAAATAGAATTTGTGTATTGGTTTTGCTTCTCTCTTCTTTTTTTTTTTTTACCCTTCCTACAAATGAAGGCTCTGCTGTGTTTTACATTATAGTTCTCTCATCTGGGGTTTCAAGAAGATGAACCCATACAAATAGTGGTGCCATATTCAACAAGTAAATATCACGACTGCTAACTTAAAATCATGTGTGGGATAATTTCCCTTATATGGGCACAACTGTCTCAAGGCATATACCCTCACACTGTCGTGCTGCATTAATACACATCCTAAACCACTTCTAAAACATCACAATATACTGCATACTCTTTTGTACCTTTGGGAGGTACTAGTACAGGTGTAGAAGTCAATTTATCTTTCAACTCTTGCAAACTTTTCTCACATAAATCATTCCGCTGAAACTTAGTTACTTGGTGTGTTATTAAGGGTGCTAACATGGAAGGAAGCCTTTATAACAAATCTTCTGTGACAACCGACCAACCCAAGGAAGTTACGAATTCCCGTGGGCATCGTAGGCCTTGGCCAATTCTTCACAGCTTAAATCTTTTGTGTATCAATCCTTATTCCTTCACTCTATCCAATGTGACCCATGAACAATACGAATTGTAATCAATCTCATATTTACAGAACTTTGTATACAGCTTACGGTCACGAAAAATCCGTAACACCTGTCACAAGTGATTAGCATGGCTCTCTTATTATCCTGAATTTCATCTCTAAACACGATCTTGAACACACCTAACAATGACTCTAACACCCTATTCATTAAACCCATAAAAACCACAGGTGCATTTGCTAGCCCAATTAACATACTAAGAATTCGTAATAACTATACCTCGTTCGTAATGCTGTCTTGGGTATATCATCATCATTCTTTTTTTTTTCATTTCATCGTCATCCGTTTCATCGGTCTCTCTTTCTTTTCTTTTTTTTGTTTCTAATTCCCCTAACCCAGTCGGGCCATGCTATACAAGGAAATAAAAATAGGTTGAGTGCCTGACATCATGTCAATACCAACTCACACATCGAGGGATTCATTTACCCCCGGAACCGATTGAAGAGTCGGTGGTTCCACCTAGTATTTGTCACTCTTACTAAGTGACATATGTACCCCATGCTCCCATAAATGGTTACTATACAATTACGATATACGCATTTAGTTTCACTCGATTCACTAACTAATGTAAATACTTCACTTGACTTCACTAATAATTCTAGTGTCCTTTCAAATTCGCTTTGCAACAATCAATGAAATAACATATAATAGGATAAAACCTAGATCAATCAATGCATATGCCTCATGAAAAACAACAAAATATGAGTAGGGTACCTGTATTCACATTGGAAGAAGTCTCCGAGTTCTGTCGATCTAGTAAAGCATGGGTATGGTTCTGAACTTCCCTAGCACTAAATGCTCCTCTAGTGATAACGTAACGGCTGACCCAGTAGGTTATGTCATACAGCCCGTACCCCACTGTGGGCAATCTCTCTTTATATGCCCTGACCGACCACACCAGAAGCAAAAATTCATGTCAAACCAACATTCACCAGAATAAAACTTCCCGCATCACTGGCACAGCTAACGAGAAGATCTCGATTGGCCCATATTTCCTTGTTCTCGATGTCCCACTATCTGTAAACCCCGAGTTCCACTACTTTGCCCAGCTTCACCGCCTCTAAACCCATAAATTTGAGATGAAGTGTCTACTGTAGGGGAAGAAAATAATGGTGTAGGTGGTCGAGAAGAACTCTGAGGTCCAGATCCTCCTTTAGACACCATAAACTGTCTCATAGGTCTAGCCCTCTTTGAAGGCCCTCTTTCACATTCATGTACCCTTTTTCGTTGCCTCTGGTCTTCCATCTTTTGTACAAAGGCCTGTATTCTAGATAAGTCCATGTCTTTTTTTAACGCAGCAATGGTACAGTCCCTCACTAAATATGGCTCTAACCTGTCCACATATCGATTGACTCTGTCTGCCATTGTGGCCACTACATTTAGAGCATATCGAGCCAAAAAATTAAACTGCAGACTGTATTCTCTAACACTCATGTCACCTTGACGGAGATTTAAAAACTGATCCACATGAGCCTCTCGGATCTCATACGGGAGGTAATGATCAAGGAATGCCATTTTGAATTCCTCCCAACTAGCTGAAGTGCACCTATACCTCTAGCTCATTTCCAATCTTTATACCACAATATAGCTTCTCCTTTCAATCTATAGGCAGCAAGTTCCACTATTTCTATACCGTTCACATGCATAACCTCTAGAGCCCTTTGAATTTGGTCCACGAAATCCTGTGGGTCTTCATTCACATCTGACCCAGTGAAAGTGGGAGGGTCTAATTTTAGAAAATCTTGTATCCGTTGACTATCTGACCTGTCCACACCATCACTACTTGTCATTGGACCTACTTGCCTTTGATTCAATACATCAACTATACCAGTAACTATATGAGTTAACATTTGTACTGCATTTCTCAGATTCTGCTCAGTATCATTACCAGGTTTGTTGGCAGGTTTTTCTCTCCCTCTCAGCTCTTCTGGAGCTGGAAAAGTAGGAAAGCTCTCAATGTAGTTTTAGTGTCAGCCCCACCTTGACTAGCCTAGTCAGGTGGTGATTTACTAGTTCCTTCTCCCGCATGCATATCTATCGGCTTACCTTTGCCCCTATCTTGTCTTGTCATCGGCATTTTACTATATCAAAGACAATCAATTTCAAAGGTCAGATGTGATTCCACCTACGATATTAGCTCTATTGCACGATCTAGAAATGAAGAAAAGAAACAACTCCTAAATATCCCGTAGCCTCCTACTTATAAATGTGGCGCGCAACACATCCATAAGCAAGACTCTACTCAGACACGGCTTTGTAGACACCCTTAGGACGACCTGGCTCTGATACCACTTTTGTCACACCCCAAATCCCATCGAGGCGGACTGGCACCCGAAGTTGATAAGGCCCGAGAGAACCAATATTTGCTCATGTCCATTCATATACATGTCATTAAAGAAACATCATCATCACGTATACATACTAGAAACTAGTAGCGGAAGTTATGGAACCATGTGCTATATATATATATATATATGAAACTTGGTCGTTAGGGACATCATGTCAAAATGGACACATATCTCTTACAATCATTTGCCCACATAAGTCTACAAAACCTCTACAGATATAAAATAATAACCAACCTAGAGTCAAGACAACACCCCGCTCTATACACAACATTTACAATGCCAAAACAAATGTACATATGAACTCGGAAAGCCCCGAATCAAATGTAGCTCACCAACAATCCGCAAATGATCCGCAACCTACAATGGAGGTCTACTAGCACCTGTGCCTACAGCAAGTAAGGTAAGCCCCCCCCCCCCAAGGGAGGTCAGTATGAAGAATGTACTGAGTATGTAAGGCTATAAGAATCTGTATGCAACATAGGATCTCAAATGGATCAATACATGTGAATAAACATTATGGTTCAATCACCGTTTTGCATGTGTGGAACCATGTTCATTACGTTCATTAATTTCATTACATTCATTGCTTGATCATTTATTTATATCATTAGTTATTCGTGAAACAAAATTCCTTCATATTTTCAATTACGTGACATACTTCCTTTGGCTTTACGTTCATCTTTATTATCAGTCGTCCACTTATTAGTGGGCAATAATATAGTAACCGTCATCCACACTTGGTGGGCTATAAGATAATAACCGTTTTCCACTCATAGGTGGGCTATAATATAATAACCGTCATCCACTCATAGGTGGGCTATAATATAATACCGATCATCACCTTATAGGTGGCTTATAATATAATACCGATCATCACCTTATAGGTGGCTTATAATATAATACCGATCATCACCTTATAGGTGGCTTATAATCTAATATCGTTCATCACCTTATAGGTGGCTTATAATATAATACCGTTCATCACCTTATAGGTGGCTTATAATATAATAATAATAATATAGCATAATATTGGGATTGTTCCATCCGTGCTTAGGCCCTTTTGATTTGCGATCCATTCTCAATAAAACATAAAATAACCATATAGTAACCATTACTTCTTTGCATTGCTTCTTCTCTTTACTTTTGTTATGAGAGTGATACATTGGTGATTGGAACATCATTGGGAACACATATACACATTACTTCATTTCTTTAATTTCATGAGATTGATACATTGGTAGTCATAACATCTTCATTCCTTTACTTTTGAGAGATTGTGAGAAATTGATACATTAGTTATAACATTGTTGGAACTTTGAAACATAACATTATTGGGACTTTAGAACGTAACACTTTTGGAACCTTGGAACAATAACCAAAGAACATGAGTCATGTGAATCACAATTGATGTATGAATAAGGAACATGTGAATAGCAATAACTACTAATCGAAAATGGAATACCTTTGAACATTTCGGAATAGAATAGGTACAATGTCAATGTGACTAATATGTGCCGCAGAAAGTTACGAAAAGAGTAACCCTACATACCTTATCTTCTCAATATGAATACATAATACAAAATGTGAGCACTAAAATTCCGCTCCTTATTTATGTTTCACTCTACATCACAAGTATAAAAAGGAACCAACATTAACCACAAGCTACATTCCAAGTGTATAAGACGACCATGAGTTACATGATTCCCCTATAACATTATTTCACCCTTTACAATACCATTCATGGACTTTTCATACCAACAATACCATAACATGCTATAAATTGACCAAGACATCATAACCAATAGCTTTTCACACCAAGTTCCTCCTATACATGTTCTCATTAACACCACATCACAATGAATCCATCAAATCACTCCAATCCATTTTATAACCAAAATTCCACAATTTACTCATAGAGAAAAATAACAAGTTATGGACATAACCGCACCATACATGTTGAGATATCATCCACACCATTCACTTTCATCAAAACATCAAGTCCTTTTTCAAGTTTAATTCACAAGAATGCACATCTTTTAGCAAGAAGCCAAAGTGCACTATTCAAAACCTTGCCAACATAACCACCATGATATACATAATCTCTCATGTACATAATATGTTAAAGTATAAAAATAATCACTTACCCAAGCTTGAAAGATGATGATCTTTTCCAAAGAGTTGATTGTCTTAGGGTTTGGAAATAGAGAGAAAATTCTAGAAATGTCATCTGAGGTTTTGTGAATAAAAAATCTGATTTTGGCCTTATATAGCCTCCATTTAATGTTTATCTCTATCCACTTGGGTCAATAATTGAGTAGCCAAAGGGAGAATGGGTCATTTGACCCATTGGGCTATGTCTTTGATTCCAATTTGGGCTTTAAATTGAGCCCAATAACACATGTCAACTTAACCCACCAAATTTAATGTGTAATTCATCATTTATCTCATGTTTAAATGACTCTCTAATTGTCTCGATAACATTCACTTACGAGATTCCATTCGTAGCCTCAATCTAAAAAAAATATAAATTCTAGTCGCTCATAGCTTATGTGAACAAAATTTGTTAAAATACTTGTGACGAAGAATTAACCCCAACTTGGATGCTAAACGCGCTTAAGAATAGTCCTACTATGATGGAGTAATGATACCATGACTCAAAGGTCTTATATACATCATAATAGTCGAAGAAAAATTTTGGCAAAAACCACCCCGGCACGCCGCTTGGCGCGCCCCTTTGTTGCCTGTGAAAACAAAAATTTGGGCCAGAGCAGCCTGGCACGCCCTCTGCAGCGCCCCATGCCAAATTTTTGATTTTGACTTTTCTTTGTGGATTTGGTTGGATCTTTCAAGTCCCAACCTTTTGCTTACCTCTTAGCTTTAAGATTCTTTACTTGGATGTCCCTTAAACCTCAATTTTTCACCCCACAAATGCTTCACAAAGTCACAAACGCCACCCACTACAAAGGTCTAACCACATGTACTAGGCCCAATATCAAATATTTCATCAATGAGACTACAAAATACATACTTATGGCTCTCAACACCTAAGTAAACATTGTTCCACATCATCAAGTAGGGTCGGAAAGGTACGGGGTTTTGCATTCTGGCCCTTGCTAACAGACTTGATATGGATCCTCCGCCTTTTCCACCATCTATACCATTAGTGTCATCACCTGAGGAGGACATTAACTCCCTGATTACTCCATTCTATGTTCCTTCCATCGAGCAGTCGGAGGAATTTGATGAGGAGGAGGAGGACGGAGGCCTTGAATAGAGGAAAAGGTCGAGGGATAGAGCAACTGGAGAGCAATGCATGAAGAAATCTGGAAAGAAGAGAAGAAAAAGAGAAAGATCAACTGAGGATACCCTTGTGGCAGTCATTCCGCAGTGTCAAACTACTGGAGGGGGTTCGGAGATAGCCCCCTTATTGTTACTATGAATGCCCCGACCACCGTTGGGGCCAACATTGATCTGAGTGCCCCTGCCACCATTGGGGGCCGTGTCACTACTGCTGATATCACTGTGGAGGACCCAACTATACCCCCACATGTCCCACCTTCCACCGGTGCCTATGGCCCCCCAGGTATGTCTCTTTCCCCTTGTTTTTTATTATCTTATCTGATTTTGTGCCATGGGTACATTACATGATTTCATGGATGGGGTGGGGGTATACCACAGCTGAGGGTTTTTTGTTGTGTTTCTCTTCCCTCGGCTGTACTATTATAGTAGAACCGGCATATTTAGGCGTATGTTTGTTTTGTTGAATTGTTTTGTGTTTTTTGTTGTGTTATAGTTTAACTTGGAGTAATAAAAGACTACTTGGTACAGTCTGAGTATTTGAGCATGCCTACCCTTTTTCTTTTTTTTTTTGAAAATGTTTTCAATAATACCATCTCAAAAAAAATCGCTACGTGATGTTGGTGATGTTAGTGATGTAAGGTGTGCATGTGCAGTACTAAAACCAATGTAGGCTCTAGATATGGCATTAGGATTGTAAATAGAATAACCTGACTGACCTTGAATTAACTGAATAGTTAGAGACCTAGATGAAAGCCCTAAGCCACGAGTGAGTGAGGTCTTACTTAGTTGGTGTGTGTGTGTGCAATCTAGAGCTTTCCCGGTTAGTCTTGCTAAATGTAGTAGAATTAAAGGTTAGAAAAGGATCATAGGCCGTGTTTTGAATTAGCCCACTTAGCCTAAAATGACCTACCAAATGATCATGTACCCCTTGAACCCAAAATTTTGAGCCTTAGACCGTTTCTTGGAACTACCCATAACACCTTCCCAATTTTACAATGAACCTTCTTTGGCCCTGGTCCCTCCTTGGACACTGTGTACCTCAAATCAGGCAAATCGCCTAAGTTGAGGGTGGCTATTGTGTAGGGGTGTGTAAAAGTTTAAGTAGTGAAAAGAGAGAAGAAAGGTAGTGGGTGTGAAAAAAATATATATATATATAGTAGAAAAATGTGTGAAAATAAGTCGCACCCAGATTCTGAAAAGAAAATGAAATGAATGGAAACATGGCATAAAAATACAGGAAAATAAGAAAAGTGGAGCCAAATAGTAGTGCAGTGCCAAGAAGGAATAAGTCACTGTACCTAAATGTACCACACCTATCCCCGAGCTTGCGTTACAAGCCTAGAAAGTCCTAAAGTGATCCTAACCCGATAATCCAAAAGCTGAAGCATAGAATATAAGGGTAAGCCTATGGTATCAAATGCACACAACCATACTTCTTTTGAGAGTCATAGATTTGATTCATTCCCGGTATGAGATTGAATTACGTATACTGAGTGAGGGGGGACTTCTTTGTTGTAAGGGCATAGGGGCAGTAGTCTAGTTGTTGCTTGTTTGAGTAAGTGTATTAGTCAATGAGTCAGATTGTCTAGATACAATGTATTGCCATATCTTGATCCCATTGTGTTTTAGAACTTGCATAGCACATACACTGCATTGGTTGTTTTGGGTAAAAGTGGAGGGTGTTGACTATTTTGAAATAGTGTGCATGTGTGTTTTGAAAAGCCGACTATCTTAGCGATCTTTATGTTGCTCTAGGTTGAGAGTGGTAGTTAGGTTAAGTATTTTGTTTGACGAGGACATGCAAACATTCTAAGTTGAGGGTGTTGATGTGCCATGAATTTGCGGCACTTGAGACGCTTAAAACAAGGAATAATTGTTAGTCGAAGGGTACTTTTTACGTATTTAATGTGTTTGTTAAGTGTTTGCAGGCTGTGAAGGACTTAGAGAGGAAAAAGAGAAAACTAGACCAAAGTGGCATCAGAAAAGCCTTACCACAATTGTGGAATCTCACCATGATCGTACCTAGGCTGTCGTACATTGAAGTAGAGATGTCAAGTGCAGTAGTTCATCAAACGGAGAGGTTGTACAACCATAAGAAGAAGGCACGATCGTACATTATGTTGGTACAATGTCAATGAAAATCAACCTACAGGAGTTAAGTTTGCCATGATCAGATGATGGATCACATGGTGGTATGATGATTGCACTACCGTACAATGTGGTCATGGGATGGATGATCTGAAAATTCAAAAAATCTAGTATGAAGGCACGATAGGAAAGGCACGGTTGTATGTTTAACACACGATCGTACAATCCTCTCGTCCGAAGCAGCTGACATCAGTTTCTTGTTTTAGTTAGTATTTGGGTTTCTAAGTCTATAAAAACTCTTTTAGGGTTATTCTTACTAGTTGGACAATATTTTTATTCTGTTACATTGTTTTATTGGATTCCAAGACAGTTTTATTGGAATTTTACAAGTATTGACTTTAAGGTTTTAATTCAAGTCAAGATTTTGGAGTTTATTCATCTTTGCATGATTCAATTTACATTTTCTTCCATGAATTCTTCTTGTGTTCTTGAAATCATGAGTAGATAAATCTCTCAACTAGGGTTGTGTGAACTATAAGGAATTAATGAAACAGGTTAAGTGCGAAGCAATTCTGAACCAGTGTGACTGCATGTATTGTTATTTCCTTCATTATGAGTGATATTCTAACGGTTGCAAACATTAGAAACTCGTTTGTATTCTAAAATTGCTAGAGAGAGAGAGAGAGGCAGAGATTGGGAAAAGGGAATAACAACAGATATTTAAAGATATCAACCTTCATCTAATAACTTAAGCCATAACAGGAATAGTTATCTGAGATCAAGAACAAGGGTTAGTAGCGCGACACTCGGAGACCGAGAGGAGAAGATTGAAATTCATCTAACCAAGGTTGAGAAATGTTTAGATGAACCTATCTTATTAGATTTTACATGCAACACAGCGGGACAGTTTGCCAGAATAAGTAACTGGTGGGGTTAAGGAATCATTGGGGATCACAGTCCTAGTGTATTTCTCATATTGATCACAAATTCGACAATCAAAAAATTGTTATTGTTACTATTTGTTTACAAAAACTCCCCTTTTTATTTACTTTCCAATTACTCAGACAAACACTCGATAGAATTTTATCCTATTCCCTGTGGGATCGACCCCAACCTAGACGGGTTCTATATTTTATATAGCAACCGCTTTATACTTTTTTGGAGGTGTAATTTAGGCGACATCACTGCCTAAGCATCTATAAAGTAGAATCATGTCCTCTCAAGGATAGAATACTCACCTGGAGTCCAACTAGTATCATAACCACGGCCCCAGGCCCAATAATAGATAGTCAATATAATAATGCCTCATAACTCGAGAAACTACGGTAAATAAAGGCGTAAAGTCACTAAAGGATCTAATTGGAGAAATACCACCCAAATCACTAATTTAAATGGTAAATCTTACACTAAAGGATCATTAACTATGGTTATCATGCTTATAATCAAGGGTAATAGGATTATATGGCTATAACAAGTATCCTATACTAAGGTTTGGGTCACACTTCTACCCCAATTTCCCTAGATAGGCTAAATCATGATATTCTAGTCACATCTCATCTTATAATCCCTACCTAGCATGAAATATATACTATACACAATCTCATAGAGAAAATTAGACCGAAACCTACCTCGATGCCGAACCGCAAGTCTTGAGCCATCCATAATTTGCTCGTCTTCACTCCAAAATCCCAAAATGCCTCCATCCTATAAAAATAATACTCTACACATCATTATGAGTAAAAAGAGACCCATATTGATATATAAGAGGTCGGGTTGAAAGTCGGGTCAAGAATGGGCCTGCGAAGCACGCAAACAAAATCCAAAATTGAATCTGTCACGAGGTCCCTCGAAGGACAAGGAATGTGTGCTCAAAATTTAATCACAAACGAAGCATAAATTGGGGCTCAAATCAGCCTCTAAAGTTTATGAACCAAAGACCTAATTTCTAAGAATTTACAATGGAAATGATGGAATTTAATGGGGAAAAATAATGGGAAACGACCAAGGAGTGTTGGGCTAGCTTATCTTAGCTTCAATGGATGATTTCCCCTACCTTCCCTCATTCAAGCTCTCAAAAATGGGGGAAATAAGGTTGAGAAATAAATGAAAAATTGAGTGAAGAAGGGGATTTAACACCTTCAGGTACCGCTAAAGTGGATACAGCGGCACTCTGGTTGCTAAAGCTGACAACTTCCACTAAAGCAACATCTGCTAAAGCAGACCTTGACTGCTAAAGCAGTCACACCAAATATTAGGCATCAAATTTTTGCTAAGTCTAAATAGACTCCGACCGGGTGTTTGGGATTTGTTTGGAACCCGGTACGTACAAATGAACTATGCTACCATACCAAATTCAACATTCCAGACTCAATGGAACCTTTGAAACTTTCATCCGAGATCGTTTCAATTAAATATGGGTCCTACACCCATAGTTTTGTTTTTATCAAATCTACCCAATACCAAAAACAAGTTCGAAAGCCTTGGGACCTGAACCAAGGGTCCCCTAGACTAAAATCAATGTTTTGAAGCTGAGGGCACTAACAAAATTTCTATCTAAGGTCATCTACTAGGATTTTTGGTCCAAGACCAATTCCTTAACAGCGGAATCTCTAAAATAGGGAATTAAGCCTAAAATTTAAACGAACTGTTCGATAACCAAACCGACAGTTATGGTAAGTCATAATTGACTTATAGCCACTGTGGGAAGACTCAAAATGTCAAAAACACACAAAAATCAAGAAAATGACCTGGAGGGTCATTACAGATCAAAACTCAAGATGTCACTCTTTCTTCATACTGCATCATGACATACAAAGCTTTGTTGTGCGATCTTCCCTCAGGTGGCAGATCATCCTTGTGAAAGGTTATTTTGTATACCTCAAACACCTAACCAACTATGTGGGCTATCTCTCCACTTATTATGTTAGCTGGTACATAAGCTTACTTAGTACCCTCATCAAAGTTTTTTGATAGTGTTCAGAAGTCTGCAACAATGACAAGATGGATATCTGAGCTGCGGACTTATTCAATTTATCTAACACTGAGTATTCATTTGCCTGTACCTTTTTTCAGATGCCATTTTCTTCTATTTCTACGACAGGCTCCTTGCTCTTGCTAGAGCTTTCTTGGTCGGATTTTCAGGTGTATACACTCTTCCGATCTAGTGACACCTTGGGTAATGTCTGCTTCTGCCACCCTTGTTTTACCTGGAGTATTCTATTCGTAGCTACAGGGAACCGTATGAGGGTTATAAATAGCTGGGAAGGCTTTTATGACTGTGAATGGAGGCCTGGGCACTGTTACTTCAACTTTAAATAGTACACACTTTTGTACACTGATATGCGTACCATTCTCCCATTCACTAAACCAGATAGAGTTCTCTATGTCTACAACTTCATCAATATCAAGCACATTCACTTGATAATTCGGGAGTGGATTATTGGTGACATTTCGTGTCGAATCCTTTAGATGAATGGCCTTAGTATCAATCAACATCTGAATTTTATCCTTCAAAGAATAACATGTCTCTATGATATGCCCCTTCATCCTAGAGAGGTACGTGCAAATCTTGTTAGGGTCGTAATGCTTAGCTTAAGTATTTACACGTCCAGCAGCAATGGTTGTGATATACCCTACTTCTTTGAGTCTTTCGTATAACTGGGCTATAGGTTCAGCTGGAGAATTGTATTTTTTTCTCAAAATTGGCTCTAGGTCTATGATTTTATTAAGGAGAAGATTGGGGTGATTAGACATAAGTGGTTTAGGCACTGTAGACAGGAGAAGTAGGACTTTGGAACTGTGGATGTATATGATATGGGGTAGGTGCTTGGTATAATAGTGTCTGATATGGCAATAGAGGTTGTATTTGGTAGGGAGACATTGGATATAGTAGTGAATAGAGTGGTGGAGGTGTAACATGGGTTTGGTAATTAGGAACACTCTTTGAAGCTTGGACTACCATCACTGTACCCATCTCTTTCTTCTTGTTGTTGTCAGAAATTCCTCTAGATTGCAAGGCTTTATTGGCATCCTGCAAAGCTTCCAAATTGATAATGCTACCATTCTTGAGACCTTCCTCCACCATCTTTCCTACTTTGATAATTTTAGCAAAACTTTTATCCACAATGGTTATCATTTTTTGAGGTATTATGGTTCAATGAAATACTCTTTCATTTGAGATTCCTCTATTAGAGGTCGGGCTCTCGCAGTCTCAGATCTCCATCTTATTGTATATCTACTGAATGATTCATTTGGCTTCTTTTTCAAGGTCTGCATATAGAACTAGTTGGGGGAATTATCGATGTTTCACTTGAACCTTTCCATGAAATTGGATGCCATATCAATCCAACTTGTCCGTTTCTTTGCATCTTGCTCAATATACCAAGTCAAAGCCTCCTCGATGAGGTTTCTCATAAATATTTCATCCTTATTTTTTTATTTTCCTTGATCGTTGTCAATTTATCATAGTACATGCACAGATGCACCATGGGATCTCTGATCACATTATGCAACTTGAATTTAGGAGGTTCGTACCCTTCTGGTAGTTTGACATCAGGGTGCATGCATAGATCCTCATAACTTAGCCCTTTAAATCCCTTATTACCCTCAAATTGTATCAATTTTTCAACCATGGATTGCATCATGGGGTCTCTTTCTGAAGGTTCAGGTTCGTACTAGTGGTAGGTGAACGAGGTTATTTCTACATAAGTGGGATTCAAAGAAGGATTGCCTGGTGTTTGGTTGTAGGATATATTGGTGGGTGGTGCATTTTGGACATGTAGGGTTAGAAGGATTTTGTAGAGGTAGATAAGCTCGCTATTATGGTGGGTTAGGATTTTGGACATGTTGGGGAGGAGCATATGTGGGATTTAGAGGATTTTAGGGTTGAGACATCGGTAGCTGATGACTTGGGATAAGGGATTGAGATTTTTTGGAAGTGTGGCCCTCAACTTGAGGCTCAAGAGCAGTGTTAAGGGTGAGGGAGAGATTGGCTAAGTTGTGAACTTGCGCCAACTCTACTTGTAGTTCAAGGATCCTCTGCTCCATTCTCAAAATAGTTTCATTGTGACCTATGACACTTTCCCCTTCTGAGCTTTTATCCGTGGCGCTATGATTGTCTACTATTTTTTCTTTACCCTAACGTCCTAGATTTATAGGAAGAGGAGGAGGAGGATCCCCTTTTGATCATGTATGATATGCCAAAGTGCACAAATCAACCTCCCCTTTTACAAACTTATAAAAAAAAATTGAGTGTAGGATAATAGGTAAGACTGCAGGAACTACTCTATAACAACTTAAACAATCATTATCAAAGAAAGCCCACTATACCTCCAATGTGGGAAAGTAGCTAAGATACTCTACCTCCTCATCTACATTGTATGGCTCCACAGAGTCCATATTGAATGACTCCCACAAGAGTCCACATCGTAGTGCACCCACAGAATCTACATTGCATGGCTCCCATAAGAGTCCACATTGTATGGCTCCCACAAGAGTTCACATTGCAGTACACCCATAAAATCTACATTGCATGGCTCTCGCAAGATTCCACATTTTAATGCACGTGCATAATATACATTTTATGCATCCATAGATTCTACATTGCATGGCTCCCACAAGAGTCCATATCGCAGTACACCCGCAGAACCTATATTGTATGGCTCCACAAGAGTCCACATTGCATGGCTACTGCAAGAGTCCACATCGCAATGCACACACAAAATCTATATTGTATGGCTCCACAGAGTCTACATTGTATGGCTCCCGTAAGAGCCCACATCGCAGTGCATATGCAGAATCTATATTGCATAGATCCCACAAGAGTCCACATCACAATGCACCTACAGAATCTACATTGCATGGCTCCCGCAAGGGTTTTTATTGCAGTGCACCCACAAAATCTATATTGTATGGCTCTGCAAAGTCTACATTGCATGGCTCCCGAAAGAGTCCACATCATAGTACACCCGAAAATCTATATTGCATGGCTCCCGCAAGAGTCCACATCGCAGTGCACCCACAGAATCTACATTGCATGGCTTCCGCAAGAGTCCACATCACAATGCACCTGCAGAATCTATATTATATGGCTCCCGCAGAATCCGCATCAAACATATAAATTGCATTAAGTTGCTAAATGACAACCGACAACAATAAGCCAAGATCAATTCCATATTATGCTACCCAAGATAGATGCCCTTTCTTTAATCATCATATAATTATCCTAAGGCGTCATAATTCAAAGGCATCATCATCATGGCCTGCGGACATCATTTTATGGCCTTAGGATTTACTTTTTACTTATCATGCTCCGGAGGCGTCATAGTCTAAGGCGCCATTTTCATGGCCTGAGGACATCATTTCATGGACTAAGGATTTACTTTTTGCTTATCATGCTTCGAAGGAGTCATAGTCTAAGACGCCATTTTCATGGCCTGAGGATATTATTTCATGGACTAAGGATTTACTTTTTGCTTATCATGCTCTAAAGACGTCATGATATAAAGGCATCATCTTTATGGCCTGCGGACATCATTTCATAGCCGTAGGATATACTTTCCGTTTATCATGACCCTAAGACATCATAGCTTAAGACATCATCCTTGCCGTCTTAAAGCAAATGCTCATGATCTAAATGGAAAATTGCATCATGTTTAAATATTTACAGCAATTACTTATCAAGTATTTAATTCATATGCTCTAATCATTTTATCTAGTTATACTAGAAAGCACGCAGGTAACAAAGGAAGAACAAGTTATCAACGGGAGCAACTTTCGCCCCTGTTTTCAAGATGCAATTCCACTTATCCTCGTGGCACTTCAATTCAGCTTAAAACACATTCGTCTTTCATTTTACATTCGTCTTTCATTTTCCACACTTTTCATTTATAGCGTTACATCTAATCTTACCTACTACAATCTCATCGACACATACTACTGTTATTGTTGTCCGTCTACCGTATCGTTAGCTTTCTTTAGGAATCTTGTTCATTTCTAAATCTAGAACTACACACGGCCTGATTCTCCTAAACCCGGGATATGTAGGCGACTTGAAACCAAAGTCTCAGTCACACCATTTTAATAACCCCTCTCTTGTTGTTTCGATTCCAGCAAATCATCCTCTCAATCAAAAAAAATTGGCTACTATGTTAATGTTCTTTGCTCGATAATTCTTCCATCATTCATGAGCAACGAAGGGCAGTTGTTGACACCTAATTATGACCTCTCGATATTCACCCAGGGCTTCTATTTTAAAAAAATAATTAGTTTTGAATATTAATATTTCTTTACTTATTATTTTGGTATCAAATAAATTCTGACATTTTGTATGCATGATTTTAAAATATATGATGTACTTTTTATTAATTTTATTTTTTATTATCGCCAAGTTTATATAGTATAAGTATAATTTATTAATTTAAATACATTATCTTACGTAATTTCCTTAACTTTTAGTTGATTATTTATGCGAGTATTTTTAAATTTGTATTCATAATTTAACAAATACAGTCTATGGATTGTTGTTGTTGTTGTTGTTATTATTATTATTATTGTTATTATTATTATTATTATTTTTATTATTATGGAAAAGGGTCAAAACTACCCCTGAACTATCCGAAATGGAGCAAAAATACCCTCCGTTTGTTTTTTGGATCAAAAATACCCCTCCGTTTATTTTTTGTCTCAAAAATGCCCCTCATTTTAACGGAATGCCAAAAAGGGCCAAAACTACCCCTGAACTATCCGAAATGGAGCAAAAATACCCCTCCATTTGTTTTTTGGCTCAAAAATACCCCTCACATTAATGGAGTGCCACCAAGCACACCACGTGAAAAAAAATTGTCACATGGTTAGTCCACATCAGTGTCCCATTTAATATCCAACCAGCCCACTTAACCATATTCCAACTTAACAACCATTTAATATCCGTACCCGACCCATCTTAAAAAAACTCTGACCCGTCCTCATAACTAAATGGTAAAGATAGATCCCCTCTTCATTTCACTTGAACTCTCCAAAAAAAAAAAATCAATGCAGACTAGGGATTCTGAGGAAAAAGAAAGCCCTTCGGAAAAAAATCAACCCGTGTACTAAGAGCTTTCTTTTCCCTCAGAATCCCTAGTGTGTATCAATTTTTTTGTTTTGGAGAGTTCAAGTGAAATGAAGGATAGATCTATCTTTACTATTTACTTAAGAGGACGGGTCGGGTTTATTTTAAGATGGGTCGGGTACGGATATTAAATGGCTTTTAAGTTGGAATATGGTTAAGTGGGTTGGTTGGGTATTAAATGGGACACTGACGTGAACTAACCATGTGACAACTTTTTTTCACGTGGTGTGCTTGGTGGCACTCCATTAATGTGAGGGGTATTTTTGAGCCAAAAAACAAATGGAGGGGTATTTTTGCTCCATTTAGGATAGTTCAGGGGTAGTTTTGGCCCTTTTTGGCATTCCGTTAAAATGAGGGGCATTTTTGAGCCAAAAAATAAACGGAGGGGTATTTTTGAGCCAAAAAACAAATAGAGGGTATTTTTGCTCTATTTCAAATAGTTCAGGGGTAGTTTTGGCCCTTTTCCGTTATTATTATTATTGTCTTCGATGGTGTCATATACATAATATATATATTTTAATTTATTTTGATAATATTTTACATCTTTATCTATTTATATAGTATTTGTTAAAATAACTTTAATTCGATTCAATTTCCCAAACTTATTTAAATCCTAGCTCAATTTTACCTAATTAGTGTCAATTTTGGCCTATATTGAGTACAATTTGGCTCAATTTAAATCCCAATTTAATTTTCATTAACCCAATTTTGTGACCCAATATCTAACCCATACCTGACCCGTCTTCCAATTTCTAATCTCAGTTATCTGTCAAGATCGATCCAACGGCCGAGATTATTCACCCTTTATTTCCTTTTTAATCATGGCCAACCGCCCAAAACCTTAAAAAAAAATCATTTCTCACCATGCCACAGCAATCACTTACCTCTCCTCTCCCACTTCTCATTACTATCCACCATCGGTGGTAATCATCGATCAGAGAACCTCCGAACTCCATCACCGGTGGCTACCACCAGCGAGTAAAGAAATAACCGCCACTATCCTCCCCGTAGACCACCAGCCGTCGCCGCCCTCTTTCCCTCACTAGCTAGCGAAGGCGTCCACCAGTCATTGCACCACCACCAGCGAAACCCATAATGATTCAATACCATACCACTGTGCCGCTGCCCTGTGCTCTGGTCAAATTTCAACAGAAAATGTCAAAATGAGTTCTTAAGAATCCATCAGGGGTTTGATTTCTTGTTTAATTTTATGTCCAAATTTCAATTCTCCTCTACCCTTTTTTTTTCTTATGACAGATTCTTAGATTTGAAATTAACGAAGCTCGACTGAGATTTTTGATTCATTTTTTTCAATTTCGTATTTACTTACATCCTTAGACTATCATATGTGAAAAGCTCCAATTATTATGATCTTTGAGGAACACTAGTTTTCTAATATGGGGTTGATTTTACTGATTTTCAAAACTGATATTTCTTTTAACTATTGGTCGAAATTCATGGTTGAGTACCTTACTCAAAAATATTCCATAATTACCCGAGTACCACAGCAAGGACAGTTAAAGAAATGCTAAAATTAGTGACTAAGCAATTTCAAAATGATCAAAATTTACTGAAGACAGACAAACATCACCTACCTTTACAAAATTTAAATTGTATACCATAATAAAACCTCCAAGTAACCATTTTTATCATACCCAATGAAGTATAATGATAGATCCAATTTAATATGTAAAATATCAACGAAGTAACTCAACCATGAATTTCGACCAATAGTTAAAAGGAACATCAGTTTTGGAAATCAGTAAAATCAGCCCCAAATTAAAAAAACTAGGGTTTCTCAAAGATCATAATAATTGGAGATTTTCACATATGATAGTCTAAGGGTGTAAATAAACGCAAAATTGAAAGAATCGAAACAAAAATCTCAATCGAGCTTCATTAATTTCAAATCTAAGAATCTGTCACAAGAAAAGAAAAGAAGGGGTAAAGGAGAATTAAAATTTAGACATAAAGTTAAACAAGAAATCAAACCTGGGATGGATTCTTAAGAACCCATTATAAGACTTTTGACATTTTTCGGTGAAATTTGACCGAAGCATGGGGCAGTGGCCCGGTGGCTTGGTGTTGACTCATCGTGGGTTTTGCTGGTGGTGGTGTGGTGACTAGTAGACGGCTTTCACTAGCCAGTGAGGGAAAGAGGGCGGAGGCGGCTGGTGGTCAGCAGGGAGGATATTGGCGGTTGTTTCTTTACTCGTCGGTGGCGGCTGCAGGTAATGGGGTTTGGAGGCTCACCGATCGGTGATGACCGGCGATAGTGGACAGTGATGAGAGGCGGAAGAGAAGAGGTGAGCGGCGGCTGTGGCATGATGGGAAATGTTTTTTTTTTTAGGTTTTGGGGGTTGGGCATGATTAAAAAGGAAATAAAGGGTGAATTAATCTTGTCTATTGGATCGATCTTAATAGACGGATGAGATTAGAAATTAGAAGATGGTTCGGGTCTGGGTTAGACATTGGGTCACGAAATTGGGTTAGTGAAAATTGAATTGGAATTTAAAATTGAGTCAAATTGGACTCAATATAGGTCAAAATTGACACTAATTAGGTAAAATTGAGCTAGGATTTAAACAAGTTGGGGAAATTGAATTGAATTAAACCGCTATTTTAACAAATACTACATAAATAGACAAACGGTGTAAAATATTATCAATATAAATTAAAATATATATATATTATGTATATGACACCGTCAACGACAATAATAATAATAATAATAATAGCAATAACAACAATCAATAATAATAATAATAATAATAATAATAATAATAATAATAACGAGCGATAGACTATGCGCTTGTTAAATTATGAATATGAATTTAAAAATACTCGCATAAATAATTAAGTAAAAGTTAAAGAAATTAGGAAGACACTGTCCGTAAATTAATAAATTATACTTATACTATATAAACTTGGCGATAATAAATAATAAAATAAATAGAAAGTACGTTATATATTTTAAAATCATGCATGCAAAACGTCATGATTTATTTGATACCAAAATGATAAGTAAAGAAATATTAATATTCGAAACTAATAATTTTATAAAATAGCAGCCCCGGGGTATCGGGAGGTTAAAATTGGATGTCAACAATACTAGACATAGATTAGGGATCCTTAGTATAGGTCTGGGGAAGGATTTCTCAGTAGGATGGATTTTGTTATTTGATTTACCTTCGTATCATCTCCTTTCCAAGTTATTTTTGAGTTATGAGATTATGGTGCCTACTGGTCGGAGATAGTATCGAGCGAGGTCCCGTTGGGGGCATAGTATTGGTGTGGAGGGATTTTTCTCTAGTTTCTCCTGCATACTTAATTTCATGGATTTATATTGTATATTGTACTTGTACCTGCACACGCATACTCATACATACATTCTCATGGAACATGGCTGGATTTGTGGAAAAATGTAGATTTTCAGTTTTATAAGAAATGGTGGGAAAAAAATAAATGATTTTAGTCCCAAATCGAGTTTGGGTCATTATAAATATTTATGGAAGTTTTAATTTTGAGTTCAGGCATTGTATATGGACCTCGCAAGTCCTCCATGGGTCCCTTGTTTATGAGCAAATGATGTTGGAAGGGATGTATATGGTAGGCATTGTCCATTGCATTCATTCCATACTGCATAGTATTTGCTCATTTACATTTGTGCACTTATATATACCTATGTGTATGGTAGTTAATTAATTACTTATCTTCCTATTGGGATGTTGTCTATTAGCTCGCTTTTTAGCCTTACTACGTATAGATGTAGGTTTTATTCGCACTTTATATCATATATTGTTCTTATGAGTTTCATCAGCCTATGATGCCTACTGAGTATATGTGTTTTGTACTCATGTTGCACTTCTATATCTTCTTTGTTACAAATCCCAGCCTCGAGTATTCGCTGTTGATTCTACTTATCTAGAAACTATTTTTTATCATATTTGGAGTGAGCTCTCGACGTTAAGAGTTGATCAATTTCATTCTTATAGATGTCGTCTTTATTTTGTATGTACTAGGACAACTTTGTACCTATATGTAATGATCCATCCTATTATTATAGCATTTTTTGTGGTGTAAGAGTCGGGTAGAGGTTTTCCTAGGATGAGAGTCTCAAAATTCTCAAGCAAGGGTGAGTTCAAATGAAAATTGAGTATTGTGTTGGTTAGAGACAGTATGTGTCTCGAAGTGATATGTTTGATGGTCTTGTAATAAAAGATTTTATGATTAATAGAAATATTTTGAAATGGTATTCGGATTTGTAGAACTCCGATAATGGCTTTAGCCGTGATAGGGTATTTTTGTGTTGTCGAACAACCAAGGGGGTGATGCGAAATGGGGGAGTTTTAGAACCTTCCCTAATTTTATGCCATTGGTTGTTGTAGTGTTACCCCTCTCATCATAGAGGGTCTACAGTAGTGGGTAGTGGACCGTTGTAGCGATTGGCCAAGACCTACTTGGGACCACCGCAGCAGACAGCTACTCGCCACAGCAGTACCATCATAGCAAGTAGCTGACCGTCATTGCGGTCAATGAGAAAGTACTCGACACTACCATAGCATGCACTTGCTCACCACATTGGTACCATTATAGCGGGTAGGTGTCTGCTGCAGCGGTCATCGATAATTAAATGCATGTTTCTCTTAGTTTTGACGTTATTTCTACCAAAACATCCAAATTTTGACCTAAGGTTTTATGTGAGGTGATTTTCTTCTAGTTTGGGTGATTCCTACTCTTGATGTAAGTTTATTCCATCATTCTAACATAGATTAATCATTTTAATCTATAGAATTACTAGAATAAAGTGTTAGAAAGAAATTCATGGGTTAAGTCCTAAAATTGATGAACTGATGAGAATTGACTATGGGTAGTCCTAAAATATATTGCAAAAGGTTCTAGGTTGTTAGACTTTACTTTCTAAAGTAGAATCTTTCCTCGTTAACGTAAATTATGGGGAATTTGGATGAATTAATGGATAGAAAATCCTGAATTGGGTGTTTTAGGCTATGAACCAAGGTGAAATCAATGGATTTTGATTCCTAATGCCTAGAAATGGAGTTTAATATGTTAATAACTCCTTGTTTGCCAATTTTTAAATCAAGAATGATCTAAAGTTGCAAGAAAAGGCAAGGTTTTAGCGGATTAGTGCATTCGAGCTTATGTTTGAGGTAGGTTATGGCTTAAATTATAGTTATAGACTTAATTAGGATTTCATGACTATCCGTAGGTTAAATGTTTGTGAATTGGCCTTCGGGCATACTTGTGATTTTGTGAGTTGGTGGCTATTGGTTGTATATATGAAATGATGAACCCGAATTTGACTAAGGTCTAGATAAAGTGTGTACTTATATTTGGTGCACTGCATTATATCTTGGCCTGATATTTGATTTTGACATTCATATATTGTGATATTTGAAGGATTGAGTACCGCACCAGTACATGTTACTTATCTATTGATATTCGGAGGGTCGGGTACCATGTTTGTACGGTACATGAATAAAGTTGGTCCCCCTGCAAGTCATGACTATTGGACAGATAAGTCCTTTTAGTATCTATGTACAGATTGAGAGGATGTTGTGATGGTTGTAATGCATAGTTACATATTCATGGTCATTTGATTGCTCATTTGCATTTTATAACGTCTAGTATTGAAATTGAAGTGGCACAAATCTACTCGAGATGGTTAGGTGGTAAATGGTTTGGTGTGTTTGCACTTGTAGTATTTAGAGAAGTCTTAGACCCATCCCTTTATTGTTGAACTTATGTGTGGGAAGGTTGGTCTTGTTGAGGTTATTGGTTGACTAAGTGACTATCTGTGGATTGGTAATTGTTTATTGAAATTACTTGTTATGTGTTGATTGCTTATTTACTCATGTGTGATTTATGTTTAAGTGTGGGTTTGAGTTAAGTCAGCCGATGATGCTTACCAGTACATAGTGTTTGTGTTGATACTACCAGACAGTATTCCAGAGATTAAGATGAGACCTCGGATCTAGCATTTGACCAGCAGTTTTTCGATCCAAGGCTGAGCATCTACTTTCAGGCAGTCATGGATCATCCTATCTGATCATGTTCACTCTTTCGGACAGTGATACTCTTATTTTATTTGTTGTTGGATATTTATCTTAGACTTCAATTTTAGTTAGAATGTTCTTATACTATGACTTTTGGGTCCTTAAAATTTGTAATAGGTAGTTGATTTATTCCGCACTTATAATTTCTTTGATTTTTCAATATTCTTATCATTAGTATTGATTAGTTGATATTTTTATCTTAAAAATGACTAAGTGGTCTGGTTAAGATTTGAATTAGATGGTTCTCCCACCGGAGGGTTAGTGTGGGTAGCAGTCACGACCATGGGTCATAACACTATGTACTTTGTAGTATCACTTCTTATATCTAGAATCTCTTGTATTAGTGACTCCAGGTCCCGAGGATATGGTTTATATATTTTATTCTTTCCTTTCCCTACTTAAGAGCCCTACTATTTATATTTATCTATATAGTTGGCCCAGTTTTACCTTGTTATCCCTTATTTCATCTATTAGCGTGTTACTTATTATTTCTGGTAATAGGATTCGGCTTACCTACTGGGGGTTATTGTAGGTGCCATCATGGTCCAATTTTGAGGCGTCCCATTTATGGAGTTGAATTAAACTGTAGATTTATTCACTATCTTATTAAATCAAAAGAGGAATAGTTAAACAAATATCTTTGTGTTAGTTATTTAGTTTGGATCATTATTTCTTCAAAGTAATCAATGGGATTTTTGAAATCATTGATTGAATTAAGAGGAAAATATTTGAAAGACATCTTTTCTTAAGACTAAACCATAAATATGTTCTTGCTTATACGTTCACTGGGTTTTCATTAGTCTATTCTATAAAGTTTAAATTTAATTGGAAGAGGAATTCAAACCTTGGTAATACTAAATTAATTGTTGAATTCATGCAAATCAATAGAATTTTAGACATAAATCTTGACAAAGTCATATACCGATTATTGTCTTACACTTTTCTTGTCTGTTTCCCTCACTTCTCATCTTGTTAGTAATTATTGCTCTCATTGTTAATTGTCTTTACTTACATTATAGTCAATAACCATAGTTTATAAGCACAACAAACTCAAGTTTTGACCACTTGAATAGTAGTTAGCATGTTTTGTTTGATTTATTATTCATATCAATCCTTGTGGAGAAGATCATTATACTATATTATCTTACACTAGAGAAATAGTTAAATTATAGTGTGTCTTGCGCTCGTCAAATTTTTAGATTGTTACTGATGATTGGCAACAAATAGTGATGAAATTAAATCATCTGTTTTTCGTGTGAATAAAAATCTCAATAGTTATTTCTTTTTAGTATTAGCTTTTGTTTCTTTTTCTTTTATTTTATTATCTAACTTGTCTTCGAGAAATTTTTTTCTCTTCTAAAGTACCTGAAAAGTGCTAGGAGGAAAGCATGAAAAAAAATATTCTTAAGGATTTATTATTAAGTGCTTAAAGGTGGAGCACAACCAACCAAGATAATTGCTTGAGTTAGCAGCTGAATGTTATAAAAAAGTGTGTAACTTGTGATAAATGTGGTGGAAATCATTAAAGGTTTGATTGTCCATCATTAAATGTGGTGGATAACTTGTGATACTTTCGTGTTGTTCCTAAGAAAACTATTAGAGAGTTTTCTATAGATTATTACATGTGCTCAGGCGTTATGTATGATTATAGTGGCAAACATCTTGATCATGAATGTCAAATAGGTAAATTTCTTTCTAGCGACCTTAAAAGCGGATATTTGTCCACCTGGTTTTAGTGTTACCCATTTTCTCAAGGTAATGGACAAATAGAAAAATCAGGATGCTATTAAAGGCATAATCATAGTTTATAAATTTAAATAATTTTAGGCATTTCAAAATCAACTTAAAATTTATGAGTATGAAGTTTTTGAAACTTTAGATATATGGGTCTGAAGTTATGATTGACAAAGCTCATCCTAAAAGTTATGTTTGAAGTTGATAAAAATTCAAAAATTAGACCCCAATTTTAGGTAAAAGATATACTCTCTTTATTATTATTACTTTTATAAGGTCTAGTTTGTCTACAATTAATGAAGGTTTCAATCTTAATCATTCAGATTTCATTCGTTAAATCTTTATGTTTTTTAAATATAAATCGTAATCATTCATATCTTAATTATTAGCTATGTTTATTTTTTACTTTTTCAACCACTAAATGGGTTTGAATAGATCTAAATAATTAAGATCTATAAAAAAAAAGTTGTAATATCACTAAGATGTCTACTCAATAATTTTTATTACAAAAATGGAAGACGTAACTACTCCATCTGCTTTCAGCGCTAAACGTTGTTGTCGCCCATTATTATCAATTACCACCACTGACCACCCACAATCACCATCCTCAGTCGCTACCAAGACCACAGTCAATCACCACTAGTAGTCGTCATCAACATTAGTGATGATTTGTAATCATCATCACCAACAACTATTTAGCTACCAAGCACTACCAATAATTACCACCTTCAGTCACTAGCAGAGTTATGAATGATCAGTTGAACACTCTTTGTCAAAAGATTGTATCATATGTAGAGGTCACATATCATCTTTTTTTAACTAATAATTATTTATTCTAAATACCCTTAACAAAACTGAGAGTGATAGCTTCGAGGCCAAGGATGATCAGATACTCTAAAGAAGTGGGGGTTCCATTCCTATGGCTACAATTTGTGTATATCTTTCTTAAAGTAAAATAGAACAAATAAGCTAAGTTTCTCACTAACTCTTGATGCTTGTGCCAAGAAAATATTCTCTTCTATAAGATATTCTTGTTAACGGCATATTCTCTCATATAAAATATTCTTGTTAACGGCTTGTTATGTTATTCTCGAACTACTTTGTTATGTTTTCAGTTGAGTTAAGGGTTTAACGAAAATAACCTCTCTATCTCCCAAATTAGGAATGAGGTATGCGTACACATTACCTTCCCAGATTTTAATTGCGGGATATTATTGGGTTTGTGGTTGTTGTTGTTGGTTTCTTGTGTTATTATTGCAAGAACATAATGAGAAATATCTTATTGCTATCTAAAAATGGGAAAAAATATTTTTCATTGAAAGTTACTCCCTCTGCGTCAATTTGTGAGATATTTTTTGTTATTCAAGATTCAAACTATGCAAACTTCACCAATATTGTAACATTTATTATTTTTATCATATTCAAGTTCTTTTCATATAGTTCTTAAATATCTAAATTTTAGTTTTAAAATAATGAGTTGATCTAATTAATTTATTTTTGGTAGTCAACGGTGCAATTAGATAAATAAAACTGTTTTAAGTACAAAATAGATCAGCCATGATCTAAACAAAAGGATTCTGGGCCTTGCCCTGCTCGAGAGACATTACAAGAATGCACAATTCTGTCAAATTTAGTTCCTATGGTGCCATTCAAGACAGCTTTCGCTGCATACACAAGAGGAACTGTAAAAAAGAGCATCTATCAAAAAGTCCTAACTGCGCTCCTTCCTTAGCTAATGCATCTGCTACTTGGTTGCCTTCCCTATAACTATGTTACACCGCTGGACATCTGAGTTCTCTTATCAACCACCTGCAATCATTAATAACTGGATTATAATGGAGGTTTCCTTCCTTCAACATTGAAATAATTTCCTTAGAATCTACAGATATTTCAAGGGGAGTAAAGTTGTTCTCTAAAGCAATTGTGAGGCCTTTTTTAAGTGTTATTAGTTCCATGAGATTGTTGGTGGATGTCATGAAGCTTTTCAAAAATCCCAAGATCCAGTCACCTCTATTGTTTCAAAAAAAACCCACCTATTCTGCTCCTACCAGGATTTCCTAGGCAAGATCCATCAGTGTTGAGCTTGTAGTGTCCCCTAGGAGGGGGATTCCAGTGGATATTGATGGTTTTGGGGATGGTGGGATGCTCCTTGTGAGTACAAAGGGAATTGAATTCCATGACTTTGGAGTAGTCCTGCTTAAAATAAGGTATGTTGAGTTCCTTGTTAAACATATTATGATTTCTATTTTTCCAAATTGTCCATAGGCAAAAAGAAAGGAGTGTACCCTAAAGGATGTGGCTATCATACCTTTTCCCCTTGAGGTATTGCCAAGTGTTTACGTAGTTATTAGGGGCAAAGTTTTTTATGGTGAGACTGTGATGGTGGTTGGACTTGGATAGCATAGTGTCCCAAAAGCCATTAGTGGCATTGCATTTAAAGAAGATGTGAGGGATGCTCTCATAATTATGACTGTAATAATAACTATTTGAAGATAAGTTGATACCTCTTTTTGTAAGAGTAGCACTGGTGGGAAGGCTATTGTCTTGGAGGAGCCAGAGGAAGAATTTGATTCATTAAGGGAGTTAGTTTTCCAGATACAACTAAAGCACTTGTTTCTGGTGTTTCCTTCTTTGTTGTGTCTATTAGCAATAAACTCATAGGCACTTTTCAGGCGAAGAGCCCATTCCCAATTAGTCTTCAGATTATGTAATCAGAGTTAGCTCTGGAGTAAAAAAAGAAGGAGTTTTTAATAGTGTGGATAAGATCATTGGGGATTTCAAAGGGGATAGAGTTGAAATCCCAGACCCTATTCCTCCAAATGTCCATCAAATTATGATTTTGTAAATTTGGATGGATAAGGCCTTGGATCAGTTGATTCAAGGGAGCAAGACTAGGACTCCATCTGTCAGCCCAGAAATTTATTTTCCTCTCATTATGGGTGATCCATTGGGAGGCCTTCTTGCAGATATTACATCCCCTCATGATGTTCTTCCATGTTCTGGAGGCAAAGGTGGCATTGGGGTAGTATCCAAGGCAGTTAGGGGGAGTAGATTCCTATTGTACTTATCACTAAGCACTTTTACCTACAAAGATTTGGGGTTTTTTGTACATCTCCAGGCTAAGCTGCATAAGAGTGAATCATTCTTTAAGTCAGCCTTTTACATGCCCAACCCCCCTTCCTTTTTGGATTGAGTAATTATTTTCCAACTACCCATGTGCATTTTTTTCCTAGTGTCAAAAGACCCCCAGATGAAGTTTCTTTGAGCTCTATCAATCAGATTGTGGATTATACTAGGAGGGTGATGTATTGCATGACATGATTTGGGATGCTACTCAAAGAAGCTTTGGCTAGAGTGGTTTTACCAGCCATGTTTAGGAACTTTGTTTTCCAACCAGCAAACTTGGAATTGATGTTGTCAATAATAAACTGGAAATCACCATTGACAGGATTTTGATGAAAAATGGGAAAGCCAAGGTATTTTTCAAAGGTATCCCTTGCTTTGATGGAGAGAAGGGAAGAAAGGGAGTCCCTATCCTCAATAGGACAGTTTTTGGAAAAGATGACCTTGGATTTGGTGATATTAATTCTTTACCCAGAGTGGAGGCAGAAACTAGCAAGAGTGTTTGTGATGGTGGTGTAGTTATTTGCATTAGATTTGACAATGAGGGTGAGGTCATCTACAAAGAACAGGTAGGATAATTTCACCCCACCCCTACTGATGGCCAAGGGAGTCCAATTGAGGGTGTCAACTTCATGGTTGATCCTCCTAGATAAGATATCCATACAAAGTATGAATAGATAGGGGACATTAGGTCCCCTTATTTGATTCCCCTAGATGGAGTGAAAGAAGGGGTACAACTCCCATTAACCAGAACAGAGATAGTGGAGGAGGAGATAGACATGATGAGCTTGTTGAGGCCTTTAGGGAAATTAAAAAAATGAAGGACTTGTCTGATGAAGGACCATTCTAACCTGTCAAAAGTATTTTCCAAATTAATTTTTAGGATCATACCAACACTCTTGCCTTTAAGTTTGGCAAAGTGTGTGATGTATCCCTGAACAACGATGGAATTATAAGTTGCTCTCCTATTGGAGAGAAAATTGGCCTAGTTATTACCAATAATTCTCTGAAGATGGTGATTCTACTAGCAATGATTTTTGTAATGACCTTATACTAGGAATAACAAAGGCCAAAGCACTTGAAGTTCTTTAGAGTAGAGGCATTACAGCACTTGGGAATAAGGCAGAGGTAAGTAGAGTTTACACTTCCTTTCATGGTATGGATGAGGAAAGTGCTCTTACAGAAGGAGAAGAGAGGAGGACCTATTATGTCCTAATATTTTTGGTACATTAAGGGATGCATGCCATCAGGTCTAGGATCCTTGGTGGGATTGAAGGAGAAAATATCTTTCTTAATTTCCTTATTAGAAGGAATAGAATCTAAAATACATTGATCAGTAGCCAGGATAGACCCATGAGAAAAAAGGGTTGTTTTGGCAAGGGAGATGGGAGAATGAGTGATCAGTGGTGAAGAGATTTGTATAGAATGATGAGATAGTGTGCTTGATGTCCTCTGTCTTATAAATTCGCTCTCCTTAGTCATTTCTGAAGGCTTGGATTTTGTTTCTTCTCTTTTTATTGAGAGTAGAAGTATGAAAGAAACTGGTGTTTGAGCCATCCTCCATTAGCAAATTAACCCTTGACTTGAGTTTCCAAAACTCACTTTCTTGTCTGAGGATGTCACTATATTAAAGGGTGAGAGTTCTCTCCAAGTCATGGAGGAAAGAACAATAGGGTAGTTGGAGAACTTCTGGATTCCTGCAAGCCAGGCAAGAAGGTCTCTTTTTTTTAAAGATATTGCCAAATACATCCCTATTCCAGGATTTGATATTGGTTTGGAAGGTGTAGGTAGCTTCAGTAAGATTAGGGGTTCCCTTAAATAAGCCCCTAACTATATTCAGAAAGTCAGGGTGGGAGCACTACATTGTCTCCATTCTTAAAGGTTTATTGGAGACAGGGAAGTGCCTGGTCAAGCTGACCAAAAGAGGGCAATGATCAGAGTGGGTCTTGGGTAGATAGGTGACTGTGGCATTTGGATATAGAGCAATACATGGGTCACTAGACAGGAATCTATCTAGTCTTTCAAGGATTAAGTGGTGCCTTTTCCTATATCTTTTATTAGTCCAAGTGTACTTACTGCCTTTAAAACCTAAATCAACTAGGTGACAGTGATTTATACAATCCCAAAAAGTATTAGCTCTACTTCTATTAATACAGTTTCCCCCAAACTTGTCACTATCTCTGAGGATTTCATTAAAATCCCCCCCAATAAGCAAACAATTATTAGAGGAGCTACTGATACTATTATGGAAGATGTTAAGGTCATTCCAAAGAATTTTCCTTTTCTCAAAATTGTTGTTATCATAGATGGCACTAAAGAACCAACTAAAGGAAGAGTTACTAACCTTAACAGCCACATAGATACACTGCTGAGAAATGGAAATGCCATTTATGCTAATGTTATCATCCATCCACATTATGACAATGCCTCCAAAAGATCCATTGGCACTGGACTCAATGTGGTTAGAGAAACCAAATTCCTCAGTAAGGTTTTGGTGATCATTCATCCTAGTCTCTAGGAGTACAAATATGATAGGCTTATAGATTCCCATCATGGACTTGCAGTTTCTCTTTAATTCAGCATTGTTTACTCCCCTCACATTCCATATGAAGCAGTTTATCATCATTGATTTTGGTTTTAGTAGGGGAGTTATCATCACATTCTTTCCCTTCCCCAAGGGGTTGGATGTCCCAGTTGCAGGCTCTGGCTCCTTCCTCTTCCTGGTGAAAGGTTTGACCTTGGTAATGAAGAAGTCCTCTATCGTTGTGGGATGAATATATCCATTGCAAACTTTTTAAGAGTTAGTGGAAGGAGTAGAATGATAGTTTCTTGGAGAAGGTCTGCAAACTCTAGAGTAAGGGGTTTTTCTAGAGTAATTGCATTTGTTTTTGGTATTTTCATTGAGGCTAGTATTGCCCCCATTTCTCAATTTTCACTCTCAACATTTCCAAGGTTGAGGATCTCTATTCTTCTTCCTGAGCTAGAGTTAAGAAAGTCTGAGGATTGAAGCTTTGGAGGGGTTCCCCACTTTCCTTCACAAAAACTAATCCTTTCAGGATCAGTTCTTGGTCCTGAACTGAAAAGAAGGGAAGGGTTTGATTTACTTAATCCATCTTCTGTGAGAGGTACTGAGTAGTTATCTCCTCTACTTCTACTTGATTCAACTCTATTACAAGGGCTGTCATCCAGAAATTATGGTTGTAATTGAGGAGGCTTTGGTTCAGAATCCCCATTCCTAGATGTACCAAGTAGGAAGGACTTTGGATGTTGATTTTGAATATTTTCCCCTCCACTTCCAACTTTAGTAGGACCACTTGGTTTTGTAATCCCATCTCTAGCCAAGAGTATGGTTGATGAAGTGATGGAAGGGGTTTTGAGATGAGATTGATTATTGTTGAAGTTCAGCTCGCAGCTGGAGGAGTTATTTTCAGTAGTAAGAGAGGGGGAAGAAATTTTGGAGTTCACAGGTAAGAGGGAAACGTGAATAGACTTGAAGTATAAAGGCATCTCTAAGTCTCCCTCTTTTGAGGTCATTAAAGATGATTTAACAGGAGTGACAATGTCCATCCCATCATTCTTACTGGCTTGACAAGTTCCAGTAGTGATAGCCAATATTTTCTTTAGAAAAAGGTGTGATGTTTGGATATTAGAGAGATAGTGGGAGTGTAGGTTACGAGGGTCATCATTACGTTCTTTTCCCCTTCCCTTAATAAGAGTTGTAGAAGGAATAAAATTAATAGGTTGGTCAAGATGCTTTGACATCTGTTGAGAGTTAACAACTGGGCCATTGGGCCTATTCTTTAAATTGTGAGATAGTCCTTTGGTAGCTTGCTCATTCTCAAAATTGTAATAGCAAAAATTTGGGCCCATACCTAGGCCGAGGTCGGTAGGGTTAGGCATTTTTCTTTTTCCCTTGGACCTTTTCCTCGTCTTGGTGATAGGCTTAATACCTGAATGATCCACAGGCCCAGTTTTAAGGGTGTCACAGCCTACATCTCGATTCATGTCTTTGATGGGTTTCACAGGTAGGGGGTGAGGTTAGAAAACTTACCTGTTGCTGCGACAAATGTTTTGATCTTGATACTTGTAGATAGATTGATGTTACCTGGTGCCTTTTGTGGCTTTGATCCACTTCTCCACTTGAATTGGATTGTTTGCCATCCTTGGAATGAGTCAGTCTTATCCACGGAGGGGATTGAGCAGTAGGTTCCGATATGAGTTTGGAGAAAGGACATTTGCTAATTGTATGACCCAATCTATCACAATTCTTACAAAGAACCCCTTCCCCCTCGAATAAGATGGGTTGGGAGTGGTTAACAATGGTAATTTTTATTTTTACGGGGGTATCAATTTAAACTTGAATGCATATATGTAACACCACATACGTTTCCGAACCTAGTTAATTTCCGAAACATTCATGGAATCATTTCCACATGAAAGAATTGGTGAATTATGCATTAATTTGTTGGGCTTAAGTGAATCATGTGCCATTGGGCCCAAATGAAGCCTAAAAATCATAAAAAGACATGGCCCAAAATGGAATTTGACCCATTCTTTCAATTGACCAAGTAAGCCCTCATTTAATGTGGTGTATGTGGCTAAGGATGACTTAAGGGACCATATAAATCAAGGGAAAATCAGATTTTTATTCTTATCAACACCCATGCCATTTCTAGATTTTTCTAACACATCCCTCTTTACACACAAACCCTAAGCCTTCATTCCTTTGGCCAAGATCATCATCTTGCAAGCTTTGGTAAGTATTAATTTTCATGGTTTAGTATATGGTATGTTTAAGATGGTGTATAAATCATGTTGGTTATTTTGGCAAAGTGTTGGACAGTTTGCTATGTGTAAAACTGTTTATTTTTGCAATCAGAAAGGGGTTTTGCCTTGTAAACTTGAAAATGGACTTGTGGCCTAGAATGAAGTGAACTTGATGGATTCAATATTTACATGTGAGGTGTGATTATAGCCTTAACTTGTTTTATCCTTGTATATAATGCTTGGAATTGTTATTGCAAAATTGTTCATGGACTTGGTGGTGTATTGAAGGAAAAGTGTGGTTTTGGTGATGTTCATGTGTCTTGTGAAACCATGGTTGATTTTTGGCATCCAAGTTGACCTAAATTATGTAAATGGAATTTTATTCATGTCCATGGACCATTTATTACATAAAAGGACCCAAAAGAGACCCTTTTTGGCCGAACCGGGCATCCGCCCTCGTGTCAGGAGCACCTGCGGGCGCAGATGCCAACGCAGGTGGCTCTGGACAAGGACATAGGGGCACCTGCGGCCACATGTCATCCACCTGCGGGCGCAGGTGGCCTTCCATCCCAGTCCAGAATTTCATTTTGTATGTTTTTGTCTCCCTTTGATCCCCGAAGGCCCCTATACCTTTTTGGATGTAATTATCAACTTGTGATACCTTTTTAATGACTTTAAGGGGTCGTATGGAGGCATATTGGATTATATTAATTATGTATTGTTGTTCATATGTTGTTATGAGATAATTTGATGGAGTAATTGTGACGGAATGATAATGAGGAAGCGTAAAGGATAAATGTGGTGTGAAATGCTATTGGTCTATGATGTCTTGGTCAATGAGTGGAATGTTATGGTGTTGTTGGTATGATGATGCAGTGGATTGTATTGTAAAGGGTAGAATGACGTTGTATGACAATCATATAGCTCATTGTCGTCTTGTACATTTGTACGGTAACTAATTGTTAATGTAAGCTCCGTTATGTGCTTGTATTGTAGAGTGAAACGTAAGCAAGGAGCTGGACTATTGTATTCATATATAGGATTGTGTATTCATACTTGGAAGTGAAAGGTATGTAAGGTTACTCTTATCGTATCCTTCTGCAGCATATATTGTTCACATTGTCATCGAACGTATTCCATTCTGAAAAGTCTCAAAGTATCATGTGTTGTACTCACATGTCTCTTAATCATAGACTGATGTTCCAAAGCTCCAATAATGTTATGACTATCATCGTATCAATCTCTCAAAAGTAAAGAAATGAAATAATGCATAGTTGTTGGTTTCAAGGGTACGGGTGGAAGCTTTAGAGGCATAAGCCTAGCTCAAGCCGATCCCGAGATTATTGGATCAGGGGTCAGTCCTAGAGGCATAAGCCTGGCTCGGACCGATCCTGACAGGGGGTAGCTCTAGAGTTAATAACCTAGCTCGAGTCGAACCTGAGATATTAGTTTATTGGTGGCAGCTCTAGAGGTAATAACCTAGCTCGAGCCGAGCCTGATGTATTGATTTATGGGTGGTAGCTCTAGAGGCATAAGCCTAGCTCGAGTCGATCCCAACATAACGTTATGTTATGTTAAAACCTACTGATCAGTCGGGGCCCGGGTATCACATGTCATAGGCAAAGATGAATAAACATAGAAGCAAAGAAAGTAATGAAAGCAATATATATGGTTCCCAAAATATAGAATGGTGACTTATCCATATTGATTATTCATTTGTAATTGAGTTCATTGACGTATTTATGATTCATACAGTTTCATATGATCCTTACATACTCAGTACATTCTTCGTACTGAAGTCCCTTGGGGGACTTACCTTACTTGTTGCAGGCGCAGGTGCGAGTAGACCTCCTCAGTAGGTTACAGGACATTCGCAGAATTTTGGTGAGCTCCAGTTGTTTGGGGATTTTTTGAGTCATAGTTGTACATTTTTTTTGGTACCGTGATGTTGTATAAAGCAGGGACTTGTCCCGACTTCAGGGGTGGTTTTGTATATGCATCTGTTAGAGGCTTTTGTAGACGTATGTCGGTATATAAAAGGAAGAGATGTATGTCCATTTTGACTTAATGGCCCTGACAGCCAAGTTTCTCATCTATATATATAACACATGTTTCCATGTCTTTCTCTATTGACATCTTATATCTCTATGTGTTGGTGCTGCTTATTGAGTGACATACATATGAATGGTCATGAGAAAAGATTGGTTCTCTAGAGCCTTATCGGCTTCGGATACCAGTCCGCACCGTTGGAATTTGGGTCGTGACAAAAGTGGTATCAGAGCAAGGTTGTTCTAAGGGTGTCTACAAAGCCGTGTCTGAGTAGAGTCTTACTTATCTATGTGTTGTGCACCACATTTATAAGTAGGAGGCTACGAAACATTTAGGAGTTGTTTCTTTTCTTCATTTCTAGATCTTGCAATAGAGCCAATGTTGTAAGTGAAATCATATCTGACCATTGTACATGTTTTTCTTTGGTTATAGTAATACGCCGATGACAAGGAGAGGTAGAGGCAAAGGTTAGCAAGTAGAAAGGCTTGCCGGTGAAGGAACAAGCAAATCACCACCTGACCAAGCTAGTCAAGGTGGGGCTGACACTGAAATTACATCGCGGTCTTCCTCTACTTTTCCAGCTCCAGAAGAGCCAAAAGGTAGAGAAGTACCCGCAGAACCACCAATGAATGCGATCGATCAGGATTTGAGAAATGCAGTACATATGTTGACACAGCTAGTTGCTGCACAGACACAAGGATGAACTGGTCCAATGACAAATGAGGATAATGCGGCTAGAATGGTGAGTCACAGGACACAGGACTTTTTGAAATTAGACCCTCCTATATTCACGGGGTCAGATCCGAAAGAAGATCCACAGGATTTCGTGGACCAAATTCAAAGGGCACTAGATGTGATGCATGTAACAGGTGTAGAAACAGTTGAGTTAGCAGCTTATAGACTGAAGGGCGAGGCTATATTATGGTATGAGGACTGGAAAAGATCAAGGGGTATTGATGCACTTCCAGCTGGTTGGGAAGAATTTAAAATGGCATTCCTTGATCATTACCTCCCATATGAGATCCGGGAGGCACGTACAGATCAATTTCTAAATTTACGTCAAGGAAATATGAGTGTTAGAGAATACAGTTTGAAGTTTAATTCCTTGGCTCGATATGCTCTGAATGTAGTGGCTATGATGACAGACAAAGTCCATAGATATGTGGACAGATTAGAGCCATATTTAGTAAGGGACTGCACCATTGCGGCCTTGAACAAAAACATGGATATATCCAGAATACAGGCATTCGCACAGAAAATAGAAGATCAGAGAAAGAGAAGGAGGGTACATGAATCTGACAGAGGACAGTCCAAAAGAGCTAGACCTATGGGACAATCTATGGTGTCCCAAGGAGAATCTAGACCTTGGATATTTCCTAGACCGCCTAGACCAGTATTCTCTTATTCCACAGCAGGCCCTCACTCTCAATTCCGAGGGTTTAGAGGCAGTCCATCTGGGCAGAGTAGTGGAATTCACCGATCACAGGCAGCAGGATTTTCTTGTCAGCAGAGTCAGCACTGCGGGTGTACTCATTCAGGCCCATGTCGGCTAGGGACAAATGCTTGCTTTTGGTGAGGTATGACGGGGCACATGATGAGAGAGTGTCCATAGAGGAGCATAGGGGGCATAGCACGACCAACTGGATTGGTCATTGCATCATCATTATCGGTTCCTTCTTTAGGCCGAGGTGTACAGCCTGCTTGTCGGGGTAGGGGTGCCAGAGGAACAACCAGCTCCAATGGAACCCAGAATCGTACTTATGCTCTAGTAGACCGGCAGAATTCAGAGGCATCTCCTGATGTAGTCACAGGTACATTATCAATATTTTCGTATAATGTATATGAATTGATTGATCCGGGTTCTACATTATTCTATGTTACTCCATTGATTGCTACGAAATTTGAAAGAACATCGAAACTATTAACTAAGTCAATTGAAGTATCTACACCAGTTGGTGATTATATTGTTGCAAAAAGGGTATATTGTAATTGTGTGGTAACTGTGTGTGGTTATGATACATTGGTCGATCTTATTGAATTGGACATGGTGGATTTTGATGTCATAATGGGCATGGATTGGTTGGCTTCTTGTTATGCCATGATAGATTGTCGAGCTAAGAAAGTACATTTTCATTTTCCACAAACGAATGTTCTTGAATGGAAGGGTGATGTAGGGGCACGAAGAGGAAAATTTATTTCCTATCTAAAAGCCAGGAAAATAATTGCTAAGGGTTACATATGTCACTTAGTACGAGTGAAAGATACTGAGGTGAAACCACTCACTCCTCAGTCGGTTCCAGTGGTCAATGAATATCTTGATGTATTTCCAAAGATCTTACAGGTTTGCCCACAGAGCGGTAAATAGAATTTGGTATTGATGTGATTCCAGGCACTCAGCCTATTTCTATTCCCCCGTATAGAATGGCTCCAGCAGAATTGCGTGAATTGAAGGAGCAATTGAAAAATTTGATGGACAAGGGATTCATCAGGCCTAGTATGTCCCCGTGGGGTGTACCGGTATTATTTGTACAAAAGAAAGATGGCACATTGAGAATGTGCATTAACTACCGACAATTGAATAAGGTAACAATCAAGAACAAATATCCCTTCCCCAGAATTGATGATTTGTTTGATCAGTTACAGGGTGCTAAGTGTTTTTCAAAGATTGACTTGAGATCGGGCTACCATCAAGTAAGAGTTCTAGAAAAAGACATACCCAAGACAGCTTTTCGAACACAGTATGGCCATTATGAATTTTTAGTTATGTCATTTGGACTAACAAATGCACAGCTGTGTTCATGGATTTGATGAATAGGGTGTTTAAGCCATTTCGAGACGTGTTCGTGACGGTATTTATAGATGACATCCTGGTTTACTCAAAGTCACAGGAGGATCATGCCAGTCACTTACGGCAAGTGTTACAGATTCTTCGTGAATGTAAGTTGTATGCGAAATTCTCTAAATGTGAATTTTGGTTGAAATCCGTAGCATTCTTGGGTCACATTGTGTCAGATGAAGGGATATGAGTTGATACACAAAATATTGAGGCGGTGAAAAATTGGCCAAGGCCTACGAAGCCTACGAAAATTCGTAGCTTCCTTGGGCTAGCAGGTTATTATCGAAGGTTTGTTGAAGGGTTTTCTTCCATTGCTGCACCTTTAACAAAGCTTACACACAAGGCAGTCAAATTTCAATGGAATGATGCATGTGATAAAAGTTTTCAAGAGCTGAAAGATAAATTAACTTCTACACCGGTGTTAGTACTTTCGAAAGGCAGCGAAGGTTACGCAGTATATTGTGATGCTTCCAAAATTGGCCTAGGGTGTGTATTGATGCAGAACGGTAATGTAATAGCAGATGCCTCATGACAGTTGCAGCCACACGAAAGAAACTATCCCACGCATGATCTTGAATTAGCAGCGGTGGTATTTGCTTTAAAGATATGGCGTCATTATTTGTATGGAGTTCATGTTGACATCTATACTGATCATAAAAGTTTACAGTATATCTTTAAGCAGAAGGAACTCAATTTGAGGCAACGAAGGTGGCTTTAGCTATCGAAAGATTATGATATTGATATTTTATATCATCCAGGAAAAGGAAATGTGGTAGCTGATGCATTGAGCCGCAGGGCAATAGGAGGCACTAGTGGCCACTTGACAGAAAAATAAGATTTAGTCAAAGATCTACATCAATTAGCCATCTTGGGGGTTCATTTTCTCGAATCCTCAGATAAAGGGGTTATTATACATAATGCAGCTGAATCTTTATTGATAGCTGAGGTGAAAGAGAAGCAGTTTGCGGATACTATGTTATTGCAGCTAAAGGAAGATGTACAACAGGGTCTGACTAAAGTCTTTGATCTTACACAAGAAGGGGTGCTTCAATGCCAAGGTAGATTATGTGTACCGGATATAGATGAACTGAGGAGATGAATATGACAGAGGAGCATAATTCACAATATTCTATTCATCCGGGAGCTACCAAAATGTTCCATGATTTGAAAGAAGTGTATTGGTGGGGAAATATGAAGAAGAACAATGCAGAATTTGTCGCTCAATGCCCAAATTGTCAACAAGTAAAGGTAGAGCATAAGAAACCAAAAGGTTACATGCAATGTATAAATCTTCCAGTCTGGAAATGGGATATGATTAATATGGACTTCATCACAGGTTTGCCTCGTACGCTACGGAAATTTGATTCTATATGGGTCATAGTTGACAGGCTTACCAAGTCAGCAGATTTCTTACCAGTCAGGACCATGATGTGCCATGGTTATATGGAACTTTTGATGCTTAAAACAAGGAAAAGATGCAATAACTTGGGTGTGTTTTGTTGGTATGATGTGGTTTCTATCCTAATTTGCAGGAAAACAGGCTTTAAAGGCAAAATAAGCAAAAGAGGAAGAATCAAGCCCGAGAACGAAGTGTCGAATGAAGAAAGAACAAGAGGCTGCAAAAGAGAACCACCCACGCCACAAGTCACGTGGCGTGGAAGTCACTCACGCCACGTGAGTGGCTATCGTGACTAAGTCCAGAAACAGAAAATTCCAGCCTGACTTCCACGGCAGGGGTCACGTGGCGTGACTAACACCCACGTGGCGTGGAAGCCTGCCGTGAGTTCACTTCAGAGATCCAAGAAAAGGGCCTGATTCCCACGATACGAGTCACGTGTCGTGACTTGGTTCCACAACACCAAGTCACGACACCGTGAAAGCTGCCGACTCTATTCTCCTATTTTGTTTTAGATAGGACTAGTTTTGTATCTATAAATTCTCCTATGTAGTCCTAAGTGCGAGAGTTGGACAATTTACTACTTTGAGAGTTATTTTACATTGTTTGACACATATATTTTGGTTTTGTATTCATAAACCCTAATTCTGAAGTTGATTGATAATTGAAATTTTGGTTTTTCCTTCATTCTTGTGAGATCATAATTATGATTTCATCTTTGGATTATTCTTGTGTTCTTACAATTATGAGTAGCTAAACCCATCAACTGGGGTTGTGTGAACCGTGAAGAATTAACAAAACCGGTGAAGTGCTAAACAACTTTGTACTGCTGTATATGCATGTATTGTTGTCTCCTTCATATTGATTGCTTTTCTAATGGTTGCAAACGTTAGAATCTTGCTTGTATTCTAGACTTGCTCGAGAGAGAGGTAGAGATTGGGAAAAGGAGATAACAACAGAGATTTGGAGCTATTAACCTTCATCTAATAATCGGAGCCTTAGCGGGAAAAGGTTATCTGAAATCCAAGAAAAGGGTTAGAAGTGCGACACTTGGAGACCGAGAGGAGAAAAGTGAGATTCGTCTAATGACAGTCGAGAGACAGTTAGATGAACATAACTTGTTAGATTTTGCATGCAGTGCAGTGGGGCAGTCTTGTTAAGCATAAGTCACCGGTGGAGTTAAGGAATCATTGGGGATCACAGTCCTAGTGAATTTCTCTTATTATTTACAAACTCAATATCAGTCAGCAATCGTCATCGTTACTATTCACTAGCAAAACCTCCAGTTTTAGTTACTTGCCAGTTATTCCTTCCAGTAGTCTACTCATACTTTGACCTATTCCCTGTGGGATCGACCCCAACCTTGGTTGGGTTCTATATTTGATACAGCGACCGCATTATACTTTTTGGGAGGTATATTTTGGGCGACATCAAATTTTGACGCCGTTACCGAGGAATACGATTACGAAGTTGAACATTATTGGTTGGAGGTGATTGGGTGTGTTCGTACATACTCATAAGGGCATACGCCGGCGTATGCCAAATACTAGGAGTCAAGGCAATCCCCTGATTCTACTTGATCTTGAAATAGAAAGGACTTTAAGAGCTAATCGGAGAATGGTGAATACTGAAGGAGTCCAGAATCCCGCAGCTGCGGGGGATGTTCACAATCACCCAATGCATCTGGCTGGTCAGGAAACAGCGGAGCAAACTACTGCTCGATTGATCCGAGAAGAGCATGCTAGACAAGCTGCTCTTAGACAAGCAGAAAGAGATAATCGAGCTATGCAGGAAGCAGCACAGCGTCTGACTGATGCTGAAGAGCGACAAAGACAATTAAGAGAACAACCAAGACAACGTGTGCCTGTTTATGATGATCCTGAAGATGAATATGTGGCCTATTTTGAGCCGATTGAGAATGTTGCTATTGTTCCACCTGAGTTACCTCCAGGCACTAAGTTTGACATTACTAGTGCCATGATCCATCTGCTGAACTTGAAAGGTGTGTTTGCGGGTCTTCCTACTGATGATCCAAACATGCATGTTATGAACTTTGTGGGGGTCTGCACGTCATACAATCTTCCTGGGGTTAACCAAGAGGCGATTCGGTTGAGGTTGTTCCCATTTTCTCTTACAGGAGAAGCCACGTTGTGGTTGGCTGAGCTACCAAGAGGTTCTATCACTACCTGGCAGGAATTGAGAAATCAATTCTTGGAAAGATTTTTCCCACCATCCAAGATACTGCAGTTAAAGGACGAGATCTACAATTTCCGACAGCTTCATTCGGAATCACTCTATGAAACATGGCTGAGGTTCAAGAAAAAGTTGCAGAACGTGCCTAATCATAGGATGAGTGGTCGAAATTTACTTGAAATCTTCTACAGAGCTTTGAATGTCAACACAAAGGGGGTAGCGGATACTATCACTGGTGTAGCATTCATGAGTCTGGGATGGAACCAAGCTTCTGAGATATTGGATCGTGTCACTAAGACCAACCGAGGATGGCATACTCGGGAGGCAGATATGCCGGCTGGGACATATGCTATTGGAGCTTCAGCAGCTCAAAGGGCGTTGGATGAAACTGTGGCGCAAAAGGTTGCTCAGTTGAGGACAGAGATTGGTCTTCTGGCCAAACAGATAGCTGCTAAAGATGCGGAAAAGGTACAGGCTGTTGGTGCACAAAGAAAATCAGTTAGACATGATGATAGTGAGTCAGATGAAGAGGTGAAGTATCTAGATCGTGAAGTGGCGGATTTCCGAGCCAAGGGCCAAAGGTCTAATCAAGACTCTTGGAACTCAAGGCAAGGGAATCAAGGTCGAAACTATTATGGAGATAGCTACAACAAATCAGGATACAGAGATCGTGAATGGGACCGTGATAGTGATTGGAGGCGGAAAGATGATCATAGAGAAAAGAATAAAACTTATGTACCGCCTGGAAGACGTGATGAGAAGTTTGGAAATTCGAGGATGGAGGCACTTCTAAATAAATTGGTGAAAGGATCAGAAAGTCAGGAGAATTGCTTGAAAGAAATTAGAACTGACATCTCGGGCATAAGTCAGAAAGTGGAGTCTCACTCGACCGCCATCAAACAGTTGGAGCAACAGTTTGGGCAAATTTCAGTGGCACTGAATCAACGTCAGCCAGGCACCCTTCCAAGTAATACCGTCCAGAATCCTAAAAATGATAGTCATTGCCTCGCCATCACTACTAGAAGCGGGAAGTGCACGACAGATCCACCTATGCCTGCCTACAGTAGTATGCCTAAGGATCCAGTGGTTATCGATGTTGAAGTTGAGTTAGAGTCAGATAATGCAAAGGGTAGCAAGGTTCCAAATCAGCAGGATGATAGCGACAATGCAAAATCTGAGAAGAGGAAGGAGAATGAGGTACCAAAAGTACTCAAAAGTATTTCGCGACCTCCTCCTCCCTATCCTCAAAGGTTGAAGAAAAAGGCGGAGGAAGGAAAGTATCAGAAGTTCATCACCATTTTGAAGGAGCTTTCAGTTAACATCCCTCTTGTAGAAGCATTAGAACAGATGCCAGGCTATGCCAAGTTCATGAAAGACTTGGTGACTAAGAAGAGAACGGTCAGTTTTGAGCCCGCAGATAACATTCACCATTGTAGTGCAATTGCGTCACGGTCCTTAGTCGAAAAGAAAGAGGATCCAGGAGCGTTCACAATCCCGTGTACTATTGGGTCATACGACTTTGCTAAAGCACTGTACGATTTGGGTGCTAGCATCAACCTAATGCCATTAGCCGTGTTTAAGAAGTTGGGGTTGGGTGCACCAAAACCAACCTCCATGAGACTTCTCATGGCTGATAGAACTGTGAAAAAACCGGTGGGCATTCTGTACAATGTTTTGGTGAAGGTTGCTTCTTTCATATTTCCTGCTGATTTTGTGATCCTCGATTGTGAGGTTGACTTTGAGGTTCCCATCATACTGGGGAGACCATTCCTTGCCACTGGTCGCGCACTGGTTGATATGGAAACTAGGCAGCTGCAATTTAGATTGAATGATGAGCAGGTTACTTTCAATGTCTGTCGGTCAATGAAGCAGCCAAAAGATAAGAGAGTCATTTCAGTGATAGATGCGGTCGATGTTATTGAAGCTGTCGTGCCCATTGAAGAAAGGTTGGGAGTGGAACCTCTGGCTGCAGTGATCATAAACTTCGAAGACGATGGAATAGAAGACTATGATGAGATGGTGGGCGTTAGCTGGTAAAGGAGCATACACTTATGCGCCCAAGAAACTGGATCTTGATTTAAAGAATAGGGTAACTCCACCAGCCCGCCCATCTATAGAGGAGCCTCCAGTGTTAGAGCTTAAGGCTCTTCCGGCCCACCTTCGCTACATATTCTTGGGAGCCAATAATATCTTGCCAGTGATTATTTCTGCTAAGCTGGCGGAATGGCAAGTAGCGGCTTTGGTTTCGGTTTTGAGAAGATTCAAGAGAGCCATTGGTTGGTCCATTGCAGATATCATAGGTATTCCACCCGGCATTTGCACTCATAAAATTCAGCTTATGCTAGAATGCGTCCCTAGCATTGAACACCAGCGTCGTCTAAACCCACCTATGCAAAAGGTCGTAAAGAAAGAGATCATCAAGTGGTTAGATGCAGGAGTGGTATACCCTATTGCTGATAGCAAGTGGGTGAGCCCGGTTCAGTGTGTGCCAAAAAAGGGAGGAATCACGGTGGTTTCGAATAACAAAAATGAGTTGATTCCAATGAGACCAGTAACTGGATGGAGAGTTTGCATGGACTATCGGAAGCTAAATTCATGGACTGAAAAGGATCATTTTCCTATGCCCTTCATGGACCAAATGTTAGACCGTCTTGCTGGCAGAGGATGGTATTGTTTTCTTGATGGTTATTCGGGGTATAATCAGATCTTTATAGCTCCCGAAGACTAAGAAAATACCATTTTTCACTTGTCCATATGGGACGTTCGCATTCAAGAGGATGTCTTTCAATTTGTGTAATGCACCGGCCACCTTCCAACGTTGTATGATGTCTATCTTCTCCAACATGGTGGAAGACACTATTGAGGTATTTATGGATGATTTTTCTGTAGTGGGTGACTCATTTGAGGGTTGTTTGGCACACCTGGCTAATGGCTGCAAAGATGCGAGGAGTGCAACCTAGTGTTGAATTGGGAAAAGTGTCACTTTATGGTAAATGAAGGTATCGTATTAGGGCATCAGATTTCGAAGAATGGCATGGAGGTGGATAAGGCAAAAATTGAAGTAATTGAGAAGCTGCCCCCACCTATCTCTGTAAAAGGCATTCGGAGTTTTCTAGGTCATGCTGGTTTTTATAGAAGGTTCATCAAAGACTTCTCCAAGATTGCTCATCCCTTGTGCAAACTTTTAGAGAAAGAGGTGAAGTTCGTGTTTGATGAAGCATGTCTTAAAGTGTTTGAGTGTCTTAAAAAGAAGTTGGTGTCAGCCCCCATCATTGTGTCACCAGATTGGACTAAACCTTTTGAGGTTATGTGTGATGCTAGTGGAGTGGCTTTGGGAGCAGTCCTGGGTCAGAGACTTGAGAAGATATTACACCCGATCTACTACGCTAGCAAAGTGCTTAATCCAGCTCAAAAGAATTACACTGTGACTGAGCAGGAGTTGTTGGCAGTAGTCTTTGCTTTCGAGAAATTCAGATCGTACTTGATTGGCACGAAGGTGATTGTGCACACAGATCATGCGGCTCTTCGGTATCTTATGTCAAAAAAGAATGCTAAGCCAAGACTGATTCGGTGGGTACTTCTGTTGCAAGAATTTGACTTTGAAGTCAAGGATCGAAAGGGAACCGAAAATCAAGTGGCTGACCATCTGTCACGCCTTGAGGAGGAAGCCATGCTGAAAGTGAAAGATGATCTTGAAATTGATGATACTTTTCCAGATGAGCAAGTGCTTGCAGCATCCCAAGATTTAATCCCTTGGTTTGCTGATTTCGCCAACTTTTTGGCAAGTGATCTAATCACGGAGGATATGACATATCAGCAGAGAAGAAAGTTCATGCATGAGGTAAGAAAATTCTTTTGGGATGAGCCATATTTGCTCAGAGTGTGTGTTGATGGCATTATTCGAAGATGCATCCCAGAGGTCGAAATGATGAGTATTTTGGAGGCATGTCACTCATCTCCAGTTGGGGGTCATCATGGAGGTGCAACGACTGCCCATAAAATCTTGCAATATGGGTACTATTGGCCCAGTATTTACAAGGATGCTCATGCCTATGCCGGCGCTTGTGACCGGTGTCAAAGGCAAGGTAATATTTCACGCAGACACGAACTTCCCATGACTCCGATTCTTGAACTTGAATTATTTGATGTGTGGGGAGTTGACTTTATGGGGCCATTTGTGAGCTCGCATGGAATGAAGTATATCTTGGTGGCTGTTGAATATGTTTCTAAGTAGGTGGAGGCAATTACGCTTCCCAATAACGAAGGGAGAAGTGTCACAGCTTTCTTGAAAAAGAACATTTTCTCACGATTTGGGACACCGCGAGTTATTATTAGTGATGGAGGGTCCCACTTTTGCAACCGCCTGTTTAAGGCTCTTCTTGAAAAATACGGTGTAAAGCATAAGGTGGCCACACCTTATCATCCGCAGACAAGTGTGCAGGTTGAGGTATCAAATCGTGAAATCAAGTCTATCTTAGCAAAAACAGTCAATGCTAATAGGACTGATTGGGCTCGGAGATTGGACGATGTGTTATGGGCATATCGAACGGCTTTCAAAACACTGATTGGTGCTTCACCATATCAGTTGGTTTTTGGAAAAGCTTGTCATCTGCCCATCGAACTGGAACATAAAGCATTGTGGGCATTGAAGAGGTTGAATTTAGACTGGAATGAAGCGGCTAAAATGAGACTGGAACAAATGAATGAGATGGATGAATTTCGTCTCCGGGCTTATGAGAGTTCAGCATTGTATAAAGAAAAGATGAAATTGTATCATGATCGTCGAATTGAGAATCGAGAGTTTCATCCGGGAGATTTGGTGTTGCTGTATAACTCCAAGCTTCGCCTGTTTGCTGGAAAATTAAAGTCCAAATGGTCTGGCCCATTCACGGTAGTTAGGATATTTTCACATGGTGCTATTGAGCTGAAAGGAGCGGATAATGTCCTATTCAAGGTCAATAGACAACGTGTTAAGCATTATGTAGGAGTTCCGGAAGAGATAAGGATGATTGAAGAACTTGAACTTGATGAAGTCTGAGTAGTCAAGTTAGCCATGTCGTGCCGCGACGTTAAATCAGGCACTTCATGGGAGGCAACCCATGGGCTAGTTGGGGAAGTCTGAGTATCCAAGTTAGCCACGTCGTGCTGCGACGTTAAATCAAGCGCTGATTGGGAGGCAACCCAAGATTTTGTTATGAGGAGATCGGATTATTGAGTAGCAGTTAGTTAAAAATCACAAAATCTACGAGAAGTGGTGAAATTTCATCCACGACATGAATCACGCTATGTGAAAGGGTTCTACGCCACGTGGATGACATCGTCAAACTCAGAGAAAGATTTCCAGGTTCTGAATCAGTTCCACGGAAGTAATTCACGTGACGTGGATGGGATCCACGCCACGTGACTGGTGTCGTTGAAATCAGACATTCATTCCATTTACAAAACACCAGTCACAACAGACTCCACATTATGTGGGTGTCAGTCACGTGGCGTGGGTCGTGTCGTGAAACATAAAAACATCCAAAATCAGAATTCGACCCGACCAGAGCCCAGTTTTTCCAAAATAAATCCGAAACCCTTTCTTCCTCACCCGATTTATACCCGATTAAAACCCTTTCTTCCCCACTTTAAATTCATTCAACTTAAACCCTAAAATTCTAATTCCCTCTACTTCTCCCCATTAAATTCGAATCACATCTCTCCCAAACTCCAAAAATTCGAAAACCATACCCCAAACACTCACCAAATCCATTCCATATTCGAAAACCCAAACCCCATTACCAAATAGGTTCGAAAATTCAAATGGGGGTGTACCACCACTTGGGGGGTTTTGTTGCTGTGTTTCTTTTCCCCCGAGTGTGCTATCATAGTAGAACCGGCATGTGTAGGATGATATTGTTGATGTTTTTATGTTTCTTGCTGTATTAGGAGAAAAATGAGGGAACTTTAAGTGCAGTTCAGTTTTGAAAAATGTCTTATGTGTTGTTGTTGCTAAGGATACCCCTCCTGAAATTTTGGTTTTTGGAATTGACATGCGTTGTGTGTGACTGTTGTTGGATCTTGTTATGGCACTAAGAATTATAGGCAAACAACCGTAGCTAGCATTGCATGAACGGATAGGTAGCAGCTGGTAATATAACCCTGTGTTATGTGCGTGTGAGGCCACTACTTAGTTAGCTGTGTGTGTGCGATCCAGAACTTGCCCGGTTAGTCTTGCCTAAGTTAGAATTCGTTGTTGAAAAGTCCACCATTAGCCTAAATGACAAATCGAAAGAAAAAGTATCCCTTGATCCCAAAATTTGAGCCATAATTGTCCTATTTCTTTCATTAGCCTATTCACCTTCCCATTTGAATCACAATGAACCTGTCTTGGCCCTGGTCCCTCCTTGGACATTGTGTACCTCACCTCAGGTAAATCGCCTAAGTTGAGGGTGGCTATTATAGTGGTGCGTAGATTGAGTTGGGTATGAAGAAGGGTTAACAAAAGAAGAAGAGAAAAAGATTTGGGTGTGAAAAAAAAAAAAAAAGAAAAAAAAAATATATATATATATATATGTGTTTAAAGTTTGAGAAGAAAAACCACACCCAAAATCTGAGAATAAAAGAATGGAGAACAAGGGAGAATAAAAATGAAAAAGGTTGGAAGTGGGAGCCAAAAATAGTGTAGTGTCAAGGAGGGTTGAGTCACTATATCTATATGCACCATACCTGTCCCTAAGCCTACATTACAAGCCGAGTAAAGTCCTATAGTAATCCTAGTCCAACTGTCTGAAAACTAAGGTGTAGAAAATCAGGGCAAGCCTATGGTATTTAACGCACACTGTCTTAACTTCTTTTTGAGTGTGAGTGTTTTGACCTCGTCCCTATGTTGATATTCATTAGTATACTGAGAGTGCATGGGACTTCTTTGGTTGTGAGGGCACATGGGTTGCATAATTAGCTGCTAGTTGTTCTGGAAATGTCAATTGCTTATACGCTTAGTTGTTTGTACATAATTTGGTGTCGTCACTTGATCCCTGCTATGTCATGATTCTGCATTGCTTACATACACCCTTTGGTCCTACTTTGAAAATAGGAGGAGTCGGAAAAGTTTGTGTATCAAAAATCTACAAGTTGACTACCATAAGTCCCTTAGGTTTCTCTTAGTTAAGCATTGCGTTGGTGTAGTTTTATGTTGTTCGCCTGAGGACATGCAAACGTTCTAAGTTGAGGGTGTTGATGTGCCATGGTTATATGGAACTTTCGATGCTTAAAACAAGGAAAAGATGCAATAACTTGGGTGTGTTTTGTTGGTATGATGTGGTTTCTGTCCTAATTTGCAGGAAAACAGGTTTTAAAGGCAAAATGAGCAAAAGAGGAAGAATCAAGCCCGAGAACGAAGTGTCGAATGAAGAAAGAACAAGAGGCTGCAAAAGAGAACCACTCACGCCACAAGTCACGTGGCGTGGAAGTCACTCACGCCACGTGAGTGGCTATCGTGGCTAAGTCCAGAAATAGAAAATTCCAGCTTGACTTCCACGGCAGGGGTCACATGGCGTGACTGACACCCACATGGCGTGGAAGCCTGCAGTGAGTTCACTTCAGAGATCCAAGAAAAGGGCTTGATTCCCACGATACGAGTCACGTGTCGTGACTTGGTTCCACGACACCAATTCACGACACCGTGAAAGCTGCCGACTCTGTTCTCCTATTTTGTTTTGGATAGGACTAGTTTTGTATCTATAAATACTCCTATGTAGTCCTAAGTGCGAGAGTTGGACAATTTACTACTTTGAGAGTTATTTTACATTGTTTGAAACATATATTTTGGTTTTGTATTCATAAACCCTAATTCTGAAGTTGATTGATAATTGAAATTTTGATTTTTCCTTCATTCTTGTGAGATCATAATTATGATTTCATCTTTGGATTATTCTTGTGTTCTTGCAATTATGAGTAGCTAAACCCATCAACTGGGGTTGTGTGAACCGTGAAGAATTAACGAAACCGGTGAAGTGCTAAACAACTTTGTACTGTTGTGTATGCATGTATTGTTGTCTCCTTCTTATTGATTGCTTTTCTAACGGTTGCAAACGTTAGAATCTTGCCTGTATTCTAGACTTGCTCGAGAGAGAGAGGTAGAGATTAGGAAAAGGAGATAACAACAGAGATTTGGAGCTATTAACCTTCATCTAATAACTGGAGCCTTAGCGGGAAAAGGTTATCTGAAATCCAGGACAAGGGTTAGAAGTGCGACACTTGGAGACCGAGAGGAGAAGAGTGAGATTCGTCTAATGACAGTCGAGAGACAGTTAGATGAACATAACTTGTTAGATTTTGCATGCAGTGCACTGGGGCAGTCTTGTTAAGCATAAGTCACCGGTGGAGTTAAGGAATCATTGGGGATCACAGTCCTAGTGAATTTCTCTTATTATTTACAAACTCGATATCAGTCAGCAATCGTCATCATTACTATTCACTAGCAAAACCCCCAGTTTTAGTTACTTGCCAGTTATTCCTTCCAGTAGTCTACTCATACTTCGACATATTCCCTGTGGGATCGACCCCAACCTTGGTTGGGTTCTATATTTGATACAGCGACCGCATTATACTTTTCTGGAGGTATATTTTGGGCTACATCAGACCACCTATATAGCAGAAAATTATGCAAGGTTGTACGTTAAAGAAACAGTGCAGTTACATGGGATTTCAATCTCCATTATATCAGATAGAGGAGCACAGTTTACTGCGCACTTTTGGAGATCTTTTTAGAAGAGTTTGGGTACACAGGTGAATCTAAGTACGGCTTTCCATCCTCATACTGATGGACAAGCAGAACGTACTATCCAAACACTTGAATATATGCTACGAGCTTGCACGTTAGATTTTCAAGGCAGTTGGGATAACCATTTGCCTCTCATTAAATTTGCTTACAACAATAGTTATCATTCAAGTATTAAAATGGCACCTTATGAAGCTTTGTATAGAAAAACATGTAGATCACCAATCGGATGGTTTGAAGAGGGTGAAACTGCTTTACTTGGGCCAGATCTTATTCATCAGGCTATGGAGAAATTTAAAGTGATTCAACAATGGCTACAAATGGCCCAAAGTCGACATAAGTCATATGCGGATGTCAGAAGAAGAGGGCTTGAATTTACCATTGGTGATTGGGTATTCTTGAAGGTGTCACCTATGAAAAGGGTAATGAGATTTGGAAAGAAAGGGAAGTTGAGTCCCCGGTATATAGGACCATACGAAATTGTCCGAAGATTTGGGCAAGTTGCATATGAATTGAAATTACCCCAAGAACTCTCCACAGTTCATCCAGTATTTCATATTTCGATGCTTCAAAAGTGCATACGAGATCCATCTCATTTTACTCCCATTGAATATGTGAAAGTTACGGAGGATATTACCTATGAGGAGATACCTATTGACATTCTAGATAGACAGGTGAAGAGGTTGAGGAATAAAGACGTAGCTTTTGTGAAGGTACTTTGGAGAAATCAACAAATAGAAGAGATCACATGGGAAGCTGAAGAAATCATGAAGTCAAAGTACCCTCATTTGTTCCAAAGGGAAGAACAAGCTCAAGATACAAGTAAGTATTTATAAGCATTAAGTATACATATGATAACATGAAGAATGCTCCTAGACTTGCATTTGTTTAAATTGAATGATGTCACTAACATTCGAAGACGAATGTTTCTAAGGGGGAAGAATGTAACACTCCATATGTTTTCGAACCTAGTTAATTCCTGTAACATTCATGGAATCATTTCCACATGAAAGAATTGGTGAATTATGCATTAATTTGTTGGGCTTAAGTGAATCATGTGTCATTGGGCCCAAATGAAGCCCAAAAATCATAAAAAGACATGGCCAAGTCAGCCCCTCATTTAATGTGGTGTATGTGGCTAAGGATGAATTAAGGGACCATATAAATCAAGGTAAAAATCATATTTTTATTCTTATCAACACCCATGCCATTTCTAGATTTTTCTAACACATCCCTCTTTACACACAAACCCTAAGCCTTCATTCCTTTGGCCAAGATCATCATCTTGCAAGCTTTGGTAAGTATTTATTTTCATGGTTTAGTATATGGTATGTTTAATATGGTGTATAAATTATGTTGGTTATGTTGACAAAGTGTTGGACAGTTTGCTATGTGTAAAACTGTCTATTTTTGCAATCGGAAAGGGGCTTTGCCTTGTAAACTTGAAAATGGACTTGTGGCCTTGAAGGAAGTGAACTTGATGAATTTAATATTTAAATGTGAGGTGTTATTATATCCTTAACTTGTTTTATCCTTGTATATAATGTTTGGAATTGTTATTGCAAAATTGTTCATGGACTTGGTGGTGTATTGAAGGAAAAGTGTGGTTTTGGTGATGTTCATGTGTCTTGTGAAACCATGGTTGATTTTTGGCATCCAAGTTGACCTAAATTATGTAAATGGAATTTTATTCATGTCCATGGACCATTTATTACATAAAAGGACCCAAAAGAGACCCTTTTTGGCCGAACCGGGCATCCGCCCTCGTGTCAGGAGCACCTGCGGGCGCAGATGCCAACGCAGGTGGCTCTGGACAAGGACATAGGGGCACCTGCGGCCACATTTCATCCACCTGCGGGCGCAGGTGGCCTTCCATCCCAGTCCAGAATTTCATTTTGTATGTTTTTGTCTCCCTTTGATCCCCGAAGGCCCCTATACCTTTTTGGATGTAATTATCAACTTGTGATACCTTTTTAATGACTTTAAGGGGTCGTATGGAGGCATATTGGATTATATTAATTATGTATTGTTGTTCATATGTTGTTATGAGATAATTTGATGGAGTAATTGTGACGGAATGATAATGAGGAAGCGTAAAGGATAAATGTGGTGTGAAATGCTATTGGTCTATGATGTCTTGGTCAATGAGTGGAATGTTATGGTGTTGTTGGTATGATGATGCAGTGGATTGTATTGTAAAGGGTAGAATGACGTTGTATGACAATCATATAGCTCATTGTCGTCTTGTACATTTGTACGGTAACTAATTGTTAATGTAAGCTCCGTTATGTGCTTGTATTGTAGAGTGAAACGTAAGCAAGGAGCTGGACTATTGTATTCATATATAGGATTGTGTATTCATACTTGGAAGTGAAAGGTATGTAAGGTTACTCTTATCGTATCCTTCTGCAGCATATATTGTTCACATTGTCATCGAACGTATTCCATTCTGAAAAGTCTCAAAGTATCATGTGTTGTACTCACATGTCTCTTAATCATAGACTGATGTTCCAAAGCTCCAATAATGTTATGACTATCATCGTATCAATCTCTCAAAAGTAAAGAAATGAACTAATGCATAGTTGTTGGTTGCAAGGGTACGGGTGGCAGTTTTAGAGGCATAAGCCTAGCTTAAGCCGATCCCGAGATTATTGGATCAGGGGTCAGTCCTAGAGGCATAAGCCTAGCTCGAACAGATCCTGACAGGGGGTAGCTCTAGAGGTAATAACCTAGCTCGAGCCGAACCTAAGATATTAGTTTATGGGTGGCAGCTCTAGAGGTAATAACCTAGCTCGAGCCGAGCCCGATGTATTGATTTATGGGTGGTAGCTCTAGAGGCATAAGCCTAGCTCGAGCCGATCCCAACATAACATTATGTTATGTTAATACCCACTGAACAGTCGGGCCCGGGTATCACATGTCATAGGCAAAGATGAATAAACATAGAAGCAAAGAAAGTAATGAAAGCAATATACATGGTTCCCAACTTACAGAATAGTGACTTATCCATATTGATTATTCATTTGTAATTGAGTTCATTGACGTATTTATGATTCATACAGTTTCATATGAGCCTTACATACTCAATACATTCTTCGTACTGACGTCCCTTGGGGGACTTACCTTACTTGCTGCAGGCGCAGGTGCGAGTAGACCTCCTCAGTAGGTTGCAGGACATTCGCAGAATTTTGGTGAGCTCCAGTTTTTTGGGGATTTTCTGAGTCACAGTTGTACATTTGTTTTGGTACCTTGATGTTGTATAAAGCGGGGACTTGTCCCGACTTCAGGGTGGTTTTGTATATGCACCTGTTAGAGGCTTTTATAGACGTATGTGGGTATATGAAAGTAAGAGATGTATGTCCATTTTGACTTAATGGCCCTGGCGGCCAAGTTTCTCATATATATATAACACATGTTTCCATGTCTTTCGCTATTGACATCTTATATCTCCACGTGTTGGTGCTGCTTATTGAGTGACATGCATATGAATGGTCATGAGCAAAGATTGATTCTTTCGGGCTTTATCTGCTTCGGGTGCCTGTCCGCCCTGTTGGAATTCGGGTCGTGACAAAATATGTGCATATCATCCCCTTAGTGTGGATGAGGTGCAAGAGTCAACTTTGAGTAGTGTACCAATTTTTTGCCCGATCTTCTCTAGAATAGCATAGTCATAGAATTTTGTGGGCAACTAGGGTAAATGTATCCAGATGGATGTTGACTGGATCTTGGTTTCATTGGGGACAAAATTTGGTTTCCAGTGTCTCACCATGAGGAAGCTGCCTGCTATGAACCAAGGCCCCCTTTGTAAGGCTTTTTCTGGCTGTCTTCACAAGTGAATTTTACTGTGTAAAAATCAAATCCCAGATATATTAAAATAAGTTTCTCAGACATCTTCCACAGATATATAAGTTTTGTTTTAAGGTACTGGTGATTGAATTTCCTGCCGAAGACTTTGATAATAACTGAGTGTTTCCAAGGAGAATATAGTCGCACTTGGTCTTCTAATGAGAGTGTTATCATATCCTCTTCAAGATCTGAAATTTTATTTTGCTCTGCTTCGCAAATGCCCATAAGATCAAAATTTGTGGAAGAGACATGGGATATTTCCTTGACAGCATCTTATAGGTAGGAAGCATTTGTAAGGGAGTCGGAGTGGGGACTTGGGTTAAATTCGGTGGTTTTGGTGGTGTCGGGGTGGTGGGGTCGATGTTGATTAGAGTGGAGTGGGTCATACTCGCGGCAAAACTAGGAAGGAAAAAGAGAGGAGAAAATTCAGAGAGAAGGGGGTCTTTCTGTCTTACTTGATCTAATTAATTTTACTTCAAAGATTAGTCAACTTGACTCTCGAAAAGCAACAAATATAATGTAAATTAAAACGGAGAGAGTATTGATTTATAGGCATCACAAAACTAAACACAAAACATAACTCCTTTTTCATCATTTGTTAATATTTTGGTGACAGTTACAGAGTAGCTTAACTATATTTTGCGGCTTTTTGTTTGGGTTATTATATTATGTTTTGTAATTACTTGTCTAATTAAACATCTTATAACACAATTTGAAGTTTCAAGAGAGAAATATTTTTGGTTACTCTTACAATTAAAATACTCTACAATAAATGATGATCTTTTAGGCAATTTGATAGTGCCTAATATAAAAAAGAGATATTTAGTATTGTTTCAAATGAGTTTATTATAAAAATATTTCAAAATATTTTTTTTTTTAAATTAAAATCTGGCCAAGGGCCTTTTATTAATAAGAATATTTACAAAATTGGGTTGACCCATTGAATAGGCCCAACCCGAAATCAAGAAGCAACAAAAGAAAAATAAAAGACAAAAGACTACTCTAGAAAATCAAAATGAACAAAAGGGAAATGGAATTAGGAAAGTGAAAGGTCCGATGGCTTCAATATATTTTTGGATTATGCTTTTACTAGAAGAATTTTGTTCTATTTTTACATTAGTTTTAATTTATACAATTGTTCATACTCTCTAACAAGTGTTTTTATGACTTAGATAATTATATTATGTAGCTTGACATAAATTTTTTGCACACATTCATCGATTTCTTTTTAATTACATTTTTGAAGTTTGAACACCCTTTGCTAAAACCCTGTTTATACCGCTGACTTCAGTGATCACTATATCTCGTCAATCGCTGTCACCATTCATGATCATCATTAACTATTACAATTGTCAAGCACAACTATTAGCTTTTACCACCAACTACCATCATCAACACCACAGTTAATCACTACCCTCAATCGCCATTACCATTAACTACTACCTACAATTACCATCATTACCCAATATAATTTCCAATTGGTATCCACAACTAGGAATATTCATGAATCGATCTGGGTCGATTTTCTCCTTAAAAGAAGTCAAATCAACTAGGTAAGTTTTAAAAATATTGGGATCAAACTAAATCAGTTAAGCCGATTTTTTATTAGTTTGATTTTTGTCGGATTTTTTTTATTTTTAACAGCTTTCTTTAAATATATGTCATATACTTCCAAATACATATTCCAACCATCGTATTCTAGCATAACACTATTAAGTCAATTACTCTTGATAAAAATATCATTTATCAAGATATCTTGATGATAATTGAGTTATCATTAAGATATGTATGAATTTCCTAAAGATGACAATTCATCAATTTTATTCATTCATTGTTACAACCATCGCCTGTCATTTTCAACTACACCAGCCGCCTCCTACCACCACTCACAACCACCATGTACTATCACCATCAACTTGTACTGTCAATCATCACCACCACTAGTTGTTACTACCTATAATACCACCATTAGCCAACGTCATTCCCAATCGACACCCACAAGCATCATGCTAGTCATCACCACAATCAACTGCCACAAAATAAATTTATAATATTTTGTTGATATATTGATTAATTTTATATTTTATTAAATTTTATACTTTCTCCGTTTTAATTTATTTGTTCTATTTTAACTTGACACAAAGTTTAAGAAGACTGTTGAATTTGTGGTCTTAAATTAAAGATATGTCAAATGTACCAAACTACCTTTTAATCTAGTGGTCTTAAACATCTCATGTGGAAAGTTGGAATTAAAGGGTTGCTAAAAATGAAAAAAAAAAAATTGAAACGGACTAAAAAAGAAAGCAAGACAAACAAATTGAAACAGAGGAAGTATTTATTAATTTTTTAGATAAAGACAAATTTTATATATTCATATGTTTAAAATATAGACAATCTTAATTATTTAATATTCAAATATTTAAACTTTAATACACATCTTGAATATAATATTCAAAAGTATTCATATTCAAACATCATAAATTAATAAAAATAAATGAGGCCTTAGAGAACTTCATTGCATCTTCCTTCAAATAAAAGAGATGAAACTGTGAAGTATAACTTTGATATAGCCACACAAGATAATAATAAACCTAAGTACATTCTCCCTAATTTTGGACTTAACTAATTTGCTCCTCTTCCACTTCTTTTCCCTTTATTTTCATCTTTTTAATCTCACCTTCTAACTTCTCCGGCTGCATATCTATGTGGTTTCTCCACGTCTTGTTATTATAGGCTTCTTAACATTTTCTTTCGATAGGCATAAAGGTATATTTATAGCTCGTTTGGCGAAGTTTATTTTTTTCCAAAAGTATTTATTTTAAAAAATTAAGATATTTGGCCAAGCTTATGAAAGAAAATAAGTGTTTCTGGAGAGTAGAATAAGTAGTTTTTCATAAGGACACTTACAAAAAATAGCCTATTTTTCAGCAAACTGGGAGTGCCCCTAGTCTAACTTTCAAAATTACAATTCATAGTCTCTCTTTCTCTTTTTTCTTCTTTTCTTTTCTTTTTTCATTATTTTCTTTTTAGTTTTTTTTTTTTCTCTATTCAATCTCTACCCTCTATTTCTCTTTCTTTTTTTATTCTTTTTTTATTTTTTTCTTTTTTATTTCTTTTTTTTTCTCCCTTCTATCTCTAGCCTCTACTTCTTTTTCTTCTCTTTTTCTTCTTCTTTGTTTTTTCCATATTAGTTTCCTTTTTTTCTTGTTCATTTTTTTCTTTTTTTTTTCTTTCTTTTTTTGGTTGTATTTTATATTTTATATTTTTGAAAAATATGGCTACGTCGAGTACAAGCCATGAATGATGACGAAAACATTATAATCGCTCATTGTATTTGTATTCACCATCATTTCTTTTTCCTTTTCTCTTTTGTTTCATTTTTTTTAACTTTTTGGTTTTTTTTTCTTTTTTCTTTTTTGTTTTTTTTTTCTTTCTTCTATCTCTAACTTCTATTTCTCTTTCCTCTTTTTTTTTCCTTTTCTATTTTTTTTTTGTTTTTTGTTTTTTTTCTTTTTTATTTTTTTCTGTATTTTTTTCTTTCTCGTTTTTTTTCTTTTTCATGTTTTTCCCCTTTTTTTTCCTTTTTCGTTTTTTTTCTTCTTTTTTTTTCTTCCTATTTTTGTTTTTTTTTCTTCTTTTTTTTTTCATTTCTTTCTTTTCGCTTTTTTTTCTGTCTTTTATCTCTAGCTTCTATTTCTCTTTCTTTATTTTTTTATTTGTTGGTTTGTTTTTTTTTTGGTTTTCTTTTTTGTTTTTTTTCTCATTTTTTTTGTTCTATTTTATATTTTTTTAAATTTTTGGAAAATATGGCTACGTCAAGCACAAGTCATGGATGATAACGAAAATACCATAATCGCTTATTGTATTTGTATTTGCACCATCATTTATATTTTTGTACTCATTGATACAATTGTAGTTGTATTTATATTTTATAATTCGCGCTTGTATTTGTATTTGTATATTATAGTTCGCACTTATATTTGTATTTTATAGTTCGCACCATCATTTATATTTTATACAATTCACACTTGTATTTTAAAGAACTGTTTTGTATTTGTATTTTACAGTTGACTGCATATTGTATTTGTATTTTGTGGTTTCATTTTATTTGTATTTGTATTCTATTTTCGTCGATGCACTTGTATTTTTAAAGAACTATTTTGTATTTGTATTTATAATTTCATTTGTTTGTATTTGAATTTGTAATTGACAGCATCATTTGTATTTTTAAACAATTGAAAAAGAATTGTTATTTTTCTTTCTACGAACACTTGTATTTATATTCATTGAAACGAATTGTATTTTATTGATATAAATTGAACAATACAAATACAAATGATAAATTATACAAATACAAATGTTAAATTATACAAATACAAATGTTACATTTGTATCAAAGGATACATGTTTATACAACTTGAACCATACGCATACAAATGATGCTTATTTATATACAAATACAAATAATAAATTTGACATACAAATACTAACGATACATTCGCATTGAATGACACATTGAATATTTGTATATTTTAGACTCAAACAAATACAATTAATCCACATACTTGTTTGCATATAAATATAAATGATAAATTGTACATATTCACGGCTAAACTATTCAAATACAAATAATAAATTTATTTGAAATATATAATATAATACAAATAAATATAAAATATAAAATATAAAAAAAACATATAAAATATAAACAACAACAACAACAACAAATAAAAGAGAGAAAAAAGAAGAAAAAAAAATAAAAGAAGGAGAAAAATGACAAAAAGGAAAAAACGAAACGAACGAAAAAAGAAAAAAAGAAAATACAAAAAAAATTGCAAAGAAAAATGAAATAAAAACAAAAAAAGATGAAAAAAATGGAAAAGAAAAAAAAATATGAAAAAAAGGAAAAGAAAAAAGAAAAGAGAAAAAAGAGAAAAAATGAAAAGGAAAAAAGAAACGAAAAAGAAAAAAAAATGGAAAAGAAAAAACGAAAAAAAAAAGGAAAAGAAAAAAAAAGAGAGAGAGAAAATTAAGGAAGAAAATAAAGGAGAGAGGCTATGATTGTATTTAATTGGCAAGAAAGATTATGGATTGTAATTAATTGAAACCTAAGCTAAATAGGATAATTAAGAGCTTATGTTTGCTATGTCATGTAGTTATCCCTTGTTCATAAGCTAAAAAAGTAGATTTCCCTAAAAGCATTTTTTACAAAAACACTTTTAAAAAAATATACTTAAAAGCAGTTTTAAAAGCTTGATCAAATACTAATTACTGCTCAAAACACAAACCGTTTCTCACCAAAAATATAAATAAGCACTTTTCAAAATAAGCTGATTTTATAAGATTGGTCAAACAGAGTATTAGTTCCACAAATTGCACTGCATTGACCATAGTAAATTCCTTGTTGTACCAAAATAAAGGTCTGATTTAAACAACCAAGTACAACATCACATTTGACACCTAAAAAAGATACAACTCAACTATGAGTGACTTTTTTCTTTGCTCTTCGACAGTCCTAAGAAGTCACTTGAAGTTGTGCCCTTTGCTTAACCCCGTGCTGTTTTCCTCCAGTTGCCCCTCCCAGTTTACTCTCAAATTAATTCTTTTCAATAATTTAAGAACAATAAATTTAATTCTTGGATCAATTTCTCTTTTCCTCCAACACCCAACAAAAAAAAAAAAAAAAAAAATGGACCCTATAGTGATAAAAAAAAAAAAAAAAAACGAAATAAATCAGTGTCCAATTCGTGAATTCTTCCACTAAATCAATTCTTGAATATATTTCCAATTATCTCATAGGATGGACAAACTAAATATCCTCCAAGATTCTTTTGGAGTTCAAGATTCCATAGGCAATAGATACTCATGATTGCTCAATGAATAGAGAGAGTACATTATAATCAGTTGGACTTCGAAAAACAAATACACGTTAATTTGAAGTGTCATTTTATTTCACTTGTTTCGATTAAATTTTGATGAACTTCTTTTCACTTTCATTAATTCATCAAAGAATGAATCGGTAAAAGCCTTAGGACTGCACCAAAGCAAGGTCTTCTTTTCTATACAAAGACAATCAAGCTAATTGAACGCATTGTGTGCTACACTGAATGGATTAAACTCAAAAGAAAGTAAATCCATCAAATGGCCATATATTTTGGACAATTTAGACAGTGATTTCACTAACCAAAAGTAGAGATTGAACGGACTGAGAACACAAAATAAACGAAAAAAACATGCAAATAATCAAAGAACGAAAATAAAGTTGAACTAAAAAAAAAAACATCACCTTCGATTAGACTGATTCACATAATATGGATTATGTCTTCAAATCAGTCTGAAATGGTTTTGTGGGACAAGTTTAGAGGGCAACTCATGTATTTCACCTTTTTGTTTCCCTATTTCTTATTCATCATTTACCATATCTTGCATGATTTGTTTGGTAAATTCTGTCTTGACGCCATTCACATTTCAATAACCAAAATTAACTTATTTTAAAAAATTCAATTTTGGGGTAAGAATCTGAACTCTTTTGAGCAAAATTAGTAAATATACAAAATTCATTCACATGGAAAATTGTATAGAATGTTCTCTGTGGAATTGATGTCCTATGAAGTTCCACAATTAAGTTTTTATAACCGGCATGTTTTGGCCAAATAATCACATTCTTCGTAGACTTCCAGACCCGACTGACCAAGATCTTCCTCTTTAAAACAAGCACAACGTTTGCTCATTTTTCCTGTCAATGCTATCTCTGTAGGTCGTTGAACTAATCTCGGATATCCATCGTCACACCAAACCTGAGAAAGGAAATAAAGTTGAAATTAGTTGGTTCATCAAGAGAGTAGAGTAGTGAAATGACATTATCTGCAATCTCTCCCATTCCAGCAATACCTAAAAGAGAAGTTGCATTCTGTAAAGAAATGCACAATGACATAGGCTTCAGGAATCAAGAACCCGCCCATCTAATTGTGTGGCCAATTATCTTAGAATGACATAACTATTTGAAAATTTCATTTCGGACTAGACACACATGAACCAATAAGTTGGAAATCCATTTTGATGTGCTTAAACTAACTTTTGAAGAAGACCAAAGAACATGTTTAATGGCGATCACATCACAAAAATCACTGATTCCTTGGAGAAGCACATCAAGAAGCTCTGTGTCCCTCCTACTTATAAGTATGCACCGAAAAATATCATGAACAGCGTTACTTTTTACATTTGGTTTCTCCGTCATCTATCATACATTGATGTTAGCAGTCTTTTTAACCATAAACGAATCTTTTATTTTCTTTTTAGTTTTTTTCCTTTTACCTTTTTTTTTTTTTTTGGAAATAGGAGACGAACACAAGGGAAAGTCGACAATTTACCTTCCTTGCTTGGTTTGTTAGGAAAGAATGGGAAGAACCACGATGACATGCAGATGAAAATATGAAAGAATGGGAAGAACTACAATGACATGCAATTCTTCCCTTAGACTCTAATCAGGGGGCAACACATCATCACTGCCATGTAAGAGGGTTTACAGGGGGATTTCAGGTTTGTTTTTCTGGGCTGTATGGTCCTCACACAAACCTGGAAAGGATGGATTTGTGGGATGAGCTGGCTGCCATCAGAGGCTTATGGGCTGAATGTTGGGTGATGGGTGGTGACTTTAATGTATGTTGATTTGAACATGAGAGATATAACTGTATACGGAGATCAAAGGCGATGAAGAGCTTCTCTGACTTTATTCACTGGGATTGGTTGATCTACCCTTACATGGTGCTGCTTACACTTGGACCAGGGGAGAGGATTCTTTACAGGCTTCTAGAATTGATAGATTTCTGATTTCCTCTGAATGGAATGAATTCTTTGGCTCAGTGAAGCAGATGGCTTTACAAAGGGTCTTTTCTGATCATACGCCCTTAGCTTTGGAAAGTAGTGATTGGACTTCTGACCCTTCATACTTCAAATTTGAAAATGTGGTAACAACAGGATGGATTTCACATATGATCAGTCAGTGGTGGCAAGGATATATAGTTGATGGCTCTCCAGATTTCATTCTCTTTCATAAACTTAAATTCTTGAAGATATAAAGATCTCTCTACTTGGAACAAAGAGGTCTTTGGAAAGCTTAGCACGAGAATCAACAAAGCTATGGATGATCTTTTGATAGCAGAACAGGCAACTGAGGGAAGACTGAAGAGTATTGACTCAAATTGAAAAGAACAAGATCCTGCAATTAAAACTAGAGATCCAGAACCTAGCGAAAGCAGAGGAAACTTCATGGAGACCAAAATCTAGGTGCATGTAGTTGAAAGGAGGAGAAAGAAACACCAAGTATTTCCAAAGACTAGCCAACTCTCACAGGAGGTACAATCACATTGACCGGTTACAAGTTGGTGATAACATGATTGAAAGGAAAGAGCAGGAGAAAGAAGCAATTCTTGATTTCTATCAAGATTTATAGTCTGAAAATGAACCCTAGAGGCTCACAGCTTCTTTTGAGGGTTTGAATGGCCTAAGCTCAAACGAAAAGAATGCTTTAGAACAAGTTTTTGAAGAGGAAGAGGATTTGAATGCTATAAATTCTTGTGCTCCAGATAAAAGCCCAGGGTCAGATGGTTTCTCAATGGCTTTTTACCAGAAGGGCAGTGTTATCAAAAGCGAAAAGCGCAAAAAAGCTCTAAGGTCTGTTGGGGCTTAAAGCGCAAAGCGCAAATAAAAGCGTGGGCTTTAATGACAAAAGGCGCAAAGGGAGAAAAAGTACAAATATTAATATTTAGTCCAAAACTAATAATTGTAAGCATGAATGACAAATATATGAACAAAGAAATTGAAAAACAATTACGATAAAGTGAAATATCAATTATTTAGTGTCGCCTCTTCAAAAGAGACTCATTGGCAAGGAAAAGTATGCTTTAGAAACTTGATGACGACAGTGAAGCACACATAAAGCGAGGCGAAGCGCTCAACACATTTTGAGCCTCGCTTTAGGGCTTAAGCGCGCTTTAAGCGTGCCTTTGATAACACTGCGAGAAGGGTTGGAGTATTATCAAGCTGGATAATTTGGGAACCCTCAATCACTTTCACAGGAATGGTCACATGGAGAAATCCTTCAATGCTTATTTTATTGCACTTGTCCCTAAAAAGAAAGGCGCAATAGAACTTCAAGACTTTAGACCTATTAGCCTTATCGGTAGTGTGTACAAGATCCTGGCTAAAGTGCTTGCTGAAAGGCTTAAGAAGGTGATTGGAAGTCTAGTGTTTGGTTTTCAGAATGCCTTTGTTCAAGGAAGGCAAATCTTTGATGCAACTCTTATTGCCAATGAAGTTTTGGACTGGAAGCTGAAAGCGGCACCTCTGGCCTTCTTTTTAAGCTTGATACAGAGACGGCTTTTGATAAGCTAAATTGGTCCTTCCTATCTCAATCTTAAGGCAGATGGGGTTTGAAGAAAGGTGGATTAGATGGATTAAATACAGCTTTTCCACAGTAAATTATTCTGTACTGGTAAACAGAAGTCCTGTGGGCTTTTTCTCTCCTATTAGAGGCATTAGGCAAGGTAATCCCCTATCGCCCTTCTTATTTATTCTGGTTATGGAGGGGTTGAGTAGGATGTTAGAAAAGGCCAAACAATTACATTGGCTAGAAGGATTTATGGTGGGCAATGCTTCTGGTCTTACAATCAGATATCACCTCTCTTGTTTGCTGATGACATGCTTATCTTTTGTGAAGCTGAGACATCTCAAGTGTAGTACCTTAACCTCACTCTTACACTTTTTGAAGCCATGTCAGGTCTCCACATTAGCATGTCTAAAAGTATTATCTACCTTGTTATTGAGGTACCTGACTTGGAGAATTTGGCAGACATCATGCGTTGCTCAACTGGTTCTTTTCCCACTACCTATTTGGGGTTACAACTGGGTGCTAGTTACAAATCAGTTGGGGCATGGAATGTTATTGTGGAAAAATTTGAAAGAAGATTGGCTTCATGGCAGCAACAATATCTCTCACTAGGGGGCAGGGTAACACTCATCGATAGTGTCTTGGATAGTATTCCTACCTATTTTATGTCCCTCTTCCCTCTGCCAGCTAAGGTGCAAAAGCGGCTTGACAAGATTAGAAGAGACTTCCTTTGGGAAGGCAATGGTAAGGACCACAACTTCCACCTTGTGAAATGGGCCAAAGTCACCATGCCATAATAGTTTGGAGGCTTAGGAATTAAAGACTTAGCTTTACATAATTAGTATATGCTAATGAAATGGCACGGGAGGTACAATCAAGAGACGACTGGTCTATGGAAGGAGGTGATCCAAGCAAAATGTGGTAGCACTAGTCACCGGTGCTCTAATGAAGTCACAACCCCTTATGCAGAGGCGGATCCAGGATTTTGAGGTTTCGGGTGCCACATTCTATGAACAGTAGCATTATTTTAACATTTTCATAGGAGAAGACTATTAGCCTGTTTGGCCCCAAAAGTACTTATTTTTTAAAAAAGAGGTGTTTGAAAAAAAAAACTGGAGAAAATAAGTGTTTTTGGGGTGTAGCAAAAACTGTCTTTCAGAGTTAAAAAAAATTCCTGAAAAAGTACTTTTTTGAAAAAAACACACTTAGAAACACTTTTAAAAAGATTGGTCAAACACTAATCGCTCCTAAAATGTGCTTTTTAATTTATTAGTCAAACACAAACTGGTTCTCAGCAAAAGAATTTATTTTGAAAAAAAACAACTCTTAAAATGAATTGATTTTAGAAGATTGGCTAAACTAGCTACAAATAAATTTTATCATCGTCAGTAGAGATACTTTGGCTCGTTGGTCGTCTGGATTTTAAAAATTAAAGAAGAGATCCAGGGTTCGAATCTGCCTAATTGCAATTTTTTCAAAAGAATTTACCATGTTTAAAATGTTAGCACAAAATACGTCCACAGTGGAGATTCGAACTCGAGACCATGGACAGCCAAACTTGACACTTTGCCATTGACACTACGCTTTCAATTGTTACTGCGGGTGCCATCCTTCATATTTATACAGATACTTATACATATATAACAATATATATAGAGTTTCAATCGAGATGTCCAGGTGCCGTGGCACCCCCACGCTAACACATAGATCTGCCCCTGCCCTTATGGCACAGGGGTCTGGAAAGCTATAAGGAAGTTGTGGGAGGTCTTCTCTAGCAATGCTTCTCTCAAGGTGGAAAGTGGGGAGCATATCCAGTTCTGGAAAGACACTCATTCCTCTTATGAATGCATTTCCAAACATCTTTCAGATTGCATCCAATCCAGACTCAACCATCTCTCAGTGTAGGGAAGATAATGTTTGGAATGTGACTCTGAGGAGAAATCTAAATGACTAGGAGTTCGAAGAATTTATGGCTCTCATGGCCACCATTCAAGTCAGCCCAGTCCACAGTCAAGGCAGGGATAGACTCACTTGGGGAAGTAACAGGGATGGCTCCTATTCGGTCAAAGAAAGCTACTTGCATCTAAGCTCAAGGAAGAAAGTAACTAACTTATTGATCTGTGGCCCTAGAAACTTATCCAGAGAACTAAGATTCCTCCAAAAATCATTTGTTTCAGCTGGGTCACTCTTAAAGGTTCTTGCTTAACTCAGTATAATCTTATGAGAAGGAAGTTCAATTTCGCCAACAGATGCTACATGTGCTTGTGCAACTCAGAGTCTGTCAAGCATCTACTTCTTCATTGCATTGTTGCCACAACTTTTGGAACATGTTCTTCTTTTTTTTTTGGACCGACTTGGGTCATGCTGGGTTCTCTGAGAGAGGCTTTGGTGTGTTGTAGCTCTTGAAAAGTGGGAAACCCATTAAAAAGATCTGTTCTTTACTTCCTGCTTGTATTTTGTGGTGCTTATGGACAGAGAGGAACAAAAGGTGTTTTAATCATTTAATGGCATCCCAATTCCCATCCCTTCTCTTAAGGCTAGATGTTTGATTAGTCTTTTTACTGGGTCAATCACTCCTCTGTAATTACTGTTGATTCTTTCCTAGAATTTATCAGCTTCATAGATATACGTTGATAGCTTTGATAGCTTCTTTTTGCCTTCCAGGGAACTGATAATATCTTTCTTTGTAATGCTTGCATCTTCTTGATGCTTTTTGTTAATGATTCCTTCTTATTTCATCAAAAATATATATATATATCTCCTATCACATCAAATAGTCAGGAGACAGCAGAGAAATAAAGATGTTAGAAGAAAAAAATAACTTTTATATGGGCCTCAACGAGAATTTTCAATTTCATTTGGTCTCCAAGCAAGGGATAATGTATTTTCTTCTGAAATTTCCCCTAGTTCTCAACCTAAAGGGAAGGGAAAGCTATTATCTCTTGTCTTCCTTTCATTCTTCCCCTACCTCAATAACTAGTTCTCTTTTTTTTTTCTTTTTTTTCTGTTTTTTGATCAAATCTCAGTACCTAGTTCTTAATAGGAAAATCTTTGAGGTACGGAGTTTGGGACATTGAAGAAAGAATTATACCTCTGAACCCTCTTCTTGACTCCACCTTGAATTACAGCTAGGTAGTTTAGCCTCTTCATTCTTTTGTTTTTCCATCAGCTGAGCACCTCTAGCTGCTTTTGCTTCAACCCCTTTTAAGTACTTTGTGGGATTGCCTTCACTGTCATAATACCGACCTACAAGCTTACCAACAAATCTGCCAAAAGGAAGTGAGTTAGAGATTCGTTCAGTTCCTCAATCTTTAACTTCCTAACTATGTTAGTCACAATAGGGGAACAAACAGAGGGGTGACTTCTTAAACCAAATTCTTTGCTATTGCTTTTTGACTCCCAAACAAATGAAATAGGTAGCAGGCAGGATTGTATTTGTTTTATTTCATTGATAACTATGCACCAGTATATAAATGGTAGCATTCTAGATATCAAGTCCATAAATATAACAATATTATTTTCTTCACCAGAATCAAAGACAGCTCAGGTAAAGGTCATCTTTAGCTTAATCTTCCTTGTTCTTCACATTGATTTTTATTTTGGGCTACTTACCCTTCAGACACATTTCACACACAATATACTGAAGAAACCAGTTCGTCCGACCCATCTCACATGAATGACTTACGAACTAAGCAGCCGTAAGTTGCCAGGTCTATCAATAAGAGTTTAGTAGTTTGTTTCTTGGAAGCTAATCCTTTTTGAAATTGGTAACGTGTTATATTCATCAGCACCCTAAACAGGCCTGGTATATCATATCTACAGATACAGCCTCGAACAAAACTTACAAAGAGGCCAAAAAGTCTAGTAATGATTCAACATCATCAACTAACTGTTCTTTACACCAAAAATAAAGAAGAGAAATGCAGGAGCTCTTGATCTTCTGGATTGGACTGGATCTGCCTTCAAAACATCTTGCATTCCTCTCTTTCCAAATTGTCCACCATATGCAAGCTGGAACATTCTTCCACCACTCTTTGTGGCAAATTTCTCCTTGTATATTGTTCCAACTGCATCTTAGGTCAAAAGTACTCTGGGGCATCACCCAAACAATTTGAGCTAGAGCTGCAAGAAGTTGCCATAGTTGTCTAGTAATTGAACAATGCAAGAAAAGATGCCCATTGGTTTCAGCTTCTTGATTGCATAGAAAGCACCTAGAACAGAGCTGAAAACCCCTTCTTTGAAGTTTATCATGAGTGAGACAAGCTTTCCGTACTACTAACCAAGCAAAGCATAAGACTTTGAAAGGAACTTTTGCTTTCCATATCTCTTTCCATGGCCATGGTTCATTGATCTGCTCCAGATCAATTAAGTAGTTGTAAGCTGCTTTGACAGAGAAAACAGACTAGGTGCCGACTTTCCAAATGAGAGAATCCTCCTCCTCCTTTAGGCCAGAAAAACCTTCAAGTTTACCCAAGAGATCAGTAACCCTAGGAATCTTTCAGTCATATAGGAGCCTTCTAAATACAATATTCCACCCTCTTGGAAGCTAATCCTATAACCTTTATCGCCTTGAAAAGGAATTTTTATCGTGCAATCATGCCTCATACACAACTTCTCTTTTTGTTCCAGTTGGAGTAGCTGAGACATTTAATTTCATAATATCTTTTTTAAGAAAGAAATTTCATCAGGTATGGAGAGATGGTGTTAGGACCAACGAAAGACCGCTCCATAAATTAGGAATCTGTTAAAATCTAAAAGCAAGGGAGTTTAAGATTTGCCAATCTTGTGGCCAATAAAATGTCTTTAGTGGAAGAAACAAAAAGAAATATCTTCAATGAGAAAACATGGCTGCAGGCTGCCAGCCCATATTCTCTGCCAAATGCAAAGGTCATAAGCGGCAGTCGCAGGAGATAATACCAATCAGGGTCCATGTAATTTCATGCATGGTGTATTAGGCCTCATTTGTTTGCACTTAATGGAGGTCTGAATCTGAATGGTTCAGACCTCAGACCATTAAGTGCATTTGTTTTTATTAAGATTTTAGCTCTTAATAGGTTTGAATAGGTCTTAATCATTCAGATCTGCAACCAAGTCTTAATATCATCAAGAGGTATACTTGTGTTGGATAATATTCACCACCACTTTATCCACAATCACCAGTCACCACCACTAACCACCTCTGCCGCCACCACCATTGTCAACTACCATTGACAACCAACAGAACTACCAACCACTACTGTCAGCCGCTACCACACCTACCACCTCCATTATTCTAATTATATCCACCGCCACCACTAACAACAACTACCGGCCAATCTCTACTACCAACCAACTCATCTATCACAACTAGCACCACAGCTAACTACCACTAACACATCATCAACCTCCAGACATTCTTCGGCCACAACCACCACCATTGTCACCGGTGTCGCTACCTCTACCATCACTTATCAACCACTACCATCGCTACAATCTATCTCTACTAACAACCATCTCCACAATCACAGCTAACAGCGTCTCCAACTACCACCAACACATCGTCAACCATCATGCATACATTTTTCAGCCACCACTATCAACACCTCCAACCTAAGTTGCGTGGACTCTTCAGTAGTTGCGTGGACTCTTCAGTTTTGATGCCGCACCCGTGTCGGATTCTCCAAAAATACACTACTTTTGGAGAATCCGACTCGCACCCATTGACATTTTTGAAGAGTCCGAGCAACATAACCTCCAACTATTAACATCAACCAAATTCACATCACAACCACCACCACCACTACCAATTGTCACCATCATGACAGTCACTATAATACCAACCATCTCTACCATCACAACTATCACCGCCAACATTACTAATCATTAACATCAAACATTACCACCACCACCACCATTACAAACCATCTCCACTATCAGTAACAAACATCACTGTTTCTTTTTTTTAATTAAATAATAATTTTATTGTATTAAATTAAAAAAATTTCTAATATATAATTAATTTTTTATTTGAATTGTATTTTTGTTATATTTTTTACAAATAAATAAATGTGAAAAACAAAGAGTCTTAATCATTCAATTTTCAGATCTAGAGACAACATCTTAATCATTTAGATGTGCATTCAGATTCAGACGTCTGAATCTTAATAAAAACAAATGCAGCCTTAGTTAAGTTATTTATTAATAAACCAAAATAAAATAAAAGAGATTTTTGTTCTTTTAGTTTATCACATATGCTAACCAGTCGTAACGTAGTGTTCCCGAAAGATAAATGAATAGTCGGTATTAAACGGCATGGTGTCTCCTGCAACATTTTTATATTGGATGGATGCACCTTATCAAGAACCATTCACAATGTAGAACCTTTTGTTTACATCTCAACCAAATAATGCAGCAATCTGTGTTATTCATATGTGAGCTCTCAATCGATAGGATTTTGATTCTTCCACAAATAAAACTAGAGAGACATCTAATCCAAGAAAGAAAAAGACTAGGAGATAGAAGAGAGTTGAATTGTTTCATGATCTATCAGAATGTATATATTTATTTATTTATTGCAAACGTTAAAATAAGGGTGTGAGAACTAGGTGACTTCGAGCCTTTATCATGAATTCTTCTTCTCTTACTTAGACCAATCTTTCCATTTGCATTTCGACATCTGGATACCAAAAGCTCCACCTAAGGTTGATGTTTTCAAATGGTCTTTGTTCCCAAATAGACTGAAAACAAGACATATCACATCAACAGAGAAGAAAGTAGACATCTTTTCCATTATTTCTTTGTAGTATGAAGAAAATGGTGATTGTCATAATCATTTTTCTAATATGCTACAGTGCCAAACTAGAGCATGTGGCTAGGAAAAATTGCAAGAGCATGGCAACTGTGGACATGCAACAACAAAGTAACAGTTCGTTTGAGGTACTCGTTGTCAATTTGGTACTTCTTTACTCCTTTTAGAGCTCACTACTTCTAAATTCTTGTGTTGCAATGCATTGACTTCTTGCTCTCCCTCCTAGCTTTCGGGTATCTGGTTAGCTTTCTAACATATTTAAATTGGATATCACTTCAAAATGAAACTTCAGATTTTTTCTTAGAAACTTCACTAATCATCTGTGACTTTCTAATTTCACTCTCCTTTCTTTTTCTTTGATAAGCGAGAAGTGCCCAAGGGACAGCCGAGCACAGTTCGGAACTTGGTGGATAATGGGTCTGCCCTTCTACCCTTCTCCACTTAAATACTAGGCTTTTGTCCGCTGCAGTATTTGAACCCATGACGTGCACCTAAACCATATAGCACGTGATATGCCCTTACCAACCAAAACTCTTGGAGATTTCTAATTCTACTCTTCTATGCTTTTGTTCCCCTTCCCAATTGAGACACATGCACAAACATACACCACCTATTAGTCATGTCTATATAATTCTCTACTAGGAATAAGCTACTCCTTGACATTTTACAGAAATATCTTGGAAAATAAATAATAAATCTGAGTTTTGAATAAGAAAGTGAAGACACTATGGATAACAATTCTCCCAAGAAAAATCCATTGTTCACAGTCCATATTGCTCATTCAAGATTAATAAGTTAAGAAGATTTACTCACGTGTATGTTCTGAAGTAGAAGTCTCTCCAGTCAACAACACTTTTAACCTATAAAAGTGAAATATAGAAAATGAGTTCTTTCCCGTCAAGAAAAAATTGCTAGATACAGCATCTATAAAAGATATTTCTACGGACTAAATATGAATACAACTTCATTCCCTTTCAGATAATATGTAATGCCATGGCAGAGATGGTCGGTAGGACATAAAAGAACAATGGAAGAAGATTCACATAAGCAAAGAGAGAAACATCTAAGCAAATACCAGAAGGCATTTTGTGAATTACTAGTATCCTAAACTTTATTGCAGGTGGAAAACCATATGCCATATAGTAGATTGCACAAGATATAATTAGGAGGTTTGAGACTGACCAAGGTCATAGCATGTTTAAAACAAGAAGCAACCTCTGAAGAAAACAACTATACATCATATTACCTCGGCACTGGATAAATCGCGCAATGAGTCAGTGAGTCCATCTCCTGTATTAACATAGAGTAAAATAACTTAATTTTATTCAAGAAAACAACTTAATTTTAGAAGCCAAAAATCATCAAGACAACCAAAACAGAAGAATTATATTTCATTTATACCATGGAAATAAAAAGGCAAGCAAGAAGTTCAAACATCGCAAGTGCTGCATTTAGTCATTGTTTAGTCTTATTACACTTTAGAGACTATCTAGAAGCATACACTTTAGAGGCTATCTAGAAGCAAGAAAAGGGATTTCTCTTTAATTGGTCAAATTTGTTTTGTCCAGAGAGGTATTCAGTCAATCACAACTGGGATTTTTTATAAAAGGCAGCATTTATTGCTTCAATGGCTTCAAACACCACAATTCATAGTTCTCGCTTCTCAAATTCTTTTCGTAATAGCGATTATCATAGGAAATCGAAAGATTTCTACAAATAGACCAAATCAAGCACATTCTTAAACTATATACTGTTTGTGTTTGACTGAGCCTTTCTTGTTCCTGATAAGTTGCACTTGGCTAAGCCTAAAGAATGTAATCCTTATTTTACAGCGGGGACAGTAGGTATTCCTTTCCATTCTACAAAATCCAATACAAAAGAGGAAAAGTACAGTTCACCACTACCATAACCATTATATCAATTGTAACCAAAATGGAGAACACAACTTTTAATATCTAGCCTCTTTCGGTACAGATATACGGGAATTCAGCAACAGAAGGTACGCTATAAAGCTCCTCAAACTGCTTCCATTTTGCATTCACTTTCTAGTTGAACTTTTGCCAGTTAAGTATGTAGTTGGTTATTACATGGCCAAAGTACCTCTTGGTCCTTAGAAATTGATGGCACCAATATCCTATTCTTCCTATTCAAAAGTTGATGGCACCAATATTAGACTGAAGGTACAATAATCCTTGGTAATGAACTTTGATATCTCACTTCTCAATATGGTCAAAAATAACCCAACGTAGAATTGAAATGTTGACACGTAACAAAATTTTGTGCTAGTTTCCTCCTCTTGCATACTACAATTTCCTTTAAGATTTTAACCTTCTATAACTTTAAGCACCTTATTCTTGAGCGAGGGTCTTCCAGAAACAGCCTCTCTACCGTCACAAGGTAAGGTCGACATACACACCAACCTCCCAGGACCCCACCCGTGGGATTACACTGGCTGTGTAGTTGTTGTTGTATATTATTTTAAACACTTTAGTACAAGCAACCTGCTCATGCAAAATAAAAAGGAACACGATATAATCCAAAGGTCAAAGATAGAAGATGAATTTAGAACAGATAACAGTTCATATGTAATACTATGAACTTACATTCACCATTTCTCACTAACCTCTCAAACAAAATACCAAAAGTAATACAAGGAAAAGAAAAACGCCTGACAATAGCTGACCCTATAATGATTGTTTCCACCTTGCAGATGCAACTGGTGCTTAACCACTACTCGAAGCATAACAGAACTCTTACTAATAAATCATTTCAAACAAGTGACATGAGCCACCATGAACAATTTTAAGAAAAAAACTACTTGAAATAATAGGAATTCCACTTCCTTGGCTGTTGGTAGTGGATGCATTTTCTCTTAGAGAATTCTTTAACATCTCACCACAACATTGCTAGATGTGACTCTCTAGAAGCAGCACTGCCTTAAGATGGAGCAAATCTCAAGTAAAAAGTATGCAACTATGCATATCATCAGATACGACAATCAAGACAATTTGCTTCATATAGCAGTTTGCTAGCATAGCAAAGAAACCCTTTTACCATGACTGGACTTAGGGTGTGTTCGGTATGGCGGAAAAAAATGTTTTCCAATTTTCCCATGTTAGGTCAAATTTTTGGAACATATTTTCTTTAGGAAAACAAGTTCCTTAAAAATGAAGAAACTGACTTCCCTAGTGGAAGTAGGGAAAATAAGTTTTACAAGTGACATTCCACATTGATTGTGTCCTCTCCATCTTCCGACATACCTCATCTTCACCCCTCCCCATAATACCCCATCCCCACCATCTCACACCCCACCTCCCAAAGTATTATTTTTAGATTATATATAAATGCTTTGAATTTAATAAAATTTGCTTACATATTGAACACAAGAAAATAAGTAAGAAACTGCTTATTTTCCTGAAAAACATTTTTCCAAGAAAACATTTTCCTTCATAGCGAACACACCCTTAATCTGATGTTGCAATCTAGTAAAAAGGAAGGTTGATTTATTAAGTTGGCTTTGTTTCGAATATCTCATTATTTTGTTGTCATATTTTTCATTCCTCTGTATGTGTGTACTGCTTTTCTTTTCACATTATTTCATTGTTGTGGCCTAATGGTCAATGAGGTGGGTTAAGAACCATGAGGTCTCAGTGGAGACAAAAAACACTAGGTGATTCTTCCCATAGCCTTGATGGACAGATTTACCCGATACCTATTGCTGGTGGGAGGTAGCAGGTATCCCGTGAAATTAGTCGAGGTGCGAGAAAGCTGGCCCGAACACCACGGTCATTATTTTGTTGTTGTTGTTGTTGTTGCTCTTATTTTTGTATTCCCTTTTTTAAACTGCTTGGATGTGCTTTATTTTAAGCCGTGGATATAACCTCTTGTAGAAATGTAGGGTAGGGTTGTGCACAATAGACCCTTGTTGTCCTGCCCTTCCCCCGACGCTGCACATAGCGAGAGCTTTAGTGCACCAGGTTGCCCTTTTCTTGGATGTGCTTTATTTTAAACCGAGGGTCTATCAGAATAAGCCTCTCTATCACTATTCTCTATGAGGTAGGATAAGGTCTACGTCCACTCCACCCTCCCCAGACCCCACTTGTGGGATGACACTGGGTATGTTGTTATTGTTGGTTTTGCTTTTGTCATGAACTCTTATTCACACTGTATCCAATTATATTGTGCTGCGAACTAGATAAAGTTATAATGATCTCAATGTACTATATCGTAGATCTAACACACCCCGAAAATAAAAATATAAACAAAAGATTCTAACCTGTAAAGTTTCCTGAAACGAATGCACGCGAAGCATCTCTGGAATTTGAAAATTGTAGAAACATTTGTTAGTTGGAAAATGTTGAGCGGCTAAAAGTACTACGATGAGATTAGCTTATGATATGTAAATGCAAAAGTCTAAAACTGATTCTCCTTTATGAAAAAATAAAAAATTCCCACATAAATTAGAAAAAAAAAATTAGGACAATAACCACTCTTAAGATTCAAAAGTGATGGAACCAATGATTACATTAAACCTTCAATAGGGATTACAGATTAAAGGGCAGCCCGGTGCACTAAAGCTCACGCTATGCGCAGGGTCTGGGAAAGGGTCGGACCACAAGGGTCTATTGTACGCAGCCTTACAGATTACAGATTATGAAGCATAAGTACAACAAAACCAAAAGATTGGAAAAAGAATAGACCTTCCAGCAAAATGGTTGTAGCCACCTCCTACTCCATAGTGACTCTTTCCTTTACTCACATCAAATACTGACCTGTTAATAGCACCAACCAAAAGTCAGAACATCACTGAAATGTTTAAAAAATGCAATCTTGAAATGACACGAGAGTAATATAGTATAGCAGATTCAATATGTACCCAATAATACCAAGAAACATAGGCAAGCTTGGATCAGAACCATTATAAGCAGCAAGTTCTTCAACCGTGAAAATTCTCGGATGATCCTATCCCACACAGAAAAAGCAGAAAATATTAAATTGATCTACAACAAAGAATACTAATATATTCAAGAATGAGTTCAAAAAGAGACATACTTGTGGAGTAAAGTAGTGTGATTTAAGAGGGAAAATCTTGAAAAGTAGCAAAGAGAGAAGAGCCACGATAAGTGGAATCCCTAAAAACGGAGACCAACGCATTTTTTCACCCTTCACTTTCTCGTTGTTTACCGGCTAATTCTATTGTACATACACCACACAGAATTGTATATTGTTCGCTCCTTCATCAGCCTTTCTTGTGTCTTCCAAAATTACTCCATTATTTATTGTTTGAAAACATAGTAAATAAATAAAATCCCTTTTTGAAAGAGAACTGAAAATTATACACTTGACTTTTCAGTCTACCGTGGAGATTTGAAAGTCGATTTTCCCAACTGGGTGAGTTGAACTTTGAAACAGTAAAGTATATCAAGTTATAGTGAAAATTAATCAAGATATGTAAGTAGTTGTTTGGCCATGAATATTATTGTCATTATTCTGTAATACGTTTTCACTTTATTTTAGAGAGGTATTTTCATTATTTTTGTATTCAATTTTTGAACTTTTTTATTTATTTACTTTTTAAAAAAAAAATCTAAATTTTTTATTTTCATAAAATAATTCAACTTTTAGAAAACTCTAAAAAATTTAAAATTAATTTTCACTTTTTATATTTTTTAACTTTAAAAATATCTCATTTCCAAAATATTATGGCCAAACATAATTCCAACTCTATTTTCAATTTTAAAAATATCAAATAAAGTGAATTTATTTTAATTTTCATAAGCCAAACGGGTCCTAAATATTTATTAAGATAGTGAATTTCCCCTATAAATAGAGTAGTTCTCTTCATTTTAAATCATTCCTAATCAAGAAATAAAGAAGTGTTCTCTCTTCTCTCCCTTATTCTTTTTGTTCTTACCTTATTCTTTTATAACACGTTATCAACACGAGATTCTATACTGGGTAATTACTTAATTATTGTGATCTGTCTATGATTTTTGAAGGAACAATTTTCATTTGAAAAAAAAAAAGTTATTGTATCAACCGAGCCCGGACCCAATAGATGCGACTTTTTAAAAAATATTTTAAGTTGTTAATTATTATGATTTATATTACTTTAAATACCAATAGAGGAAATTGAAGCTCAATTTCCAACAATAAGGAGATAAATATGGTATATACAGATAATTGTATGCAATAATGCATATGTGAAATTAAATATAGAAGGGTGAATCAGCCATTTTACTTTTTGACCTTAAGCTACTTTATGGTCTCACGTATTAAATATTTTATGTTGTTAATTATTGTGATTTATAATACTTTTTACATAATTTTCAAATAATATATGTTACTTATTATGTTTCAATTTATATAACTATGAAATAAAACATGGTATTTATGTAACTAAGCTCCTCTCCGATTCCCATCTATAATGGAGTAATAAAATATGTTATATATAAAGAAGAAGCCTTTACTTTACTAATATACGGTATTAATTTTGTTCATACTTATCATATGTTCCTTAATTGGCCGAATGATGGTTACGGGATGTAATTGTTTTCACAGTGATACTTATAGGGGTGGGCATAAACACCGACAAACCGAAAAATCGGATCGAACTGAATTGATTCGGTTTTTCGGTTTTGGTTTTTTAGTTTTTCGGTTCGGTTTCGGTTTATTTTTTTCTATAATTTCGGTTTTCGGTTCGGTTTTCGGTTATAGGGTCCATATATTTCGGTTTTTCGGTTAAACCGAAATTTAAAATATAATTCTATTTTTTTAAAAAAATTTTATACATATATAATGAAATTTATAATTTATTTATATACAACACCAACAACTCACTTAAATGAGTTAAATCTAAGCCCAACACCAATAGCTCACTTAAAACATAAACATAATTACCTAAGTCCTAATTCAGTGAATTCACTACACATGAAAAAACTCACCAACACTCGAACAACGGCGATTCAAAACTCACCTACACTTGAACAACGACGATTTCAAACTCACCAACACTCGAACAACAACGCAACCGGTGGTGATTCCAAACTCACATCGAACGACGATTCCATTTTCAAATACCGTTTTATTTTTTTTTCTGTTTTTCCTCTTCTTCTTCCAAAACCGAAAAAACCGAATTTATAAACCGAAACCGAACCGAACCGAATTAAATCGGTTCGGTTTTCGGTACACACATACCTATAACCGAAAACCGAAAAAAACCAAAATAAATAAACCGAAACCGAACCGAATTACCGAACGCCCACCCCTAGTACTTATTATCTACTATACTGTATCATATGTTTCTTAATGGCCGAAAAATTGTATTCTATCAACATAAAATGATCTAAAATGTCCTTCACCTATTAAAAATGATGTAAAAATACCCTCCATTTACGTTTTGGCTCTATAATGACCTTCACATCCCCCTTTGGGCTCCAAAATGTCTTTCACATCTACCTTTGGGCTCCAAAATGCCCTTTATTTAACATCCCCAATATTAAATAAATAAATAAAATTTCATTACTGAAGTGGCACATTCTCATTGGTTCGCATTTTATTAATTAAAAAAACTAAAAACCCATAACCCATAGTGCCTTGCTTTGAAATTCATGTGATCTAGTACGTTTTGTGGGTTGAAATTCATGTGATGAACAGCTAAAAACTTGTTGTACACTCATCGAACATGTCATGGTTCTTAGAACAAAACAATGCTCACCACATGATTTTGACAAACTGAGATCCTAGTTATAAGAGCTTCAGTTTTAGAAATCTGTTGAAGCAAACAAAAGAAATGATGTTTTGCCTTGTGAACTACAATGGTCTAGTGCATGTAAATGAAAAGGGGTTTAGAAATTAATTATAGTAGACTAGTAGATGATTCTGTCCGTCTTTAGTAATTCTAGGCTTCTAGCTAATTTTCTCTAAAGTGATATCAATGACGCTGAATTAGGGACGGCTCAAAGCACATTAGAGGTCTAAGACCAAAATCAAACGGAGGCCTTAAATTTTTTAGAAAAATCAATATTTTTTTTCGTGAAGTCTATTTTTAAAATTTCTTGAGATGCAAAGTTGTTAAATAAATTTTATATAATCAATTTCTTCTACTAATTCTTTTTTCAATTAATAATATAACTAATGCATTTATTCTTTCTTGTAACAAAATACTCTAGATATATCAAACTTCTTCTAATAATTATTTTTTTATATAAAAAAATTATTTTTTCTACAAATAGTATTTAGTATTTTTAAATAAAATATATATAATTTATTATTTCTAAAAATAAGGCTCCTCAAATTTGCGGGCCTAAGGCTATCGCCTTTTCTTGAAAGGGGGGAGCCGATACTACGCTAAATACAATATTTTTTATTTATTTAATATTGAGGATTTTAAATAAAGAGCATTTTGGAGCCCAAAGGTGGATGTGAAGGGCATTATAGAGCCAATAGGTGGATGGAGGGCATTTTTGCACCATTTCTAAAGGGTAAAGGGCATTTTAGGCCCTTTTCCGTTCTATCAATAGTGGTACTAATATTGAGAGGCTTGAAGTGAATCTTGGTGTACTTTGACCTATTATATCATTGGTTGAGGGTATGATGATGAATTTAAATCTCATCTCATTAAAAGGGTAAGACATTGGATGAGTCCCAGGGTAAGACATTGGATGAGTCCCAGTGCACCATGATTTTAAAATATTGAGTTCAAGTTTCATTGATTTATGGCCTACGACACTTGCATATGGGTAAGACGTTGGGTTTAAGTCTTAATGCACCATAGTGATGATTAAGGCAAAATAATGTCTTTTGATTAAAAAAATCATGAGTTATCCATTCCACTTGATATGCTCTATTTCATGAAGGATTATGGTAGCAGTGCATAATAAGTTTGAATGAAGACAAATGGTTAAATGAATGAACGTGGACATGAAAAAGGACAAAATAATACTGTTCATCATTGTGGCAACAAAGGAAGAACATTATGTGTTCTCAAAATGGTCCTTCAAAGGGCGAATATAATTTTGACTATCAATTTGATATATTTAAAGCACGTTCAAATGATTATGTTCCATTTCTGAAGAATGAAAAACTTTTGATAAATATCACAAATGTAGATTCATTCACTGAAGTGAATGTGACAATATTTAGTAAAAACTTATAAATATGAACATACTCTTGATTGTGAAGATATCATAATCCACCTCTAGACGAGGGAGAATAATTGTAAGATTGAATATCACCAAGTTACTATAATAAGAAACACGTGTGTGAAAAGTTATCTGAACATGATGAGATCATGTGCCACAATAAATTAGAAGTTTATTGATATAAAGTTTATGTCATAATAAATCCGAAGTTTACTGAAACAAAAGGCACTAGTCTCTAACCAACAGATTTCTACCTCAATCAGATATTGTCTTTTTCCTAAAAGTGTTAATTTTATTTCCGATTTAGGCACACATGCAATTGCTTATACCATTTTTAGATCTTCTTAATTTTCGGGCCTACAATATAAATTCTACAAGTCACATACATGAACTGATGTGAGTAGTTTAATAGCCCGTTTGGCCAAGCTTATTTTTTTTTCGAAAGTGCTTATTTTTTCTCAAAAGTGCTTATTTTAAAAAATTGAGGTGTTTAGTTGTCACGCCCCGAATCCCATCGAGACATGATTGGCACCCGTAGCCGATAAGGCCCGAGAGAACCAACCTTTGCCTATGTTCATTCGTATGTATATCTTCGTATGAACCTTATGCAATTATATGGAAAACATGAACATGGAAACATATGATATAAACATATATATCAAACTTGGCCGTTGGGGCCATTACGTCTAACTGAACGTACATAGCTTACATCCATATACCCACATATGTCTACAAAAGCCTCTAACGGATGCATTTACCAGACCAACTAAAAGTCGGGACAAGTCCCCGCTTTATACAAAATTTACAATGCCAAAACAACTATACAACTATGCCCAGAAAGCTCTGAATCAAGTGGAGCTCACCAAAACTCTGCGAATGATCCCCAGTCTATAGAGGAGGTCTACTAATGCCTGTACCTGCAACATGTAAGGTAAGTCCCCCGAGGGGGTCAGTACGAGAAATGTACTGAGTATGTAAGGCTAGAGAAATTACATCATACATGAGAATGTCAATGAAATAAATATGAGAGATTTTTCAATATGGGTAAACCATCATTCTAATTGGAAACTTGTCTATTGCTTTCGTTATGAACATTTTAGGACATTCATTTTATATCCTTACTATTCATAGAATATCTTTCATATACATCTACACTCAAGAGACTCTTCTCCTCTATTCATGAGACTTTTCTCTATGCAAGAGATTTATTTCTTGCTTCTATGCTCATTACCACTATTGGTCTACTACTTGGTTAGTAAATTACAAAAGAATAACATTCATCCACACACACCCACTCTCTTGGTGGATTAATAATATAACCTACATCCACTCTATGGGTGGGGTATCACACCCTACATGCTTCTCTACCTTACCTTACTTCACTTAATCACTTAGTAATCATATACCGCCCAGGCCCAACTGATCAGTGGGAAATTCATAGACCCATCATGCAGGTGTACATTGCACCCCATGGATAATGTATAGAGAACCATCATGCAGGTGTTCATTTCACCCCATGGATAATGTATAGAGAACCATCATGCAGGTGTTCATTTCACCCCATGGATAATGTATAGGGAACCATCATGCAGGTGTTCATTTCACCCCATGGATAATGTATAGAGAACCATCATGCAGGTGTTCATTTCACCCCATGGATAATGACATAATTATACCTCAACTTTTACCAGATTGGTACAAACAGAATCATAACATTACTAGACTTTAGAACATCACATTCCCGAAACTTGGAGGTAGAATATACACACTTGTATGACCTATTGAGGATCACGATGCTATTGGAAACACACATATATACCTTACCTCATTTCTCTACTTCCAAGAGAACATTTTTGCTACTTCTTATGAGATCTTATATAAGTAAGCATATAGTACCGGCCCTCTACCTTTGGTGGTCTATAGTGACTAACATAGCATAGTATTGGAATTATTCCATCTAGAGCTTATAACCTTTAGGCTGTGATCCATACCTAATGAAACATCTAGTACCCCAAGCGCCTTACTTCTTTACAATCTTATACCCCTTTTGTCTAGCTAGGAAAGTGACACCCTAGAGATAATAACAGTAAAGCACACACTTATATACACATTTCACTTCATGCATTTAACTCATGAGATTGACATCTTCACTTATGAGTAATAATCCCACTACCTTGCACATTATCTCTCTTATTACTCTTATGAGAATGGTACTAAGATGATCCTCACAATATAGGATTTGGAGCATGACATGATTGGAAAATGCTTTTCACAAATACATAGATTCATTTATATTATTACCCTCTTGAGATCGTTCATTTAGGAATGATAACGTTATGACATTTTTGGAACTTCACTCAATGAACAAGAGACAAAAGAATCATCATGCATTTGAGAATAGGACACATATGAATAACAATATATGTCAACCTGAATTGATATACTTCAAGGCTCTCGGAATTGAAACAAGTCCAATGTCAATAGGAACAATGTGTTGTAGAAGAATACGGAAAGAGTAACCTTACATACCTTGTATTCTTATAAGAATACACAATCTTAGACGTGCATACAATATTCCTGCTCCTTCCTTATGTTTCGCTCTACAACACAAGTTTATAATGAAACCAACATTAACCACCAATTACCCTATAATGGCATACAACAACAATAAGTCACATGTTTAGCTTTAACATGTCCTTTCCCCCTTAACAAAACCATTGATAAAATCATTATTCCAAAAATCCTCCTATATTCCCAACATTGAACAATACATGATAATCAATACATTCCACCACAACACTTCCCCTTTACACTTTCTTATCCACACCATATCACAAACAATCCATCAATTCACCTTAATACACTTCATAGCACAAATCGGCCAAAATCCCACAATTTGCACTTATAGAAATAACAAATTTAATAACAAAAATAACACCATAGACGTTCATATTTTATCCATACCATGATCTTTCATCAAAGTCACAAGTCCAAATTCAAGCTCAAATCCCATGGATCACAAATCTTATACAAAAGCACAAAGTGCCATGTCCAACATTTCAACCATAAACAACATGATATACATATTCTCTCATGCTTATAATATGTTAAAGTACAATAATATTCACTTACCCAAGCTTGAAAGATGATGATCTTGCTCCAAGAAGTGCCTTAGGGTTTTGAAAGCCAAAGAGATGTTCTTAGGAAATTTCTAGAAAAAGATAGAAAAAGCATGTGTGTTTCTCTTCAATAAAAATCAGCATTTTGCCCCTTTATATAGGCCCTTAAGTGCCCTCCTTAGTCACTCTTTAGCATTAAATGTTGGGTTCTAGAAGGTCTTGCAAGAATGGGTCATTTGACCCATTTTTTTGGGCCATGCTTTCTTTTCATTTTTGGGCCCTTTTTGGGCCCAATTCACTTAACCCGATAAAATCAATAATTTCTCATGTTTAAGTCGTCTCATATGTATTACAATAATATTCCCACTCATGCTATTCATATCCGTAGCCTCAATCCAAAAACCAAGTGATTCTAGCCACGTTTGGCTTATTTTGACTATAAGGGTAAAATCGTCATTTTGGCCCCAAATTTGTTCTCGAGTAATTTTATCATACCAATGTAATATGTCATTCATTTCATGTATATACTCTTGGTTTTAGAAGAAACGTAGCAAAAATTGGCTCGGTACGACCCCGGATACCCTTGGGACTTAGAAATTTCCAACTTTCGAAAAAGTGGAAAACCCAAGGTGGCACGCTCCTGGGCGCGCCAACCTACTGCCTATAGGCTAAAAATTTTAGCCCAGAGCGGTATGGCACGGTCCCAAACGCACCCCTCCTTAAAATTTTCAAAAATTCCATTTTTCGACTTCTCTTCGCGGGTTTGGTTAGATACTTCAAGTCCTATTCTTTAACTCACTTCTTAACCTTAATATACTTTGTTTAGAGGTATTCTCAGCCTCATTTTGAACCCCACAAATGTTCCACGAAGATCATCAAACACCTCCTGTGAAGGTTTACTCACATACCAAGAGCCAAATTCAATTAGCTCACCAATAGCATTACCAAATGCATACTTATAGCTCTCGATACCTAAGTACATATCATTTAATGTCGTCAAGTAGGGTTGGGAACGTACGGGTTGTTACATTGGTTAAGCTTTTGGGAGAAAATAAGTGCTTCTGGAGAGTAGCAGAAGCAGTTTTTCATAAGCTAAAAAAAGTAGTTTCTCCCCAAAAGCACTTTTTAAAAAAGCACTTTTGAGAAAAATACACTTAAAAAAACTTTTAAAAGTTTGGTCAAACACTAATTGCTGCTCAAAAGTACTTTTTTAAATTTGTTGGTCAAACACAAACTGTTTCTCACTAAAAGTACTTTTTTAAAAAACACTTTTAAAAAAAACACTTCTCAAAATAAGCTACTTTTATAAGTTGGGCCAAACATGCTATAATACTATTTGTTTTGCCGTGAAATTGAAAGAATCGCACTACATTTGGAGTATGCACTACATTTGGAGTACTTATTTGTTTAGAATTGTTTGAACTTTATAAGTGGTACTTTGATGTGCGTGCTTACATATTCTAAAAGTTCTACTTAGACCATCTTCAATCACACTCTATTTTTTTAACTTCAAATATAGAGAATCTCTGTATTTGGAGAACACCAACTCCAACCTACAATTCTATTTTATACTCCAAAAAAGAATCTTCTTCTCTCTCTTCAATATTATATTATTATTTTTATTTCATTTATATTTTCTTATTTCATAAAATAAATCTTTTCTTTTTATATATATATATAATCACCCTATAAAATTCATATTCTTTTCAAGATCTTCATGTAATACAAAATTATTATTTACATAAATTGCAAGAAAATATTATATATTATTCATATTAATGGACAATTCAAATAAAAGTGAAATCATTGATGAAGTACAATTAAATAAATATTACATCATAGTAAAATTTATTTTAGTTTCTACATAAATATTCAACTTTCAAGATTAATATGTTGCTCCCATAAATGTTCTATTAATGCATTACGAAGTTCAAAATGAGCATTTTTGTCCTTAATTTTTTTATGTCTAGCTAAAAATTACTCAAATCGATAATTTTCATCTACCACCATTTCTACCGTTGGAGTTGGAGCTTCCGAAGTATCTTGAATTGGTGCATTAAGATCACGATCATCCTCAATTATCATGTTGTGCAGTATAATACATGTACTCATTATATCATGTAGCACTTCTTTTCTCCAAAAATGTGACGGCCCAGCAATAATTGCAAAACGTGATTGCAAAATCCCGAATGCACGTTCAACATCTTTCCGGCATGATTCTTGTTTCATTGTGAAATATTTCTTCTTTTGAGAACGTGGCTCATGAATAGTTTGCACAATTATAGCCCATTTTGTACATATACTATCAGCTAGATAACAACCCATATCGTATTTTTTTCCTTGAATGACATAATGGGCGGAAGGAGAAATACCGCTAGCAAGATTGGAAAACAAATTTGATGACTCTAAAACATTAATATCATTATGGTGCCAGGCAAACCAAAATTATTGTTGTTGTTTTAAAATCAAGAACAAGAATAGAAATATAAAGAACAAGATAAGAGGAACAATAGAGAACAAGAGAATAATATAAGATAACTTTCTTTCTTTCAAGTGTATACAATACGACATCTCATCCTCTATTTATAAGATTACATAATGGTAGATAAAGAGAATGTCATAAACATGACATTAAGCAGTAAGATCATGGAGGAGGTGGAAGACATAACATTTAGTATTTGAGATCATGGAGGAGGTAGAACATAATGGTGAAGAGTGGTGGGGAGATGGAGGGATTACATTAAGTGACATCCACATAAAGAATACATTTCATAACACCCCCCCCCGGATGTCTATAATGACCCTCTAGGTCATTTTTTATATTTCTGCACTATTACAGTGTTTAGAGTTTTCCCATAGCTGCCCCAAGTCATGTATGACTTGCTGGAGCTGACAATTCGTTTACCGGGCAGTTCATTTGGTTTTTAGAGCCAATTCCCTATTTTGAAGTCTTCGTTATTAAGGATTAGGTGTCGTGCCTAAACTTCAGGTAAACAGCATTGTATGATAATTCTGACAGTTCCGTTAGCTCCGGAACATTGATTTTAGGCTAAGGGGACCCTTGGTTCGGGTCCCGAGGCTTCCGGACTCGTTTTGGGCTACTGGTAGATTTTGGTTAAAACGACACTTGGGTGTGGGACCCACATTATATTGAAACGACCCCGGATGGAAATTTTGATAGCACCGTTGAGTCCAAAATGTTGATTTTGATAGGGTAACATAGTTCATTTGTGTTCACGAGGGTCCGATAGAAACTTGGCAAATTTTTTTGCAAAGTGTTGGTGCAGGCATCAGCTGGTGCGACCGCTTAAGCAGCTATTTGGTCACTAAACTAGCCAATGTACCGCTTTAGTGGAAGCCTGTGTATCCCCCTCTGTCGCTAAAGTGACCAAATTACCGCTTTAGCGGTCTCGCTTAAACGACATTCGACTGTTTTAGCGGAAGTCCCCTGGTATGACAGGATCTCTTAAGCGGTGCCTTACCGGTTTATCGGTGACAACTTTAGCGGTCATTTGGCCGCTAAAGCGGCCACCGCTGCTATTAATGAGGGAGACCCAATTTTTAACTCATTTATTTCAAGTTCCAAGTCCATAAAACCTTAGAGAGCTTAGAGAGAGTAAAGATAGTTCATTGGGCGTTCGGGGTGAGTTGGAGAGTTCGTTGGGGTCATTTTCTCATTAAGATTTTCGTAAGTTTCCTTCTAATTTATTGATTTATTCTCCGATTTAACTTTAAATCCCTAGTCACTTCATGGGTTGATTTTGGGTTCGTTTGTGCTCTGAATTTATCCATTTTTGTGGTTAAATGATCCTTGAACCTAGAGGGACGTGTTGACAGTTTTAAAGTTGTGATTCCTCAAGCGGGCACCTCATGGGATGTTTAGCTTGATTTTGGACCCAAGGCATTTATTTTCAATGTGGGTGTTATTATTCTAGCATTAATACGTAGATTATTATTTTAATAGCGTGGTATCGTGTGGAGGCTTCTCAAAAGGGAAAAACTCCGATTCAGTAGACTTTCTTGAGCTTCGTCGGCGTCCAGGTAGGCTAGGCTTAATTTCCTCCTAGATTGAGCTTTATTATGGTATTAGTATAGTATTATGCTAGATTTAGGTGGGTACTTACGGCTTGGTTGCATGTTTAGCGAGATTTGGGTTGTTTAGCCGATTAAAGAACCGTTTTAGAAAGAATTTGACTCATTCTTGCTCCTTTGAGTTAGATTGTACATTAAGATTAGTTTCGACTATTTAATACCTTGAAATAACACTTTAAAGTCTTAGTCTATTTTGGGGTAGAACTTGCCTTAGTATGAACTTTTGGGATTAGTAGCAGGTCCTGCCGGCCCTCTTTTAGGTCAAATATCCTAATTAACTCCTTGTAGACCTAGGAGGCCTTCTTTCGTCATCTTTCATACAATCTTAAACCTTAGGATGATTTAGATACCTCTTCATCCCTTGTCTAGACTTGTTATCTAGTATTTACTTAAAGTTTCGGTTCGAGTCCGGCATTTACTATTTGCTTATGATGCTAAGTTTCGGTTCGAGTTCGGTGGTTATGGTATGAAGGGATTCTCATATATGATTTCCGTTATCGCTTAATTTATGCTTACTACTATTGGCGACTCTTCCTTGATTGTACCCATCGGGCTTATTGGGGCATGATTGGGTTAATCATCTCTTGTTTGTTTCTTCTGGTCTTATGGGGGCCCAGCTAGGCTGTAGTTAGCTTGTATTCTTTTCGAATTGTTTATCTTGTTTACTTATCATTCTCAATCGGAGCATTATTTTAGCTTTTCCTCTTTATCCCTGACTTTAGTTTACATTCTCGCATCTTATTATGCTTTTATTATGATTTAGCTCAGTCGGCCGATGATGTCTATTGAGTACCCATTGTTTTGGTACTCATACTACACTTTTGCATCTTTTTTTGATGCAGATCTGAGTACGAGTCACCATCACTGACGCTCTATTCCAACTTGCTTTTGGGATTCGGAGATAGGGTGAGCTTTCAAAGCCAAAGCTGATCTTCCCTCCTTCCACTACTTTTGGACGATCTTTACTTTTCGAGACTACTTGTATATTGGATACTATTTAGTACTCTTATTCTTTTGGATTTAGTGGCTCTTGTACCAACCTTACTAGGTCGTGGGATATTCTTACATATTTTCTCTCTCTCCTATGATATTTGTATTATTGCTCTTATATTTTATCGCCTACAATCATATTGTATGTTTACTTTCAGTATTTACTATACCTTCGATCAACTAGCCCATTACTTGTCGTTTCGGGCTACGGTTTGGCTTACCTACTGGTGGGTTAAAGTAGGTGCCATTATGACTCACGAAATTGGGTCGTGACAATGTCAATAGATGATGTGCCTCGTTAAAATTTTACTAGGAGAAACCTGTGGGGAAAAATCCTAGTGAAGAAAAAAGAGTACACATATCTTGTAATACGCATTGCTTGCTGCGTCGTTAAAAACCTTGCCAGGAAAACCCAGTGGGAAAAAACTTGGCCAAGGAAAAAAGAGTACAACAGGTATTTACTCCCTCTTGATGAAAACATCACCTCATTTCTCAAAAATGACACATTTCAATCTTGTATGCTAGCTTTTCAAATGGCAATATTGACAGTGTTTCCGCCAAATATTCCACCAAAATTGAGCAAAATAGTCCTTTGCTGAAATATGTTTTATTTTGTCTTCTTTGATATGTTCTTCTTTCAATTGAGCTATACAATAAGCATCATCTTCTTATAATATTGCAATCTCCATCTCAAAGAAAATCACACATCTTCTTATGTATAGAGTCAATTGCTTTATCAGTTGCTAGTAGCTTGACTTGACTTGAATAAGTGTCAGTCATTAACTGCCTTGTAGAATGTGATAATATGGCAATGGCCTCACATGCACATAGAAAATTTCGTATGATCAGTTGCTATGTAGATAAAATAACCTTCCTGCATTTTGCATAACCAACAATCCTTTGACAATATTGGTTAGAGATAATAAATTCATATAAATATTTGATTTAATTCAAAATATTTTCACATAAAAGTGAAATTATGTCTTTCCTGCACAGTAACAAAAAAAAATTACTTCATGTATAGAAATAGCATGATACATAAGTGCACCAATTGCACTAAGACATGGCACTTCCTAACCATTTTTATGAGATCAAAATTGATATTTCTTTATGTTAAGTGATCTCACAACCATTGGGGTATTCAATGGATCAAATCTCTTTAAAACCTTCAAAATCCTCCAAGGATTTTCATATAGCATTTACTGTCTAGCTAGACATGACAGTCATTCATTATACACATTCAAGTTTTTCATACATTGCCAGATTTAAAAAAAAAATAATTATTGCATCCACCACGGAGAACATATCACCAAACAATAATGTAAGGACTTTTGTGAATAACCTTTATGCCTCAAGGCACAAGTCGTATTTTATATATTATGATTTTAATTTGTGCACAATCACCTATTTATACTCCATTGGCATTATATCTTAATCTATGGACTAATTTCAAAACATCATTTTTCAAGTGAAATAAAATATAGTTGAAATTACGTATTTTATTTGGCCAATCATTTATCTGTCCACACTGTTTGACAGATTTTAATTCAAGATCCTCGTCACCATTATAATGTTGAGTTCTACATTATATCAAAGATACCATCGACGGTCATTTGACATAACTTATCGAGATATCTTCATTTCATCATTTTAAGGTACCTGAACCTTTGCCAAGGTTTTATGAAGTGTTATGTCATGATGCTCTTTTAAAGCACTTGCCTTATTATCAAGACCATCTTGATCATTTGCTCCTCTCCTTCTTTAAGGAGTTTTACATTTGGAATCAATTGGTCTATCACGTTTTTGGCGTGCCATAGTCTCTATCATTCAAAGACTTCTCATTGGAGCATTTACAACTGAATTATAACATATGGCCAGTGAATACATCTGGCAATAGTTTGCAATATTTTGCAAATGAATTAGAACTTCAAGTTCACATTTTTTTAGCAATATTTTGTAAATGAATTATCTCTTGAACTTCAAGTTCACATTTTTTTTACGAGGATCTCGATAATTCATTCCACCTATTTCAGTTATTAATCATATCTCCCCCTAATGTTAGGAAATCTAACATTTACCCCAACCTTATTTTAAGGACCCATCTTTGTGCATGGTGGATCAATTAAATCATATAACGCACATTCAAATATTTTAGATGGTAATAATTTGGTTCCTGACCTTGAACCAATCATATAGGGGAGCCTTGTTGGCTTGATGCATACAAATGTTGCTACATTTTAAATAAACATGTCTCATACCAAATTTTCTTTTGGAAGATTTGTTCTTATAATCAATGATTCAACTATAATTGGAGGCACACAATTTCTGCTAAACCAACCATCATTATTAACTATTATAGTTTGTAACCATGCTCTCAATTTAACAATTTGAGCAAACAATCTTGCAAAAATCAAATTGCAAGTTGATAGCAAATTGCATGTGACCAATCGTAGATGCATATTATTTCGTAGTAAACGGTCCACATGGTAGGTGAACGGGCACATATTCACCTTGTTATACATTCCAAAAATTTAGGGATACAACCCCAAACTTAACCGATATAAGATTTTATCTTGAGAACAAGCAACATAAGAGAATTCTTGAAGAATTTTTTATTTCTTCAATGTACAACCACATGAATTCTCAATTATTTTTGCATCACATTTGAATCGGGATGGCCAACCGGTCTTGCCAACTTATATTTTTTCTGTAAACTTTTAATTTACTATCTCATGTGATTCCATAACCATGCCCATATTTGTGTACTACAAATAAGAGGAAAAATGGGTAACCTTTCACATAAATTTATATCTCACTTTGATTGTAGTATATGAAGATGTAAAATCTTCCCATAGTTTATAGTCTCACTATAATTTTTCTTTCTTGTCAATTCCTTTAAAACTTTAAAAATTCCCTTTTGAGACTTATTACAATCTCATATTATTCATTCCTTCGGGTAGTAAAACATTAGCTTTTTCATAGCTTCAAATTAGTTTTTGCACGAATATTCCATATCACCATATGTGTGGTGATATCTCCTTTAAGGAGAAAATTACATTATTATTGTCATGGTCAAAATCATTACATGCAAGACTTATCTCTTGCTTTACTTTTGCCTTTAATATCCTCCTCTCTTTTTTCAAGACCTGGCAAAATAATTTGTGACGTACCATAGCTACACAACCAATGACAAGTTTGTGTAGCCACACAATAATATCCATTTTTATCATGGTCAAAACTTTTATCGGCAAGAATCATTTCTTGCTTTTACCATTTGGTAGATCATGATAATACATGCTACAACACCAATGACCTTTTTATACCAAAATAAAATTTCTTTATTTCTCTCAAACCTCCCGTAGAGGTTAGTTTTGGTGTTCATCCAGCCACAATACATGAGCACGTTTTTATCCATAACTTTCTTTTTACATTTTGACGCATTCACTTTCAAGAATGGTCGAGCATTTACGATGCTTATACGAGTCACATTCTTTTCAAGAAATGAACTATAATCATATGTGCTTCATAATTTATTTATAAGTTTGTTGTCATGCCTTGACATTTATCAAATTTATATGACCCACCTCAACATCACTTTAAAGGTCAAGTGCATCATCACTTTGTAATCATTTATTTTGATGGAGGATTTATAAAACCTTTTAAATAAGATTGCACAACAACCGCGTGTTCAATACCTTTCATACCAAATTGATAGTAAAAATTACCTTTACCTTTTGAAGGACTATTTGGAGAATCCATGGTGTTCTTCCTTTTATTATTTCAAAACGATGACTATTATTTTGTCCTTTTCCATGTCCATAGTAATTTGTACAACCACAATAATTGTTTTGTCATATTTCAGACTTATATGCACTGCTACCACATTCACATCAAGGAATGGAGCAAATCAATGTGGCGGATTTCATGTCTTTTCATAAAAAACGTATTATTTTGTTTTAGTCATCGTTAGACATAGATATAGTGCATTGGGACTTGAACCCAATGTCTTACCAATATAAAGGCGTTTTAGGCCATAATTCGATGGAACTCAAACCCAATACCTTATCATGGTGCATCGGGACTCTAACCCAATGTCTTACCCTCTTGGTGTGATGAGACTTGAATCCATCGTCTTACCCATAACCAATGGTATAATAAGCTAAAGTGCATTAAGATTCAACCTCAAGCCTTTATAGAAAAGTTAATATTTTATGATAATACATATCAATCACATTTCATACCGCTATTGGAATCAATACACTGTTGATTCTCCATTTCATGCAAGCGTATTACCTCAAATTGGATTAGCTTCAGGCAAATCTCTTCAAAATAATATAGAGACAAAAAACAACAGAATGGGTAAAAATATAATCCACCAGGAGACAATTATATATAATTTCCCAATGTACCTACTGATTTTCTTTGGATCAACCTGAAAAATCATACTAAAGATTAATGTTAAAGCAAACTAAAAATAAAAAACATTCAACCAAAATGAGCATAGACTCGTTTTCCTCTCAACGAGAGCACTAGCACCATTACATTTTTTTTTTCTGAATCACAAATGAAAATTGAACTTAGTCAGAGACTCGTGCTGATAACGTATGTTAAAATCAAGTACAAGATTAGAAATATAAAGAACAAGATAAGAGTAACAATAGAGAATAAGAGAATAATATAAGATAACTTTCTTTCTTTCTTTCAAGTGTATACAATATCACATCTCATCCTCTATTTATAGGATTACATAATGGTAGATAAAGAGTATGTCATAAATATGACATTAAGGAGTAAGATCATGGAGGAGGTGGAAGACAAAGCATTTAGTATTTGAGATCATGGAAGAGGTGGAACATAATGGTGAAGAGTGGTGGGGAGATGGAGGGATTACATTAAGTGACATCCACATAAAGAATACATTTTATAACTGTTGTAATTTTTTAAATTATTATGTTATGTATTGTATTTTTAACAATTTCATCTTGTATCATGTGTTTCGTGTACAAATTTAATTACTCATTTTACACGTGCACTTTTAATTTTTGTGATGGTCATATTTATTGTACTACTATAAATTATAATAGAACTAACTTATATCTTAAATAAAAATATTATATATGGAAATTAATTTAATAAAATTTAAAATTAATATAATATAGCTATTACATTAGAAAATAATTACGAATATTAGGGACTTAATCAATGGTCTTATATAATTTATAATATGTTAAATTAAAAATGTTATATAATATAAATAATAATATAATAATGAAAAATTAAAATAGAGGGGATGAATAGTGCATCTCCAAATTTGGAGAAACACATTCATCCCTCCAAATATGGAGTTTAGAGGGTAATTTGAAGGGTGGTTGGAGATGGTCATCTCCATTTTCCCCCCTTCAAATATAGAGTTTAGAGGGTAAAATGAAGGGTGGTTGGAGATGCTCTTAGTGATTCTTTCATATTCTAGTAGTAATAAGTATACTAGAATAATTTGCACTATTTCTAAAGAATGTGTATTAGTTGGAGTATTTACCTCTACCAACAATAACTTTAATGGAGTGTTAACTAATGCTAAAATTTGAATTTGATTTGGATAGTTAGAAAAATCTTTTGACAAAAAGTCATGAAACCTGCTCCATTCCATATATTGTGAATGTGGTAGCACTATATGATAAGTCTGAAAGATGACAAATAATTATTGTGGTTGTATAAATGGACGTAGGCGTAGCACAGAGCGAAGTAATGATAGTCATTATTATGGTAATAGCAAAGGAAAGAATACTAATGGTTGTCCAAATAATCCTTCAAAGGTGAAGATAATTTTTGTCATCAATATGGAAAGTCACAAGGTTCACAATTATTATGCGACTTAATAATTTGATAAGATCATAATCCTCCATCAAAAGGAAGTAAGATAAAGTGGTGTATGGACTTTACCTTTCAAAGTAATGTTGAGGTGAATCATATAAACATGATAATGAAAAGACATGGCAAGTGCTTATGATTAAAATCTATGAAGCACATATATATGATTATAGTCCAGCCTTTCAAGAGAATGTGATTGTGATAAGTATTGTTGATGTGTTGTGGTTTCACGACACTTTCGACGCTTAAAACGAAGAAAATATGCAAGAACTTAGGTATATTTGTGGATATGATGTGTTTGTTTAAGTATTTTGCAGGAAAACGAGTCTTGGTAGTGACCGAAAGAAAAAGGAGCTAAAATTAGCTAAGTGCAGGGACAAAGTGGGTGGCAAAAACTCGTCGGGTCTCCTAACAAATCATCACCTAACTCATCCTGAAGAAACTGTCCAAAGTCCCGAAGATGTGCAAATCATGTTAGTGGCAACGACTTCACCCTATGAGTCGTCAGGAGAGGGGACGGGTCGTACCATGACTAGTCCTGAGCAATAAAGGCCAAAAAATCTGAAGTTTGACAAATGTAACTCAGGGGAAAAGACTTTCACTATGAGTCGTATGAGGACATGATATATCCCTTAGAATCCGTTCTGAGCAACCGTTGGAAGAAGATTTGAAAGATTACAAGTGAGCTTCAGTGTCAACGATTGACATAGCAACTCGTCAGGACTGAGGACGAGTTGCCACGAAGATGCGTCACCAGCCAACAGGGAGCCATCTAACGAGCCATTCACACACACAATGAGTCATAACCTGACCCAACGACTCATTGCCACTACCGACTTTGTTCTCCTACATTATTTAGGATAACACTTCTTTTGTATCTATAAAGACTCCTTTTAGGTTTTATGTTAAAGGTTACATAATTTTACCTCTTTTGAGTGAATATATTTGTTCTTGTGAGTTGTTAAACATATTTTGGTGATTAATCACAGTTGAGATTCTCAATTTTATTCTATTTTTTTGTAAGTACATGGTTGTGTTTTCTTCTCTGAATAATTGTCGTGTTCTTACAATTATGAGTAGCTAAACCCCATAACTAGGGTTATGGGAACCATGATGGAATAACAAAGTAGGGTTTGAAGTACATAGTGATTCTAAGTTGGTGTGTGTGGATGTATTGTTATTCCTTTCGTATTGATTGCTTTCTAATGGTGCGCAACGTTAAAATTTGCATGTATTCTTTACTTGCTTGAACCTAGAAAGGTAGAGATTGGAAAAAAGGGAATAAATAATATAGACTTGGAGTCATTAACCTTAACTTAATAGCTTGAGCCGTGGATGCGGGAAAGCTAATCTAGGGTCAAGGATAAGGGTTAGATTGTAAAACTCATGAGACCTGGATGGGTAATTAAAGATAGTCATCTAACAGGGGAAAACCAGCCATTTAGGTGAACTTAACTTATTGGTTATGCATGCTAAGCACCGGGATAGGTCACCAGTACGGAGAACCTATGAAGTTATGAAATCATGGGGAACACAGTTCTAGTGTCTCACCATTATTGATCACAACACAATTCAATTCAACAATTGTTACTTGGTTACATACTGCCTTCAAAGATCACTTCCAAAAAAAATCCCTGCATTCACCGAGCTCCTAGCCATATTTCCTGTGGGATCGACCCCAACCTTGGTTGGATTCTATATTTGATTCAGTGGTTGCTTTATACTTCATTACAAGATATAATTTGCGCGACATCAAATTTTGACGTCATTGTTGGGGAATACGATTTAGAATTAGATCGATTGTGTTTATTTAACTGTTAGTCCTTATTTCCTGATTTACTTTTTTATTTTATTTTTAGGGTGCAAACCGGTGCATACCCAACACTAGGAGTCAAGGCAATCATCTGATTCCACTTGATCTTGAAATTGAATTAATGTTGAGAAACTTGAGGAGAATGGACTATCAAGGCATTCACTAGACTCCAAACCAAGCTACAGCAGTATGTTAGCCTAAGAACAGCAAAGACAAAATACATTGGCCCAACAGTTGGCTGCTGACGAACAAGCTCGACAGGTAGAAGCAGACCTTCTGGCTGTATTTGAGGAACAAACTAGGTAAAGAAGGAACATGGGTTATGAGAATTCCCATGCTATGTTCCTCAGTTTGATGATGAAGATGATGATGCTGAACTGGATGATGCAGGTGCACTAAGTGCTACTGTTCCAACCCCACTGCCACTTGGGACTAAGTTTGACATCACCAGCGTGATGATCCAATTGCTGAACTTGAAAGGAGTATTCACTGGCCACGCTACTGTTGATGTAAATATGCATATAATGAACTTTGTAGGGATTTGAAAATCTTACAAGAGACCTTGTGTGAACCAAGATACTATCAAACTGCGGTTGTTTCCTTTCTCATTATCTGGTAAAGTTACTCTATGGCATACAAAGTTACCAAGCGGATCGATCACCACCTAGCAGGAGTTGAAAATGGCTTTCTTAGAGCAATTTTCCCCACTGCCATGAATGTTGTAGCTAAAATACAAGATCTATAACTTCAGGCAACTACATTTGGAGGCGTTGTATGAGACATGGTTGAGATGCAAGAAAACGTTGCAGCAAGTCCCAAATTACAGAATACCTGAACATAGTTTGCTTGAAATCTTCTACAGGTCCTTAAATGCTAATAACAAGGATGTAGCGGACACGGTAACATGTGGTGCATTCATGAGTCTAACTTGAGAGCAAGGTTCAACAATACTAGATAGGATCACTAAAACAGATAAGGGTTGGCACACATGGGAATTTGACGTTCCCACCGGCACTTATGCATAAGAGCATCAACAAAATAATGGAGGATAGATGAGGGGCTAGTGTAAAAAGTAGCTCAGATGAGAATCGAATTAAGCTTAACTATAAAACAGTTCACAGAAATGGGGGCAGAAAAGATTCATGCAGTTGATTCTTAAGGTGAAGCGCCTACACATGATGACTCTGATTATGATGAGGAGGCAAATTATTTAGATGATCAGGTTGCGAGTTTCCAGGCCAAAGACCAAGGGTCTAATCAAGACACTTGGCGCCAAGGTCAAGGGAATCAAGGTCGAAACTATTACAGAGACAACAACTACAACCTATCGAGGTATAAAGATAGGAGTTGAGGCAAAACGGTGATTGAAAGAAGAGTGATGGTTACAAAAATGACAGAAGTGATTTATACATTCCTCCCGGTAGTTGAGAAACTAGTTGAGTAATGCTAGGGTAGAGGAGCTGCTTTTGAAAGTGTTGAAAAGGGTAAAAAAAATTGATGAAAGCGTTAAGGATATTCGAGTAGATATTTCTGGAATGAGCCAAAAGTTGCAGTCATATACTGCCGCTATTAAGCAACTTAAGCAGCAGTTCGGTCAGATCTCTGTCACTTTGAATAAATGTCAGAAAGGTACACTTCTGAGCAACACTCTCCAGAATTCGAAGAATGACAATCACTACATGGTTGTGACTACTAGGAGCAAAGAAATGACTACCGACCCTCTTATGCCATTGGTTGTCAATGATGAGGCCAAGCCTGAGATGATCGATATTAAAAAGGTAGTTAAATCTAAAAATCAAGTTGATAAAATAAGTCGTCTGAAAAATTGTCTCTAATTGCTGAAAAGGAGACTGAGGCTAGAAAGAGGAAGGACAAGGAGTTCCCATAGATTTTAACTTATTCCATGACCTCCTCTACCTTTTATAAAGAAATTGAAGAAGAGAGTCGAAGAAGGGAATTACCATAAGTTTATTTCAATGCTGAAGCAATTGTCTGTGAACATCCCTTTAGTTGAGGCACTTGAACAAATGTCTAGCTATGCTATGTTTATAAAGGATGCTATGGAGAAGAAGAGGACCGTGAGTTTTGTGCATGTTGATAATTTGCACCGTTATAGTGCAATAGCTTCCCAATTTCTTGTGCAGAAAAAGGAAGATCCTAGAGCATTCAGTATTCCATGTACCATTGGGGCCTTTAACTTTGCGAAAACATTATGTGACTTGGGTGTGAGTATTAATCTGATGCCGCTATTAGATAGTTGGGGTTGGAAGCGCCTAAACCAACTTCGATGAGACTTCTTATGGCAGATCACACTGTAAAGAAGCCTGTTGATGGTTTGTATGATATTTTAGTGAAGGTTGAGTCATTCATCTTTCCAGCTGATTTTGTTATCCTCTATTGTGAAGTGGATTTTGAGGTCCCTATCATCTTTGAAAGTCCATTCCTCACGACTGGACGAGCTTTAGTTGATATAGAAACTGGGAAATTAAAGTTTTGATTGAATAATAAGGAAGAAATTTTTAATGTATACCAATCTATGAAGCAACCAAATGATATGTATGTGGTCTCAGTTATTGATACAATTGATGAGGAGTCCTTAACAGTTCCTATTGAGGAGATACATGGTGTTGAGGCACTAGCTACGATGATTATGAACTTTGAGGGCGATGATATTGACAGTATGATGAGATGGTAAGTGCACTTGTTGGTATGGGTTCCTACTTTTATGTACCAAAAAAGTTTAGCTTGGATTTGAAGAACAGGGAAACCATACCGTCTAAGCCTCTATTGAGGAGCCTCATGTCTTGGATCTCAAAACTCTTCCATCCCAGTTTTGCTATGCTTTATATGGAGCCAACAACACTTTGCCAGACATTATAGCAGCAGATTTGGTTGAGTGGCAAGTTGATGGTTTAGTATCCATTTTGCAGAAATTCAAGAGGGCCATTAGATGGTTCATTGCTGACATTATTAGTATTCCACCAGGTATCTACACTCATAAAATATAGCTCGAGCCAAATTGTATTCCTAGTATTGAGCATCAGTGTAGGCTTACTCTACTAATACCAGAGGTAGTCAAAAAGGTGATCATAAAGTGGTTGGATGCAGATATGGTTTACCCTATTGCAGACAGTAAATGGGTGAGCCTAGTTCAATATGTTTCAAAGAAGGATGGAATCATTATGGTTCCAAATACAAAGAATGAGCTTATTTCGATGAGATCGATCACTGGTTGGCGAGTGTGCATGGATTATAGAAAGCTGAATGGATGGAATAAAAAAGATCATTTTTCGATGCCATTTATAGACCAGATATTAGATGGTCTTGCTAGTAGAGGATGATACTGTTTTCTTGATGGTTACTCGGGATACAATAAGATTTTATTGCATCCAAAGACAAGAAGAAGACCAATTTCACTTGTCCATATAGGACGTTTGCTTTCAAAATGATGCCTTTCAGATTATGTAATGCACCAGTGACCTTTCAGCGTTGCATGATGTCTATCTTTTCAAACATGGCGTAGGACACTATTGAGGTATTCATGGATGATTTTTCGGTGGTTGATGACTCTTTTAAAGATTGCTTAACCCATCTGGCTAGTGTTCTGAGGAGGTGTGAAGACTATAATTTAGTGCTTAATTAGGAAAAGTGCCACTTTATGGTAAAAGAAGTGATAGAGCTTGGCCACAAGATTTCAAAGAAAGGGATCGAAGTTGATAAGACTAAGATAGAGGTGATTGAAAAATTGTCTCCACCGGTTTCTGTGAAGGGTATTCAAAGATTTTTGTGAAATGCTGGATTTTATCATAGGTTCATCAAGGATTTCTCTTAAATATCACATCCTTTATGTAAATTATTGGAGAAGGAAGTGAAGTTCATTTTGGATGATGTGTGTCTAAAGGCGTTTGAGTGCCTTAAGGAAAAATTGACATCGGCCCCTATCATTGTGTCACCTGATTGATCCATGACATTTGAGGTTATGTACGATGCTAGTGAAGTGGCTCTAGGAGAAGTTCTAGGCCAAAGGCATGAGAATATACACCATCCAATCCATTATGCTAGCAAGTCACTTAATCCAGCTGAGAAAAATTATACTATGATGGAATAAGAGTTGCTTGCTATGGTTTTTGCTTTTGAGAAGTTTTGATCCTACTTGCTTCATGAAAGTAATTTTCCTCACTGACCATGCAGATCTTAGGTACCTTATGGCGAAAAAAGATGCAAAACCTAGATTGATTCATTGGGTACATCAGTTGCAATAATTTGACTTTGAGGTTAAAGATCGAAAGGGGACCGAAAATCAAGTAGCTGACCACTTATCACGACTTGAAAAAGAAGCAATGCTTAAGTTGAGAGATGAGGTTGACATTAATGATACTTTTCCAGAAGAGTAAGTATTGGTTGCATCACAAAACTTGATTCCATGGTTCTCAAATTTTGCCTATTATTTGGTTAATGATGTGGTGCCTGTGGACTTATCCTTTCAGCAGTGAAAGAAGTTTATGTTTGATGTGCATATCTGGGATGAGCCATACTTGTTTCTGATTTATGCGGATATAATGATTAATAGATGTGTTCCTGAGGTAGAGATGATGAGTATTCTAGAGGCATGCCACTCATCCCCAGTTGGGGGTCATTATAGTGGTGTGCGTATGGCTCATAAGATTTTACAATATGGATACTATTGGCCCACCATTCATCAAGATTCTCATGACTATGCAAAGTCTTGCGACCAATGCCAAAGATAAGGGAATATCTCACGAAGGCATGAGCTACTATTGACCTTAAATATAGAGATTGAGTTGTTTGATGTATGTAAAATTGATTTCATGGGCCCATTTGTGAGCTCATATTGTATGAAGTACATCTTGGTTACTGTTGACTATGTATAAAAGTGGGTGGAGGCAATTGCAATTCCAAACAATGAGTGAAGAGCGTGATAACATTTTTGAGGAGGAATATATTTTCCAGCTTTAGTACGCTGAGAGTCATCATCAGTGATGGGGGTTCTCACTTTTGTAATCATCTGTTCAAGGCCCTACTTGAGAAATATTGTGTGAAGCAAGAGGTGGCGACACCTTACCTTCCTCGGTCAAGTGGGCAAGTATAGGTCTCCAACCTAGAGATCAAGACCATTCTTGTGATGACTGTGAATATAAATATAACGGACTGGTTTAGAAAGTTGGATGATGCATTATAGGTTTACTGGACAAGATTTAAGATTCCTATTGGTGCCTCTCCATATCAACTCATGTTTAGCAAAGCATGTCGAACTTGAGCACAAGACACTATGGGTACTCAAGAGGTTGAATATGCTATGGAGTGATGTTGTGAAGCTGAGATTTGAGCAATTGAATGAGATGGATGAATTTCATCTTAAAGCATATGAGATTTCAGCTTTGTAAAAGTAATAGATGAAGCGATACCATGATCGGAACATTGAGAAGAGAGAGTTTACTGCCGGCGATATGGTTCTGTTGTTCGATTCTAAGCTTTACTTATTTCCTGGCAAGTTAAAGTCAATATGGATAGGACCATATAAAGTGGTGAAGGTTTTTTTTTATGGTGACATTGAGCTTAAGAACAACGATGGAAAGAGATTTAAAGTGAATTGACAAAGGGTGAAACAATACCTCAAAACTATTGAAGAGGTCTAAGTGGTGTGTGGGGTGTATCTTGATGAAGTCTGAGTAATCAAGATACCCGAGTTTTTCTTGATGTTAAATCAGGCGCCGCATGGGAGGCAACCCATGGGTTAGTTTGGTGAAGTCTGAGTAGCCAACTTAGCCACTTTGTGCCGTGAGTTAAATCAAGAGTTTCTTAGGAGGAGACCCAAGGATTTTGTTTTTGTTTTTCATTGATTTTAGTTTGTAGTGTAGAACTAATGAGTGGTGAACTGTGCAGGTGGTTGTTGAACTGAAGCTCAAACCTAGATAAAACATTTGGTGCACAGACATCACGAGTCTCGTGATGAGTTGTTACTGTTGACACCTAATTTGACCTCCCGATATTCCTCCTAGACTGATATTTTACGAAAAATAATTAGTTTCGAATATTAATAATTCTTTACTTATTATTTCAGTATCAAATAAACCTTGACGTTTTTCATTTATAATCTTGTAATATGTCATTTATTTTCATATTTTTTATATATAGTACATATAATTTATTAATTTAAATATAATATTTTATATAATTTTGTAAATATCAATTAAATTATTTTTCGCAAATATGCAACAACAACATACCCAGTGTATTCCCACAAAGTGTGGTCTGGGGAAGGTAAGATGTACGCAGTCCATACCACTACCTCAGACGAAGTAGAGAGGCTGTTTTCGATAGACCCCCGATTCAGGACACATAATAGTAGAAAAAAAACATAAAAACAACAAACAAAAAAAGGATAACACACAAATAGAAAATAAAAGAAACAGGACGCCCACAGATTAATGCGATATACAATCTATCCAGAAATCCCAAACACCACCAAAATACCACGAACAAGGAACTACAAAACACACGCATAACACTACGGCTATATACACAAAAGCAAACAAAGCACACCCTCCTACTTTCCAGGACGCACTCCTACCCACTAACCCTCTACCCTAATCCACTCCCTCCACACCTTCCTATCTAGGGTCATGTCCTCAGAAAGCTGTAGCTTCTCCATGTCATTTCTAATCACCTCCCTCCAATATTTCTTTGACCTAACTCTACCCCATCGGAAGCCATCCATAAACAATCTCTCGGACCTCCATACTGGGGCATCTGCACATCGCCTCATCACATGCCTGAACTACCTCAACCGCACTTCCCGCATCTTGTCAACTATCGAGGCCACTCCCATCTTCTCCTGAATACTTCCATTTTGAACCCTATCTCTCCTAGTAAATCCACACATCTATCGCAACATCCTCATCTCTGCCACCTTCAACCTTTATATGTGGGATGCCTTGACTAGCTAACACTCCGCTCCATACAACATAGCCGGTCGAACTGCCACTCTGTAGAAATTGGCTTTCAATTTAGGAGGCACCTTCTTATCACACAAGACTCCCGAAGCGAGCCTCCATTTCAACCACCCTGCACCAATACGGTGTGTGACATCCTCATCAATCTCTCCATTCCCCTGAATCATAGATCCAAGATACTTGAAACTATCTCTCTTCCGAATGGCCTGGGAATCCAGCTCCACTGCCACGTTAGCCTCATGCGTTAAGTCACTGAATTTGCACTCCAAGTATTCCGTCTTGGTCATGCTCAATAAAACCCTTTAGCCTCTAGGGTTTGTCTCCAAACCTCCAACTTATCATTAACTCCTTCCCGGGTCTTGTCAATTAGAACTACATCATCTGTAAATAGCATACACCAAGGTACCTCCCCTTGAATACACCGCGTTAAAACATCCATCACCAAGGCAAATAAAAACAGACTAAGCATTGATCCCTGGTGCAACCCTATCAAAATAGGAAAGTGCTCCGAATCTCCACCTACCATCCTCATACGAGTCTTCGCCCCATCGTACATGTCCTAGATCGACCTATTGTATGCCACAGGAACACCTCTAGCCTACAATCACCTCCATAAAACCTCCCTGGGGACTCTGTCGTGTGCCTTCTCAAGATTGATAAACACCATGTGCAAATCCTTCTTTCTCTCCCTACACTGCTCTACTAGTCTTCTCACAAGATGAATGGCCTCAGTAGTCGATCGCCCAGGCATGAAACCAAACTGGTTCTTAGAAATAGTCACGATCCTCCTCAACCTCAACTCTACCACCCTTTCCCACACCTTCATAGTATGGCTCAACAACCTGATACCCCTATAATTATTACCACATTATACCCGCCCCGCCAGTGCTCTTCCAAAAATCCACCGGAATCTCGTCTGGCCCAGTCGCCCTTCCCCTACGCATCCTACGAATAGCACCCTTAACCTCCTTAACCTTTATGCGTCTACAATATCCATAGTCACGACACCTCTCTGAGTACTCCAAGTCCCCCAGTTCAAAGCCTTTGTCCCCCCGTCGTTCAAGAGTTTATGAAAGTACGACTGCCACCTGTTCCTAATGAGTTTGTCCTCCATCAATACTAGTCATCCTCCCCTTTGATGCACTTCACTTGGTCAAGGTCACGGGACCTTCGCTCCCTAGCCTTTGCCAGCCTATACAACTTTTTATCCCCGTCTTTCTCCTCTAAAGCCACATATAAGCTCTCGAAAGCTGCTGTTTTAGCCGCCGTAACCGCTAACTTAGCCTCTCTCCTGGCTAACTTATACTCCTCCCTATTCGTGCGCTTATCCTCTTCATCCTTGCTATCAACCAACTTAGCATAAGTCACCTTCTTGGTCTCCATTTTTCTTTTCACTTCTTCGTTCCACCACCAGTCCCCTCTATGTCTGCTAGAACGGCCTCTCGAGACCTCCAATACCTCTCTAGTTATCTCTCTCATGCAACTGGCAGTCGATTCCCATATACTGTCCACATCCCTCTACTCTTCCAAGCCCCCAAAGTCTTCAACTTCTCCCCTATCTCTAGAGCACTGGCCAATGTCAAGATACCCCACTTAATTCTGGGTCGATCCTCCACCCCCTCTTCTTTCTGCCCTTCTTTATTTCCAAGTCCATCACCAGAAGCTTGTGTTGGGTCAACAAGTTCTCACTAGGAATGACCTTACAGTCTTTACATAACGCTCTATCCCCCTTCCTAAGGAGCAAAAATTCAATCTGGGTCTTGTCCATCGAACTACGAAAGGTAATAAGGTGCTCCTCCTTCTTTGGAAAGCTCGAATTCACTACCACTAACCCAAATGCCCTAGTAAAATCCAAAAGAGAGGCTCCTCCTTCATTCCTCTCCCCAAAACTGAATCCTCCATGCACATTATCATATCCTCTCGGTAAAGATTTGATATACCCATTGAAATCCCCACCTATGAAAAGCTTAGAGTTCGGAACGCCTCTCACTGCCTCACCCAACACCTCCCAAAATCTCTTCTTCTCTTCCTCATCCAAGCCCATTTGTGGAGGGTAGGCACTAATAATATTCAAGATAGACCCTTCAACGACCAACTTAATTGACATCAACCTATCAGTAACCCTCTTAACTTCTACCACCTGCCCCCTAAGCTCTTCATCTTCTAAGATACCTACCCCATTCCTATGCCTCACACTACCCGAGTACCATAAATACCCGTCAACCTCCTTCGCCTTAGAACCTACCCATTTGGTCTCCTGGACACAAGCTCTGTTAATCCTCCTCTTTCTAAGAATCTTCACGAGCTCTATGGACTTCCCTTGAAAAGTTCCTATGTTCTAAGCCCAACTCTCAGCCTAGAGGCACCCTTCTCCCATTTAACTCTACTACCTCTCGCCCCCACCCTCAAATCAGACCCTAGCCCTGACCCATCCCCTATCCCCGACCTCACCCTAGACACCAAACCCGACCCCAACTCCAACCCCAACCTATGACATGACCCTAGACTACCATCAACCACCCAAGCTACTACCCACTACGAGAAGAAATGAAAAGGCTCACAAAAAATTAGGGCTACTACGATAAAAGATGAAATCAACAAATAAAGGTATAAAAACACTGAAAACTACCAGACCTATAGGCATCTATGCATTTAGTACCAACAAAAACACACAAAAGGATGCTACTAGCAGATTAACAACACACTAAAGAAGCGTAAACTAGTAAATCCAGAAATTCCTAGTTCTTTTCCTAGAAAGTCTAGGCCAATTTAGCGAACACACAATATACCGAGAAAATAAATAAGAAAAACAATCAGCAAAGGCACAAATAGTGTCAAAATAGTCTACGCAAGAGGCATAAGGTCAGGGAAGAAAAATACAATATAAAAATGAGGGGTAGAAGTCACCGGTTTACGCTAGAGAGTAGAGTAGAGGTTCTTTTCTTGATTGCTTCGTTGGATTCCGGCAAAAGTTGGAGTAGAAATTGGTCACCTGAATATTGTTGTCAGGGCTTCGCCGGAAGAATGTCAGAGAAGCTGGTCGTCGTCGGAGAAGCTGGCCCTTCTCTAACGTACCTGTTCGCACTTAAAATCTTGAAGAAATAGCTGCTTCTTGGTTGTAGCCGTATCGTCTTTCCCTGAGATGGGACTGGTCGGAGTCACGTCAGAAAGTACGATGTACCGGCGGTGACAATGGTGACTAGTCGAAATATAAGGAAGTGACCAAGAAATGAAGGGCAAGGAGAAAAAGGGTATATAGATCTGGGTGAAGGGTAGAGTAGCTGAGCTAGTTGAGAAGAGATGAGATAAAAACTTACCTGCCATCGGGAAGAGATTGTCGGCGCCGGGTTTGACTAGCGAACGGCGAAGGTCCCAAAAAGAACGTTGGAGTAGCAAAAAAGTTTCGCAAATATGCATACTCATAATTTACAAATGCGTAGTTTTTTTTTTTTTTAATTATTATTATTATTATTATTATAATAGCATTTCTTGACTTATTTTCAAATTATTATTATCACCGTCAATTCTATATAAGATTTTGCATAACATCAATTTTATATGCATAATTTATTAGACTAAAAATTTTCTTTTGTGTCATTTTTATTATTATTGAATCATTATAGTATTTACTAAATGGCGGTCTAATTCAATTCAATTTTCCTAATTTATTTAAATTCTAGCCATTTTGTACACAATTTTGTGTCAATTTTAGCCTAAATTAATTTTAATTTGACCCCAACTTGAATCCCCAATTCAATTTTTATAAACCCAATTCCCTGACCCAATTCGGTGACCCGATTTCAACCCAGATCCAACCCATATTCTGAATTTAATCTTAGTCGTTGATCAAATATGATCCAACGGCTGAGATCAAATATACCTCTATTTCCTTTTAAATCCCTTTCACCCAAATCCCTAAACCTAATCCATATACTCTCTCAAACAGCCGCCAACTCTCTCTCTCTTTTTCAAACTACTACCGCCACTTTCTCTCTCTCACCAGCCATTGCGGAGCCTATTCGGTGAGGCCACTAGCTACCTCCAAACCCCACCGGCGAAACACCCACCAGCCGGCGAGCCGCCGCCGACCCGCTCTCCTTCCTGTCTCTTTCATTGGTGCTCTATCACATCGCAATAATCTCTCCATCTTCGTCTCCATTTTTTTCTCCGCTCCAACGGCATCACCGATCAGCAATCTGATGCCGCTACATGCACCATCAGCCACCGCCGACCCTCTTTCCCTCACTGGATGGCGAAGCCGTTCACCAGTAACCTCACCGTGAACCGACGAGCCCCTTTAACAACAACACCAGCAAGCCAAAGCCATCCACCAGTCAACACCACGCTACCGCGTCGCTGCTCCATGCTTCATGCTCTGGTCAAGCCTCGTAGGAAAATATCAAAATTCTATGATGAATTCTTAAGAATCCTCCCGGGTTTGATTTCTTACTTAATCTTATGTTTGAATTTTAATTCTCTTCTACCCCTTTTCTTTTTCTATTTTTACAGATTCTTTGATCTGAAATTGGTAAAGTTTGGTCGAGATTTTCATTTAATTTCTTTGTAATTTGTATTTGTCAACTCATCTAGACTCTCATATGTGAAAATTCCAAAATTCTCTTAACCCCTGCTAACCTTAATTTTTACGAATTGAATATTGATTTATCCAAATTTCCAAATCTCTATTCTTACTTGCTGATGTGTTTGCTAATCCAAGATATTATCTTTCATACTTGCTCAGTTTATTTTTTACAAGCATTTATCATCTTTTCAAAGCCTCATGGAATTCAAATTTGTAACGTAATTGTGACTAGCTTATAATTCTATTCTTGCATTATCGTTTTAAACGGCCTTTGCTTTTCATAAAAAACTTGTCTGATTTTCGTGCTAAAATGATTATTATTTATTTATTTAAATGATATCTTTGTGATTCATTTTGGCCTTCAATTACTTCTTTGACAACTTTTTACATTCTAAATTATTTATGGCAATCTTTGATTCATAATTTATTGGTAATTGACTCTGGCTCCCTTTTTACTGATCCTCCTTCCCTAATTAGAACATGAATGATTTTTTGCCACTAATTATGGTATTTTTTTATTAGAATTAGTTGGTTTTTATGTGGTTAATACATCTGTGTAATTTTTCTTTCCTTTGTTACCATTTGTGATAACTCCCCCCTTAGATTTTTATAGTAAATTTTGACACTTTGATTAACGTTTTACACCTCCTTAATTTAAATATTTTACTTGCTTATTTATGGTAAATGGAGATTCTCTTTACACTAATTTATTCAGTCTTTTGGTTTTAAGGAAAATGAATTCTTTCAATTGATTTTCTAAAAATTCTTCTTTCCTTTTAACAATTGGCATAATAGCAGCTCTTTATTCATTATATAAACAGTCTTTTTCCTCTCATTCATAACACGCTTAACAACATCCACTCTCTCTACATGAAAAAAAAAATACTTTACAGTTATATTTTGCTTTCGCTTTTGGAAGGGTCGGCTTTGGTTTTTTCTTGCTGTTCTGTTCTTCTACTGTGTGTTGCTTAAAGTTTTCTTACTTTTATCTAATACTGCCAACTGGTTAGTTCTCTTAACGACACATTCAATTCTTGTGTGCTAGTTATGTGTAACATTAAATTCTGCATTAGTTAATTAAGAGGGTTGAATGCCTTAGCATTCTATGGAAAGCATCCAGGTATGTTTTCCCGAGCTTAAAATATGAATGTGCAATTTTTGGTTTGACTTGTGTGATTATGCTCATTACTTGTTTATTTCTATAAGCTATCTGTTTGTTCAATGATATACTTTTCTACGCACATCATGCTCTCACTAGTTATTGTGTTAAACATATGAATGTCTGCTTTGTGTTCTCTATATGTGAATCTGAAACGGCCTTTGCGCATCTCATAACCCCTTTGGCGTGAGCCCACCTAGGATCCTTGAGATCCTTAGGATCTCGACAGCGCTAAGGGTTGATTGTAGGCTGGCGAAGGTATGTTTTGGATTCTAGGTTTGGTTTTGGTGCCTTTGTCTTATATCTAGCAGGTTGGACCAAAAGCAGGTGTTTTGGGGAACTTGAAGAGTTGCCAGGGGATTTTTTCTTTAAGTGCTGCCCAACTTTGCCCTTTTCCGCTTCTTTATTCTATTCACTCTGTGCCTGTGATAATATTTTGTATAAACTCCTAATATATAATAAAAATTATGGGGATTGCTGGGGAGGGGATATGTGTGCTAATTGTTACTTAGCATGTTTGTTTGATTAATCTTAAATCGTTAGAAACCATGTCTATAGGTTTTGTTTCAAAGGATAACGTCTTTTGTGTTTAACACTTAGAAATCACCCTTAATCAAGCTTATTAACGTAATTCCAGCATGTTTGTCTATTCCTTGGCCACTTAGAAACCATGATCATAGGAAATACTCAATTACAAGTTATTTCAATTCAAAACCGTCACTTAGGCATCATGTTTTAGGATCTTAAATCAATTTTTAGCATGTTTAAACAATTTCCAGCACGTTTAAACAATGTCTAGTATTTCTAAATCAATTTCCAGCATGTCTTAAATCAATTTCTAGCATTTTAAAAAAATTAAATTTGAACTCTTTTAAATTAGTTCCAACATGTTAAAACTATTTTTAGCATCTTAAATTAATTTCAAGTAATTAAATCTATTTTTTAGCATTTTAAAACTTACTTTCCAGCATTTTTTAAAATTAATTTCAGCATGTTAAAAATTAATTTTCAGCACTTTAAATACTTTTCAGAACTTTTAATTAAATTCCAGCATGTTCAATTAATTTCCTGCAACTTTAAATTAATTTCCTGCAACTTAAATTAATTTTCTGTACTTTAATTTAACTTTCAGCATTTTAATTAATTTCCAGCATTCTTTAATAATTTTCTGCACATTTAAATGAATTCCTGCACAATTAAACTAAATTCCTGCATATGTAACAAAATTTCCTGCACATTTAATAACTCTCCCGCATAGTTAAAATCCAGGATATTTAAATCTGTTTCTTGCATATTTAAATAAATTTTTGACATATTTAAATTAATATTTTGCACTTTAATTTAATTTATTAATACGTCTCGCCTATAAATCATGCCTATAGGTCTTAATCACGTAAAATGAATAATTGTCTTATTAAGCATGTTAATCGCCTAATCAACTTTAATTAATCAAGAGGCTTACTTGAAACCGTTATGTGCTACTTGCTTAGTCTTGTCTGTTTTGTTTGACGCGAATCCTGAGTCTAATTAGGCAGTCTAGGCTTCCTTTTGTCTAGAATCAAATCCAAAATACTAGGTCCAATGCCTCTTGGACATTAAGTTGGTACGGGTAGGCATTTTAGGGAACGTTAGTTTTGTCGTTTTCTATAGAATGCCTTTAGGCTTAAAAACTAACTAGGTGGGATGGGTAGATAGACGAAAATGATGAAAGTTGCCCCGAGCAGAATCCGACAATGCGATATGCGACATTGTCACCCGTTAATAAGTCGGGCGCTGATCCGAATAGGATAAAATCAACCCTTGTACAAATCTTTTGAATTAGCTTTCTTTTCTTTATTTTGAATGTTTGATTATTTGGGGTAGTCTAGGTTTATTATTTAATAAATCTTTTGCTATATAAATTGTGTCCCGTCTATTTTCTCGCTTATCTAATTCGTTGTTTTTACTTATTTACGCATCTTATCACTTTATCACTTAGATAATTATTTATTGGATAATAACTGAGTTGCATGTTTAGTTTATTTATTTATTTATTATTATTATTATTTTTTATGTTTCAAACACTTAGTTAATATTATGATAATAAAATAATTGACTTTTTCTTATCATATAGAATCCCCCACGTAATATACGAGTTCGGCCGGGACCCATATTTATGGACCTCGAAAGGTACCTAACACCTTCCTTTCGAGGTAACCTGAACCCTTACCAGAATTTCTGGTGGCATAGACTAAAAACAGAGTTAATCGATTGTAATTAGTTGTAGAATGGTGCCCTAACGCACCTTAATTCGTTAGGTGGCGACTCTTCTCTTTTAAAACATTCTAACGAGAGTTGTCATGTCGAATCCTGCTTTTTGCGAGAAAAATGGGGTGCGACAGCATGACGACTCTGCTGGGGAATAATTAGGTTCTAACCATTACAAATTTGTATGTTATGTGGGATTTTATTATTTATTTCTATTTGCATGCACTTTATTTTTGATGTTTGTTTTTTTATTTCCCTATTTCTTCTTTTTATTTGTTTCTTTAAATAATTATTTTAGCTTTATGATTTGTCGTTATTACATGTTTATTTTCTTTCTTTTTCCTTTATTTGTTTTCCTAAATAGTGTCTATATTTTCATGTCCATCCATTTCTCTTTCCCATTTGCTTGTTTATGTTTTATGTCTTATTTTCGATCTCTCTTAAATTGCGCATTTATTTATTTTGTTTTTACTATTTAATGTGTTACTGCTTTTCATTATTTGCTATGTGTTACTGCTTTATATAACTGACATTTAAAGAACGGTTGCTTGGTTACACGGACGTTCATTTTCTAAGACACCCTTACGGGAAATGCCTCATGAATTCGTTAATCAACGGTGCATCGACAGTCATGAGCTTTCCTGCTCTCAAGTTGTCCGCTTGAGGGAACCATGTCAAGAAATCACTCTTATTCTCTAGACCTTAACATTATATTTCTATACTAAGAAATATGCATCCTGATAAATCTGGGGGGACTTCATAATTTATATGCAAATGCCTAATTTGTTACTTCTTTAAAATTGTTCTTATATTTGTGTTTGACAACTCTCCTTGATTATTTTATCCATAATACATCTCCACCTGTTATTCGAATTCCTAAAAGTCTCAAGTTTCGAACTACGTCTGACCTGATTCTTGTCCAACAAGATATGTAGGCAATCCTATATAAGGATGCGGTCCTCTTTTTCCATTCTTTATAAAATATCACCATATTTTAAAAATGTGAAACAATCTTTATCATTCAAATAATTTTTTCTATCAAATCTTATATTCTCCCTTTCTTTCACCTTCCATAATGTCATAAGGGTGAAAATGAGGGCTTTTGTATTATTCAAATGACTTTCACAATCTTTCAAATTCTCCAACTATTTCAAACTAAGTTGAAAATTGGGCATTTTAAATTAGTCAATTCTTCAAAATCTTCAAAAACTTTTTAAATCTTCATCCCTCCAGCTTTTTCAAAATAAAATTTCTTTAAATATTCTATGTGTATCTTTTAAATATCTTATCATTATTTACTTGTACACTCCATCAGCTTTATGTATGAGCTTAGTATTTAGGTCTTTCTTAGAGCCTATCTTCTACCTGTTGATATCGATGCACTTCTCAAGCTTAAATTCTAGCTCATCCATTCGTCCTAAAGCCCTCTTTGACAAGATGACTCATGTTTTCATATTATTTTTTTTATTGGGTACACTGACTCTTGTTTTTGTTCTATTTATTATGTTTTTGTTTAAAGGTTGTCTAGCATTTGAATATCGATTCGATTGAAAATCTGCAACATGACAAATATGCTCAATATCCGAAAAAAATCCAGCCTTCTTTCTTCTCGCCCAATGCAAACCACTGTTTGGTCTGTATCTCCTTATTCCCGCCTTACTCATACACCCTCTCAACAGTTGCCTTCAGCATGCACCACTCTTGGAAATGAGAGAGTCGATTTAGATGCACGACAACAAAAGCTTTATGACTTAGAAAAGAGGTTGGATGAGAATCTACGCTCCAAAGGTATTCATGACTTGAGGTATGAGAAACTATGTCTACATCCAAGGGTTGAGTTACCTCAAGGATACAAAGTCCCAAAGTTCAACATGTTTGATGGGCATGGAGACCCAATCAAACATCTAAAGGACTATTGCGGTAAATTAGTTGGCATAGGGCATAATGAGACTCTCCTAATGAGATTGTTTATTCAAAGTTTGTCAGGGATAACACTCACCAGGTTCGCCAAGTAAGACTTTAACAAATGGCATACATGAGAAGACATGGCTCAAGACTTCGTTGGGAAATATAAGTTTAACATCAAGGTTGATCCGACAATGTGGGATTTACTCAAAGTAAAGAGAATGACTCATGAATCTTTTGTGGAATATGCAATACGATGGAGATTGGAAGCTTCTAGGATACGTCCTTCTGTGCCTAAAGAAGAGTTGGTCCAAACTTTCATCAGGTCGCTAGATGGGAAATACTATCAAAAACTGTGCTTTCTAAGCAGTCACAGTTTCGAGAGTCTGATTTCAATTGGAAAAAAGTTAGAATATAGTATTTGAACAGGGAGAATTATTAATGTTTCTGCAATGACGACCACTTCTCAAGCACCAAAGAGTCCATCCGAGGAAGGGGAAGAGGATTTATCACCTCAGACACAATGCTATTAGAATAATGAAGAAGTCCTTGTTGTGTTTGATTTCCGTCATGAGCATCTCAAACCTTATGACTCACAAGATTCTCAACACGAGGGTTATCAGATTCAACCCTACTTTTTTCAGCAAAATTTTCAAGATAAGGTGTATCATACACAATCCGACTTTTGACATCGATCTTATCCGGTAAGAGATAATTTTCATCAACCAAAGAGAATGAAGCCTCGTACCATTACTCCTTTGACTGAGCCATTGGCGAGCATATTTGAAAGATTGAAAGCCCAAGGTATTGTGAAACCAAGAAGTGGATTGATTCCTAAGAATCCATCTTCTAACTTTTACCCATCTAAAAATTATACTTATCACTCAAATATGCAAGGTTATGATATTGAGGAACGTTGAGCACTAAGGTACAAGATTCAGAATCTGATTGAAAAGGGAGAGATAAAAGTGTGTCAAGGACCAATTAGCAACATTTATGATCCCATCACTATAGGAAAAATCATTGTTCAAGGTGATCCAACAAAAATATTTCCAAGAGGTTCGCTAAAGAAGCGCAAAGCACATTACATAAAGTGATAGGGAAAAGATCGTCATCACTCACCACTCGTCCTCCCTACAACCAATAATTTTTTCTATTTTCTTTACCTTTCTTTGTACTCATGAACTACTTTTGACCTGATTTCTATTTGGATACCTAGGCAACCTATTTTTGGGCCCGGTCTCAATCTAATAAAAAGTTCATTTTCTTCTCTCCATATCCAATTCAAACACTTCACTCAAATTCAAATCTGAAATATCAGGCTAATAGGCCCGACTCTTAGCATATAAAGACAGATTCAAATTGAGATCACGATGTTCAAATGTAAGACAACCATTTCTTTTGAACTAATATCTTTCTTTGAGTGAAGCAGTAATACAAGACTCCAAAAGTGAAAACTGGGGCAGAATTTTTGAGAATTTATCAAAAATTTCACCATAAAGAATACAAGCCTCAATCTCTGAGATCAAAACAATGACGAAGAGCCAAGCCAAGCAAATGTATGGGTCAATCTTACTTCTCGACTTACAATTTTTCTTTGAGTGCAAATAGCAGGTACAAATGTAGCCACTGCCTTGCAAAATCATCAAAGGAAACCCAAACTACATCCTCAATCTAGAAAAGAAGCTAAGTCACTCTGTCTCCTTAACTTTGACGACATTAAAATCAATAATACATTGCATTAATAATTTGTCATCAACTTAGCATTGGGTTCCTCAGCGGACCTTAAAATGGCACTGGGTTCCTCAAATGGACCTTAAAACAGCACTGGGTTCTTGAAATAGACGACATTGGGTTCCTTAAATGGACCTTAAAATGGCATTGGGTTCTCAAATAGACCTTAAATTGGCATTGGGTTCCTCAAATGGATCTTAAAACAGCATTGGGTTCCTCAAACGAACTTTAAAACGACATTGGGTTCCTCAAACGGATCATAAAACAACATTGGATTTCTCAAACGGACCTTAAAACGACATTGGGTTCCTCAAAAGACCTTAAAATGGTATTGGGTTCCTTAACAGACCTTAAAATGACATTGGGTTCCTCGCCGGACCTTAAAAAGAGCATTGGGTTCCTCGCCGGACCTTATAACGAGCATTGGGTTCCTCGCCGGTCCTTAAAACGGGCATTGGGTTCCTCGTCGGACCTTAAAACAGGCATTGAGTTTCTCGACAAATGAGACGACTAAACAATTCTCTCTCTCCCTCTTTTGATACATAATCCCTATCATATTCGCGCTCCATCGTTTATAGTACTCATACTCCAATCTTGCCAACTAGTTCTATCTTCATTCAAATTCAATATTCATCCATTTTCTTTAGAGACCTCATTTGTCTCTAATATAGAACTACAAACGGCCTGATTCTTGTAAAATCAGAGATATATAGGTGACTTGAAACCAAAGTCTCGGCCACACTATTTTAATAAACCTCTCTTGCTTTCGATTTCGGTCAGACAAAATTGGCTACTACGTCAACATCCGTTACTTGACAATTCTTCCATCATTACCAAGCAACGAAGGGGCAGCTGTTGATACCCAATTTTGACCTCCTGATATTCCACCCAGGCTATTATTTTACAAAATAATTAGTTTCGAATATTAATAGTTCTTTACTTATTATTTCAGTATCAAATAAACCTTGACGTTTCGCATTCATAATCTTGAAATATGTCATTTATTTTCATATTTTATATATATAGTACATATAATTTATTAATTTAAATATAATATTTTATATAATTTTGTAAATATTTATTAAATTATTTTTCGCAAATATGCATACTCATAATTTACAAACGCGTAGTTTTTTATTGTTATTATTATAATGGCAATTTTTTGACTTATTTTCAAATTATTATTATCACCGTCAATTCTATATAAGATTTTACATAACATCAATTTTGTATACATAATTTATTAGAATAACAATTTTCTTTTGTGAAATTTTTATTATTATTGAATCATTAAATTATTTACTAAATGGCGGGCTAATTCAATTCAATTTTCCTAATTTATTTAAATTCTAGTCATTTGTACCCAATTTTATGTCAATTTTAGCCTAAATTGATTTTAATTTGACCCCAAATTGAATCCCTAATTCAATTTTTATAAACCCAATTCCTTGACCCAATTCGGTGACCCGATTTCAACCCAGATCCAACCCATATTCTGATTTTAATCTCAGTCGTTGATCAAATATGATCCAATGGGTGAGATCAAATCCCCCTCTATTTCCTTTTACATCCCTTTCACCCAAATCCCTAAACCTAATCCATATACTCTCTCAAACAGCAACCAACTCTCTCTCTCTCTTTCAAACTACTACCACCATTCTCTCTCCCTCACCAGCCATTATGGAGCCGCTCTGGTGAGGCCACTAGCGACCTCCAAACCCCATCAGTGAAACACCCACCAGCCGACGAGCCGCCGCCGACCCGCTCTCCTTTCTCGCTTTTTTATTGATGCTCTACCACATCACAATCATCTCTCCATCTTCGTCTCCATCTGTTTCCCGGCTCCGACGGCATCACCGGCCATCAATCCGATGCTGCTACATGCACTATCAGCCACCACCGACCCTCCTTCCCTCACTGGATGGCAAAACCATCCACCAGTAACCACATAGTGAACTGGCGAGCCCCGTTAACAACAACACCAGCAAGCCAAAGCCATCCACCAGTCAACACCACGCTACCGCGTCGCTGCTCCATGCTTCATGCTCCGGTCAAGCCTTGTAGGAAAATATCAAAATTCTATGATGAATTCTTAAGAATCCTCCCGGGTTTGATTGCTTACTTAATCTTATGTTTGGATTTTAATTCTCTTCTAGCCCTTTTCTTTTTCTATTTTTACATATTCTGTGATTTGAAATTGGGAAAGTTTGGTTGAGATTTTAATTTAATTTCTTTGTAATTTTTTTTTTTCAACTCATCTAGACTCTCATATGTGAAAATCCCCAAATTCTCTCAACACCTGCTAACCCTAATTTTTACGAATTGAATACTGATTTATTCAATTTTTGAAATCTCTATTCTTACTTGCTGATGTGTTTGCCAATCCAAGATGTTATCTTTCATACTTGCTTATTTTATTTTTACAAGCATTGGTCATCTTTTCAAAGCCTCATGGAATTCAAATTCGTAATGTAATTGTGATAAGCTTACAATTTTATTCTTGCATAGTCGTTTTAAACGGTCTTTGCTTTTCACAAAAGAATCTTGTCTGCTTTTCGTGATAAAATTATTATTATTTATTTAATTTTTTATTTAAATGATGTCTTTGTGATTCATGCTGGCTTGTAATTACTTCGTTGATAGCTTTTTACATTCAAAATTATTTATGGCAATCTTTGATTTATAATTTATTGGAAATTGATTCTGGCTCCCTTTTTACTGATCCCCCTTCCCTAATTAGAACATGACTGATTTTACCAATAATTAAGGTATGTTTTGATTAGAATTAGTTGGTTGTTATGTGGTTAATACATCTGTCTTATTTTTCTTTCCTTTGTAACCATTTGTGATAACTCCCGCCTTAGATTTTTTATAGTAAATTTTGACACTTTGATTAACGTTTTACCCCTCCTTAATTTAAATATTTTACTTGCTTATTTATGGTAAATGGAGATTCTCTTTACACTAATTTATTCAGTCTTTTGGTTTTAAGGAAAATGAATTCTTTCAATTGATTTTCTAAAAATTCTTCTTTCCTTTTAACAATTGGCATAATAGCAACTCTTTATTCATTATATAAACAATCTTTTTCCTCTCATTCATCACACGCTTAACAGCATCCACTCTCTCTATATGAAAAAACAATACTTTACAGTTCTATTTTGCTTTCTCTTTTGGAAGGGTCGGCTTTGGTTTTCTCTTGATGTTCTGTTCTTCTACTGTGTGCTGCTTAAAGTTTTCTTACTTTTATCTAATACTGCCAACTGGTTAGTTCTCTTAACGATACATTCAATTCTTGTGTGCTAGTTATGTGTAACATTAAATTCTGCATTAGTTAATTAAGAGGGTTGAATGCCTTAGCATTCTATGGAAAGCATCCAGGTATGTTTTCCCGAGCTTAAAATATGAATGTGCAATTTTTGGTTTGACTTGTGTGATTATGTTCATTGCTTGTTTATTTCTATAAGCTATCTGTTTGTTCAATGATTATACTTTTCTACGTACATCATGCTCTCACTAGTTATTGTGTTAAATATATGAATGCCTGTTTTGTGTTCTCTATATGTGAATCTGAAACAGCCTTTGCGCATCTCATAACCCCTTTGGCGTGAGTCCGTCTGGATCCCTGAGTTCCTTAGGATCTCGATAGCGCCAAGGGTTGGTGTAACACCCCAAAATTTTAAGAACCTTCAAGAATCCATATACTTATATGAATTTAGGTTTATTTAAAAAAATAAAAAAAATTGAGTCACGGGACCAACCCACATGACGTGGGTTGACCTCCGTGGATCAGATCCTGCAAGTTGAAAAATTAATCTAATTTCCACGACATGGACCCACGGCATGTGGACTGTTCCCCGACACGTAGGTCAAGCCGTGGACTGTTTTCGAGAAAATTTTTGTAAGGTCATCCTAGGGGTATTTTTGTCATTTTCCCCTTATGAAATCCGACCCTTATATACTTAAAACCCTTTTAGCATCAGTTGCACTTATTTTAAAGAGGGAGGCAACTATAAACCCTTTCTCCTTCCCCAAACATTCAAAGGAGCAAATTCAACTAGGGTTCAAGATTCAAGACCCAAATCTCAAGCTTTCTCAAATTCTTCCATTCAAAAGGCATGTTTGAACACTCCCTTTTTCAACTATTATTTCATTATATGATTAAGATTAATATTATGTATATTTTGTTGATGTTTGAAATTGGGTTTAATGTTTAACTTATGAAAAGCTTGATAACTGTTTTCCCCCTTTTCTTTATGAATGGATTTTTAATCTTTAATTGGGGTTTTTGAGACTGAATTGGCTATTTTAAATTAATGAACTATTATTGATATATGTTTGAGCCATGATTTCTAGTCTCTTGAAAGCTTTGAAACTTCATAAGGAATATAAACGTTTTTCTCCATCCTTTATATCATTGAATGTATTATGTTATTCAAATGATTTGAAAATTGTTATGAGGATTTCAATTATGATTTTAAAGGTGGGATTTTTAGAGTACAAAAGAATGTTTAATGATAATGATTTGGCATGATAAGAGTGACTTGCAAGTTCTTGGTATGACGATACCAACATGTTAATGCCTTATTGAAAGACTCCATAATTGAATGTAATGAAAATATTTTAATTGGGTTTAAAGAGAAGTATGTATTTTATCGAGAAGGTGTAGTCCCTGTGACCAACACTGGAAATCGCATTTACCGACGTTGGGAGGTGTTGTCCTGAAATATGGATGACCACTGTATACTTGCCTTGAGCAGTTGTATGCAGTTATGATTATGTTATGATTTATCCAAACTATGTTATCTCAGTCCATGTGGCTAACATGGATTGATACCCCGCCAGTTGGGGAGTACTCAACCCATATTGCCCGTGGGTTACTTAATGTCGGTGTAACTACATATTTCAGAAGTAAAAGAATTTTAAATGATTGCTTTATTTTATATTTTAAATGTTCTTTATTTCGTACCTCATTTATGACAGACTTATATTGTGAAGCTTTTCAAATTTTAATTATTATTGTATTACATAAACTTTTTTGGATTCCCTTTCATCGGGTTGCATGCCAGTACTCATCGTACTGACCGTCCTCGGATGCTACATCTTTTCATGATGTAGGTTCCGAAGTACTTACCCAAGATTCTGCACCGTTTTAGGATATGTTCAGAGTTGCAGCTAGCCTGTGGTGAGCCATTCCATCTTTCGAAAGACATTTGTCTTAGATTTATTTTCAGTTGAATTCAGACTATTTGGGCTTTCTAGTCTTTCTAGGGCCATGTCCCGGCTAGAATTTCTATTCATAATATTAGAGGCTTCGTAGAATCAAGTTGGTTGTTGTTTTGACTTTCATTCCAAGACTTGGATTTAAAGTATCATTTCAGTTGAACTTTTTCATTATGGGTCTATTTTCCGTAAATTTTTATTATGACTATGCTTATGATGTAATGCTAAGGGGTCTTCTTGGGCCATCATTGGTTTGGGAAGCCCGTCACAGCTAGGGCCTCGGTTCGGGTCGTGACAAACTTGGTATCAGAGCACGGTTCATGTTCCCAGGGTGTTTACGAGGCTGTATTGAGTAGAGCCCTTTTAATGGGTGTGTAGCGCGCCACACTTATAAAGGGAAGGCTACAAGACATTTAGGAATGTTTCCCTTTCTTCATACTCTAAGTTCATGCTAGAAAGTCTAGTTCTAAGAAAATTCTTCTGAATCCTACTTTTTCACGTTTCAGATCATGCCTCCACAAAGGACTAACAACCAAAGAATGCCTGCAGGAACCTCTGTCCCTGCTGGGGGAAATGCTGAAGAGGTTCTTCCTACTCATGAGATGCAGAGCCGTAATGGAGTTTGTACCTCTGCACCGACTTCTCCTGTTGGGGTTCCACTTGTTTCAACCAGTCCTTCACGAGCCCCTAGAACAGGCAATCGTACTCAGATTCCTCAGGGTAAGATTTCAAATGCTGAGTTCAGACAAACTATTCAGATGCTTGCATAAATTGTGTTGTCTCAGACTTGTCAGACAAGTAGTTGTGGTTCTGCAATTGGTTCTTCTGATACTACCTGGGTGGGTCAGTTTATGCGATTGAATCCACCGATATTTACTGGGTCCAAAGTTGAGGAGGATCCTCAAGGGTTTGTGGATGAAATGGAAAAGATTTTTAGGGTGATGAATGCTAGTGATACTGAAGGAGTGAAATTCGCAGCTTATCAGTTGAAAGAGGTAGCTTATCAGTCGTATGATGAATGGGAAGAATATAGGGTGAAGATGCAGAGCCTGCAGTTTGGGAGGATTTCTCTTAAGCCTTTCTTGATCACTTCTTTCCTCAGGAGTTGAGGGAAACTAAGGCCGAGAAGTTTGTAAACTTGAAGCAGGGGGAGATGAGTGTCAAGGAATATGCTTTGAAGTTCACTCAGTTGTCTCATTAAGCTCTGGAATTTGTGTCCAATATGAGGTCTCAGATGAGGAAATTTACTTCGGGTTTTAATGAGGGTTTGGTGCTGGAATATAAGGGTGAGATGTTGAATAGTGACATGGATATATCCAGATTGGCGGTGTTTATGCAGCAGGTAGAGGATGAAAAGAAAAAACATGCAGAGGTTGAGGATAGGCAGAATAAGAGGGCTAGATCAGTAGACCATGAGACTAATCAGCAGTCTGGTGGTAACGGTAAGTGGGGTAAGAGATGGCAGAAGAAGAAATCTTGGGGTAATGTTCAGTCTTTAGCTAGTACACCTGCCCCATAGCCTTCAGGCGACCAACGATTTCAGCCTAGCAATGGTCCCAAAGTGTATGGCACTCAGTCTCAGGCCAGTGTGACTCAATCAACTCCTTCTTATCCTCCTTGTCGCACTTGTGAAAAGTTACACCGTAGGCCTTGTCGTTTGAGCAAGGGTGTGTGATATGGTTGTGGTCAGGCTGGTCATTTTCAGTGGGAATACCCTTCGGCAAAGGGATTTTTTGGGGGAAATAAATCTCAAGTTACCACTTCTTTAGCCCCAGCAGCTAAGGGTACTACTTAGGGGACCGGTGAAGGCCGTAACCGTTTGTATGCCCTATCTACTCGTCAGGATTCAGAGGCCGCACCAGATGTTATCACGGGTATGTTACAAATTTTCTCCCGTAATGTTTATGTGTTACTTGAACCTGGATCCACTCTATCTTATGTGACCCCTTATGTGGCTATGAGTTTTGATTTCTGTCTCGAGGATATTCCTGAACCCTTCTCAGTCTCTACTCCTTTTGGTGAGTCTATTATTGCTAGACGGGTCTATAAAAATTGTGTGGTGTCTATCTTTCATAGGGACATTATGGTGGATTTGTTAGAACTTGATATGGTGGAGTTTGATTTAATTCTAGGAATGGATTGACTCCACTCTTGTTATGCTACCTTGGACTGTAGAACCCGTAAAGTCACCTTTTGTTTTCCTAATGATCCAGCTATAGAATGGGAGGGTGAATCCTTAGCACCAAAGAGAAAATTTATTTCTTATCTTAGAACCCGTAAATTGATATTTAAGGGTTGTTTGTACCACCTAGTTTGGGTCAATGATTCTAGCGTTGAAAGTCCCTCACTGCAGTTTGTTTTTGTAGTCAATAAATTTCCCAAAGTTTTTCTCGATGATCTTCTCGGTATTCCTCCCGATAGGGAAATAGATTTTGGTATTGATTTTTTGGCTGACACTCGATCGATTTCCATTCCTCCCTATAGAATGGCTCCAGCGGAGCTAAAAGAGTTAAAAGATCAGTTGAAGGATCTTCTTGATAAGGGCTTTATCCACCCTAGTGTCTCTCCTTGGGGTACTCCGGTACTCTTCGTGCGAAAGAAAGATGGGTCCTTTCATATGTGTATAGAGTATCGTCAATTGAATAAGGTCACTGTGAAAAATAAATACCCTCTTCCTAGGATTGATGATCTTTTCGACTAGCTTCAGGGTGCTAAGTGTTTCTCCAAAATAGATTTCCGTTCGGGTTACCATCAGTTGAAAATTAGAGAAGTGGATATTCCCAAGACCGCTTTTCAAACCCATTATGGACATTATGAGTTTTTAGTTATGTCCTTTGGTTTGACTAATGCACCTGCAGCCTTTATGGATCTTATGAACAGGGTGTTTAGACAGTTTTTGGACCTATTTGCCATAGTCTTTATTAATGATATTCTGGTATACTCCCGAAATAAGGAGGAGCATGCTAATCACCTCCGTATTGTACTTTAGACCCTTAAGGACCAAGAGTTGTATACAAAATTTTCTAAGTTTGAATTCTGGCTTAATGTCGTGACGTTCCTTGGTCATGTTGTTTCTAGTGAAGGAATTAAAGTTGATCCCCAAACGATTGAGGTAGTTAAGAATTGGCCTAGACCAACAACTCCAACTGATATTAGGAGTTTCTTAGGTCTGGCAGGGTATTATAGAAGGTTCGTTGAGAGTTTTTCCTCTTTACCTTCTCCACTAACGAAGTTGACTTAGAAAAAGGTGAAGTTTTTATGGTCTGACGCTTGTGAGGGGAGTTTTGAGAAATTGAAGGATCGTTTAACCTCAGCCTCTGTTTTGACACTTCCTGATGGTACTGAAGGATTTGTGGTGTATTGTGATGAGTCCCGGGTGGGACTTGGTTATGTACTTATGCAGCATGGGAAGGTTGTGGCTTATGCTTCTAGGCAACTTAAAGTGCTTGAGAAGAATTGTCCTACTCACGATCTTGAGTTCGTGGCTGTTGTTTTTGCACTTAAGATTTGGCGTCATTATTTATATGGAGTGCATGTGGATATTTATTCAGATCACAAAAGTTTACAGTGTATTTTCACGCAGAAGGAGTTGAATCTCAGGCAGAGAAGGTGGCTTGTGTTACTAAAGGATTATGACATGAGTTTGCACTATCATCCAGGTAAAGTTAATGTTGTTGTTGATACTCTTAGCAGGTTGTCCATGGGGAGTCTTTCTCATGTTGAGGAAGAAAAGAGGGGATTAGTTAAGAAAATTCACAGGCTTGCTAATTTGGGAGTCCGACTGTTGGATTTCGAAGATAGAGGAGTGATTGTTCATGAGGTCGCTAAGTCTTCATTAGATGCTGAAGTTAAGGAGAAACAGTTTGATGATTCCATACTTATACAAATCAAGAAAGATGTTGGACAATAAAAGGTTTTAGCTTTCAAGATTGGGGGAGATGGTATTTTAAGGTATCAAGAGAGACTGTGTGTTCCCGAAGTCGATGGGCTATGAGAGAGAATCTTGACTGAAGCTCATGTCTCCAGGTATACTGTTCAACCTGATTCTACTAAGATGTATCATGACTTGAAAGAGATGTATTGGTGGAATAATATGAAAAGGGATGTTGCGAACTTTGTTGTTAAGTGTTTGAATTGCCAGGAAGTTAAAGTTGAGCATTTAAGGCCTGGTGGTACATCTCAGGAGATAGCCATTCCTATATGGAAGTGGGAGATGATAAACATGGATTTTATCACTGGTCTTCCGCGTTCTAGGAACCAATACGATTCCATCTGGGTCATTGTGGATAGGATGACCAAGTCCGCTCATTTTCTGCCTGTGCGGACAAGCTATTCGGTAGAGGATTATGCTAAGTTGTACATTTAGGAGATAGTTCAGCTTCATGGAGCTCCGGTATCCATCATATCCGATAGAGGTAAGTAATTTTCTTCTCAATTTTGGAAATCCTTTTAGAAAGGTTTGGGTACACAGGTGAACCTTAGTATCACTTTCCATCCTCAAATGGACGGGCAAGTGGAGCATAATATTCAGACCTTAGAAGATATGCTAAGGGCCTGTGTTATTGACTTTAAAGGTACTTGGGTGGATCACTTGCCTCTTATTGAATTTGCTTAAAATAATAGTTATCACTCTAGCATCCAAATGGCTCCTTTCGAGGCTCTTTATGGTAGGAGATGTAGGTCACCGATTGGATGGTATGAAGTAGGTGAAACCCAATTGTTTGGGCCGGATCTTGTTCACTAAGTAATGGAGAAAGTTATTCGCGACAGGCTTAAGACTGCTCAAAGTCTCCAAAAGTCATATACAGATGTGAGGCGAAGAGAGTTGGAGTTTGAGATTAGTGATTGGGTATTTTTGAAAGTTTCTCCTATGAAGGGAGTAATAAGGTTTGGAAAGAAAGGTAAGCTCAGTCCTCGTTACATTGGCCCATATCAGATTTTGAGAAAGTTTGGTAATGTCTCTTATGAGTTGGACTTGCCCGCAAGTTTGGCATCGGTTCATCCCGTGTTTCACGTGTCTATGCTTAAGAAGTGTGTGGGTAATCATTCTCTTGTGGTTCCCGTAGAGAACATTAGTGTGGACGACTCTTTGACTTATGAGGAAGTTCCTATAGAGATTTTAGATAGGCAAGTTCAAAAGTTGAGAACCAAGGAAATAGCTTCAGTTAAGGTCTTGTGGAGAAATCAAAAGATGGAGGAGGCTACTTGGGAAGCCGAAGAAGACATGAGTACTAGATATCCCTACTTGTTTCCGACGCCGGTTAACGTTGTTTGAGGTACTAACACTATACTCACCTTTTATTTTATAAGCTCATGTCCTTCAATTTCATGCAATCTCTTTATTCAAGCAAAATGTTCCCTAATCATCATTCTGGGACGAATTATCCCAAGGGGGGGATATTGTAACACCCCAAAATTTTAAGAACCTTCAAGAATCCATATACTTATATGAATTTAGGTTTATTTAAAAAAAAAATTGAGTCACGGGACCAACCCACGTGACGTGGGTTGACCTCCGTGGATCAGATCCTGCAAGTTCAAAAATCAATCTGATTTTCACGACATGGACCCACGGCACGTAGGTCAAGCCGTGGACTGATTCCGAGAAAATTTTTGTAGGGTCATCCTTGGGGTATTTTTTTCATTTTCCCTTATGAAATCCGACCCTTATGTACTTAAAACCCTTTTAACATCAGTTGCACTTATTTTAAAGAGGGAGGCAACTATAAACCCTTTCTCCTTCCCCAAAATATTCAAAGGGACAAATTCAATTAGGGTTCAAGATTCAAGACCCAAATCTCAAGCTTTCTCAAATTCTTCCATTCAAAAGGCATATTTGAACACTCCCTTTTTCAACTATTATTTCATTATATGATTAATATTAATATTATGTATAGTTTGTTGATGTTTGAAAGTGGGTTTAATGTTTAACTTATGAAAAGCTTGATAACTGTTTTCCCCCTTTTCTTTATAAATGAATTTTTAATCTTTAATTGGGGTTTTTGAGACTGAATTGGCTATTTTAAATTAATGAACTATTATTGATATATGTTTGAGCCATGATTTCTAGTCTCTTGAAAGCTTTGAAACTTCATAAGGAATATAAATGTTTTTCCCCGTCCTTTATATCATTGAATGTATTATGTTATTCAAATGGTTTGAAAATTGTTATGGGGATTTCAATTATGATTTTAAAGGTGGGGTTTTTGGAGTACAAAAGAATGTTTAATGATAATGATTTAGCATGATAAGAGTGACTTGCAAGTTCTTGGTATAACGATACCAACATGTTAATGCCTTAATGAAGACTCCATAATTGAATGTAATGAAAATATTTTAATTGGGCTTAAAGAGAAGTATGTAGTTTACCGAGAAGGTGTATTCCCTGTGACCAATACTGGAAACCGTGTTTGCCGACGTTGGGAGGTCTTGTCCTGAAATATGGATGACCACTGTATACTTGCCTTGAGCAGTTGTATGCAGTTATGATTATGTTATGATTTGGCCAAACTATGTTATCTCAGTCCAGGCGGCTAACATGGATTGAGGCCCCGCCAATTGGGGAGTACTGGAACCATATTGCCCATGGGTTACTTAATGTCGGTGTAACTACATATTTCAGAAGTAAAAGAATTTTAAATGATTGCTTTATTTTATATTTTAAATGTTCTTTATTTCGTACCTCATTTATGACAGACTTATATTATGAAGCTTTCTGAATTTTAATTATTATTGTATTATATAAACTGTTTTGGATTCCCTTTCCTCGGGTTGCATGGCGGTACTCATCGTACCGACCGTCCTCGGATGCTACATCTTTTCATGATGTAGGTTTCGAAGCACTTACCCGAGATTTTGCACCGCTTTAGGATACGTTCAGAGTTGCATCTAGCCCGTGGTGAGCCATTCCATCTTTCGGAAGGCATATGCCTTAGATTTATTTTCAGTTGAATTCAGACTATTTGGGTTTTCTGCTATTTCTGAGGCCATGTCCCGGCTAGAATCTCTATTCATAATGTTAGAGGCTTCGTAGACTCAAGTTAGTTATTGTTTTGACTTTCATTCCAAGACTTGGATTTAAAGTATCATTTCAGTTGAACTTTTTCATTATGGGTCTATTTTCCACAAATTTTTATTATGACTATGCTTGTGATGTAATGCTAAGGGGTCTTCTTGGGCCATCATTGGTTTGGGAAGCTCGTCACGGCTAGGGCCTCGGTTCGGGTCATGACGGTTATGGGCTGCCGAAGGTATGTTTTGGATTTCGGGTTTTGTTTTGGTGCCTTTGTCTTATATCTAGCAAGTTGGACCAAAAGCAGGTGTTTTGGGGGAACTTGAAGAGTTGCCAGGGGATTTTTTTTAAAGGGCTGCCCAACTTAGCCCTTCTCTGCTTCTTTATTCTATTCATTCTGGGCCTGTAATAATATTCTGTATAAACTCCTAAGATATAATAAAAATTATGGAGACTGTTGGGGAGGGGATATGTGTGCTAATTGTTACTTAGCATGTTTGTTTGATTAATCTTAAATCGTTAGAAACCATGCCTATAGGTTTTCTTTCAAAGGATAACGCCTTTTATGTTTAACACTTGGAAATCACTCTTAATCAAGCCTAATAACATAATTCCAGCATGTTTATCTTTTACTTGGCAACTTAGAAACCATGATCATAGGAAATACTCAATTACAAGTTATTTCAATTCAAAACTGTCACTTAGGCATCATGTTTTAGGATCTTAAATCAATTTTTAGCATGTTTAAATAATTTTCAGCATGTTTAAACAATGTCTAGTGTGTCTATATCAATTTCCAGCATGTCTTAAATCAATTTCCAGCATTTTAAAAAAATTAAATTTCATCACTTTTAAATTAATTTCAGCATGTTAAAACTTTTTTTGGCATCTTAAACTAATTTCCAGTAATTAAATCTATTTTTTAGCATTTTAAAACTTACTTTCCAGCATTTTTTTAAATTAATTTCTAGCAATCGTCCTTGTTGGTCTTGATGCTAAATTGTTAAAACAAATAAGATGGAAAAACATGTGGGTAGAAACTACCTCAGTGCAGTCCTCATGACTCACGCAACAACTTGTCCCCAAAGGCTATGAGTCGTCGTCTGAGTCGTGATCACTGGCACTGGGGTCCAAAATTGTAAGATTTCTAAAGTTTAGGGCATTTATCAGTATGAGTCTCATGACGAGTCGTAGTGATACACAATCACTTGACAACTTACAAGAGTTGGACACAACGAGTCATCCAACGAGTCGTACCCTCTGGCAATGACTCGTTGCCTAACTCGTCATGATACATATATTTTGTTTCTCACTCTTGAGTTCTAATGTTTAACCTCCACAAGTACTATGGCACCTAAAACTGGAGCAAGGCAAAGAGCAAGAAATGAGGGGGGAACCTACCCCCACCAAGGCCCAAGATGAGGATCGATCTACTTAACAATTGGTATATGAACCTACTGATGAAGAATCCAGTGGCTCAGTAGATGAGTACCCACTCACGACTCCACTTGAGCGATGTGTAAGGTTACCTCAGACAAAGACTTTGGGGCCTAGGACAAAGAATCCAGGGGTGACGACACCCTAAAATATTACACCATCACCTGAAGGAACTCCCCAGTTTGAAAAGGGAGGAAATTTAGAGTCCGAGGAAGGAGATGATGAAAGTGAATTCGAAAATAAAAAGAGAAGCTCAGCCGACAGTCCCTTAAAGGATGAAAAAGGGACCGGGTCCGGTACTCAGGTCTCAAATGATGATGATGGTGAAACCTCCGTAGATAGTACTCCACCACAGGTTCAGGTAGCTCCACATATTGACAGATGGTGTATCCTAGGTATTTAGCTCATCTATGTTCAGGACTTTGCAATTACTGACAAGGGTTGATCGAAAAGGGGTTTTAATAAGGAGCCTAGGCCAGTGACCACGAGTATGTCTAAGATGCCTGAGTTCAAGAGGTTGTTCTACAAGTACAAGTTCAGATGGATGACTGAATAGTTTGGAAGATATAATTCCTAGATGGTTCGGGAATTTATACTACAATCAGGCCTACAAAAGGTATAGGCTTCACAGGGCATGCTTTGGAAGGGTCAGCCTGCACTTCCCACCATTTTAGTACATGGTACATAGGTGTACATCTTGGAGCATACCATTTCATGCTCCCTTCATAGTCGGGACTTTGAGCCTCCGACCAATATGGTAGAGATAGATAAGATGAGGAAGGAGAAATTAAAATAGATTGACACCGAGGATAAAATGGTGCATTATAGATGGATGACAAACATCATTGCTATATAATGGGAAGAAGTTGAGTGGGTGGATGATAGTGAGTCTCAAATTAAGAAGGGCACACTGAGCTTCGCCGCCAAATCTTGGTAGTCTTTGGTTCGTCATAGATTAGGGCCCATGGCTGGAGATAATATATTATGCCCAGATCGAGTTGCCTTGGTGGCAGGTATTATGGAGGGCTACAAGATTGACATATCCAGACTAATTGCCTAGGAAATTCGAGATAGAGTTGTAGAGGATGTGACGAGTATACCATTCCCATGCTTAGTTACTCAATTGTGTTTGGAGGCTGGTGTTCCAGAGTTGCTCAATATTGATCACTTCAAAGATGTTCACCGTATTACAGATCTTGGGATGATTCAGGATCCAACGAATCTCGTTTCCAAGGCAAAGGTTGCAGCTGGTGCTGCCGTACTAGCTAGAGTATTATAGCTTAACATATGCATAAAGATTGATATGCCCAATTTTGCTGATATATGGGGTACAACTACTGATTCATAGGGTAAGGCCTCGAGTCCCGAGACTACTGCTACAACTGTTGTTGCCACTACCTCATCTATTTCACAGCCAACTTCAGTCCTAGCTTCACCGACTACTACTCCAGTTTCATCCATGATTCGCCCACCTGCCGGTGGGTATGTTATAGTCCAATCAGAATTCTTGCAAAAAGTTCTGAAGAGATTAGCCACTGCTGAGCTAAAAATTAAAAACTTAGCTGGAGGGGTAAAACCATGGGTTATGGAAGAGATTAGTGCAGTAATATGGGGGATGAAGACCCAGTTTGATGGGTTTAAGTAAAGGATGACAAATAGGATTGAGGGCATTCAGTCCCCGAACCTGATCGGGATCAAAGACGAACTCACCTCACTTTGAGCAACAGTACAGGACCTGTCTTCTAGGCAGCTTACAACATTTCTGCCTCCCAACATGCCCGTGATTGATTAGGTTTATTATGATATTGAGGTGCCTAACATATAGGGAAATAAAGGTAAAATAAAGAGTGTCGAAGAGGGTGAGGAGTTGGACCTATGAAAGAAGAGAAGGAAGAGAGACAAAGAGAATTTGAAGAAAGCTACGGAGAAGAGAAAACAGTTCTCCAAACTAAACTTATCTGAGATGTATGAAAGGGTGCTCTGGGCCGAGAGCTCCACAGCTCGTGAGGCCTCTGATATTGATGGGGTACGACAATTACCCCCACTAGTTCCACATCATTGAGTGCATCGGCCACCATCGGTGCCACCATTCCTTTAAATGAACCAGTCACCATCTATGCCAATGTATTAGAGACTGGGGTGACATCTGAGACCCCAGCAACAGACAAGTCCACTCACAGTGCCTAGGGTGCCACAGGTATGTCATTACCACTTGATATATTTTTTATTATGCTCATACATTGAGGACATTCGTGTTCTCAAAGTTGCGATAGGGGTGTACCACCTTCTGGGGTTTTTTGTTACCGTGTTTCTTTTCCCCCAGGTGTGCTATCATAGTAGAATCAACATGTTTAGGATTTAATTTCTATTTTAGTTGTGTTTTTATATTTACTTAGGAGAAAAATAGGGGAACTTAGCGCAGTCAATAAAAGGTTTTGACTATTTTTTGATTTTGTTGTTTTAAGGATATCCCTCCTGAAAACTATTTAGACTATGTTTTGTGTCTATTTTGAATTGTGACCATTGTGGATCTTGTTATGGCATTAGAATTATAGGCACGATAACTGTGGCTTAGTGATGCATGAGCCGAATAGGTATTAGTTGATAATGTAGCCATGTGCCATGTGCGTGTGAGGTACTTACTTAGTTGAACTGAGTGTGTGCAATCTAGAACATGCTTGGTTAGTCTTGCCTAGGTTGTAGGATAGTTGGTCAGGAAAGGATCATAGGTCATTCTTGAATAATCCACTTTTAGCCTAAATGCCCTACCAAATGAAATAAATATCCTTTGATCCCGATATTGAGACTAAATAGACCTGTTTCTTTTACTAACCCATTCACCTTCCTATTTTGATTTAAATGAACCTGATTTGGCCCTGGTCCCTTCTTGGACATTGTGTACCTCAACTCAGGCAAATTACCTAAGTTGAGGATGGCTATCAAAAGAGGAGAGTAGTTAGAAATGGGTATGATGAAGAAGTTAGTAAATGAAAAAGGATTCAGGTGTTGTGAGAAACAAAAAAATGAATGAATAAAGTTTTAAACGAAAGAGAAAAAGAAAATTGCAAAGAGAAAAACCACACTTGAAAGCTGAAGAATAATTAAGGAGTATAAGGGAGGAAAGAAAAAAAATTGAGTTTGATACGTGGAGAAAAAAATAGTGTAGTGCCAAGGAAGGTTGAATCATTTTATCCATATGTACCATACCCGTCCCCAAGCTTATATTACCAGCCAATAAAAGTCCTATAGTGATCCTAATCCGACTGTCCAAAAAACTAAGGCATAGAAAATAAAGGCAGGCCTATGGTATTCCACGCGCACTGTCTGGTATTCCACGCGCACTGTCTGAACTTTTTTATGAGAGTGAGTGCTTTGACTTAGTTTCTATGTTGATCTGCATTGATATGTGGTGAGTGTAATAGATTTCCTTGTTGTGAGGGCACATTGGTTGCATTGTTAATTGCTATTTATCTGGGTAATGTCATTTGTATTTATGCTTGATTGTTTGTTCATAATGTGATGCCATCTCATGATCCCTCTGTGTCATGGTAAGGAGTTGTACATATACACTGTGGTTTTGATTTGATTGTACAGGAGGAGATTGCAAAATATGTGTTAAGATGATGATATGACTGTCGTAGGTCATAGTGATTTTTGGAAATTTTTGTATCTTGACCATTTTGCCCTTCTCCATTATTGCCTTATCTCATTTATGAGTTACGAAAATGATTTGCATGGTCCTCGATACATTCAGGAGTGATTTATATGAGTTTGTGGTTTTGGATATCCTTTAAAAGGATTAGTTTGACTTTGATAAATGTTTTGTGATCCGAGCGTCAAATGGTGATTTGGACAGTTCCATTAGATCCGAAATATCAATTTTGGGTTAGTAGCATAGTTAGTTCGGGTCCCAAGTTTTTTTTTTAATTTTGAGTGTCTAGACGAAAATTAGTAAAAATAGCTTAAAAGGGATCTTGGGCATTAATTTGTCGTAAACGACCTCTTTTTGTAAATTTGATGATTTCATTGGGTCCAAAACGTATTTTATGATCAATTTGCACTATTAGTTCATTTTTATAGGGTTTCGGATGAGTTCCAAGGGTCAAAAAACAAGTTTTAGAAGTTGTTAGTACAAAACGTTGCTGGTGCACACCTTTAGCAATGGATAAAATAGACTTTTAGCGACGGAAAATGGGTTTTAACGACGGAAATGACACCTGAACATATTATAAATTTCAAATTTCGTCCCATTTCGTATTTGGACATTTTGGGGGCTAGGATTCTCCATTTTAGGCGATTCTCGATGCATTTTTCTCGTATAATCATTGGACATGTGATTCTACCTTCATTTTATTCATTTTCCAAGATTATCTATCTCGATTTTCATGATTTTGATCTATAAAGTTGAGTTTTGAAATTTAAAGTTATGAAATCAAAAATTCTTGATTTGAAGGTCAATTTGGAATGGGTTTTCATTGATTTTTGAGATTTAAGGTCCTTGTATCATGGGTAAATGGATTTAGACAAAAATTTCCAAAATTTCTCGTTTTAAACCGCGTTTGATAATGAATTTTGGGGTTTTACACGATAAAGTACAAAATTAGTTTTTCTTCAATTTCAAGTCCAATTTCAACTCGTTTTTAGTTGGATTTTCAGATTTAGAACCCTAAAAGTATGAGAACCATGATTCTTAAATAAAATTTTAATTTTACCCTTTACCTTCGAGGTTAATTTTCAAACTATTTTTAGACCCAGAATAAATATAGTCAATATGGGTATCGGTGGACTTCTTTTGACTTGTAGATGTCATATTTGACTAAATTGGACGTGTTTGGTGATGATTTGTGAGAGTAGAGCTTTTGATTAATGCTTGGACTGCGTTTTGGCTTGCGGATCTTCTTTAAAGGCAAGTTGAAATGTACCTTGACTTTTTCTGAAGTGTTTATGTGTTGTATGTTTATTTGCTTGTATTTTGTGAATCGTTTAGGATTGGGGGTCCCGCTTAGGTAAAATGGAGAGCATCTCCATGGGTACCAGAGTATTTTGATGGATTATAGATATATAATTTCTTTATCTTAGTTATTCTTGCTACTTGTGAATACGCTTAGAGTAGATTGTAGATGGATAACTTGTTGATCTTGAATAAGTAGATAGTGAGTGCCTATTTAAGAGCTTGGATCGTGTTTAGTGGATTTTATTGTGTTGATTGGGGCTTAGTGACCTTTATAGGGGATAATTATGTACTATGGTTCTTTGGTGGATTGATGTAAGTTTAGTAAATACTTAGAGTATAAATAGACTCGTAATAGTTGATGTTACTATTGGAGATTAGTACCTCTTATTAGGGAATGTTGTTAACTATCATAGTTCACCTTTTAGTAATTTAGTGTAATGATGTCATCTTTGAAAAAGATGGACCAATTGTAAGGAACAAGCTAGGTTTGGGTAAGTTTAGCTATATATTGTTGTTTGGAATGCTTACTATTTCTGTGTTGCCCGTGTGTGAGGCTTATGTGAATATTATTATTGACCTGAGAGATTATTATTAATGTGATGTCCAAGTGGGGGCTTGAATTAATATTTTTGGCCTTATTTGTGCATTAAATTACCTTATTTATTACTATGTCACCCGAGTGGGGGCTTGACTTGTTATCGTAGTCCTTATTTGTGCATTATTTGCCTCTATCATTATAGTGATGCCCGAGAGAGGGGCTTGAAATGATATTATTGATGTCTTACATGACTATTTATTCTAGTGGTGCCATGCGATGGCTTATATCATGAATTATTATCATATTGAGTTGATTTTGAGCTCATTTATAACTATATTGAATTGATTATTATCTTCATACTATTGGTTGTGAGTATTACATCCTCATTTCATTCATACATATTCATGACATTTGGCACTACTAAGAAACACTGATTTTGAAATAAAATGATATTTTATAAACCTTTGGCCGAGGTTATTTGCTGGCAAGGTCGATTGATACACTTTATAAAACCCTTGGCCGAGGTCATTTGCCGGCAAGGTTGATTGATACACTTTATAAGACCCTTGGCCGAGGTCATTTGCCGGTAAGGTTGATTGATACTGTGAAAGTATATAGTCCTATCCTAGAAGCGAGGAGGCTCGAAAGGTGTATACGATACTTGAGATTAAGATTGTGAAGGTATATGGTCCTATCTTAGAAGCGATTAGGCTCGAAAGGCATATACGAGAGCCATGTAATGGTTTATATCATCATTATCCCATCATCATCACTACTTTGCATTGCATCACTTGCATTGCATTGCATCCTTGGTATGGTTTGATATTGTGATTGAGTATTTACTTTTGTATTGAATTGCCACAATTGAACCTTGTTTGTGATATTGTGTATTTTGCATTTATTTTACTATATTGCATCATATTCTATCATCTCTTGGTTGATTTAGAGTTTGAGATATTATAAGACGTGGGGGTATGGCTATGGGTTGATCAGTGAAACTGTAGTGTCGCACCTATTTGTAGCATGATATACACATAAATATACACTCTCACCACTTTATCCCAGATTATTGATTGAATATGATAATTAAGCCTGATTTACTATGTTAGTGAATTTCCTTCATAAATGACTTCCCTTAACTGTTGTTCATGAAATGACTAGTGTTGACTCATCTAGACTTATATACCTACCCTGTATATTGATAATCTTATGACTGTTGTGTTGGGTTACCCTGATAGGATGAAGTGGTGTTTACTGGTTATAGATCTACTTGGGAAAAACTTGGGTAGTTGGGATGGGTGATTCTCGCCATCAATTTGGATTAGGATCGGTTATCGATTATGCTTGTTGAGAACATATGTTTCGTACTCACCTTTTTTTTCCTTCCCTTTTTCTTGTTTTTCTGCACCCCATACAGGTATTGGTTAGAGTAGCAGATAACAGATAGTGTTCCTTCAGCATTGACATTGTGGAGATTGAGGTAGTGGTTGGCGTTTCACAAAGCTTACCCAGATCTCTCTTTATTTATCTTATATTTTATCCGCATTTAAGATACTTTAGATTATTGATATCATTTTGTATTAGAGGCTTGTACTAGTGACAATCAAACCTGGGATGTGTCTTTGAATTATTATTTCATTGTTAATGTTTTGGGATTATTCTATCTTTTTTCTTCTGCTTCTGATCTACTTTAATTATTGAGTTTGGGTTGGGATAGGCTTATCTGTACCGAAGGGTGTGAGAGGTGCCATCACATACTCTATTTTGAGTCATGACAGTTTCTCTTAGTTAAGCATAGTATGTGTTTGTTTTGTTTTATTTGCCTGAAGATATGTAAATGTTCTAAGTTGAGGTTGTTGATGTGTCATTGTTTCACTAAACTTTTGAAGCTTAAAACGAAGAAAATATGCAAGAACTTAGATGTATTTGTGGATATGATGTGTTTGTTTAAGTGTTTTATAGGAAAATAGGTCTTGTTAGTGACCAAAAGAAAAAGAAGTTGAAATTGGCTAAGTGCATCGACAAAGTGGGTTGCAATGACTCGTCGGGTCTCCCAACGAGTCGTCACCTGATCATCCTGAAGATATTATCCAAAGTCCCACAGATGTGCAAATCAAGTTAGTGGCAACGACTTCTCCCTACAAGTCGTTAGGAGAGGAGACGAAGTGTACCATGACTCATCTTGAGCAATAAAGGCCAAAAGATCTGAAGTTTGACAAATGCAACTCAGGGGAAACAACTCTCTCTATGAGTCGTATGGAGACATGACCAGTCCCTTGGCATCCGTTCTGAGCAACCGATGGAAGAAAATCTGAAAGATGACAAGTGAGCTTCTATGGCAACGATTGACATAACAACTCGTCAGGACTGAGGACGAATCGTCATGAAGAGGCATCACCAGCCAACATAGAGCCAGCTAACGAGCCATTCACACACTAAATAAGTCGTAGCCTGACCCAACGACTCATTGCCACTGCCTACTCTGTTCTCCTACATTGTTTAGGATAATACTTCTTTTGTATCTATAAAGACTCCTTTTAGGTTTTATGTTGAAAGTTACATACTTTCACCTCTTTTGAGTGCATATATTTGTTCTTATGAGTTGTTAAACATATTTTGGTAATTAATCATAGTTGAGATTCTCGATTTTATTCTATTCTTTTTGTAAGTACATGGTTATATTTTCTTCTCTGAATAATTGTCGTGTTCTTGCAATTATGAGTAGCTAAACCCCATAACTAGGGTTGTGGGAACCATGATGGAATAACAAAGTAGGGTTTAAAGTACATAGTGATTCTAGATCGGTGTGTGTGCATGTATTGTTATTCCTTTCATATTGATTGCTTTCTAATGGTGCACAACGTTAAAATTTGCTTGTATTCTTTACTTGCTTGAACCTAGAAAAGTACAAATTGAAAAAAGGGAATAAATAACGGAGACTTGGAGTTATCAATCTTCACTTAATAGCTTGAGCCATGGATGCGGGAAATCGAATCTGGGGTCAAAGATAAGGGTTAGATTGTAAAACTCATGAAACCTGGACGGGTAATTAAGCATAGTCATCTAATAGGGGCGAGCCAACCATTTAGGTGAACTTAAATTATTTATTATGCATGCTAAGCGCTGGGATAGATCACCAGTACGAAGAACGTATGAAGTTATGAAATCATGGGGAACACAGTTCTAGTGTATCACTATTATTGATCACAACACAAATCAATTCAACAATTGTTACTTGGTTACATACTGTCTTCAAAGATTACTTCTAAAAAACCCTCTCTATTAGAAATAACTGATTAATAGGTTAAATAACTGCATCCACTGAGCTCCTAGCCATATTTCCTGTAGGATCAACCCCAACCTTGGTTAGGTTCTATATTTGATTCAGCGACCATTTTATACTTTATTACAATGTGTAATTTGGGCGACATCAATTGTGAATGCTCGACCATTCTTGAAAGTGAATATGTCAATATGTGTATATTAAGTATTCAACATATATTGAAGAACTGAAAGATTCTTCAAGAATTGTTTATGTTGTTTGTTCTCATGATAAGTTGGTTGGACCAGCGAATGTTGGGACTGGATTCCTAAATTTTGAAAAGTATAAAAGGTGAATATGGACTAGTTCACCTGTGATCATGTGATATGTTAAATAGATGCATCTATAAGATGGTCACATGCATGTGCATTTATTGTCAACCCGCAGTTTGACATTTATAAAATTGCTTATGCAAAATAATTGAGTTAAGAGCACAACCTCCAGACTATGTAATCAAGATAATTGATCTTGATAATGCTGGTTTAAATTCAAGTTGGTTTTGTATTGAATGCCTCCAATAAATAGCTAAACCATTGCTTATTAGAATAAAGCTTCATATGTTGGTCTGAGATATATGATATATTGCATACAACAAGATTTGTATGCATTAGACCAATAAATTATGATTAATTTTCCCCTCTCAATTGGTTCAGGTCAGAAATCAAATATTTTCTATCTAATAGTCTTTGATGTGCGGTATACGATTAATGGATATGCCATGATGCACAGAGATAGATTCTCCAAAAGTAGATTGGGATGTATGTTAGTTTTCCTAACATAAGGGGGATATAATAAGCAGCTAAGAAATACGTTGAGAATGATCATCAACATGATCCTCATTCAAAAGATAATTCAAGACAAATGCTAGAAGTATTTGTTGACCTAAAGTTAATCTAGTATTTCAACTGCAAATGCTTTTATTGAATGTCCCTGAAGGACAAAGTCTACGGCATGCATGAAGCATGGTAGATCAATCGGTTCCAAACATAATAATTATTTAAAGGGAAATGGAGCAAATGATCATAATAACGAGGCAATGTGCTTTTGAAGAGCCTACGACATAACACTGAAACCTTGTGAGAGATTTAGGTAGCTAAAAATAATGAAGTGATGTGATCTCAAAATATTATGTTATATTGCGAACCAATACAAAATGATATATCGTCGATGATATCTCTGATACAATATGACACAATATTGTAAAAGATAGTGAGGATCTGAATTCTACATCTATTAAAGCATGCTGACATAGAAATAATTATCAAGTGAAATATAAATCTTGGTAAGTATAAAGCTTATTTGACTGGGAGCCAGACACTAGAAGATGTCACACATTTAATATTGAATGTTGTCACTTGATAAAATTTATATAAAAATCCTTGAAGGATTCAAAATGTCTAAAGCATATATACTTTGCTAGAAAACTTGTGTATAATTCTCATATGGATTAAATCAATAAAGGTCGATGTACTAGAAATGCATTAATGAATGTTATTGCAACTCTCGAAGAGTTTTCAAAATCAATAGATTATCTGCTGAAAGAAGTTAAAATGAGAATCATGCAGAATTAGATTGATCATGAAGTACCATATCTTGTGCAATTGATGCATTTATACATCTTGCTATAACTATGAGCATGATATAGTTTTACTCTTATATAGAGATATTGAAATAAGATCACTTGCATATTGCAAATGAAAACCTCTGTATGAATGTGTTTATCTTGATGATTACTGTCAAATTTTTGAATATCTTGTATATTCATATAATCGATATATAAGGATTCGATATCGAGTATTATCTATTGTTAAGAAGGGTTAATGTCATACCAAGTTATTTTACATGACATTCAAATTATGCTGAGATAATAGCTACTCATGAAGCAAGCCGAGAATGTGTGTGGCTGAGGTCAATGATATATCTCATTCGAGAAAAGTGTGGTTTAAAATGTGATAAGATACCCATAATTTTATATGAAGATAATGCAGTATGCATAGCACAATTAAAGAGCAGATTCATAAAAGGAGATAGAACGAAGCACATTTCACCAAAGTTTTTCTATATACATGAGCTTCAAAAGAATGGTGATATCAATGTGCAACAGATTCGTTTGAGAGATAATACAAATGATTTATTCACCAAGCCTTACCAACTCCAACTTTTGAGAAGATGGTGCACAAGATTGAAATGCGAAGATTCAAGTTTTTGGACTGATGTTTCTATCAGGGGGAGTTAATATTGTACTCTTTTTCTCTCACAAGAGTTTGTCCCACTAGGTTTTCCTTATAAGATTTTTAATAAGGCAGCTAAAATGTGTATTATTAGAAATGTGTACTCTTTTTCCTTCGCTAGATTTTTTTTCACTGGGTTTTTTCTAGTAAGATTTTAGTGAGGCACATTATCTATCAATTAGACATTCAATGGGGAGTGTTATAAATAATAGTGAATGTCTATCAAGTTATAGTGAAAGTTTGTCAAGATATAGTAAATGTTTATCAAGATAGTAAATGTTTATCTTTCGAAAAAAATTGAGAGGAATTTCCCCTTATAAATAGAAGGGTTCTTTTCATTGTAAATCATCCCTAATCACTTATGAGAAATAAAAAAGTCTCCTCTCTTCTCTCCCTTATTCTTCTTATTTTTGTTTTATTCTTTTATAACAAAAATTGATTATCTTTACGAAATGCTTTAGCATAAATATTTTCTCGTTTCTATTAGAGCCAAAGTAAAAAATATATATATATATATATAAAAGAAAGAAGAGAATATTGAATAAACCTTTAAGAAAAAAAAGAGCAAATGATCCCTTATGATCACTTGCAAATTGAATAGAAAAAATCCTCTTTTCAAATTTATATGTAAAAATAAAAATCTCTTGTAAAATGATATTAATCTAAAACTAATTTTTTAGACGTGGGTTTCACATTTTCTATTTTGTGCATTCGGCTTAGATGCCTGTTAAATTTAAACATCGGAGAATATTTATTTTCCAAGTAATCTTAACCTTACTTTTATTAAGATTGAATGGGATTTCACAAAGATGTGATTCCTTTTATTTGTTTTCATATTTCTTTTAATCTTCAAATTGCTATATTTTGAAGAGAATAATCACACATTCATTTTAGGAAAGGACATACGAAGAAGTTTAAGTTTATATGTGCACTAAAAATGTATAATTTATTTATATAATCAAATCATTTATAAGATAATTAATGATAGTATTAATTTATAATATGATAAAACTAATAATTAATACACTTTATATTACATGTTATACTATATTAATAGTGTAAAAATAAAATTTTACTTTCAATATATATAACCGAAATTGTAAGAACAAAATTATAGTTGTGAATCACAAAACAAGGTGGAAGATAAATAACTTATTTTGCAACGTCTTTGATCATGGTTAAAAGTAATATCATAGGTGAAACAAAATCAAATTCATTAATCAAATGATATACTGTAATGACTCGAAGGTTGAAGTTGTTTAGTCACATTAAAAAATCTTAGAACATCTATCCATTGCTCCCACTTCTTTAGTCGATGAACAGCTATTGTATCCGGAACAAGCTCATGTGAACATTTTCCATTAGTTCCAGGATAATCATACATTCTTGGCTTGGCTGAAAATCTATTTTTTGCTTTATTTCCCAAATTTAGCCATTGACCAACCAACTTATCTTCTGGTCCATACGTATTATTCACAGGAATTTTTGATATTTCGATCCATTCCACCAAGTCCCATGATAAAACAAATCCCATTCCGGACATATAATGCACAAACGGGTTCATGCTAGGACAAGGTATAACAAAACCATAATATAGATCAACTCTAGGTAGTGGTTGAAGTGATGAGGCTAATGGTGCAAGCCGCAAATAAACATCATCATCAGCCTTCATGACATAGTCATAACGAGTAAGAAATATTTGAGGAAGAGTAGAAAAGTAAGTATAAGTTTTGCCACTATTCATGTTCTCCGAGCAATTGAGGATGATAATGTCATTAAAACGCATGATTTCTAAAGCGACAAAAGTTCGTTGTTCTGTATTGGTGATGTTGCAGAAAACGAACTTTACATCAATTCGGGCTATGGGGGTGGATTGAATTCCATACACAAGACGAAGGAAATGTCGTCTATCAAAATTTCCTGGTCGTGTAAAAATTCCTATTAAAAGGGTAAATTGTGTGTTCATCTGAGCCGCTCCTTGTAATAAAATAGTATTGCTTAAGGAAGTTGTTAACGAAAAATTTAAGCGAATACTAAATGATATAAAGAAGATGAAGAGAAGAATAGCAAAAGAAGATAACAAAGCCATAAATAATTTCCTGCTTGCCATTCTAGTTTAAAAGGTATATAATTGAAAGTTTAGAAGTCAAAAAACAGAAGCCAAGTTTGAATACTTAGAAAATGAATTATGTGCTAAGCTTCTTAAATAGACACATCATAATTCTCCTTATATGGCATGGTTAATAGTATGAAGAAAGTAATAAGCTTGTGATCTTGTCATGCTTTGTGTGCATTGAGTGATTAATCTTGTAATGAATATGTGTCATAGTGCTTAAAACGTGAACAATTCAACAACTTTTTATATTTTATTGAAATTTTGATTTTACTTGAATAAAAAAGAACGCAAAAGTATGCTGCCATCAAAATTGTAATCTTGTAGCACGAAGCTTTGTAATTAAATACGGTATACCTTCAATCATATAAGAGGAAATAAGATTTCTTGACCTCTTACAATTTGAATGAAAGAAAATGATTTTTGCAAATATCTAAAAAGAACAAAAACAACGTATTACCAAAAGAAATGTTAGCTACGAGTAATTTAATGACGATATTTAAATTTAGCAATGATATTAGTTCTGCAGATCTTTTAAAAAAATTATTAGCTACGAGCAATTTAACGACGTATTAGCAAAAACTGAGATCTCTTGACCTCTTACAATTGAATATAGTCAACAAATTTCTAAAAGTAAAAATATAATAAAATTTCAAAAACAAAAAAAATCATAGTATTATTAATCTTGGTATTGATGGATAAGACACACAAATGAGTATATGAAAAAAACTTAAAGGGTAAAATAACAAAAATATCATTATTATTTATGATTTCTTAATGGGCTTGTAAAGGAGAAAATGAACAAATAATATGGAATAGGGAGAGTATTAGTATCAAGGGTTTCTTCCATAAACGTACCATCGGTCAAAGTTTTTTTGCCCAGCGAAATGACTGCATGTATATGTAATGTGTCATTATTGTATAAATAGTATATAACCGTGTATATATGATGTATAAGTATGTAGATGTATACATCAATATACACTATTATACAATATTTGTGCATTGCATAGTTCATCTCCCTTAACGAGTAGATTTTTTTCAATCCTAACTAACTCAAATTTCCTCTAAACAGTCCTATATGAACTTCTCTCGATGTTTTCAGATTTTTGATATATTATTCACTCGAACGTTTGCTTCAAGTCAAATTTTAAAATTTGAACTTTGAAACTCTTTAATGACAGATTTTAGACTTGGTGATGGAATATTTTAAGCTCGGTGAGGCTCCCCGCGTCTACTACTTCTCTTGTTCCTGCATCTAGCCTTGATAAAAGCTGCCTCACAAGATAAATAGAAAGACGAGAAAGCTTTGCATTGAAAAAGTTGAACTTCAAACACAAATTAAAAAGTGTCTAGCGAAAGGAAAAATGTCGAAGGGCCATTTAATATAATAAATGAGAATTGAGCTATTTTGGAAGGGAATTACGATCGAATGGTTAGTTTCTTTAATTATCCCTTGTACGAATAATTAATCTATCGCTCCCTTTATTTATCTTTACTTGTGTAGTATATTAAAAATAGTTGTCCAACTTTACTTGTCCAGTTTGAAAAATTAAGAGATAATTTACTATTTTGTGTCTATTTTACCCTTATTATTAAATACTATATTTATTTCTTAATATTTAGATGACTCATAATTAATATTAATTTTTAGAAAATATATCAAATTAAATATGAACAAGTAAAGATGGCGAAAGAGTAATATCAATCAACCCCACGGATTCCTAAGCAATTTCTTGATTCCTAGGTGAAATTTATGGTATTCCTGTTCAGAATTGGGCTCATCACGAAAAGGCCCAACCCAATAGAGAAGCAAAGTCTTGCTTGGTCTCTGCACGGATCTTTGTCGTCCTCCTCGTTTTTCTTCTGAGAAAACAAGTATCAAAGGTCCGATTCTCCCTCCTTTCAAGGTACTTTCTCTCTCTACAATTTACAACTCCTTCAATCATATATTTTTTCAAAATTAACTTTCTTACTCAGAGATGTCGTATTTTTAACTTTGATCTAATCTAAAAATGTAATTTCATTTTTTCTCTGAGTTATTATTTTTTTTTTTTGGAATGAGACATAGTTTATTTGTTGATTGGTTGGTTGGCAGTATTGTAAAATCCAGAAGAAAATAGCGAAAGATGGGGGTGAAGCAAGTACTAAAAGCCCTGGATGCTTTTCCACGTGCTGAAGACCATTTGTTGCAAAAGACTAAATCTGGCGCCTTTGGTATTATTATTTCTTCGCTTGTTTGGATAGATGTTACCTACTGTATAGTATTGTGTTGTTAGTTTAAAATTTAAATATAATGTTTGTGTTGATTGTTACTTAAATTTTATTGTATCGTATTTGGTATGATCACGTAGTTAACTTAATTTTTTCGTTACTTATTATTTAATAATCCACTTTTTTTCCCTTTTCACTACCTTTAATAGTAGTTCTACCCTGTATCGTACTCTTCTTGTAGGTTTATCCATCAAATTATTGATGTGTGACATTATGTAACGAAGGAAATGGGTACAGATGATCCAAACGTTGAATTCATTAAAACACTACCATACAATACAATACAACACAATACAATACAATACGATACATTATGATACAATATGTAACAACCATCCAAACAGAGTGTGAATGTCCGAAAAGAGTTTCATTTAGCTATTGAATGTTAAGCTTGTCATAATGCTTTTTCTCTTCTCTTAATTCAAAATGTAATTCAGACATCAGGCTTGAAAATTACTATAGTATACTCATTCTTTGAAGCATTCTCATAGTGTCAGGAAGTTGAGTTGTAATGCAACACTTTGTAGCCTCTTTATTTACAATTTAGTGATGGGGTTTGAATCTGAATCCTAACTTGGATATACTTGATTAAAAAAAGAACCATAATTTATGATAATGCCTAAAGAGGGAGTTTTGGGCAATTTTGATTGGAAGAAGCATGCGTCCTCTTCTTGTGGAGACCACCCGAAGAATATGCTGGTTATTTATTCTCTTTATCTGGTGGAATACTGTTTCTGAATGAGAAACTATAATTGATAATAGCCTGCATGTTGTTTTTTTTGAAACTGGTAACTTTTAATTTATATATTCACAGGTATACTACAACCAAACATGTAGTTCCCCTTCAAAAAGTATTACAACAACTACATCATTCTCTGTCTTTCTAATGCCTATAGACAGTCAAGTACATCAAAGACGTCTTTGATCTGAGCTAATACATCATGTTTACACCAAAAATAAAAGAGGGTTAGGCAGTTCATTTTGATCTTCTGCCAGCTGTTCTGCACATCCTCAAAGCACCTCTTGTTCGTCTCAACTTGTTTGTCTTACTTTCCTATTTAGTCCATTTAAGAAAAAGGATCTCTCTCTCTCTCTCTCTCTCACCATTTTAACCCTACCATCATTTTCTGAAGGGATTTTGGCTCACTGGGTGCAAAAAGTAAAACTGGGAAGGAAATCTTTCTTTATTTCTGGGGACAAATCATTCGAACTGTTTGAAGAAAGCGATGGCTGGTTTGTTTGGGTTGAGCGTGGACGGAGGTTTTGCAGCCAGATTAAGCTTGATGAGGAGAACTTAAGATGGGTTTGCGAGCAAATGCAACAGGCGTCGTGTGGATACGGGAATCTTTACAGGAGGTGGGGAAGGAAGATTCAAAATTATCTTTAAAGGGTGTACCAAAATTTTAATAGCTATGGAAGATACATAAGAATCGAAACAAGGAAAGGGGAAGGGAAATCAACAATAATAATACCAGAAGCAGGTTACAACAAGGGTTGGGGAGACATAGCAGGGAAGATACTACATTCTCTGGGAGAAACATCCAATTACAAGTTCAGGAAATTCACAGATCTGCAAAAGAGATCTTTTCTCAATGCTGCTGAAATTACTCATTGGCCTATTCTTCAGGAGGGAAAAACTGAAAAAGTCACCAGTGAAACCACTGATGAAAACTTCCTCTTTCTCTCAAAATGCTTAGTCGGATGTTTCAATGACCCTTTCCACGGGAGCCCCAATACAAAAATTATTCAAAAATGGTTTTCTTCCAGATGGCAGGTGACAGCTGGTCTGAGGATAACTCCTATGGCCCACAATAAATTTCTGTTCGAGTTTCCTTCGAAACAAGAGTCTGCTAGGGTGAAAGCAGGTGATTGGTTTTGGAATGGTCGACATCTTCAACTAGAATGGTGGTCGCCGGAATTCGGGACTTCTCCGGTGGGGCACGGAGCAGACCAGAGATGGGTTAAAGTGTTTGGTATCCCTCTTCACGGATGGAACATGAACACTTTTCGCTATATCAGAGACCTATGTGGCGGATTTATTGGCAGAGATGAGGATACAAAGAGTAGAGTACATTTATTTTGGGCCCGAATATGCGTGAAAGCCTCTGCCATTGAAACCCCAAGTGAAACCGTTCTAGTGCTGGGTGATCTGAGATTTGGAATCTCTATCTTGGAGGACAAATTAGTGGATTTAAAGGTAGCCGGGGATGGAGCACCAGTCGCCGGTGGTGGAGCGACAGCTGTTGCCGTGACGGAGCGAGACACGGGATTGGACAAGGCATCCTCGAGCCAAGCGAAGGATCTATCGCAATACCCACTGGTCTATACCAGAGAATACAGGGGTCCAACGAACTTTAATTCAAATAAGTGTCCAGTGGACCCCAATCTTAAAACAAAACAGCTGTCTCAAAACCCTAATCCCAGATATAACAAAGTGGCGGCTAAACAATTGGGCCAAAAGCTGGACCACTCATATTATTCAAAAGGGCCAAAGCCCAAAACATCTACCAGAAGGAAAATTGAGAAGAAGGAATGGCTGGCAAAAAGACCTTTTTTTGACCCATGTTCTCATAAAAGCAGCCCATTAAGACTCGGGAATTATTTTGACCCACTCACTGAAGAAATAATGAACGCAACAGATGGGAAAATTGAGATGACACCTTCGAGGGTGGCAAGCGACGTATCAACTCAACTTGATGATGAAGCAGATGACGAAGCAGAGCCGATGGCCATGATAATTCCAAGACCTATGCAGCCAAGGGATTTTGAAACAGGAAACAATTCTGATGCTGAATATTCCTCCAGTGATAATCCTCTCCTTCCTTGGTTTGAAGCTGGGAATTCTTCTACTCAAGTCACTCACTCCCCTGTTGTAATTGATACTTCAAGATGGACTAAAACTATGATATTTAAGGCATGCAAAGCCTTTGGGATTAATGCAGTGGGGTTTGAGCACGAAATTCTCGACATGGTTCTACGAATGGAGCAAAAGAGGCAATCACAAATTGAGCAGCGAAAAGCTTCCTCCAACACCAGAAACAAGGGGAAAAAGAAGCAATCTTTAGAGCTTGAAAGGTTGAGTTGGGGTATGAATTCAGAGGGTAGAAAGTCAAGTGATCGGGACAGGACCTACAAAGCCTTCTCCGAATGAAGATTAAAATATTAAGTTGGAATGTGCGGGGGCTGAACGAGGCCGATAAGCGAACTACAATCAAATCTCTTATTCATAAATGGAAAGCAGATATAGTATGTCTACAAGAAACAAAAGTGGCAGAATGGACTCCTTTTCATATTAGACAAGTTTGGGGGAACCGTTGGGTAGAATGGGTGGAGCTAAAGCCAAATGGAAGAAGTGGCGGCATTATTGTACTATGGGACAAAAGATTCTGGTCTAAAATGGATGTGCAACTTGGGGCATATACCATCTCTTGTATGTTGGAAAGCTCTCACGACCTCTTCAGGTGGTGCTTCACAGGGGTTTATGGACCCCACTCAAACCCTGAGAGGGAAGAACTGTGGTATGAATTGGCAGCTATCAGAGGTCTTTGGGATGAACAATGGATGATAGGAGGTGATTTCAACGTTTGTATGTATGAAAGTGAAAGATACAACTGCATCCGGAGATCAAGGGCCATGAAATCCTTCATAGACACCATTCAAGACCTGGGCATCATTGATCTACCATTACAGGGGGCTCATTATACATGGTTCAGAGAGGGAGACTCAATGCAAGCTTCTAGAATCGACAGATTCCTAATCTCCTCAGAATGGGATGCAAACTTCAATGCTATCAAACAGTTAGCTCTGCCAAGAATAGTATCTCATCACAGGCCCTTGCTTTTGGAATGTGGGGATTGGGAAGCTAACCCCTCTTACTTTAAATTTGAAAACATGTGGCTTCAAGTGGAGGGTTTCATAGAGAAGGTAAAAGGCTGGTGGCAAAGTTACACTATCGGGGGCAATCCAGATTTTATTCTCCTGCAGAAGCTAAGAAGATTAAAGAAAGACATCACAGATTGGAATAGGGAAACTTTTGGTAAATTGGAAGCACAAAAAAACAAGCTACATGATGAGCTAGCTTTACTTGATCAAGCAACTGAAAACAGACAGTTGTCCCAGCATGAGAAAGAGAAATGTTTGCATTTGAGATGTGAACTAGAAAAAATGGCAAAAGCAGAGGAGATCTCTTGGAGGCAAAAATCTAGATGTTTATGGCTCAAAGAAGGCGATAGAAACACCAAATTTTTCCAGAGAATGGCTAATTCAAATAGAAGAAATAATTCCATAGATAGGCTGTTGATTGGAGAGGAGATTATTGAGGACAGTGAGGAGATCAAATCAGAAATTCTAAGGTTTTACCAAGGCCTTTACAAAGAGTAGGAGCAATGGAGACCTAGTGCAAAATTTGAAAATCTGGCCACCATCTCTACAACTGAGAAAGAGTGGTTGGAAAGAGCTTTTGAGGAAGAAGAAGTACTGGCTGCAATAAACTCATGTGCCCCTGATAAAAGCCCAGGCCCGGACGGCTACACAATGGCTTTTTATCAAAACACTTGGGCTTTTACTAAAGCAGAAATCTTGGATGCTCTTAATCACTTTCACCAGCACTGCTACATGGTCAAATCTAGTAATGCCTCCTTTATTGCTCTAGTCCCTAAGAAGAAAGGAGCTGTAGAACTCAGAGATTTCAGGCCTATAAGTCTCATTGGCAGTGTCTACAAAATAGTAGCCAAGCTCCTAGTGGAAAGGATTAAATCTGTAATCGGGAAGTTGGTCTCAGGGGAGCAAAATGCTTTCCTTAAAGATAGACAAATAACAGATAAAGTGGTATTCCTGGTATACTTTGCAAGCTCGATGTTGAGAAAGCTTTTGATAAAGTTAGTTGGGCCGACCTACTGTCTATGCTAAAGGAAATGGGGTTTGGGGAAAGATGGATCAGATGGATCAAATTCAGCCTCACCACTGTGAAATATTCTATTCTTGTTGACAGATCCCCAGTTGGCTTTTTCTCACCACAAAAAGGGATTAGACAAGGCGATCCCTTGTCCCCTTTTCTGTTTATTCTAGCCATGGAAGGACTAAGCAAGATGCTTGAAAAAACAAGATAGTTACAGTGGATAGAAGGGTTTAGAGTAGGCATCAATGATGACAAGTCTTAGTCTCACATTTACTCTATGCTGATGATACCCTTGTTTTTTGTGGGGCCGAGAAACTACAAATGCAATATCTTAACCTCACATTACTCCTCTTTGAAGCAATCTCAGGTCTGCATATCAATATGTCAAAAAGTGTTATCTTCCCTGTTAATGAGGTGGCGAACATGGATGAATTGGCTGGAATTATGGGTTGTGGTATAGGCTCCTTCCCTGCAACCTATTTAGGTTTACCTCTGGGAGCAAAATACAAGGCTGCTGAAGTATGGAATGGAGTGATAGAAAAGGTAGAGAAGAAATTAGCTTTCTGGCAAATGCAGTACCTCTCCATAGGTGGTAGGTTGGTTTTAATTAACAGTGTTCTTGACAGTATTCCTACCTACATCATGTCCCTCTTTCCTATGCCATCTAAGGTCCTGAAGCATCTTGATAAAGTAAGGAGAACATTCCTATGGAAAGGCAACAGTGAAGGTCATAAATTTCATTTGGTGGACTGGTCAAAGGTTATCAAACCAAAAAACCTGGGGGGTTTGGGAATCAAAGACTTATCGAAACACAATAGTAGCTTGCTTATGAAATGGTGGTGGAGATATGGTCAAGAAACTGCGAGTCTTTGAAAAAGGGTGGTGACTGCCAAGTATGGAAAACAAAATCATTGGAGCACCAGCACCAGCACAGCTCCCCATGGCGTTGGACCCTGGAAACACACAAGCAAGCTCAGAGATGATTTCTTCCTTGATGTCTCGTTTTCAGTTGGAAATGGAAATTTAGTGAGTTTCTGGAATGACAAATGGCTTCTTGACCAAACCTTGAAGATCTCTCACCCAAACCTCTATCGACTAGCTGTGAACCCCGACTCCACAGTAGCACAAAATAGAGCCGGAACCTCTTGGAACCTCCTCCTTAGAAGAAATTTGCAAGATTGGGAACTAGAGGAGATCTTTGATCTTTACAGAATTTTAGAAGATTGCACAATAAATCCCCAGGCCAGTGACAAGCTAAGATGGGGTAGTTCAAGGAAGGGGTCTTACTCAGTCAAGGCAGGTTATAGTAAATTGTGTGCTCAAAATGAAGTGACTGAACACTGGCCTTGGAAGCTGATTTGGAGAACTAAACTCCCCAATAAAATCATGTGCTTTACATGGACAGCCATCAGGGAGGCAATCCTAACTCAAGACAACCTTTGCAGAAGAAAGTTTCAACTAGCAAACAGGTGTTTTATGTGCCAACATAGCTCAGAAACAGTCAACCATTTACTTTTGCATTGAACATGTTCTTATCAAATTCTGGGGTTAGTTGGGTAGTGCCGCGGAATGTTAAGGAAACTATGGAAAGCTGGAACCTTTGGGTAGTTGACAGAACCATCAAGAGGATCTGGCAAATGATACCAGCATGCATTTTTTGGAGTATCTGGATGGAAAGAAATCGTAGATGTTTTGATGGGATTTCAACTCCTAACTCTTCTCTGAAGTTTAAGTGTTTGATGTTTCTTTTCAGCTGGAGCAATTTAACCCCAGTAAACGATGATATTCCTCTTGTAGATTTCATTAGCTCCTTGTCTTTGGCTTAACAGCCATACTTTTTGCTCATTTAAGGAAATGGCTCAATGTTATATCTGTAGGTTTTTGTATCTAGGAGCTTTCCCTAATTTTCTTTGTACTGTTTTCAGCATCTTCTTGATGCCAGTCAATATAACAATTATTTCATCAAAAAAGCACCTCTTGTTCCTTTCTGTCCAGACTGTCCACCAAATACATGCTGGGACAATCTTCCATCTCTCCTCCGTCTTTGCTACCTTGCCATCTCTGTTCCAGCTGCTTAACAATCCTTTAATGCTCCCAGGTTTTACCCACCTGATTCCTTTTAGACATATGAACATTCTCCATAGATGATCTGTCCATTTGCATTGTAAGGAAAGATGGTTGATTGTCTCTGCTTGTATAATAGCCTGCATGTTATCCCATTGTTTTTCTATCATTCACAGAAAAAATAGCAAATCCTGCATTTAGTGACAGTAACTGTTGGCTATGAATTGAATACCCTAAACTTTTATCTATATGTAGGCTGTGTGTACATTTCTTTAAATATGTTGCTTCTGTATGTTTAATTGTGCTAATTCATGTTTGTGCTTATATGTTTTTAGCTAATATCTCTCTAGTTAGTTGACCGCATACTATGTTTACACATGCCATGACTTTTGGAGATGCATTTGTTCATTGGTGCTACGTCTGTTTGTTCCTTGGTTGTTTGATTCTATGAGATTTTCCTGTCCTTTTGTCAAAGTTGCTCTCCGCGCCCGGTCAAATGCAAAGGGCCTGGTGGCTGGTACTGAATTGCGACAGTTGCTAGTTACTTCAGTTGGCGTTACTTTCGAATTGTCATTTAGAAGATATCATGCTTACTATATTCTGATTTTTTTTCTTTAAGTTTGATTCTTTACTAACTTTACACCTTTGGTTTTCTTACTCACTAGTTTCCATTGTGGGGCTGGTTATCATGTCAACATTATTTTTGCATGAACTGAGTTACTATCTCAATACTATTACAGTCCACCAGGTTTTTCTCTTCTCTTCAATTTTTCTCTCTTATTGTTTACTTTATTCTCTCCCACTTAAGAGTAATTTAAAGGTTTCTGCTCTGAATTATGCTTTGATAGATGGCTGTTGACTTGAGACGTGGAGAGACTCTCCCCATACACATCAATATGACATTCCCCTCTTTACCTTGTGATGGTAAGATAAATAAGCCCCCTTCTGGTCTATGTTTGCTTACTCTCTTTCAGATTTCATTTTTCTTTGTGAATACCTAGTATCTAAATGTTTCAGACATTGACCAATTTGTTCTACTGTGGTAGTTCTAAGCGTGGATGCCATTGATATGTCGGGGAAGCACGAAGTAGACCTTGATACAAACATATGGAAGGTAATTGGTCTATTTGATTTGAGAAATTAGTGCTCTGCCCTACCTATCAGAAAAAGAAGTGCTCTACCCTTAGACTGAAAAGAAAGTGACCATGTTTTGCATGACAAGATGATGCATAAAGCTGTAGATTGTAGTATGTTAACCGTGCTTTCACTTTTGTAGTGTCTTCACTAGCAACTATTTGTACCATTATTAGATTTAAATTTAATCTAGTAATCTTTCTTAGTTCTTGATTAAAAAAACAATATCTTGCTTAGTTTTTCTTCCTCTTCTGTGTTTGTTTTAGTGGGGAGAGGTAAGATGCAGTAGTAGTGGGGTATGACACAAAAAACAGTTATTCTGTTTTCACTTAGTATTTCATGCTTATATTCTTCTGACAGACACGTTTGGCATTTTATGTTGGCTAGTTGCTTTAATCACATATTAGTATCTGAAGAGAACTGAAATATTAAAAATATTTTGAGTGTTTTTATGGTTAATAGTTATACTTAAACAGTCGGCAATGCAATGGTTAGAATTAAGGCCTAGTTGTTCTTTTTGATCAGTTTAAAGCCTAACTGTTTTTGTTTATGTAGATTCACTATTTTTCTGGCTAGAGACTTGTATGTTTCTGCAGGGGGATAGCTGTGAGATTTTGAAAATCTTTAGTTTTAGTGAATCACTAATTTGCAGTATAAGATAAATACTTAGTAATTAGTATTGGAATATATGCACTTAAATAAAGTGAAATAGGTGCAGAGTATTCCTATAGCCCACCCAATTTGAGTTGATCAAACAGTTGGTTCAGTGTGTGGTGTTTGGAGCAAAGGAAGGGGTTAAGTTTGAAAGCATGTGGATTCATAAAGATGATTTCATTGAACTTGTGGAATGAAGGTGGAATTCAAATAAGGTGAGTTGTAATCCAGATACTATTCTTGCCAGGAAGTTAAAGTTGTTGAATAGTGATATTAAGAAATGGAACAATAAATCTTAGGCTGGAGGAAAGGAAAGAAAAAGGGTTTGAACAGACTGGAAGAATTGGATCGTTTTAATGGAGCCATAGCTGATGGGAATGCAGTAATAGTTGAGAAGGAAACAATCACCTCTTACTGAGAGGAAATTGCAAGGACAAAAGAGACATCCTGAAGGCAGAAGTCAAAGTGTCTATGGGTACCAATTGGAGACAAAAACACAAAATGAAGGAAAAAATTGGGTGCAAAGACCATTTTCTGAAGAGGAAATAGAGGTTCTATAAAGCAGTTTGATGGGGACAAGGCTCTTGAGCCATATGGTTTAATATGTTTTTCTTCCGAAAGTGTTGGAAGATTGTCATGGATGATAAATGAAGATGGTGGAGTGATTCAATCTGAATGGTACCTTTGGAGAAGCTTTAATGCTACTTTCAGTGCTTTAGTACCCAATAAAAAAGGAGTTGTGGAAGTTAAAGATTTTAGACCAATAAGTCTATTGTGAAGTGTATAAGATTATTTCTACACACTTTTGACAGAGAGGCTGAAGAAGGTGTTTGCAAAACTCATATCTAGTATCAAAATGCATTCATAAAGGGGAGCCAAAAATCACCGGTGCAATAATAGCAGCAAATGAATGCCTTGATTAATACTTAAAAAAGAAGGAAATTTGGTGTTATATGCAAATTAGAGTTGGAAAAGCTTATGACCATGTGAATTTGTCAGTTTTCTATTGAATTAATGAAGCATATGAATTTTGGGACAAATGTAGCTGACAAAGCGAATATCAGCTGTTAAGGGAACATGATTTATCATATGATTCTTAGATTTTAGTATAGGAAAACTAGTCATTAAACTTGCATTAGAAACTAATTGTGTTTCTGCATTTAGAATACTAAAATGATTTTTCTTGGTATTTCTCACTTACTTTCAAAGTTTTAGTTCCTATATTATTGTTTCTTTTCTTGCAAGTTGCAACACATATATACTTTTTATATTTTCTTCATTTGCATTTTGTTACACTGAATTGCGCTTTGTGCATAAGGTCCCGATATACGTTGACATTTTTCTATGCTTTTCGCTTTGACAACAATTATTCTAGTTTGTCATAATCACTGAGAGCGTCTTATAGCTTCTAAAATTACATTCATTAGTAACTTGTTTTAGTAATGTTGAAGTTATCCAAGCATAAAAGCACCCAAGAAATGTAGCCTAGTGGTCAATAAAGGCCAAAAACACTAAGTGATTTCTTCTCATGTGCTAAAGCCATGGTGTGCAGAGTTAATAGGTACTTGTGTTGGTGGGAGGTAGCTGGGACCCGGTGGAATAGTGGAGGTGCATGCAAGCTGGCTCCGGACACTACTGTCATAAAAAAAAGTTATGCAATCACATAAAAGAAAAGCTTCTTAGTTTCGAAATTGTTGTACCTATTCTCTATTTAATAGAAAAAGAAACTTTTAATAAACATAAAGTAAGTGCAGGTTAAAAAGATACTGTGTTAACTTAAACCACACTTCCAATTCAAAACTTCTATTTTTCTGAATGTGTTAGACGTTTTGTAATGTATACCTTATAGGTGGGGAGGGTTGTACAAAGATAGATGAATTTTGGGAACTCCAGCAATGTAGTGTAGTTATGAGAATAAGAGGGAAGTTAGTGTTGTCTGAAATTGTAACAAGCTACAAGCTTTGCACTTTACCCAAAAACAACCGTGCTGCTATACATAGCTTAGAATACTTTAAAGTCAAGAGTATCATTAAAATATTGTATAGAATATTCCTAGTGATTATATTAGTTTCTCATTCATGCTAGGTAGCTATCTAGAACAAGTGGACCTCCTTTACTTACAAAATCTGAGTTGGCATAACCTGGAGCTTGAACTCAAGTATTTAGAATGAGGCTTATTAGGTTTTCCCTGGGGGAAGACTCCCCCAACCCCCTTGAGTCCCATCCTCCTCTTTTGGCCTTCTGTCTGTTCACCGCATTCCTTATAAAAGAAGCCTTGTAAAACTGTAGGGGTAACTTGCGGTTACTTGTAGTTGACTTTTGTTGCACAGTTCACTAGAGATTTTGTTATTGCCTTTCACTTCATATGGGATTTTTGTTTCCTCTAGCAGTACCTACTTCCTATGCCTGTCCAAGCACATATATTCTCCTTTTTTATCTTTCCCTACCTTTTTCCAGAGTTATGAAAGCATTTTGCTTAATGGTTAAGAGTTTTTGCAGCTTCGCTTGAACAGTGATGGCCATATAACTGGAACTGAATATCTGTCAGACCTTGTGGAAAAGGAACATAAACATGGTAATGCCTTTTTGTTCTGCTCTTGACTCTGGGTATAAATTGTGTGCTACTTTTTTGTCCTCACATTAGTGAACTTGCATTATTTTTTGTTTTGGATAAAAAAACATACTATATGTTTAATAGCATGGTTTTAAATGATAACTTTGACCAGATGACCATAAAGACCATCATGATGATTTGGATAATAAAATTCATCTGCAAGGGTTCGATCAAGATGCTGAAAATATGATTAAGAAGGTCAAGCAAGCATTGGCTAATGGGGAGGGATGCAGAGTATGTGCCTCTTTCATTTTTAGCTTGTTATTTTATTTGTAAACACCCTTTTTCTCCTTTATGCCTCAGAAATTAGGAAAAATTTGTATCCTTATCCTTGGAAGTACTAGGTAATATGTATACCCCTTGGGCTTAATAAGCAATGATAATTGTATTTGCTTATTACAGGTGTATGGTGTTTTGGATGTCCAACGTGTTGCTGGAAATTTCCATATATCTGTTCATGGGTTAAACATTTTTGTTGCTCAAATGGTTAGATCTCTTGGGATTATGTTCTTTTATTGTATGATTTTGTGCAGTGATACAACAACCCATTGGAAGATGTTGACTACTACATTTGACTTTCTTTTCTTGTATTGTTAATTATATATGAACTACTGCCTTTGAAGGTTTCTAGTTGGAAGATTCTAATTTTAGATTTTGTGGATTTTTTACTTTAAGTTATTCTTTGAGGAAGTAGGGAAATTAAACCTCTGAAAGGTCTGAGAATCCAATATAGTTTAATCGAGTTATATCTTGGTGGTTCAGCTAAAAATGAAATTGCCATTTGTCGCTGGAGGTTGGATATTTCTTGTGTACTTGTGATGCTCCAAGCTAGGTTTTAGATGTTAATTAATTTTCATTAAGAGAAGTGTTTAGATATTACTTAAGTACGATGATATAGTTTTGTTTTTTTGGGTTTCCCATCCGGTGTCCGGTACCCGCATTGGAGTCCAACTAATCCGGATTCGCGCCACGTAGGGCCCTTTCGGGGGAAGCACTCCCTACCAAGGATTTTTCCATACCCAGGGCTCGAACCCGGGACCTCTGGTTAAGGGAGGAGCAGCCCCATCCACTGCACCACATCCTTTGGTGGTCTTACGATGATATAGTTGCAAAATTGAGTTGCTGATAGTTTGTAACAGCAGGCCATGTATTTTTAATTTACAGGTAAAGCAGTAAACCACATTTTCTAAGTCTGTCTGCTGCATAAATTTTGGTCCCTTTTTTGAAGTACATTAACTTCCTCCTAAAAGTGGAACTTAAAATAGACTTGAAAATAACAACCTGTTAGGATTTGGTAGATTGGAAGTTCTTATAGAAATCAGATTTGTTTTCCTGTTTGTTGCTTCCAGTTATTGCTTATTCCTGTTTGTATCTGTTTTAACCACTGCAGATTTTTGGAGGTACTACTCATGTCAATGTGAGCCATATCATCCATGACTTATCATTTGGGCCCAAATATCCAGGTAGTCACAACCCGCTTGATGGAACAGAACGAATTCTGCGTGGGGCAAGTGGAACATTCAAATATTACATTAAGGTTTGAGTTGTAAGCCTTGTTTGGAATTATGAACATTGTATTTGATGTTTAGTTTGAAACTACAGTATTTGGACATAGCCATAGATATTTCTCGAACTGAGGAAATGAATTTGCAAGTTGCAACTGCACACTTCAGTCATTTTTCTGTACTTGTTTTTGTATTTTATTTTAGTTTTTTTAACAGTCATTTTCCTGGACTTAAAAAGGAGATATGAGCTAAATTAGGTAACTTATGTCAACATTACCAGTTTCAAAAAAAAAAAAAAAAAAAAACTTTTTAGGTAACTTATCTTTTGTAATTGGGGAACTCAGAATCTTATTTTCTGCCTATTCTTGGATATGTGCCAATTATGGTTTATACGGGTCATAAGATGGTACGTTCTCCATAGAGCAACAACATTTAATAGAAGGGTAGAGGGGCGAGTCCATATTGTTGAGTTTCAAACCATGTGCCACTAGCTCTTGGGGATTTCTCGATTATCAAAAAAAAACATCAAATACAAAGTTTCTAATTCTAAAGTGACCGTTTTCATTTTTTGGTAATTATAATCCCAGAATAACTTAATTAGCTTTAGTGCTGCTTACAGAGATACACTAAATGGGTGATGGTAGTTTCTGGAGACATTCACAGCGGTGCATGATCTCCATTACACTTTGAACTGAAATTGAGGACACTATTTTTCCTCATCAAGGTCGTCAACATATAAATGATTTAGCTTAAAAAAATGATTGTAACTGCATATAGTTTCATCAGCTTCCTCCCTGTCCTACTTCCGTTTTCAGGTTGTCTCAAGATTGTATCCACTTGAAATTAGAACTTCATTTTTCTATTATTGTAGTACTTTTTAATTACTTAAGTATCAGAAAAAGGTCAATTTTGGGACCCATTTTTCACTCTTATAACAGTATTCAAATTTTTTGAAGGTCAATTTTATCTTCACTTGTGGACCCACTTTAATTTGAATGTGATAGAGTTTCAGTTTTTACCTTAGTAGTCGAGTCAAAACTAAATGTGCCGCCTGTATTCAGACCCAGGGAGCTATTATTTAAATACAGAGTTATATAGCAGGAGTAATTTCTTTTCCTGGTATCTGCTAGTGTCCAGACCCCACTTCTGGGATTACACTTGGCATGTTGTTGTTGTTGTTGTTGTATCTGCTAGTGTACTCTGTCAAATTGTCCTTAAAGTATAACCAGAAACTGAGGGATTTCCATTGATTTTATGGTGACAATTAACATTTTGGTAGTTAACTTATGTGGATTCCTTATCAAGTTTTTCTTAGAAGGCTAGTGTTGAATTGTTTGGCTCTCCTTTGCCTCTGCATTTTGAAGTTCTGCTTTTTGTCATGTAGATTGTTCCCACCGAATATAGATACCTATCAAAAGAAGTTTTGCCAACTAATCAATTCTCTGTATCGGAATACTTTTCTCCCATCAACGAGTTTGACCGGACATGGCCAGGTGCTTCTCTAAAGTCTTAAGTACTCGACAGACTAATTCCCTCCATCAATTGCTGCACTTTTTTCTTCTCTTGTAGTACTTTTTCGCTTATTGAGTGTCTTTCTCACTTAATGCAGCTGTATATTTCTTATATGATTTATCACCAATTACTGTGACCATCCGAGAAGAACGTCGCAATTTTCTGCACTTTATCACTCGGCTCTGTGCAGTACTCGGTGGTACTTTTGCCTTGACAGGTTTGCCTCTTATATTTAGCTATAGGATTTATTTTAAGGTAAAATTCTTTGATAAACTAGAAGTCCCTGCCATAATTCTATTCTCTCCTTTTGCACTTATATGCTTGTCATTTGAAAGCTGGACTTGATGCTCTACATTTTGTTGTGCGTTAAGAATTTGTAAATCATTTGCTCGGGTGTGTGGAAAATGCTTAGATATATTTTGGTGCCAGTATTTTATTCTTGTTCCTTTCTTACATATTGAGAATGGAACGTTTATTTCTGGGGAGATTAGTTTTGAAGAGTCAACTAACTCCACTTGTGGGATCACACTGGGTAAGTTGTTTAATTATACATGTTCTCAGTTGAGGGATCTTCCATTCAAACAATATCTCCGTTCTCATATTTTCTGAAATAGCATAGTCCTGGCATCTGCCATCGATTTGGACTTTGTATAACAACTATAGGGGGATCAAGCTGCTAAGCCACACTATGAAAGTTTGGGATAGGGTGATGGTAAAGAGGGTGTGTCCATTACTGAGAGCTAATTTGGTTTCATGGCAAGGCGTTCAACTACAAAAGCCATTCATATCATAAGGAGATTGATGAAGCAATATCGAGAGAGAAAGAGGGTCTTACATATGGTGTTCATTGACCTAGGTTGAGGATGTGTAAGTGAGGATTGTTATACATGTTATCCCAAAGGGAGGAAGATTCAAGTATTTCAATAATCCAAGGAAATGAGGAGATTGGCGATGATGTTATAATCTGTATTGGTTCGGTAGGATAGAGGCTTGCATCCAATGTCTTGTGTGATAAGAATGTGCTACTAAGACTTGAAGGTAAGTTTTATGAAGTGGTTTTCAGACCAACGTATAGGGCGGAATATTGGCTGGTCAAACACTCACGTCCAGAAGATGAAAGTAGCGGAAATGAGGATGTTGAGATGGGTGTGTGCATACTAGGAGAGATAGGATTAGAAACAAAGATATTCGGGACAAGGTGGGAGCAACCTTCGTGGTGGACAAGATGAGGAAGGCGAGACTGAGATAGTTCGGATATGTTAAGAGGTGATGCACAGATGCCCCAGTGAGGAGGTGTGAGGTTAGCTATGGCGGGTATGAGGAGAGGTAGAGGTAGGCCGAAGAAGTATTATGGAGAGATGATTAGACAGGACATGGCATACCTGCAACTTTTCGAGGACATGACTTTAGATAAGAGGGTATGGAAGTCGAGGATTAGGGCAGAAGATTAGTAGGCAGTCGAGCGTTGTCCAGTTTCCCTTTTCAGTATTGTTATTATTATTACTCTTGTACTATCTTATCTGTCGATTCTATTGTTACCCGTTATTTCCTTTGCTTCGGTTATTTTATTAGTAGTTGTTACTGTTCTCTTCTACTTTGGATTTAACATGAGTTTTCACTATTGTTTTTCCTTTCAACACTTGATGTTGATATGCTGTACTTCAGCCGAGGGCCTATCGGAAACCTCTCTACCTTCACAAGGTAGGGGTTAAGGCGGCGTACACGCCACCCTCCACAGACACTACTTGTAGGATTATACTGGGTATGTTGTTGGTTTTGAGTTGGATACTAGTTTTTATGTGGTTATTACAGTCATTGGTTTGCGAGTGGCTTAATAGCGGAAACTGCATTATTTACACTAAAGCCGAGAATGCTAATTGTAGATTAAGTATGAATGACATGTTTTTCCCTGATTCGTTTGACTTCCTCTTAAGATCTTGTTTTGTCTGGAATTGGTGGTACCCTAAAAACTGTTTCTTGCAGTTAAGAAACTGGACACTGAATTTAGTTTGAAATCTTTAACCTGATCACACATTCTTGAAATACTTGAGAAACTGGGCCTTGGAAATCTTAATCCAATCACAAAATTCTCACATGCCTAATGGTTTCTGTATAATAGGCATGCTAGATAGATGGATGTACAGGTTGCTTGAAGCAGTTATGAAGAAAAACAGCAGAAGTCTTGTGCGGTAATTTAAGTTTACCTAATGACATATCACACTAGAGAGTAATATTCAGTCGAAGGATTTTGTAATCCCAGAGCACTAGCACTATACGTTGGCATTTTAGCGGTGAACAAGGAAGATCGATAAATGAGGCTTGTGTATATTATGTTTCCCTGTGTATTTTCTTCTCTTAGTTTTTTTATCCTTTAATTTTGATAGCACTTTACACAAATATGCCCTGCTGTACCCAATCCATTCTAGCAGTCTGAGAAAAGATTTACTTACTGGTCACTGTTAACATATTTTAGTTTTAGTTCAAAGAAAATGAACACTTCCAGGTTTTATTGCTCCATTTTAGTGGAAATGTGTGGTGGATCTGAGTGAGATGGACTTCTACATGATGCTTCTTTCTTTATTATGGATGTCTTATTTAATGCACTACTAAGAAATGTAGTACTTAGTAGATAATCTTGGTAAATTGGAGTCGAACCTATTTATCTTTTGTTCTTGTTGTCATTACTAGGATAAGGGGTGGGCGTCGAACCTATTCTTGAGCTTATTTGCATATACATTGTATCGATAGTGATTCTGATCATCTCTTCACATGCCAATGCCAAACCTGACTGTGTGGCAATCAATAGTTACCAGTCGATCCATCCATAATAAAAGCATTTGTACATGGAAGTAAGGTTAAAGTGCCTACCACATAACTAAGTTCGTGGACTGAAAAACCCTTGAAGATATTGATTCCCTCATGTGTTAACTCGTTTCTCTAAGTTTTGATTCTTGATTTTTAGAGCAATATAAAATAAAGTTATCTTTTGATATATAATTCTTCATTCCTGGGAAGAGGAAGAATCTGATCAGACGAAGGCCTTCTCCTTTTTCTCTTTTTTCGAAGTGAGGGAATTGCATGTACAGATTCGTATAGGCTTATATTTCAATTAATTAAATTTACCATTCATATTTGTGATATTGTAAGTCATAGTTGGGATTTTGTAAGTTCGAGCCCTACTAAGTCTACCACCCCTTCTCATCTGATACAAGACAGTTGAAGGGCCCCTGGCCCTCATCATACAGATCTCAATCTAGCAATAACATCTGGAACTATGACTTACAATATCAACCACGAGGAAGAAACGACCAAATGGAAACAACTAGCTATGGCTCTAGGCCTAGATAACGTCCTAGGCTCTGGAAAGGTCTGGACGACCACTGGCTACTGGAAAAACCCCCAGGACTGCAAAATTGTACTTGTTCTTTTGTTATTCTGAACCATATACAGATACATTAAAAAAAGAAAGCGCACACTTTCTAGAAACAGAGGAAGTTGGAAATTGGACTCCATAAATGGCAAAAACTTGGTGCACCAGGTGTTTATTAGAACACTCGAATATGCTGGAGCTGACAGCATAATAATAAACTTGAAGATTATTCTCTAAATTTACTAGTCAATATAATAATTCAATCAAGTTGTAGTACCAAATATGCCCCTAGAAAGATCAGAAGTAGTCTGTAATTGTGCGTACCAGTAAAGCACTCAAACGTGACAACGGGATAATAATACGATGTGATGACAATGCTGCAGGTTTTGTTGATCAAGAAGAAATCCAAAAAGGATCTCGAATTTTTAAGGATAGACCCTTTTTGTATTTCATAAAGTAGCAGAATATTCAAAGTTACATCTTACATGCTTCCAAATGCTTTGATGATAAAATGCTCTACAAGCTTCCTATGCTATCCCATTTCTGCATTTCTTTCCACCTAAATGGCACATATTATGCCTATTGCTTGTTCTGCTAAGTACCAAGTGGATTTTCATGGTACTACTAAAAGTAGCACAAGGTGAGGAATTCCTCATAATACAAAGTTACAACTAGCATCAGATACAGATTTGACTTCGAACTATTTACCCGATGCTGTGAAAAACATTTGAACTCTGAGTTAAGCAATCTGAAGCCTGATCTCTGGCAGCCTCGGATTTTCTGATTGTCCAACTACGGGATGCAACGGTGGTTGTTGCTGCTGATTATTATGGAGGCGGTGGTCATGGTGATGTTGTTGTCCTGAGGGGTTGTCGATGTAGCCATAATATCTTTGAACAGGCAGCCTGTGCGGCTGCACAACACTGTTTGTCTGTGCAGGGGATGATCGAAGGCGTCTGCTTGCTCTCCACCTCAAATACTCAACGAGGAGTGAATTGGTACTAATTGCAATGCCGAACCCAGTGAAGGAGGAAAGTAGCACCGATAGGAGTGCACTAACATTAAGCTGCACATTAGCAATTATGTAAATCTTTATGTATCTGTAATCTTTGCAGTTGAAAACACCAACGGCTTTCCCGGCAGTCTAAACAGGGAAACACCCCACCCCCGCCCCTCTCTACCAACATACATAAAGAGTAAAGATTCTTACCACCGCATAGAATATATGAGCGAACAGGATAACGATTGCAAACTGAAATGAAGCATAAGCCCATATGTAACTCTTGCTGACTGCAAATCACCAAAAATTGTAATCAGAATTCTTGATTAAAGGATTCATCCCCCCACGGAAACAAATATCAAAAGGAGTGTGTATAAAATGTGAAGGAATGAGCTATCAAAAAACATACGTCAAAAGAAAATCAAAATGATGTAAAGAATGTAAGGAATAAGCTAACAATAAAAACATGTTCGGTTTCTAAGAGACTGAGTCGTTCATTTTCTTTGTCTGCCAGGTCAATTTCACTATACTCAAGCCTACTGATGAGGTACCTGTTACAGCATTATTAAGAGTTTGTCCAAACAGGACAAAGGAACCAATCAGTGAATAAATAAAGCCACACGAGCTCTTGGCTAATGGCACCGAACTATTTACACAAACATGTTAACCATGTATACTTAAGATCAAAATTCCACTATAAGTGGCTACTTAGCAGTCGTGTGTAAATCATATGATATACCGAGTTAACTTAAAATAAGGAAATGGTGAAATTCCATATACTCAATATTTTATTTTTTTATATATACAGTGATTATAAAGTTCTTAGTTATTTTGATATCTAAAGAGAAAATCCAACATGCATTCACTGGATTAACAACCTCCTTTGTTTCTCTAGCCACAGTCTATTTGGAGGTACTCAGTTAAGTGCAAAAGGAGCATTATTGTGTTGAACGTGCATTCTTACCTACGTTTCTGTTAGCTAACCTTACCATTGACAGAAAATGCCCAGGAAGTAGAAGTTTAGAGTTGGAATCATTTCAAATGACATCTGATAAGAAGAGAACAGAGGGGGCAAAAAAATCATACCCATAGTAGAAGCTATCATAGAAGAAAGGAGGCCTAAAACACAAGAGAAAGGTAAAGAGATTGCAAGAGCACGAGCGCCTAAGTCAGACACCTGTTACAATTCAAGAAAAGAAATTAATAACTACAATATTCCACATCAAACACAATGTGAATGCAAAGTGAAATATGATCAAAGAAATGGTTGTCTGTTTACTATGAGAACTGTATATTTTGACAATTTTAAACATCGTTCCAAGCTTTGACGTTAAGAGACTCACTACCCAGTCACTTTTAGGGACATCCCGAATAATGACAAGAGGTGCAGCAGTATTTTGTCCCCACATATGATAAGAAAATACCAAACTACTCCGTCTATGCTTTCAAGAAGTTCATGGTGTAACATGTCGTTCCATACTCCACTTAAAAACTGAATAACATGAATGCCAAATATGAATATCATGATGATTATGACAGAGGAACCAAGAACAAATAAAGCCAAAATCGTATTAAGAAACTAAGTTATAGGAGTCGTGTGTCTTTTAACATACTTATCTGAAATGTGCACTTTTGGTAAATAGTTAATAGGGTTTGTGCATTTGTTGTCATACTTTTTGAAATGTGCACATAAAACCCTAAGGCATTGTTTGGTGGTAGGTTAGGATTATTCATGTAGTAAAATTAGCAGAGTTTTATCAACAACAAAAAAAAATAGCATAGTTAATAATACCATGTTTGGTACTCCCTCCGTTCCATTTTACTTGGCCTCTTTTGATTTGGCACACCCATTAAGAAAACATTAATTAGAAGTGTATTTTACAAAATTAACCCTATTAATGATGTTTTGAAACTCTAAATCTAACTATTACTATTTCTTTTAGTTATTTAATATTGAGGGTAATATGGGAAAGAAGTAATAAAACACTCTAGATTTGCGAAAATGGACAACTAATTTGAAACAAACATATTTAGAAAGAAGGCCAAGTAAAATGGAACGGAGGGAGTAACATTTTAGTTGCTTTGGATAAAACTCAGCACACCAAGTACAGTGTTTGATTATCATTTTACAATCCCACGTAACTACAACATGTATCAGTTATGACTTATGAGTTATGAGTCAATTTGTATATTGTTTTATGCAGGATACGAGATGGAATAACTAATACATGAACAACAAAACCTTGAATACTAAACCCTATATAACTTATCCCTGCATAACTCTAACTAACAACAAATTGACCCGTGACTTCCTAAAAAAATGTGTGAAAATGGGACTTCCTTTTTTTACTGCACTAATCTTCCCCGGACACCGCGCATAGCGGTAGCTTTAGTGCACCGGGCTGCCCTTTTTTTTTTTTTATGTATCTCGAACGTGATTCTTTTATAAGTCCTTCAGAGGGTAACCCCCCACCAAAAAAAAACCCATCATTAAAGCTGATCAACAGGTTGCACATGAATTTTCTGTCAAAAGATTAATGATAGGAAGTCCAATTTTTGTATTTTTGAAATTTGAGGTATTAAGTAGCAATGTGCCTATGCCAAAAAAGTAGGACAAAAGTTGCACAAACCCTATAAACTAAGTACAAAATAAACAAAAAAGCAGGACAAAAATGTACAACTTTATAACTAGGTATCAAAAAGGTAACTTGGCCTAAAAATAAATGGTAGAAATTTACTTGGATCATCACAGCTCTTTAAATCACATAGGAAGAGACATAATAATGAAGAAACAAAAGGAAAGTACCAGAAGCTGCTCCAGAAAGCAAAAATATGCAAGCATGCTGACCATGACAAGGATCGGTACGTCTTGCCAGACTCTGTTGACAGCAAAAGAAAAGGGCAATGCCCAAATAAGTGTGACAAACCAATTTCCATGTGACACTCATCAACATTTAGAACAACCTGGTTAAAAGTACCACCAAATAAATGAGAACTATTGACACCAATGATCATGGCATAAATACTGCCAGGGCACCAGAAAAACACTGAAGTGCAGGTCAAGTTTAGTTTGCTGATTTATATGTATAATCTTCAGAAATCAGAGGGTTTAGTGCCAAGCTACAAAAGATGCAAGTTCACTCTTTATGCTGTGGAAAAGAAAAGAAGAATAGAATCGAAGAAATGTCTAGAGTATCCCAAAGCACAGTAGTCTAAATCTTTCTTCAGTATGTCAAATCTCACTTGAATTGATTAGACCTTCTTCCTCAATCTTTAATTTATCTTTACTAGCTTGGGTGACCGCCAATCGATTTGAATTTCACTCCTCAGCTGAAGGTGGAACCTAACTTGGACCCACGGCCTATACCTCTCTCCGAAGTCGAGCAGCTGGTTCTTGCTCGCCTAGGAGGAATTATTGTGAAGAAGACAACGATATCACACAATTGCTTGAATTTTTTCTTTTGGTCCAACTAGTAGCAACTTTATTAGGTTCAGGAACTGTATGTGAGACTTTAGCAAGTTTCCATTGTTGGACTTGCTATTAACCCACTATCTATGCATGCATTTTCAACTTGGCTCTAGAATCTTTCGCTTATCTAGTGTATGGTGCTAGCATTGCAGGAGATGGCCGCCAAATAAAATTATTTGCAGTGTGCACTTTTCTCCCTGATGGTTAAAGCAACATGGAAGAAGGTACCAAAATTTGTGACTCCACAACCTTTCCTAGCCCCCCTCCCCATCTTCAAGCATTTTATTCACTAGGATAGATTGAAACTAATTAGTTTAATCTCATTCTAAAATTTGTTCTGCACTAGTGAAGAAACCTAGCAATGTTTGTCTCCAGTGCATTCAGGAGTTCAAGATCTTAAAAGATTTTTAGAATTAAAGGAGTTCTCATGATTCCCGGTGCATCATGTAGAGAATCAAAATCTTCCAACTTTTTAAATAATCCAAATCAGAAACATGTTGTATTCTTGTGAACAGAACTAGTAATGTTTGTCAAGACTTAGTTAGGGGTTCATAAGTTCAGTAATTGAGAAGTTCTTTAGCATTAAAATTTCCTAGTGACTCGTGTTTTACAGTGCATCATGTAAAGAATCAAAAGCTTCAAAATATTTATGTCATGTCCACTACTGACTGAATTGCAAAGGCATATAAAATCTAAATGTACGAAGCTAAATTTTGTAATAGAAAAAATCTGCCTAGAATCTTAAGTATTTGATCGGGTATATTTATCTGACATCTTTTCAGTCTTGAGGTTCACATAAAATTCAAGTGAAAGTAAAGCAAGTCACAAAACTTTATCAGATGGACTTGCCTGTAGCGAGGCACTTCTCTCTGCTGTGTAACAGTTTGGGACCTTCTGGCAGCCGTTGGATGATTTTGAATTTTCAATAATGTTACAGGGAGGTTTCGTACTTCCTCCTTGCAAACATCACAGATCTTGTTACCCTTAATACTAAACCACTTCAAGGTGCAATCCTTGTGAGCGAGTGCAAGCTCTCCTTTGCAGCTGCATTCCATTTTAAATGTTTCACTTTCTTCACCAAGTTCAACAAAACAAATTCTGCAAACAGCCTCTTCCTCAGGAATATCTTCGCCAGTATTATCTGTCGCTGTAGATAGCAGCGGAGAAAAGCCATTATATTCATCTAGAGACAATCAGCTAAGATGTCACAGAAAGTACTGGAACAAGGAGAGGAGACAGAAGGGATCATGTCCCTTTACTCTTTATTCTTTACCTATATGAAGTATCAAATAGTCGTAATACGTTCAACGATTCTATCTACAACCAGGAGCCAAAGAAAGTGAACACGACCAAATAGAAATTAGTAATTGCCATAATTGAGCAGATTCACCATTCAGCATCACTCATCCTCTTAATGTATACTTCCCATTATACCCAGCCAATTCTATTACTAACTAATTTAAAGTTGTGATAGAAATTGAAATTAAGATCTACAGATCATATTGCCTTGACTAGACACTAGTCTAAAATGTTAGTTTGACTTACGTACAATATCAGTGGCAGCGGAAAAACATATCATAAAATATTTTAGTTAATTGAATTTGAATTCTTGAAAGTTGTATAGAATAATACTACCTCTGTATCAATTTATATGTCTTATTTTTCTTTTTAATCTGTTCTGAAAAGAACTCCACCTTTTAATGTTTATAGGAATGACTTGATATACTTAAGACCACAAGACTCAAGGGGTAATCTTTGTTGGAAATCCCACATTGGATGGGTATGGGTTACTTGGTCTCCGTATATGGTCTTGGAAATCCTCCCCTCATGAGCAAACTTTTGAGATTGAGTTAGATCCAATATCCATTTCTAGCGCCAGACTCATTTCAATTGTTTCTGATGTCCCCCCTACCCATATTGTCCACGTTCTAGATGTCCAGTCCTAGGCGTGCTGGGTGTGTTGGAGTCCCACATCGGATGGGTATGAGTTACATGAGCTAGCTTTTGGGATTGAGTTAGGCCCAATATCCATTTCTTTATCAATCTTTGATATACACACTTTTACTTTCTGACCACAAGATTCAAAAGTATTTTACATTCTTCAATTTCATGCCCAATCAAAATTAAGAGATACAAAATGAAACAGAGGGAGTAATACTTTTGGAATGGTGTCAAACAGTTAGAAATTTACCAAAAGTAGAAAGAGTGTCAATATAAATTGGGATGTAAAAAATGAGCAAAGAAAAATAGCTATAACCATAAAAGAATATCTTAGTATAACTTGCCACAGCCCACAAGTGGCAACTAACTCACGAGTGGATATAATTCCCAATATGCAGAGAGAGACATACGTATATACAGTTAACATCTTAGTAGTTGTTCAAGATTGATTGCGTATACAAATTATTTCGCAAACTTTGGTAACCTTCAGGGATATATTGCAGCTCAATACCTACTGAACACCAGAGACAATAGACTCCAGACTTGTTCTTCTCACTAATAATATGGAAATAATTCATTAGTTCATTTGGTAAGAGATTCGATATGTTGATAACTAAAAAAAAGGTGCTGAAGATCAACTTACATATGTAAATGGTTACATTAATAAAGGTGCTTATTCAAAATCAAACAGGTCTACTAAATGATCCAGATGTAAGCAAGAACTAGTTAGTATTGAAGGCTTGTAGCAAGAACCTTTTTAGTTCAGAAAATGATCAAAACTGTTAATCGTAAATGCACTGTTAAATTCACTCGTGTAGCATTATGCAATTGGAGAAGCTAGTGACAAGTAAGTATAAAATTTGTAAGAGTCAGGATGCACGAAAATTTGGCATACCATTTTCTGTTTCTTGTGGTATGTCTGCTGAGGCATCAGAATCCGTGGTTGCGCGAACAACTTTGGAAATTACACGGATGAGACCGCCATTAGAATCTGTCCTCCTTAAGCTTCTGCTTTTAACTTGTATAGGCACTGAAAATGAACGCCTCATATGCTGTTGAGCTTCAGGTTTCTGTCAGTAAATAAATCAACAGTACAAACAGAAAAGGTAAGAAAGAGTACACACGAAAACATTGCATCCAAATAAGTAAATATTAGGACATATGACATACAACTAACTCTGAATGAGCATCCAAACAATTGTCTGCGGGCTTTGCCTCAGTTCCCATTGGTGTCTCTGGTAAAGAGCGGATTGATTTTGTCGTTGAAGAGAACAAAACTTTATTGAGAGAAAATGACCTTGAAGTCGAAGGCTTATCTGAAAGTGGCATGTCTGGAATAATGAGAACTGTCTTTTCGCCATCCAGAGTTACATTTTTTGCCCTAGTGCTTTTCTGTGGAATCAGATTCTTCATAGATGACATGAACTTGGCGGAGTGGGGCCTTGGGGGCAACCCTGATCTGGCAGAGGTAGGACTTGGAACATCTATTCTTGTAAAACTGGATAACGCATTTTCCAAGGATCTTGTAGGTATTTGCAGAGATGAGAGGTTTGGCCGTCTTGTTGACTGCTGCCGCACTAAAGTAGCTTCCTCTCTCTCTCCATTCTTTTCCATAGATGTAAATTTCAGAGCACAAAAGGCACCAAAAATAACATAAAAGCAAGAATTAATCGACATAGATAACTTATTAAGGAGCACAAACTAATCTACTATCTGAGAGCAGTTTGAGAAGCATAGATCATAATGAGTTGACAAACATGTGTTAGTTATCTAATGACAATTTATTTGTAAGCAAGAAGTTGCAACTTTGTTTAGAACCTTTACTTCTGAAGAACTGTGGATATTTCAAATGCGGGATGGAGCAAATAAGCTAAACTGAATGATAAGTAAAACACAAATCCTAATAGAGGTAAGCAAAATGGGACTCTATGCCTTCTTGGCATCTAATTCCACTAGATACCTGCCACCTCCCACCGGCAATAAGTACCAGGTAATTTTGTCCACCAAGGCTAAAACAGATGGAAAGAAATCACTTAGTGTTTCCTTCCCCCACCCCCCTCTTTCTACTACTACATAAAAAGAACAACACCACCAACTACGCCTCAATCCCAAACAAGTCGGGATCGGCTAAATGAATCCTCACCGACTATATTCCCCCTTTAAATTCATCTACTTCATAAAACAAAGAAATGCAAAAAGAACCCATTGAAGCTCCAAACTGGCTAAAGTAATTAAATTTCATAAATATCTCAAACCAACTAATTCAAACTCACTTATCAAAAAGGTTAAAAAGATAAATAAAAATCAAATCTTTCACATTCCAGCTTCCACCACTTACATAAATTTCACATCTTTCCTTAACCAATCACCAAATAACATTAAATTCAAGAAAACCCCACAAAAAAATAATAATCATTTCTTTAGCAACTTTCTTTACACAACCACACTCACCAAATGTAAAAAAAGAATAAATAAATAAAAAAGAAAAGAGGGAGACTTACTGGATTAGAATGAGCAGAAGAATCAAATTGAGGTGATGTTTGATGCATTTCTTGAACTGAATTCTCCATTTCCAGTCAGTAAACAACAACCCCAGATCATAAAATCATTGGAACTTGCTAAATTCTAAATTAAATTCCATTTATTGCACTATTATCTAGTGGGGTTTTGCTTAATTGCTTTAGACAGCAATGATGAAAACAAGAAAATAAAAAAAAATAATATCTTTTTTGGTTTTTAATAGTACTAAATATTTTTGTGTTCTTCAACAAAAAAAACTATGTAGCTTTGTAGACAAAACAAAGCATTTTTACCTTTTCAACAACTAAAAAATAATTAAAGTATTATTTTTGTTTGGATTGTATGTATGCATTATTACCCGCCAACGTTATTTGGTTTTGCCAGCTGAGTTTAGATTCCTTCTTATTATTTCTTGAATTTTGTTTTAAATGAGTAATATTTGTTCTGTTATTATATTTTTCTTTTTGTTGCTTTTTGTCATACGTTATTTACTTTAGTTTGACTGTTTTTGACTACAATTAGCTGCCACCCACTTTTGCAAAATCCATGATTTCTTTTTAATTTTTCTTTTATCAGTGTTGTGTGTGTGTGTGTTTTGTGGGGGTAGTGGTGGGACCCAAATATAAAGGAAGAGAATTAGGAAATTAGGAAAGTCTGATGAAAATATAATTTTACATTTTAGAGTGGGAGGTAATTGTTTTAAATCGTAATTTAGAATTTTACATTTTCTTTTGTTTTTAAGGAAGGAGTGTGTCTTATTAGTAGGTAGAAGGACGTTGTTTTGTTATATGTGCTAGTGGTCATAGTGCTAGTCTTGTTTCGGAGTGTCATTATTTGTTGTATTACTTGGTGATAGTCTTGCTTATGTTATTACTTTATGTGTTAATACCTATTGTTCTTATTCCTTTACTATTTTTTCTAGGCTGTTTTGTCTTGAGCCAGGGTCTATTGAAAATTAAACAGTCTCTCTATCTCACCTCTAAGATAGTGGTATAAACTGCGTACACTTACCCTCTTCATATCCCATTTTATGGAAATATACTGAGTATGTTATATGTTTTGTTTTTAAGTAAGGAAAAAAGATGATCTCAGTTTAGTTTATCTTTGCTAATTTTTTTGGTGGGGATGACAACTTTTTATATTATTATTGATCTAATCTTGAAAGTATTGACTTAAATATCAAAACTCAAAAGTATCTTCTCATAATTACTATTATCACATGCACTGGCAGGGGTAAACCTGCTAATTGAAAATTACTTCTTACAATTAACTTTACTTCAAATTTAAGAATCCTTATTTAGTTCATTAGTGTAATAATTAGGCAATGCACCTCAACCCCAGAGGAAAACCAATCCACTGTAAGAAAAGGAGCATGTATCCTTCTTTTTTTTAAAAAAAAGAAAGAAAAAGAAAAAGAGGGCTACTTCACAGCTGCTACTTCGAGTTCAGTAATAATTAAGGAAACGTTTCCATCAGAGCCCCCACCCACGCTTCCCCAACCACCCCCGAAACCCCCACTTCTTAGCGACTCCCTCCGCCTAAAATTACCCCCTAGTATTTTTATTTTACATGCCTCTTAAAAAAATATTACCTACTTAGGAGAGTCTCTTTCTCTTTCTTTTTTTTTAATAGAACTATTTTATCTTATGTATGTCTTAAAAGATATAATCAATCCTTATAATATTTACTCTATTGAAATGTTTGCAATCTTCTAGGACAATCACTACTAAGTATAGAATAGAAAAAAATAATTAATTTTACCTTAAATTTTTAAAATGACAAATAATTTAAGATACCTACAGATAACTTAAGAAGGAGGAAATAATAATAAGTTGTAAATTCTGAAGTATCACCAAATTCTGTTGTGAATATAATTAATGAATGTTTCCTTATTCACATACACGATTGAAAGGAATGCACAAAGCTTATCTAAAAGTTTTAAACTAAAACTAATCGAATGAAATTTTTGACTGGAAAAAACTAATTAATCAATGAAAATACATCGTTCACTACAATGAAGTACTCTAATTCTAATACGGAGTAGTTAATATTTAAGAATAAATCCTTTTGGCCACAATGGCCCAAAAATACACATTCACACTATGAACAGATTTCTTTTTAGATATTTTTACCCTTTCTTCCAAATTTAAACTTTTTCTTATCAATTTATTTATTTATTATTTCTCAATACATGAGAAAGTTTCCTACATAGAGAATTGACTAATTACCGAATTCCCATAACTCCCATAAATATACCTTATTCCGTTCCAATTTTTTTTTTTTAAATGTTAGCAAAATGATCAAATACGTTTACTTCCTTTTTCTTTTTTTTTTTCCTTTTAAATAAAATTTATAAAGAATACAAAATTTGAATTGACGAATACAAAATTTGAATTGAAAATTGGGAAAATTTCAATTATATACAGAAAAATAAAATATTTACAAAAAAAGTAACCCACTTTTCATTTACAGAAAAAATAGCCAAAAAGGATCATGGGCTCAACAGAGCTCAATTTGGCCCAAGGCCATTAGGCCATTTTTTTTTTTTTTCAGAGTTAATTTTTTTTAAAAAAATAGTAACTTTAATTTTTTTTAAAAAAATAGTAACTTTTTTTTTGCTGTTTTTTTTTTTTATATATATATAAAAAAAAACTTTCCCCCTTTTTTTTTCAAAACTTTCTCCATGCAATTTTTTCATATATTAATATTGTATAAATGGTGTATAAATATGTATATATGATATACAAATAGTTATGTAGTGTATATATAATATATCGATATTGTATAAATAGTTATGTAGTGTATATTTAATGTATCGATACTATATAAATAATGTATAAACGTGTATCGATATTGTATAAATGATGTATAAATATGTATATATAATGTACAAATAGTTATGTAGTGTATATGTAATATATCGATATTGTATAAATGTGCATAAACGTGTATCGATGTTGTATAAATAGTGTACAAGAGTGTATCAATATTGTATAAATAGTATATAGATGTATATCGATATTCTATAAATAGGTATGTAGTGTATCGACATTGTATGAATGGTGTATAATCGTGTATCGATATTCTATAAACAATTATGTAATGTATCAATATCAATATTTATTTGACTATCATGCATTCCACCTTAATAAATAAACGTATAAATAAAAAATAATTAAACAACAAAAATATTCATTTTCTTCCATAAAAGAAGTGAAACAATTAAAAAGAGAATTTTTTTTTTAAAATAATGAAACAACATAAATATTATTTTTTTCCATGAATTTTAGTTGCTTGTGAAATATCCAAATTAAAGTTTGAATTCCTTCAATTAGCTTCAACTGACAATCTAAATCAACTGAGTTTAACATTAATTTCTTTCATTTGTGTTCAACAAATTGCCAAATATCCCTTGTCCGATCAATGTTCACCACATGTCATGATTTAAAGTGGTTGAGTGACACGTATCAATATTAAAAACACAAAAATATGACTTCCTCAAATTCAAACAAAATACTGGTAAGCAATATTGGCTAATTGGCCGACTGCCAGGCCAAAGTGCCATTTTTTTATATATTACATTTGGTCGAGTGGCTACTTTTAGTAAGCAATAGTGGCCGAGTGGCTACTTTTAGTAAAAAAAAAAAAGTGGGTTAGTTTTTGTGTAATTTTTTTTCTCAATGGATATTTTGCATAATTTTCGCATGAAAATTTGTAAAGAATACAAAATTCAAATTCAAAATTAAAGTAAAACATAAACAAAAAGTGTGCCATACACTGCACAACTCATGAAGATACCGACCAATAATAATAATAATAATAATAATAATAATAATAATAATGATAATGATGAAGAAAAAGGAAAAAAGGCCTGATATACTATTCAATTTTGTGATTGTTGATATACTTTTTGTTAAGAAAAAAAAAAAAAGGCAGCTCATATTTCCTCTCAGGTATAATCCCTTCTCAAATGGCTCAGATTTAACCTATTCGATTGATGGAAGTGAAAAAATGATATAAAATATTTTTTAATTATTTTATTAAAATAAAATTTATATAAGGATATATTTAACTAGTGTTTTAAAAGATAGTTTGTGGCGAGCCTCAGGGCAAGGTGTAGGCAAAAATGCACCGAGGCATTGTGGGAAGGTGAAAGTATCGAAAGTCGAATGCCCCAAAATTTGAGGCGTTTGCGTAAGCGCTGGGGCGTTCGTTTAAGTGTGAGGCGCAAATTAAGGTAAGTCCAGAAAAACTTTATAAAGTAAAATGATTTTTTTCTATTAAATCTCTAACTTAAACTTATACTAAAATATATGATTGGTAAATACTTAAATACTCAAATCAAAAGTAAAAGAAAATTAAAAGTTACATTTTCAAATGTATTTGCCGGTGGGTGTCAACGGTGCCACTACTCAATAGAGTATTGGATACACACTTTCTTCTACCTAGTTTCTTTCTTTTCTTTTAGTTTTTGGCAAGTCCCATAGTAACTAGTTTTTAAGTTATTTACTTTTTTTGCTCTCTTTTAAAATACAATATATGGTAAATGGGTGGGTAAATATACTGATCGAGTAACGGGGAGGTGGGGTTGATTAATTATGTACTATTTTTTTATACAAACTTGTGTTTTTTAGGATATGCAATAGTTTATTATATGAAAAGTTGACTTTATATATTAGTTGTATTATGTGGCTTTGGTTATTTTTTTGATGAAGCAGTTTTAGATACATTTTTTATAATTTTGATGTACTTTTACTTTTTGCTTATGCCTCGTCCTATACCAGGTAAAATGTCTTGCCTTATGCCTCCGCCTTTAAAAACACTATATTTAACCCCTCTCGCAAAGTTCCGAGGTACATTTGATCCTTCTCACACATAAATTTTTTTTTGCCTTCTTTAATTCAACAATCACTCATCTTCTGTACAAAGCATATATGCCTCAATTTTTTTCGCAACTATAAAAAATTGAATTACAATACGGCCATAGAAAAATTAATTTCTTTCTTTTTACTCTTGTTTTCCATTTACACTTATTTCTTAGCACTAACGAATGAAAGCAAAAAATGAAATAAGAACAAGAAACTATAAGATAATGATAAGCAAATAGATCCAAAGGGAGATACTTATGACTCAAATTAACCGTCGAATCAAAAAATAAAAGGTAAAAATATATCATGTAAGAAGTATCAAATGTACCCTGAATATACAAGAAGGATCAAATATATCCATATATGGATTTTGTTTTGATAAAAAATTAAAATAAATGAATTGAAAATTAAGTTTCACTTCCGTCAGTAGAAAAAGGTATATCTGAGCTATTTGTGTAACGATAGAGGTATATGTAGTCACTTTTTAACTGTAACACCCCGTACATTTTCGAACTCATGCGACGACCTTAGCATTGATGGAAGTATTTAAACTAAAGATAGTAAGTGAATCATGTATTAAATTTATTGGGCTGCATTAAGGTATATATTTATGGACTCAATTGAGGCCCAAATTTAGTAAATAAGAATGGGCCCAAATGGATAATGATCCATTTAAAAATGGACCAAGTCAACACACCAATAATTTGGTTTCTCTTAGCCAATAAATTGGCTAAACTTGGCCATAAAGAGGTGGTGGAAAGGGAGTATTTAAAGCTGAAAAATCATCTCATTTCTACACATTACACTTAGAAAAAAATCAAATTTTAAACACAACACACATTTCTCCCTCAAACCCTAACAAACCGCCCTATTTTGCTTAAGGGTTTTGGACAAGATCTTCCACTTGCAAGCCTTGGTAAGTGTTTACCCTTGTATATTAATGTAAAACATGCATGATATGTTGTGGAAAACATGTTGGTTATGTTTAAAAAGCATAGGGCAGTCCACTTTTTAAGTGGCAGTCCACCGGTGCTTTCGGTTAAGAATTTGCCTCCTATGTGGTTTACACTTGAAAAGGGACTTAAGGTCTTGAAGGAATTGAATTATATGGATGAAATTTTAGTATATTAATGTGTGGTTATGTCCCTAATTCGTTCCCCTTGTGTATGGCTTGATGGAAATGTTTATACGTGTTTGTATATGAAACGTTTGGCGTAGTGAAAAAAGAATACTTTCATGTTATGTTAAAGTGAAATCTGAAACTGTGTGGACTGTTTTGGTATATTTTTGTGGCAGGTAATTATGTGACTTGATGGAATAATTATGTGGAGTTGCATTAAGGTAAAATTGTGAAGTATGCACTTGGTGGGAAATCTTGTCGGTTTGTGACGTCTATGTTGGTTAGTGGACTGTTTTGGTGGTGTTATCTTGGTAAGGCAGTAAGTTATGGTATAGGAAGGTGGAATGAAGTTATATGGCAGTATAAAGTAAGGTGGAATGATATACCATGTGTTTGGGATGTTGGATAGGTTTTACTTCCCATCAAGTAGCTAATTATCGCCTTGTGAACTTGTAATTTAATTAGCTTTTAATGTTAGCTCTGTTATGTACTTGTGTTGTAGAGTAACACATAAGGAAGAAGCTGAATTGTTGTACTCACATTTTGGAAAGATAAGGTATGTAAGGTTACTCTTTTCCGTATTCTTTGGCAGCACCTTTGTTCACAGCATTACCGTACGTGTTTCCACTCCGAAATGCTCTAAAGTATCTCATTTTAGTTTTTTTTTTAAAAAAAATTGTTATTCACGTTTCTCTTATTCATTGACTATTTTTCTAAAGCTCCAATAATGTTACAACCACCAATGTATCAATCTCACAAAAGTAAAGAAATGAAGTAATGCATAGTTGTTTGAGTACGGGTGGTAGCTCAAAGGGGCGAAAGCCTAGCTAGAGATGATCCTGATTAATTATTAGATACAGGGGGTAGCCCAAAAGGGTGAAAACCTAGCTAGGGACAAACCTGCTTTATTAATTTATGGGTGGTAGCTCAAAGGGGCATAAGTCTAGCTAGAGACGATCCCAATGTTATTTTCCCACTGATCAGTTGGGCCCGGGCATTATATGATTGATGATGATAATGATATGAACGTAAAAACAAAGAAAGTAATGAAGGCAATGTACATGGTTCCACACATACATTATGGTGGTTTATCAATATTTTCCACTCACTTGTATTTGATTCCATTAGAGTTCGTATATTTCTTGCAGTTACTTATAGCCTTACATACTCAGTACATTCTTTCGTACTGACATCCCTTGGGGGACTTACCTTACTTGCTGCAGGCACAGGAGCTAGTAGACCTTCACAGTAGAATACGGGTCATTTGCAGACTGTTGGTGAGCTCCAGATTGATTCGGGGCTTTTCGAGTCATGTGTACATATTGGTTTTGACACTGTGTAACAGTTGTATAAAGCGGGGACTTATCCTGACTTTAGGCATTGTTATGTATCTGCTAGAGGCTTTGTAGACGTTGTGAGATGAACGAAGGAATGTATACTCTTTTGACGTGGTGGCCCTAACAGCTAAGTTTCATATCTATTTGAATGTTTTTCTATGACTTCCGTCATTGGTATCTTGTATCTATTTATAACAGAATGTTGTTCATTTGGTGACATGCATATGAATGTGTACGATCATAGGTTGGTTCTCTCGGGCCTTAATGGCTTCGAGTGCCAGTCCGCCTCAATGGGATTTGAGGCGTGACAAAAGTGGTATCAGAGTGGGTCGTCCTAGGGTGTCTACAAAGCCGTGTTTGAGTAGAGTCTTGCTTATGGATGTGTTGTGCACCACATCTATACGTAGGAGGCTATGGGACATTTAGAAGCTGTTTCTTTTCTTCATTTCTTAGATCGTGCAATAGAGCCAAAGTTGTAAGTGGAGTCATATTTAACCACTGAATTTGTTTTCTGTTTTTTGTTATCGCAAAATGCCGTTTACAAGGAGAAACAAGGGTAAAAGTAAGAAGCTAGACAGAATTGCTGGAGAAGGAACTGGTAAATCACCACCTGAACAAGTTAATCAGGGTGAGGCTGAAGACGAGTTTGCATAGCGGGCTTCTTCTACCCTTCCATTTCCAGGAGAACCAGGAAGGAGAGGAGTATTCCCAGAACCACCTGTTAATGCTATTGAGCAGGATTTAAGGAATGCGGTGCTAATGTTGACTCGTATAGTTGCTGCACAAAATCAAGGACAAGCTGGTCCAACTACAAGTAATGACGGTGCGGATAGGGCTAGGGCAGCTAGTCGGCGGACACAGGATTTTCTTAAATTAGATCCTCCCACATTCACTGAGTCAGATTTTAATGAAGACCCACAAGACTTCATGGACCAAATTCAAAGGGCTTTAGATGTTATGCATATATCTGGTACAGAAACAGTTGAGCTTACAACATATAGATTAAAAGGAGAGGCTATATTATGGTATGAAGATTGGAAATGATCTAGGGGTATCGGTGCACTTCCAGCTAGTTGGGAAGAATTCAAAGCGGCATTTCTTGATCATTACCTTCAATATGAGATCCGAGAGGCTCGTGCAGACCAGTTCTTAAATCTTCGTCAAGGTAATATGAGCGTCAGAGAGTACAGTCTTCGGTTTAACTTTTTGGCCAGGTACGCTTCTAATGTAGTAGCTATTATGGATGATAAAGTTCATCGGTATGTGGATAGATTGGATCCATATTTGGTTAGGGATTGTACTATTGCTTCTTTGAATAGAGACATGGATATAGCCAGGATACAAGCTTTTGCACAGAAGATGGAGGATCAAAGGCAAAGGAGAAGAACACAAGAATTTGAAAGAGGACTGTCAAAGAGGGCTAAACCTACGGGATAGTTCGTGGCGTCCCAAGGAGAATTTAGGCCTCGAGTTTTTAATAGACCGCTGAGACCATCATTTTCTTATCCTACAACAGGTACTCTATCCCAATTCTAAGGGTTTAGAGGCAGTCACGTTGGGCAAAGTAGTGGGATTCGAGGTTCACCGACAGTGGGGTATCGAGAACAAGGAAGTATGAGCCAATCGAGGTTTTCTCGTCAGCCGTGTCAACACTGGAAGTTTTATTTAGGTGAATGCAGCTTTGGAACGAATATTTGCTTTTGGTGTGGTATGTCGGGGCACATGATGAGAGAATGCCCACGGAGGGGCACGGGTAGTATGGCGCGACCTACTGGATCAGCCGTTGCATCATCCTCGTCAGGTGTACCGCCTACTGGGCGTGGTAGAGGTGTTCGAGGAGTAGCTAATTCTAGTGGAGTCCAGAACCGTACCTATGTTTTAGCGGATCGACAAAATTTGGAGGCTTCTCCTGATGTGGTTACAGGTACATTATCCGTCTTTTCACATAATGTATATGCATTGATTGATCCGGGCTCTACCCTATCATATGTCACTCCATTGATTGCTGAAAAATTTGAAAGAACACCGAAATTACTAGTTAAGCCATTTGAAGTATCTACACCAGTTGGTGAGTCTATTATAGTTAAGAGAGTCTATCGTAATTGTATAGTAACTGTTTGTGATCATGACACGTTGGCTGATCTTACTGAGCTGGAAATGGTCGATTTTGATGTTATAATGGGTATGGATTGGTCGGCTTCTTGTTATACCACGGTAGATTGCCGAGCTACGAAGGTACATCTTCATTTTCCACAAAAGACCGTCCTTGAATGGAGGGGTAATGTTGGAGCACTAAGAGGTAAGTTTATTTCTTATCTTAAGGTAAAGAAAATGATATCCGAGGGGTACATTTCTATCTACTAAGAGTGCAAGATATTGATGTGAAGCCACCAACTCTTCAATCGGTTCCAGTGGTAAATGAATTCCTTGATGTATTTTCTGAAGATCTTCCAGGTTTGCCTCCAGAACGGGAAGTAGAGTTTGGTATTGATATGATTCCAGGTACTCAGCCTATCTCTATTCCTCCGTATAGGATGGCCCCAGTAGAGTTACGGGAGTTGAAGGAGCAATTGAAAGACTTGCTGGAAAAGGGATTCATAAGGCCTAGTATGTCCCCTTGAGGTGCACCAGTGCTATTTGTACGAAAGAAAAATGGCACGTTGAGAATGTGTATCGATTATCGACAACTGAATAAGGTAACAGTCAAGAATAAATATCCCTTCCCCAGAATTGATGATTTGCTTGACCAATTACAGGGTGCCAAATGCTTCTCAAAGATTGACTCGAGATCGGGTTATCATCAAGTAAGGGTTAGAGAAAAAGATATACCCAAGACAGCTTTCCGAACACGGTATGGTCATTATGAATTTTTGGTTATGTCATTTGGGCTAACCAATGCACCAGCAGTTTTTATGGATTTGATGAATAGGGTGTCCAAGCCATTTTTGGATGTGTTTGTGACCGTGTTTATAGATGATATTTTGATTTATTCAAGATCACAAGAGGACCACGCTAATCACTTACGGCAGGTGTTACAGATTCTTCGTGATCGTAAATTATATGCAAAATTCTCTAAATGTGAATTTTGGTTAAAATCTGTAACATTCTTGGGTCATATTGTATCTGATGAAGGAATAAGGGTTGATACTCAAAAGATAGCAGCTGTGAAGAATTGGCCAAGACCTACAATGCCTACAGAGATTTGTAGTTTTCTCGAGTTGGCAGGTTATTATAGAAGATTTATTGAAGGGTTTTCTTCCATTTCGGCACCTTTAACAAAGCTAACACACAAGGCAACCAAGTTTCAATGGAATGATGCATGTGAGAAGAGTTTTCAAGAGCTGAAGGATAAATTGACTTCTACACCTGTGTTGGTACTTCCAGAAGGCACAGAAGGGTATGCGGTATATTGTGATGCTTCAGGAGTTGGCTTAGGATGTGTATTGATGCAGCATGGTAATGTAATAGCTTATGCCTCACGACAATTGTGACCACATGAGAGAAATTATCCAACACATGATCTTGAGCTAGCAGTAGTAATATTTGTTTTAAAGATGTGGCGCCACTACTTGTATGGGGTTTATGTTGACATATATACCGACCATAAGAGTTTGCAATATATCTTTAAGCAGAAGGACCTTAATCTGAGGCAGCAGAGGTGGCTTGAACTATTAAAAGATTATGACATTGATATTTTATATCATCCGGGGAAAGCAAATGTAGAAGCCGATGCATTAAGTCGCAAAGAAATAGGAAGCACTGATGGCCAGCTCACGGGAAAGCAAGGTATAGTCAAGGATCCATATCAACTAGCCAGCTTGGGGGTTCGTCTTCTTGAAATTCCAAATGAAGAAATTATGGTGCAAAATGCAGCAGAATCTTCATAAGTAGCTGAAGTGAAGGAAAAACAGTATGCTGATCCTATTTTTTTGCAGCTGAAGGAGAATGTACAACAAGGTTTGTCGAAGTCATTTGATCTTACGCAAGAGGGAGTGCTTCAGTGACAAAGTAGATTGTGTGTACCTGATGTAGATAAGCTAAAGAGATGGATTATGACAGAGGCACATCATTCACGGTATTCTATTCATTCGGGAGCCACAAAAATGTATCATGATTTGAAAGAAATATACTGGTGGGGTAACATGAAGAAGAACATTGCAGAATTCATAGCCCAATATCCAAATTGTCAACAAGTAAAAGTAGAGCATCAGAAGCCTGGAGGTTATATGCAATGTATAAATCTTCCAATCTGGAAGTGGGATATGATCAACATGGATTTCATCACAGGTTTGCCTCGTACACTTTGGAAATTTGATTCCATATGGGTAATAGTTGACAGGCTTACCAAATCAGCACACTTTTTACCCGTTAAGACCATCTACACAGCTGGAGATTATGCACGGTTGTATATTAAAGAGATAGTTCGATTGCACGGAATTCCAATCTCTATTTATCGGATAGGGGAGCTCAATTTACTGCACACTTTTGGAAGTCTTTTCAGAAGAGTTTGGGAACCCAAGTGAATTTAAGTACGGCTTTTCATCCTCAGACAGATGGACAAGCAGAACGTACTATCCAAACACTTGAAGATATGCTACGAGCCTGTATATTGGACTTTAAAGGCAGTTGGGATGATCATCTACCTCTTATTGAATTTGCCTACAATAATAGCTATCATTCAAGTATCAAAATGGCGCCTTACGAAGCTTTATATGGAAGAAAGTGTAGATCACCAATTGGATGATTTGAAGCGGGTGAAACTGCCTTATTTGGGCCAGATCTTGTTCATCAAGCTATGGAGAAGGTTAAAGTGATACAACAGCGGCTACAAACGGCCCAAAGTCGACACAAGTCATATGCCGTTGTTATAAGAAGGGGGCTAGAATTTTCCATAGGTGATTGGATATTCTTGAAAGTGTCACCAATGAAAGGGGTAATGAGATTTGGGAAGAAAGAAAAGCTGAGTCCACGTTATATAGGGCCGTACGAGATTGTCCGAAGATTTGGTAAAGTTGCGTATGAATTAGCACTACCCCAAGAACTCTCCACAGTTCATCCAGTGTTTCATGTTTCAATGCTTCGAAAGTGAATAGGAGATCCATCTCATATTACTCCCACTGAAGATTTACAAGTTACAGAAGATCTCACCATACCTATTGCTATTCTGGATCGATAAGTTAAGAGGTTAAGAAATAAAGAAGTAGCTTCTGTAAAAGTGCTTTGGAAAAATCAGCAAGTAAAAGAAATCACATGGGAAGCCGATGAAATGATGAAGTCTAAGTACCCGCATTTATTTCAAACGGAAGAGAAAGTTCAAGATGCGGAATTGGAGTAATAGCAAGTAAGTATATATAAATATTATGTGTATGTGATAATATGAAGAATGAACTTAAACTTGAACTTGTTTAGATTGGATAATGTTACTAACATTCGAGGACGAATGTTCCTAAGGGGGAAACGATATAACACCCCGTACATTTCCGAACTCATGCAACGACCTTAGCATTGATGGAAGTATTTAACTAAAGATAGTAAGTGAATCATGTATTAAATTTATTGGGCTGCATTAAGGTATATATTTATGTACTCAAATGAGGCCCAAATTTAGTAAATAAGAATGGGCCCAAATGGGTAATGATCCATTTAAAAATGGACCAAGTCAACACACCAATAATTTGGTTTCTCTTAGCCAATAAATTGGCTAAACTTGGCCATAAAGAGGTGGTGGAAAGGGAGTATTTAAAGCTGAAAAATCATATCATTTCTACACATTAAACTTAGAAAAAAAAATCATATTTTCAACACAACACACATTTCTCCCTCAAACCCTAACAAACCGCCCTATTTTGCTTAAGGGTTTTGGACAAGATCTTCCACTTGCAAGCCTTGGTAAGTGTTTACCCTTGTATGTTAATGTAAAACATGCATGAGATATTGTGGAAAACATGTTGGTTATGTTTAAAAAGCATAGGGAAGTCCACTTTTTAAGTGGCAGTCCACCGGTACTTTCGGTTAAGAATTTGCCTCCTATGTGGTTTACACTTGAAAAGGGACTTAAGGTCTTGAAGGAATTGAATTATATGGATGAAATTTTAGTATATTAATGTGTGGTTATGTCCCTAATTCGTTCCCCTTGTGTATGGCTTGATGGAAATATTTATACGTGTTTGTATATGAAACGTTTGGCGTAGTGAAAAGAGAATACTTTCTTGTTATGTTAAAGTTAAATCTGAAACTGTGTGGACTGTTTTTGGTATATTTTTGTGGCAGGTAATTATGTGACTTGATGGAATAATTATGTGGAGTTGCATTAAGGTAAAATTGTGAAGTATGCACTTGGTGGAAAATCTTGTCGGTTTGTGACGTCTATGTTGGTTAGTGGACTGTTTTGGTGGTGTTGTCTTGGTAAGGCAGTAAGTTATGGTATAGGAGGGTGGAATGAAGTTATATGGCAGTATAAAGGAAGGTGGAATGATATACCATGTGTTTGGAATGTTGGATAGGTTTTACTTCCCGTCAAGTAGCTAATTATCGCCTTGTGAACTTGTAATGTAATTAGCTTTTAATGTTAGCTCCGTTATGTACTTGTGTTGTAGAGTAACACATAAGGAAGAAGATGAATTGTTGTACTCACATTTTGGAAAGATAAGGTATGTAAGGTTACTCTTTTTTGTATCCTTTGGCAGCACCTATTGTTCACAACATTACCGTACGTGTTTCCACTCCGAAATGCTCTAAAGTATCTCATTTCAGGTTTTTTTAAAAATTGTTATTCACGTGTCTCTTATTCATTGACTATTGTTCCAAAGCTCCAATAATGTTACAACCACCAATGTATCAATCTCACAAAAGTAAAGAAATGAAGTAATGCATAGTTGTTTGAGTACGGGTGGTAGCTCAAAGGGGCGAAAGCCTAGCTAGAGACGATCCCGATTGATTATTGGATACAGGGGGTAGCCCAAAGGGGTGAAACCCTAGCTAGGGCCGAACCTGCTTTATTAATTTATGGGTGGTAGCTCAAAGGGGAATAAGTCTAGCTAGAGACGATCCCAATGTTATTTTCCCACTGATCAGTTGGGCCCGGGCATTATATGATTGATGATGATAATAATATGAATGTAAAAAAAAAAATAAAGTAATGAAGGCAATGTACATGGTTCCACACATACATTACGGTGGTTTATCAGTATTGTCCACTCACTTGTATTTGATTCCATTGGAGTTCTTATATTTCTTGCAGTTACTTATAGCCTTATATACTCAGTACATTCTTTCGTACTGAAGTCCCTTGGGGGACTTACCTTACTTGTTGCAGGCACATGAGCTAGTTGACCTTCACAGTAGGATACAGGTCATTTGCAGATTGTTGGTGAGCTCCAGATTGATTCGGGGCTTTCCGAGTCATGTGTACATATTGGTTTTGGCACTGTGTAACAGTTGTATAAAGCGGGGACTTGTCTCGACTTTAGGCATGGTTATGTATCTGCTAGAGGCTTTGTAGACGTTATGAGATGAACGAAGGAATGTATACTCTTTTGACGTGGTGGCCCTAACGACCAAGTTTCATATCTATTTGAATGTATTTCCATGACTTCCATCATTGGTATCTTGTATCTATTTATAACAGAATGTTGTTCATTTGGTGACATGCATATGAATGTGTATGATCATAAGTTGGTTCTCTCGGGTCTTAACGGCTTCGGGTGCCAGTCCGCCTCAATGGGATTTGCGGCGTGACATTAACGAGAGGTATACTAACAATAAAGATCAACGTTGAGGTGTAGACCACCACCACCACTTTTTAACGAGAGGTATTCTAACTCTAAAGATCAACGTTGAGGTATATTAACGAGAGGTATCTTAAAATGTTGGCCAAAGTTCATGCAAGTTGACCTCCAGAAGCGAAACAGTAACAAGTAAAAGTGAACGGAGAGAGTAGTAAACTTACTCCTATTATTTGTTGTTTCTTAAGGTGCGTGTCAAGTCAATAGCGAACAAGTAAAAAAACCCAGAGGCAGTAGTACATGAAATTGTATAACTCCAATTTATTACATCAGATCATTCATACAGTCAAGTGATAAATTAATATGATAATATACATTACTCCCTCCGTCCTATATTAGTTGATCACTTTCACTTTTGCACGCTCCTTAAGAAATCATAAATAAGAAGGATAGTTTTACTAATTTACCCCTTTAAATATTTTCTTTGAACTTTACAAACTTATTTTTACATTTCCAAAGAGTATTAATTGTAGGGGTAAAATGAGAAAATTCTAATTAATTTTATTTTGGTTTAATAAATGGACAAGTAATTTGAGACATGTATATTTAGTAAGGTGATCAACTAATATGGTATGGAGGGAGTAATTAACTAGTTAACTTTACTATCAATTAACTAGTGACGTTTAGTGATAACGGTGTTTTTATAACATATTCATTTAAATCAATAGAGAAAAGACATAAAGACACCATTAAAGTTGTCCCGAATTTTCAAAAAGACACTTAAAATTTGCGGGGGTCCTATTACCCCCTTATTTTTGTTCGAAGTGAATTTATTACCTTCTTATAAGCCCACATGGAATATAGAGTTTAGTTCACTCTCCTAAAGAGAGTGAGATAAGCCAAACACATATTGTTTTTCCACAATTCTGATGCATCAATATTGTAATAGAGGTAAGCTACTTGAAAAAAAAATGGTAGTTTGAAAGTGAATATTAATCTATCAATTTTAATTTGGTAGTTATTTTGATTTGGCGGCAATTGGTGGAAAATACGGTGGAGGTGGTGTTATAGTAGTGGCGATGATGGTGTATACGCTGGAGGTTGGCAGCGATAGTAGCTTTGTCGGAGCACTAGTGGGAAAGAAAACAAAGGATTGGGGTTATAGGGTGAAGAATGAAGAAGAAGGAAAGAGAAAAAGAAAAATAAAATTAATAAAGTAATTAAAAATATAAATGAAAATAAAAATAAAAAATAAAATAAATTTAATACGTGGCAAACAATAATAGGTGCATGAGATGCACTTTTTTTCTTGTAATAGGGACCCCACAAACTTTAAGTGTCTTTGTAAAAATTCGAGACAACTTTAATGGTGTCCTTATGCTTTTCTCAAATCAATATAAACACTTGGTATAAGTGAATCTTTTTCTCCAATTTAGTAGTTCCTCCGTTCAACAATACTTGTCCATATTACTAAAAATAGATGTTCAACAATACTTGTCAAGTTTGAAAAATCAAGGAATAATTTATCCATTTCTACCTATTTTACCCTTTGTTATTAATTATAGTCAATACCCAATACATTTTTCAAAGCATTGAATTAATTACATTCAAAGAGTGATATAGTAAGATTATTCATATTATTTATTATTTCTTAACATGTGTGTCAAGTCAATAGTGAACAATTATTGTTAGACAAAGGGAGTATTAAACTTAAACTTTTATCATTTATTTGATATATATATATATATATATATACAATCTACATCTACATCTACAACATATTAAAAGTGTGAAGACCCTTAGAAAAGTGATTTGAATTTTTTGCCCTTCATTAAAAGTTTCCGCAATAGACAAAATTGTCTTTTCACTTATTTTTTAATAATTATGTATAAATTAATATTTGATTATTCTTCTAATACTTAGGACTTCAAATTCAACTAAATTTTGGTTATCAAATTAGAGAGGATTTAGAATTTGAAATCAACTAAACTTTTAATTTTTGATTCTTTCTTTATTTGAAGTAAAAAATTATATTGACGTATGGAAAGTTTTAGAACCCAAGTAAACACGGAATGCTAGATGCCTTGTGGCTTGAAGTATATTTATTGTTTTTCACAGCAAAAAAAAAAATTGCTATACTAATTTCCACTAATCTTAAACATCAGAATTCAATTGGGAAAAAGTCGTACTGACTAGCTTCTTCTGCTTCTTTGCAAGTTTTAGGGCAAAAATAATATAGTGAGTCTGCTAAACAGATTGAAATCCAGATATATATTATTTTCTTTAATTCTTTCATGGAGTTGTATAGCAATGTTACTTGTTTTCACAGGTTACTCTATTTGTTCGGCCCTTATTTTGATTTTTTTTTTTTTTTGGTTGATAAATGGAGGTTTTAGCATAGAGAACTCTGGATATGAGTATGTGCATCAACATGCTAAATGTATTCTCCTTTGCAAAGTGTTTGAATATGCTTAATTTAAGTCAGGAATTTATTGAAAATAGTCTTTCTATCTCTATGATATAGAGGGTACGACATGCGTACACTTTATCTCTCCCCAGACCACACTTATGAGATTACATTGAGTATGTTATTTTTGATAGTAGTGGTGGTATTCATAAGTATAATCTATCACATTTTTTTTTGAATTGTTCTTTTTAGGTCAATCATGTATCGGACTAGAAGTAATTCTAGAATTGTGATACCATAAAATGGTAGATTTATGACCAAACTATGAAGTTAAAATTTTTAATAAGTAACTAATTATAGAGGTGATACATTTGCGTTTTATGTGGAGTATCAATTTATGGGTAAAAAATTATTAAAATTATAAAAATTGTATATATGAATTCATAATTTTAAAATATAATGAATTTAATGGTAAGAACTTTAAAAATTGAATCCATAGATCAAAATCCTAAATTTGTGTCTGCTACTTGGAGTCTGAAGAGTCCTAGAAAACATATTAGAGGAATATGTAGTGCTGCGTATTTTAATTCTTTGTGGTTCTATCGGAAACAACCTCTCTATCATTGAGGTAGCGGTAAGGTCTACCATCCCCAAACCCTACTTTGTGGGATTGCACTAGATATGTTGTATTGTTGTTTAGGCTATCAATCTTGGACTCAAAAACCTATATGAAGTAATATTATGTTCTACAATTTTAGCAATGATGAAAAGTCTTTAGGAATGAACGGAGTATTACAATAGCATGAAAATTGTTAGCAAAATGAAGGTACTCAAAAATTGTGATTTTAGTTGGCGAAGAGGTAATGATTTTATTGTTTGTACTAGTAAAATTGTCCGCGCTTCACGTGGTCATTACAAAAACAGTGAACTTATAAAATAATACTTTTACAAAGTTAGTCAAAGCAAAATAACTCTATATAAATTGAATACTGATTAATATTAATATATTTTTCTGAAGTTAACTCCCAACACTTTCTATAGTTCCAAGTCCATAAAAACATGTAACCACTCATCCTTTAATCAATCATCTTCGAGTTTGTTTTATAATTTACCCTTTTTTCTTCCAGGATGTGTTACTACTTGGAATTCGAGGAGAACCAACGTGAGATATTAACATTTCTACAAAATACATAATTATGGGTGGAGGAAAAAAGTTTGAAACTACAAAAAAACATAGGTATTGAAATTCAAAATAAATCTAATAAAATAGAAAAAAGATAAAAAAATATTTTAATTTTAACTTGATATTTGCTTATTGAAAGTCCACCCCTTCCTTTTACTTTACGTCTATTATTTAAATATTTCCTATTCAAATAGCTCATAACGAATTGTCAAAAATGGGAAGCAAAAGGCAGAATGTACCATTATTGCACAAATATTCAACCAATTGCATATACCTGGAAGGAAAAAGTTTAGGTGCTTTATAAAGAAATCATGATACCAAAGTGATGGGTTTTAGTGTGAAACTGTGGTGTTGTTTTTTTTCAATCTTAGTCCAGAGATACACATTTGGTACATCAACAAAAGCACTTGCAATGTGCAGTCTAGACTTTAGCATGATAATTTATCCTATCTTTTATGAATTTATTGTATAGTAATCTACGTCTTGGGATGGTTCACTTAGCACCCCCAAGGACTTCTATGATTTTTTAGGTCCTTATCATGTGCATACCAAATTTGAGACTATCTTCAAGAAATGCCATTATAAATCCTTAAAGTAATTCCTGCGTGTACCTTCAGCAACTCCACCAGCAAAAACTCGTGTGAAATGTGAATAAGGTCTAAAAGATAAAATTGACCTTCAATACATTTTGCCACCCTTTAGATAAAGAAAATCAATATAAATTAAACCATAATAGGAAATATTAGTTAATATAAAAACTGTAGACTAATGCAATACCGCAATATACACAGGAAAAAAGGACGTTCACTATTCCAAATAAGAAAGGAAACTCGTTCATTGGAGATTTTTCTGATAGAAGCTTGCAATATTTATGCTTTCTGTATTTTCTGTTCAGTGAAATTGATTTCTAATAGTCGTTTCTGAACTAAAAGAAAGTCCGATAATAAACATAATCTCTTACTATACCTTAAGAGGTTTTTTATTATCTCTGACGTAGATAATTGCTAGTATGGTAATAAAAATGTGCTCCTATAGTAGTAGAGTTTTATAAATGATTAAATATGTGTAAAAAATTAGATCAGTCTCCACCGAAAAGAAAACTCATCAAAATCAAAAAACCCAAGTATATATAGAGGTCCGATCCGAAAAAAAATTAAGAAAAAAGTTCAGAAATTTATCAAACACTCTGACTCAGCAACTTAAGGTTCAAAAATCAGTTCAGCGCAAACAAAAAAAGACATTTTTCTCCAGAAAATCACCAAAAGAAATAGATAAAGGCTAAAGAGAAAATTTACAAGTCCGATTGCAGAAGCCAGAAGGAAGGGGAGAACCAAACGGACATGAAAGTCTTTGAAAGACGTATCTTTTTTTCTCTCTGTAGTCTTTCAAGTTCTTTTGGCTTAACATTTACGAACCAAGTCAACTCAAATATAATCAAGATATGAATAAAACAAAAGAAAATAAAACAAAGGAATATTATAAATAGATTACAATACCTTGGTGAAATAATCAAAACGCTAAGAATTTCTTTATACTTCTAGATGTAAAATTTGTTGAATAGCTCTGTGACCCTCATAAACGTTGGTTGCCATGTGATCACTGGTTCAATCTCTCTGTAAATTTAAAACAATACCAAAATTCAATCCAAAATATGCTAGAATCTTTTTGTTAAAGAAAATTTAATTTTTGCTCTTCAAATGTTAAGGTGGAAAAAAATAACAACGGCAAAACAATACTCCTAACACCGATTCTATTGGTACTTTATGGACGAAAAGAAATAGAATCAAAACAGAGCTTGACTTCAGGGGTGAAACAAAATAAGAAGAATCAGTCACCTTAACTTGTTCCCATTTTGTGCTGGATATAATAGTGGTTTGAGATGTTTTTGCTTTCTTGTGGTACAACCGTACAACTGCAGACATTTGAGTACTGCATACATTAATTCTATTTGGTCTGTTCATAAAAAAAAAACTGCATTATAGTGATTTGTACTATTTTGTGAAGTCATTTATATATCTTGCTAATCATCTACTTCTGCAATGGTCTCAATAAATTATGAACACATCTTGTCAAAATAGATTTTCTTTCAACACATAGTTATCGAATCACTGGACAAAACTTTGAAAATATGATATTTGGTAACTACTTTCAATTACCGACTTATCGAATTTGAACTTTGAAGATACCAAATCAAATATCGAAAATCCACCCCTAATGTCAGAGCTACTTCAGTTGTCAAACTTAATAAATGTCACTTGACATATCTTTTATGATCCAAGTGACTCAATTCAAACATATCTTTTATGATCTAAACTACAACACAAAAAGACGTAAGAGCTATGGTCTTTTTTATTTTCAAAAGTTGAAAGTACTATATATTAAATATTCATTAAGAGCCTAAATTCAGCATTATATAGCATGAGGGAAAAAAGATTCTACTAAAAACAAAATCAAACTAAACATTCAAATCATCTTCTCTATTCTTATAGAGACAATGACTGGATAATAGAGAGCAATTTATTTAATTGTGTGCTGGTGATGAGAATTATCGCAGTTGAATTTACATGTATCAAAAATTATATAGTACATTAGAATATTTGAAGAGTAAAAATTACAGTGTTTAAGTTTTTTTTAGCATGAAGGCATAATGTTTAGTAATTACTGTACCACATACCTTTGCCAACTATGAATGCATATAATTCTAGGATGTTTCTAACTATAAATTAACCGACGACATTCAAAATCATTAGCAAACCCTACACAAGGAGACAACGACAGGCGACTACAGAGTCTGATTTAGGGTATCACTGATGAACATTGTTAGAGTCGAATACACATGCAACAATTTTACAAAAAGATTAGTATACGAAAATCTTTGAAGTGTAATACAAAGAAATTCTGGACGAGTAATCTTACCTTTGCCGAGGTGATTATTATTCAGGGTAAGTCTATTCCATGTTGAAAACTGACCAGTGACATTCAAAGTAAGTAAAACACCCTAAGACGATCCCTGAATACAGAGCAATTGACATGATTTTGTTTACCGTCCATGAGAATTGTCAAGAGTTAACATACGCTAACAACGGTTAGGGTTATTCCAAGTTAGAGAAGCAGGGGAAGAATTCGCTGAGACTATCGGGGAGAGAGGATAGAGAAAAGGGATAAGGAATTGGATGGGTTTCTTTTGCCATTTTTTGTGGTGTCCGAAGGGTTTCTTTGCGGCGTCCGGTTATATTTGCATTCGTAAGTTTTTCCTTTTTTTTTTTAAAGAAAAAATCAAAAAAAATTGTGGGAAAAGTTAAATGTAAATACTGAATTGTGAGGGAGCTATGTAGGCGGGTCTATGACTCTCTTTTATATATATACTAGGTAATTTGCCCGCGCTTACAAAGGTAGCGAAGAGACGCTATGAAAAAGTGTCGCAGTTAAGCGACTTTAATTTTTGGTTTTCTAATAAGCTAGCAAAAATAAAAGTAAATCAAACTACTAAGGAAAAAAGAAAAATAGGTTTCCTGATTGCTTGGAGGTGCCACGCGGCGGGCTTAAGTCTCTCTTTTATATATATATAGACTAGGTAATTTGCCCGCGCTTCGCGCGGTGGGAGAAATCTTTTCATTAATTTAATTGATGTAAAATAGATAAAAAATTTATTATTCAAAATAGAAAACAAATTTATAAGACAAACATATAATAAAATTGAAGATTCTATTTTAAAAAATGAATGTTAAAATGAAACATCAAGATAAAAGTAGAGCGTTTCACGTCATATAAATCCTATCTTTCCAATAGTCTAACAAAGTTGCAATCCGTGACATATTACAGGAACATCGAATACATTAAAAAAAAAGACGGAATGCTGACATATTTCCTCTTTGTACCATGCAGATCTTATGAGAAAGTTAACTTGGCATACATCATATATTTGACCCACCAATAACCTGTTTCAATTTGCACTCATATTCAATATAGCACCAAGTTTAAGGACTTTGAAATTGCAAAAATCTTGTCGTAATGCTTTTTCAGACTCAAGTATTCCAATCATCTATTAGATTCCTTAATATCAGTTCTTTTCACTATTGCTCTAACAAAAGGCAAGTGAAAAGAAGTTAAAGATCAAGATACATGTAACACTATACTGCATAAGAACATGGTAAGAACATTTTCTTTTTTGCAACTGATTTTCTGTTACCAAAGAAAAGATATGTACAAAGCCAATACAGGACCCAAACTGGGCTTATGGCCCCAACTACTGCTAATCAACTAAGAAACAAATCACAAGCTACTTTGAAGCACTACTTCTACCTAACTACTTGGAAAACAAACCATCGGACTCTAAGATGCCCTGCAATCCTGGTATGACTTCGAGCATGAACATCTTGAGTTATCAACTGCAGTACTCCATCACATGTGCTTGATTTCCTTTGGAAAATTCTCTAGTTCCTTTCCAGCCAAATATGGTATATGCAGCTTGCTAACACCATTCTGAATTGACATTAATACATTAATTATCCTATTTAACTACAGAGTAAAAACTATCTGTTAGGCATATGAATGGAACCAAGAGATGATTATAAATTAACTATACCTAATAATAATCTCATCATAAAGGTAAACAAAATACTAAGCATCTAGGAGAAATTGTGAAGACATCAAAATGTTATTTACCATTCGCCTATTCATAATATTAAAGTAATTTGCTGAAGTCAAAATGGGGAAAAAAAGTGCAACTCCAAGACCAAAAGGAATGGGAGTTATAGACAACTAATCCAATGCAGGAATTTGAACTAACTCCTTTGCATCATAAAAAGTAAGGGAAAAAGAAATACACTAAACAACCAAAAATGAGAAGATTAAAAACTTTAACTTTAGAGAGATCATATCAATTTGAAACTTTTCATCAAATACGCGCTAAGAAATCTCCAGAGAACAAAAGATACCCTGAAGATTCAACATAGAGACTGTTGAAATATGCGGATAGTGGCATTTGTAGGGGAGCAAGAATAGATTGACACACAAATTGCACAATGATATTGAAATGGTTAGATATGGATTACATATAAATCTTAATAGTAAGAATTCTCATACAAAGGTTAAGATAGAGATTTTCGTTAGCGTCTTTATCTTGAATAAAAATGACATATAAACTGCAATGGTATTAACATGGACTTAAAAGTACAGAACTAAGATTCATATAGAGCTTGATTTTAATGTTTCTTTGATATAATAAAAGGGTTGCACAACAGTACTAAAATGGCATAACATAATTTCAAGCATGTAGAAATTATGAACCTTGTAGTGGAATTTAGTTAATGATAAATGAGAGCTCTAAAGAATCTTAACAATGTCTTTCGAGGATCACCTTTGTCAGTATACTTACCTTATCATATTCATGTGTTATTGTTGCAGTGTCATAATGGGCACATGCACCATCTGTTCAACATGTAAAGCCAGGGTGCACAACCGATGTCCCACTTGTAGACATGAGCTTGGTGATATCCGATGTTTAGCACCGAAAAAAGTGGTTGAATCACTTGAGCTACCTTGAAAAGATGGCTTTCTTAGATGTCCTGAGATATTTCTTTATTGCAGTAAGCTGAAACATGAGGCGGCCTGCAATTATAGGCCATACAACTGCTCCTATGCTGGGTCAGAGTGTGCAGTTGTTGGTGATATTCCTAGTTCGGTTACTCATTTGGGAAATGATCACAAGGTAGACATGCACTCTGGATGCACTTTTAACCATTCGCTTTGGCAAATGTACTCCCTGAGAAGTGGAAAACACACATGGATGCTAACAGCAAGTAAAACAACTTTTATTTATTTTCAAGTAAAAGTATATTGACCTTGTCTATAGTCTTGAGTCTGACTACTTTATTAATAATTGAGGATCTAGTTTTTATCATGACGCTGTATATAGTGTCTTAAAAAATGAGGATGTAATATTGGATTAAGTCTCTATATATAGTTATAGTTCTATTTAGGTGAAAAATATCTCTTAAACTTGTTTTCTCGAGAAACAATGGCCGTGTAAATTACATGTTTATTTACATTTAGAGATAAAGAAAAACGCAAAGATCAGAACTCTATGAGTATTCGCATGGTTTTCGAAAATCAACAGTTAATTCAGAGAAAATTTTCAGAAAAGGTACACATACGTTTTCCTCGAGAAACAATATCCTCTAAAGTACATGTCTATTTACATTCAAAGTGAAAAGAGAAAAGCAAAGCTGAGAACTCCAATATGAGGACTCACATGATTTGGGGATATCAACACTTTATTCGGGAAACGTTTTAGAAAATGAACACATACGCAAAGTAATACCCTGAATTCATAGTCCCATTTGAGGTTCTCCCTCTATATTGCACTGAAAAACTTTTGGTTGATCAATATTATTGTTATAAATTCCTGAATTAACAGACAAAGATGTAAAGAAAAATGACAATTTCGAAAGCAAAATTACTGACAAATAAAAAACTTACAATCAAAAGAATATTTGTTTCAAGTCATCGTTCCTTACGCTTGAAAAACATGCTTCAATAAATGTCGTAAAACTGGAAAAACAACATAAGTCCCGTGATTAGAAAAAAGGACAAGAAACCCATCAAACAATGAAGCTTCACATAGTTTGAAATTTCTAAACTACGTTTAATCACATATAAGCCTTAAAATCTCAAAACAGAAGACGATTACCTTAAAAGTGAAGGGGTTAATGAAAGTAATAGGATCATTCCAAATTTCTATTGACATGTTAGGCAAAGTGCGCAAAAGAATAGCCTGAAGAATTTAATTGCAAAAATTGATCAAAATCAGGAACGAAATCGACTATGATCATACACGAAGTACCAAGCAAATATGTAAGGAAACCTAACATTGCTAAAAACAGAAACATGAAAGAAAGCCTAAAAATATACAAAAGAGAAATTACATCCAATTATTAGTTACACCGGAGAAGGGTTAATGAAAGAAATAGGGTCATTCCGTTTTATTGTTGACATCATCGACAAAGTGGGAAAACAGTAGCCGGAAGAATTTAATTGCAACAATTGATCAAAAATCAAGAACGAAATCCAGTAAAATTACATGAAACACCCAAAAAACATGAAAGGAAAACTAAAATCGCTAAAAACGAAACGTGAAAGAAACCCCAAAAAAAAATGTTCTAAACGTAAGCCCATAAGAAAGCCTTAAAAATTTAAGGAAAAAACTTACCACGGAAAGCGACGATGGAAGACAGAGAGGAACACTTGACTCTGGGAGAGAAGGAGAAGATACAATTGAGATGGAAGCGTTGTAACTTGTAATAGGAGACACAAAGGTAGCAAAGAGACGCTATGAAAAAGTGTCGCAGTTAAGCGACTTTAATTTTTGGTTTTCTAATAAGCTAGCGAAAATAAAAGTAAATCAAAATACTAAGGAAAAAAGAAAAATAGGTTTCCTGATTGCTTGGAGGTGCCACGTGGCGGGCTCAAGTCTCTCTTTTATATATATATATATATATAGAGAGAGAGAGAGAGAGAGAGATTATATTTTAAAAGTTTAATACTTAATAATATAATGTAAACATAATAATTTATTTTTTATACATTTATTATTATAGACGTTGTATACATGTGCATAACACGTACCCTAAATTAGACCCTTAGAAAAGAAATTTAAACTTTTTGCTCTTTATTAAAAGACTCCGCAATGGACAAAATAGTCTTTTCACATTTTTTTCTCAAATTATTAATTATTAAAAAAATAAAGAATCCTAAAATATATTGTAAGAGCAAAATATATGGAGAATTAATAGTGATAGTTTTTTTTTTCCTTTTGTAAATGAAAAAGGGGGTTTCAAATATATGGCAAGAAAAAAAATCCTAAAATATAAGGTAAGAAAAATAAGAGGAAAATACTGGTAGAATTTTTGGATGAAATTTTAATTACTATTACTTTTAAATTCCTAATGATATTATCGATTAAGTTATTTTTATGTTAATAAGACTTTTGAATGGTCTTTTCCAACTTTTTGATATATCATGTTAGTTAAATATGGTGTATTTTTTCTTCTCTAACTCGTGTTTTTGGGGTAAAAAAAATTCATAATTAATTTAATTTATACCTTCTTTAAGTTTGATTATTTAATTTAGGCACGAATTCGTAATATTTAATACTTCTAAATCAATTAAAATTTTACCTTATATAAAAAATAATTTCTATAATTCTATATAAGTAATATCTTGGAACAAAATTTATAAGAAGCATGCATACACTTCTTCTACTTTTATTTTTACTTTTTCTTCATATTTTGATTTTAATTCAAGTCGTCTTCTAAAATTCATTATCATCATCCATTCTATCTTTCTTTATTTCTTTTAGTTAATAAAAAAAAGGGTAGCCCGGTGCACTAAGCTCTCGCTATGCGCAGGGTCCGGGGAAGGGGCCGACCACAAGGATCTATTGTATGTAGCCTCGCCTTATATTTCTGCAAGGGGCTATTTTCAAGGCTTGAACTCGTGACCTTTTGGTCACATGACAACAACTTTACCAGTTACTCCAAGGCTTCCCTTCATTTCTTTTAGTTAATGAATAGTTTTAAAGATTATATATGAACTACACATAATCAACAATTGACACTGAATTCTCTATTTTTGATAATTTATGTGCATTTCTTTTAGTTGAAAATTTCTGATCGAAAAATTAGTTTTAATAAACATATTATCGCCAAATGGAGTAGCCCAAAAAAGTAAAAGATTTATCTCTTCCTTTTAGTTTCTTTGTTTGTTTAAACGTGACTTAGTTTTGATTATGTTATTTAACTTTATTTTGATATATTATTCATTAGTATTATAGTTGGATCTTTATTTAAACTTGTTTGTTGAATTTGAAATATACGGTTATATTGAATCTGGATATGCAGTGTTTTTATTTGAATCATAAACCTATAAATTTAGGGTTGTAGTCGACTCTTTCGTTTGAGGCTTATTAAGGATTATTGTCGACTCTTTCAATTTGAGACTTATTAATTAAGACTGAAGGCATATCAAGTACGCTATTTACTCTTTTCCTATCTTTCTCAAATAAAATTATAATTATACATAGACTAATATTTATTAAAACACTAATAATATAATTTTCTTAAAAGATCCAAAAAAAAAAGAAGAAAGAAACTGCCCGATAGTTCCAACAAAATTGTCGTTCTGAAAATTTTTCATTATAAAGCCTTTTGTATTTTTCTACTACCGTGTAAGTCTTTTTTTTAGTGGGAAAAGTTCAAAAATAGCAAAGTAGACCTATTAATTAGAAAACACATAGTAAGTTTTTGCTAATTACCCTAAATAATGATGTCGCCCAAACTATACCTCCAGAAAAGTATAACTCAGTTGCTGTATCAAATATAAAACCCAATTAGGTTGGGGTTGATCCCACAGGGAATAGGACGAAATTCTATCGAGTGTTTGTTTGAGTACTTGGCAAGTAAATAAAAGGGAGGGTTCTGTAAACAAATAGTAACAGTAACAATTGTTGTTGATTGTAGGATTTGTGATTAATACGAGAAAGGCACTAGGACTGTGATCCCCAAGATTCCTTAACTCCACCGGTTACTTGTACTGGCAACCTGTCCCACTGCGTTGCTTGTAAAATCTAACAAGATAGGTTCATCTAAACGTCTCTCGACCTTGGTTAGATGAATTTCACTCTTCTCCTCTTGGTTTTTGAGTGTCGCGCTACTAACCCTTGTTCTTGATCTCAGATAACTATCCCTGTTACGGCTCAAGTTATTAGATAAAGGTTGATAGCTTCAAATCTCTGTTGTTATTCCCTTCTCCCAATCTTTACCTCTCTCTCTCGAGCAAGTTTCGAATACAGGTGAGTTTCCAACATTTGCAACCGTAAACCGTTAGAAGATCAATTATAATGAAGGAAATACCAATACATGCAGTCACACTAGTTCAGAATTGCTTCGCACTTAACCCGTTTCGTTAATTCCTCATGGTTCACACAATCCTAGTTATGGGGTTTAGCTACTTATGATTGCAAGAACACAAGAATAATTCAATGATGAAAACATAAGTATGAACTCACAATAAGAATAAAACTCTGGAATCTTAATATAAATCAAAATAATAGACAACTCAAAATAATGTAACAACCAACTCCTAAACATAGGACAACCTAAAGTTATTTATAGATACAAAGTGAATCTTATCCTAAACAAAGTAGGAGAAAAAAATTGGCAGCTTTCCATAGACCGTGACTTGAAGTTGTGGGATCAACCCACGAACCGTGGGTCCAGACCGTAGGAATCAAGTATCCATGCATAATTTCAGAAATTGACTCACGAACTTGACCCACTGTCCGTAGGTCCACCTACGGTCTGTGAGTCATGACCGTGGGTCACTTTTTTTTTTCTTTTTTCAAATCCGCTCTTTTTGTCTTCAAAAACTTCATTCCAGTGCATGCTTCTTCCCGTCTTCTCCATTTTGCCTCCAAAACCTATTTTCCTGCAAGATAGAACAGAAAACACATCATACCTACCAAACATACCCAAGTTATTGAATATATTTCTTATTTTAGGCATCGAAAGTGCCATGAAATCATGGCACATCAACACCTTCAACTTAGATTGTTTGCATGTCCTCAGGCGAACAAAACAAAACAAACACATTCGATGCTTAACTAAGAGAAACCTAAGAGACCTACAACAGTTGACTCATTTCTTCCGGTACCAAAAATTTTGACCCTCTCCTATTCACAAGTCAAAACCACTGTGCGTATACATGCATCATATTATCATGACACAAAAGGAATCAAGTGATGGCATCAGATTATGAACAAACAACTAAATAGCAGCTAATAATGCAGCCCATGTACTCTCAGAGTAAAAAAGTCCCATTCACTCACAGTATACTAATGAACATCAACATAGGGACTGGATCAAAACACTCTCTCTCACAAAAAAGTTCAAACAGTGTGCATGAAATACCATAAGCTTGCCCTTATTTTCTATGCCTTAGTTTTTCGGACAGTTGGACTAGGATCACTATAGGACTTTCATCGTTTTGTGATGTAGGCTTGGGGACGGGTGTGGTACATATGGATATGGTGACTCAACCCTCCTTGACACTACACTGTTTTTGGCTCCATTTTCCAACCATTCTCATTTTATTCTCCCTTTTTCTCTTTCATTTATTTTCAGATTTTGGGTGTAATTTTCTTTATGATTTCAATATTTTTTTCTTTCTCTTTTTTTTCTTTTTTTCTCTTTTTGTAAACTCTATTTTTTCACTTTTTTTTCTTTCACACCCAAATCTGTTCTCTTTTCTTTTACTAACCTCTTCTTCATACCCATATCAAGTTACGCACCCCTATGATAGCCACCCTCAACTTAGGCGATTTGCCTGAGTTGAGGTACACAATGTTCAAGGAGAGACCAAGGCCAGGACAGGTTCATTGTAAGTCGAAGTGGGAAAGTGAATAGGCTAATGATAGAAAAAGGTCAATTAAGGCTCAAACTCGAGATCAAGAGATATTTACTGAGTTTGGTCAGGCATTTAGGCTAAAAGTGGACTTATTTAAAAATGGCCTATGATCCTTTCCTAACCACTACCCTCTAACCTAGGCAAGACTAACTGGGGAAGTTCTGGATTGCACACACAAAGTGAACTAGGCAATGACCTCACACACACATAGCACAGGGTTACACTATCAACTACTACCTATCCAGTTCATGCATTGCTAGCTATAGTCATTCTGCCTATAATACTAATGCCATAACAAGATCTAACAGCTGTAACAAACTAACATACTACACACACAGTCCAAAATAAAATTTTCAGGAGAGGTGTCCTTTAAACAATCAAAAAGCATCATTATCATTCAAAGTTCGTTCAAAATTGATTGCACTAAGGTTCCCCTAGTTTCCTCCTACTTAAACACGAAAACACATAATAATATAAATAACAACCTAAACATGTCGGTTCTACTATGATAACACTTGAGGGAAAAGAAACACGGCTACAAAAACCCCCAAGAGGACATATAGACCTACAAGTACCTCTTCCCCCCACCAAATAAGCATGCATTGTCCTTAATGCATTAGATCGAAGTAAAACAAGGGAGTTAGGAACATAATGCAATAGATCGAAGTAAAACAAGGGAGTTAGGAACATACCTGTGGAACCCTAGGGGCGTGGGTATAATATCGATCAAAATAACAAAAATCAAAGCAAATGTAGGAATAGTAAGACACCTTGGGCTGCCTCCAAAGCAGCGCCTGATTTAACGTCGCAGCACGACGCGGGTTTCTTGATTACTCAGACTTCATCAAGATATCCCTTGGGTTGTCCTCTAAGGTCATCTAAACTATTTATTTCCAAAACCACCCTCATGTCCTTTGGCTGCTTCATAGATCTGCAAACATTGAACGTGACTTCCTTATTATTCAGCCTGAATTTCAGCTCACCCCGCTCCATATCTACCAATGCTCTGCCGGTGGCTAAAAATGGTATTCCTAAAATTATGGGTATCTCAAAATCGACCTCACAGTCCAAAACAATAAAGTCAGCAGGAAAGATAAAGTTTTCAACTTTGACCAAAATATCAAATAATATGCCTACACACTTCTTGACGTACGATCCGCCATCAATAACCGTATCTTTGTTGGCTCGGGGGCTCCCAAGCCTAATTTCTCGAATACTACCAGCGACATCAAGTTAATGCTCGCACCTAGGTCACACAAAACTCTAGCGAAGTTAACTGACCTAATTGTGCATGGAATTGTGAAGGCACCGGGATCATCTTTCTTTTGTACAAGAGAACGGTATGCAATTGCACTACAATGGTGCAAGTCACCGACAGACTCATAATTGACAGTTCTCTTCTTCGTGACCAACTCTTTCATGAACTTTGCATATCTCGATATTTGTTCCAGCGCCTCCACCAATGGAATGCTTATAAGAAGTTGGTTCAATATGGACATGAACTTATAAAATTTTCCATCCCCCTCATTCTTCTTCAAGCGTTGAGAAAATGGAGGTGGCGGCTTAGGAATGGGGGTTAGCATTTGTGGGGCTTCCTTTTCTTTCTCGTTTTCAGCATTCACCTTGTTTTCATCAGTCTGAGGCTCTTCAACTTCTTTCATAATCTCCCCACTAATAATTTTTTTTCATCCACCTTTTTCTTTAGACATTGAGGGAAAGGATGAGGATGTTTTGGGAATGGAACTGTCACGCCCCGAATTCGATCGGGACATGATTGGCACCCGTAGCCGATAAGGCCCGAGAGAACCAACCTTTGCCTATGCTCAATCATATGCATGTCATAAGAAACCCATAAGCACATAACAGCTATAGAGACCAACAATGGAATTCATGGAACATGATATATGTATACATACGCAAAACCGGGCTGTTGAGGCCACCGAGGCAAGTACGACATATCCCTTTTACATTTGTACACCCACACCTATCTACAAAAGCCTCTAACAAAGCATTGACCAAAATGAACTAAAAGTCGGGACAAGTCCCCGCTTTATACAACAAGTACAACACCAAAACATATATACACTCTGACTCGGAGAAGCCCCAAATTAGCTGGAGCTCACCAATGATCTGCAACGACTGACAACCTACTAGTACCTGCGCCTGTAGCAAGTAAGGTAAATTCCCCAAGAGGGGTCAGTACGAAATAAGTACTGAGTATGCAAGGCTCAAATGAAACTGTACAACACATGAATATTTCAATGAACTCAAATACAAATGACGATTCAATGTGAGTAAGTCACCATATTGCATTTTGGAAACCATGTGGATTGCTTTCATTACTTTACTTACTTTCAATGCTCACTTTTCATCACATGTGTCACAATGTACCCGGGCCCCGACTGATCAGTAGGTCTTTTCATAACATATCATCATGTTGGGATCGAGTCGAGCTAGGCTTATGCCCCTAGACTTGCCACCCATAAATCAATGCATCGGGATCGGGTCAAGCTAGGCTTATGCCCCTAGACCTGCCACCCATAAATCCATACCTCGGGATCGAGTCGAGCTAGGCTTACGCCCCTAGACTTTCCACCCGTACTTGATCATTGACCACATATGCATTACTTTGTTCATTACTTTGAGATTGATACTTTGATAGTCATAACATCACTTGAACTTTGGAACATAACATTGTTGGAAGCTTTGGATCATTAACCAATGAGTGAGAACCATGTGAATAACTTGGCAACATAACATTATTAGAATCATAACACCATGGTACCCATTGGACAACAATCTATGAACAAGAGGCATAGTATAATCACTATTGGAACATTGGAACATTAACCATGAATATGAGACATGAGATTCACAAATGATCAAAGAGTAGGAAATTGATAACAATGACCATTGCTAACCGGATATGGAATACCTTAGCACATTTCGGGATAGGACTAGTGACATGTCAATGTGAACACTATTTGCCGCAGAAAGACAAGGACAAAGTAACCTTACATACCTTGGATTCGCAATTCGAATATATAATCCTAGAGGTGCATACAAAATTCCCGCTCCTTCTTTATGTCTCACTCTACAACACAAATACAATACAGAATTCACATTAACCACCAACTACCTTACAAATGCATTTAACGTCAATGAGTTACATGTTTGCCGTTAAACATCTCATTTCCCCCTTGACAAAACCATTGATGAAATCATTATTCCAAAAATCCCCCAATATTCCATACATTGATCAATACATGAAAATCAATACATTTCACCACAACACTTCTCCTTTACACTTTCTTATCCATATCACATTGCAAATAATCCATCAAATTACCTTAATACAACTCATAACACATATCGGCCAAAATCCCACAATTTCCACTTATAGACAAGAACAAGTTTAATACCAAAAATAACACCATACATTTTCATATTTTGTCCATACCATGCTTTTTCATCAAATCACCAAGACAGCACATCTTTTACCAAAAGCAAAAATACACTATTCACCACCTTGCCAACACAACTATCATAATATACATAATCTCCCATGCATCTAATATGTTAATCCATGAGAATAAATACTTACCAAGGCTTGGAATAGGATGATCTTGTCCAAAGGAATATTTTGCTTTAGGGTTTGGAACTATAGAGAAATGTTGAGAAAATTATCTTAAAGGCATGAGAGTTTTGGACAATAAAAATCTGATCTTGGGGCCTTTATATAGACCCCAAGTCATGCTTATCCACTCCTTGGCATTAAATGTGGTCAAAGTGGAAGAATAGGTCAATTTGCCCTTTGGGCCAATTCTTGTAATTCCAATTTGGGCCTAACTTTGGGCCCAATAAAACATATCCATGTAACCCATAAAATTTCATGTATTATTCATCATATATCTCATGTTTACATAATTTCATAATGTCACGACAATATTCTCTGACGAGATTCTCATTCGTCGCTTCGATCGCAAAAGTAGGAATCTAGTTGCCCTTGGCTTCATTGGACATTTTAGATCACTATTCACATTTCATGATTTGGGAGTATGTAGGAGTGTATTGAAGTGTTTGAAGCTTTAAAAATGCTCAAAGAACACCAAAGAACCAAAAGAAACCATCCAAGAAGCGTCATAGAATTGCGTTACAAAACGGGTCCGAAAAGGCACAATATTTGTGCCTTGCGCCACTAGTTGCAAAGAAGGCTGTGGCGCAAGAAATGGGCCTTCTATGAATTTTCTGAATGCAGGTGTCTTGCGCCACACTCCTGAAACAAGGTAGTGGCGCAAGTTTCAGCACCTTGCTGAATTTTTCGGCCACTTCTCTGATACTTGCATATCGTCCAATACCTTATCAAAACACTACAAAATACTTACTTAGTGATATTAACCATCAAGTAAACATGACTCCAAGTCACCAAATGAGGTTAGAATGGGTACGGGGTATCAACCAAATGCTTCACGAAATCACAAAATACCTCCTACGAAGGTCTAATCGCACATATCAAGTCCGATATCAAATGTTTCACCAATGACACTATAAAACACATACTCATGGCATCTAAACACCTATGTAGATATAACCCCACGGTATCAAGTGAGATTAGAAAAGTACGAGGTGTTACATTCTTCCCCCCTTAGAAACATTCGTCCTCGAATGTTAACAACATTATCTTATATACAACAAATGCATCTTTACTTTAACATACCTATGCACCTTCACATAATGATCTTAAATACTTACTTGTTATTGTTCCACCTCCGCATTGTGAACTTCTTGGTCCATTTGAAATAGATGGGGATACTTGGATTTCATCATTTCTTCCGCTTCCCATATGATCTCCTCTACGTGTTGGTTTCTCCAAAGGACTTTTACGGATGCTATGTCTTTATTTCTCAATCTCTTTACTTGTCGATCTAGGATAGCAATGGGAACCTCTTCATAAGTAAGATCCTCTGTAACTTGAACATCTACTACGGGAACAATACGAGAAGGATCTCCTATGCATTTTCAAAGCATCGAAACATGAAATACCGGATGGACTGAGGAAAGTTCTTGGGGTAGTGCCAACTCATATGCAACTTGCCCAAATCTTCTAAAGATTTCATATGGGCCTATGTAACGTGGACTCAATTTCCCTTTCTTTCCGAACCGCATTACCCCTTTCATCGGTGACACCTTTAAAAACACCCAATCACCTATGGCGAATTCAAGCCCTCTTCTTCTAACATAGGCATATGACTTGTGATGACTTTGAGCTATTTGCAACCGCTGTTGGATCACTTTAACTTTCTCCATAGCCTGATGAGCAATATCTGGCCCAAGTAAAGCAGTTTCACCCGCTTCAAACCATCCAATTGGTGATCTACATTTTCTTCCGTACAAGGCTTCATAAGATGCCATTTTAATACTGGAATGATAGCTATTGTTATACTCAAATTCAATAAGAGGCAAATGGTCATCCCAACTGCCTTGAAAATCTAACGTACAAGCTCGTAGCATATCTTCAAGTGTCTGAATAGTACGTTCTGCTTGTCCATCAGTTTGAGGATGAAAAGCCGTACTCAAATTCACCTGTGTACCCAGACTCTGCTGAAAAGATTTCCATAAGTGTGTTGTGAACTGTGCTCCTCTATCTGATATAATAGAAAGTGGAATACCATGCAATCGTACTATCTCCTTCACATACAACTTCGCATAATCCTCAGCTGTATAGGTCGTCTTGACCGGTAGAAAATGCGCTGACTTGGTAAGCCTGTCCACTATGACCCATATCGAATTAAACTTCCGCAATGTACGAGGCAAACCCGTAATGAAATCCATATTAATCATCTCCCACTTCCAGACTGGAAGATTGATACATTGCATGTAACCTCCCGGTTTCTGATGTTCCACTTTCACTTGTTGACAATTTGAGCACTGCGCGAAAAATTCTGAAATGTTCTTTTTCATGTTGCCCCACCAATACACTTCTTTCAATTTATGGTACATTTTAGTAGCACCCGGATGAATGGAATAGCGTGAATGGTGCGCCTCTGTCATTATTCGTGTCCTCAGCTCATCTACGTCTGGTACACATAATCTCCCTTGACATTGAAGTACCCCTTCCGGTGTAACATCAAATTCCTTGGTCAAATTCTGCTGCACATTTTCCTTTAGCTGCAATAAAATAGAATCCGCAAATTGCTTCTCTTTCACTTCAGCTATCAAGGAGGATTCTGCTGCATTCTGCACAATAACTCTATCATCGGAGGATTCAATAAGGCGAACCCCCAAGCTGGCTAATTGATTCAAATCTTTGATTATCTCATGCTTTTCATTCAACTGACCACTAGTTCTTTCTACTGCCTTACGGCTCAATGCATCAGCTACTACATTTGCTTTGCCTGGGTGATAAAGAATATCAATGTCATAGTCTTTTAAAAGCTCTAACCACCTTCGTTGCCTCAAATTGAGTTCCTTCTGCTTAAAAAGATATTGCAAGCTTTTGTGATCCGTATAGATGTCAACATGAACCCCATATAAATAATGACGCCATATCTTTAGAGCAAAAACTACCGTTGCCAATTCAAGATCATGTGTGGGATAGTTTTTCTCGTGTGGCCGCAACTGTTGTGAGGCATAGGCTATGACATTACCGTGTTGCATTAATACACATCTGAGGCCAACCTCAAAAGCATCACAATATACTACATAACCTTCGGTACCTTCGGGAAGCACTAAAACTGGTGTGGAGGTTAATTTATCTTTCAACTTTTGGAAGCTTTTCTCACATGCGTCATTCCACTAAAATTTTACCGCCTTATGTGTAAGCTTTGTTAATGGTGCAGCAATAGAGGAAAAACCTTCCACAAACCTTCTGTAATACCCTGCCAGTCCAAAAAAACTACGAATTTCACCCAGGTCTTGGCCAATTTTTCACTGCTTCAATCTTTTGTGTATCAACCTGTATACCTTCATCTGACACAATGTGGCCCAAGAATGCAACTGATTTCAACTAGAACTCACATTTGGAGAACTTTGCATGCAACTTACGCTCACGGAGAATCTGTAACACTTGTCGTAAGTGATTAGCATGGTCCTCTGGTGATCTTGAATAAACTAGGATGTCATATATAAACACCGTGACGAACACGTCCAGAAATGGCTTAAACACCCTATTCATCAAATCCATAAACACAGCTGGTGCATTTGTTAGGCCAAATGACATGATTAAAAATTCATAATGGCCATACCGTGTTCGAAAAGCTGTCTTGGATACATCCTCTTCTCTAACTTTGATTTGATGGTAACCCGACCTCAAGTCGATCTTTGAAAAACACCGGGCACCCTGTAACTGATCAAACAAATCATCAATACGAGGGAGGGGATATTTGTTCTTGATCGTTACCTTATTCAATTGTCGATAGTCAATGCACATTCTTAAGGTGTCATCTTTCTTTTGCATAAATAATACCGGTGCACCCCACGGGGACATACTAGGCCTAATGAAGCCTTTATCTAGCAAATCTTTCAACTGCTCCTTCAATTCACGCAATTCTGCTGGAGCCATTCTATATGGGGAAATAGAAATAGGCTGAGTGCCCGAAATCACATCAATACAAAATTCGACTTCCCGTTCTGGGGGTAAGCCTGGAAGATCCTCTGGGAACACATCCAGAAATTCATTGACCACTGAACAGACTGCGGAGTTAGTGGTTCCGCTTCGGTATCTTTCACCCGTACTAAATGACATATGTATCCTTTAGCAATCATTTTTCTAGCCTTCAAATAGGAAATAAATCTTCCTCGTGGTGCCCCTACATTACCCTGCCATTCAAGAACATTTTCTTGCGGAAAACAAAATTGCACCTTCTTGGCCCGACAATCTACCGTAGCATAACAAGAGGCCAACCAATCCATTCCCATAATTACATCAAAATCCACCATGTCCAATTCAATGAGATCGGCCAACGTATCATGACCACACACCGTTACCATACAGTTACGATATACTCTCTTTGCAATAATATATTCACCAATCGGTGTAGACACTTCAATTGACTTAATTAATAATTTTGGTGTCTTTGCAAATTTCGCAGCAACCAATGGAGTAACATAGGAAAATGTAGAACCTGGGTCAATTAGTGCATATACATTATGTGAGAATATGGATAATGTACCTGTGACGACATCAGGGAAAGCCTCTGAATTCTGGCGGTCCACCAAAGTATAAGTGCAATTCTGGACCCCGCTAGTACTGGCTGCTCCTCTGGCATCTCTACCATGGCCAATAGGCTGCACCCCTCGGCCCAGTGAAGGAACCGATGCTGATGACGCAACAGCCGACCCAGCCGGTAGTACTATACCACCCATGCTCCGCTGTGGACAATCTCTCGCTATATGTCCCGGCATACCACACCAAAAGCAGACATTCGTCCCTGACCGACATATGCCTGAATGAATACGCCCGCGGTGCTGACACTGCTGACGAGGGAAACCTGTTTCCTGTGATCCATGAAGCCCACTACTCTGCCCAGCTGAACCACCTCTAAACCCTCGAGACTGAGAATAAGCACCCCCTGTGGAATAAGAGAACGACGGTCTAGGTGGTCTAGGAAACATGCGGGGCCGAGATCCTTCTTGGGACATCATAGGTGGTCCCATAGGTCTAGCCCTTTTGGACTGTCCCCTATCAAATTCATGTACCCTTCGTCTCTGTCTTTGATCTTCCATTTTCTGGGCGAAGGCTTGGATTCGAGCAATGTCTATGTCCCTATTCAAGGCCGTAATAGTGCAATCTCTTACCAAATATGGCTCTAGTCTGTCCACGTATCTGTCATTGTAGCCACAACATTTGGCGCATATCGATCCAAGAAATTAAATTGCAAGCTATATTCCCTGACGCTCAAATTTCCTTGACGGAGATTTAAGAACTGATCCGCACGTGCCTCACGGATCTCATAGGGCAAGTAATGATTAAGGAAAGCCATTTTAAACTCTTCCCACGTAGGTGGATCTGCACCAATGTCACGGGATTTCTTCCAATCCTCATACCACAATAGTGCCTCTCCTTTCAACCTGTACCCAGCAAGTTCCACTGTTTCTACCCCTGTCACATGCATAACTTCCAAGGCCCTTTGAATTTGATCCACGAAGTTCTGTGGATCTTCTTTTGGATCTGCCCCTGTGAATATATGAGGGTCCAATTTGAGGAAATCCTGTGTTCTGCGACTTGCTACTCTAGCCGCATCATCATCATGTGTCATTGGACCAGCTCGTCCTTGACTCTGGGCTGCCACTAACTGTGTTAACATCTGAACTGCATTTTTCAGATTCTGGTCCGTAGTATTGACTGGTGGTTCTACAGGTATGCTTCTTCTACTCGACTCTTCTGGTACAGAGGGAGTTGAGGAAGCTCGTGACACAAATTTAGGCTCAGTATCCCCTTGATGAATTTGATCAGGTGGTGGTATACTGGTTTCTTCACCAGCAATTCTATCTATCCGCTTACTTTTACCTTTTCCTTTTCCTCTTCTAGTGTTCGGTATTTTGACTATACCAAAGAAAAACAATTACCAAGATCAGATACAATGCAACTTACAACATTGGCTCTATTGCACGATCTAGCATGAAGAAAAGAAACAACATCCTAAATGTACCGTAGCCTCCTACTTATAAATGTGGTGCACAACACATCGATAAGTAAGACTCTACTCAGACACGGCTTTGTAGACATCCTTAGACCGACCTGCTCTGATACCACTTTTGTCACACCCCGAATCTGATCGGGACATGATTGGCACCCCTAGCCGATAAGGCCCGAGAGAACCAACCTTTGCCTATGCTCAATCATATGTATGTCATAAGAAACCCATAAGCACATAACAGCTATAGAGACCAACAATGAAATTCATGGAACATGATATATGTATACATACGCGAAACCGGGCCGTTGAGGCCACCGAGGCAAGTACGACATATCCCTTTTACATTTGTACACCCACACCTGTCTACAAAAGCCTCTAACAAAGCATTGACCAAAATGAACTAAAAGTCGGGACAAGTCCCCGCTTTATACAACATGTACAACACCAAAACATATATACACTCTGACTCGGAGAAGCCCCGAATTAGCTGGAGCTCACCAATGATCTGCAACGACTGGCAACCTACTGTGGAGGCTTACTAGTACCTGCGCCTGCAGCAAGTAAGGTAAATTCCCCAAGAGGGGTCAGTACGAAATAAGTACTGAGTATGCAAGGCTCAGATGAAACTGTACAACACATGAATATTTCAATGAACTCAAATACAAATGACTAATCAATGTGAGTAAGTCACCATGTTGCATTTTGGAAACCATGTGGATTGCCTTCATTACTTTCATTACTTTCAATGCTCACTTGTCATCACATGTGTCACAATGTACCCGGGCCCCGACTGATCAGTGGGTCTTTACAGGAACATACTTCTTTAAAGATTCCTTTACTTTTTTTGTGGCATTCGTTTGCTCTTCCAGTGTAGCATACAATGTAGCATGAACACCCTCAACTTGTTTGGGTGCCTCAATAAGAGTCTTTCCGCTTCTCGTTGTGATATCCATACAATGAGCATCATTTTTTGGGTTCTGAATGGTGTTGCTCGAAAGTGTTCCTTGTTGACGCTGATTTAATGCTGAAGATATCTGCCCAAATTATTGCTCCAACTGTTTAATGGCTATCGAGTGAGACTCAACCTTTTGACTTATTCCCAACATGTCTTCCCTAATCTCCTTCAGACAGTATCATTGACTCTCCGCCCCCTTAACAAGTTTATTAAGAAGGGCTTCCATTCTTGAATTTTCATAATTAGCGTCAAGGTCCCAGTGGAACATATGCACCACTCTTCTCTTTGCGATCATCCTTTTGCCTCCAATCACCGTCACGATCCCGGTCTCTGTCTTTATATCCTTACTTATTGTAATTGCCTCCATAGTAGCTCCGACCTTGATTCCCTTGCCTCGAGTTCTAAGAGTTTTGATTAGACCCTTGGCCCTTGGCTTGGAAACTCGCCACCTCTCGATCCAAGTACTTAGCTTTCTCATCATATTCAGAATCGTCATGCCTAGGTGGTTTGCCTTGTGCACCTACGGCATGCACCTTCTCAGCACTCCAACCGCAATCTGTTTGGATAGCAAGCCAATTTTTGTCCTCAACTGTGCGACCTCTTGAGCTACAGATTCATCCAAAGCCCGTTGTGCTGCCGAGGCTCCAATAGCATACGTCCCAGCTGGTGTATCTATCTCCCGAGTATGCCATCCTCAGTTGGTCTTAGTGATACGATCTAAAATCTCTGAAGCTTGTTCCCATCTCAGACTCATAAATGCTTCGCCAGTGATAGTATCTGCTACAGCCTTGGTATTAGCATTTAATGCTCTGTAAAAGATCTCAAGTAAATTTCGACCATTCATCCTATGATTTGGAACATTTTGCAACTTTTTCTTGAACCGTAGCCAAGTCTCATAAAGTGTTTCAGAATGTAGTTGTCTGAAAGTATAAATCTCATCCTTCAACTGTAGCATCTTAGAGGGTGGAAAAAATCTCTCCAGAAATTGATTTCTCAACTCTTGTCAGGTAGTGATGGAACCTCATGGTAACTCGGCCAACCGCAAAGTCGCTTCTCCTGTTAGGGAGAATGGAAATAATCTCAACCAAATAGCCTCTTGGTCAACTCCAGGCAAATTATATGAAGTGCAGACCCTCACAAAGTTCATCACATACATATTTGAATCATCTGTAGGAAGATCGGCCAACACGCCTTTCAAGTTTAGTAGGTGGATCATGGGACTTGTAATGTCGAATTAGTGCCCTGAGGTAACTCTGGTGGAATAATGGCACCAGTCTCAACCGGCTCCAAATAAACCACATCCTCTTTTTTGGGATCATCATAAACTGGCACATATAGTCTTTATGGTGGTTGTTGCACCCTCAGTCTTCTTTGTCTCTCTTCAAGTGCAGCAAGACGTTATGTTGCCTTTTGCATTCCTAGATGATCTCTATCTGCTTGTCTAAGAGTTGTTTGTCTTGCATTCTCTTCAGTCATTATTCGAGCAGTGATTTGCTCAGCAGTTTCATGACCATCCGGATGAATTGGTGGCTGGTTATGAATATCCGTAACGGCTGCGGGGTCCTGAACTTCATCGGTATTCATTCTTCGATTATTCCTTAGCGTTCTTTCTATTTCTGTATCAAGTGGAATCAGGGGATTTTCTTGACTCCTAGTGTTGGGCATACACCGGCGTGTGCCCTCGAAAATACAGAAAAGTAAGATCAATCAACTCCAACAATTCAAAGTCAACAAATTTTGTAACCGTATTCCCCGGCAAAAGCGCCAAAATTTGATGTCGCGCAAACTATACCTCCAGAAAAGTATAACGCGGTCGCTGTATCAAATATAGAACCCAACTAGGTTGGGGTCGATCCCACAGGAAATAGGATGAAATTCTATCGAGTGTTTGTTTGAGTAATTGGCAAGTAAATAAAAAAGGGAGTTTTTGTAAACAAATAGTAACAGTAACAATTGTTGATTGTTGGATTTGTGATCAATACGAGAAAGGCACTAGGACTGTGATCCCCAAGATTCCTTAACTCCACCGGTTACTTGTGTTGGCAACCTGTCCCGCTGCGTTGCATGCAAAATCTAACAAGATAGGTTCATCGAAACGTCTCTCGACCTTGGTTAGATGAATTTCACTCTTCTCCTCTCGGTCTTCGAGTGTCGCGCTAGTAACTCTTGTTCTTGATCTCAGATAACTATCCCTGTTACGACTCAAGTTATTAGATGAACATTGATAACTTCAAATCTCTGTTGTTATTTCTTTTTTCCAATCTCTACCTCTCTTTCTCGAGCAAGTTTAGAATATAGGCGAGTTTCCAACGTTTGCAACCGTTAGAAGATCAATTATAATGAAGGAAATACTAATACATGCAGTCACACTGGTTCAAAATTGTTTCGCAATTAACCCATTTCGTTAATTCCTCATGGTTCACACAACTCTAGTTATGGGGTTTAGCTACTCATGATTGCAAGAACACAAGAAGAATTCAACGATGAAAACATAAGTATGAACTCACAATAAGAATAAAACTCCGGAATCTCAATATAAATCAAAACCCTAGAATCAGTGTTTGAGATTACAAGATCAATGTAATAGAATCCAAAACAATGTAATAGACAACTCAAAATAATGTAACAACTAACTCCTAAATATAGGACAACCTAATGGTATTTATAGATACAAAGTGAATCCTATCCTAAACAAAGTAGGAGAAAAAAATCGGCAACTTTCCACGGACCGTGACTTGAAGTCATGGGATCAACCCATGGACCGTGGGTCCAGACCGTAGGAATCAGGCCTCCATGCACAATTTCAGAAGTTGACTCACGAACTTGACCTACGGTCAGTAGGTCCACCTACGGTCTGTGAGTCATGACCGTACGTCACTTTTTTTTTTTTTTCTTTTCAACTCCGCTCTTTTTGTCTTCAAAATCTTTATTCCAGTGCACGCTTCTTCCTGTATTATCCATTTTGCCTCCAAAACCTATTTTCCTGCGAGATAGAATGGAAAACACATCACACCTACCAAACATACCCAAGTTATTGCATATTTTCCTTGTTTTAGGCATCGAAAGTGTCATAAAATCTTGGCAGATCAAATAACAACATGCATATGTATTTGATGCGCAAGACCACATCAAATACATATATAAATACAGTTAAATACCTTATTTTTAGGTAACAACTTGAGTTTAAAAAGGCAAAAGAATTTCAGCTTCCTTAAATCACGTTCACCCAATTAATTAAAGATTAATTGTAGATTCTATTTCTAAAAATAGGAAGTTTTTTTAAATGAGTTTCAAAAACTCAAAATAGGTTTGAATGATAAAAAAAAAATTCTTTTTCTATTTTTCTCTCTCTTTTTTTTTTCTTTTTTTTTTTCCTTCGTTTTTTTCATTTTTTTTACTGTTTCTTTTTTTTCTTTGCATTTTTTTTGTATTTTATTTTTTTCTTTATTGTTTCTTTTTTTTTTTGGGGTCATTTTTTTGTATTTTTTTCTTTATTGTCTCTTTTTTTCTTTTTTTGGCGTTTTTTTTTGTTTTTTGTTTTTTTTTCTCGTTCTTTTTTTTTGGTTGTATTTTATATTTATATGTTTTTTATATTTTATATTTATTTATATCAAACTATATATTTTAAATAAATTTATTATTTAAATAGTTTAGCTGTGAATATGTACAATTTATCATTGATAATTTTATACAAACAATGTATGTATTAATTGTATTTGCTTGAGTCTAAAATATACAAATATGCAATGTATCATTTAATATAAATGTATTGTTAGTATTTCTATGCCAAATTTATCATTTGTATTTTTATATAAACATGTATCATTTGTATACGTATGGTTCAAGTTGCATAAACATGTATCATTTGATATAAATGTAACATTTTTATTTGTATAATTTATCATTTGTATTTGTATTGTTCAATTTGTATCAATAAAATACAATTTGTATCAATGAATATAAATACAAGTGTTCGTAGAAAGAAAAATAACAATTCTTTTTCACTTGTTTAAAAATACAAAATGATCCAGTCAACTACAAATTCAAATACAAATAAATGAAATTACAAATACAATATAATGGCAACTTAAAAATACAAATACAAAATAGTTCTTTAAAAATACAAGTATATCGACGAAAATAGAATACAAATAGTAATACAAACAAAATAAAACCACAAAATACAAATACAATATGCAGTCAACTATAAAATACAAATACAAAATAATTCTTTAAAATACAAGTGCGAATTGTATAAAATATATTTGATGGTGCGAACTATAAAATACAAATACAAGTTCGAACTATAAAATACAAATACAAGTGCGAACTATAAAATACATACAAATACAAGTGCAAACTATAAGATACAAATACAATTATATCAATGAATACAAAATATAAATGATCGTGTGAATACAAATATAATAAGCGGTTGTGATATTCTCATTACCATCCATGACTTGTGCTCGACGTAGCCATATTTTTTAAAAATACAAAAAAATATAAAATAGAACCAAAAAAAATGAGAAAGAAAAAAATACAAAAAAAATAAATAAAAAAAAACAAGAAGAAAGAGAAATAGAAGCTAGAGATGGAAGAGTAAAAAAAAACGAAAAGAAAGAAACAAAAAAAAAAATAGGAAGAAAAAAGAAAAGGAAAAAAAAGAGAAAGAAAAACAAACAAACAAAAAAGAAATAAAAAAAACCAAAAGAAAAAAAAGAAATAGAAGCTAGAGATAGAAGAGTAAAAAAAAAGCGAAAAGAAAGAAACGAAAAAAAAAATAGAAGTAAAAAAAGAAAAAAATTAAAAATAGGAAAAGAAAAAAATGAAAAAGAAAAAATGAGAAAGAAAAAAACGAAAAAGAAAAAATCAAAAAAAAAAAAGAGAAATAGAAGCTAGAAATAGAAGAGAGAGAGAAAAAGTGAAAAGAAAAAAAAAATTTAAAAAAAAAACAGAAAGAAAAAAAAACAAGATGAAAAAACGAAAAAGAAAGGGAGGATAAGAAGCCACTAAAATATTTTTATTTCGCTGTTCCACTTAATTTTCTTAAAATATTGCTATTTAGCTTAATTATAGACTTAAATTTGCTCGCCTCAATACTTTTTTCTTTTGTAATTATAACAAAGAAGTCCTTAATACATGTCATATGAGAGTCCTAAATTAAATCCTTATATTCTAAAAAGTTTCAGAAAAAAAACTACCCTAAAGTTTCAAAAATAAACTGTCATTGTTTTACTTTCATAGTTATTTCTTTTTGATTTTTTTTTTCATATAGATCCTTTTTGATTTATAAATCCTATTTTAGTTTCAATTAAATTTAACTGACCATTAGATTATTCACTTTAATGTGGGTTTCGAACATCGGATGAGAAATCAAATAAAAAAATATAAATAAAAATATGTACGCTAAACAACAATTAGGATTTTTAAATATTTATAGTATCTAAGTTAATAATATTAACGTGACACACACGCGCAACACACGTGCACTAAAACTCTAGCTGTACTATTTTTTGTTCTTACTATCCTCTAAAACTTGATAATTTAGTAACATCTCTAGCTGATCTTAGTCCAAGAAGGTGTGACACATGCTCTAATGTGAATATTTTTTTTGGGTCCACCAGACATTTTCTTAAAACAATTTTTTTCATATTAAGAGAATTTTCAAATTATAAGACTTTTAATTAGACAAACCATAATTAGAAAAAAAACAAAACCTAAAAATAGACATTATAATTTGGTTTGAGTTAGCTTTTCTCTACACAAATGACAGGTGAACCGGATAGCCGACCAGCCGATCGGACCTTTGGGGACATGAAGCATATTTCCTGGCAAGTCTTTTTTATTAATATTATTATACTCTAAGCTAAAAAGATCTTTTTGATCAATTAAAATAAAATTAATCATACTCAATGCATATATAAAACGAATTAGCATATGATATAACTTCTTGTTACACAAAGCTATGACGTGATCATAGTTAATAATTAATATATATTATTGACTTATTTAAGTAACTAATATAAATTAAATTAATAAGATTAGATGCAACTACTAGAAACAAAGATTTTTTGCACCGTGAACCAATGGGAAATTTATGTTAAAAAATATAATTTTTTCACCAATTTCCCACCAAACCAATTCACGGAAAATCACATGGTAGGAAACTAACGTATAATTAGTACCTATGAAACTTAGCAACGCTTAGCAAGTTCGCTAGGGCCTAGGAGGCACGAGGAAAGTGGTATCGTTACTTACTAATTTGAGATTTGAACCATACTTATTCAAATTTCTATTAAGTATATGATGGAACGAAGCCTTAAACCACTCAACCTTTTGGTTCGAGCAACAATATTTCCTACTTTTAGATGGGGACAATAAACCTCCTTGAGCTTAAGACAAGGGACAATTGTGTTGGCTCATTGCATATATATATATATATATATATATATATATTCATAATAATGTCAATGCATTTTCTTCTCACCAGCCTGCGTGCACCCCTTGGGTGATTAAATAACTTTTATTCCTGCTTGTAGGGATTTGAGGGAGCTTGTTATAAAATGGAAACGCATATAACGAAGAATATTTGTTTTGGGCTTACAAACAAAAATAACGCACTTAACATTTCACATTCAAAACATTAACTAATATCCAAGCAAATGTGAACGTCCATCAAACGTAAACACCCACAAAAGTTTCTATGGCACCCTTTATCTCCTACTGAAATGAGAAATCCAAGCATCCTATATACATTGATCCAAAAAGAAATACTGGTACATAGTATTCTAAAAATAGAGACTAAAATATCTAAAACTGTCACTGCAGACTGCAGAATTTCAATCGATAGCTCGGGTGTGGCAACTTAATATAAAGCTTGAGACCAAAAAATATGACCAAGAAAGCAAAAAACAGAATGCCTTTCTCGATAGCTAAAGATTACACATAGGTGGGTACCAAGTGGATATTAAATGGTTATTTCTTATGGAATTCTAAGTATAGCGTTTTGAGTTATAATATTATCTGGAGCTACTGCCAACTCTAAACACAACCTGATAATCAACACATATCAGTCGCGCATTCATCTCTTCATGGTTATTGCCAATAGCCATATTCACATTGTCCACACCTGTTTAAACAAACCAGTGCATCACATCAAAAACATAATCTAGGGGCCAATCCTACTCTTACGATGGACATAACAGGACAAAATGCGGAGTTTCCGCTCATATTTATGCTAAACAAATGAAACTATCGTTTGGCTAAACCTCCCCTCTCATTTTTCTTAAGCAGGGAAAGGCATGCGACACAATAGGTAAAACAACCACATGCAACATCTGGTATGGCTACAGTTGCAGCATATCCACAGGTTTCAACAAACCAATCAAAGTGGGATAAACACTACATATTCTATATCTAGAAGACAATTGTGAGTTGACCGTAATATCCATTTTAACAATCACTCTGTTCTAAGATGTTTCATGTCCTTTTGACAACAGGCATCTTTAGAAAGTTTTTATAGCTGAAACTTATTTCAAATCCAACCAACCATTCTTACAGGGGCAAACCATTAAAAACACATGCATGACACCATATAACAAATTAGCCACACGTGCTTGATATATCAAAGACCCAAAACTTCTTTTTTTAACTTAAGACTCAAGCTTCTATGTTTTATTTTAAATCAAAGACAACCCTTTAATTTCCTATTTTCCAACCTCTTTGTTCAGTTGTTGGTGCAGATATGATTGTTATTGTCATTGATGTAGTATTAGTAAGTTCAGCTTAATAATTTTGTATACAAGTAGGAACAAGTGGAGAATTATCAATCACCATATGGATGAGAACATCAAATTCATAAGTGGAGAACACGAAACTTGCCTTACAGAAAGAACTAGAAATATTTCTTCCCAGAACTTTGGTCACCACTAGCCTTGCCATCTCCAAAGCCATCAAAACGGTTTGAACGATTTTCATTGTCAGAACGCGAATCACCAAATCCACTAGAGCGGCCTGATCCAAATCCTCCAAACCCAGTTGAGCGGTTTGAACTCTCGAAGTTTCCAAAGCCACCAGTCCGATTTGAACTTCCAAAGCTTCCAAAACCACCACTACGATCTGAACCACCAAAATTACCGAATCCTCCCTGACGATCACCACCAAAATTTCCAGAGCGACCTGAGCTCGATCCACCAAAGCTACCCCCTGATCGTCCAAAACCAGATCCACCAAATCCACCTGTTCGACCAGAATATCCGCCTTGCCCTCCAGACCTGCTGCCAAAATTTCCATAGCCACCAGAGCGACCTGAACCCGAATCACCAAACCGACCACCTCCCCTGCCTCCATAAGAGCCAAAGCCGCCTCCGCCTCCGCCCATGCCACTGAACATGTCTGTTGCTCCACCCTCTACTTCTATCCGTGGAAGCTTTTTTCACCAAATACATGAAAATAAGATAATTTGATAAGATGAGAAAATAAGAAAATAACCCTTGGCCACAACTACCCTTCCAATTCAACTAATTTGGCCAAGTAAGAAAAGGAGTATTGTGATAATCGAAAAGATTAGACAATTACTGGAGTCAACTATAAGCTGCTTCATTTTTAAGCTCCATTCCAGTCTACATATTCTCACGATTCAACATTATTCAATTAAGGAACCATCTAGATCTATGAAGATAGTGACAGGAAATAGAAAATCACTGAATTTGAACCTCTCAAAGAAATAATGATTCAACCCCACTTGTCACACGCTCAACAAAAGGGCAAAACAAAAAAAGATCTTGAAGTGAGAAATCGTGCTCCATGAAGTAAATGACGCATCACACAAGAACAACTTCAAAGACATGAGATTTAGTACAAACTTCAGTTTGTCTACACAATTATTCTTTTTTCATAAAGGAAAAAAAGAGGTACTAGACCTAACTACATCCATTTACAATATTCCAACTAAAACTATCTTCAACATCCCATTTTGTGTGATATGATTTCATTAAGCACCAAGGTAAAGATCTTGAGTTACTATATTGAAATCATTGAGAGATATCCTCATAAGTAATAGTAGCAGTAAGTGAAAAGAAGGCCGAAAATGTCTGAACCATCAAAGTAAAACACTGCATTGCGCAATTTTTACTGCAATCATAAAATATTTGGTGGCAAGAATTTATGATCTTTGTTAAAATAATTCAAATTTTTGACACCCTGAAAAAGAAGGAATGCATAAGTAAACAGCAGCCCTTTAGCACTAATTAGTTACAGCAGTCACAACTCATGTAGTTGCAGTTTCTCGAGCAGAAAGCTTTTTTCTCCAACTGAGGTTCACATTCATCGGTGCCATCATAAATGACAATGTTGGTAAAATATGAATAGAGGACCTCAAAAAATAAAAGCACCTAATTAGCAGTCTTACCTCGATAAATCTGCATCCCACATCGCGTTCAATACCTTTCACATCCCTATGTTGGCTTGAAGAATATATCAAAATTGCACTTCCTTTCTTCCCAGCACGCCCAGTTCGACCAGATCGATGAACAAAGATCTCCGATGAGTTTGGAAGCTCATAATGAACCACCTGATCAGCAAATTATCTACTGCAACTTCAGAAAGAAAAAGACAACAAAGCAGACTGCAATTGAAGAGACTCAATACCCACAGTTTGGTTGGAAAGAAATGGTAGATGTTTTGAAGATAGATCCAATTCCATACACAAGGTTAAATGGAATTGTTTAGTATCTTTACTTTTTTGGTGTAAACAACTTTGTATAGTAGATGTAGATCTGATTTTAGAGTTGATAGAAAGCCTGTAATGGACACTTTTTGGAGGTGGCCAGCATACCCTTAATGCTGAGGAATACAATATTTACCAGTCTCAAAAAAAAAAAAAAGAGACTCAATACCCAGAAACTTTTCACTATACCCAATTGGTGTCGTCAGGCATAGAAAGCAGAGATGTCCTCAGAAGCATCTTACATACTTTTGGCCACACCCTATTTCATTTACGAATTTATTTTCTAATATTAAATTACCCTGGCATACAGTAGACTTGATCCACCAACCAAACTGGTTTCAAGTGTTTGTTCCCTTCTAGAAAATTTCAGACATCATGATTTAGGTAAAAAGCTCTAGACAGCAGATATGATTCAATAATATAACAACACATGCGTTATATATGACCTACCACATGCATAAGTTATATTTTAGAACACTATCAATTTGTACTTATATACAGTGAGCCAGGTATTTATGCAGGGAATTCAAAAAATAACAAGAATATCACATTTGGGAGTAAATCTATGATCTAAAGCAAATTTAAAACTCATTTTCCACTAAACTAAAACATTCCTTTATTTCAAGGGGATTCAATAGTCTTATGTATAATTAAAGAACTCATTCTTGCCCTATTTGCACAGTGTAATTTCCGACGAAGGAGATCAATGGAATCCCCTTGGTTCTGCATAGCTTCACCTCTGCTCATAAACTATTGTTTCAAATATGTAGAAAAGAGTGCTACTTTCGAATGCTTCTGTTCTCTATTGACAAATATGTTAAGAGATATATAACGTCTCACATAGACCATGAGACCTCCTACAAAAGAGTTTCAAAGGAGAGGAAAGTGGAGAAATTGCTTAGTCAACATACAAGTAAAGTTGTATTGAGTAAACATGAAGGATCAGGCAAGGTTGCTATTTCAGAATGCAACTTCCACCGAACCCCTTCGATTACATATGATGTTGTTGGTCTGTTGATCAACGGGTTCTAGCAGAAGGTTTTCTGATATATGCTGTCTGCTCTATTGTTGGAAAGTGAAGATGAAAGAAAAGAATGCAGTGATTATTGAACCTAAAATCACAAGTACGAGAATAAAAGACCAACCAGATCAACATTAGGTACATCAAGTCCTCGTGCAGCAACATCAGTGGCAACCAACACATTGAATTGACCTTGGCGAAAACCTGATAGAGTTCTCTCCCTCTGGGTTTGTGAGATGTCCCCATGCAAGGCTTCACATCTGAAACTCTTTTGCATTACATACGACAATCTATCAGCATCACGTTTAGTTTGCGTAAAAACAATGCACTTCCCTCCTTTTGCATGCTCCTGCAGAAATGAAATGCTCAATTAGTTTCAGCGATTAAGGATTATTGAAAAATAAGACAGCAGAAAGACCATTCTCTTTATGTTTGTGGATATAAATAGAGAGCGACTTAGAACAGTATGATGGGCATAAAGTAGGACAGAGGAGACTGGGGGTGTATCTTCATACAGTTATCAGAGGTCCAAGAACTGCTGGTTTCTGATGCATCTCACAAGCAATTGAAAACAAGGAAATCCCATCAGCCAGTTTTTGATCGGAATCTCCTACCTGGGATATATTGAAAAATTAGCCTCCAAGGTACTCAAAAATTAAGAAGGAAATTCGTATTAAATCCTTAAGCATTTTGGTCTCACAAGATCAACATGAAGTGGGTTTTTCAGGAACTTGTTGGTAATTCTTAATATCCAACTTGGCATTGTGGCTGAAAACATTAGTGTTTGATGCTTCTGCGGAACATTTTCTAAAATGGTCTCAACATCCTCAGCAAAACCCACATTAAGCATTTGATCAGCTTCATCTAGAACAACAAACTGGATTTCTGCCAAATTTAAAGCACCCCTCTTCAGCAGATCAATAATCCGACCTGGCGTTCCCACCACAATATCTACTCCCTTGTCAAGGGAACTCATTTGGCGTGAAATGGGAACACCACCGTAAACACAGAGTGTATCCAAACCAGGAGCAGACTCAAAAAATTCTTTATCCACTTGTTTTGCAAGTTCTCTTGTAGGCGCCAAAACTAAAGCCAAAGGATTCCTTCCACGTCTGCATAATAGAGAATAAGTAGATTTTTAGTATTTTACAACTGTAATAAGTTCCAAATTCGCAAACAAATATTAAGAATCAAACTTTAATAACACTTGCCAAACCTAGAAGATGGGAAATCATTACATTATGCTGCTATCATATTTGTATTACACTACTACTAATATAAAGCAGATTGAAAGCAGCCTAGAGAGAAAGCAGATTGAACAAACCCATGCTTCTCATTGAAGCGAATGATCTTATCCATGATGGGAATGCCAAAAGCTAGTGTCTTCCCAGTTCCAGTTCTAGCTCGACCAATCATGTCAGATCCTTGCATTGCTGGTTCCAGAACAGCTCTCTGCACAACCCAAAAAGAATTAATGTCACCTCTCTTTGCGTTGCATCTCATGACCAAATTAACCTAAAGCTATGCATTAAAACAAGAAGTACATGATTAAATTAAGCTCATTCCACAAACTAAAACACAAGTGGGCAGATCATTCTAAACGGAACTTCAGAGGAGAAACTCTTGATATGTTACGCATTGTATTATGCAACTAAGGGAGTGACCTAGCAATAAATACAATGATCGAAAACCTTGGAGGCTAGGGTTAAAGTTCTAGCAAAGACAATAAATCTTTATTCTCACCTATTTAAGCCTAGGACGTAAAGGGGAGCCTTGGAGTAACTGGTAAAAATTGCTGCCATGTGACCAGGAGGTCATGGGTTCAAGCCTTGGAAACAGCCTCTGGCAGAAATGCAAGGTAAGGCTGCGTACAATACACCCTAATAGTGGGGCCCTTCCCCGGACCCTGCGCATAGCGGGAGCTTTAGTGCACCAGGCTGCCCTTTTTTTTTGTTTAAGCCTAGGACAAAATTCCTAGCGATCAATGAAGTAATTGAAACCCCCGGAAGCCAGGCTTAAATTTCTAGCCGAGACAATAAATTAGGTAATTTCTTCCCATCTACTTACGCCTTGGTCAAAATTGCACAGTAGTAGTTGTTGGGAGGTAGCAAGGAAATAGGTGAGTCGCACCTTTACAAAGAAGTTAAGTGCCTTACCATAAAAGCTAGCCGACCAACCTCATGAGAGTACACCATACAACTCTAAGTTACTCAATCCTAGATAATATTTAACTTCATCAACAGAAAGACTTCCAGAAACACATTGAGGGTTTGTTTGGTATGGCAAAAATGTTTTCTCCAATGAAATTAGATATATAAAGGTATCTTAAGCTAAGATGAGATGGTCATACACCAACATATTCTTCTTTTGGTGGAAAATGACATCATTCACTTGACGTTATTATATATCCATCCCTTTAACCCATGTAACTTGATTCAATCAACACATTGACAATGTTGTTCAATACAGTAGGATTACCATATATCGCTTCTGTTTATACCTAACAAACCAGTGGAAAGTAATACATAAAACTACTCCCTCCATCCCAATTTATGTGGCATAGTTGGAATTTCGAGAGTCAACCAAGTTTTTCTTTGACCAAAATTTCTTTACATGCCTTTTAAATGTTTTAAGTGGTTAACTATTTAGATATATATAGTATTTCTTATGTTGTCCCCCCCCCCCCCTCCCCCCAACACACATATATATATATTCTCCCTCTGTTTCATTTTACTTGGCCCCTGTACTAAAAATAAATGTTCCAATTTACTTGAAATTAACACAGAAAACTTCTCCCTCCATCCCATATTACTTGTCCACATTCCTAAAATTATTTGTCCCAATTTACAAAAAATAAAGATAGAATTAATTAAATTTTCCCATTTTGCTCTTAAATTAATTTCTTTTAAAGTATAAATACTGTAAATTTTCAAAATAAGTTCCTCCATTCTTAATCTTGGTATTGATGAATAAGGTACATAAATAGAATGTGTACTGCTCGCTCTGTCCATCTTTAAGACTTTCCGTAAAGCCAAGGAAGGAATACACTTTACAAAGGACCTACTTAACTAGCAAATGAGTTGTACAGTATACTAAAAGTAATTGTCCAACTTTACTTGTCTAGTTTGAGAATCAAGAGATAACTAACTATTTTTTGTCTATTTTACCCTAGCATTGAATTTATTATATTAAAAGGTGATATGGTAAATATTTATTGCTTCTTAAGAGGTGTACTGAGTCAAACATGGACAGATGAAGTAAAGAGAGTTAAAAGGGTGAATTAGTAATAATATTCTCTTTTTTTAAAAAAACTATTTCTTACGAGACATGTAAAGGAAAAAATGAAAAATAATATGGACGACCGAGGGAGTATATGCTAAGCTAAAACATTCCCATGAAAAAACATTTCGCATCACACCAAAGCACCCTAAAATCTTTTTAAAAAAAAAAAAAAAAAAAAAAAGACACAATCTTTTCCAAACTAAAAATGATAGTTGCTCTACCTGAATAGGGAAGAGCTTAGTAATTCCCTTTTTGGCCAAAGCAGAAACGATCTCCTGAGATATACCAAGTTTTGATATGTCAAGTCCTTCATCATCCTCCGGCAAATCCGCCACCGCATATCCAGCTTGTAAGTAACCACTAGAGTGAAACCCTCTCACACAAACCCCAACCCCATATTTACCATCAACCCATTTCCCATTTCTCGAAGCATTAGTATCAGTAGTAACAGTGGTAAAACTGTTAAATTGGGTAGTCGGGAGGGCATTTCCGGAAATGAAATTGTCACCGGACTTCAACGGAGAGAAGAGTAAACGGGTAAGGGCATTAAGAGCAACCCTTTTGGAAGCATGTAAAGAAGAAGAAGACTTATTCAACAGAAAAAGGCTGCTCATTTTTTCTTTTGCAAAAATGGTAGTGTTATTGGGAGGGTTTTAATTAGGGTTTATGAAAAGGAGGAAAAGAAAATATGAAGGCGGTTGGTTGGGGTCTGATCTTTGGCTTTTGGAAAGAGAGGCGTTGGAGATATTTTTTTGAGCCAAAGGGGTTTTGGGAGCAAGAAAGGGGGTTTTGGGTGTGTATTGTGAAGGGGTTTAAGAAGAGGAAGAGCACCAACTAGAATTAGAGTCCAATAAGCTGGGCTGGGGTTTGTTTGCCTTAGGAGATGGGTAGGGAGTGCTGGACTTGCTTGTGGTATATAGTTTAACTAGCCCAATAAAATTTGGGCTTGGAAATGTTTGTAAGCACCTCTATCTTTGGGAAAAGGACATTGTCCGGCCAATCAAAACAATTGGCCCAAATTTGGTCATTGGACATAAAATGGCCATTTGGCCTTTTTATTACTAATATGTAGCCACATGTACAAATAGCCCAAGCCCATAAAGTTAGACTAAGTTGGTTAGTTTCTCTTTTTCATTGTATCATTTACTTTCCATTTTTGATTCTTTTTTAAAGAAGTTATGTTCTCTTTATGAGAAGTCATATACAAATGTTGAAAGAAATTTAACCCCATAACCATTCTTCTTTCTCGTCTTTCTTCAGTCCTTCACAGAAAAGAACCCCACTGAAATCTTATTTTTTCCTTTAATTCTTGATTTTTCCTATCTGGGTTTGTCTCGCAGAGTTCAATTCTTGCATAGTATTTTTAATTTTCACTTACTGTGACAGTGGGTTGAGATTGAAATCATTTTTGAGAAGTACCCTATTGAATTTTTTCTCGCTTTTCCTAGGTATTAGCGACGTGCTTATATTGTGTATGAATTTCATTGTGATGAAGCGGAAGAGAAAAACGAAAGGTATTTTGAAGTTAGCTGGTATAGGGTTCAAAAGCTGATCCTAATTTGATTGTTGATGATTTCTCTTCTTCTTTAATTTCAGCTAAAGGATGTATAGGATGCGTATAGAAACTGTATAATTATTGTATAAAATAAGTATCTGTATAAGATTTATATAGGAATTGAAGGATGTATATAGAAACTGTATAATTGTTGTACAGAATATCTATCTGAATAATTATTGCAGCTAAATATTGTATAAAATATGTATAAAAATTGTATAATTACTGTATATAATATGTATATGTATATAAATTGTATCATTGATGAATAAATATGTATCTATCATGATTTTATTGTATCAATCTGTATCAATATGTATCAATACTTTAGAATAGTTAGGTATGTTTTATATGGTATCAATATGTATCATTACATATGGAGGTTGTATCAACATTAGAAGAAGAAGAAGATACAACTAACATTAGAAGAAGAAGAAGATACAACTAACATTAGAAGAAGAAGAAGATACAACTAACATTAGAAGAAGAAGAAGAAGAAGAAGAAGAAGATACAGCTATCCAGATACATGTATAAATGATACATTTTTTTCCTTTTTAAATTGTATTTAAAAAAAAAACAGTGAAAAAATTATATTTGATTGTTAAGAAAAATAAAAGAGCAGATTTTTGAGCTAGCAACCAAAAAAAAAAGAAAGAAAAAATCTAGCAACAAAAAAAGCTACAGTGAAACAAAGCAAAACAGTGGGCAGAAAAAGGGAGGTGGCAACGTGGTCAGTGGTGGCTAAAATATGGAATTCAATAACTTGGGTCATTTTGTTGGGTTTAATTTCCACATAATAGTCATTTATGTCCATTCCCTTTTCTCTTTAGGGAAAAGTAAGCAAAGTGACCATTCAGTCATTGATTTTATCCAAAATAGCTTTAACTATTCATTTATTATTCCAGTTACTTTTTGTTCTTCTTTGTAAATGTCTATATTTCTCCTTCTATCTATCTTTTCATGTTTCGCCCTCTTTATTTTTTAAGTAACTCCTTTGCAAACTCATTTCTCTTCCTTCTTTTTTCGACTTAATCTCTATTTTCTACTTTAACACTTTTACTAGTGATGTGTTTTTTCCTTACTAGTAAGAACTTCATTAGACTTCAACGGAGAAAACTATAGCATCCTTTTATTTTATTCCCTCTCCTCTTTTGTTCCATCTACTACTTTATGATCCTCTTAATCCCCAAATCAACTTTCAGTTTGGCCTATTTAGCCTTTGATTTAGCTTTGATAACATCTTAAGGCCAAATTTTGTTCGTTATTACACTGATTACTATTGTGGAATCCCTTAAATTATTGACATCTCAAAACTACGGGCTTATGAGATTCTTACTATGAAAAGGTTTTGTTTCAATGGAGGGTTAAGGTGAAGTTTGTTTCAATGGAGGGTTAAGGTGAAGTTTTTGGCATACTTTGTGTGTGGGGCAATGATTTGGAACTGATGAATGATGATGCGCCTGTGATGGTATCAAGAATTGTTTACTCCCGAGAGAATGTATATACCTATACAACAATGTATAAGAGGTGTATATGCACCTTTATACATTGTTATACGTTGTATATACAATGCTTATACATTGTATAGTGTACATAAGATAGTGTATATATGTTATATAACAATGTACGTGAGGTTTATATACACCTTTGTACATTGTTATATATTATATGCATTATTTATATACTCTTGGATCTGTGAGGTAATGAATATTGGTTCTTCATCTTTTCTGTATCTAGATTTTATTTTTTTTGTAATTGTTGAAGATTCTTTCTCTTCAAATTTTAACGGTAGTCATAGTAATTGTTATAAGAGTAGTAAGTGTGAAGTTATGGTAAGTTTTGGTAATTGTTGGATAGATTTTTTTGTTGCAGGTTGTAGATATTTTTTAGTGTGATAGTGGAGATGAAGTTTTGGTGTTGTTGTATCGATGGAGATAAAGTTGTGTTGTCTCTGTAGCGTTGGAGATGAAATTGTGTTGTACATACGTTTAGGTCATTAGGTTAAAAAAAAATTATAGGGCGGTACATTTGTATAATAATTCCTTATCTTTATTCAATGAGAAGTTACATATTCGGGTTAAAATAATGCACTTTTAACCTAAGTTGCGCAGACTCTTCACCGTTGCTGAATCTAGGTTTTGGATCGCTGCCAACTGCTTTCGAATTTTTTTCTTCATTGATTGGTGGTAATTTAGATCTTTGTTGTATCTTGGATGATTGAATAGTACTTCTAGAATCGAAATTCGGAGTATGAGATTCTGATTTTTCCATCATCGATGGATGGTGATTTGTATCTTTGTTGGATCTATTAAGGGTGGACATTCGGTTCTTCAGTTTGGTTTTGTCAAAATTTGTTTCAGTTTTTTGATTTTTGGTTTTGTAAAAATGAACATCGCACAACAAACTAAATTAATTCGGCTCGATTCAATTTTTTGAACTTCAGTTAGGTTTGCTTCAATATTTCTAAACCTGTTTTTCGATGCAAGTGGAAAATAAAATCATCAAAAGTTCAAAACATATCTAGTCCCTAAAACTAGGCAGTAGGCACTAAAACTAATATCATGAGTCACGACTTAAGGCACTAGGCAGTAGCAGGACAGTCCCAAATAAAACTAATAGACACTCACTAACTCACGTCTCACACAATGTCAGGAATTAGGTAACTACTAAGTAATATTAGGCTGCATTACTAATAGTTTTTCTACGTAGTTACAACTACTAAGTAATATTAGTAGTTTGCCTCAGTACAGTTACAACTACTAAGTAATAGTAGGCAATGACAAAGAGAGTCTGCTAAACCAATCATCAACTGCACAATTGCATTATGAAAACTACACAAGGTATCAAAAGCTAAAGATCATAGACTTACGGAACGTCGGGGTGTGAGACTTGGGTCTGATGGGATATTAAGATGGAATTTTTACATAAATCATATCTTTTAAAGTTTTTATTACTCAAAATGGTACTACTTTTATTTTATTACCAATTATAGTCTACTTTTACCCTTAATAATTAACTAGAATCACCCTATTACTCCCTTCTTCTCCAACCATGCTTCAACCCTCTGCTCCATCACAAATCCTCCAGATCGACGTCGTAATTTCGGCGAATACTGACATCTCCTCACTTCTCTTACCAACGTCGAATTCTGACGATACTCCGGCGATTTACACAAGAAAATCAAATAGAAATCTATAGAAAAGAGAAAGAAAAGTTTCAAAACGATCAAATTCAAAAATAATACTCTACTTTCTTAGGTTGAATTTCTCTATTTTTTCATTCAATTCAGATCTCTATTCGTTTCTTAAATGTATTTTTCACTCAATTTTGCTTGTTTTGTTTAATTTTGCTTAATTTTTTCAGGAAGGTGATGGAAAATGTGGTTGATTACCGGAGCTTGAAGCTCATTTCATGGTTCGCTGGAATTTCTGGTAGTGGTGGTGTTGTGACGATTTGTTGTCCTGGTGTTGTTGGGATGAATTTCTAATTATGGTCTGGTAGAAGTGGTGAAGGGGTGATGATTTATTGTTGTTGTTGATTGTGCTCCGACGTGGAGTTGTTCATTATCTTTGGAGCAATGAAGAAGACACCGGAGAAGTCTCCGTTGGTAGCAGTGGCGAAGGGGTGATTGTTTTTCAGTCATATCTATTAGGTCGAAGGGGTGACGATTTTTTGTTGTTGTTGACTGTACTCCGGCGTGGAGCTATTCATTGTCGTCGGAGCAGCAAAAGAGACACCGGAGAAATCTCCGTTCCGGCTAGATCTGGTAGCAACGGCAAAGGGGACCAGTTTCAAAGATTGTATTATAGTTGTATTATAGGTATATTAAAACTGTATTAAATATAAACATCGTTGTAATACAATTCGAATTCAATATTATACATTTTTATGAATTCGGAATGTTTGAAATTCACGTATAATACGTATAATACATTTGTATTATAAATGTTTTAGTTATGTATATTCACCAAACATATTGAAATACGTTTTTAATACGTACAATATATTGAATTCAAAATGTATTAAATTTGTTGTTTATTTTTTTTCTCTTATCAATGATGCTAAAAACTTATTATAATTAAATTTGAAACATTTAAATTCTATTCAAGTTAGTTTATGTGTTACTATATTAAAATTGTGTTTAAAAATGTATTATATATGTATTTTGCTATTTTTGGTAAAAAAAGGTTATGCTATCAATTCATGTACTATAATTGATAAATAAGACTACATATTTATGTTATTTATGTAAATACCCCTATTAAGATTTTTAGGGCTTGGACAGTTGGACTTGGGTCTTTATTAGCCCAGCATATGTATTAAATGTAGTAAGAAAAATATTTTTCAAAAATTTAATTAATAAAAGTTTAACTTTTTGGTGCACCGAAGAACTGTTACTCTTAAACTGAACATCGAATCGAAGAACTGAACTATTGAAAAAAAAAAAAAAACCAAGTCGAAGAAGCGAACTTCGCTTTGATTTTTCGGTTGTCCAATTTTATGCTCACCCCTAGAATTTGTATTTGTTTTCGTACTCTTCCTGTTCTCACTTTGTATCACTGAATGAATGAATTTTACTTCTAAAATTAAAATATAATGTAAGAGATTGGTTAATGTATCTCATAAATTGGAAATACAATGACATGCAATTTGGTGATGTTTGAGGTGGTTTCTGGTGATGGATACAAGTGTATCTCATAAAATATAAGCTTGATATATTGAAATACATGACATACAAGAATATAGATATATGTATATATATGCATCTTCACTATATTAAGGGTATCTTCAATTATCACTGTTTATTCGACTGTATGTTGTATATATCTTCGACGACTGATGATTATACGTTATATGTATATATAAATCTGGATCGAGAATGTATTCGTTGATATAACCATTAAAGCGGATGAATACAAGTGATAAAAGTTGGTACTAGTTGATACAATAGAGCGAATAGATACAAGTGAAATTAAAGCGAATGAATACAAGTGATACAAGCTGGTAACAGTTGATATAATTGATTGAATGAATATAAGTGAAATTAGAGCAAAAGATACAAGAGAAATTAGAGCAAATGAATATAAGTGATACAAGTTGATAACAATTGACACAAGTGATTTTTTAAAGTTGTAGTTGGATTGTAAATGTGTGAATACAAGTGAAACTAGATCAAGTATTTACTCCAAAAAAGGTACAGTTGAATTTGTCAGTGAGGTTTAAACAATAAGAGGTCCTGATTTGGTTGGGTATAGCAGAATTAAAGTATGATGCATGGAGTCAAAGCTGGTGAGGATTGCAGGGAATCACAAGTGGCCTGATGAATGCCTGACTATAGCTGTTATGCTTGAAGGATTTATAAGTTGCTAGACAACAATGAGAAGAGTAATAATACAATAAAGCTAAAATGATCTACTTGAATTCAGATAATTGTAATTGTCTTGTTGTGTGTGTTTGGGATGATGATTACACGATCTTATATAGGGGTTCAACTCCAATTACTGAATTCTATCTATTAAACCCCTTATTAATACTCCCTTCGTCCCAATTTATGTGGCACCTTTGGGATTTCAAAATTCAAACGAGTTTATCTTTGATCATAATTTTTTCATATATCTTTATATATTTTGAATTACCAATTATTTTAACTTATAGTACTTTTTACGTAGTTTTTAAATATGTAAATTTTACTTCAAAAAACATAATGATTTTATGCCCAAATTCATGGTCAAACTTAAACTACTTGACTCTCGAGAAACAAAAAGTGTCACATAAATTGGGACAGAGGGAGTATCTAATTAAATGCCATAAATGATTGAAAAAAATTAACAACATTATCCATGGGTCGGTTATGTAACGATTGCCAGCACTAGTGTTAGCTAGTTGACTTTTCTCCAGGCTAAGATTTCTTCTCAATGTGATGCATGACCTGCCATTGGATTCTGTCCAGCTTGTGATACGTGGCATGCTTCTGATCTATCCAGGTGTTGAATCTATTTTTACTCTATATAGATAGTCTTCATGTTTCCCGAGCTTAGTCTTAAGTCTAAGGAACATAAATGAATTGCTTTCTTGATCTCCGTGGCGTATCAAGTCCCTAATTTTACTCAGAATAGAATCTTCTGGAGGAAGAAACCAAAGCGGCATTTTTCATTTAATGCCTTAGACACATGTCATTTATTCATATCTTTTTCGAACCACATGTCTTCATGTGATTGGATACTGAGAGCGATTGAGGTTTCTGAAGCACCGTCGAAAATCTCTTGCCTTCTTTCTTCGTATTTTCTTCCCTCTTATTTTGTTGAAATGCATGCATATATTATTACGAGAGATCCTCACTTGTTACCTATTTTTTGTAAGATTTCTTGGTCGTAGCATTCACTAGGTAGCTTTGGTATGAATCAATAGGTCAAATCTATATATAATATAAAGGAGAAACATCAATAAACTGATGTGACACCTCTCTATGACCTACAATTGTACTTATTTTTTTTTATTTTTTTTTGGACATTTTCTCCATCATTTCTCTACATATTTTATTAGTTAATTGGATTAACAAAACTCTCATAAAGTAAATAGTCCCTACCAAGAGTTATATCACTCATAACTCAACAATAAGTCTCAACTAACTCTCTCATCCCACGTAAAAGCATCAACAATAAATCCCAATTAACTCATCCCACACAATAAGCAATAGAAAGATACATTAATCTATTTGCACTAATAACTAAAACAATTCTTTTTTCACAATAATAATTATATTTGTAATTTTTCTCCTATTCATCAAAGATTAGTTATCAATATATAAACTAGTTTACATGTTCGTGCTTCGCGCGGTAGTAACAAATATTTTTTGAGGCAATCATTTTATAAATTAGTTCATGCTAAAAAAAATAATATGACTAATACTTAATTAAAGCTTAAGAGTCGTATTCCATCTGTTTTAGTTAGTAAGATGTAATTTTTTAATGTTTTTTTGGGAAAAAAAGAGAGCACATTAGACTATATCTCTAAACTCAATAATTTTATATGAGGAACTACTAAAATTACACCTTCTTTCATATTATTCCTTGATATGATTCATTTAACACGATCATACATGTTAGACACATAGTCTTTTTTTTAAAAGTCTTTATTTCCTTTTTAAATTATGTGCAAGTTAAAATATGAAAAAAAACAAAAAACATGCCAATAATAATATAAAGCAAAGAATAACTTATCAATTTTCTAATCAAATTGAAAATAAAATTACAAACTCGTAATAATAATACTAAAGAACACTAATATTAATATTCCAACAAACAACTCCGTACAAAATCATGTCACCATTTCTAAATTATTTTAATTATCAAAGAATAATTAAAACTGATCATGGTTAAATAATATATATGTAATGAATATCTTTTACCTCTTAAGGAGTTATGAAAGTCATTAAAGGTGTAATTATGTAGTGATCTAATGAGGTAGTTTGTAAACTTTCTAATTGTAGCATGTACATAGTTTTTTTTTTAAAAAAATTTCACCATAAAATTGGAAAAGAGCATCAATTTAAAAAATGAGGGCACACACAAAAAAGAATAGTAGTAGGACTCCTACTATGTAAGAGGTGCCACATCACTTGTAATGGGTTCTAGCCTGTTCTTATTATGTTCATATTTTGATAATTGACAAACCTAGTTGAAGTACCAGTTACATTAACTGGTGTACCAGTATGCAGCTGCACATATTTGTCTTATGTGCCATCTGTCCAGTACTCTCTGGCAGTGTCATCAGAATAGTGGAATAAAATTTCAGTGGTCCTTTCCTGCGTCCACCGATGAGGAGGCTTCTCTCCCAATGCTCATCATATATATTCATCATCCTTGAGGAGAGAAGTTCAAGTTTTTGCATAATCCAAAAAGAATATTTTTCTCAAGCAAAAGCCTCATCTGTTACTGCAAAGGTTCAGTAATTTAGAAACCATTTGCTCATAGTGAAATATGTCGTTGTTTCTAAGTTGATTGAGTTTTTGTATTGATCTTACAACTGTAAACTCACTTCTCGTTTTAGAGATTCTTGTGAGTAGTTGTTGTGATTGAAATCTTTGTCGAGCTGTTTTTTAGATAAAGTTAGCTTGTGGAGTTCTCACAGTAGAGTTATCGTGAGTTTGTGTAGCAATAGAGTTATTGCTAGTGAAATATGGATTATGAGTTTAATTCCTAGATTGAACAAGAGTTGTAATTGTTTTGTTACTTGGTGATTAGTGGAGTGGTTGGTGAAATCCTACTGGGATAGGTCATGGTTTTACTCCCTTGAGCAAGTAGGTTTTCACGTAAACATCCATTGTCATTTACTTTCCTACACTTTTCTTCGTTTTCTTGTTGTTCTTCAATATCCTCATACAGGAACCTGGTATCGAATTAGGTCTTAGTTATAGTGGTGGACTCTTACAAAACATCAATTGGTATCAGAACGGTTCTTCCTATAAGTTTAACCCCTAGGAAGGATCCTGTTCAAGATGGTAGCTCCACCCAGTCTCGAGGAGGAACAGTCAACTACACGACCCCTAAGTTTCAACGGGTAATTCCACCTTTGGTGGAAGACTAGAATGCATGATTTTATCATGTCTTAGGATAGTGAGTTGTGAGATGTCATCTGTGATAATCCCTATATGCCCAGGGAAGTTGTTAAAGAAGGGGAAATCTCTCTATCTATTCCTAAAGCCAGAAAAGACTATAATGAAAGTGGCAAGAAGAAGATTGAAAAGAATTACAAGGCTAAGAAGATCCTTGTATATGGGATAGGACCTGATGAGTACAATCGGGGTTTCCACTTGTGAATCTTCTAAGAAATATGGAAAACTTTGTAGAATGCTTATGATGGAACAAGTCAAGTAAAGTAATGAAAGATTGAAATGCTTACTACTCAGTACGAGTTGTTTAAGATGAGCGAAGGAGAATTCATTCAAGACATGCATAATCAATTCACATCTATTATGAATGAACTCAAGTGTCTTGGAGAAAACATCAAGATGTACAAACTGGTCAGGAAGATTCTGAGTATGTTGCCCCTCTCATAGATAAGCAAAGTGAATGCCATCTCGGAGGCAAAAAAACCCTACAAACTATGACGATGGATGAGCTTATTGGAAATTTGAAGACATATGAGCTTAAACATCAGCAGGATTCTGAAAGAAATGACCCCAAGAAAAAAAGGAGCATGGTTCTGAAGGCAAGAAAAAATGACTCAAGCGAATATGAACATGACATGGCCTATCTCACTCGAAGGTTTCAAAGGATGGTAAGAAGCATAAGTTTTTAGAATAGAGGAAACTCGAGTAAGGGTTTCATAGGGAATAATCTGTACCACAAATATGGAAAACCTGATCATTATATCAAAGAGTGTCCTCTTCACAAATTGGACTATACATATTTACCAAGCAAAACTCAAAAAGGACCCAGAAAAGGAACCAGGTCTCTGATAGAGTCAGAAGAAGGGAAGCAACTGACAAGATAGTTAAGCAAGCTCTAGAATCTTAGGGAGATTACTCAAGTGATTTAGATGAAGAGGTGGATGGTGATAACACATCCATGTTAATGATTGAAGATGAGTCAACAAGATCTGATTCCTTGCTAGCTTTTATGGCCAAATTTGATAATGAAGAAGATGATGAGGTAACCTTCTTTTATGTTCAAAAAAATCTGAGAAACTATTCTAAGAAAGAGTTAAGATATTTAGCTAATTTCTTAATCGATGCCTTTCACAATCATGCTATTAAAAAGGTGTCTCTAGCTAATAAACTGAATGAAATTGAAACAAAGAAAGTCTGCTTATCCTAAGAAATTTAGATCTTGAAGTAGAAGTTTCTAAGAGTAAAAATAAAAATAAAATGTTGAATGACAAACTCAAAAGGATATCTGGGAAGGTGGAGGCAACTGAGACATTCACAACTCTTGAAGAAAAGCTAAAAAAGGTCAGTCTAGACCTTTCTAGTTGACCTCTTGAACGAAATAGGAAGCTAGAAAAGAATTTGAATAACATTAAGAATGATCTAGAGAAATCTTTTCGTTGGAATACATCATCAGAAATTCTTACCAAGCTAAGTAGTATGAGGTCCAATTTTAGAGAAGGTCTTGGATTTGAAAAAGACACTGATTCTTACAATCCTCATCTTTTTAAGATATTTGGTTATGTACTTACTATGGGAAGAATGGTCACTACAAATAAAAGTGTCAAGCTCTTCTCAAATCAAAGAGAGGAAATTTGAATTTTGCTCAAACCACCAGAATCTTCAAGGGACCTAGTCCCAAAGAGAGAACCAACTTTGCCTTCATGGGAAAGAAGAAATCTTATCCATATTTTTACTCATTTGAATTTACCCAATCTCATGTGGATTCCCAAATCTAACAACAGACTATGCATGTAGGTAGAAGTGAGAGAAAACAGTCAACAAAATAAAAAATAGTTCATGGATAGTGGCTGCTCAAGGTATATGAATGGTACAATTGAGGATTTTCTCTCACTTAAAATATTTCAAAAAGGTAGTATGTCATTTGGGGATAGAATGAGAATTATGACTATTTAATGATTGTGGATTTCATGATTTACGAAAAGTCATAACTTATGCATGTGTTGATACCTAAGAAAATTGCTTGCTATATGGTTTAAATGGAAATTGTATGCTAAATGCTAAGAATGATCTTATCATTGGTAATATATTAAGGGGAAAATGGTTCATGATTGCGGAAACTCTTGTTTCAATACAGTTGGTATGTGAATAAGGACCATGGAAAAAATGGCTATTGTTGCATAATAGCGAGAATTGTTGTGAGGGAATTCTTGTTGTGATTCATAACTATGGTTTAAAGTAATGTGATGCTAGTTTGTTGTTTTATGAATTTTTGGGTTTGGTCTTGGGATTATAATATAGACCATAGTGCAATTTTATATTCTATTGCTGAAAACAAGGAAATGGGAATGAGGGAAATTGTAGAAAACTGGAAAATTTTTGGGCTGCTGCTATTAGGCCACCATAGAGACACTGATATACTACAACGAGCCTGCTATAGTGGGAATTTTTAGTCTATAGCAGCGTCGTGGTAGCGGCATACAAGACGCTATAACAGGATGGGCTGGGACAAAATCCTTGCCCTGTTTTCCCCTATTTTATTTTTCATTCCTCACTTGTTTTATTCTTTAAATTAAGCTATGAAATACCTCATGATCTATAGAAATCTCATATAGAATGGTAAAGCATGCATTCAGTATTAAAATTGCTAAAACTAGAATCTATGTGTAATAACATAAAACAAAAAAGGAAGGGAGAAATATTGTTTGTTACATGCCCCAAATAGGGCAACCCAAAAATAAGTATCAATGTGTAAAAAAAGGGGGAGGGGGGACTGAGCTGATATGCACCAAGGGCCTAGCTGGATGCCCTGTCATTATTACGGGTTGCTGGATCGGGACCTTCTCCTTATGCATTACTTAGGAAGGAGAACTCTATCATGTCCTCCGGCTCTAGATGGGGAAGCTCTTTATCAGGGACTGCACACCTGAACATGACCTTTGCGGTCTTCCACATCCGTGCGAGCATGCGGTCCCGGGAGTACCTCCTTTTCTTTTCCTCATTGAGCTCTCTACGGAGTGCTGCAAATTCCTAGGTAGTGAGAGCTGGGGCTGTGGAGCTGGAAGGGGCTGTACCCTAAAGAGGCAGGTGGGAATGCTCTATATATCTCCTTACGGTACCCAAGTCCACCTCCAGGAGATTGCTATAAATCTGGGGCTGGGCGGTAGGGGCATCATTATCATCCTACTCTGTGGCTCGGCTGCTCTCGACCTCGCCAATTACCTTTATATTTTTCTTACTCTTGGGTGAGACCACCTTCACCTGGAGGGGAATGGAAGTGTGTATCCATATCGACATCTCGGTCAGCATTCTCCCAGGGCACCCCAACTCGCCTGCATAAATTGGAGACCAGTCCAAGAAGGTTGGGGCCTTTCTTGCTGCCCCGATAGAAATCCTTCCACTCTATCACTATTTGTACCCCCATATTCAATTGTATACCCTGTATGGCATAGGCCACCACTAGATCTCGAGGGTAGGTCACGTCGAAAGTGTTGCCCGATGGTCGAATCTTCCAGGACACCAGGTTCAGCCACCTCCTAGCATTAGCTATGATATACGTGCTCCTGGTCCCCTCAGTAGTGGGCCAATAGATCTGGTTCTACTCCTCTTTCATAATCAAAGTGTCTTACAACCACTTTATATCCATCTTTTGGGCTTTAGCCATGTACCTAACATTAGAGACATTTGGCACCCCGAGCACCTCATTAAAAGTACCACCATCCACGGGGATGTCCATTCCCTTAATACGAATGGTGGGGTTAGAGTCATGCTAAATCATGGTAGGGAGTATCGCATAAAACTCTCTAACCCAACCTGAAACCCCAGTCGGAGGAGCCTCTACCAATGGCATCCAGCAAAACTCTTGGAGCCGGTTGTAGAATTTAGGTGCCTTAGCCGCCACCCCTCTCATCGCAAAACCTCGCTCATCTAAGAATCCCATCCTCCAATACTCTAGATATCTCTCTCAATAGTTTTTATTAGGGAATCTCTCGTAGGCGGGGTTATCTTCTTGGTTTTTGGCCATTAGGGTAATAAATTTGCGAATCATTGTAAGAAAGCAAGTTAAAACTCATAAAAGTATCAAGGAAATTAAATTTCAGAAAAAGGCCAAGTCCAAGTTTGACTGGGAGGCTACTGCCTGCAACTTTCGCTATAGTGGATTGCATCCCACTACTACAAGACCGCTATAATTGGAATTTTCCTATTATAATGGGGTTACCATAACAGGATGAGCCGCTATATCGGCATTCAACCTCCCAAGAACCCAAGAGGTGCATCAATGGCACCTCTTAATGAAAAAAATCTTATTTTTGGCATTTCGACCCCAGATCAGTGTTCATAAAGTGTCTTAATAAGAGTTTATGCAAAAAATTAGGCATGATAACTCCTAAAATGTGCCCAAATTTTCAATTTCAAACCAAGAGTACCCTTTCACATTCTTTACTAATTCGAGCCCAATTTGGCCATGAATTTCATAATTCTTATGCCTAGAATGTTATAGAAGTGTTGTAAACGTAAGAGAAGCAACCATGCTTCGACATTTAGCCCAATATCAATCCAGATTTTGAAATTAAAAAAAAATCCAAAACTTATTCATTTCTATGAATTCAAGCATAATTCATATAAAAATATGAGTAACAAAGTAAAGAGGTGTGGTATAGTGATAATTACATTGATTCCAATGTCGGGAGCAAAGTGATCAGAGAAGGGAGGGGAGTTTTCAAGTGAAAAGAGGGAGAAATGGGTGAGAAACCCATTTCTTACCCCTTTAAACTATTTTCTCCCGCTATAGCAACCCTTTCCCGCTATAACACTGCTTTTATAACATAATATTCCCGCTATAGCCATATCCAGTCTCTCGGAGTACAAGAAAATTTTTCATCCGTTATAATTTTGAATTCCTTTCGTTCTGATATATTGATGAGGCCCCGGACACGTTGGGTGCTCGAAAAGTGTTTTGCTTCTAATAGTCTCATGGACACGTAAGTAAGAAAGGTTCCTTGAGGGAGCTAAAGAGTAATAAGGTGTGACTCAAAAATTTAGTACCCCAGGGAAATGAAAATTCGGTGATTCACTTAGGTATTGTAAATAATTAACCATTGAGAGGGCGTTAAGGTCCAAATTAGATTCGTGCCTTTCTTTTCTTATCGTGATCGTTCAGAGATAAATGATGGATAAATTGGTATTTGTTGTAATGACCTGTTCAGTCATTATTAAAATGTACCTCAATATGTGTACCGATTATGGGAAATTTTGAAAATACGGTCCCGAACTTGTATAATGGACTTGGCTAAAAATTTCAGAATTTGAGATTTTGGGTTGGGCTGTTGTCATATCGCTATAGCGGTAATTTTATCACTATAGCGGAGCCATTGCAACGACCTGTAGGCTGCTATAGAGCGACGACGGGACCCGAAGCTCAGTTACAATTTTTAATATTTCTGTTTCTCATTTTCAGTTTGAAAAAGGATGAGGTTTGCTCTAAAAACTCTCCTAGGGTTACCTTATGGACTTAGAGAAATGGAGAGGAGGGATTATACTAAGAGGGTAAAACTTATGGTTTTCTCATGGAATTCACACTAGAAATCACTAGCGCGGAGTCAAAAGCTCATATTTATATCTCCAAAGCAGCTGCTTGGCATCCAAGTAGGCTAGGTTTAACTGAGTAATTTAGACATGGGTTAGAAAACATGGGCATTACGTAGATTAATGGGAAATTTCATGCTTAGGCTTTCGAGCATGGTGTTGGGATGGATAAAAATGATGAAAAACCTGATTGTTTGGGTTGAAATTTGCTGTTATTTTGTGCTATTGAAATTGTCTGGTGATTAATGTGTTACTTTCCTTGTGTGATTAAAAACTATTTTTGCACCCGAAATTAGGTTTAGAGCCTAATAAATGCCTAGTTGAGGGTGGTTAGTGTTGGTGGATTCCAAAGAATCTATGGTAGTAACCCAAGGAATGGGAAATTCGATAGGTATCAATGCTAGGATGAAAGTTTGGGGGTGTATTATGTCACAAATCATAGTTTCAAACTGTAGGTAATGGTTTAAGATATTCGAAACCCAACTTATTTTGTGTGTCTATGATAACTGTTCCTTCATATTACTTGGTACAATGCATGTTCAAGGAAAAGGAATGATTATTTGATATCATAAGTGTTAATCACATGTAATGAACTTATATGAAAAGCTTATTGATTTTACAAGTGTTATTGTTTTTATCACTATGGATGTGATTTCTATAATATTTGTTTATTATTATGAGATGTACTAGTAGTTGGACATCTTTAGGGATGGTTGGTATAAGGTTGGCAGATATTTGATGTTTGGTATTTGATACATGGACAAGAGCTCGTCTCCTGTAGGTCATGGCTAGTGGGTGACCATAAGACCCTTAGCATGTATATACAAGGTACATGTGAGTATGACGGTTCCTTGAGTGAACCGGGGATTGTGTATTTACTTGACATGTTGGTTCCTTGAGTGAACCAGGCTTAAGTGTTGACTTGTGATATTGGTTCCTTGAGTGAACCAGGCTTACGTGATTACTTGCTATATTTGGTTTCTTGATGTAAACTGGGTTCCATAATTTTTCCATTGTTATTGTCAGAATGGATCCTTAAGTGGTCTAGGTTTAATTATATGTTTTGGCATAACTCTATGTTGTCTACTTACTTATGCAATTGAGACATAATTGATATACTTGATTGAGTCATGGTTGTGGACTTGGAGTCTTATTGGTAGTCATGGTCTTGAGACTTGTTGTCCATGTTGACTTGTATTGACTGAATTCTATGATGTTATTGAATAAGGTTAAGTGTTATTAACTTGAGGTAAGGCTACATGGTAGGCGTTCATGGTTGTTATTGCTTTACTAAGTTATGGTTACTTGTTCATATGTCTTATTTTGGGTTAGACGATGACCCTACCAGTACACCATTGTTTCTTATATACTGATACTACACGTGATATTCTTTTTTTTTATTATAGAGCATTTTTCGGAGAGTTTTTCAAGACCTTAGCTATAGAGGGGATAACGTTCAAACTCAAAGGTAAGATACATCTTTCGGGCTGCCATGAGTTCTTTACTCAGTTTCTGGTTTGTTATTAACACTTAGACATTTTCAGTTGTTTTGGTTTGAACTTGTTTATTGACATTTATAGGGTTTTGGTACAATGACTTTTAGATTCAAGGTAATTGTTTAGGTGTTTGATTATTTTCGCAGAATAATCATCTAGATTGTTGATTACATTATCTTAAATAATGCAAAACAGCTAGTTTGATTTATTTTGGCTAAGTGTTGTATTTATTGTTTTGGGGTTAGATGGTTCTCCCACCCGGTGTTAGTGTGGGAGACACTCACAGTCAGTTGGGTCATCAGAAAGTTGGTATTAGAGCCCTAGATTTATTGATCTTCATGTACCAAAATGGGTCCAATAGAGTCTTACGTCTAGTAGAGTCTTGCTGAACGGTATGGAGATGTCTGTACTTTTCTCTGAGAGGCTATAGGACTTTAGGAAACCATTATTTCTTTTTTCTTTCGTGCTATAACTTTATTCCAATTGATATCTGGTGATCTAAATTAGTATCTGACCCTCTTCATTATTTTATCCATAGATGGTAAATACTAAAACAAATAGAGCCAAATTCGCAGCCCCCGCACCAGCTGTTCCAACTGCGGAATTAGTTGTTTGGGGATGAGAATGTAGAAGGGGTAGGGGAAAGAGAAAGGAAAGAGAGAGAGAAACACCTGCCAGGGGTAGAGCTCGAGTAGCAGCTGATCAGGCCTGTTAAAGATCAGTGACACCTATCCTGCCCCAATATCATCATGAAGAGGTTGAGATTATAAATGAGGATGTTATGGAGCAGGAGGAGGTGACTCCAATTGGGGATACAACTCTTCCTCCGATGTCTTTTGAGTTAATTCTGCAGGTGCTTTCTTTTCTGAGTGAATTGGCCGGTACTGGGGCCACTCCTACTATGCCTACTTATCAGTTTCTAGGTATTCAACTGACTGCTATAGTTGCTCCTAGAATAGGTGAGGCTTTGGGGACTGAGATTTTCCCTCGCCTGGTGTTAGGTCCTGTTATGACTGGGACTAAACATGACATGCTGACTAAGTTCCTGAAGATAAAACCTCCTACTTTTGTTGGCTTTGAGACCGAAGATGAATTTGAGTTCATTATTGATTGTTATGAAAGGCTGCATAAAATAGGTATTATTGAGCAGCACGGTGTTGAGTTTGTTACCTTCCAGCTGCAAGGTGATGCCAAGGAGTGGTGGAGGGCATATGTCGAGTGTCGGTCACCAACTTTGCCTCTATTGATATGAGCTCAGTTTTATACTCTATTTTTGGAGAGGTATATACCCCGTACTCTTTATGGTCACAAGAAGGATGAGTTTCTGGCCCTTGAGTAGGGCAATATATCTGTTGCATCCTGTGAGGCCAAGTTTCATGCTTTGTCCCATTATGCTACTTAGTTACTTGGTACAGAGGATGAGAAGATTCAGTTGTTTGTGAATGGCCTGAACACTGACTTGCTGGTTTTGACTGTGCATATTACTTCTATCGGGAAAACCTTTAATAAGGTTTCTGATTATATGAAGAAGGTAGAAGGTGTCAAGCAAGTTGGTCAGACAAAGGCTTTTGCGAAGAGGTCTCGGAATGGGGGTAACTTTGGTGGTTCTTTTTCCAAGGGTCATAACCATGAGGCCAATATGATTCACCCTATTCAGTCAGCTCTGCCAGCTTCTACAGGTGGTCAGTCAGGGGCTATTCAGTAGCCCTCAGTTGCTAGAGGCTAAGGGGTATCTTATTCTTTAGCTAACAGGCCTTCTCCTGAGCGAGGTTGTTATACTTGTGGTGATGTAGGGCACTTCAAGAGAGAGTGTTCTTAGAGATAAGCTGGGTTACAGGGCCAGCAGCAGGCTAGGGTTGTGGTTCTTATTGGTAGAGGTAATGGTAATGGTAAGGTTCGTTCGTAGGGTGGGCGGGGTAATAATCAGAGAGGTCGTGGTGGAAACTAAGGGGGTGTTAATACAACAAAGAGCGGAGTACAACCTACTGAGGAGGTTGCCCTGCTTGATAAAAGAGCTTTCTGTTATTCTTTTCTAGGTAAGACTGAGGCTGAGGCATCTGATGCCGTCATTATATGTACTATTCTCGTTTGTGACCAGATGACTACTATTTTGTTTGATTCGGGTTTCACTTATTCTTATGTATATGTTAGATTTGCCTTGGGGTTGGACTTGATTTGTGATATACTTGACTCTCCTATTTATTTGTCTACTTTAGTTGGAGACTTTGTAGTAGTGACCCATGTGTATCGTGCATGTTCTATTTTGTTCATGGGTTTTTAGACTTGGGTAGATTTAATAATCTTAGATATGCTTGACTTTGACATTATCCTGGGTATGACTGGGCTATCTCCGTACCATGCTGTTTTAAATTAGAATACTAAGAAATTGACTTTAGAGATGCTCAGAATGGATAAGTTAGACTGGGAAGGTGTGTATACTGTGAAAATTATATCTTTATTCGAGCTAAGAAGTTAGTTGGGAGAGGATGTTTGAATTTTTTCTAGCACATCTCCAGGATGATAGTGTAGAATCTCCTTATATTGAGTCAGTCCCCGTGCTGTTGGAATTTCAAGAGGTGTTTCCCATAGATTTTCCTGGTATGCCTTCGGACCGGGATATTGACTTTGTATTGATTTGGAGATGGGCACTCATCCCATTTCCATTCCTCCCTATCAAATGGCTCCAACTGAGTTGAGTGAACTCAAGACTCAGTTGTAGGAGTTGCTTGATAAGAGATTTATTCATCCTCATGCTTCATTTTGGGGTGCTCCAATATTGTTTGTTAAGAAAAAGATAATAACATGAGAATGTGCATTGATTACAGCCAGTTGTGAAAATGGATCCTTGCGTGATCCGAGTTTATTTGCAAGTTTTGGCATAACTCTACATTGTCTACTTGTGTAACTGAGACATGGTTGATATATTTGATTGAGTTATGGTTTGTTGACTTGGAGTCTTATTAGTAGTCATTGTCTTAACTTGGTATATTGTCTAAATTGGCTTACACTTGACTGAATTCTTTGATGTTGCTGAATAAGGTTAAGTGTCATAAACTTGAGGTAAGGCTACATGGTAGGTGTTTATGGTTTTGTGTGTGGTATGTGTATGGGCGGTGGTCTATGGGTTATTACAGTTGAGACCGAGAAGGCGGGTTGTTGCTGTCGTGCTATTTAATTTGCATAGCCTTAAATGAATCTAAAGTTGCTAGGGTGTTAATGCATAACCGGATTAGCGGAACACGAATATGTATTACGTAAGGGTCTTAAATGATTAATTGTTCAGGTTAACGAACTTGGGGGTTGAATATCGTTGAACTCACTTGTAATTATGGAATAAGGTCTGACTTAATGGCGTAGTGGATAGATGGTGACTAGGGCTGAATATGATAAGGAAAATTTGTTAACATTTATAATGTTTGTAAAATCCAAAGGTGTTAAGGAATTAACATAAGAAAGATGTTTGATTGAATAACCCTCAAGTTGCATGTTTGTTTTCGGATATTTATCTAATGTTTATGTGATTTAATTCGGGTCAACCGATAATACTTATAGTACATAATGGTTGTACTGATACTACTCTTGCTATACCCGATTCTGGGGTATAGTCTGATTGCAGGATCTGTAGATGTTTCATGCTTGACATGGTAAAGATCCCCAGCAGGTTCTATCCTTGGTTCTTATGGTGGAAGTTGGGTCATGTGTGTTGTTGCTTGTTCCCCATGTAGCTCCTGTTCCTGTTTAGACTAGTTCCTTAGGAAATATTTTTAGTTGTATTTAAAAGTTTTGTAAACTGGTTGTAACAAATAAGGTATTTTACTTCTTATTGACTTCCACATATAATTTTAAATGGGTGGTAAGGGTTCTCCTATCTAGGTGGATTAGAGTTGGTGCCCACAAGATCTAGGTAGTTGGGTCGTGACAGTTGGTAACAGAGCCTAGGTTACCGGTCTCCCAGTACAAGAGAAAATATCGAGTAGCGTCTTACGGATTGGTGTGTTGACATCCACATCTAATCTTTGGGGAGCTATGAGGCATTCTAAGAAATTGTTCACTTCTTACTCTCTTATCGTGCAATTTGTATGATTGTTTGTATGAGCTAAGTCCAATTGTTATCTCCTAATTCCAATTGGTATCTCAACGAGGCAAATGGATGTCACTTGACTTCGCATGGAATAACACAATCAACGAATTCGAAATCAAGAAGGTTCCAATTTGGTACCTGGCTATTAAAATGGTATAAACTTTAGGATAGTAGGCTAATGGTTATCCCCAAGTCGAATAAAGTAATAATAAAAAGGACTTGTTTATGTAGGTGGAACTTTGGAAATTGGTACATATGTGAATTATGACTGTTTAATAATTGTGGATTTCATGAATTGCGAAAAGTCATAACTTATATATGTCTTGATAGCTAAGAAAATTGCTTGCTATGTGGTTTAAATTGAAACTGTACACTAAATGTTAAGCATGATCTTATCATTAGTAAAATAGTAAGGGGAAAATGGTTCATGATTGCAGAAACTCTTGTTTCAATGTAGTCGGTATGTGAATAAGGACCATGGAAAAAAGGGCTATTGTTGCATAATAGCAAGAATTGTTATAAGGAAATTCTTGTTGTGATTCATAACTATGATTTAAAGTAATGGGATGCTAAGTTGTTGTTTTATGAATTATTGGGTTCGTTCTTGGGATTATAATGTAGACCATAGTGCGGGTTCATATTCTATTGCTGAAAACAGGGAAATAGGAATGAGGGAAATTGCAGAAAACTGAAAAATTTCTAGGCTGCTGCTGCTGTTGGGCCACCATAGCAGCACTGATATACTACAATGAGCCTGCTATAGAAGCATAGTGGTAGCGGTATGCAGGAAGCTATAGCAGGATGGGCTGGGACAGAATTTCTACGTTTTTCATTTCTCGCTTGTTTTATTTATTGACTTAAGCTATGTACTACCTCATGATTTATAGAAATCACATATAGAAAGGCAAAACATGCATTTAGTATTAAAATTGCTAAAACTAGCATCCATGTGCAATAAAAAAAAGGAAAAAGGAAGGGAGAAATATTGTTTGTTACATGCCCCAAACGGGGAAACCCAAAAATAGTTATCAATGTATAAAAAAGGTGGTGGTGGTGGTGGTGGTGGTGGGGAACTGAGCTGATATCCACCAAGGGGCCTAGCTGGATAGGTTGTTGGATCAGGACCTTCTCCTTTTGCATCACTTAGGAAGGAGAACTCCAGCATGTCCTCTGGCTCTAGCTTAAGAAGCTCTTTGTCAAGGACTGCACACCTGAACATGACCTTTATGGTCTTCCACATCCATGAGAGCATGTGGTCCCGGGAGCACCTCTCCTCTTCTCCTCGTTGAGCTCTCTGCGGAGCGCTGCAAATTCCTAGGTAGTGAGAGGAGGTGCTGTGGAGCTAGAAGGGTATATACCCTGAGGAGACATGTAGGAGTTCTCTATATATCTCCTCATGGCAGCTAAGTACACCTCCAGGCTATTGGTAGAAATCTGGGGCTGGAAGGTAGGGCATCATCATCATCATCATTGTCATCGGCCGCCTACTCTACGGCCCGATTGCTGTCGACCTCGCCAACCTTTCTCTTCTTCTTACTCTTGGATGATACCACCTTCACCTGGATGGGATGGAAGGGTGTTTTCATATCTACATCCTGGTCAGCATCCTCCTGGGGCACCCTAACTCGCCTGCATAAATCAGAGACCAATCTGAGAAGGTAGGGGCCCTTCTTGCTGCCTCGGTAGAAATCTTTCCACTATATCACTATTTATGCCTCCTTATTTAACTATATACCCTGTATGGCATAGGCCATCACCAGAGCCCGAGGGTAGGTCACGTTGAAAGTGTTGCCCAATGAATAAATCTTTTCAGACACCAGGCTCAACCACCTCCTAGCATCGGCTGTGAAATACGTGATCCTGATCCCCTCAGTAGTGGGTCTATAGATCTGGTCCTTCTCATTCTCCATAATCAAAGTGTCCTACAACCACTTTATATCCATCTTTTGGGCCTTATCCATTTACCCGACAATGGAGATGTTTGGCACCTCGAACACCTCATTAATAGTACCAGCATCCACAGGGACGTCCATTCCCTTAATACGAATGATGGGGTTAGAGTCGTCCTAAATCATGGTAGGGAGTATGGCATAGAGCTCCCTAATCCAGCCCAAGACCCCAGTCAGAGAAGCCTCTACCAATATCATCCAGCTAAACTCCTGGAGTTGGTTGTAGAATTCAGGCGCCTTAGTCGCCACCCCTCTCATCGTGAAACCCCGCTCATAGAAGAATCCCATCTTCCAGTACTTTAGATATCTCTCTCTCCCAATAGTTTTCAATGGGGAATCTCTTGTACGTGGGATCATCTTCTTGGTTTTCTGCCAACGGGGTAATAGATTTGCAAATCGTTGTAAGAAAACATGTTAGAACATTAAATTTTAGAAAAAGTCCAAGTCCAAGTTTGAGTGGGAGGCTACTTCCTACAACCTCCCTCTACCACAAGACCACTATAATGGGAATTTTCCTGCTATAGTGAGGTCTCCATAGCAGGATGAGGCCGCTATAGCGGCCTTCAACCTCCCAAAAACTCAAGAGGTGCATTAATGGCACCTCTAGACAAAAAAAATCCCATTTTTGGCATTCTGACCCCAGTTCAGTGTTCATAAAGTATCCTAATACTAGTTTATACAAAAAATTAGGCATGATAACTCCTAAAACGTGCCCAAATCGTCAATTTCAAACCAAGAGTAACCTTTCACATTCCTTACTAATTCGAACCCAATTTGGCCATGAATCCCGTAATTCTTATTCCTTGAATGCTATAGAAACGTTGTAAACATAAGAGAAGCAATCATGCTTCGACATTTAGCCTAATATCAATCCCAATTTTGAAATTCAAAAAAAAAACCAAAACCTATTCTTTTCTGTGAATTCAAATGTAATTCATACAAAAATGCGAGTAACGAAGTAAAGAGGTGAGGTATAGCAATAATTACCTTGACTCCGACATCAGAAGCGAAATGATCGGATAGGGGAGGGGAGTTTTCGAGTGAAAAAAGGGAGAAATGGGCAAGAAACCCATTTATCACCCTTTTAAACTATTTGCTCCCGCCATAGTACCCCTCTCCCACTATAGCAATGCCACTATAACAGAATATTCCCGCTATAGAGGGATCCAGTCTCTCAGAGTGTAGGAAAAGTTTTAGTCCGTTATGATTTTGAATTCCTTTTGTTCCGATATATTGATGAGGCCCCGGACACCTTGGTGCTCGAAAAGTGTTTTGCTCCTAATAGACTCGTACGACACGTAAGTAATAAAGGTTCCTTGACGGAGCTGAATAGTAATAAGGTGCGACTAAAAATTTAGTACTCCAGGGAAATGAAAATTTGGCGATTCACTTAATTATTGTAAATAATTAATCATTGAGAGGGACTTAAGGTCCAAATTAGATTTGTGAGGGAGTTAAGGTCCAAATTAGATTCGTGCCTTTCTTTTCTTTTTGTTATCATTCATAGATGAAAGATCGATAAATTGGTATCTGTTGTAATGACCTATTCCATCTTTATTAAAAGGCCCCTCGATATGTGTACAGGTTACGGGGAATTTTGAAAATATAGTCTCGAACTTGTATTAATGGACTTAGCTAAAAATTTTAGAATTTGAGATTTTGGGTCGGGCTGATGTCATATCGCTATAGAGGTAATTTTATCACTAAAGCGGAGCCGTCGCAGCGGCCTATAGGCTGCTAAAGCGCGACGAAGGGACTGAAAGCTCAGTCACAATTTTTAATATTTCTGTTTCTCCTTTTCAGTTGCAAAAAGGTTGAGGTTTGCTCTGAAAACTCTCCTAGGGTTACCTTATGGCCTTAGAGAAATAGAAAGGAGGGATCACTCTCAAATAGGGTAAAATCTGTGGTCTTCTCATGGAATTCTTGTCGAAAATCACTAACACGGAGTTAAAAGCTCAGATTTATGTCTTCGTAGCAGCTGCTTGGCATCCAGGTAGGCTAGGTTTAACTGAGTAATTTAGACATAGGTTAGAAAGCATGGGCATTACGTAGATTGATGGGATATTTCATGCTTAGGCCTTCGAGAATGGTGTTGGGATGGATAAAAAGGATGAAAAACCTGATTGTTTGGGTGGAAATTTGTTGTTATTTTGTGATATTAAAATTGTCCGGTGATTAATGTGTTACACGGGTAAGCGAAAAAACATATCATCAACTCTAATTGCCTTAATCTTGACCAAGGATTATGTCGACAACAAGGGGCCAGCCCCACAGGAAATAGCGAGGATTGTCTTTAGAGAGTTCCAAAGCAAAGTGAGCTACTATAAGTGCTGGTATGCAAGTGTATTGGCCAAGAACATGGATAGGGGTACTCCGGAGCTCGGATATGCCTGTTTGTCGGGCTTTTCCCACATGGTAAAGGAAATAAATCCCGGTTCTATAAACACCATTAGGTATAATACCAAAGATGGCAGGTTCATCTACTACTTCATCGCTTATGGATCTTGCATGTGGGGATATTACCACATGCGAAAAGTAATTGCCATTGACAACACATATTGGAATGGTAAATATAAAGGTGTGCTATTGAGTGTTGTTGCTTAGGATACAGAAGAGCACATTTTTCCAATTGCCTTTTGCATTGTCGACAAGGAATACGATGATTCATGGACCTTCTTTTTTGAGAAGCTGCAATCTATTGTTGTCAATGAACCAGAGCTGTGTCTCATCTCTGACAGGCACACGAGCGTAGCCAATGATGTTTCCAGGGTATATAGGCAGGCTCACCATGGAATTTGCATGAGGCATCTTGGGGAAAGCCTCCAAAAAAATTTTCATTGCAGGGAATATCTATATTTGTACTACCATGCGGCAAGGGCGTTTAGCTATAGGGAGTTTGCCAAATATTTTTTAGAGTTCAAGAGTAAATGCCCTGCAGTAGCCGAGTGCCTTGAGGTTTCTATTGGTTTTCTAAGGTAGAGCAGGGCTTACTTTCCCGGGAACAGGTATGATGTGATGACCACAAACATCGCGGAGTCACTCAACGCAGTGTTGATGAATGAATGAGAGTTTCCCGTGGCTGCCATATTCAATTCCATAGGCAAGAAGTTTGCTGAAAAATTCAGGGAGAGGTATTCAGAGATGCTAAAAGCCACCAATAAATTTATTCCCAAGGTTGAAAAGATCATATGGTCAAATATGGACGCCGGGGATAAATTACACGTGAGTAACATAAATGGGGATGCGTACGAGTACAACATAATCAGAAGTGGTGTTACCGCCAAGGTCAATCTACTAGAATATACATGTTCTTGTAGAAAGTTTGATTTAATGAAAATCCCCTGTGATCATGCTATGGTAGCCTTGAGGTTGAAGTTCGGAGATGATTACGGGAAAAACATTTATGAATATACTTCCCCCGTCTGTATTTTTTTGAGCATTATTTAAGTGCATGTAGTGACACTCTCTATGTAGTTCCTCTGGAGGCGGAATGGGTTGTTCCCGAGCATTTAAAAGAGATTAATATACTGCAACCCCATTACGTGTCCAAGCTCGAAAAGAAGAAAGTGAAATGTGCTCTTGGTGTCCTGGATCCGCCTTGGAAGCCAAGGAAAAGGAACAAGTGCTTATTGTGCAGGAAAAGCGGCCACAAAAGAACAACTTGCAACTTTAATAGACGTTAATGCCTATTATTTTCATTTCAAAGTACATTGTAATTTCTCAAAGGCAGTGTAATTAAATTTTGCACATTACTTCTGATTTTTGTTTGGCTTTGTGTTTTAACTTTTAAGTTCAAAGTAATTTGAAATCCCTCAAAGAATGATGGTAATTAAAATTTTCTAGTATAAAATAATAAAATTATGCCAATATAAAATTAAGTTATAACAATGTAATGATAGTGATAAAAATAAGAAAATCAAACTGCACAATTCGATTATAGTATATTTGGTTTATAATCCAAATGACTGGTGTACAGGTGTAAAAAGGGCTTAAATTTGTTAGTGGAAAAAAGCTGTATATTCATTGTATCAAGGTTATTATTACTACTTGGTAATAGTGCTTCATTTCCCGAGAGCACAATCCACCAACCACGTGTCGATTTACTATTGGTGGGCATTTCAAATCACCCAAATATTAGTCTATAAAGACTACTAGTTTACTCTACCGTCTATTTCATCTTACTCAACACTCCAAGTACAACTCCTTCATCTTCTTCATATTCTGCTTTCTCAGTGGCTCGAAGCATCAACTCCACTGTCTCCTGAAACCACAACTGCCAACACCGCTCCCAACGCACTGACAACTATGACATTCTCGTTCTTAGGAATGATCTGAATAGGCTCTTCCACGGTATTACCCAAGATTAGGAGATAAATGAGCGAGACATGTGAAGGATTGCCCGCTGTTTGAGGGAAATTTTAGTTCGTTTGGAGATCCCAATTGATGATATCCTCACCCCCACCATCCCCCTAGTGCTATAGTTCTTTTTTTTTTTTTAGTTCATTGCCTACCTCTTTTGGTGGCTTTCAAAATCTGTAATGGCAATGAACTGTTGTTTATAAAGTTATTATTTTACATATTTGGTTGTCCAGTGTTTTTTAATTTCGAATTTCTTTTATTAATTACTTTGAATGGTTTGGGAATAATGAAGACTCTAAAATCTTAAAACCCTTTGAATTTTCAATCAACCGGTCTGTTACTATTGAGTATATTGAGAATGAACAATTACAACTAAAAGGATAAAAATAAAAGAGTAAAAATACTTATAAATAAATAAATAAATAAACAATTAGACATTTAATGACTAATTACAACTAAAAGTAAAAAAAAAATGGAGCACGAGGCTATATTGAACAATTACAAATAAAAGTCTAAAAAAAAGGAAACATTTATATAAAAAAAAGAAGACATGTAACTGTTCTTGTCCATGAATCATTATATCATAGACCTCAATCGAACGTAGACTGCAATCGATAATTAGGGTATATGGTTAAAAAGGAAACTAATTAAATAAATAAAAACAATGGATGGATAAAAATCACTTCAAACACTTTGGTACAACTTATTACAGTCCACATAAGTTGGTTAGGGTGATCAAAGTTGCATATGGATGAACAATGGTGATCTAAGCCCCGTAAAACGGCTAAAAAGGGGATTAAATAAATAAATAAATAAAATAAATGGGTAAAAATCACCTCAAACACTTTAATACAACATATTATAGTCCACATAAATTGGTTAGGGTGATCAAAGGTGCTTTTGGATGAGCAATGACATTACTTACCACTTCCTTATAACAATGTTATGCTTTGAGAGCATCCTCAGACCAATGTTATGTTTGGTAATGGCATTGCTCATCCAAAATCACCTTTGATCACCCTAACCAATTTATGTGGACTATAATATGTCGTAATAAGTTATATTAAAGTGTTTGAGGTGATTTTTACCCATTCATTTTATTTATTTATTTAATTAATCCCCTTTTTAGCCCTTTTACGGGGCTTAGACCACCAGCTCATCCAAATGCAACTTTGACCACACTAACCAATTTATGTAGACTATATGTTGTAATAAGTGGTAACAAAGCATTTGAACTAATTTTTATCCATCTATTTTTTATTTATTTAATTAGTCTCCTTTTTAACCATATACAATTATTATCGATTATAGTCTATGCTATATCATCGACTTGGTAGTCTAATATTAATACTTTTAAAAAATTCAACGGTCAAATTTGAACTTTCTGCCATCTCCAATGGTAACATTGGAAATTTTACACAATCTCCAATGGTAACAACAAAATTTTCATGTATAAAAGAGCCATATTTGTTTTCCAATGTTTTACACTTCTACATTTTCCTTTCTTTCTCAACTTTTCTTTTTTCTTTTAAATATTTTGAACTCCAATAATGTCTCAATCATCTAAAAATTCCAAAGTCGCACCATCTGACATTTGTTTTGGTGGTAAGTCAACTGTCTTGAAGACATCGCGTATCGAAAAGAATTCGAGTCATAGTTTTCTATAATTGCACGTTTGGAGAGGTGATTTTTTTTTAATTAGTAGTGTTTAACTTTAAATGTGGTCTCACTTTTAAGAATATATAATAACCATTTTTTATAGGAAAATGGTGGATGCGATTATTTTAGGTGGATTGAGCCGCGCAACAAGGCAGGAGGAAATGTTGAAAATAAATCAACATCAAGTCTAGGACATAGAAGTAGCCCTTCCACATTGAGTCCGGGATCGGAGATGCCAACATTTCAAGGTGTAGCCAAGTTTTAAATACTGAAAAGGCTCAGAGAATCTAAAGAAAGTAAGGACTTGCTTATGACATTATTTAGGAAATCTGAAGACACAAGAGATCAATTGAAAATTTTATTGAGAGACACAGAAATAGAAAGGAATACTCTAAAACAGAGGTTGATCGTGGCTGAAGAAGAAGTGAATAGACTAAGGATGGTGATGTATGGTATATTTCTAATATTTCCTGTTTGGAAATATGTAACAGGAAAGTAGGGGGAAATATGTAGCAGGACAGTAGGGGTATTGTATTTATTTTTATTCTGGTCAATGTCGTCCATTTGGTCTATGGTATATTACTAGTACTTTTTTAGAAACAATGAGAGATGTAACTACAATGAAAACTAAAGATATATTAAAAAGTATTGAAATCATAAAAACATTCAAATCAAAGATACAAAATCATAAAAATAAAATTGTCTAAATTGAGCATCGAAATCATAAAAATTAATTGTCTAAAATTTTACATCCACATAAAAACAAATTGTCTTAAACGGACCCCGAAACCATAACATAGAATTGTCTTGAAACCCCTATCAAACCATAAAAAGGATTGTCTTAACCGAGCACCATAATCATAAAAAAAATTGTCTTAAAATCCCATTTGTCAACCACAAATCATTGTCTTAAAATCCCACTTGTCAACCACAAATCATTTTTCTTCTCCATTGTTGATATCATCAACCATGGACATCACACCAGCTGAAAAATCACCAAAACAGACTTCCAATGACTCATCTTCAATGGCTCCTTGATAAGGAACCACTTCAGAGCCTGTTAGTATCACATCTTCTGCCTCATCGACCCCGTCAACTCCATGAGGTTCCCCATCAACAGCCTGGGCCTTGGTGAGCTCCTCCCCTTGTTCAGCTGCTGCATCATAGGCCCCATAATTTGGCTTGGTCTTGGTCTGCTCCTCATCTTCTTTAGCAGCTTCAGCAGAGACACCATCACCTACCTTTTACTTGGTCAGCTCCTCCACTTCTTTAGCAGCAGCTTCATTAAGCTTCTTGGCTTTGGTAAGCTTATCATCTTTATTAGGAGCATTCTCAGCATAGACCCCATCAACTTCCATTTCCTTTCTCGATTCATTATCAAGGATATAGCCATTTTGAGGAAATAATTCAGTGGGGATCTGCTGATTTGGCCTTTCAAGGCATGCAACTGCTGCTTCAAAGGCTCCGGCAGCATCTTTTAGGGTCCTTTCATCATCCAACTATGCATTTCCTGAATTTTTTTTAGACATGATTAGTAAAATTACACAGTTCATGAATCAATTAAAATTAAAAAAAGTCAAATTTATTCACCTTTTTCTTCTTCCTTCTTCTTATTCTTGTCACTCCTCCTTTTTTTCTCCTCATTCACATAATCCATTATAACCGTCAATTTTTATTCCATACTCGACACACGCTTCTCAATAGAGATCAAACTCTCTTCAATCCTCAACACACAATCAAACATTTCCACAGAATGCCTTTCTCCTTCCCCAGCCTCGTGAGCCAGCATACTTTATCCACCACCAAGATCCACATCTTCAACATCATCATCAGTAGGTGACGCGAGGACAGTGACTCCACTCAATTCATCCTTCAATCCATCAATGGGGATATCTTTCACCTTATCCTTGTATGGGACTAGAGTTTGCATGTGAATCTGTTCCATCTTTAGCAAAGTAGGTGTGAGGAAAGGGTACACAATCTACCAAACAAGGAAAATTAACTATTACCTGCTATATATAGTTTTAAAAGAAAATTAATAAAAATACGATAATTTTTACCTTTGAAGATTGCCTCGGATGTCTAAATGGATCTCCTTCGGTAAATGTGGCAATGTTTCTTGTGTGCCATCTGAGAAATCTAAGAAGGGGCAAGAAAACCTTTTTTGACTTACCAGTATGTCTCCCAACATTGGAAAAATCTTCGTAGATCCAAACATGTAATTAAAAAAAGAAGAAGCAATTAATCAACTATGGTTGTCAAACAAAGTCTACAATCAAATAGGCTGGATGGTTGATGATATACCATGAATGCCCAGGGGAATCCAAACAGAGCATAAGATATACCATCTTCCTCCTCCAATGTCAATGCAAAGGACTTTTTTCCACATGGGTATTCCTAAAAGCAAATCACGAGAATAGACCATTTTTATGAAGTTTGGATCAACGGCCTTGGAAATATCTCTTGCTAGCAACATCGCATGCAGGAACCTAACCAAACAACACTTCAACTTGTCCTTCTGCTTCAGCCTATTGCCTTTAACCAAATCCAAAAGGCTTGCTGCAGTTACCTTTTTGTTATGGCTAATCCTATAGTAAAATCTCTCCCCAACTCTATAAACCTTTAACAATTTTGATTCATGAGGATATACAGAACACCTTAATCTCATGATCAAAGAAAACTCGATCAAGCCAAAATAAATTGGCTTATCATTAACGCAAAACCACATCTCATGAAGTTTTGAGTGAGATTTGACACGACCAAGAAGCATGTGATGGACCAACTGTTCATGAAATTTTGGAACCTAAGAATGAGTTTCTGCTCGACTAAAACTTTCTTAAATTGGTAAAAAAGCTGCACCCTAGACCTGACGGAAATTTTTGCTAGGAATGATCCAAGTTCATCTATATAGGTAGCAAGATCATATTTTTCAACATCAAGGACCAGTGAACACTCTGGAACACTCAGAGGATCATCATCCTCATTTTATACCCACAACTGTTGGGCATGCTATCCTCTCCTCCACCACCACTACCACTAACCCCAGCACCAATCCACTAGCCCCACTACCTCTATCTAATTCTTCCCCACTAATCTCACCACTTGGTTCGTCGACATACTTTTCAATTTTCTCCATTGTTTCTGAATTAGACTCATGTTCTGACGGTGAAATTTTTTTCTTTTTGGCATCTCTTTTTAGTTCAACAACACTTCTTTTCCTACTAGCAGGGATAGAAGCTTTCTTTAAGCACTTTGTTATTATTATAGAAATTTTTTATGATCTATAAGAAATTGAATACCGTTAACATTAACAGTAATCAACATTAATCGACCATGACATTAAGAACAAAAATTAGAAAATTACATAACATTAGATAGAAAATCCCATTATCAATATCATTCGACATTCAAATACACTACATAACAGAAATTTGTTTTGAAAACCCCCTAGATTTCTATAGCCATTAATCGATAAAATTAAAACAAATCCTCATACTTTAGAAAAAAGGAAGCTATGAAACCTGGAAAGCTACTATAATAACACACTAACAACAAATTCGGCTTTAGAACACTCATTCAATTGAAAATCTTCACAATAAACCTCATTAAATTCAGTAAACTTAAAAAAAAAAGAAAACAGAACCACCATAATGTGCACGTAAAACGGATCAGAAGAGGACGATGACTTACCTGGTAATGATAATTTTGAAGATGCAACCTTGGGAGGGAAGAGATATTAAAAATGGCAGTTGAGCAGTTGGGTGAGAGAGAGAATTGAGAAGCGGGAGTTATGTAAGAGTAAAGAAGAAGAGTTGGGGGTTGTGTAAATATTGGGAAGGAGTAAATGGACCTAGGTAAATTAAAAATGACTTTTATGGGACCAAGATAGCATTTATTAAACCGATGACCCCACCACTTTCTCACCCTTTTTACCAAAACCCTCAAAATTAATTCAAAAAGAAAATATGTGGGTATATCCCTAATTAAGTTTTCAAAATGGGTGCCTTTCCAATTTTTCTCCATCTTGTAAATAACAGCCTAAGTGAAACCCTCTTACACAAACCCTAAATTTACCCTAAATGTGCTTAGACCTTTATAGGATGTGTTTATGATTTTGTGGAGCATTGTGGGGGTGAAAAGTGAGGTTTAAAGGACATCCAATCAAAGGATATTAAAGATAAGAGGCAAGCAAAAGGTTGGAACTTGAAAGATCCAACCAAATTCGCAAAGAAAAGTCGAAATCAAAAATTAAGTGTGGGGTGCTGCAGGTGGCGTGCCAGGCCACTTTGGCTTGAAATTTTTGTGTCACAGGCAGCAAGGGGGCGTGCCAGGCTACCCCTGCAGACCTTTTCCAGAGCTGAAATTTCTCTAAGTCCCAAGGGCGCCCAGGAGCGTGACGGGGTGCTTTTTGCCAAATTTCTTCTACGATTATTAGTCTATAAAGAGGACTCTTGGGTTATGGTATCATTATTCCATCGTAGTAGGACTACTCTTGAGTGAGTTTGGCATCCGAGTTGGGGTTAATTCTTCGTCACAAGCATTTTATCAAATTATGTTCAATTAAGCCATGAGTGGCCAAAATTGTTTATTCTTGGGATTAAAGCTCTTAGCATGAATCACGTGAGTTGAATATTGTCGTAACAGTTATGGAATTATTTAAACGTGAGATAGATGATGGATTACACATTGACTTTGGTGAGCTCCAGTTGGTTCGGGGCTTTTTGAGTTGCTATGTATATTTGCTTTGGTATAATATATGTGTATAGAGCGGGGTGTTGTCCCAACTTTAGGTTGGTATGGTTATATATCTGTAGAGGCTTTGTAGACGGATGTGGGAAGATGAATGAAGAGATGTATGGCCATTTTGACTTGATGGCCCTAACGGCCAAGTTTCATATATAGCATATGTTTCCATGACTTCCGCCATTGGCATTTTATATTTTATAAGTTACATAAGATAGAATGATATTCATAAAGAGACATGCATATGGAGGTTCATGAGAAACGATTGGTTCTCTCGGGCCTCAACGGCTACGGATGCCAGTCCGCCCCATTGGAATTCGGGGCGTGACAAAAGTGGTATTAGAGTAGGTTGTCCCAAGGGTGTCTACAAAGCCGTGTCTGGTAGAGTCTTGCTTATGGATGTATTGTGTACCACATTTATAAGTAGAAGGATATGGGACATTTAGGAGTTGTTTCTGTTCTTCATTTCTAGATCGTGCAATAGAGCCAATGTTGTAAGTGAAATCGTATTTGACCATTGGAATTGGTTTATTGTTTATAGTAAAATGCCGATGACAAGAAGAGGTAGAGACAAAGGTAAGCAGGTAGATATGCTTGCCGGTGAAGGCACAAGTAAATCACCCCCTGACCAAACTAGTAAAGGTGGGGCTGACACTGAAATTACATCGCAGTCTTCTTCTACTTTTCCAGCTCCGGAAGAGCCAAGAGGTAGAGATGTACCCGCAAAACCGCCTGTGAATGCCACAGACCAGGATTTACGAAATGCAGTGCATATGTTGACTCAGATAGTTGCTGTACAAACTCAGGGACAAGTTGGTCCAATGACAGGAAATGATAGTGAGGCTAGAGCATCTAGTCAAAGAACATAGAATTTTCTGAAACTAGACCCTCCCATATTCACTGGGTCAGACCCGAAAGTAGATCCACAGAACTTTGTGGATCAAATTTAGAGGCCTCTAGATGTTATGCACGTGACAGGGATAGAAACAGTTGAACTTGCGGCCTATAGGTTAAAAGGTGAAACAATATTGTGGTATGAAGACTGGAAAAGATCGAGGGGTATTGATGCACCTCCAGCTAGTTGGGAAGAATTTAAAATGGCATTCCTTGATCATTACCTGCCATATGAGATTCGGGAGGCACGTGCAGACCAGTTTCTAAATCTACGTCAAGGGAATATGAGTGTTAGAAAATATAGTCTTCAGTTTAATTCCTTAGCTCGATATGCTCCGAATGTAGTGGCCACAATGACAGACAGAGTCCATTGATATGTGGACAGATTAGAGCCATATTTGGTAAGGGACTGCACCATTACTGCCTTGAACAAAGATATAGACATAGCCAGAATACAGGCGTTTGCACAAAAGATGGAAGATCAAAGGCAAAGAAGAAGGGTATATGAAATTGAAAGAGGACAGTCCAAAAGAGCTAGACCTACGGGACAGTCTATGGCGTCCCAAGGATAATCTAGGCCTCGGATGTTTCCTAGACCGCCTAGACCATCATTCTCCTATTCTACAGCAAGCACCCAACCTCAACTCCGAGGGTTTAGGGGAAGTCATATGGGGCAGAGTAGTGGGATGCAAGGATCACAGACAACAAGATTTTCTCATCCTTCGTGTCAGCGCTGTGGAAGGTTTAATTTAGGTAAATGTCAGTTGGGGACAAATGTGTGCTTTTGGTGTGGTACGACGGGGCACATAATGAGAGAATGCCCACAGAGGGGCACGAGTAGTATAGTACGACCTACAGGATCAGCCGTTGCGTTATCATCATCAGTTACTTCCCTAGGCAGAGGTGTACAGTCTGCTAGTCGTGTTAGAGGTACTAGAGGAGCAGCTAGTTCCAGTGGAGCCCAGAATCGCGCTTATGCTCTAGTGGACCGGCAGAATTCGGAGGCATCCCCTGATGTAGTTACATGTATATTGTCCATATTTGTATATGCATTGATTGATCCAGGTTCTACATTATCATATGTTACTCCATTGATTGCTGCAAAATTTAAAAGAACGCCGAAATTATTAATTAAATCATTTGAAGTATCTACACCAGTGGGTGAATCTATTGTTGTAAAAAGAGTGTGTCGTAATTGTGTGGTAACTGTGTGTGGTCATGATAAACTGGCTGATCTTATTGAACTAGACATGGTGGATTTTGATGTTATCATGGGTATGGATTGGTTGGCTTCCTGTTATGCCATTGTAGATTACCGAGCTAAGAAGTTACATTTTTAATTTTCACAAAAGAATGAGCGTGAATAGAGGAGTAATGTGGGAGCACCGAGAGGTAAAGTTTCTCATCTTAGGCAAATAAAATGACACCCAAAGGGATACATATATCCCTTAGGAAGAGTGAAAGATACTGATGTAAAGCCACCACCTCTTTAATCGGTTCCGGTGGTAAATGAAATTTTTGAGGTCTAGTATATCCCTTTGGGGTGCATCAGTATTAATTGTACAAAACAAAAATGGCACATTGAGAATGTGTATTGATTATCGACAACTGAAGAGGGTGACAATTAAGAATAAATATCCCCTCCCCAGAAGTTATAAGTTATCTGACCAATTACCGGGTGCCAAAGATTTCTCAAAGATTGACTTGAGATCGAGTTATCATCAAGTAAGGGTTAAAGAAAAAGATATACCCAAGACAACTTTCCGAACACGGTATGGTCATTATTGAGTGTTAGTTATGTCATTTAAACTGATGATTGCACTAGTAGTTTTATGGGTGATGAATAGGGTGATACAAGCCATTGTTAGATGTGTTTGAGACCATGTTTAGAAATGATATTCAAGATCACGAGAGAACCATGCTAATCACTTGCGACAAGTGTTACAGATTCTTTGTGACCGTAAGCTATATGCAAAGTTCGCTAAACGTGATTTTTAGTTAAAATCCGTATCGTTCTTGGGTCACATTGTATAGGATGTGTATTGATGTAACACGATAACATAATAGCGTATGTCTCAAGACAATTGCGCCCACATGAGAGCACTTATCCTACACATGATTTTGAGTTAGCAGTGGTGATATTTGTTTTAAAGATATGGCGCCACTATTCGTATGGGGTTTAGGTTGATATATATATATACTGATCACAAGAGTTTGTGATATATCTTTAAATAGAAGGATCTAAACTAAAGACAACAAAGGTGGTTGGAAATATTAAAAAACTACGATGCGGATATATGACACCATCCGGGGAAAGTAAATGTGATAATCGATGCATTAAGCCACAAAGCAATAGGAAACACTAAGGGTCAGTTTACGGAAAAGCAAGGTATAGTCAAGGTGGCTAGTTCGTCTTCTTGAGACTCTAGATGAAAAAATTATAGTGTAAAATGCGACAGGGTCTTCATTTGTAACGAAGATGAAAGAAAAACGGTATGCGGATTCTATGACAAACGCATTTGATCTTACGCAAGAGGGAGTACTATCATGCTCAATTTACAGAATGCTATTCATTCAGGAGCAACCAAAAGGTACCATGGTTTGGAAGAGATGTATTGGTAAGGTTACATGAAAAGAACGTTGCAGAAATTGTAACTCACTGTCCGAATTGTCAACAAGTAAAACGTAGAGCATCAGAAACCTGGAGGTTATATGCAATATAGGAATCTTCCAGTTTGGAATAAGGATATGATTAGCATGGGTTTCATCACAAGTTTGCCTCGTCCATTTCGGCAATTTAATTCCATGTGGGTGATAGTTGACAGGCTTACCAATTTAGTACACGTTTTACTTGTCAAGACTACTTATACAGCTGAATACTATGCAAAGTTGTATGTTAAGAAATAGTATGATTACAGTGGATTCCAATTGCTACTGTATCAATCATGGGAGCTCAAGTTACTGCATACTATTGGAAAAATCTTTTCAGAAGAGTTTGGGAATCCAAATAAAGTTAAAATCCTCAGACAGATAGACAAGCAGAACGCACTATATAAACACTTAAAAATAAATTACGAGCTTGCATATAGGACTTTAACAGTAGTTAGGACGATCATTTACCTCTTGTTGAATTTGCTTACAATAGTAGCTATCGTTTGAATATCAAAAAGGCACCTTATGGAGCGTTATTTGGGAGAAAGGAGGGATCACTAATGGGATGGTTTGATGCAGATGAAACTACTTTCATATTGTTCATCAAGCTATGGAAAAAGTGTTAAGGTGATACAATACTGGTTACAAACGGCCCAAAGTTGACACAAGTCATGTACTGATGTTAGAAGAAGAGGGCTTGAATTTGCCATAGGTGGTTGGGTATTCTTGAGGCTGTTATCTATGGAAGGGGTAATGAGATTTGGAAAGAAAGGAAAGTTGAGTCCACGATATATAGGTCCATATGAAATTGTCAGGAGAATTGGGTAAGTTGCGTATGAATTGAAACTACCCCAAGAACTCTCCACAGTTCATCCAGTAGTTCATGTTTCGATGCTTTGGAAGTGCATAGGAGATCCATCTCCGATTACTCCCATTGAAGATGTACCAGTTACGGAGGATCTCACCTAGGAAGAGATACCTATTGCTATTCTAGATCGATAAATGAAGAAGTTAAGGAGTAAAGATGTAGCTTTCATAAAAGTCCTTTGGAGGAATCAACAAGTAGAGGAGAACTGATGAAATCTAAATACCCTAATTTGTTCCAAATGGAAGAGAAAGTTCAAGATGCGGGATCGGAGAAATAACAAGTAAGTATCTATGAGCATTAACGGTCTATGTATATATATGCTAATATAGAGATGCAATTGTTGTACATGGGACGATGTTATTAACATTCGAGGATGAATATTTCTAAGGGGGGAGGTTTGTGTAATACCCCCTACCTTTTCGAACCTACTTGACAACTTTGAACCATGCTTACCTAGGTTTCGAGAGCCATAAGTACGTATTTTGAATTGTTATTGATGGAACATTTGATATTGTGCTAGTAAATGTGCTTAGACCTTTGTAGGAGGTGTTTATGATTTTATGGAGCATTGTGGGGTGAAAAGTGAGGTTTAAAGGACATCCAAGCAAAGGATCTTAAAGATAAGAGGCAAGAAAAAGGTTGGAACTTGAAAGATCCAACCAAATCCGCAAAGAAAAGTCGAAATCAAAAATTAAGTGTGGGGCGCTGCAGGTGGCGTACCAGGACGCTTTGGCCTGAAATTTTTGTGTCACAGGAAGCAAGGGGGCGCACCCAGGGGGGTGCTAGGCCGCCCCTGCACACCTTTTCCAAAGCTGAAATTTCTCTAAGTCCCAAGGGCACCCGGGAGCATGCCGGGGTGCTTTTTGCAAAATTTCTTCTATGATTATTAGTCTATAAAGAGGACTCTTGGGTTATGGTATCATTATTCCATCATAGTAGGACTACTCTTGAGTGAGTTTGGCATCCGAGTTGGGGTTAATTCTTCGTCACAAGCATTTTATCAAATTATGTTCAATTAAGCCATGAGTGGCCAAAATTGTTTATTCTTGGGATTAAAGCTACTAGCATGAATCGTGTGAGTTGAATATTTTCATAACATTTATGGAATTATTTAAACGTGATATAGATGATGGATTACACATTGAATTTTCAGAGATCTAGTTGGTTTGGGGCTTTCCGAGTTGCTATGTATATTTGCTTTGGTATAGTATATGTGTATAGAGCGGGGTGTTATCCCTACTCTAGGTTGGTTATGGTTATGTATCTGTAGAGGCTTTGTAGACGGATGTGGGAAGACGAATAAAGAGATGTATGTCCATTTTGACTTGATGGTCCTAATGGCCAAGTTTCATATATAACATATGTTTCCATGACTTCCGCCATTGGCATTTTATATTTTATAAGTTACATGAGATAGAATGCTATTCACAAAGAGACATGCATATGGAGGTTCATGAGCAACGATTGGTTCTCTCGGGCTTCAACGACTACGGGTGCCAGTCCGCCCCATTGGAATTCGAGGAGTGACAGTTTGAATGGTGAAGGAGTCGAATGGGTCAAGGTCATACGTATTGGAAATTAAATTTGAGCTGGGTCGGATCGGGTCGGGTTAAATTTTAAAATTTATAATAGGACCAAACAGACAGCTCGATCCCATGATCATTGGTTCTCACCACGATCGTGGTGACTCTTCGTGCCTTAAGAGTTTAGAAAAACTTACTTGGGAACCTGTGAAGCTTAAGGATGATCGTGGTATCTAGCCACGATCGTTCCTTAAAATCGTAGATTCACATACCGGAATGTTGGTTTCTAGGAGTTAGATCAGATGCTGAACACCATGATCGTGGTTTCTTTGTACAATCTTGGTGACCAATCATGGCATAAACTCCTGAGAATTAATTTTCTTGACTTCATGCAGGCTAAACCCATGAACATAGGACCTTCCTATGGTCGTGCAATCCTTTCGTGTGTTCAGGTCTGATTCTAGTTCTTCAGCTTCTTTTCTGCATAGTCCCTGTACAAGTTGCACACATTACCTTATAAATAAAATAAGTACAAAAATCTTGGATTTCGTCCCAATCATCACTTGATTTAACGTCGCGGTATGACGTGGATACTTTGGTTACTCAGACTTCTCCAAAATAGCCCATGGGTTGCCTTTCATAAAGAGCATGATTTAATGTTGTGGCACGACTCGGGTGTTCTTGGTTACTCGGACTTTACCAAGAACCACTTTGCATATCATCTTGACCTCATCAGTGTTACCGAGATAATGCTTCACCATTTGGCTATTCACCTTAAACCTTAGGCCCTCATCATTTTCCAGTTCAATGGCCCCATAAGGATACATAGTCACCACTCGATAGAGTCCCCTCTATCTCGACCTCAACTTTCCAGGAAACAACTTTAGATTGGATTCAACCAACAGAACCATATCACCAACGGCGAACTCTCTCTTCTCAATCTTCCGATCATGGTATGCCATTATCTTCTCCTTGTATAGAGCTGGACTTTCATAAGCTCTAAGAAGGAATTCATCTATCTCGTTCAGCTTCTTAAGTCTCAATTTTTTTGCATCACTCCATTCTAGGTTTAGCCTCTTCAGAGCCTACAATGCCTTATGTTCAAGTTCAAATGGCAAGTGATAGGCCTTACCGAATATAAGCTAATATAGAAAAATACTGATAGGAGTTTTAAATGCTGTCTGATAGGCCCACAATGTATCATTTAACTTTCTATCCAGTCCATTCGATTGGCATTAACAGTCTTCGCTAAAATAGACTTGATCTCCCAATTAGAGACCTCAAATTGCCCGCTTGTCTGAGGATAATAAGGTGTTGCCACCCTATGCTTCACACTATATTTCTCAAGTAAGGTTTTGAATAGATGATTATAAAAGTGTGAGCCCCCATCACTAATAATTTCCCTTGGTGTACCAATCAGGGAAAATATGTTCTTTAAAAATGCAGTCACACTCTTCCCTTTATTGTTTGGAAGCGCAACTACTTCCATCCATTTCATAAAGTAGTCAACCGCAACCATAATGTACTTCATACCATATGAGCTCATAAAGGGGTCCATGAATTATATGCCTCATACATCAAATAGCTCAAGCTCTAGAATCATGGTCATGAAAAGTTCTTGTCTTCACGAGATGCTTCCTTGTCTTTGCCATTGGTCACAAGCCTTTGCATAATCTTGTGTATCTTTATAAATGGTGGGCCAGTAGTACCCACATTATAGGATTTTATATGCAGTCCGTGCACCGTTATGATGACCCTCAACTGGTGATGAGTTACATGCCTCTCATATACTCATCATCTCTACCTCAGGAACACATCTCCAGACCACTTCGTCTGCACAAATTCGAAACAAGTATGGCTTGTCCCAGAAGAACTTCCTCACCTCTTACAGAAACTTCATTCTCTGATGGAATGATAGGTCCTCAGGAACCATATCACTGACCAAATAATTAGCAAAATTTGAAAACCATGAATCAAGTCTTGTGATGTAGCCAATACCTGCTCGTTTGGAAAAGCATCATCAATCTCAAGCCCATCCTTCAGTTTTAGCATTACCTCCTCCTCAATACATGATAATAAGTGGTCAGCCACTTGATTTTTAGTGCCCTTTCGATCCTTAACTACAAAGTCAAATTCCTGTAATAGAAGTACCCAACAAATCAACCTTGGCTTTGCATCCTTCTTTGCCATGAGTTACCTAAGAGCTGCGTGGTTTGTATGCATAATCACTTTTGTGCCAGGCAAATAAGATCGAAATTTCTCAAATGCAAACACCACAACAAGCAACTCTTGTTCAATCACATTATAATTTTTTTGAGCAGTATTAAGTGCTTTGCTAGCATAATAGATGGGATGTAAGATCTTCTACAGCCTTTGGCCTAGGACTGCTCCTAGCGCCACACCGCTAGCATCACACATAACCTCAAATGAAATGGACCAATCAGGTGACACAACAATAGGGGCTGAAATCAACTTCTCTTTCAAGCACTCAAATGCCTTCAGACATGCTTCATCAAACACAAACTTTACCTCCTTCCCCAACAACTTGCACAAGGGGTGTGTAATTTTAGAAAAGTCCTTGATGAATCTTTGGTAAAATCTGGCGTGCCCCAAAAACCTCTGAATACCCTTCACAGAAATTGGCGGAGGCAATTTTTTCAATCACCTTTATCTTCGCCTTGCCAACTTCAATTCCTTTCTTCAAAATCTTGTGACCAAGCACTATTACCTCTTTGACCATAAAGTGGCACTTTTTCCAGTTTAAATCCAAGTTACAGTCCTTACATCTCCTCAAGATACTAGAAAGATGAGCCAAACAATCTTCAAATGAGTCACCAACAATCGAGAATTCCTCCATAAATATCTTAATATTGTCCTCCACCATGTCAGAAAAAATGGACATCATGCAACGCTGAAAGGTCTCTGATGTGTTACACATACCAAAAGGCATTCTCTTGAATGCGAATGCCCTATATGGTCAAGTGAAAATGGTCTTCTCTTGATCCTCAGGGCTAGTCAAAACCTGATTGTAACCCGAATAACCGTCAAGAAAATAGTACCATTCTCTACCAGCAAGACTATCTAACATTTGATCCATAAAGGGCATCAAAAAGTGATCCTTCGTAGTACATGCATTTAGCTTCCTATAGTCCATGCATACTCTCAAACCCGTGATTGTCCTCATAGGAATAAGTGTTGTGTTCAAACATATACACAAGTGTAAGTGATCGTACAAGTAATATAGGATTGAGAGTCCAGATATCGTACCCACAGGGACTTGCTGATTAACAATTTTTCAAAATTAAACTAATGCGTATTATTTATGAATTAACTAAACTAAATTTTTTTAAAAAATAACTATTGAACAATTAAAGAAGATTAAGAGCAAATTTTACGCAATCAATGAATGAATCGATCTAGCATTATGGATTAGATAACAATCATGTCAAGTATCAATTTCATCAACTTATTTGATTATCTAGTTGTTGATTTATGGGGTTGATCATATGATCATGGTCTTTCGAACCTCTAATCGTCTATTTTGATTGACCTCACAACTACATCGTTGAGTGGGGATGTGATAACCCAATCCAAATGCATTTATATATCTTCCCATTTTGTAACCAAGTAAGGCGATCTAGGTATATTCATATCCTAGCCACAAATCAATTCTTTATTTTACTAAAGTAAAGATCTTACTTCCAATATTCTTCATTCTATCTCATTGACTCTTCTTCCGAGTTCACAATAAAAATATAAATTTATTTTAATGGTAGCTACGCATTAAAATAGTAAGCACAAAAATATAAGAACAACTATGATGATAATCAAATAAATTGAATCAAGTAATTACTAAACAATCACGTTTTTAGCTATCATAATTCTAGAGCGAGAAGTTTAACCCCACATAGACATGGAGAAATTACAAAAAATCATCCAAATAAATAATGTACAAATAAATAATAAAAGAGAAGATGTAACCAATATTCTCCACCCTCCACGACGGCTTCTAGTTCTCTCTAGGTCAAAATTTGTGTAAACACTTATTTTATGGAATATTTATAGGTGTAGAAAAAAGCCCCAAATAAAAAAACTAAGTACAAAATGGACTAAAAAAATTAATTCCTGAACAAACTCCTTTGAGAAATGCCAAGAACACGGAGCAACTGCTCCGTGTCACGCCAATATGGCGGACAATCACTGGAAGTGCAGCCGACAATTTCAACTTGAAGGGTCATATTGCATTATTTTAATAAATTAATTCCATTAAGCTGCCTGCTTGATTTGATTCTATAATCTTTTGTCTTTAATCCGTTTTAGCTTCAATTTTCTTCATCTTTGCACCATTTTAATCCTACACATCAAAATATAATATTAAGCACAATTCATAAAATCAATGCTCAAAAAAGACAAATAAAAATACTAAATGTAAGGAAACTAATGACTAAAAATATCTAATTTCGGCCTCAAATCAATAAGCTCGTTCTTCTCATTTGGAACCACAGTGATTCTACCCTTTTTAGGTACACATTGGACCGGACTCACCCAATTACTGTCGGCAATAGGGTAAACCACCCCCGCATCCAGCCACTTGATAATTTCCTTCTTCACCACCTCTTACATAGGCAAATTTAGCCTTTGTTGATGCTCAATAATAGGCACACAATCCGACTTAGGTTGGATTTTGTGTGTGAAAATTTCTGGCGGAATCTCAATGATATCAGCAATGGACTATCCAATGGCCCTCTTGATTTTCTGCAACACAGATACTAGAGCCTCAACTTGCCAGTCTATTAAATTAGCTGCAATAATAACCGACAAATTATTGTTGGCTCCCAAAAATGCATAACGAAGATGGGGTGGAAGAGCCTTAAGCTCCAAGACTGGGGGCTCCTCCATAGAAGGCTTAGCTGGTATGGTCACTTTATTCTTCAAATCAAGATCCAGCTTCTTTGGTACAAAATTATATGAACCCCTACCATCAAGTGCTCTCACCATCTCATCATATCCATTAATGTCATCACCCTCTAAGTTCATAATTACTGCTGTAAGTGCTTTAACTCCAAGCCTCTCCTCAATAAGGGCAACCAATGCATCCTCATCGACAGTATCGATCACCAAAATCACACGCATATCATTTGACTGCTTCATGGATTGGCATACATTAAAAGTCACATGTTCATCATTCAAATCATTAAATCTAAACTTTATCTACCTAGACTCTATATCAACCAACACATATCCAGTCACAAGGAATGGTCTCCCCAAAATAATGGGAACCTCAAAATTAACCTCATAGTCAAGGATGACAAAATCAGCCGGAAAAATGAAGGATGCAACCTTCACCAAAATATCACATAAGATCCCCATAGGCTTCTTCACAGTATGATCCACCATAAGAAGTCTCATCGATGTTGGTTTAGGTGACCCCAACCCCAACTGACTGTACACTACTAACGGTATCAGATTAATGCTAACACCCAAGTCACATAAAGCATTTGCAAAGTTGAAAGACCCAATAGTACATGGAATCATGTAAGCTCCAGGATCTTCCTTCTTCTCTACCATAGAGCGGGAAACTATGGCACTACAATGGTGCACATTATCAGTAGGCTCAAAACTCACAGTTCTCCTCTTCGTCAATAACTTCTTCATAAACTTAGTGTAACCTGGCATTTTCCTAAGAGCCTCGACAAGAGGGATATTCACCTATAATTCCTTAAACATAGAGATGAACTTTTGATACTTTCCCTATTCAGCCTTCTTATTCAGTCTTTGTGGGAAAGGAGGAGGAGGTCAAGGAATAAGAATCAATACTTGTGGGACCTCCTTTTCCTTCCCTTTTTTTGCCTTGGCCTCTTTTTAAACAACTAGAGGCTTTTTAGCAGCTCTATCATCAACAACTAAATTTTTAGATTCGTCCATATTCTTATCATTGACAATCGTCGACTCAACCTCATTCTCAACAACCATGGGGATAGATGGATTGGTACTCATCTTTCTACTCCTAGTAGTAATAGACAAGCAATGACCATCATTTTTTGAATTCTGGATGGTGTTGCTCGGAAGTGTACCTTATTGATGCTGATTTAATGCGGTAGACATCTGACCAAACTATTGCTCAAGATGCTTGATGGCAGTAGCATGTGATTCGACCTTTTGACTTATGCCCGAAATATTTGCTCTCAGCTCCTTAAGGCACTCATCATTTTTCTCTACCCATTTTAACACTTTGGTAAGCATGTCTTCCATCCTCAAATTGCTCGAATCAGTATCTCGGTTCTCGGGTGGAACATAGAGGCCACTTCTATCCTTGTAATCATCCTTTCTCCTTCCATAACCATATCTTCCTTTACTCCTAGCTCTATACCCAGACCTGATGTAGTTGTTGTCTTTATAGTAGTTCCGACCTTGATTCCCTTGCCCAGAGTTCTAACTGTCCTAATTAGACCTATCACGACCCAACCTATCGAATCGTGCCGGGCACCTACCTACACCTACCCTAGATAGGAGAACTCTGAATAACCCACCATCAATTAATGCGAAAGTTACTATAATATTCACTTTGTCAATTTAGATCTGTCATATAAAATGCTAATCCAGAGTTTCACTACAATTATCAATATTTAACTTAGTTAGTTTAATACATCTGATACATAAAATAAATAAGGAAGATCACTACATGTGACTCCCCAGAACCTAGCCAAAACTAGTACAAAAGAATTAGATAAGGAGTAGGGACATCCATGACACATCATCCATGCATGATCGAGAGGGCAGGAGCTTTTGGAGAATGATCACCGTCATTGCTATAGAAACTCCAACTAACCTGCAGCATGGCTATATCCTCAGGAGGGGACATAGTAAGTGTAGTATCAGTACAAACCACACATACTGGTAGGTATCATCGGCCGACCAGGATTAGAAACAATTAACACTAATAGTAAGTAGGGAGGAAACATGACTTTAACTTAAATTCCGGTTACTAAAGAAAAGTTGCAAAGGCATAGCTACTGACACTTAGTCTTCTTAAAAATACTTTTCTTTTAACATCTTTATATATCTTAGTGCCTTCATAAGCCATTCCACCTTACACTATTTCTCCACTTTATATAGCTCCAATTCCAGCCTAGTATGGATAGCTTTACGGGGTTTACTATATCAACACTTTTAGGCCACTGATGATAATCGGGTTTCTAATTCCTTAGGAGTCATGGCACCTCTGGCAATGCATAATTAGGTAATCAACTCTTGTTCCCCAGTCAAGGACAACAGGCACAACAATATACATCACGTAAACACTATATACATAAATTAGGGCGTATCTTATCTTCATACTTTGTTACAATGCCAAACTACATCCATCAACATAATTGATCCACTCAAGGGACCACAGTATCTCATTAAATAACGGGTTCACACAAGGAACCATGACATTTCATCAACATAACTCGGTCCACTCAAGGAACCATCAGCCATATATAAATATCAATATACATTCAAATGCATATGAATAAATGTATCATTGCACGATGTGCACATTATCTCTTTCTCTTTTCATCCATCTCATCAACATCAACAATATCATATTGTACCAGCGAGGTACCCGAACCATATCATAATATATCATATCGTACCAGTGAGATACCCGACCCATATCATATCATATCATATCAGTACCAGTGTGGTACCGACCCATATCATCAATCATCCACAATATGTATAAATATGCAACATAGTCAATAATATAAGTAGTGCCTGAAGGAAAATTGTGAGCACCCAATTGAAGTCGGATGCAAACAACATCGATCGAAACAAAACTTACAATTAATGACAACCAAGTGAATGCGGTCAAGTCACAAAAATATCATTTCAGACAACAACGAGTATTCACTACCACAAGAGATCATAAGTATGCCCGAGATCGAAGTCACCACTAATTTCATCATCCATTATCAAATCTAATCATTAATCACCACAGGTTCAAAGACCAATCAAACGGGTATACATTTAGGAATTCACAATTCACCAAGGTTGACATCTGTATTCTAAATCATCAACCTATTTTGCTCACCTATCTAACCCTCTTTTATTCATGTTGGAATAGGCCAATTACAATTACTAACTAGTAATTCTTACACTCAAGTCATCACTAGGTTCTTAAGTTATATCGTCACATCATCTTATCACAACCAATCCTCGTAACTATATCCTAGCAAGAATGTCTCTTACTTTGACCGTACCCCATATCGAGTTCACCCCTCTTTAAGATAATAGAGACTACCTATATAGCTTAGGAGGTCACCTAGTTCCTCTGTTATTAATCACATTAACATACTAACTCTATAAACTATCAAACAAGTCATACAACCATAACCACCAATCAAGGGATGCGTACAAATGATAATAACACACAATTATCTTATTAATACATCACTTTCATTCGTCTAATTATAATTCTCACCATATTTTAACAAAATCATGTCACAAATATCGTACCAGTTGAGTACAACAATAATCCCGATTAATATTTAAGCCTAACCGAATTTTCATCAATTCCAACCATCCAAACACTGTGCCCGAAGGCCTAAGACATGGAATCTCCCAACATTACTATTATTATTATATGCATCAGCCTAAAAATCTACAACAAATAACCTCAACCCACCTCGATTAAAGATTCTGGAACAAGCAAGCCGCACCAAAGTTGCTCCTCCATTTCCTTCACTTCATTCTTGATCTATGACAATAGGATTATGCTCCCATTTCAATATTCATCCCTTTTTAACAACTAAGGATCAATAATCAATGATTTTAACCATAAACTTACTCTATTTATCATCTTAGGGTTTTCTACCCTTTAAACCTCATGAATTTTACTTGAATTAGCATGAATAACAATAATACTACTTCAAATAGTGGTTTCTAACACTTTAGGATCATTAACAACAGATTTCTAACCCATTCCCACTGATTTGCATTAAGTTCATGAATTAGGGTTAAGTCCTAATGTCCATCATGAACAAGATTCTAATGATTTTCTATGTTCTAAGTAGTAATTCAAATTTAGATTGTAAGAGGCTTACCACCAAAGATGAAATCTCTTAAATTCTGCAGAAAATCGCCTCCTCCAGAGGTCTTTTTTTTTTTTTTTTACAGAAAGTGGGGAATGAAAAATGTTTCCCATATTTTTAAAACTATTAATTTTTGCGTGTTACCATTGCAGCGGTTAAGTTTTCGCTGCAGCGGTTCGTGCCTTAAATCAGAGGTCCGTATCGGGGGTTTCTTTTGCCGTTGCAGTGGTTACTTTTTCCACTACAATGGTTCGAGGCAAAAACTCAGGACCTCTCTTAAGTTATGCTCATTTTACAACACACTTCATGAATTATGACATCGCGAACCAACCCCTCCACGGTAACCACTGCAACCAAAGTTCTATAACTGTGTTTCAGGCGCCAGAAGTTGCTGCGGCTTTCTAAACTCGTTGTCCATCTAAATATCAAATCAAATCTCACTATACCTACTCACATTAGTACCAGATTTCCATTGACTAACCTACCCTAAAAAATTATCCAACACCAGACTAGCCCTGAATTTCTTAAAAGTCGTCTAAGGGAAGCCTTAACGAAGGTATTACTTCTTATTTCAGCTTACATTAGAAACCAACTTACCACTCATTCGTACCCAAATGAAAACTAGCTCTATCTCGCCCCTTTTACACTTAGAATTTTAGTTATACCCTCCTCAATGCACTAGGCTTTCTCCACTCACCTAATTATTACAGTTCTCCATACAATAACCTTATTAGTACGTAGTTGTTTCATCCCCATGCCTCTTCTCTACTACTTAAGATGAGTTTCAAGTTAGTTGAATTATTAGAAACATCTACTCAACTTTAATATGCTTATTAACTCTTACTTTATGCTACCTTTTCCACTCTGTTTGATTAACTTCATTAAGTTCTGATAGCGAATATGAGTCCCTATAGCACCTTATCGATCTCATATCTTTTATGACATACCATGTGTATGTAACAAAGCTACCACAAACATTCAGAGGATGCTATTAATCAATATTTATTCCCATACTCCAGGCATATGCACTGTATCGAGCCATAACGAGCTACATACAAGGTCTATCTAGTAGACTTGCCTCTTCATTAAGCCTAGGAACATTATCATACTCTTACTTTATTCACATTCTTAGACTTAACCCATTATATTCATTCATAATCACCATCAGTTTTATACTACCAACTAGTCCACCTTTAGGACATCAACATCCTTACCCTAATAAGATCATTTAAGTAATTTAACCACATAAGCTACATACTCATCTATCCCATGGTTAAGGTTAGGTTTACCAAAATTAAGTAAAACCATTATTATCATCTCCCTTCTTCATATTACAGAAAACAAACAATTTTATATCCTTAGTCACTTTACCTTATGTTAGTGACATCAACTACACAACTCAACTTATGTTCAAGTCACTAAGGTTGTGCAAAACAATTAAGTTCATATCAGTTTAACCAACTACTTACCAAGGCATCAATAGCAAGTCAACTCATTAACCCAGTTATTCAAACCAATAACCCAATAACACTTCAAACCCAAATATAATTATCATATATCATACCACACAGGGTTCCACTCCAATCACAAAAAATTTGGACCACACAAGTATCCTAATTATAATCATCAAAGTTTGGACCACACAAGGATCCTAAGCATATTCTCAAAACCAAATAGAATTCACAACATGCCTCAAATCACACCTAGCCTTTATGATTCACAGATACTTTTTGTAACAACTTTTCTTATATCCCGTATAATGATCATATGCACTTAAGAAGTTCCACCATCAAACCACTGGTAAAAGTATGATCAAAATAATAACCAACCACATAGTAATATACGCAACATTCTATTATACTATAATTTCCTCATCAAACAGCCAGTTACCTGGGTAGTTCGTCAGGATTCAGACAGAAGTCAAGAAGTACTCAAAATCACGGAGAGATAAGATATATTTCAGTCACAAAAATGAAAGAAAACCCTGATATCACATCTGGTCCTTATGATGCCCAGGTCCCTTAGCCACACACCATTTAAGCACACACATAACAAACAATTACACATAAGAGTATTAACCGTTAGACAGAAAGTCACCATATACTACACTAAGCATAATCCATACTACACATTCCTACACATTATTGCATTACAACTAGTACTTTACACAATATCAAGTAAAACATAACAAATCAACTTCTAATGCTTCTTATCGACCTCTACTAGTTGGAACGTTCTTTCACAACTTTCAACGCTACAAGATACCAATTGAGGCCAACTAGTCCCAATTGTGATGGTCAAGATACCAATTGGAATCGACTAGACACCAATTGAACTCAACTGAGGAAGACAACATCGAGATGGATAATAGAAAGGAAGAAAAGAGATAGGTTCCTAGATACCTTATAGCTTTCCACAGATTTGATGTGGATGTCAACACACCAATACGCAGGACTCTACTTGACATTTGATCTTGTACTAGGAGACGGTAACCTGGGGTCTAATACTATCTTTCTCACGACCCAACCCATCGAATCTTGCCGAGCACCTGCCTACACCAACCCCAAATAAGAGAACCCTGAATAACCCACCATTCAATCAATGTAGAAGTTACTACAATATTGACTTAGTCAATTTAGATCTGCCATATAAAATGCTAATCCAGAGTTTCACTATAATTATCAATATTTAACTCAGTTGTTATTCAACAACATTTTAGTACATCTGATACATAAAATAAATGCAAAAGATAACTACAAGTGAGTCCCCAGAAACTAGCCTAAACTGGTACAAGAGCATTAGACAAGGAGTAGGGACATGCATGATCCATGCAAGATCAAGGGGGAAGGAGCTGTTGGAGAATGATCACCGTTACTACTATAGAAACTCCAACTAACCTGCAACATGGCTATATCCCCAAGAGTGGATATAATAAGTATAGTATTAGTAAAAACCACACATTCTGGTAGGTATCATCGGTCGATCAGGGTTAGAAACAATTAATAATAATAGTAAGTAGGGAGAAAACATGACTTTAACTTAAATTTCGATTACTAAAGCACAATTGCACAGGCATATGTATTGACAATTAGTATCCTTAAACATATTTTTCTTTTAACATCTTTGCATATCTTAGTCCCTTATAAGCCATTCCATCTTACACTATTTCTCCATATTATAAAACCCCAATTCTAGCCTAGTACAAAAAGCTCTGCGGGGTTTACTATATCAACACTTTTGTGCCACTGATGATAATCAGGTTTCTAATTATTTAGGAGTCATGGCACCTATGGCTATGCATAATTAGGTAATTATCTCTTGTTCCCTATTCAAAGACAACAGACACAACAATATACATCATGTAAACACTATATACACAGGGGAAATATGAATGATACATAAATTAGGGCATACCTTATCTTTATATTTTGCTACAATTCCAAACCACATCTATCAGCATAACTGATCCACTCAAGGGACCACAATATCTCATTAAATAATGGGTCTACGCAAGAAACCATGCCATATCATCAACATAACTTGGTCTATTCAAGGAACCATCAACCACATATAAATGTCAATATACATTCAAATGCATATGAATGAATGTATCAATGTAGGATATGCACATCAGCTCTTTCTCTTTTCATCCATATCATCAACATCATCAATATCATATCGTACCCGCATGGTACCCGATTCATATCACAACATATCATATCATACTAGTGTGATACCCGACCTATATCATAGCATATCATATCCATACCAGTATGGTACTCGACCCACATCATCAATCATCCACAATGTATATAAAGATGCAACACAGTTAATAACTATAAGTAGTGCCTGAAGGTAAATTTTGAGCACCCAATTGAAGTTGGATGCAAGCAATATCGATCAAAACAAAACTTAAAATTAATCACGACCAAGTGAATGCAGTCAAGTCACAAAAGCATAATTTCAGACAATAACGAGTATTCACTACTATAAGAGATCACAAGTATGCCCAAAGGCCAAGTCATCACTTATTCAAACAAGCATTACCAAATCTAATCATTAATCACCACAGGTCTGAAGACCAATCAAATGAGTATCCATTTAGGAATTCACAATTCACCAAGATTGACATCTGTATTCTAAATCATCAACCTATTTCTCTCACCTATCTAACCCTCTTTTATTCATGTTGGAATAGGCCAATTTCAGTTACTAACTAGAGTCTCTTACTCTCAAGTCATCACTAAATTCTTAAGCTATATCGTCACATCATCTTATCATAATCAATCCTCCTAACTATCTCCTAACAAGAATGTCTCTTACTTTGACCATACCTCATATCAGGTTCACCCCTCTTTAAGATAATAGAGGCTAGCTATATAGCTTGAGAGGTCACCTAGTTTCTTTTTTATTTATCACATTCACATATTAATTTTATAAACCATTAAACAAGTCATACAGCCACAAACACCTATCAAGGGATCTACACAAAAGATAATAACACACAATTATCTTATTAATACATTACTTTCATTCATATAATTATAATTCTCACCATATTCTAACAAAATCATGCCACAAATATCGTACCAGCTGAGTACAACAACAATCCCTGGTAATATTTAAGCCTAACCTGATTTCATCAATTCCATCCATCCAAACACCATGCCCGAAAGCCTAAGACATCGAATCTCTCGATATTGCTATTATTATTATATACATCAGTCTAAAATCTACTACAAATAACCTCAACCTATCTCGATCAAAGATTCTGGAACAAGTAAGCCACACCAAAGTTGCTCCTCCATTTCCTTTGCTTCGTTCTTGATTTATGACAATAAGATTATGCACCCATTTTAGTATTCATCCCCTTTTAACTATTAACGATTAATAATTAATGATTTTAACCATAAACTTACCCTATTTCATCATCTTAGGGTTTTTTACCCTTTAAATCTCATGAATTCTACTTGAATTAGCATGAATAACAATAGTACTACTCCAAATAATGCTTTGTAATACCCTAGGATCATTAGCAACTGATTTTTAACCCATTCTCACTAAGTTGAATTAAGTTAATGAATTAGGGCTAAGCCCCAATTTTCACCATGGATAAGATTCTCATGATTTTCTATGTTTCTAAGAAGTAATTCAAATTTAGATTGTAAGAAGCTTACCTCCAAAGATGAAAACTCCTAAATTTTGCAGAAAATTGCCTCCTCCGGTGCTCTCTCACACTTTTTAGAAATTAGGGAATGAAAAATATTTCCTAGGTTTTAAAAACTGTAAATTTTTTTATGTTGATGCTGTAGCGGTTAAGTTTATGCTACAACGATTTGTGCCTTTAATCAGAGGTCCGCAACGGCAGTTCCTTTTGTCACTGCAGTGGTACCAATGCAACAGTTACTTTTCCGCTGTAGTGGCCCAAGGTAAAAACTCGAGACCTCTCTTAAGTTATGCTTATTTTACAACACACTTCATGAATTATGACATAGCAAACCAACCCCTCCATGGTAACCACTGTAACCAGAGTTCTATAACTCTGTTTTAGGTGCCGAAAGTTGCTATGACTTTCTAAACTCATTATACATCTAACTATCAAATTAAATCTCACTACTCGTGCTCATATTTGTACCAGATTTCCTTTTACTAACACACCCTCAAAAATCATCCAACACCAGACTAGCCCTGAATTTTATAAAAGTTATCTAAGGAAAGCCTTAACGAAGGTATTACCTCTTATTTCAGCGTGATGAAAATTTGGGTCATTACAAAACCCTTATCCCTTGGCTCATAAACCCGCCACATGATTGTCTAAATACTTAGCCTCCTCCTCAAAATTAGAATCATCATGCCTGGGTGCCTTACCTTGTGAACCAATTGCATTCACCTTTTCTTCTACCGCTGTAGCAAAATGCTTCATAAACAAACTAAGATCCATCCTCAACTGAGCCAACTCTTAAGCGATTGAATCATCTAGCGCTCTTGGTTTGTGGATGCTCCAATTATATAAGTGCCTATGGGTGTGTTTGCTTCACTAGTGTACCAACGCCGATTGGTTTTTGTAATCTACTATAGAATCTCAGAAGCCTGATCCTAAGGTAATCTCATAAAATCACCACTTGTGATAGTGTCTCATATAGCTTTATTGTTTGGATTCAAACCTCTGTAGAAGATCTCAAGCAAAGTTTGGCCTGGGATTCTATGATTTGGGACATTTTATAGCTTCTTCTTAAACCTCAACTAGGTCTCATATAACACCTCTGAATATAACTGCCTAAAGTTATAAATTTCATCTTTCAATTATAATATTATGGATAGCGAAAAAAATCTCTCCAAGAACTAAGTCCTCAACTCATTCCAAGTAGGGATCAATTCGCATGGCAACTCTATCAACCATAATGAAGCCTCCCCCATCAGAGAAAAAAGGAACAATCATAGTCTAATAGCTTCTTGGCTCACTCCTAGGAGATTGTAGGAATTGCAAATCCCTACAAAGTTTATCATGTGTAGGTATGCATCAGCAGTAGCAATACTCCCTTTAAGTTCAACAACTGTATCATAGCATTAATGATATCAAACTTTGTTCCATGAGGTAATGCTAGAGGAATAATAACACCTGTATCAATTGGCTCTAGAAAATCAAGCTCGTCTTCTGTATCATCAAACTGAGGAAGATACTGTTGTAGAGGTCATTGTCCCTTATTCCTTCTCTGCCTATCTCTTTCCTTAAGTGTAGCTTGATAGTTTGCTTCAGCTTGTCTAGCCCTTTTTTCCTTGCTGCCTACCTGGTAGCTTTTTGTCTTGCATTCTCCTCAACCATTAATCGAGCAGTAGTTTGCTCTGTAGTCTCCTAAAGCCTTGGGTATTGCGACCCTTGTTCCAGAACTCCTTCAGTATGAAATCCTTCATTAACCATCCTTCTTTTACCTCTCAAAGTTCTTTCAATTTTTGGATCAAGTAGAATCAGGGGATTACCTTGACTCTGAGTGTTGGGCATGCATTGACGTACACCCTAGAAACAACAAAAAAGTAAAATTAAGAAATAGAAACCAACAACTTCATAACTTCCAGTAAATATGGGGTTTTTGTAAATCAGAATTCTAATAGTAACAGTTGTTGATTTTGTTGAATTTATAATCAATAATAGAGAAACACTAGGACCGTGTTCCCCAATAACTTTATAACTCCATAGGTTCTTCGTATTTAGTGATCTCTCATGGTGCTTGGCATGTAGAATCAATAGTTTATGTTCACCTAAATAGCTTTACGCACTTATTTAAGCAATTATCCACAAGTAAGTTTTATCTTTTCCTGAGTTTTGCATTACTAACCCTTGTTCTGGATCCCAGCAATAGCTTTCCCAGATTATTAGCTCAATCTAGTCATTGAAGGTTGATAGCTCCAACGATCTGTTGTTTATTCCCTTTCCCATCCTTTACCCCTAATTTTATTACGAGTAAAGATAAAGCGAGTTCTAGCATCTGCAACTACGAAAAAGCAATCAAACCAAAGACAACAACAACATACGCCTAAATACCCTTTGAAAATCACTTCATACTACAAAACCTACTTTGTTAATCCGTCATGGTTCCCATAGCCCCAGTTATGGTATTTAGCTACTCATAATTGCAAGAACACAAGAAAAATTCATGGAAGAAAGTATAACTATGAACTTATAATAATAAAATGAAAAACTCCAAAATCTCACTTTGAATTAAACCCTAAAAATCAATGTTGTAAATTTAAGAACCACAAGAATATGCCTTGAAACAGTAATAATGTGTACAAGAATGTAAATTGGTACATAAGACCTAATAGGAGTATATATAGAAAAAATAAAGCCTATCCTAAATACACAGGGATTTGCTGAGTTGGTGCCTTGGATGAAGGAAGGTACGATCGTGGTTAGATATTACGATCATCCTTGGTGCTCATAGGTTGGCTGGTACAATGCTCATTACTATATTGTGGCATCATTGTATGATCCTGACTTCCTCTACTAGCATCTTCCTTTGATTTTTTACTTTACGGGACACTTCTCCATGATCCTCATTATGATCTCGTGGTATCACCCCACGATCGTAAGATCCTCTTGTTTGATCTTCTTCACACTTGATATTTGCAACCTTCAGTTCTGAACTCCCTTCCCACGATCCATTGCATGATTGTGACATCTTGGTACGATCATGGGAAGCTTCTACCTGAATGTCAACCCTCAGGTTCAACCCACGATAGCTATGGTACGACGGTGGTCAGATCCCACGGTCATGGAAAGTCTTTGTCTGATGCTAATAAGTCCAAAAACCTGCACTTTCCTTCTTCGGACCTGTTTGACCTACAAATACCACAAAACACCTCATATCCATATAAAAATACCTTCGTACTTACAAATATACATAGTTTAAGGTGTTGAAAGTGTCGTAAGTTCACGGTACATTACGTACTTATCAAGGGATGTTCTGCTTTTGGAAGACACCTATCTTTTATTGTATATTTTTCCAATCTAAAACTAAAATAAATGATAATATTGCTTGGGAAATTTATTCTAATATTCAATAAACGGTCAAGTTCATATTCTTGTCATCCGCTCCCAGATACTCTGCCCGTACATTCTCCACTGCCCAACTCAACTTTTACCACATCAAAAGGTTCCTCTTCTGCATCAGATAATTCTCAAAATTTATTGTAACACCCCGTATTATTTTTATATACACTAATTCTACTTATATGGAACTTGGTAAGGCTTTATGGTAATAGGTAATGGACTTACTATTTTATTTAGGCAAGTATAACACCTTATACCATAACACCCTGTACATTTTTGAACTTATGCGACTACTTTAACATTGATGGAAGTATTTAAATTAGAGATAGTAGGTGAATCATCTCCTAAAGATGATAGGGATGAAATATGGCACATGTTTATGGGCTTAATTGAGGCCCAAATTAACTAAATAAGAATGGGCCCAAAAGGATATGATCCATGTAAGAATGGAACAAGTGAATACATCATCTACTTGGACTTTTTGACCAAAAGTTTGGCTAAGATTGAACCATAGAGAGGCGGTGGAAAGGGAGGGTATATAAGGCTGAAATTAATCTCATTTTCAACATATTTCACTTGCAAAATTCCAATTTTTCAAAGAAATACTCTCTCCTCTCTCAAACCCTAACCAACCGCCCCTTTGGACAAAATCCTTCACTTTTCAAGCCTTGGTAAGTTTTTACCCTTATAGCTTAATATAATATATGAATAATAGATTGTGGAAATCATTTTGGTGATGTTTAAAAGGTATAGGGCAGTCCACTTTATATGTAGCAGTCCACTTTTGCTTAGTGGCTAAAGGATTTGCCTTCTTGTGGTTTAAACTTGAAAAGGGACTTAAGGTCTTGAGGAAATTAGTTTAGAAGGATGAAATTTCAGTATATTAATGTGTGTTTATGTCCCTAATTCATTCTTTTTATGTATGGCTTGGTGGACATGTTTATATGTGTTTGTATATGGAACGTTTGACGTAGTAAAAAGAGAATACTTTCTTGTTATGTTAAAGTGAATTGTGAAACTGTGTGGACTGTTTTTGGTATATTGTTGTGGAATGTATTTATGTGACTTGATGGAATAAATATGTGGAGTTTCATTGGGGAAAAAATGTGAAGTATGAACTAGGTGGGAAATCTTATCGGTTTGTAATGTTTATGTTGGTTTGTGGACTGTTTTGGTGGTGTTGTCTTGGTAAGGCAGTAAGTTATAGTGTAGGAGGGTGGAATAAGGTTATATGGCAGTATAAATAAGTGGGGAGTGATACACCATGTGTTTAGGAGGTTGGATGGTTCTTACTTCCCGTTAAGTAACTAATTACCATCTTGCAAACTTGTAATGTAATTAGCTTTTAATGTTAGCTTCGTTATGTACTTGTGTTGTAGAGTAACACATAAATTAGGAGCTGAATTATTGTAGTCACGTGGTGGAAATATAAGGTATGTAAGTTTACTCTTTTCCGTATCGTTTGGCATTGTATACTGTCCACATAGTTAATGACCTTGTTTCCACTCTGAAATGTTCTAAAGTACCTCAATACATGTTTATTATCAAGTTCCAGGTGTTCTCTTTTGTTGTTCCAAAAATATTCAATAACGTTGGAACCACCACTATAACAACTTTGAAGATTAAGCACATTAAGCAACTCGATATGATTGTACGGGTGGCAGCTCTAGGGGCGAAAGCCTAGCTTATTTGTTATTTATGGGTGGCAGCACCAGGGGCGAAAGCCTAACATGGGCCGATCCCAGATTATTTACCACTGATTAGTTGGGTACATATATGGTATGACCTATCAAGATTATAAAGGAAAAAGGAAAGAAATGAATGTAATATACACGGTTCCACAGATACCGACGGATGGTGGTTTAGTAGCATTACCTTTTCATTTGTACTTGATTTTATTTAAGCTCTTGTATTATGTACAGTTATTTTTGCCTTATACACTCAGTACATTCTTTCGTACTGACGTCCCTCTTGGGGAACCTACCTTTCATGCTGCAGGCACAAGAGCTAGTAGATCTCTCCAGTAGGAGTACATGACATCTAAAGGCTATTAGTGAGCTCCAGGTTGATTTGGGGCTTTTCGAGTCTGTTGTATATATTTTTGGTATCGTGTAGTAGTTGGTGTAAGGCGGGGACCTGTCCCGACCTTAACTAAGTCTATGTTTCTTTTAGAGGCTTTGTAGACATTGTAAAGTCAAGCATGATAGTGTCTTGTCTCTTAGAAGTTGCGGCCCCAACGGCCAAGTCCTGTATATGTATTTTGTACTTACCTACCTGGTTTACTTAATCGATACATCATGTCCATACATTGCAACATATTTGTTAGTTCAATTACATGTATAAGAAGTATATGATCGTAGGTTGGTTCTATCAGACCTTTACGGCTACGGGTGCCTTTTCGCCCCAATGGGATTTGAGGCGTGACATTTATCCTCTCCTTTGTTGCCACCCATAATCGTACAACCACTGGTAATACTCAAACTCCCAACATTATCCAGACTATTAATCACCTATAAATGTAGAAATTGCCCACAATCACACACCTTGTTGATGCTACTTCCATCCACTATAACGCCCCTAACCTACCTTCTCAATCATCTAGTGATAACTCTTCCCAACCCCCACTTGCTTCGACTCCATTTTTTCCTTCACCCATGGTGACCACTTCAATTCATCCTATGGCCGCACCTTCCAAAACAAATAATGTCAAATCAAAATAACTTAGTGTCAGTGTCCAACTCTCTTAGTCATTTGCTCCTCATATATATAAACAAATGCATTCTAAAAAATGATAAATTGATGATTTTAAGGTCAATTGTAACTTCATTTTTGATGAAATTTCATATTTGAATTCCTTAAGTTATGGGTAATGTGATTTTCTATTAAAAATACTAGTTTTGTCATTGTGTGCTCGGAGTTGACATTTTGGTTGATTTTTTGGAGCCAAAATTAAAGTATTTCAATATGGGTGCCTATGGATTTATTTTCTTATGCATAATACGTATTTAATCATATTGAGCTCATTCAGAGACTCTTCAAAAGGGTAAAGCTTTGGTTTGACATTTTAGGCTTTTTTTAAGGTAAGTTGAGACTTTCTTTGATACTTTTTGAATTGTTTATGTATTAGTTGCATGTATGGAGAGTAATAAAGAGATCATGGTCCTGTATAGATAAAATATCAAGCATCAATATAGGTACATATGTTTTTATAAATGGTTAAAATAAATAATTAACTTGGTTGGACTATTTTCCCGTGTTAATGATTCATGACTTGTTGTGTGAATTATGGAGTGGTGATTTATCAGATTTGATAGCAATGGATATTGATTATACCTCCCTTGATAAAAGTAATTGATTAATTGGGGATAAAATGATGATATTTTGGACTTGTAGCTGGTGTTTTTGAGTTGAGTTTGGCCTTGTGTGCCCGGATTGAGATATTTGTGTACATCTTATCATTGTGAAACATTTATACTCACTCATGTTCATATCATGGCAATGTTAAAGTGATATTTTGAGAAACGTTATTTGAAAGTGACTTGTATACTCAAAGGGAAAGTGTTCTGGATGGCCCGATGAGAAATGCTTTTGAGTGGATTCATGATTTGCATATCCGATAGAAAACTATTATGGTTGGGTATATGGACCTCATGAGTCCCCCATAGGTCCCAACTAGCTAGACAAAGCAACGAGTGTATAATGTAGCATTCATTTCATCATATTGCATTCATTTCATCATTTCTACTTTGGATTTATTTAGTTATTGTTCTGTATAATGATTGAGTGCATTATTGATCTTATTATGGTTTGTAATAGTCATGGATTTTGTGTAGTGTTGTTTCCCTATTATTGTTGTATATCTGCTAGACTAGGTGTGGCTTTCCTATTGAGAAGGTGTTCGATGTTATAAATGGTAGTAGTGTATTTTAGAGGTTCTCACTATCACTTTGGACTAGGGTCAGTCGATGGTGCTGCTGAGTACCTATGGTTTGGTTCTCACGCTTGTTAATTTCTATACTTTATATGCATATTTGGAGTTGATTGTACCTAGATACTGAGTTTGAGTATGTGTTTGGGTGTTTTCTTGAGATTCAGAGGTAGTGGCTAATTGAATCTAGTGCCTATCGGATCTCTTCAGTTCCTTCTATTATTTTCTTTTGTTTTGAGATACGATAAACTATCAGATGTATCACTTTTCTTACCCTTAGAGCCTTGTATGTATGATTACCAGGTTTTGGGATGTTTTTTGACTTTTATACTTCTTTATGTTTTGGTTTATATGATTTAGTACTAGTTGACCTTATTTTACTTCCTTCACGTACATATTGATTATTATTGCTTATATGTTGTGCTAGCTTACCTATCATAGAGGGTGTGATAGGTGCTATCACGATTCAAGTTTTGAGTTATGACAAGTTGATATTAGAGTGTTAGGTTTATTGGTCTCACAAGTATAAGAAGAGTCTAGTAAAGTCTCGTGGGTTATTTATCTTCGAGAGGCTATGGGACATCAGGATAATTCCTCTCTTATTTTTAAATATGTGAAATTGATTTCATCACTTACTAAGATTAATGTTTCATTCTCTCACAGATGGTAAGGACTTATGCTACTGTAGAAACAGATTAATAGCCTATTCCAACACTCATGCCTGCTGCCTGTGCCAGGTCTCATAGACGTGGTAAGGGCTGAGGTAAAGGTCAAAGCAGAGGGAAAGCTTAGGCAGCTACTCGGGTCCCAGATAGACCAGAGCTACCTGATGGCCCAGTATGTGATTGAGGATGATCAGATTCCCGATTTAGAAAGTGGGCCTAGATAAAGATCCACCTAGATTTATTACTACCTCAGTATTTCAAAACACCTTAGATTGTGTGTTGGATGTGTTGATTCATATGTTGAATAGTATGGCTCAGGGTTGTGGTTTAGTGGGTACTCTACATGGATCACAGACTAGACTTGGGGCTCAAACCCTAAATCAACAGCCTATCCCAATGTTTTTAGGCTTAGTGGGTCTGTCTACAATTGTAGAAGCTAGATATAATAGTATGCACTTGCCAGGAGTGAGAGCCACAGGTGTGCCTAGACCGATAGTGTTAGACGAGGAGCAACAAAGATTTGACAGGTTCAAAAGATGGATCCACCTCAGTTTCAGGATGGATAGAGTGAGGATACATATGAGCTTCTAGTGAGTTTCCATGAGAGTCTTCAGAGTGTGGGATTGGTAGAGTCTCACGAGGTTGATTATACGGCTCTACAGATGTGTGGCCTCATCAAGCAGTGGTGGCTTCACTATGTTGACTTTAGACCTACAAAATCTCCTTCTATGACTTAAGAGTTGTTTGCTCAGGCTTTCCTTAATTAGTTTATTCTTGTAGCTTGAGACAGGAGAGTAGACATCCATTTAAGCAATCGACCCAAGATAGGATTTCAGTGACTGAGTATAAGACTCAATTCTATACATTGTATCTCCATTCCATGATGATCTTACCAACTGAGACTGAGAGGATCTATAGGTTTGTGAGAGGTTTAACCTTCAAGATTTATGAGTCTGTATTCTTTATAACCTAGTCTAGGGCTACTTTTTAGAGAGTAGTAGAGGTAGCCTAGGAGTTTGAGCTCATGGCACCGTGAAGAGTTTTTGGGATATAAGATTCAAGAGGTCCCCCACTTCTGGTCAGTTTAGTGGTACCTCATTTGGAGGTACAAGAGAGTTTTCACCTTTAGCATAGTAAGACAGTACATGCAACTATCCAGACATCCGAGGGTGGATATTTTGGATGAGACTCCTTCAGTTCAGGGCAGATGTCTCATGGTTCTTTGTAGAGGTTCTCAGGTCATGGTGGCTAATCTAGTTATTTAGGGTTTTCTCAGCAGATGATGGTTCCTAGGTCTTGCTATGACTATAGTAATCTCAAGCATCTCAAGAAAGATTGTCTTTGTCTTAAGAGAAGAGGTCGATATCAGGTTTGTCAGGTTCTAGTTAAGGTAGCAGCACCCTTAGGTAGGGGTTGTAGTGGATCTTAGATGGGTAGAGGTATGCCACCCGCTGGGTGAGGAGGTGGTAAAGGATTTGTTCAAGCAAGTGGGGTCATGGATTAGTGTTATCCTTTTCTAGGTAAACCCAAGGCAAAGCCTTTACACGTAGTTATTATAGGTATCATCCCAATATACTATCAACCTACTTCACTGTTATTTGATCATGGATCTACTTTCTCCTATATGTCTGTATATTTTACATCATATTTTGATATGATGTCTAAGTCTATTATAATGCCTATTTGTGTTGCTACCTTAGTAGGTGATTTTTAGTGGTGGATCAAGTGTACCAATCCTTCGTTGTGACTCTTTGGGGTATGATACATAGGTAGATTTGACTATATTAAATATGGTAGATTTTGATGTGATTTTAGGCATAGATTGGATTTCTCTGTATCATGTTATTTTGGATTGTCATGCCAAGATAATAACTTTGGTCATGCCAGGTATACCAAGGTTGGAGTGAAAGGGTTCATATCCTAAAAGGGTGATTTGTTTCTTCAGGCTCAAAGGTTAGTTAACATGGGATGTCGATCTTATTTGGATTATGATCATAATACTATCATAGACACACCTCCTTTGTAGTTGGTGAAAGTGGTTAGAGAGTTTTAGAATATTTTCATGCGGATCTATCGGGTGTTCCTCCAAATAGAGACATCAATTTTGACATTGATTTAGAACTGAAACTAAGTCAATTTCTATTACTCCTTGTAGGATGACTTTGGCAAAGTTGAAGGATTAGCTACAGGACTTGTTGAGTAAAGGATTTCATTAGACTTAGGGTTTTGCCATAGGGAGCTCTGGTGTGTTTGTGAAAAAGAAGGATGGGTTTATACAGATGGGTATTGATTATCGACAATTGAGCAAGGTGACCATCAAGAACAAGTATCCTTTTCTCCGCATTGATGTTTTGTTTGATCATCTTTAAGGTGCTTTAGTATTTTTGAAGATTGACTTGAGTTAAGGGTACCGTCATTTGAGTATTACGGCATTGGATATCTCTAAGACGGCTTTCAAGACTTGATATGACTGTTATGAGTTTTTAGTTATGTTATTTGGGTTGATTAATGCTCTAACGATATTTATGGAGTTGATGAATAAAGTGTTTCGACCCTATCTTGATTCCTTTTTTATTATGTTTATTGATGATATCTTGGTTTATCTAAGATCAAGTGGAAGCATGTTTGATATTTGAGAATTGTACTTTAGAGATTGAGGGATAAGAAATTATATGCTAAGTTTTTGAAGTGTGACTTTTAGCTTAGTTCTGTAGCATTCTCGGGACATATTGTGTCTAAGAAGGGTTATTATGGTCGATCCAGCTAAGGTAGAGGCAGTTCAGAATTGGTCTAGGCCTACTTCACCTATCAAGATTTGGAGTTTTATTGGTTTGATTGGATACTATCGACGGTTCATGCAGGGCTTCTCTACTATTGTAACTCCTTTGACCAGACTGGCTCAAAAGAATGTTGCTTTTTAGTTGTCCAATGAGTACGAGCCGATATTTCAATAGCTCAAGGCTTTGTTGACTTCAACACCTATCTTGACCTTACTTGTGGAAGGTGAAGATTTTACTGTATATTATGATACTTCAGAAGTTGGTCTTAAAGGTATTTTGATGTAGGGAGGGAAGTTTGTAGCCTATGCATCAAGGCAGTTGAAGACCTATAAGAAGAACTACCCCAATCATGACTTTGCATTGGCGGTGGTAGTTTTGTTTAGAAGTTGTGGCGGTACTACTTTTTTAGGGTTTATTTGAGGTGTTCACCGATTATCATAGCTTAAAGTACATATTCAATCACAAGGATCTGAATTTGAGACAACGTAGGTGGTTGGAGTTATTACAGGGCTACGATATAACTATTCTTTTCACCTGAGCAAAACCAATATAGTGGTGGATGTTTTGAGTAAGAAGGCGGTAAATATAGGTAGTCTTGCCTTGTTGATGGTGGAGGAGCGACCTCTTACCATGGATGTTTAGAGTTTGGACAATAACTTTGTGAGACTTGATATTTTTGAGTCTGCTAGAGTTGTTGCTTGTGTTGAGGTGGGGTCCTTGTTGATGGAACAAATAAAGGATAGACAAAATGAGAATGAGAAGTTATGCATCATTCGAGACAAGGTATTAAAAGGTGAAGCAAAGGAAGCAATTCTTGATCAAGAGGGTATTTTGAGGATCAAGGGTCAAATTTGTGTTCCTAGAATTGATGACTTAACTAGATTGATCATTGAGAAGGCTCATAGTTCAAGGTATTCTATTCATCCAGCTGGTGCAGCCAAGATGTATCATGATTTGAAGCAACATTATTGGTGGTGTAGGATAAAAAGGGATATCGTGGAAAGTTTGTGGCTAAGTGTTTGAATTATTACCAAGTGAAGTGTGAGTACCAAAGACCGGGTGGTATGAATCACATTGATGCCTATACTTGAGTGAAAATGGGAGCGCAATACTATGGACTTCGTGGTTGGATTGCCTCAGACTTTGGCAAAGTTTGACACTACTTGGGTGATTATGGATATTGACCAAATCAGCTCATTTTGTATCAGTGAAGACTAACTAAAATACAGAGAGGCTGGATAAGATCTACATTTGTGAGATAGTTTGATTGCATAGTGTACCCATTTCCATAATTTGAAATAAAGGTATCAGTTTACATCACACTTCTAGAATTCTATGTAGTGAGAGTTGGGAACTTAGTTAGAGATGAGTATAACTTTTTATCCACAAACAGATGGTTAGTCAAAGCAAACTATTTAGGTATTGGAGGCTATGTTTTGAGCTTGTCTGACTGATTTTGGTGGTCAGTGGGACCAATTCTTGCCTTTAGCAAAGTTTTTCTACAACAATAGTTACCATTCCAACATTTAAATAGCACCATTTGATTGGTTGGTTTGATTCCTTTGAATTTAGGCCTTGAGTTATAGATTTGTTGAAGGATTCTATGGATAAGGTGAAATTGATGCAAGGATGACTTTTAACAGACCAGAGTAGACAAAAGAGTTATGCATATTAGAGGGTTCATACCTAGGAGTTCATGGTTAGTGAGCGAGTTCTATTGAAGGTTTCACCCATAAAGGGTGTGATGAGGTTTGGGAAGAAGCACAAACTTAGCTCGAGGTTTATTATTCCTTTTGAGATTTTCCAGCATATTGGGGAGGTGGTTTATGAATTGGATTTACCTCCGAGTTTTACAGCTGTACAACCAGTTTTTCATGTTTCAATGTTTAAGAAGTATCACTCTGATGGATCTCATGTGATTCAGTGAGATTTGATGGATTTGGATTAGACTATGACATTCGAGGAGGAGTCCATAGCCATTTTGGATAGACAAACTCTTAAGTTGAGATATAAGGAAATAACTTTTGTAAAGGTTCAATAGAAACATCATCTAGTTTAGGAGGCTACATGGGAGACAGAGTCAGACATACGAAGTAGATTTCCCCAACTTTTTGGCAGTTCAAGTACTTTCCTTACTCTTACATTTGAGGACACACGTTTACTTTAGTGGTGGATGATGTAACAATCCTTATAATGGTTTTTAACTTTTGGTGTTATTTTGACTGTTTTACCACTCCGTGTAGTTGCATTATTGTATTTATGGTCTGCAGGTGTTGGTGGCATGGTTTAAGAGGTGGTTAATTGGGAATTATGTGAGTTTATTTATTTTGAAAAGTTTTGGAGTTGGTATGGTTGACTTTGATTTACATTTAGAGATTTTTAGGTCGTATAAGAATTTAGTCTATTCTGTTAGCTCCGAAATGTCATCTTTGGATTAGTGGGACCTTTGGTTTGGGTTCCAAGGCATTCAAATGGATTTTGAGTAGTTGGTTGGTTAGTTGGAAGTTTAAGACATAGTGTTTGCCTTAAATCATGCCATGACCTGAGACTATCCCCTAGTCCTAACGCGGTGCTTAGAGCCATAAGTGACCCCAAGCTAACTCATGGTGCAACATGACACTAAGAATACTGAATATAACTAAAGGATACTGAGCGAAAGCTAAAACTGAAATGCTATAATAATAGTCAAAGTACAAGCCCTTAGCTAACTCTAAATTGTCTGAAAACTAGAAAGAAATACTGAAATAAATCATAGACTCTCATCCTCGAATGATGAGAACTCACCACTATCAGCTGCTGGAAAGGCACTGGAATGTATCGAATGCAGGACTACTGTTGAGTGTTCAAACCTAGATCATGATATGATACATTGCAAGAATAGGTATGCGATCAGTACTTTGAATGTACTATGTCTGTGAGATATACAAATATAAAATGCACTGAAATATGCTAGTAAATACTAAAATGCTATACTGAGCTGGAACATAATTGAACTAAAGTATGATGACCCAGTCTAAGATGCATAAATATACATATAAACATTGATATGAAATAATAATCTGAAAAGTCATTAGTTTAAATGAATACAATTGAACTAAGGGTAATTTACTATACTGTATCTGAAACTGTAGGAGAGCCTATTAACCGACACACCTCATCTGAGCTAAATGAGGTCCAATCTATAACCCTGGTTGGGAGAGTGTTCTATACCTTACCAAGGGTATTGAACCTAACTAACGTGGATTCACTAACTAATGTCCACTTAGACTAAGGTATCAGCCTCAACTAGTGGGTGATCCTCAATAACCTACGTTGGCTACGTAGTTCTGGGACTTAAGGACCTTTACCGAAGATTTCAGCCTCAACTAACCGGTGACCCTCATCCCTGTGTCCGCTCGGTGCTAAGCACTACTCCTGAAACTGAATAACTGATAGCTCATAAATCTAGCATAGTGAAACTGATTCAAAAATACTTTATCTGAAAGTATTGTGATAGTCTGAATAACTGACATCATAATGAAAATCTGTAAACTAAAGCTAAATAGGTTACTTATGCTAAATTAATCAATTTAGGGTATCGTGTGTTTATAACATGCCAATATGTAGAAAACTATAGTTAAATTCATGCATAAACTAATATTCAAGGTTATGAGATGTTTAGGAACATAATTATTGAAAGAAATCATGAAATAGGGATACTTGGGAAACTTTCCCTAATTCTTGAGTTTCATAAAAACTGAATTTGAAAACATATTTGGGCATAAGAGAGAAAGGAGACCCTCATTGAATACCCACATACCTGGAAGAAAGTTCTTGCTAAGAACTTGAGAGAAATTTTGAAGCTTGAGAAGGAACCCTAGTTTTCTTTTGAGAGATAAGAAATCACCTTTTAATTTCTATTTTCTAAGTGTTAAGAGATAATGGGGAGAGTTAATCTACTATCCCCTTTAATCCAACTTAGAATAGCCTTAAACAACGTAGTATAGGTGTTGAAAGAGTGGAAAAGGACCAAAAGGCCCTTTAAAATTGAATAGAAAGTTGCTGGTGTCGCTCTCAATGACTCACGTGATGACCCATAATGTTTGGGAATGAGTTGTGGCTTGAATATTCATCCCATAACCTCTATGGAACTTCTCTGAATAGTCACGACGAGTCTCAAGACGACTCGTAGGGTCTGGCGATGAGTCATTGCATGAGTCGTCGTCACTAGTAGCTTTGACAGTGCCTCACTAAAACACCCATAAACTTTTACTACAATATTGGATTTATGAATGATAGGCGACATTGGAAAGAGAATTCAAATAGTTTTAATTTAGTGGGTACTGAGACACTTAAATCTTCATATACTAGGAGTAATGGTCATTCAATCTTTAGGACTTTTTGGCTAACACTCAGGACAGTTATGGTCTACGAATCATTGGCACTGATGACGACTCGTTGCCTGAGTCGTTTTGTGAAGAATATTTTGGAAAACTGACTGGTATTCTGTGCTAAGTATGAAATAGAGTCTTAGGAACTTTTGGGGTGTTACAGATCAATATTCGATGATAAGGTCCTTTGTTTAAAATATCATTTTTAGTTTAGTAGCATAGTCAGTTTGTGTTCATGGAGTTCTGAATAAATTTTGAGTGACCATTTAGAGAATTTTTGGTCCATTTCTACTATTGGTGCACCAAATCTGGTGCAGGGCTAAATTGCCCTTCACATTTGTGATACTTGGGTCGTGTTCGAGATAGGCAAATTTAGCCCTTCATCACATTTGCGACACGGGCATCGCATTTGTGAAGGGTCAATTGGGTTCGAGTCAAGGTAGTGTCCTTCGTGATCGCGAGGAGACCGTCACGTTCACGATGAAGCTAGTCTAGGTAGGTCACAATCGTTATTTAGGCCTCACGTAAGAATGGGCCTGGTAAATTTAAATCACCTTTTTCTAAACAAAACCTCATAACTAGATTTTTGAAGCTTGAAAACTCTTTTTTTTTTGGAAGATTCAAAAGGTGATTTTCAAGATTTCTTCCTTGGATATGATTCTTATTATATTTTTACACATTCTCCAATGCTTATTTTATGATTTATCTTCAAATCTTGTTTTTTAAATTGGAAATTTAGGGATTTTTAGGGTAAAATTATGAAATGATAAATTGATGATTGCAAGGTAAATTTTAACTCTATTTGTAATAAAAATTCATATTTGAACTCCTTAATTTATGGGTAACGTGAGTTTCTATTAAAATTCTAGTTTTGCTCTTGTAGACTTGGTGTTTGATATTTCAGACCCGGAATTTAAGTATAACAATATAGGTATCTATGGCTTCATTTTCTTATGCAGAATTCATATATTAATCATATTGGACTTATTCAGAGGCTCTTCGAAAAGATAAAGCTTCAGTTTGACTTTTCAGGCTTCTTTAACACAAGTTGAGACTTTCTTTGACTCTTTTCAAAGTGTTTATGTATTAATTATGTGCATGGAGAGTAATAGAGAGTTGTAGGTTATGTATAGATAAGATGACGAATATCTAAGTGGGTATCAGTGTTACTGTAAAGGGTGAAAATGAATAATTAACTTGGTTGGACTATTTTCCCATGTTATTGATACATGACTTTGTGTGAAAAATGGAGTAGTGATTCTGTCGGCTTTGATAGTGGTTGATATTGATTATTCCTTACTTAATGAGTGTGGTTTGATTAATTTGGGAGAAAATGATGATATTTTAGGCTTGTAACTGGTGTTTTTGAGTTGAGTTTGGCCTTTTGTGCTCGGATTGAGATTTATGTGTACCTCTTATCATTGTGAAACATGCATACTCACTCATATTCATATTATAAAATTGTTAAAGTGATATTTTGAGATATGTAATTTAAAAGTGAGTTACGTGCCGATGGGAAAGTTTTTCAGGTGTTTTCTACTGATTTTGACTTGCATGTTTGATGTAAAAGTGTTTCGGGTCACCCGATGAGAAATAGTTCTGGGTAGATTCATGATTTACATGTTCGATGAAAAACTGTTTTGGGTGGGTATATGGACCTAGTGAGTCCCCCATGGATTCCTACTAGCTAGACAGAGCAAGGGTGTATAATGTAGCATACGTTGTATCATATTTCATTCATTTAATCATTTCTACTTTGGATTGATTTAGTTATTATTGTGTATAGTGATTGAGTGGATTTAATGATCTTATTCTAGTTTGGAATAGTCGTGGATTTTGTGCAGTTTCATTTCCCTATTATTGTTGTATATCCACTAGACTAGGTGTGACTATCCTATTTGACAGGTGTTCGAGGTTATAGACTATAGTAGTGTATTTAGGTAGTTCTTGCCATCACTTCGGACTACTATCAGTCAATGATGCTGTTGAGTACATGTGGTTTGATACTTATGCTTGTTTATTTTTACACTTTATATGCAGGTGTGGAGTCGATTGTCCCTAGACGCTGAGTTCGAGTCCATGTTTTGGTGTGTCCTTGAGATTCAGAGATATTGGTTGATTGACTCTAGTGCCTACCGAATCTCTTCAGTTCCTTTTGTTATCTTCTTTAATTTTGAGATACTATAGACTTTTAGATGTATCCCTTTTCTTACTCTTAGAGCCTTGTACTATGTGATTACAAGTTTTTGGGGAGTTTGTTGACTTTCATACTTCTTTATGTTTTGGTTTGTACGATTCAGTACTGGGATTGACCTTATTTTACCTCTTCCATATTTTTATTTGATTACTGTTGCTTGTGTGTTGGTCTGGCTTACCTATTGTGGTGGTGGTGGTGGTGGGGGTGGTAGGTGCTACAACGATTCGAGTTTTAGGTCGTGACACTTGTGCTCTTGGGTGGATTGTTTAAATTTTTCCAATGTAGATAAGTTTACCCTTTTCTTAGTTTATCTTTGTTGTAGAAGTTCCATAGAATTTATGTATACTCAGTTTACAATCAATAATATACATCTCTCCTTTTATTTTTACTGTCAGTCTTATACTTTATAACGACAACAAGCTAGTCTCGAAGAAATGTAAACCTCCTCATCGACAAGCTTTTAGTGAGTCTATCGGCTAATTGATCAACTGAGTTGATGTAATGCACGTCAAGTCCTTTGAAGCCACTTTCTTGCGCTCAAAATGAAAATCTAGTTCAATGTATGTTGTGCGAGCATGGAAAATCAAATAGTATATTGATACAACTGAGAATATGTTTAACTCTTATAAATACATGAATCTAGAAAGGGAGATATACGCTAGACTAGGATTAGATCAAAGAGAGTTAGTCGAGCTAGGAGTTCATCACCTATCAACTATCAGATATGTTACATTGAGAATATTTATCTCTAATAACATTCATATATGCACATATTAGCTAGTCAACATAGTTTTATACTGGAAAGTGAAAACAAAATATTGTATTAATAATCAACAAACGTTCTAATACATAGTTTTATGACAAATTATTTCTTCATATACTAACAATGTTTCGCCTTAGTCTCAGTTTTTAGCTAAAATTGTTCCTTATCTATGAAAATAGGTCTATTTTAATCCTTCAAACATAACCTTGGGCATCTTTAGTCCCCTAAGTTTGCCAAAGTGAAACATCTTTGATCTTACTAACAAAATGGACTTAATAACTAACAGTGACTACCAAAAAATTCTACTACAGACACAACAAAAACCAACCAACTCGATCGGTTTGATCCCAATTTGTTAAATCAAATAGCCCAAGCTCGGTCAGTTTGATCCCAATTTTTTATTTTAATAAAACTGACCAAGCTCGATAGATTTTGTTTAAAAATAATTAAAAAATATCTCGAGAAATCCATCAAGCTCAGTTGGTTTTATTTTGAAAAAAAAATAAACAAAATTAGGAATCAAATCAATCAAGTCCTTTGAATATTTTTTATCGGTCGAAAGTCGTTCGATTTTACTGTGCTTTTAGTAGTATTTTTTGATAGTTACCATTAGTTTTAAGTCCATTCTGTTAATTGGATAAAAAATGCTACACTTTAACAAACTTTAAGGACTAAAAATGCTCATAATTTTAAAGAAGGAAAATAGACCTATTCCCATATACAAAGACAAACACCTTTAGTAAGAAATTATAATATCGAGAAAATATATATAGCGCAGGAGTGATAAAAATCTAGAGCGTTGTGTTAAACAAAAACGGACAGGCCAAGCATTTATTGCATCATCGAAAGATTGTAATATAATGGGAGTGTGAGAGGACTATGAAATGAAACAACAGAAAGATACAAAGAGAAAGGGAAATGAAGGTATGGCCAATAAACAAACTTATAGACATTTCCTTACTATGCAGACCTTGTATGAAAACCAAAAGCTACAAAACAGTAGTCCAAATATGAAAACATCCGTCAATTCCACACGCCCATCAAAACATACGTATAAATAATTGTTTATCATTTTTATCTATTTTATTTTTGTTCTTAAATATTACGGAGTATTTATTTTTACAACATCAAGATGACTTATAATTAATATGAGTGATATAGTAAAATTACACTTCTATTTATTATTTCTTAATATTTCTTAAGGGTTGTGCTTGTGCCAAGTCAAACATCGACAAATAAAGATAAATGGATGGAACATTATAGTCCTTTGTTTGATAGATTTTTCACTATTCAATTTATATATAATTAATAGATGTATTAATTATACACCATATTCAGTATTATTATAAGATTTATAACTAATACAATATTTAACACACCATAATACTCCCTCCGTTTCTATTTACTTGTCATCTTTTTAAGTTGCACACCTCTTAAGAAAAACATTAACTAAAAGATAATTCGACTAAATTATCCTTATTTATTACTCATCTTTATCTAATGTTTTTTTTTGCACTATATTAATATCTCTCCATATTTATTACTAGGGGTAAAAGTAAAAACAAACAAATAATTGTACATATGTTTTGTGAAATGACAAATATTAAGGGTCTGTTTTGGAAAGTCACCTGGTAATTGAAATTGGTGTAATTACTAGGATAATAATTACCAGCCTAGTAATTACGATGACCTGTTTGTTTGTCACAATGTAATTACAGTGTAATTACAAGTGTACTGTTTGGTTGCACAAGTGTAATTACAGGGTTATATTAAATTTTTAAAATAAAAGTTAATCATCAAAAACTAAAAATTTATATTAAACAAATAAGGGTCGTTATAAATGATATTATATATATATATTGTCTTTCAAAATATATTAATTAATAAACATATGTTCTTATAAAAAATAATTAATTTATATTTTTCAAACTAGTATATTTTAATTAAATTAATCATAAAAACTTAAAATCCTTGATTTTAAGAACATCATGAAATATATGTTTGACAAAAAGATTAATATTATAAATATAATATTATAAAATTATTTAAAAATTTGACAAAAAGATAATCTATCAATTCTATCTAAAAAATGAATGACTTGAAATGTGAAAAATTAAGTCAATACTAGTAAAATAAATAAATTGGAACTGAAAATATAATATAAGTTTAAACTTCAAAAAAATAAATAATACTCTTATGTCAAATTCCAGCATAACGTATATAAATATGATTCAAAAGAAAAGAAAAACCTAAGTTATAACCTTATTTAACAATGAATTCTACTTAATCTAAAAATTAGAATACTGACTAAATTATGCTAAATGAAAAAAATAAATAAAAAATAGTAATACGAAAAATTGCATGAAATCACAAGAAGTAAAGGTTGGGAAATGAAACATAAGTAATATAAAATAAAAAATATTTTTTTGAAAATATTAGAATAATAAAAATAAAAAGAATTTAAAATAATAGAAATTAAAAATAAATTAAAACGAAAAAATAAAAATAGAAATAAAAGGAAGAAATTAAAAAGTAATCAACTTGTAATTACACATGTAATTACTAGCAATTCACAGCTTCCCCCTGTGAATTGGAGAGTGTAATTACCCCTGTCAATTACATCTAATTACCTGGCTAACCAAACATATCAGGCAGTGTAATTACACTTAATTATATCAAATCCAATTATTAGGATGACTTTCCAAATAGGTCCTAAAGAATATCTATTTTTAGTAAGGACGACAACTAATTAGAAACCGAGGGAGTACTATTAGTAATAAAAGAACTATACGTAATAAGCATCTATAATCTATAATCTATAATCTATATCTAATATCTATAATCTATAATCTATAATATATTAAAAGTGTGAAGACCCTTAAAAAAGTGATTCGAATTTTTTGCCCTTCATTAAATGTTCATGCTTTAGACAAAATCGTCTTTTTACTATTTTTCTTCAATTATTATTTCATTATATTATAATGTTTAAATTAAGGAGTCCTATAATATATGGTAAAAGCAGAATATTTTTTGACAACTTTTCCTTATAAAACACAAAAACCAACAACAAATAATTTCTATTTTTTTTTAAAAAACGTTCTTTTTTTAAAGGAAAAGTTATTCCTTTATAAATCAAAAAGTCAGGGTTTTTTTTTTATAAAACCTAAATGGCTATTAATTTTTAAATGGATTTTGTTTAGGTTTGAATCACTTTAAAATAATGATTTCTTTAACTAATTAATTAATGATAGTTGTATCTCTTTATTTAGGTTTAGATTATTCTATAAAAATTTCTTACCAATTGAAATTTTGATGGTATCTATGATTAAAAAGATAAATTTACTTGTGATTTGAGGTAAACTTTTTAAAATCTTTTAGTATTAGTATATTCTTGAAGTTTACAATAAATAAATTATCATGTGTTCTTGATAACAATTGATAATTGAGAATCTTTTTGTGAAATTTGAGATATCTTATGATTGAAGAGAAAAATTTACTTGTGATTTGAGGTAAGTTTTCTAAAGTTTTAGTATGTTCTTGATGTATCACTTGTGAGACTACATTGAATATGTTGTTGTAATTTGAAAGTATTAACTTGAAATTTTTGGGAATGCAAAAATTGGTGGGAGTCTAGGAGCACCGTGTCTTTTGTAATAAATATTAGATTTCTAAGTTTTAGCTGAAAACCATAAAAATAATAATCTAAGTACTTAAAAATTGTGGCTTGCAAATTGTATTATTGGTTAATTTATTCGAATAGAATTGAAATATTAGAAAATTACGGTGAATCTTTGTTGAATACTTGCAAGATTGATTTTAAATTTTTTTTTTTGGACTACTTACAATGTCTCATTTACTTATTAAAAGTTTTGAGTATTGCTGGTTTTTTGTTAGGTTATCTTTTGTTTTTATTATTATTATTATTATTATTATTGTTGTTGTTGTTGTTGTTGTGGCAAAAATCTACTATAATGGCTAGGACATATTTTTTTTTATAATATCAAAGTGATTTTATAAAATTAAACTCATTAAAGTGAGGTACATGTGCGGGACGCTTATCCTAAACTAGTAACTAAAAGACACAACAACCCTCAAATACGCCAAAACTATTAATACTAACAAATAATCGCGACATAATTAAGACCACAACATTATTTACTGCTAATCCCCTAATACATCATATTCTCATATTCGAAGCTTACCAAAAGCCCCTTAGCACTTGTCTTTTCATTGCCGTCCCAATATTCTATTCTACTTACGGATTCTACCAACCAAATTAAAATATGGTTCTTTCTCTCTTCTTCTCCACCTTCAAGAACCCCCCATTTCACCTCCCAATTTCACTGGCAATTCTTGAGATTTTTCTGTTCTTGTTTTTTGGGAGAGTAATAATATTGGAAAATGAAGAGGTATAGGAATGGAGAAATATGGGATTTTGAGCAAGAAATGCAGCTTTTAGGAGATGGTTTTTGTGATCAAAGAGAAGTGATATTGGGTTTAGATGGTGATACAACTTGTACTGTTTGTGTTTGTATGCCACTCATCCCTTTTGCTCATTCACTACCTGACCCTCCTCCTATCCTCTCACGTGCAGTCGCTGGCTGCTCTAACCACAACAGCGTGGGAGGTATTCACTTTGGCCTTTTTGTTTGCGATAATGATTAAAAACACACCTGAAGTATCACGTTTTCGTGAGTTTCCTACATGAACTATAATGTGTTTGCGTTTATCAGAACTATCATGTTCTTGCGAGTTTCCTACCTAAACTATCACGTGTTTGTGTGTACTACTTGAACTATCTTTTGTTTGCTTTTTCTACCTAAACTATTACGTGCTTGCATTTCCTAATTGAACCATCACGTGTTTGTGTTTCCTACCTGAACTATCTCTTGTTTGTTTTTCCTACCTGAACTATCACGTGTTTGTGTTTCCTACCTGAACTATCACGTGTTTGTATTTCCTACATGATTTATCACAAATTATTTATCAAAATACACCTCGAAATTAATGAATCAGCTGTCATGTGGATGAAAGTTTATGGGCAAATTAAGTTGTCACGCGCCTTTTGGCGATTGTATTCAAACACTTGGTGTAGTCAGCTTTGAGATGTGTTTTGATAAATAGTTGGTTATCAATGAGGTAGGAAGTGCAAACACATGATGTTCAGGTATGCAGCTCGCAGAAAGGTGATACTTCAAGTTTGTTTTTGACCATTTTCTCTTTATTTTTCAGTTGTTATAACTTGGAAACATTTTGATATATTATTGGGGGTATAGGTAAATCATGTATTGCAGCACTGCTAGTGTTAATAACTGGAAATAACCTGTCTTCATAAACAACAAATAAATCAGAAATTTCTTGGATATGTATATATTTCTCTGAAGGACTGAAACTATATGAACTGACAGTGTAATTAACTTTTTACACAATCAATGTGGTTGAACTTGCGATAGCACGTTAGATACCAATTTTACTAGGTTAACAATTTAATGTTCATCATAAAGGTTTACTTCTAGGACAAGCTAATACATAAGTTCCTTTACTTTAGATACTATTGTAATGCCTACAGTGAAAAGATTAAAATTTTGAGTGAATGGTGTCTAGCATGAAAGTTTCATTTCAAGGAACAACATATTATGTTACTTTGTCTTTTGTCGAGCTAAGAAAGTAGATCCTGCTCTAAGAAAGGGAGCATCCTGTCTATTGAGAGAATGCAAGCAAACTAGGAAGAGGAGTAGCTTCTGTCCCTAAATCGAATAACTGAAACCATTTTGATCACTTTTTGAATAAATTTTTTTCCAAACAGATTATATTCAGTAGGGGAAGCTAAGTTGCACGTTCTCTTCACTTTTGATGCCCCACCTGTGTCAGATTTTCCAAAAATACACTACTTTTCGAAAATCCAACACACACACACACCCATTGACATTTTTGAAGAGTCCGAGCAACATAGCTGGGAAGTTAATGGTTGTGGTTGTCAAAAAGATAAGTTAATGGTTGACTAACAAGAGTGGACGATCATATTCCGTGAAAGCAAAATAGAAAAAGCTGGAATCGATAGTTGTTTTGTGATGAAGAGAAGTCCTTTTTAAAGTTGAAACGTATTGTCATGACAGCTCAATTGTACTATAAACTACTCGTGGCTCCACATGGTTTAGTTAAAGGGAGAGGAGATTTTCTTCAACCCGAGGTTCAGTTGAAACCCCAAAAAAACCAGTTAGCATAAACAACGCAAAGGAAGAAGAATGAAACACATCTCTTCATGCACTCGAACCTGCTACCCTAAGAAAATAGAGCTTAGATCATCCTAAATATCAACTATCTGATTGCACAAGATGTTCAGTATACTTTTCTGGAGTGGATGTACTTCACTCTCTGTCTATCTTTATCAAGGAGATGAGACCGTATCCTGATCTCTCTGTTTGAGGAAATGGATCAGGTAGATATCTGTTTGTGAGAGGGGAAAACAGTTTGCTTCAGTTAAAGATAATATTTTTCTGCTATCGATGTAGACAATTGTGAGGATATGTGACAGGAAACTATTATCTGTTGTCATTCCAATTTCATCTACTTTATTTAAGGATCAGCGCTCTACTGCCCATAGTTCTCAATAAATATCTTTTTACAGAAAGCGCAGCGAGGGATGCTCTAGAGCTAGTCATGGCTGATGCTCTTTCAAAAGCAGGCTCAACACGTTTCTGTGTCCAAGCTGTTTGTTTGGCTGTCTCTGGTGTCAACCATCCTACAGATGTAGAACGAATAATGAACTGGCTTAGGTATGTCTTAAAAATTGACATTTTCATATTGTTTTGCCATATCAATTTATTCATGTGCTTTACTGAGTGTGTCCAGCACTAGTTGCTAGTTTCTATATGCTGTGTTCCTAGTGTGCCCTTTGCTGCTACGAGGTGAAATGAAGTGCTATTAGAGATGAGACACTGCTCTCTCTGAATACCCAATTGTACCAAGGCTGTTTGAAATGGTTGGAAAATTTGAAAATTATTATATAATCTTTAATGAGAATTCTCTTTCTAGCTACTGAAGATGCATTGTATTGCCCTTTATCCTTCTTACTTGGTAACCGGAGACTTGGCTGCATTTGTCACCATTTGGCACATCATCTTGTGAGTCGTGACTGGAGAGTCTCTTTCATTTTTCTTCCTGTCTTCTCTACTTGTCATTGTTCTTTATTTGGATTCATCACTCTGCTGTTTATCTGCTATACTTTGTGAATTTTCTTTTCTTTGACTTCATATTTACTTTGGTATACTTTTATCATTTTCTAAATTTCTTACCCTTATTTTTTTGTAGAGATATATTCCCCAGCCATGTCCAATTCTTTGTTCAGAATGATGCTGTAGCAGCTCTTGCTAGTGGAACAATGGGAAAGCTTCATGGTTGTGTCCTTATTGCTGGTACAGGGACTATTGCTTATGGTTTCACTGAAGACGGTAGAGATGCTCGAGCTGCTGGTGCTGGGCCTGTATTAGGAGATTGGGGAAGGTTGCATTTCAAGGCATCACTGCATTTGTCGTCTTATTTTCATGATTTGAAATGTTATTTCATCCTTTTGGCTTTTTCTCCCAGACCTCCCAAGTCCATTGTCTACTGTGAACGTTGAGAGCCAATAAAAGTTGTTGGAATGGGTGCTTCATTTGAGATATTATGCTGATAGATCACAAGATGGGCACTTTCATCTGAAGATTTTTTCCCTTAGTTTGATGCTGTTTCATATTTAAGGTTAAAGCATTAGTGGAAGTTACTCTGTTTGGTTACATGTTCCAAACCTCATACCAGATTCCATTACCATTTGCAATTTTAAGTTTCCATTTGTTTATGCTGTATCAAACTATCTGGCTCTGTAGTGCACATTTTGTTTTGATCCAGTTCGAAATATTTTGTTTTCTAAATTTGTCCTATTGATTTACCTAGGCACCAATGGCTTTCTAAATTTTTTGGATGTTGAACTTTTCCTTTGTTGGTTAAATTTAAAAGAATCTATTTCTTGTTCACATGCAGTGGATATGGTATAGCTGCACAGGCATTGACTGCTGCAATTAGAGCCTATGATGGTCGTGGTCCATACACTGCACTTACGTCAAATATTCTAAGGAAGCTGGATCTTTCTTCTCCTGATGAGCTTATCGGGTAATTTGTCAAAACTTGAATCATTAATCCCATCAACTTCGCTTAGGAGTCGGTTCTTTTAATTTTTTAAAATAATTTACTGCCTCAAAGACATGAACAAACAGTAGCTCAGATAGTCAAAATTTGTTATCGAAAAGATGCATGAACATTTGTGGATATTACTCATGTCGTCAAAGGGTTTTTCTTTTTAAATGCATAGGGAACACATTTGAACTTGACACCTTAGATGTCAAAGGAACAATATTTGGAATATTCACCGGTTGTCGTGGTATACATGCATAACGGTATTATATATTTAACTTTGCAAGCTTATGTTTTTGTTGAATAATGAGTTATCTTTGTCTAAAATATCATCCATTTTTTGATTAATCAAAGCCATTTCTCATCTATAAAATAATCTACCAGGAAAAGGAGTCCATGTGTCCCTTGTGTGTTTGCTAAATTGTTTTTTCATGGACCAAACACTTGAGAAACATATATATTTTTTTTGATTAGGAAAAAAAAAATATGTTAGTGTTTGGTCCATCAAAAACATATATTAGAGGTTGCAACTGTATTCTAAATAGGACTCTGCATGTTCTGAGAGAGTATTCTCCATCAACAAAGTTTTCACTACCATGGAGGCAATGTTGTAGTAAGCTGTTTGAGACTTCAAGTAAAATATAAAAATATTATCTTGCTTTTTACTCATCCAGCCATTGTCGAGAAACTATGGCAATCTGTAATCTCTTCTAGTTTGATTTTCTATGCATCCATATATTCATGTCCTCATTAGCCCGAAGAAAATTTTCTTTCATACCTTGCGTTATCCTACACCATGGATGTCTTTGTTGATTTCTGCATAGCCCTGAAGGGATATATCATTTCTTGTCGCATGCTTGTAACATATATACAGTAAATATACTCATGCTCTTGACAGGGAGTTACTGTTAGCTTCTATAAGAGGATAATAGTAATACTTTGAACTACTAAGTTAGATCTTCTTGATATGTTTTTTCTGTTTAGACACTTCTATTGTTTTTCGTAGTTTCTTCATGGGGCTTATAGCATTTGTCTTCTAAAGAACTCTTTGGGTCAGAACATTTTTTCATTAATTTCAGGTGGACCTATTCAGATCCATCTTGGGCTCGGATTGCGGCTCTTGTTCCAGTGGTAGTAACTTGTGCAGAGGGAGGTGATGAAGTAGCAAATAAGATATTGAGAGACGCGGTTCAAGAATTAGCTTCGAGTGTTAAAGCTGTTGTTAGAAGACTACAGTTGTGTGGTGAAGGTACGCTGTCAATCGATTAAGTGATTGCAATTTGACTGCAGTTATATGAAAATGTTCTTATATCTCTCGTATCTAAATCTATGTATGTGTCGGTGGTAGTCTCTTTGTACTTATTACCTTCAAGCACCGAACTTAACATTGAAAAATTTGGTAAATCAGTTGATGTGCTTATTTCTGAAAATATGACTTTGCAGTGAACTGTGCTCAAGTATTTTAGATATAGCAGAACTTAAATCATGATTTATTCTTTTGCTACTGTATGCTTGACTGGCATCGTGCCTATAAGAGAAAGTCATTGTTGAGAAGTATGGTGCTGGAAAAGGGAATAATAGTGATCTGAAGCAATTACACATTTACACTATTATATTTTCTTCTTCAGATAGCATACATTAAACCGTTTACAGGTTCAATCATTTTTGAGTTCTCCAAATAATGGACTTCGTCAATTAAATCATTGATTTTGAATCATGTAGGGTATGGTATCATCTGATTGAGAATTGATGTTAGGCTAGTGGAATATGTTTCTTCCATAGGATTAGTGTTTATGTGGGATCTGGAAAGGCCACCTTAAAAGATTTTTAAACGGAAAGAACTAGGATAATGTTTTGCTTTTTGAGTTATCAAATATTAGGAGTAGACAATATGTTTAGTTGCATCTTTACAGCTCTATTTTAACTAGAACATGAGCTTTCAAAAGAATCCCCCCAAGTCATAAGCAAAATATTAGCAGAATATGATGGTATTCTTCTTTAGCTTAAGTGTGATATATTAGTCAGATTTGAAACTGCTGGGTGATTTATCAGGTCTCCATAAGATTTATCAATATGTAGCATGCTTGAGAAGTCATTTTTACGTACTTGTTTCAACAGCAATCCAGTGTTCTAAGAAATTGTGCATCTTAGTCGACTTCATTATTAAAAGCTCTTTATTTTTCCCAAAGATGTTCCTTTTATTGCATTGTCAAACTTGTCTTACCTCATCATTTGAGCAAAATTGTCTCCAGACATGACTAACAAGTTGATTTTTGAATTAAATTCTCTGTAGACGGAAATGATCCATTTCCTCTTGTTATGGTTGGAGCTGTTCTTGAAGCCAAAAAGAAATGGGATATAGGAAGAGAAGTCATTAACTGTATATGCAAGGAATTCCCGGGGGTTCATCCCATTTGTCCGAAAGTAAGCATATTTTCCTCAACAATGCTCAATATAATTTCTCATATTTGAAAATAAAAAGGTTATACTTTACCAAAGAATGTTATCCTGGAATGCGCGGAGCGTTAACTGGTTCTTTGAACATTGCACATCACTAGGCTCACTGCCTAGCAGTGTCTCTAAACCAATTGGTCATCTCATTTTCTTAACTCTTGGTAATTAGGTGGAACCTGCCATTGGAGCTGCTTTGCTTGCTTGGAACTTGTTGGCTAGATATAGCCGACAAGGGACTCTGAGAAGTAAAACCTATTCTTCTTAAGAGACTTGATCAATTGTACAGCAGTAAAGATAAATGGAAGGTTATTTCAGCATATACTCCACAAAGGAAAATATGTTTTTTGTTTTTCCATTTTTGTTATATAGATTCTTCTTCCTCTTGTTTAGGTTCAGCTTCTGTTTCCCTGTTAGTGGGAATGGTTTGTCTACATACTGATTTGGTATTAGTTAGTAAAGGTAATTCTGCTTATCATTTATTGTATTCTACCCCTATTTAATACAATAGTTATGTTACCTCATTTCTCTTTTCCCACTCTCCGATCTCTGGTGTTCACACTTCACTTCCTGACAATTCAAACACTTAGCTACAAACTCCACAATGTACCTGTTCATCCTACACCACCAATAATGCTGCTTCAGGTCATGATATATCTTGGCTGCATTCGGATGAATAAAATACCTCGAACTATGTGTCACACCCCTAGCCTGGACATGGCGGACAAGAACCATATGAGCATGAGCATGTACTGTATAACTAAGCTATACCGAGCGGAATATTTATTATTCATAAACAATAATAAGGGCCTATGTTATGTAAACAAAACCAGCCCACTGGGCACATCTAGGTTACCGATAACTAAAATTATACTTACGTATGGTAACTTTACACTATCTACAGAGCCTCTAATAGAATCTGTAACCGTACAATGGAAGATGGTCGGGATAGGGCCCCAACATACCCAAATTATAACTATAAATATGACTAAAGAGTACTAGACATTTATTAGCTCCAGATGAGAGAGAAGCTCACCAACTGCTTTGCGGAACATGGAACAAGTGCCTAGTATAGAAGTCTGCTTACCGTGATACTTGGTCCTGTATTTATAGAAATGCAGCGCCCTTGAACGTAGGGATGTCAGTACATGTAAAATATGTACTAGTATGTAAAGCATACAGAATAATAAATAAACAAGTATGGATGCTCATATAAATCAGATATAAAGATGAAGGACTTATGAGCATGCGAATAACTCATATACAATATGAAACACTGGCCAATACACTAGTCTAGTTGACCTGTTATAGTTCAAAGTTTTAAGGATGTGCAACTATGGATCAAGATCTTTAGAAACTATAGTATGAATTACAAAATAACATTATTAGCTTATATATGTCTTAAAAGTTATTTTTCATTATAAGACACCTAGAGATTTGCTTAGCTGATGTCCTATGCCTATACCCAATACAAATGATCATAAGACGACCTACCGAAGGCGGTCTGTGTCAAATGTGTGGCAATGTTGCCTCAAATCTATGAATACTTTTGTTATCGAATCGCAGTCTGCTGTAGGGTATGCCCCTTCTTGGGGGCTAACTATGAGGGTCTGTCCGCATGCCATATGTGTCATATATTGGCTTGAGTCAGGGGAACCAGTACATGACATTCCAGCTGACTCCAAATACAAATGATGCCACAAGGGCGGTACGCCACAATGTTTGGGCTCACTATAATGGCCTGGTCTCAATCCTGTGCACAAAATTACATCATGCATATGTGTCAAGTAAAACCTAATACTCTCCCTCGATAATGGTAACCTTTTATCATATAATGCCTTATAGGCCTATATTAGTAAATTACGATAATTATTGTTTCACCATCATGGTAGTACTTTCCATATACAACAAACTTCTTTAATGGTATCCATTTATTTAAACACTAGTTCTATAATTATATCAACTTATAATATGTCGCTATGCGATCGGATATACTAGTGCGACTATACTATGGCCATTTATTCTAATTTATAGCATGTGATAGATATATCACGTGAGTCTAAGAATTTCTAACGAATACAAACACGGTCATGCATAAATCTATGGATACTTGACTCGACCAGAGAAATATGAATATTGCAACTTTCAATATATAGAAACAGGAAGTGTGAAGGCAAGTAATTTCTAATGAAAGGGGTATGTAGATACCGTAGCCTTATTTGGCATGTAGTCGTGTGTTAAACCTATAGAAAGTGAAGAGACAGATGGAAAGTGAAGGCTCTGTTCACATATTCAAGTAGGCTTTGTTGACTCTTTTAGGAGAAACAAGTGACAATAGGTTGTGCCTTAACAGTGAGGAAAGTTTTAGCTTTACATACTTTGAGTGTTGCTCCACTTTTCATGGCGTGCCAATTTCACCTTTCATTCTTCAATAAAGATCTATATTGGATAGTCATATGGAGGAAAAATAAGTTGCTAAACCAGAATAATGGCTTAACCGGCAACATAATAATAATTCACAAGCCACAATCTTGGCAAATACCAAATAGGGGTGCATCACCACACCCTATATTTCCGCCTTTTAATTGAACACACAACCCCCTCACAAGGTCAAGGTTACTTCCTCTGCCCAACTTCACAATATACAATCCTTAAATACCCGACCAATTATATATAACTTTGAACTCTCGGCTTTCAGTCACCATCCATGAGTTCTTACTAAAACACATAGAGAATGCTCCTACAAGCTCATAGATGAAGGGGGATAAGAAACCTTACCTCAAATTCAAGCTTCAATCATTCCACAACATTCCAAAACTAGCAAAATTCTCCGACGTCATCAAATAATATCTACATCCAGATATCCAATTTCTATCACAACCTGCTCAACAACATCCATTAATATCCAATATGGTTCACGAGTTTCCTGCAAGTCATCAAACTCTGTCTTAATCTCTTACTCTCATTGCTTGGGTTAGATTATTATCCACACATGATACTTTCAACTCATTGGGATCATTAGAACAATTATCCCAAATCATTCTTTAACTCTAGTCACAATTTATTATCTTTGTCACAAGACCCACTTCTTGGATTTAACCAATTCCTAAATTAATTCATGATTTCCATATTAAATCATCTTCTAAATACTTATCTATAGTAAATAAATAATGATTAAGTCACAAAATTACCTTTGAAGAACATCCCTGAAAATCTCCATTAAAGAGTATTCTTGAGCTATCTTGAAATAGAGTGAATGATAATCTTGTAGACACATAAAGTTTATTGGATCAAATTTGTACAAAATTTAGATTGAATCCATATTTGTTTGGGCTGAAATTAGTTTGGGCTTTACAAAATTAATAAGTCCATTAAATTCAATTCAAGGTCCATCTTGAAGCCCAAACTCATGTCACGTGTCAAGTGACGTGGCATCCCAGTCAAATTAAAGACCAACAAGACAAGGCCACACGTTCAAATACGTGGCAAGCCAAGTCAAGTCCAACAACCAATGAAACATTGGCAAGTGTCCCAAATGACATGTTTTTGGCTAATCACAAGCAATCTTATCACATAGCATTTGTGATAAGCTTGAGAACTTGATGGACCAATGAGAATGAGGCAGAAGAGGTTATTTATACTTGGACTGCCTACCCCCTACAACTATAAATAGGGAGGCTTACATAATTTTTTGGTCATTCAACAAGAATTGGAGAAAGCTACAACATCAACTACACAGCTCTTCAAAGGAGTAGTCAACGGAGTTCTTCCCGGAGATCAATCCAAAACGACGAAGTGTTGCACGACGTTCTCGGATATCAAACACATCTCACGGAGGTCTGAATCATCCTACATTCAAGAAACACGCTACGAAAGGCCCTCGAATCACGGAAAATCTTAGGAGAGAAGAATAAAAAAAACAACAGAATTGTACTCACAAGATTCATCAATAAAATTATCTTTTTTTCTTATATTTATTTTGCTTGCAGTTAATTTTCAGCACTTCGAAAATTTATTGCGAACAAATCTGCACTTGAAATGGTTGAACACGGATCTATCAAGTTCTTGTGGAACACAAGCAACAACCCAAACCTTGATTTTTATTTAGAAACCCCATTGTTGTATCAACTGCTCTTCGTTGCTTTCCAAAAGAAAAGTGACCAAATGACTTTTGTTCCCTTTAAAAAGTCAAGTAAATACATTAGTTCCTTTCTTTACTTTGTGTCACTGTGGCTAGATTCACGTGCCATATTATATGTATACTATAATGACATAAGTCTCCTATTATTCTATAGTATTTATTGAAAAAAACGTCATAAACATCTTATAAGGTTAAGACATATACTAATATTTGGTAAAAAAATTAAAATCTAGGAAAGATATTTTATCAAAATTTTAATTTTCCAATATCAATATCAAGAATATAATTTTTGAGCTACTAATTCTCAAGATTAAAAGAAAAAAAAACTCTCTATGTATATTATTTCTCTTATCATGAGAAAATAAATTTCATTTCTATGATATATAAATTCTCATCCATCAATTTTCTCACGTCAAGTATAATATAAGGCATACCTGAGGTTCGGATGTTATAAAAATCCTCAGGTGGTCCACATACATCCGGTACATAAGTCCGATGGGTCAAACCTTTTGAGATATGGGATTGTTACACTATGAGCTTCCTCCATGATCAATTTAGACAAGTCACCAACTCTAGGAACACAAATCTGAGCCTTGATCCTCAAAATGCCCTCCTGGTCAAGAATCGCTTCCATGGCTTCAACTTTCAACACTTTATCTCGAATAATGCATAACTTCTCATCCTCGAATTGTCTATCTTTAATTTGCTCCATCAACAATGATAGAGCCTCAACACTAGCAAAAACTCTATCAGGCTAAAAAATATCAAGTCTCACAAAGCTCTTGGCCAAACTCTGAATATCCATAGCCAAAAGTCGCTCCTTCACCGATAACAAGGCAAGACTATCCATACTTATGGCTTCCTACTCAAGGTATCTGTCACTACATTGGCCTTGCCCAGGTGATAAAGAATAGTCATACCACGGTCCTTTAACATCTTCAACCACTTGTGTGTTTCAAATTCAAATCCTTCTGGTTGAATATGTACTGCAGGTTGCGATGATCGTTGAGCACCTCACAATTAACTTCATTCAAATAGTTCCTCTACAACTTGAAAGAAAAAATTACTGTTGTCAACTCCAAATCATGAGTGAGGCAGTTGTTCTCATAAGTTTCAACTACCTCGAATTATAGGCTATAACCTTTCCTCTCTGCATTAGAACACCACCAAGACCAACTCCCAAAGAATTACAATACACGATAAAACCTTCACCTTCCATATGTAAGGTCAAGATACGAGTTGGCGTCAACAAAGCCTTGAGCTTTTGAAAGCTCGCCTCACACTCATCGAACCACTGAAAAAAAACAATATTTTTCTGAGTCAATCTTGTCAAAAGAGCTGCAATAATAGAGAAACTCTCCATAAACCGTCTATAGTAGTAAGCCAAACCAACAAAACTTCAAATCTCGATAGGTGAAATAGGCCTAGACCAATCCTGAACTACCTCAAACTTGACCGGATCTACCATAATTCCCTCCTTGGACACTACATTCCCCAAGAATGTTACAAAACTAAGCTAAAACTCACACTTGAAGAATTTAGCATACAGCTTCTTATCCCTCAATCTCTAAACCACAATCCTCATATGCAACACATGCTTTTCCTCACTCTTGAAATACACCAAAATATCATCAATGAACACAATAGCAAAGAAATCAAGATAAGACCGAAACAATCCATTCATTAACTCCATAAATGCCATCGAGGCATTAGTCAACCCTAATGACATACCAAGAAACTCATAATGACCCTATCGAATCATGAAAGCCATCTTAGGAATATCCGAAGTCTTAGTCTTTAACATATGGTACCTCAACCTCAAGTCAATCTTTGAAAATACTAAAGCACCCTGAAGCTGATCAAACAAATCATCAATGTACTTAAGAGGATACTTGTTCTTGATAGTCACCTTGTTCAACTATCGATAATTAATACACATCCACATAGACCCATCTTCCTTCTTCATTAGCAACATGGGAGTATCCTAAGACGAAACACTGGGCCTAATGAATCCTTTACCCAACAAGTCCTGCAACTGATCCTTCAAATCCTTCAACTCTACCGAAGCCATCCTATAAGGAGGAATGGAAATGGGTTTAGTGCCCGACTCCTAATCAATCCAAAATCAATATCTCTCTCAGGCAGAACACCCAAAAGATCTGTAGGAAACACATTCTGTAACTCTCTAACCACCCTCTCTGACTTCAAAGGAGGCAAGTCGGTGTTAGTATTGCCAAAATAGGACACAGAAGAAAGATATCCATTATCCACCATCTGTTGAGCCTTAAGGAAAGAAATCACCTTCTTAAGATACAAACCTAGGGTACCCTTCCACCCCAACCTTGGCACACATGGAATAACAAAAGTAATTGCCTTGGCATGACAATACAAGACAACATGATAGAGAGAAATGGAATCCATACTCAAAATCACATCGAAATCTACCATATCCAAAATAATCAAGTCCACCCAAGTATCATAACCTAAAAGAGTCACAACACAGGATCAGTACACCTGATCCACCACTAAAGAATAACCTACTGAAGTAGCAATATAAATAGGCACTACAAGGGACTCACACATCATATCAAGACTTGACGCAAAATATACAAACAAATATGAGAAAATAGAACCAGGGTCAAATAACATTGAAGTAGGGTGATGGCATATTGGGACGATACCTGTAATAACTACATCAAAAGGATATGCCTCGGGTCTACCTAGAAAAGCATAAGAATGAGCCCTGTTACCTCATGTTTGAGTAACTCCTCTACCACCTCCTCTTCTATCTAGCTGGTGGTGTATCTCTACCTGCTTGAGGCCTACTACAACCCCTAACCTGTGGTGCTACTATCCTAGTTGGATCCTGAAACCATATTATGGACCCCCCCGTCTGAACTGTGAGCAATCCTTTTTAAAGTGCCAAAGATCCCCATATGTGAAACTGTATAAATGAGTAGAAACCTACTGGGATGAACCCAAAATATAGAAGGCACAAAATAACCAAAATGACCGCTGCCGGCTGAAAAGAACCCTGAGCAGACTGATCTGGACTGAAGGATTCTCATCTAAAATACCCACCCTTAGACATCTGAATAGCTGCATGAACTAGTATACTATACTGAGGACAAAAGTCCCTTTTGAATAAACTCCTATCTCCAAATGAGGTGACACTGAATTGACAAGAAGTGCAGGACCTCTTGTTCCTCAAGTCCCCAAACTCCTCAATATATATGAGCTCGAAATCTTTGACCGCCTAGACCACTCTCTGAAAAAGAAGCCCTAGACTGAGCTGCAGGAAAATCTGCCTCTTAAATCTATAAGGTCTAACCCTTCACAATTCTCTGAATCCTTTCACTCTCATCTGGTAAAATCACCATGACATGGTGGGATAATGTATTGAACCGTGTCTCATACTCAATTATAGAAATCCCTTCCTGAGTCAAATTCTCAAACTAATGCCTCCTCTTCTCCTTCAAACTGTGAGGAATAAATCGATCAATGAAAGCCTGAGCAAATAAATCCTAAGTCAGGGGCAAAGATCCTGTGAGTCTAGAGTCAACATAAGAATGCCACCACTGCTTGGCGAGGCCACGCATCTGAAGAGCTGTATAATCAACCCCGTGAGATGGTACTAATCCCATACTCTGAAGTCTCTCATGGAACCTCACTAAAAACTCATGCGTATCCTTACTCTGTCCACCCTAAAACTGAGGTGGATCTACCTTCCTAAACCTCTCAAACCTCCTATGCTTCTTATCCACATTACCTATTTAGAAACCCTGTGGTTGCCACTCCAGGAAAAGGCATACCATCATACCTAGCTACTACAACCGTTTGCTAGCTCGCAGGCCTCTAGGACACTGGATAGGTTGTTGATTTGGAGTCTGAGCTCTAACTCTAGTTTGTGAACTTATGGATTACTAGCCTAACTATTGCTCCCGCCATACCCTCCAAAAAAACTAAAACTCAAACCAAGATATCCCGAAGTACCAGAGTACGCACAAGGCCTAAACTAGACCCACTTTCGTAGTCGAAATCTGATCTTCCCCAATCTCATACTCATGCTTTTGCTCGCCTAAGCACCGACTTGAGCTCTACTGTACCTAGACCTCTACCTCGTCCCCTACCATGTCACCCTACTATATTCATGTGTCCCTGCACAGGCAGCAAGCACGGTTGCTAGAATAGGCTCTTAATTCTCTCCACAGTAGCACGAGTCCTCACCATCCATGAGAGTGAAAAAAAATCTTAGTAATCGATAAAAGCAATGTTCGTACTATAAGAAAGAAGAAAGGGATTTTCCTAAAGACTTGTAGCCTTTTGAAGATAAATAATAGACGTTTACACACTGATCTGCAAGACTCTACTAGACTCGGCTTTTACTTGTGAGACCAATGAACCTAGTGCTCTGATACCAACTTTTCATAACCCAAAACTTCGGTCGTGAAGGCACTTACTCCACCCCCATAGTAGGTAAGCAAACCCAACGATAATAAATAAAATATATAATTAATATGCATAAATAATAAAGGAATCAAGTCTCAATACCAAACTTAAGAAAAAATAACCCAAAAGCTGGAAGTCACAAAATACAAGCCTCTAAGAGTAATGGAAAGTCATTGAGAATCTAGAGTATCTCAAATACAAAAGAAAAAAAACATAATGAAAGATAGAAGAGATCTGGTAGGGTCTGGGATTAATCAGCCTCTACCTCTGAATCTCAAGGTACAAAGTCTCAAGAAAAGTCTTAGAATCAACGATCGGGATGGACTGGCTCGGTACCTGCATATAAAGTTTAGAAATAAACAAGTGTGAGCACTAATCTTCATGTACTCAACAACATCATCGATCGACTCGAATTTAAAATGATGGAGAGAACCACCTAATTCAACAATACCCAACTCAAACCATTTAAACCTACAATCAGGAAAGCCACACCTAGTTTAACTATCAATATCAACAACAATTCATTTAATTCCAACCAAGCAATTCAATGAATCACAACAACCCAGATCATAAAAGGGAAATATCACTTTCACAGTCAATCAATCAATCACTCACTCACCACACCAACGCAAACCAACCGAATAGATATGGTGAGTATGATGCATTCTATGTAATCAAATAGGAGAAGTGATGAAAATGAATGTATGATGCATGTCATATAATCAAATGGGAGAAGTGATGATAATGAAGATGATGCATGTCTGTCCTACCTGTATACACCCGCTGCTCTATATAGCTACCTAGGACCCATGAGGGACTCGTGAGGTCCATATCTTCAACTCCACCAGAAGGCTATCAGAGTTAATCATATATATATATTTCCAATTCTGCTACGCCCATAGATCCATCAGGTAATAATCATATAACAACTCAATTCGAATATACCCCTAGGGCTCTTGGAGATTATCCCAAAATTCATGGTGCCTCAAGTGAATCAAAACTTCTGAATCCTCCCCTAGGGCCCTCAGAGAAGAACTAGCAATATCATGATAATATGCATGTGGGAGGGGAAAAAGAATGCAACAGAATATCTCAACACTAGTCCAATACTGCTAATATCAGAAAAGAGGCATTTCATTTTCACAATAATCCACACTAATACATGAACACATTTCCAGACTCCTAGTATGCTAATAAATGAAATACGGGTACCAAAAACTCAATTATCAACTAGACATAGCACATAAGCAAGAAACTCGAAAACATAGTCCAAACAATTAATTAGTTGCTTTTAACCCTTCACAAGTACACTAGTACCCACATAGATACTCGACATCTCATCTACACAGGACCTCCACATCCCCATTATCCCCAATACAAATAACTAGCACATAAACATTTTGAAAAAAGAGTCAAAGAAAGTCTTAACTTGTTATAAAGAAAGTTCTGAATTGACAAACCGAAGCTTTACTCTTCCAAAGAGGCTCTGAACGAATCCAATCTGATCAAATATGGATTCTACATAAGAAAATGAAGCCATAGACACTCATATTTCTATACATAAATTCTAGGTCTAAAAAGTCAGCCCAAAAGTCAATCTCGAGCCCATAAGGGCAAAATTAAAATTTTATTTAAAAATTACTTTGCCCATAACTTAAGGAGTTCATTTATGAAATTTCATCAAAAATGGAGTTAAAATTAACCTTTAAATCATAAAAATACAATTTCTTAACTTTACCCGAAAATTCCCAAATTTCCCTTTTGAAAAAACAAAGTTTGAAGATGAAATCATCAATAAATCATTGGGGAATATGTTAAAGTAGTATAAGAATCATAACCAAGGAAGAAATCTCAAAAAATACTTTTTCAATCTCTCAAAATTGAATTCTCAAGCTTCAAAAATTAAGTTATGGGATTTATGTTCGAAAAAGAGGATTTATTTTTGCCCAGGTGCTTTACCCTTCACAATCGTGAGAACCTAACTTTGTGATTGTGAATCCCAACCATGACTCGAACTAGGCCTGCTAAACCTGCTCTTCATGATCGCGACACATGCCACGTGATCTCGATGCCCAGACACAGTCACCTGCACGATCATGACCCTGACCATGCGATTGTGATGACCAAGAGCATCTGCCCTTCATGATCGTGACACATGCCACAAGATCATGAAGAGTAAAAGCTCGTGCACCAAAAAACATCAAAAACCATCAACAATTCCAAAAACACGCACCCTCAAAATTTGTTCGGAACCCATAAACATAAACGAACTATGCTACTAGACTAAAATTGACATTTCAGATCCAATGAAATTGTCTGATTTTCTAAGAGAGATTGTTTTCAATGAATGTTAACCAATGTCAATTCTATGCCTTCAACTTCCAACTTTTCAATCAACTACACAAAATCTATCTGAGTGCCTTAGGAGTCAGGACCTGAACCAAAGGTCCTACTAACCCAAAAATGACATTCTAGAGCTAACAAAACTGATATAATTCCTAAACAACCTTGATATCACCAAATATTGACCAAAGTCAATCATCCCATCTCCAAAACTTTCCAAAATGAAAAATTCATGTAATATTCAACCAACCACCTTGAGAATCATGCCGCTCACACTCACAGATCACAAGCACCATAAAACAACTACAAGGAGGAATAAAATGATCAAAATACTTTAAAAGTTAAAAATCATTATGAGAATTGCTTCATTCTTATATGCGGTAATTTGAGTAGATTAATGATAAATTATTGAAAAGTTACCAAAAGAAAAAGTTTCAAGATTACCAAGAATCCACAAAACCCCTACAAAAATCACCTTAAATTATGCTTTGAAACTCCAACTATCAAATTTTTAAAAGCTTAAGTTTAAAAATGGGGATTTAAATCTGTCCTAGGTATCTTTCTCTTCATGAACATGAGCCTACCATCGCAAACACGACTCACACAACCTAAACGGATCGTGATCATCGGTGCGCCATCGCTATCCTGAAGAAGGGACCCAGACCTTGCCTAGAGTTTCTCTTTGTGAACATAGTCCTCCTGGTTGTGATCACGAAGGCCAACCAGTGAACCCTTTGCAATCATGATGGTCCTATTGTGAATGCAAAGAAGGACCACTGCACTAGATGAAAACACTTTCAAGAATTAGTCAACTCTTGGAATGGACCCTCGAAACTTGTTTGGGACATCCCTATCACAAACCAATAGTGCAAGTCAATTATAAAACTCATCCTGAACCTGCTGAAATTATCAAATTGGAGGTGTGAGTATTACTATACATAATGGTCAAAAGTAATGAGGAAATTACATTTAATGGACATCCTTATAGTATATTTCGTAACATGAATCTTATTCTCTGACAGATTTTCTGCTTCAAATGTCTTTTACTTGTTACTCTTTTGGGATTTTATTTTTGTTGATGGAAGAATTTAATTAAACAACAACTTTTGTGAATTAATGTTGATAATAAAAGTATTGCAACAAAAATGCAAGATTACATTCATTCAATGTGAGTTGGGTACAAAAATATGAGAAACAGTGTTGCAGCCAAATTTGTCAAAAGGAACATTTCTTATATATATATATTGGCAGCGTTTGTCTAGAAGTTTCATGGCTGCTATAGCGAGGTGCTGTTATATATGTATACTGACATTTGACATTTAGATCTCATTTAGCTGTTATAAACAAAGTATACAAAATTAGAAAGAGTATGAATTTAAAAAAAAGGCAAACATCAGTAATCTTTCCTCATGAAATTATGACATAACTGATGGACACAATTTAAATATAATTTTTTTTCCTTTTAATTAGATATTTGTACTTGAAATTTACTATGTGCATGACATTAATGATGATTACCATAAATATTTTGGTATTTTATTTCATACATAATATATTTCTTACAAAATATTAATAATATTTGAGTACGACCGTTATAGAGGGATAATTTTACAAAGATTGTACTACTAAAATTAATACCATTGCTATTATAGGTAGAATGTCCTTATAGAAAGGTAAAATATGATATAAAAAATCGGTTCTGAAGAAATTCAGACCTTTATAAAGAAATGTTGTTATAATGAGGTCAATTATAAAGAGGTCTAATTGTACATACATATATGAGTATATAAGAATCAAGGTTATATACTTGTTTATTTATTAATAATCACATACAAATACTTCCAAGAGTTGTTGATCGAGAGACTTTTTGAATCTTTAGTTGGTTGGGTGATAATAATTAAAATTTTCATATTTTCCTCCTCACCTGTTAGTTACCAGATCGAATGCACGATTTACATTAATTAATGATCTTCTTCAATAATGAAAAATATATTGTTCGATAAAGTTTGGAAACAGCCTCTGGCAGAAATGCAAGGTAAGGCTGCGTACAATACACCCTTGTGGTGGGGCCCTTACCCGGACACCGCGCATAGCGGTAACTTTAGTGCACCGGGCTACCCTTTTTTTTTTTATTATTTTTATTTTTATATATTGTTCGATAAAGTATAAGTGATATGTGAATCATTCCAACCTTCATTCTTCTTCTTTTAACGGAATTTGAAATTCCAAGTCATGTCCTTCGAATGGCTTGAAGATCAAGTTGAGTTGCTCATCATTCACTTCATCAAGAGTTGAAGAGTTCCACTGAAAAGGAAGGGAGATAATTGTTCTATCAATATTTTTTAGTAAATGCATCAACTTCTTATTTTCAATAGTTCAGTATTGAAAAAAAAAAATTCAGCTACTTACAGTCTGAAAAACCCAACGACTCTATATTTATTCTAAATTCTTGTATGGTCAATAATGATACCAACATTGGAGTGGAGAGGATATTTCATATGACTTATATTATCTATATAGATAACATATTGAAGGAGGAAAGGAGGTGTACCTTTGGAGACTTATCCTTGTCAATGATGGTAGTCCTTATGCCCTTTACAAATAAATTAATCAACTCTATTTAGATTTAAAACGAGATATCACAAATCAAGTGTACTTCTTTGTGAATACATTTGTGTATTTTTAAAATTACCTCATAGAAATCACCAGATATTATGGTTCGTAGTGTATTTATTTATTGTAATTCTAAATTCTCTCCTCAAACATTCAGATAGGGTTTGTGTCCTTGCTTCTCGTAGTTGGAAAACAATTTGAAGAAAAGGTAAGATCCCTTCATTTTTCCTAGTACAATTGAAATGCATAATTTATTTTATATAAATTAGGACTAGTTACCTATCTCAGTGCCATTTTTAGTTTAGTTGGGGATGCTTTCTTAAATCTTTTAAGCACTGGTATAATCCAATCATTTCCTTTTTTACCCGCCTCAGCTTCCTGAAAATTAAAGTAAACTAGAAGTTATGCTATGTATCCTGATAAATAGGCAAAATATTAGTGTAAAATGATGGTATTTAATTAGACATCGAGTATTGTGTCAATTTGACCTTTTAATTATATCAATAGCGAAGAAAGAAAATCGAGAATTTAGTTTCCGAGAGAGAAATCATGCTTTAGTAATTTAAATTTGTTATAAAGTCGGATGGTTCACAAATCATTTAAAAACTCAAAACATTAGGTGATTGGCATCAACAATTTCCTTATTCTAGTTCATTGACGAAGATGAAAACAAACCACATACAACAAAAGAAATTTTTATACAATTCAGTTGGAGCAGTCCAACTGTCATAAAGTAGAGGGATCGGATCCCTCCTTCCTCCTCACCCTCCAAGACCCTAATATTTGAAGGCAAAGTCTTTTCACATATTGCATTAACTATGTGTGTGTAGAGAGGGAGAAGGGGGAGGTGATTTGGCACTTCATCCTTTCTAGAATTCATAATTGTATCTTCTTTTCATTTTTCAAATTCTTTCTTTTCGTTTACTTAGGCAGAGAAGTCTGAACACTATACATACATACATACATACATACATACATAGATATGTACATACATACTCTCTCTCTCTCACACACACATATATAGTATAATCATTTCTTACAAATGAATTTATAATATCCTCCATAGATTCCCTGGAGAAAAAATCGTTTATTATGGACAACCTACATATAATTAAATTGGCAGATGCATGAGTACCATTCTTAATATCCTCAAAACAACAAATCAAATACTTGTTCAAGATAATCCTTTTATCTATGTCAACACTTGTGGAAAATTCGTTGATGACAGATCTAATAGCTTCCTCTTCAACATTAATAATGTAAAATAAGTGCTTCTCTAACTGGAATAATTTCTTACATTCAAAGAAAACAGATAAAAATCCCTACATCCGAACAAAAAGAAAAAAAAATTAGATTTATATTTTTCACTATTAGATTAAGTTAACCTACAATATGTAAAACTCCATATATTTACTTTTCCTAAAAGGAAAATATAAATCTCTTCCATATTTAGCTAACCTTTTTCTTGGAGGAAAGGATTTGAATCACTATAAATAGAAGACCCCCCTTCTCATATCACAACACAATAACATCCACAATGTAGTCGTTAAAAGAGTCTTGTTTAGGGGGGGATTTTCTCCCAATAGATTTTAAGCTTTTTGATTTAGTTTACAATATGTAGGCTTGTTGGCCAATCATATCAAATAATATGTTTTTTATTATAATTTTCTTTGTTATCTGAATTATCGCCTTTATGGTTTGCAACTTTAAACTTCCACATGAAGTCCTCTCGATTTCGAACCCAACAAGTGGTATCAGAGCCTACGGTTCAATGATCTGATGGTTCAGATTGAAGACATGTTATGATGAAAGTTGCAACCAGTTTGATGATAATGAAGATTTTGTCCAACTACATGTGGAGAAGAAGTTTCAATCATATTTTCAACATTCCTGCTGCTGCATCTTTAAAAATAAAAATAAAATATTAATTTTTAACCTATTTTTAACCATGATATTTTAAACCTTATTTTTAACCATGACAAGCAGCAGTGATGAAGATTATGTGAAGAACGAAGATTATATATGCAAGTGAAGAAGGCGAATCAAGTTTTGCCAAGAAAATCCACCCAAAAAGGGGAGATTTGTGAGGGTTTTTGCCTTGATTTTCTTACCAAATTTGAGTTTTATTTTTCTTGAAAGGAAAATAAAAGTAATACCATAATTACTTTTACTTTTCCTAAAAGGAAAATATAAAACTCTTCCATATTTGGCTAACCTCTTTCTTGAGGAAAGGATTTGAACCACTATAAATAGAAAACCCCCTTCTCATATCACAACACAATAACATCTACAATGTAGTCGTTAAAAGAGTCTTGTTTAGGGGGAGATTTTCTCCCAATAGATTTTAAGCTTTTTGATTTAGTTTACAATATGTAGGCTTGTTGGCCAATCATATCAAATAATATGTTTTTTACTATAGTTTTCTTTGTCATCTGAATTATCGCCTTTATGATTTGCAACTTTAAGCTTCCGCATGACGCCCTCTCGATTTCGAACCCAACATATATGATACCTGAAAACAGAGCAATAACTTGAAGTTGATACTTAAACCCAATATTTACATTTTATGAAATTTAATGATAATTATGACTTTAGTGTTTCGAGATTGTAATTTTTTTTTATATTTTTGTCGGGACCATAGTGAGTTTCTGAATAAAAGAAAAAGCTAGAGAACTTGGACTAACCTTTGAAGGAACAAAATGAGTGGCAAGTCCTGCAACAATCACTTCTTTACCCCTTAATTTTACTCATGTTAAGACCAAATATTCCCCTACATGTAACATCACATGATACCGATATAAGAATTAGTTCTGTCTCACTCAATTTGAAAAATTACATGTTCTAACTCGCTTACCAAGTCGACCTGGAAGGAGGGAAAGCATGAATGAGAAGCCACAGTCTGGGTGGAACAATGAGAAGAAACAGTCTGGGTGGAACTCTAGACTTGCTTTAGGAGTAGAACACCATTGAAAGTTCGATCATGCAATAAAAAAGTTGAACTTATTTATGATGATATAAGAAATATTTATACAATCCCATCCCTCAATTATAAAGTAGTTATCTATGACAAGTATTAATTGGTACTGATTGCTTTCTCAGTGATGACAGAAAATTTCATTGAAACCATCAAACATGCACCACCACCCACTAACATTTCGCAGACAAGAGCGATATGTGTTTTATGGTAAGTATGAATGTAGTAGCAAAGCCAATACATTCTATAAGCATGCTCGAGGCAAGAATCCCCTTAAAAGAATACATGTACGTAGTGATTATTCAATAGTTCTAAAATAGAAACAAATGAAGAAAACAAAAAGTAAAGAGAAAATTACGTACTAGTTACTTGTGTTTCGGCCATCATAGAACATTTTCAAGTTTCCACCAGCAGAAAAAGTATGACCAGCTCCCTGTTTACATTACCAACGATTAATATTTCAACAAATAGCAAAATTTTACAATTAAAGGAACTAAGCAAATAAGTAAATTCAGACACATAAATTTTATTGGATTAAATTCATACGAAATTTGGATTAAATCCTTATGCATTTGGGTTGAATTAGCTATCTGACACGAGCCACACAACTGAAATATCTAATTGTCTATCTACTAAATGATGAGTTGCTGGGACAAGCCCCCAGCTAACTCAAATGTCTAGAGCTGAAATGAAATACTGAAAATAAATGATAATGAAATCTCGCCCTTGGTAGATGAGGACTCACCACTGTGAACTGCTGAGAAGGTACCGAAATATACTAATTATAGGTCTGATGTAGAAGGCCAAAACCTATATCATAAGATGATACAATGCAAAAGAGTATGTGGTCATTACTTTGAATGCACTGAGCATATGAGATATACAATTGAAACTGTACTAACTATGCATGTAAATAATGAAATACTATACTGAAATGCAAACTGAACTGAAGTACAATAACCCTGTCTGAGATACATAAATATATGTATAAACATTTATATGAAATAATAATCTAAACAACTATGAGTTTAAGTAAATATAAGCCAAACTAAGGGTCATGTACCATACTGATTATGAAATTATGGAAGGTTCTCGTAACCGACATAGACTATGTGAGCAGACATGGAATCAAAACTTGTAACCCAAGTTGGGAGGTGTTCTATACCTTGCCAAGGGTAAGAACTATAACTGGCGTGAATTCACTCATGAGCCCATTCGGGCTAAGAGAGACACCTTCAACCGGCGAGGGCCCCTTTAACCAATGGTGGCATGTAGTTTGGGACTTGGGTTATCTGAACGTGTGTCCTCTTGATGCTAAGAACTACTCCTATAATCATATGCATGTGCTCATATTCATACCATAATCATATACATGTGCTCATATTTATACTGAAATCTGAGTAAAATGCTTAAATTAGTTCAATTTACTGTAATCGAAGATGACTAAAATCATGGAACTAAGCATATAAATTTACTATCACTGAAGATCATAATAAACATGGTATGAATACTCAAATGAAATTAGGCTTCAATTGGGTGTTTCATGCAAATTTTATAAGAATTTAGGATCGCGTGTTCATAACACGCCAACATATATAAAAGTCATATTTAAAATCATGCATAAAATAACATTCATGGTCATAAGATGTTCAAAAATAAGAATTCTGAAAGAAATCATAAAATTGGGATATTTGGGAACTTGCCCTAATTCATGAATTTCACGACCTAATTTCTCAGTTCATGATGACACCTACTTCAATCTACCAGTAGGTAAGCCAAGCCATAGCCCAGACCGGTAAGTAATGGTCTAACGGTAGAAGATGAAAAAAAACAAAAAGAAAAACCAACAACAACAATAATATAAGCGGAAGCGAAGAAATATACATACATATTATACCGAATAAGAGAAGGAAGAGGACAAAATATACAAAACAATCCCTCCCAAGATCTGGTAAGGTTAATACAAGAGCCACTATAACCAAAAAATGAGTACTAGACAGTATCCAAAATATACATATACACAATAGTCTAGAAATGCAAAAGACTGTAACTGAAATAGGTAGAGGAGGATCACCCTCAAAATCTAGAAAACTTACCGCACTTCATATTAGTAGCTGGGCCTGAGGATAATGTCAACGTCGGTGGCTCGTACTCGGCTCTGCATTAGAGAAATGATGCAGAAGTGCAGTATGAGTACCAAAGCAATGGGTACTCAGTAGACATCATCGACTGATGAAGCTTAAATATAGTAAAAGTATAAATATAATGTGAGAGTGTAAACTAAGTCAAAAGTAGTAGGGATAGAAATAAAAATATCTACAAAACTAACATGTGCATAAGTGGAAGATAAATAACTAAAATTAAGAAAGACAGGCTAACTACAACCTAACTGGGCCCCCATAAGCCCAGAAATCACACAGTAGAAGATAATTAACCCTATTGAGTGCCCATAAGCTGGTGGGTGCATACAAGCAGTAACTAAAGTAGAAATCATAAGTAATCCGTAGCCAAACCGATCTCAGGTAACCATCTGATCCCAAATCCATGATAAAACAATCCAGATATGCACTGGGCTTGAATCAGTACCAATGGGCAATAATGAAAGGCCAAACGCCGGGCTTGAACCATAAATAGTTGGTAATAATAAGAGGTCACATGAATCATGTATAATAGAACTCAATAGCCCTGTCAATACTTCCAGAACAACCCTAAACAATACCAGAACAACCCAATCATATTATAACTATATGCCAAACTTGAACCGAAACTCAAAGTAATCATACCATAACCAGAAGAGCAGTGATCCCATAAGTAACTAATCTCAAATGTAAAACTGACGCCAAAACCATACTGAAGCTCATATAGAGTAACCATGACCATAGCCGGTGTCAGAACTCATAACAACAACAATAAGAACGCATAGACTAGACTCGAATACATGTATATAGGCATGAGTCTAACTTGATAACATGGAGAAGTTTAAGTTTCCAAGCCTATCTCTAGACCATAAGGTCACAAATACCAATCTTAGGAGGATAAGTTTACTAAGGCTAGGCGGGTCCTAAATACTATGTCGAGAGGTGTGGTACATGATCAAAAATCAAATATAAGTCAACCTAAACCAAGGTAATAGCCTAAGATGGTAGTCAATAGTCTAACCAAGCCTAAAGGAACTTAACGCTAAGTATTCTAGCTAAAAAAGGGTAGTGAGGCCCACTACGGGGTCCCGATAGCCAAATCTAGGTCAAAATCTAGCCTATTATAGTCTAAGGCTTCCCATTCCCAACTCAAGGAACTAATAGCACCAAACCTAGCCCTAAAGTATGATACTTCATTATACTAGGGGATAACGGGATCAAAGTCTACCAAAATGGGCCTCTAACCGGCTAAATATGGTGTAAAACTACTAAAACAACGTTCGACCTACAACTACTTGCCAAATCTAGAATAATAGTACACTAATACCATAAGTAAGATCAATCTAAAATTAGGGTAAGCCTAGCCTACCTAGACGTCGTCGAACGCTCGCCGAATCCTCTAAACTAGAGCTTTCCCCTACTGTACTCTTTGCAACCTTGGTGAGTCCTTGGTTATGCCCTGATGGTTATGCCCTTGATGGGTGTGGATTTTATTCCTCGTATCTTTGGCCTATGGTTCTACTCAGTCATGATTATGTTCTTCGACAATTTTTCAGTTTCAGCCCTTGTGAGAACCATTGGGTATCTGCTTGATTTTGGATGGTAAGATTGATTTGGATGTTTGATCTTTGTTAAGAATTGTTGACTCCAGTTGTGGTTTTTAACTTGTTTGAATGACGACTTGGAAGTATTGATAGCTTTTGAAGCATGGATACTTACTCGTCAACAGGATCAGTTTGGACAGCTGAGATCGAGTAGTTCAACTTTGGTGTTAAAATTACAGCTATGGATTGTATAACTTAGTTGCAACCTCCATTTCCAAATTTGTTTTAGTTGAGCATTCATTTATAGGCTGACTAAGCCTACTCTTTACCTATCAATTCGGTTATCTTCTGGCCAAATAAACTGTACTTGATAAATGCTCAGAAGATGGTTCGTTGGCACACGGTATTGGTTTCTACTGTTCTTAACCTTGGTTCTTAGTGTGTGCATAATTTTGAATGTATTCTCAGCAGAGAAAGTGTGCTTAAGTTGGGCTTAGCATGGTTTTACCTACAGTTGGTGGGGCATTCTGGAGTGGATCATTCAGCTTCAAAAGATTATGCTTGGGATTTATGATTATTGGTTTTGAGGGTCATCCAGACCAGTTGTAGCTTTGTCTAGAGATCACATATTTTGATCATCTCCATTTGTGTGTCCAAGGGATACTTTTGGTGAAATCCATTTCAAGTGTTGGTTTGCCTTAAAGGTTATCTAGGGAGTCTTTCTAGGGGCATACAAGCCCAGTAGCTCATCCTTTCGAGCTTTTGAGCTCTTTCTATCCATTGACTTTCGCAGATGAAAGTCCTTTAGTAGTGGATATTGTATTGACCCTCTAGGTCATTTTCTTGATTTCCATATGATTCTAGTGTTTTGAGCATTCCCATAGTGGCCACAGTTCAATTATGAATTACCAGAACTGTTGGTTCAGTTATTGGACAGTTCGTTTGGATTTTAGGCTCATTTCCCTATTTTGGATTTTTTGCTGTTAAGGAATTAGTCTCTGACCAAAACTCCTAGTTAACAACCTTGGATGAGAATTCTAATAGAGCCACCAACTTTGGAATGCTGATTTTAGGCTAGGGGAACCCTTGGTCTGGGTCCCGACGCTTCCGAACTTATTTGGGCTAGTGGGTAGAATTTGGTTAAAATGGAACTATGGGTGTGGGGCCCATATTGTGTCGAAATGACCTCCATTGGAAATTTTGATGGTTTCATTGAGTCCAGAATGTCAAATTTGGTATTGTAGCATAGTTCGTTTGCGCGCATGGGTTTCTGAACAAATCCCGAGTACCTGGCTGGAGTCCATTTGGACTTAGCTAAAATCTGATGCCTGATATCTAGTGTGACCGCTAAAGCGATCTAGGAGCTACTTTAGCTGCCTTGGTTACTCCACTAAGGTCCACTTAATAGGACATCTTTTTAGCATCCAGGGTGCCACTTTAACGGCCACTCACCTTTTTGCAGCAGATGCTTTAGCGGTCAGTAGCCGCTTTAGCGATGGTAACTTTAGCGGTGGCTGCTTTAGCGGCGACAGCTGGTGTTAAAATCTCCTTCTTCACCTGATTTTACTTCATTTATCTAGAGCTTTTCCTTTATTTTTGAGAGCTTGGGACTTGGGAAAGTGTGGGAAGTCATCCATTGAAGCTAAGGTAAGCTAGTTAAACACTCCTTGGTCATTTTCCATTATTTTCCCTGTTAAATTCCATACATTTTCATTGTAAATTCCTAGAATTTAGGGCTTAAATTTCTAAACTTTAGGGGTTGATTTGAGCCTCGATTTGTACTCCATTTGTGCTCAACTTTTGAGCACACATTCCTTATCCTTCGAGGGACCTAGTGACAAATTCAATTTTTGGGGATTTCATTAGTGGGCACCATGAGCCATTTTTGACTCGATTTTGGGCCGGGAGTTTTATATAGAGCTATGGGCATCGTTTTACTGCTATTGATGTATAGATTATGATTTTGTTAGTGTGACAATATTTTGGGATCGTGGAGCAAGGACGAGCGATTAGTGGGCTATTCAAGATTACAGTTCGACAATGAGGTAGGCTTCAGTCTACTTTTCTCTATGAGATTGTGTATAGTATAGATTAAATGCTACGTAGGGATTATAGGATGGGTTATACTTAGTATTATCACGTCTTGAACTATTTAGGGGGACGTAGAATAGAAATATGACCCGACCCTTTGCATAAAATACCCTTAATGGTTTTAGAACCCTATTATCCTTGATTATAGACTTGTATAACCATAGTTTGGAATTAAGGATCCTTAGTATGAGACTTAACGGATTACTTAGTAAATTTGATGATATTCCGCCGGTTAGATCCTTTTAGTGGCATAATGCTTGTAATTACCGTAGTTTTCACGAGTTAATGTGCTAATATCATGTTTGTTATATTATTAGGCCCGAGGTCGTGGTTACGACACCAGTTGGACCTTAAGTTAGTACTCTATCCTTTGAAAGGGCGTGATTCTAATTTATAGATGCTTAGGCGCTTATGGTTGTATTATTTTGATACTGGTGATGGCATGCATATTTTTAGGCATATTTATGCTCACTTAGTGGTAAGATTCCAACCAAAAACTTGATTTTACTACTATTTTCTAAAAAAGGATTTATTCCCACTTTTCACTTTTAAAATGGATTCTTTTACAACGGGAATCGTACCACCTTATTTAATGAATTATGGGCTTTTGGAACTAAATATGCTATTTTGGAAATTAGACCAAGGTTGATTTCGGTCCATTATTAATCCACTCTTTTACCACCACTATTTACTTTGGTCAAGGGAGATCCCGACCCTTTCTATATTATTATGCCGATTTAGTCCCAAACTTGATCTCAGGTAATGGATTTACAGATTCATACTCTTTTAGTCTCAATTCGAGTCTAAGCACTTATTATGTTTATATCTCTCTCCGATACTGGATGAAGTAGATTGATTATGATGGTTACTGAAAGTCCTGATTCGGGACTAGACAGTGTATATAGATATTTTGAGTCCCCTATGGTCCTCTTCGTCTGTGAGCCACAGTGACGGAGAAGGGTAGTCTCCGTTGGTCCTGCCTTTGTGAGCTACTGAGCTGGAGGAGGTGTATACATTTGTTATGTTATGGCACTTGGATTGGACATGTTATTTCTGGTTTCTGTTGCATTTATTCATTCATATGCATTGCCTTTCACAAGTATTATTGTTTGGTGCTTATATCTATCGGCCTTATGGGGTGTTGTATAGGTATAGGCTATGGTTGCTATTTACTGAGTGCTTGCTTGAACCTTTCGGGCTTATGGGGGCCCAGTTAGGTTTTTTTGTCCAGATTAGCCGATTACTTTATTGTTGGTTATTATTATGGTTAGTTTGTGGCAGGATGATTATGGATTGGTACCCGAGGTTGTCGGTACGTTTCTGATCCCTTTTCTCTATTGTAGTAAGGTACGTTATGGTTAAATTATCTCATGTTTAGTTTACGTTATGGTTAAATTATCTCATGTTTAGTCATCCTTTGGTTAGAGGCCCTGGTTATGCTAGTATTAGCTTTCCTACTTGGTTAGGATTCCTTGAGATATTAGGTTGGCTCCCTCAGGATATTACCTTTGAGTTTAGTCCTTTATATATATATATATATATATGGTTATTACCGTATATCCCTCTCTTTCCTTATCTATTCATATTGTATATTTATCCTTGGCCTTGTATTACTACTATATATCCTTCTTTCAATTTTTATTTGTGTATTGTCTAGTGATATACGGTATTGAACTTTAGTTCCTAAATAATATTAGAGTCTGAATACTATTAGAATAGGATAATTTATCATTATTGGTCCATTAGCATTATTATGTTTAGTTTCTTGGATGCCTGTAGTTATAATCCTGCTTTACATGTTATTTATGCTTGTGGTATCTTTAGAGCTCAGTCGGCCCATGCTTACTGAGTACCACATGTTTGGTACTTATACTACAATTCTGTAGCCTATAGATCATAGTACAAGTTCTTTCCGTTGATGTGCGTATCATGCGGAACAGCTATGGATCAGAGATTTGGGGTGAGCTTTAGAAGTTTGGAGTATTCCTGCTCTCCCTCTTACTGTTAGTTTGATCTCTATTTTGTATTTTAGATATGGCTTTGTATATATATATATATATATATTGACTCTGTATTCCACTTTGTACTCGTGTTGTATTAGAAGCTCTTGTACTAACTTCACCAGGTCTTTGGGTTGTAATCTATACTAGTCTTTTTATTAAATTCCTTTTTGCCATTTTCTTCATTTCTGTTAGTAGTCTGTTACTAGCTGTTTCGAACTATGGGTTGGCTTACCTACTGGCGGGTTATAGTAGGTGCCGTCATGACTTGAAAAATCGGGTTGTGATAATAGATTTCATGGAAACTAAACTTTGAAAGTTATTTTGGGCATGAGGGTAGAAGGTGACCCTCATTGAATACCCACAAACTTGGAATTTGGAGAATTATTATTAGGATCTTGAACTTTGGAGCTTTTGGAGATGAACCCTAGCTTTGTTCTGTTAGGGAGAAAAACATAGCCTTCAAAGAATATATCTAAGTGTTTTGGGGGATACTGAGGGTGTGAAGCTTCTAAGTCCTTTTAACCTATCCCCAAAATCCTTAAACGACATAGTATAGGGAGTTAGGAAAGTGAAAAAGATGAAAATACCCCAATTAAAACGTAACTAATTTTGCTGCACCAGTCGTCATGGGTTGTTAGGATGAGTCCTCGTGCCTAACAATGACTCATCATTAGACTTGTTGTGACTGGGCAGAGTTTCTGAGTCTGGGACCGACTGGATCACAATGACTCGTCGTCACTGATGATGGGTTGTTATGTTGACTCGTGGTGGATGGATCTAAAATGTCAACTCTCAGGTCCTTGTCAGGACGAGTGACATGATGAGTCGTCTGAGGTAACAACGATTCATCATTTAGAGTTTCCACTACTAGGCCAAATTTTCAACTTTTAGGAGTAGGGTCTAGGCTTCTCAGGGAGAGTCACCCAATGGGTCATTGGCACTGACCACGACTCATTATGAGAGTCGTTCTGTGAGGAAAATTCTGGTTGCCAACTAATTTTTTGTGCTAAGTCTGAAATGGAGTCTTAGGAACTTTTGAGGTGTTATAATATCTCCCCCTTGGGAACATTCGTCCTTAAATGAAAACTAACTAGGCTGAAAAGATAGGGAAAGGATGCAACCCCAAAGCCGAGTTCTAAATGCTGAATATTGCCATAGTAACTGAGTTTTGATTGAAACATAAATTGAACTGAATTCATGAAACATGCATGCAAACCAAGACGTGAGAGCAACTGAGGGATGTGAAACTGAGAGGAATAATAAGGAGGAACCTATTACCTCAAGCTGGAATTGAATTCGAAAGGAAGAGATAAGGGTACTTGGTCATCATATCTACTTCTACTTGCCAAGTAGCTCCCTAAACTAGCTGATTCCTCCAAAGAACTTTCACTAAAGTATTTTCTTTGTTCCTTAAATTACAACCTGAAGGTCAAGATTCTCAACTAAAACCTCTTTGTAAGAGATACTATCTTTCACGTACACTCTCTAAAGGCACAACTGACGCTGGATCAAAAATGCATTTCTTCATTAGAGACACATGAAAAATTGGATGCACCGATGCTAAATCTGCAAGCAAGTCTAACTCATAGGCCACATTGCCAATACACCTCAATATCCTATAAGGGCCAATTTATCAGGGACTGAGTTTTCCTTTCTTTACAAATCTCATCACCCTTTTCATGGGTGATATTTTCAACTAAACCCAATCGTCAACTGCAAACTTAAACTCCATTCTTTTCACATCAGCATAGGATTTCTGATGACTCTAAGCCATTTTCAGCCTTTCTCTAATCAACTGAACTTTCTCCATAGCCTCATGAATTGAATCAGGCCCTACCAAAGTAGCTTCACTAAACTTAAACTAACCAATAAGAGATATACTCCTCCTACCATAGAGCACCTTAAACAGAGCCATCTGAATACTAGAGTAATAACTGTTATTATAAGCAAACTCAATCAAAGGCAAGTGATCATCCTAACTATCCTTAAAGTTGATCATGCAAGCCCTCAATATGTCTTCTAAGGTCAGAATGGTCCAAGCCTCGTGAACATCTTTTTGCGGATGAAAACCTATGTTGAGGTGAACTTGGATACCCAGACCCTTTTTAAAGTATTTCCAAAACTTCAAAGTGAACTGTGTACCCCTATCCAAAATGATATTCAAAGGGACTCCATGCAACTTGACCAACTCTCTATAAGGTAGAGTCTAGCATAATCCCCGGCTAAATCTATAGTGTTCACTGGTAGGAAATATGCTGACTTAGTCATCCGATCAATAATAACCCATATAGAATCATGTTGTTGGTGAGTACTAGGTAACCTTGTAATGGATTCAATATTCACCTCTTCCCACTTCTAAGTATCCTAAAGCATACCACCTAGCGTTTGGTGCTCGACCTTAGCCTGCTGGCAATTTGGGCACTTAGCTATAAATTCTGTGATATCCCTCTTTATACCATTCCACCAATAGACTTACCATTGGTCACAATACATTTTAGTCGAACCTGGGTGAATAGAATATCGAGAATTATGAGATTCTGCCAACATTCGCTATCTCAAGTCATTTTCATTTGGAACATATAATCGACCTTGACAATGAATAACACCATCTCCCCCTTGGGAGAAAACCTCAACTTTCTGACTTTGAATTGCTCACTTCAACTTAAGCAAAATAGGATCACTATCTTTCTTCGCCTTTACTTCAGCCACTAAAGAAGATTCTGAACCATTTTGAATCATGACACTACCTTTGATTGAGTCAGCCAATAAAACTCCTAACCTAGCAAGTCTATGAACCTTGCAAGCTAATTATATCTTTTCATCCTTTACATGTGCAACATTACCCATTGAAAGTCTGTTAAGGGCATCTGCCTCTACATTGGCTTTGCCCGGATAGTACAACACACTCATGTCATAATCTTTCAACAACTCTAGCCATCTCCTCTAATGAAGATTTAGATCCTTATAACTGAACACATACTGTAGGCTCTTATGATTGGTGAACACATCCACAAGAACTCCATATAGATAGTGCCTCCAAATCTTTAAGGCAAACACAACTGTTGCTAACTCTAGATCGTGAGTCGGGTAATTTTTCTCATGAACTTTGAGCTGTCTAGAGGCATAAGCAATAACCTTACCATGCTGCATTAACAAAAAACCGAGGCCAACTCTGGAGGCATCACAGTATATAATAAACCCATCTAGGCCCTCTGGTAGAGTCAAAACTGGGGCAGAAGTGAGTCGAGTCTTCAACTCTTGAAAACTCTTCTAGCAAGTGTTGAACCATTGGAATTTGACATTCTTCTGAGTCAATCTGGACAAAGGAGAAGCAATTGATAAAAATCCTTTAACAAACCATCTGTATTAACTAGCTAAACCTAGAAAACTCCTAATGCCTGATGAAGAGATGGGTCTAGGCCCTTTCCTAACTGCTTTGGTCTTTTGAGGATCAATCTAAATGGCCTCACTGGAGATGATATGACCAAGGAATGCTACTAATTTTACAATAATTCACACTTGCTTAACTTATCCAATAATTGGTGATCTTTAAGAATCTGCAAGACAATCCTCAAATGGTCCTCCTGTTCATCCGCACTCCGAAAATAAACAAGGATTTCTCCTATGAAGATAATGATGAACATGTCTAAGTACTGCTTGAACACACTATTTATCAAGTATATAAAAGTTGTAGAAGCATTCATTATTCCAAAATACATAACAATAAATTCATAGTGACCATACCGAGTTTTGAAAGCTATTTTTGGAATGTCACATTCTCTGACTCTGAGATGATAGTGGCCGGATCTGAGGTTTATTTTTGAAAAAATAGTTGGCACCTTAAAGATGGTCCAACAAGTCATCAATATTAGGGATGGGATACTTATTCTTAGTTGTGACTTTGTTCAACTGATGATAATCGATGCACATTATGAGGGAATCATTTTTCTTATGCACGAAAAAAACTAGAACACCCCATGGGGAGATACTGGGTCTAATTAATCCATTGTCTAAAAGTTATTTTAACTATTCATTCAATTCCTTGAGCTCTGCTTGAGCCAATCTATAAGGAGTAATTGAGATAAGCTGGGTATTTGAAAGAAGGTCTATCCCAAAGTTTATCTACTACTCGGGAGGGACTCTAAGCAGGTCTTCAGGGAATACTTATGTAAATTCCTTCACAACTAGGGCCAACTGGAGAGTTGAGGTTTTGGACTTAGAATCCTTAACCCAAACTAGATGGTAGATTCACCCCTTAGAGATCACCTTTCTGGCCTTAAGGTAAGAGATAAACTGACCCATTGGCTCTGCAGAACTATCCTTCTATTCTAAGACTGGTTTATTTGAAAACTAAAACTTAATGACTCTAGTTCCATAGTTGACTGAGGCAAAATAGAAATGTAACCAATCCGTGCCAAGAATGACATTGAAATTAGTAATTTCTAACTCTACTAGATCAATTGTGGTGATTTTCAGGGAAACTATGACTGGGTAATTTCTACATACCTGCTTAGCTATAATCGAGTCACCAACAAAAGTAGATACTGAGAGGGGTTCTATAAGGATTTCAGGACTGACACTAAAATCTACTGCAATAAAAGGAGTCACAAAGAAAAGTGTGGCTCTGTGATCTAGTAATGCATAAACATCAACATAGAAGACTTGTAATGTATAGATGACTACATCAGGGGAACCCTCCTGATCTTGTCGAGTGTACAAAGCATAAAACCTATTCTAGCATTGCCCGTCACCCGCACTAGATGAGGCACCCTGCTGGGCCACGCGTCCTGCTGGAGCTTCTGAGGAGGTAGCCTGAGTATGGCCACTGATGTCACCTCTCTTGGCTAAAGGACAATCTTAGAGTCTGTGCCCAGACTTTCCATAACTAAAACATACAAACACTCTCCGTGGTGTTTGTTCCCACACTACTTGTAAGTTAAAAAAGTACGACCACTGAAAGCACTATTTTGAGACTTAGAGCCTGGCGCTCTACCTTTTTGATCCTGCCTAGGCCTGGGCTATAGAAAACTAGTAGATGATGGTGCTAGAGATAAGGATCTCTACTAATACTGGGAGTAATTTCCACTGCCCGACTTCTACTGAGAATAGTCGAAGTTAACTGTTCTAGCTTTCTTAGTCTCCCTTACTTTCTCCTTTATCTTTTCTTCCTCAATCTACTGAGAATGAGTCATACATATGGAGATATCCATAGCCCTAACAAGCATAGCGGTCCTGCACTCTTTGACCACTATATCAAAAACACCTAAAATGAACTTGCTCATGCGATCCCTTTGCTCAAGAACTATCTCTGGAGTATACCTGGAGAGCTGGGTGAACTTCAAAGAATACTCTTTCACTAACATATTACCTTGCTTCAAATTTATGAACTCCACAATCTTAGCTTCCCTTATCTCACGGAGAAAGAATATGTCCAGAAAAGTAGTCACGAACTCATTGCAATCAATTGGGCCAGTATCCATACGCCTACTCTCTTTTTACTACTTTCACCAAGTTTAGGCCACTCCCTTCAACTGAAATGCGACCAAATATACACTCTCAACTGAAGTAATACCCATAATCTAAGTGATCTTTTGAACCTCATTAATGAAGTTTTATGATCTTCATCCACCTTTAAACCATATAACTCTGGAGGATTTATCCGAACAAAGTCTCAGACTCTCATAACAGGTGTATTCCCGTTTGAATTAGCAGGTGCAACAACTTGTTGATTGACCTGGTTGGTCATGGCTTGATAAAGCACTTGGAAAGCAGCCCTGAATTTGACGTGAGTGACTTTTTTATTCAAGGGATCCACTGTAGCTGGTGGAGCTTGCTGGTTTTTATTACCTTTACCGTTCCTTCATCCGTTAGCTCTTTTGAGAGGCATTTTCTTATAAATGCGTAGAGCACAAATTAGAAGGAGATTAAATAGAATTTGCACTCTATCACATGATATGAACATGAAAAAAGTCAGACTTTTCTAAAATGTTTCATAGCCTCTCCCCCATAAGTGTGGCACGCTTCATACCCATAAAATAGACTCTACTTAACGTGGCTTTTAGACACCCTAGGACACTTTAAACTTGATGTTCTGATACCAAGTTTGTCACGATCTGACCCTACACCCTAGACTTAACACAGTGTTTGAAGCCATGAGTGACCCCAAGCTATCCCATGGCATAACATAAACACTAAAACACTATCTATCTATATATATAAAAAATAATGAGCGGAAGCTAAAACTGAACTCATGATGATAAAAGTCTAAAAGAATACTAAAAATAAAATAGAATCTAAAGTGTCTGACACAAACCACAAAGCTGAAATATCTTACTGTCTGCTTGAAAGTCTCTACTAAATGATGAGGTGATGGAACAAGCCCTCAACTAACTCATATGTATGACACTAAAATGAAATACTAAAATTAAATGATAATGAAATCTCATCCTCGATAGATGAGGACTCACCACTGTCTACTGCTGAGAAGGTACAGGAATGTACTAATTATAGGTCTGATGCCGAGGGACAAAACCTACATCATAAGATGATACAACACAAAAGAGTATACGGTCATTACTTTGAATGTATTGAGCATGCGAGATATGCAATTAAAACTATACTGATTATGCGGGTAAATACTAAAATACTATACTGAAATGCAAACTGAACTGAAGTACAATGACCCTATCTGAGATGCATAAATATATGTATAAACATTTATATGAAATAATAATCTGAACAACCATGAGTTTAGGTAAATAAAAACCAAACTAAGGGTCATGTACCATACTGATTCTGAAATTATAGTGGTTCTCATAACCGACATAGACTATATGAGAAAACATGGAATCGAAACCTATAACCCAAGTTGGGAGGGTGTTCTGTACCTTGCCAAGGGTAAGAACCATGACTGGCATAAATTAACTCATGAGCCCATTCGGTTTAAGAGAGACACTCTCAACTGGCGAGGACCCTTTTAACCTATGGTGGCATGTATTTTGGTACTTAGGTTATCTTGACCCGTGTCCTCCCAGTTCTAAGTAATACTCCTATAACCGTATACATGTGCTCATAATTCTTACTAAAATCTGAATAAAATTCATAAATTAGTTCAATTTACTATAACTGAAGATGACTAAAATCATAAAACTAGGCATATGCAATTTACTCTCTCTAAAAATCATGATAAACATGGTATACTGAATATTCATCTGAAATTAGGCTTCAATTAGGTGTTTCACGCAAATTTTACAAGAATATAGGATCGTGTGTTAATAACACGCCAACATATATAAAATCCCTATTTAAAATCATGCATAAAATAACATTCATGGTCATAAGATGTTCCAAAACATGAATACTAAAATAAATCATAAAATTGGGATATTTGGGAACTTTCCCTAATTCATAGATTTCATAGAAACTAAACTTTGAAAGCCATTTTTGTGCATGAGGGTGGCAGGAGTCCCTCATTGAATACCCACATACTTGGAATTTGGAGAATTATTGTTAGGAACTTGGACTTTGGAGCTTTTGGAGAAGAACCCTTACTTTCTTTTGTTGGAAAGAAAAGAATCACTTTCTGAGAATATTTCTTAGTGTTTTGGGAGATAATGAGGTGGGTAGCATCTAAGTCCCTTTAAACCCTCCTAAAACACCTTAAACAACGTATTATAGGGAGTTAAGAAAGTGGAAAAGATGAAAATATCCCAATTAAAATGTAACTAATTTTGCTGCACCAGTCGTCATGGCTCGTCCGAACGAGTCATCATGTCTGACAATGACTCATCGTTAGACTCGTTGTGACTGGACAGAGTTGCTGAGTCTGGGATGATTGGGTCACAACAACTTGTTATCACAGATGATGGGTCATTGTGTTAACTCATAATGGCTAAACCCAAAATGTCAACTCTAATGTCCTCGTCAGGATGAGTGACCTGACGAGTCGTTTTAGGTGACAATGACTCATCATCTAGAGTCATCACCACTGTACCAAATTTTAAACTTTCAGGACTTGGTTCAAGGCTGCTCAGGACAAGTCAGCCAGTGGGTCGTTGGCACTGACCATGACTCATATGAGAGTCGTTTTGTGATTAAAATTCTAGTTCCCAACTGGTTTTTTGTGATAAGTATGAAATGGAGTCTTCAGAACTTTTAGGTGTCACGACCCGAGACTACCCCCTAGTCATAACATAATGATTAGAGTCACAAGTGAACCCAAGCTAACCCATAGCCTCGCATGATGTTGCGTCCAAACGCACACGTAAGTGTACGCGGTCGTACAAGTTATGTAGGATTGAGAGTCCAGATATCGTACCCACAGGGACTTGTCGATTAACTATTTTACTAAATTAGATTGATGCTAATTATTTATTCAAGTGGTGGATTTCAAGATATATTTATAAATTAACTAAACTAAAAAAAATAAAAATAAAATAACTAATGAATAATTAACCAAGAAAAAAGCGAATTCTTACACAATCATTGGATGAATCGATCTAGGATTATGGTTTCACTAACAATCATGTTTAGTATCAATTTCATCAACTTATTCGATTATCCTCTAATCATCTATTCAAACTAATCTCACAACTACATCGTTGAGCGGGAATATGAGAAGCTAATTCAAACGTATTTATTTATCTTCCCATTTTGTAACCAAGTAAGGTGATGTAGGTATATTCCTATCCTAGCCACAAATCAATTCCTTATTTTACTAAAAAAGAGATCTTACTCCCTATATTCTTCGTTCTATCCCTCAGTTCCCTTGGTCCGTTCACTTTGGGATTATAGATTTATTTTAATGGTCGCGAATCATTAAAATAGTAAAGCAAGGATATAAGAACAACTATTTTGATAACCAAACAAATAAAATCAAGAATTACTAAACAATCATTTAATTAGCTACCATAATCCTAGAAAGATAAGTTTAGCTCCACATAGACATGGAGCAATTACAACAAATCATCCAAAGAAAAATGTAAAAATAAATAAATAAGGAGAAGAAAAGCTGAAACTAATTTTCTCCGGCCTTCACAACGGCTCCTAGCTCTCTCTAGGTTAAAAGTTTTGTAAACACTGATTTTATGAATATAAATAGGTGTAGAAAAAAGCCTCAAGTAAAATAACTGAGTCCAAAATGGGCTGGACAAAATTAAATACGGAGCAATCCTTGTACGTGTCACGTTTAGAATGCGGAACAACTGCTCCATGCCACGCTCTAATTGCGGGCAATCACCGAAATTGCTTGTAACACCCCGTACGTTTCGGAGTCTAGCTGACTACCGTAACATTTATGGAAATATGAAAACATGAGAGATTTGATTAATTATGTATTAAATTGTGGGCTTGATGTATTAAATATTGGACATTTAAAAGTCTTGTGCAAATTGGGCCTTAAATGAAGCCCAAAAATAGCAAGAAGACATGGCCCAATATGGGATTTTTGACCCATTCTTCCAAATTTGGTCCATTTGACCAAATCAACATTGCATTAAATGCTAAGGAAAAGATAAGGGAGATATGAGGGACTATATAAATTGGAAAAATCAGATTTTTATACCATTGAACTCTCATAACATTTTCTGGATTTTTCCAACATTATCTCCTTTGCTCTCAAGAACCCTAAGTCACTCTTTGGGCAAAGATCATCAATTGGTAAGACTTGGTAAGTGTTTATTATGATGTATTAATATATTTTATTCATAATATATGGTGTATATTATGTTGGTTATGTTGGTGGAGCATTGAGAAGTTCACAATAAGTGAAGTGTACATGTTTGCTAAATCGAAGGGTGGTTTGTCTTGTAAACTTGGATATGGACTTGTGGTTTTGAAGGAAGTGAACTTGGTGGAGTAAATTTTGACATGTGAGATGTTATTATGGTCTTACTTTGTTTTATTCTTGTGCATAACGTTTGGAATTGTTGTTGCGATATTGGTTATGGTTTTGGTGTTGTATTGGCCGTGAAATGTAGTTTTGGGTGTTGTTATGTGTGTTGTCAGACTATGGATGAATTTTGGTGTTTAATATGATAAAAAATATGTTCAAATATGTTTGATTGTGATCATGTACCATTCATGGCATTAAAAGACCCAAAAAAAAGTCATTTCGGACCAAAACGGGCATCCGCCCCCGCAGACGGAGGCACCTGTGGGAGCAGATGCCAACGTAGATGCCTCTGGCTGCTGCTAGAGGGAATCTGAGCGCGTAACTCAGCCACCTTCTGGCGCAGGTGGCAGCGCAGGTCACCTCCAAATTTGGTTTTGTATGCTTCCGTCTCTAGATGATCCCCGAAAGCCCCGATACCCTTTTTGGATGTAATTATCAACTTGTGATGTCTTTTTAATGAATTTAAAGTGTCATATGGAGGTGTTTTGGACTATGTTAAGTATGTATAATGGTTCATATGTTGTTATAAAGGAATAATTACGACGGAATGATAAAAGGAAAAGCGTAAAGGGCAAGTATGGTGTGAAATGCTATCGATGTATGATCTTTTGGTCAATGTGTGTAATGTTATGGTGTTGTTGATATGAAAATGCAGTGGATTGTATTGTAAGGGGGTGACATGACGTTATATGGTAGTCACATAGTCCATTATCGTCTTGTATGCCTATATGGTGACTAGTTGCTATTGAAAGTTTCGGTATGAACTTGTATTGTAGAGTAAGACGTAAGGAAGAAGCTGAACTATTTTGTTCATACATAGGCTTGTGTATTCATACTTGGAAGTGAAGGTATGTAAGGTTACTCTTCTCTGTCTTTCTGCAGCACATGGTGTTTACATTGTCATAGTACTCATTTTGATTCCGAAATGCTCTAAGGTATTCCGTATCCGGTAGTTGACCAGTGTTACTCATATGTCTCCTATTCATTGAGCAGTTGTGACCCACATGTTTCATATTCATTGGCAATGTTCCAAAAGTCCAATAAGGTTGTGTTCCAAAGTTCCAATAGAGGTTATTATTCATGTGTCTTGTTCATTGCTTATTGTCTAATGGTTTCAATGGAGTTATGTTTCCAATAATGTTTATTCACATGTCTCTCACTCATTGATTGTTGATCCAAAGCTTTAAATAAAGTTATGACTATCATTGTATCAATCTCTCATAAGCAAAGCATCAATCTCTCACAAGTAAAGGTATCGATCTCAAAGTATCAATCTCAAAGTAAAGATCAAAGTAATGCATATGTGGTTAATGATTGAGTATGGGTGGCAGCTTTAGGGGCAACATGCCTAGCTCAAGACGATCCCGAGATTATTGGATCAGGGGGAAGCTTTGGGGGCGAAATGCCTAGCTCAAGCCAAACCTGACAGGGGGCAGCTCTAGGGGCATAAGCCTAGCTCGAGCCGAACCTGATATGCAGATTTATGGGTGGCAGCTCTGGGGGTAATAACCTAGCTCGAGCCGATCCCGAAATATTGATTTATGGGTGGCAGCTCTAGGGGCACAAGCCTAGATCGAGCCGATCCCAACATAACGATATGTTATGTAAAGACCCACTGATCAGTTGGGGCCCGGGTACAGTATAGCACAGTCAAAGATGAACAAGCATAGAAGTAAAGATACAAAGAAAGTAATGAAAGCAAAATACATGATTTCCAAAGTACAAAATAGTGACTCATCTACACTGTTACTTATCTATATTGGTCATGTATTTGAACTTGAGTTCCTTGACATATTTACATAACTTACATGTTTCATATGGCCTTACATGCTCAGTACATTCTTCGTACTGACCCCTCTTGGGGAATTTACCTTACTTGCTGTAGGCGCAGGTACCAGTAGACCTCCACAGTAGGTTTCCAGTGTTGCGGATCTTTGGTGAGCTCCAGTTAGTTCGGGGCCTCTCCGAGTCATAGTTATACATATGTTTTGGTGTTGTACATGTTGTATAAAGCGGGGACTTGCCCCGACTTTAGTTTATTTTGGTCAATGCACTTGTTAGAGGCTTTTGTAGACAGATGTGGGTGTATAAATGTAAAAGGTACATGTCGTTTTTGAATTGATGGCCTCAACGGCCAAGTTTCATATATGTACATATGTCACATGTTTCATGAATTTCATTGTTAGCATTATAAACCCCGAAGTGATAAGGATGTTTCGGATGGCATGCATATGAGTGAACATAGGCAAAGCTTGGTTCTCTCGGGCCTTATCGGCTTCGGGTGCCAACCACGTCCCGATGGGATTCGGGGCGTGACATTGCTGCGACAATTTCAATTCAACAAATGTCACTTTTGATTATAATAATAAGTTTATTCCATTAAACTGCCTTCTTGATTTTCTTCTATAATCTTTCCTCTTTAACTTGTTTTGGCTCCAAATTTTTTCATCTTCACACCAATTTAATCCTACACATCAAAATGTAATATTAAGCACAATCCATAAAATCAATTATTAATAAAAATAATAAAAATACTAAATGTGAGACAAATAATGACTAAATAATGTAATTTTAGCCTCACATCACATGACACTAAAGATATTGTAACAAACTAAATAATAGTGAGCAAAAGATGAAAGTCTGAATAATATAATAATAGTCAAATGAAAAACCAATGCTGAGTTAATATGGAAAATATCTAACAAAACCATAAGCTGAAAACACTAGTCTATTTGTCTAAAAGCCTCTACTATGATAGTTGCTAGGACAAGCCCCCAACTAACTCTAACTTTTTGAAACTTAAATAATAAGTTAATAAAGATACTAAAAACTAGTCCTCAAATGATGAGGACTCACCAAACTCTGCTGCTAAGATGAGACGGAATCATGCTAACCGCGAGCTGGATGATGAATGTCTGAACCTTTATTATAATTCAATATAGCGCAAAAGAAGGTATGCGGTCACAACTTTGAATGTACTGAGTATGCGAGATATGCATATGCTGAACATGAGAGGATAAATTGAACATGGAACTGAGGTATGCAAACTGGTGCAATGACTAAGTAATAAACATGTAACTGATCCATGATATGCTAAATATACTGATTACAAGGTCATGCAATAACTGAGTCTGAACTGTGGGAGCTACAGTTAATCGACATACTCCATCCGAGACAAATGGAGTCCAACCTATAACCCTAATTAGAAGGTGCTCTGTACCTTACCAAAGGTACGAATACTGACCGACGCGGATCTACTAATGATGTACAAAATGGACTAAGGTATCAAGCCTAATATGAAGGGTTACCCTTTAGAACCTATGGTGGCACCATAGTTCTGGGAATTAGGACTTCTACTAAAGGTCTCAGCCTAACAGATGAGCAAGCCTTCATTCCTATGTCCGTTCGGTGCTAAGTACTACTCCCAACTGAATTATACTGAATAGTTGACAAGCTTATAGTACTGGTATTTGAGACTGAGATAGTAGACATTTTATTTGAAAGCATACAAATGCATGTGAAACTGACAGACTGAACATCCAACTACTAATGCATGGGAACTAACTCATCAGGTGTTCATAACCCTCCATCTTTGAAGAATGCAACTATTCATGATAATTTCTATAATCTGAATAGAATACAAATTTATACAACACAAGTCCAAAATCATAGATTAACTATATACTGAGGGTTCATAAAATATAAACATGTAAGGGTACTGAATTTCCATGGTAAACATGAACTCATGAAGTATTCTTGATGAGCAACTAAAATACAAAGGATTCATACTTTTCATGAAAATCCGAAGCTCTGTAGAACGAATTAACTAAGGAATTGAGTTCACTTAGGTGCTCAATGGGTGAAAGGAAACCCATTGATGAAATCCCATATACCTAGAAGTGAAGATCTTGGACTTGGTGCTTGAAGATTGATGAAGCCTAGTTTCTTTCTTTGGAGAAGAGAAAATCACCTGCTACTATGAAATTTGTTAATTTTCGCTTGATTTTGAGTTAATGAGGGGTTTAAGGTAGTTTTAGACTTAATAATCAGCCTAAGGATGGTTAAAATAATGTAGTTTAGGAGTTTAAATAATGGTAAAAGATTGATGTACCCCTTATAAAAACATAATTGAAAAACTGTGTATCGTGACGGACGAACCCTCCAACGATTGTCTGATCTACCAATGATCTTTGGTTAGGTCGTGGGTTGAGGTAGAATTTTGGTGGCTTGTAGGAATTCATCAAAAAGGCCAAGGCACGATTTGTTGGGCCCTCCAACGGTCATTCCTTGGATGGTCATTGGATCCCCAAGCAGGTCCAACCTTATGACCAAAGTTACCACCAACGATTGTTGGTTCCTTTCGTACCTAGGAGGTACTTTATCAACCTTTAAGATTTTGGGTCTATTTCCTACGGAAGAGGATATAGAAAGGTCACTCTATCTATCAATGGTCATTGGTTAGGTCATTGTATCTCACTACTTGATAGTACTTCACTAAAATGGCCATATCTTTTAGCTCCAGAACCAGATTAACGAGAAATTAGATGAGTTGTAAAGAAGACTCAAAGACATTTCATTTGGTGGGTTTTGAGATTCAAAAATCCTCATAATCTAGGAGTTATACTCATTTGATGTTGACTCCAGAAATATTCTACACAAGAATTCAATTGGTAAGGAAACTTTCAACTTAACTATAAACTAGGAGTTACGTATTGCCTTAATTTTTATCTAAAACACTTCTCATATTACCAAATCATTATGTTTGGTTCTAAATATACTTGAATTATGGTTCTGATCTTAGTTTTGATTTTCAGGGTGTTACAATATCTCCTCTCTGGAATTATTCATCCCCAAATGAAAACTATCTAAGCTGAAAGAATAGGGAAATAGATGCAATCCAAATATTGAGTTCTAAGAGCTGAATACTAACATGATAACTAAATCCGTAAGTGAAACAAGGATTGAACTAAACTCATGAATGCATGCTGTGACATGGGAGTAACTGAGTGACATGAGAATGAGAAAAATAATAAGGAGGAAGTTGTTACCTTAAGCTGGAGTGGAATTTAAAGAGAAAAGATAAGGATACTTGGCCATCATATCTTCTTATGCTTCCAAAGAAGCTCCCTCAACTAGCAGATTCCTCTAAAGAACCTTCACTGAAGCAACTTTCTTATTTCTCAACTTACAAGCTTGACGGTCAAGAATCTCAACTGGAACCTCCTCATAAGAGAGACTATCTTTCATGCCCACACTTTTTGACGATACAATTAAATCTGGATAACCAATACACTTCTTTAATAAGGACACATAAAAAACTAGATACACTGATGCCAAGTTTGCAGGCAAGTCTAACTCATAAGCCACATTACCAATGCACCTCAAAATCTTATAAGGACCAACATAGAGGGGACTGAGTTTCCCTTTCTTTCCAAATCTCTTCACCCCTTTCATGGGTGAAACTTTTAAGTAAACCAAATCACTAATCGCGAACTTAAGTTCCCTTCTCCTCACATCTGCATATGACTTTTGACAACTCTGAGCTATTTTCAATCGTTCTCTAATCAGCTGAACTTTATCTATATCATCATGGACTGAGTCATGCCTTATCAAAGTAGCTTTACCAACCTCAAACCAACTAATAGGAGACCTATACCTCCTACCATAAAGTGCTTCAAATAGCGCCATCTGAATACTGGAGTGTTATTTATTATTATAGGCAAACTCAATCAAAAGCAAGTGATCCTCCCAATTACCTTTGAAATTGATCACACAAGCTCTCAACATGTCCTCTAAGGTGTGAATGGTCCTCTCTGCCTAACCATTTCTCTATGGATGAAAAGATATGCTGAAATGAAATTGGGTACCAAGACCCTTCTGAAATGTGTTCCAAAACTAAGAAGTAAACTAAGTACCCCTATCAGTGATGATAGTCAAAGGGACACCATGCTGTTTCACCAACTCCCTAAGGTAGAGTCTAGCATAATTCTTGGCTGAATCTAACGTGTTAACTGGCAGGAAATATTCTAAATTAGTCATTCGGTCCATAATAACCCAAATAGAATCATGCTATCAGTACGTACTAGGTAACCCTATAGTAAAATCCATGTTGACCACTTCCGATTTCCAAGTTATAATATTGATATCCTAAATCATACCACCAAGTCTCTGGTTCTCAACCATAAACTGCTAGAAATTCAGACACTTGGCCACAAATTCTATGATATTCTTCTTCATGCCATTCCACCAATAGACTTTTCATAGATCAGGATACATCTTAGTGGGGTGAATAGAATATCGAGAACTGTGAGCTTCTATAAGAATCCACTGTCTCAAGTCATCTACATCTGGAACACAAAGTCTGCCCTGACAATGAAGAACACCATCTCCCTCTTGGGAAAAAACCTTAACTTTCTTTCTTTGGAGTTGAACACCATCTCCTTCTAGCAAAGCAAGATAGTAATCCAAAACTCATATCCCTCTAGCAAAGCAAGATAGTAATCCAAAACTCATCTCCCTCTAGCAAAGCAAGATAGTAATCCAAAACTCTTTGGAGTTGAACACCATCTCCCACTTAGGAGAAAACCCTCTTGGCATAGTCAAAACTGGAGCAGAGGTGAGTTGAGTATTTCAATCCAGAAAAATCTTCTCGCAAGCATCAAACCACTGAAATTTGACCTTTTTCTGAGTCAATCCAGGCATAAAAGAAGCAATAAATGAAAATCCTTCAACAATCCATCTGTAGTAACCAGCTAAACCTAAGAAACTCCTGATATTTGATAGACAGATGGTTCTAGGACAATTCCTAACTGCTTTGATCTTTTGAGGATCAACCTGAATAACCTTATCAAAAATGATATGACCAAGGAATTCTACTGATTTCAACCAGAATTCACATTTGCTAAACTTGGCAAATAACTAGAAATCTTTGAGAGTCTGCAGGACATTTTTCAAATGGTCTGTATGGTCATACTCACTCTGAGAATAAACGAGGATGTTAGATGTCATCTATGAAGACAATGATGAACATGTCCAAATACTTCTTGCACACTCTGTTCATCAAGTCCATGAGACATGCATGAGCATTTGTTATTCCAACAAACATAATGATAAATTCAAAGTGACCATATCGAGTTCTGAAGGCTGTCTTTGGAATGTCACATTCTCTGACTCTGAGCTAATGATAAACAAATCTAAGGTCTATCTTTGAAAATCAACCAACACCCTGAAGTTGGTCGAACAAGTCATCAAATCCAAGAATAGGATACTTATTCTTGATTGTGACTTTGTTCAACTGACGGTAGTCAATGTACATTCTGAGAAACCATCTTTCTTATATATGAAAAAAATTAGTGCACCCCATGAAGAGATGCTGGACTTGATAAAACCTTTATCTAAAATATCTTTTAACTGTTCCTTCAACTCCTTAAGCTCGGTTGGAGCCATTCTATATGGTGGAATTCAAATAGTTTGGGTATCTAGAAGGAGATCTATTTCAAAGTTAATTTTTCGCTCAGGAGGAATTCTGCGTAGATCCTTGGAAAACACCTCTGGGAATTTATTATTCACTAGAACTGACTGAAGAGTTAGGGTTTTGGTCTTTGAATCCTTAACCCAGACAAGATAATAGATACACCTTTTGGAAATTATTTTTCTGGCCTTAAGGTAATAAACAAACCGACCTATAGGCACTAAGGTACTATTCTTCCAATCCAAGACTGGTTCATTTGGAAATTGAAACTAGACTACTCTGTTTCTACAATTGAATGAGGCATAACAAGAATGTAGCCAATCCATGCCATGAATGACATCAAAGGCAGTCATATCTAACTCTACAAGATCAACTAAGGTGATTTTCTGAGAAACTGTGATAGGAAAATTTTTGTATACCCGTTTAGCTATGACTGAATCACCAACAAGAGTAGAGACTGAGAAAGGTTCTAAGAGAATTTCTGGACTGACACCGAATTCTAGTGCTATATAGGGAGTCAGAAAAAAGTATGGCTCCGGTATCTAACAAGGAATAAGTATTAATGTTAAAGACCCATAACGTACCAGTGACTACATCAGGGAAACCCTCATGATCTTGTCGAGTATGAAGTACATAGCATCTATTTTGGAGTTGATAACCACCTGCACTAGATGAGGCACCCTTCTGAGTAGGGCGATCTACTAGAGCTACTGAAGAGTTAGATTGATTCTGCTGACAAGTATCCCTGCCCTTTTGTAAGGCCACTGGGAACTCTTTTAATCTGTGTCCTAGCTTACCACACATAAAAAAATTACCACTATCGGCCATACACTTGTCTTGGTGGTTCTTACATACTTCTTACAAATCGGACGAGTACGTCTATTAGTGACACTTCCCTAGGACTTAGAGCCTGGTGACCTATACCCATACCCCTATCTATAGTTGGGCATTGGGGAAATATCAGAGGATGGGGATGGAGTTGAATACTTCTGATGGAACTGAGAATGATTACCATCATCTAACCTCTGCTGAGAAAAATTAAAACTGCCTATTCTGGCACTCTTATTCTCTCTTTCATTCTCCTTTATGTTTTCTTCCTCAATCTGCTGAGCATAAGTCTCAACCTATAGATGTCCATATCTTTAACCAAAATAGCAGTTCTACCCTATTTTATCACAGTCTCTGAAACACCTGACACAAACTTACTCATACGGCCCTGGAATCAGCCACTATTGCCAAAGCATACTTAGAGACATGTGTAAACTTAAAAGAATACTTCTTTATAAGAATGTTACCCTAGTTAAGATTTAGAAACTCCTATACCTTGGCTTTCCTTAGCTCAACTGGGAAAAACTTATCCAAAAATACAGCTATCAAGTTATCCCAATCTACTGGACCTGCATCCACACCCCTATCTTCCTTCCACTGTTTACACAAAGTCTGAGCCACTCTTTTTAGTTGATAAGAGGCTAAGTCCAAACTCTCGACTTTAGTGACACCCATAATCTGAACCTTCAGAATGTCATTAATGAACTCATGCGGATCCTCTTCCATCTTAGACCATAAAACTCAAGAGGATTCATCCGAGTGAAATCCTAGAATCTAGATACTATTGTATTATATCCTATTGGTTCACGTGGGTAGTCTTGGCCTTAGCTAGCACCTAAAAAGCAGCCCTAAACTCAGTATGTGAGATTTGTTCATTCAAAGGGTCTGTTGGAGCTTGTGGTGCTTACTGGTTCCCATTTCTATTTCTTTTTCCATTTCCATTTCTCTTTCCATTAGCTCTTCTAGGAGGCATTTTCTATAAATACATAGAGCAAGAGTTAGGCGGTGCTTAAATAGATTTCACACTCTATCATATGATATGAACATAAAAGAAGAGAAACTTTTTCTAAAACATTTGATATCCTCTCACTCATAAGTGTGGTGCACTTCACACCCATGAATAAAACTCTACTTAATGCCACTTTTTGACACCTTAGGACACTTTAAACCTAATGCTCTGATACTAAGTTTATCACAACCCAAGAATACCCTTTAGTCGTATTATGGTGCTTAGAGTCACAAGTGACCCCAAGCTAACCCATGGCCTAACATGCCACTAAAGATACTGTAACAAACTAAATAATACTAAGCAGAAGTTAAAAGTCTGAATAATATAATAATATTCAAAATAAAAAACCAATATTGAGTTAATATGGAAAACATCAAACAAAACCATAAGCTTAAAACACTAGTCTATCTGTTTGAAAGCCTCTACTATGATGAGTTGCTGGGAAAAGCCCCTAGTAAACTCGAACTGTCTGAAACTAAAATAATAACATAATAAAGATACTAAAAACTAGTCCTTGAATGATGAGGACTCACCAAACTCTACTGCTGAGATGAGGTGGGATCGTGCTAACCACGAGTTGGATGCTGAATGTCTGAACCTATATTAGAATACAATATAGCACAAAAGAAGATATGCAGTCAGTACTTTGAATATACTGAGCATGCGAGATATGCACTATACTATTTATTCTGAACATGAGAGGATAAATTAAACATATAACTGAGGCATACAAACTGGTGTAATGACCAAGTAAATAAACATGTAACTAAACCATGATATGCTTAATAAACTGATTACAAGGTTGTGCAATATCTGAGTCTGAACCATGGGAGCTACTATTAACCGACAGACTCTATTCGAGCTAAACATAGTCCAACCTGTAACCCCAACTGACAGTGTAGTCTGTACCTTGCCAAGGGTACGAACACTGACTGACATGGATCCACTAATTGATGTCCAAAAAGGACTTAGTTATCGAGGCTGATCTAATGGGTGACCCTTTACAACCTATGGAGGTGAACTTGTTCTGAGACTTAGGGACTTATACTAAAGTTCTCATCCTAATTGATGAGCGAGCCTTCATCCCCATGTCCACTCGGTGCAAAGTACTAGTCTTAACTGAATTATACTAAAAAACTGACAAGCTCATAGTACTGGTATCTGAACATCCAACTATTAATGCATGAAAAGCTAAATCATCGGTTGTTCATAACCCGCCCTCTTTGAGGAATGCAACTATTCATGACACTTTCTATAATATGAATAAAATACAAATTTATAAAAACAAGTCCAAAATCATGAATTAACTATATACTGAGGGTTCATGAAATATAAATATGTAAAAGCACCAAATTTCCATGGGATACATGAAATCATGTAGTATGCTTAATGAGGAACAAAAATACAAAGGAACCAATACTTTTCATAAAAACCCAATAGCTCTGTAGAATGAATTAGCTAAAGAATTGAATTCACTTAGGGACTCAATGGGTGAAAGGAAACCCATTTATAAAATCCTACATACTTGGAAGTGAAGATCTTGGACTTGGTGCTTGAAGATTGATGAACCCTAGTTTCTTTCTTTGGAGAAGAGGAAATTGCCCGTTGCTCTAAAATTTACTAAGTGTTGCTTTATTTTAAGTTAATGAGGGGTTTAAGGTAGTTTTAGACTTAGGATAGTTAAAACAATATAGTTTAGGAGTTTAAATAATTTGAAAAGCCTGATGTGCCCCTTATAAAAACATAACTAAAAAAATGCATATCGTGATGGACGAACCCTCCAACGATCATTGAATCTATTAAAGATCGTTGGTTGGGTCATGGGTTGAGATGGGATTTGGGTGGCTTGCAAGACTTTATCAAATGAGCCAAGGTATGGCTCATTGGACCCTCCAACGTTCGTTCCTTGTCTGGTTGTTGGATCCCCAAGCCGAGCCAACCTTGTGACCACGGTTACCACCAACAATCATTAGTTCTACCAACGATCATTGGTTCCTTTTGGGCATAAGAGGTATTTTTGTCAACCTTCATGATTTTGTGGCCGTTTCCTATAGAAGCGGACATAGTATGGTCGTTCTATCTACCAATGGTCATTTTTTTGGTCGTCGTATCTCACTGCTGGACAGTACTTAACTAAATTATCCATATCTCTTAGATCCAGAACCAAATTAACAAGCAATAAGATGCGTTGGAAAGAAGAATCAAAGAACTTTCATTTGGTGGGTATTTAGCTTTAAAAATCCTAATAATTTAGGATTTATACTCGTTTTATGTTGACTCTAGAAAGATTCTTTACAAAATTTCAATCGGTAAGGAAGCTTTCAACTTAACTATGAGTTAGGAGTTACATATGGCCTTAATTCATATCTAAAACACTTATCATACTACCAAATCATTATGTTTGGTTCTAAATATACTTGAATTATGGTTCTTATCTTAGTTTGTATTTTTGGGGTGTTATATTGGGGTTTTGCAATATCCCACCCCCCCTTCCCGGGAACATTCGTCCTCGAATGAATACTAACTTGGATGAAAGACAGGGAAAGAGCTGTAAACCCAAAACTGAGTTCTAAAAGTAGAATATTGCCATAGTAACTGAGTTCTAACTGAAACATAAGCTGAACTAAATTCATGAAACAAGGATGCAAACCAAGACATAAGAGTAACTGAGGGACATAAAACTGAGAGGAATACTAAGAAGGAAACTATTACCTCAAGCTGTAACTGGATTAGAAGGGAAGAGATAAGGGTACTTGGTCATCATATATGCTTCTGCTTCTCAAGTAGCTCCTTCAACTAGCTGATTCCTCCAAAGAACTTTTATTAAATCAATTTCTTTGTTCCTCAACTTATGAACTTGACAGTCAAGAGCCTCAACTTGAACCTCCTCGGATGAAGATTTAGAACCTTTTGACTAAACACATATGGAAGGCTCTTATGATCGGTGAACACATCCATTATGAACTCCATAAATATAACGCCTCCAAATTTTTAAGGCAAAAATAATTGCTGCTAACTCAAGATCATGAGTTGGGTAATTCTTCTCATAAACTTTAAGCTGTCTAAAGGAATAAGTAATGACCTTACCATGATGCATCAACACATAACTGAGGCCAACTTTGGAAGAATCATAGTAAACAAAAAACCCATTTGGTCCATCTGGTTGAGTCAAAACTGGGGCAGAAGTGAGTCGATTCTTGAACTCTTGAAAACCCTTCTTACAAGCATCGGACTACTGGAATTTGACTTTTTTCTGAGTTAATATAGACATAGGAGAAGTAATCAATTAAAATCCTTCAACAAACCATCTGTAGTAACCGGCTAAACCCAACAAACTCCTAATGTCTGATGGAGAGTTAGGTCTAGACTAGTTCCTAACTTATTCAATTTTTTGAGGATCAACCTGAATGCCCTCACTGAAGATGATGTGACCAAGGAACGCTACTGATTTCAACCAAAATTCACACTTACTAAACTTTGTGAAAAACTGGCGATGTTTAAGCATATGTAAGACAATCCTCAAATAGTCTGCATATTCATTCTCACTCCAAGTACTACTTGAACACCCTTTTAATCAAGTTATAAATTTGCAGGAGTATTTATTAGTACAAATAACATAACAACAAATTCATAGTGACCATACTGAGTTCTGAAAGTTGTGTTCAAAATGCCACATTCTCTAACTCTAAGTTGATAATAGCTTGGTCTAAGGTCTCTCTTTGAGAAACAACTGGCAACCTAAAGCTGGTTGAACAAATCATCAATCCTAGGGATGAGATACTTGTACTTAACTGTGACTTTATTCAACTGATGATAATTGATGTACATGTTGAGGGAACCATCTTTCTTATACATGAAAAGAACTGGAGCACCCCATAGAGAGATACTGGGTCTTATGAAGCCTTTGTCTAAAAGGTCCTTCAACTATTCCTTCAATTCCTTAAGCTCAACTGGAGGGACTATCTCAAAGTTGATCTCCCGCTCAGGAGAGACTTTGGGAAAATCTTTAAGGAACACTTCTAGAAATTATTTCATAACTGGGACTGACTGGAGAGTTGGGGTTTTGGATTTAGAATCCTTAACACAATCTACATGGTAGATGCAACCCTCTAAATCATGGTGTACACACATGCTAAGGGTCTTATTGATTTCCTACTAGCCATGACTTGCAGGGGACAAGCTCATTTCATGTATAATAAATACCAGACATATAGTGTCTTGCCACCCTTATCCCAAACCAGGTGTTATAACTCTTTTATTCCAACTTCCCCACCCTTATCCTCCCTTAAATCCACCAATTCAATCATAAATAACTTTTACGAAATCAACTCACAATAAATAAATAGTACTACTTATAAGTTGTAACACCCCATACGTTCCTAACCCTACTTGACGACATTAAATAATATGTACTTAGGTCTCGAGATCTATAAGTATGCATTTGGTAATGTTATTGGCGAGATAATTGAATTTGGCTCTTGATATGTGATTAAGCTTGCATAGATGGTGTTTTTAAATTGTCATTGTGCATTTGTGGGGTTCAAAATGAGTCTAAGAGGACCTCAAAACAAAGTGTATTAAGGTTAAGAAGTAAGTTAAAGGAAAGGACTTGAAGTATCTAACCAAACCCGTGAAGAAAAGTCAAAAAATGAAATTTTTGAAAATTTTTAAGGAGAGGCGCGTTTGGGACCGTGACACGCCACTCTGGGCTAAAATTTTTAGCCCATAGGCAGTAATTTGGCGCGCCCAGGGGCGTGCCACCTTGGTTTTTCCACTTTTTCGAAAGTTGGAAATTTCTAAGTCCCAAGGGTATCCGGGGACGTACCGAGCCAATTTTTGCCACGTATCTTATACAACATGTATGAAATGATTCAAATATTATATTGGTATGATAAAATTACTCGAGAACGAATTTGGGGTCAAAATGACGATTTTACCCTTTTGGGCAAAATAGGCCATACGTGGCTAGAATCGCTTTTTCTTGGGATCGAGGCTACGAATATGAATAACATGAGTAGGAATATTTTTTTAACCCGTATGAGATGACTTGAGAATGATAAATTATTGATTTTACTGGGTTAAGTGAATTGGGCCCAAAAAGGACCCAAAAATGAAAAGAATGCATTGCCCAAAATGGGTCAAATGACCCATTCTTTCAAAACCTTCTAGACCAAGCATTTAATGCTTTAGAAGGGGATAAGGATGGACATAAATTCTTATAAAAGGGACCAAAAATCTGATTTTTTGGTCATTTGGAAGCTCATGCCTTTTGGTCTATTTTTCAACATATTTTCTCTTAAACCCTAGAAGCTCAAAGACAACTCTTGAAGCAAGATCATACTATTCCAAGCCTTGGTAAGTATTTATTCTCATGGATTAAAATATTATATGCATTTTAGATTATGTATATCATGATAGTTATGTTGTCAAGGTGGTGAATGGTGTATTGTTGCTTTTGGTGGAAGATGTGCCATCTTTGTGAATTGAAGGTGGAAAAAAGACTTGATGTCTTAATGAAAAAGCATGGTATGGATAAAATATGAACATGTATGGTGTTATTTTGTTGTTAAATATGCTATTTTCATATAAGTGTAAATTATGGGATTTTGGCCGATTTGTTGTTGTGAGGTGTGTTGAAGGAAATTGATGGCATAAGTATGATGTTGTGATAATGGAGAGTGGAAAGTGTGAACTTGGCATGAAATGCTATTGGTTATCATGTGTTGGTCAATGTTGGGAATATTGTTGGATTTTTGGAATAATACTTTCATGAATGGTTGTGTCAAGCGGGACATGGCATGTTTAAAGGCAAACATGAGAATTATACTTATTATATGCATTATAATGTAGTTGGTGGTTAATGTTGGCTCCATTGTGTATTTGTGTTGTAGAGTGGAACATAAGGAAGGAGCAGAACTATTGTATGCACATTTAAAATTGTGTGTTGGTATTGAGAATACAAGGTATGTAAGGTTCCCCTTTCCGTATCCTTCTGCAGCATATAGTGTACACCTTGTTAGGGTACTTGCTCATTTCTGAATTGTCCTAAGGTATTCTATATCCGTTTAGAAATGGTTATTATTACATATTCCCTACTCATTGATCACTTGGGAATTGTATGTCTCATATTCGTTAGTCAATGTTCCAAAAGCCCAAAAAGGTTATGTTACAAAGTGCCAATAGTGGCTACACACATACCTCTTGTTCATTGACTTGTGTCTAATGATTTCAGCAATGTTATCTATTGTTGAGTCCTATACTCCTCATTCATGAGTTATTGTGGTTCATGGGTTACATAATTATGGACATGTTCCAAAAGTCCCAATCATGTTGTGTTCTTGAGTTTCCAAGAATGTTGTGGCTATGTACATACGTTAATCTCTCATCACTGATAGTATCACTCTCTCATAAAAGGATGAATCAATTCCTCACATGTATCCATCTATCAAAATTAAGAATAAAGTAATACACATTTGTTGTTGGTTATGATTTATGGGTGGCAAGTCTAGGGGCATAAGCCTAGCTCGACTCGATCCCGATGTGTTGATTTATGGGTGGCAAGTCTAGGGGCATAAGCCTAGCTCGACTCGATCCCGATGTATTTATTTATGGGTGGCAGGTCTAGGGGCATAAGCCAAGCTCGACTCGATCCCGATGTATTTATTTATGGGTGGCAGGTCTAGGGGCATAAGCCTAGCTCGACCCGATCCCAACATCATATGATGTGATGTTATGACCCACTGATCAGTCGGGGCCCGGGTACGTTATGATATGAGCAATGAGGAATAAATCATAAAGAGAAGAACTTAATTTATGTAATCTACATTTTTCCACATATGCAAATCGATGAGTTGTTCATGTTGCCTATCCTATTACATTTTGATTCTATTGATGTATTTATAACAAGTTTCATATGGCCTTACATACTCAGTACATTCTCCGTACTGACCCCTCTTGGGGGGCTTACCTTACTTGCTGCAGGCGCAAGTATTAGTGGACCTCCACTGTAGGTCGCGGATCTTTTGCCGACTTTTGGTGAGATCCACTTGGTTCGGGGCTTTCTGAGTTGCCATGTACATTTATTTTGGTATTGTATATGAGTATAGAGAGGGGTGTTGTCCCGACTCTAGGTTTCCATAGTCATGTATTTCAGCTAGAGGCTTTTGTAGACTTATGTGGAAACAAAATGTATGATATGTATGCGCATTTTGGTTTGTTAGCCCCAACGGCCAAGCTGATATAAATATATGTATGGCATATGTTTCCATATCCGTTTCCATATCCATGACTTTTGCATAGTTGCATGGGGTTTCATAAGGTCCATATGAGGAGATGCATGCGAGTGTTCATAAGCAAAGATTGGTTCTCTCGGGCATGTCGGCTTCTGGTGCCAATCACGCCTTGTTGGGACTCGGGGTGTGACAAAAGTGGTATCAGAGCAGTTCGTTCTAAGGGTGTCTACAAAGCCGTGTCTGAGTAGAGTCTTGCTTATCAATGTGTTGTGCACCACATTGATAAGTAGGAGGCTACGGGACATTTAGGATGTTGTTTCTTTTCTTCATTCCTAGATCGTGCAGTAGAGCCAGTGTTATAAGTTAGATTATATCTGACCGTGGCGATTGGTTTTCTGTGATACAGAAACTGCCGATGACAAGAAGAGATAAAGGCAAGGGTTAGCAGGTTGACATGCTTGCCGAGGAAGGAGCGAGTAGATCACCACCTGACTCAGCTAGTCAAGGTGGTGTTGATACCGAATTTGTATCACGGGTTTCTCCTACTTTTCCAGCTCCAGAAGAGCTGGGAAAGAGAGTAGTATCTTCGGGACTGCCCGACAATACCATTGAGCAGGACTTGATGAGTGCAGTGCAAATATTGACCCGTGTAGTTGATGCACAAGCTCAAAGACAAGCTCTTATGCAGCAGAAGGGGGGACAGAGGCAGAGAGAGAGGATGAAAGAAGTGGAAGAAAGATCGCCAAAAAAGGCTAAACCCATGGGACAAAACATGACGTCCCAAGGAGGATTTGGGAATAGGACTTTTCACAAACCACTTAGGCCATCGTTTCCCCATACCACCACAATTACTCCTCCTATATTCCAAGGGTTTCGAAGCAACCAGTTTGGGCAAGGAGGTGAGATTAAGGGTTTACGTACAGTGGGGTACCAAGCATAAGACAGTATAAACCGCCCGAGGTTTCATCGTCGGTTGTGCCAGCGCTGCGGGAGGTTTCATGCCGGTGAATGTCGGTTTGGACAGAATGTTTGCTATTATTGCGGCATGCCAGGGCATGTGGCAAGGGGGTGTCCACGAAGGAACACAGGTGGCATGGCACGACCCACGGGACCAACCTTCGCATCGACATCATATGTGCCTCCTCTAGGTAGAGGTGCACAAGCTGCTGGTCATGCCAAAGGTGCTAGAGGAGAAGATAGTTCTAGTAACATCCAGGGCAGTACCTACGCCGTGGTGGATCGGCAGAAATTTGAGGCTTCTCCTGATGATGCAGCAAGTATATGCTCTGTTTTTATTTCTTAACGTATTTACATTGATTGATTTGGGGATTTACCCTATCCTATGTTATTCCATTGATTGGTGAAAAAAAAAAGAAGAAGAAACTTTGTGAAAGGATAGTAGAAGTTTTAGTTCATCCATTTGAAACAACTCTACACCAAAAGGGGAAATTATTGTGGCTAAAAGAAATGCGTCATGATTATGTGGTAACGACGGGGGGTATAATACATTGGCTAATCTTATGAATTACAAACGGTGGATGTTCATGTGATCATGGGAATGGATTAGTTGGTTTCTTGTTATAACATGGTGACTTGCCAAGGTATATTTTCACTATCCATACGAACATGTTCCTGAGTGGAAGAGTAATGTGGGGGAACCAAGGAAACGTTTTATTGTCTATTGTAAAGTGACGAAATTGATAGCCAAGGGGTATGTATGCCAGTTAGTCCAAGAGCGGAAGATTGATGCGAAACTACCAAGTCCTCAATAGATTCCGATGGTCAAATGACTTTCATGATATATATGCCTGATGAATTTCCAGGCTTACCCCCGAAACAGGAAGTAGAGCTTAATATTGACGTGATTTCAGACCCTCTGCTTATCTCTCTTCCTCTATATACCATGGCCCCAGTAACGCTATAGGAATGAAACAGAGAAATTAAGAGAGCGCATCTATGTGAATGTGGGAAAAAAAATAAAAAAAAATGAAATGGGACTTGAGAACGTGCATTGACTATTAGTAGTTGCGTAAAGTACCGATTAAGAACATATATCCCCTCCTAAGAATTGACGATTAGTTGATCAGTTACAGGATGCCAAGTGTGTTGTTCCTACTAACAAATGTACCAGCTGCTGCTCTGGAGCGGATGAATAGGGTGTGCAAACTATTGTTCGATGTATTTGTAACCGTGTTCATGGTTGATATTCTGGTTTAATCAAGATCACGAGAGGACCATGTCAATTATGTATGGCAGGTGTTACAAGCTGGGATCGTCAGTGGAATGTAAAGTTCTCCAAGTATGAATTTTGGATAAAATCCATAGCGTTTTAGGGTCACATTGTATAGGATGACAGAATGAAGGTCGATACACTAAAGATAGAAACAGTGAAAAACAAAAATTGGCTAAGGCCTGCGATGCTTACAAAGATTCTTCATTTCCTTGGGTTGGTTGGTGATCGAGGAGAATGACTAATAGAGTTTCTTCTATCCCTGGACCCTTACCAGTGCTAATATACAAAGTAACTCAATTTCAGCGGAGTGATGCATATGAGACAAGTTTCAAAGAGTTAGAAGGTAAATTAGTTTCTACACCAGTTTTATATTTCGCTAAGACACAAAGGTTATGCAATGTATGGTGATGCTTTCGAGGTTGACCTCGGATGTGTGTTGATGCAGTATGATGATTCGCTAACAGCGTATGCCTTACGGCAGTTGTGGCCATATGAGAGAAACTATATCACACATGATCTTGAGGTAATAGGTGTGGTAGTTATTTGACAGATATGAGATATGAAATATGACACTACTACTTAGGGTTCATATTGAGATATGACTATTGATCATAGGAGCTTGTATATACTTTAAACAGAAGGACTCAAATTTGAGGTAGGGAAGACGACTCAAATTATTAAGAGATTAAGATAAGATACTGAGACTCAGATCGCATTCGGGAAAAACAAATGCAGTGTCGATGCAGTAGGCCGCAAAGCACTAGGAAGTACTGATGGTCGGTCCATGGGGACACAAGGTATAGGAAAAATCTATATATTAGACTGCAGTTACTAGAAACTCCAGATCAAAGGGTTATAGCGCAAAATGCGGTAAAGTCCTTTTTCGTAGAGGTGAAGGAAAAGCAATATGCGAATCCTATGTTTGATTCGGAAAAAAAGAACGTACCATAAGGGTAGATGAAATTTGACCTTACGCACGAGGGAAATGAAGTAGAACCGAAGCACACATTCACAGAATTCTATTGTCATTGGGAGAGAAACAAAAACGTACCATGGTTTGGTAAGAAGACATTGGCGAGGCAATATAAAGAAAAAGAACAAGCAAGTGTAACTCCTTGACCAAATTATCAATAGGTAATAGCAGAGCATCAGAAACCTGGAGGTTATATGCCATGTATATGTTGTCCAGGTTAAAATAAGACATGGCTAACATGGGTTTTATTGCAAGTTTGCCTCCTATACATAAGGGTTGCCTTATATATAGTTTGGGAATTTTGATTCCGCATGAGAGCTAGTTGACAGGTTTACCTACATAACACACATGTTGCCTTTCAAGACCACTTACATGGTTGACGAATATGCGAGGTTAGTTATTAAAGAGGAAGTACAACTATACGGAGTTCTGAAATGCTCAATTTACTACATAGGTTTGGAAGTTGGTACATACGTGAATTTGAGTGCAACTTTTCACCCTCATATGAACGGAAAAATAGAGTAGACTATCCAAACATTTGACAGTATACTACGAGTCTGTGCGAGAGACTCAAACGGTAGTTGGGATGAACATTTACCCTTTATTGAATGTGCTTATCATGATAGCTATTGTTCAAGTATCATCATGGTATCTGCGAGAGTAGGTTTATACAGAAGAAAGTGTAAATCGTCAATTGGGCGAGTTAAACCGAGTGGAATTGCCTTATTTGGGGCTAGATTTTGTTCACTACGCTACGGAGAAGGTTAAGATGGTAAAACCATAACTACAGGCTAACACAAGTCATATGCTGAGATTCATTAGTTTATTACATGGACAAGCTATGCGGGATGTCCCTTATGAAGGGATATACATATATTGCCATATAAATAAAGGAAAAAGAAGACTAGCTTTGGTAAAGATACGGCGGAGAAATCGAATCACATAGGGAGCCAAAGAAATCATGAAGTCAAAGTACCCGCGGGAGAAAGTTCAAGGTATGGAGTTAGAACAATAACAAGGAAGTATAACATTCGAGGACGAATGTTCCTAAGGGGGGAAGAATGTAACACCCCGTACGTTCCTAACCCTACTTGACGACATTAAATAATATGTACTTAGGTCTCGAGAGCTATAAGTATGCATTTGGTAATATTATTGGCGAGATAATTAAATTCGGCTCTTGATATGTGATTAAGCTTGCATAGATGGTGTTTTGGAATTGTCATTTTGCATTTGTGGGGTTCAAAATGAGGCTAATAGTACCTCAAAACAAAGTGTATTAAGTTTAAGAAGTAAGTTAAAGGATAGGACTTGAAGTATCTAACCGAACCCGCGAAGAAAAGTTGAAAAATGAAATTTTTGAAAACTTTTAAGGAGGGGAGCGTTTGGGACTGTGCCACGCCCCTCTGGACTAAAATTTTTATCCCATAGGCAGTAAGTTGGCGCGCCCAGGGGTGTGCCACCTTGGTTTTTCCACTTTTTCGAAAGTTGGAAATTTCTAAGTCCCAAGGGTATCCGGGGACGTACCGAGCTGATTTTTGCCACGTCTATTCTACAACATATATTAAATGATTAAAATATTATATTGGTATGATAAAATTACTCTAGAATGAATTTAGGGTCAAAATGACAATTTTACCCTTTTGGGCAAAATAGGCCATACGTGGCTAGAATCGCTTTTTCTTGGGATCGAGGCTACGGATATGAATAACATGAGTGGGAATATTTTTGTAACCCATATGATATGAATTGATCATGATAAATTATTGATTTTACTGGGTTAAGTGAATTGGGCCCAAAAAGGACCCAAAAATGAAAAGAATGCATGGCCCAAAATGGGTCAAATGACCCATTCTTTCAAGACCTTCTAGACCAAGCATTTAATGCTTTAGAAGTGGATAAGGATGGACATAAATGCTTATAAAAGGGACCAAAAATCTGATTTTTTGGTCATTTTGAAGCTCATGCCTTTTGGTCTATTTTTCAACATATTTTCTCTTAAACCCTAGAAGCTCAAAGACAACTCTTGAAGCAAGATCATACTATTCCAAGCCTTGGTAAGTATTTATTCTCATGGATTAACATATTATATGCATGTTAGATTATGTATATCATGATAGTTATGTTGGCAAGGTGGTGAATGGTGTATTGTTGCTTTTGGTGGAAGATGTGCCATCTTTGTGAATTGAAGGTGGAAAAGAGACTTGATGTCTTAATAAAAAAGCATGGTATGGATAAAATATGAACATGTATGGTGTTATTTTGTTGTTAAACATGCTATTTTCATATAAGTATAAATTATGGGATTTTGGCCGATTTGTTGTTGTGAGGTGTGTTGAAGGAAATTGATGGAATAAGTATGATGTTGTGATAATGGAGAGTGGAAAGTGTGAACTTGGCGTGACATGCTATTGGTTATCATGTGTTGGTCAATGTTGGGAATATTGTTGGATTTTTGGAATAATACTTTCATGAATGGTTGTGTCAAGCGGGACATGACATGTCTAAAGGCAAACATGAGAATTATACTTATTATATGCATTATAATGTAGTTGGTGGTTAATGTTGGCTCCGTTGTGTATTTGTGTTGTAGAGTGGAACATAAGGAAGGAGCGGAACTATTGTATGCGCATTTAAGATTGTGTGTTGGTATTGAGAATACAAGGTATGTAAGGTTACCCTTTCCGTATCCTTCTGCAGCATATAGTGTACACCTTGTTAGGGTACTTACGCATTTCCGAATTTTCCTAAGGTATTCTATATCCGTTTAGAAATGGTTATTATTACATATTCCCTACTCATTGATCACTTGGGAATTGTATGTCTCATATTCGTTAGTCAATGTTCCAAAAGCCCAAAAAGGTTATGTTACAAAGTGCCAATAGTGGCTACACACATACCTCTTGTTCATTGACTTGTGTCTAATGATTTCAGTAATGTTATCTATTGTTGAGTCCTATACTCCTCATTCATGAGTTATTGTGGTTCATGGGTTACATAATTATGGACATGTTCCAAAAGTCCCAATCATGTTGTGTTCTTGAGTTTCCAAGAATGTTGTGGCTATGTACATACGTTAATCTCTCATCACTGATAGTATCACTCTCTCATAAGAGGATGAATCAATTCCTCACAAGTATCCATCTATCAAAATTAAGAATAAAGTAATACACATTTGTTGTTGGTTATGATTTATGGGTGGCAAGTCTAGGGGCATAAGCCTAGCTCGACTCGATCCCGATGTGTTGATTTATGGGTGGCAAGTCTAGGGGCATAATCCTAGCTCGACTCGATCCCGATGTATTTATTTATGGGTGGCAGGTCTAGGGGCATAAGCCTAGCTCGACCCGATCCCAACATCACATGATGTGGTGTTATGACCCACTGGTCAGTCGGGGCCTGGGTACGTTATGATATGAGCAATGAGGAATAAATCATAAAGAGAAGAACTTAATTTATGTAAGCTACATTGTTCCACATATGCAAATCGATGAGTTGTTCATATTGCCTATCCTATTACGTTTTGATTCTATTGATGTATTTATAACAAGTTTCATATGGCCTTACATACTCAGTACATTCTCCGTACTGACCCCTCTTGGGGGGCTTACCTTACTTGCTGCAGGCGCAGGTACTAGTAGACCTCCACTATAGGTCGCGGATCTTTTGCTGACTTTTGGTGAGATCCACTTGGTTCGGGGCTTTCTGAGTTGCCATGTACATTTATTTTGGTATTGTATATGAGTATAGAGCGGGGTGTTGTCCTGACTCTAGGTTTCCATAGTCATGTATTTCAGCTAGAGGCTTTTGTAGACTTATGTGGGAACAGAATGTATGATATGTATGCTCATTTTGGTTTGTTGGCCCCAACGGCCAAGTTGATATAAATATATATATGGCATATGTTTCCATATCCGTTTCCATATCCATGACTTTTGCATAGTTGCATGGGGTTTCATAAGGTCCATATGAGGAGATGCATGCGAGTGTTCATAAGCAAATATTGGTTCTCTCGGGCCATGTCGGCTTCGGGTGCCAATCACACCTCGTTGGGACTCGGGGTGTGACATAAGTATAATCACATAATGAGCTCAAATCAACAACACTTGCATAACAACAAGGTCCTTTGATCAATAATGTTACAAGTTATCCATTTACAAATTTGTATTACTACTAAATAAACAAACAATCAATTAAACATACACATACAATTAACTTGAGTCTGAACTCCAATTCAACCATAACCTACCTTAATCCAAGCCTTGTAATGCTCTAAATTACTTAAGCCTTGGCCTTTCTTGTAGCCTCAGTCTAAATTAACAAATAATGAATAATTCAAACAATGTTCTACTAATTCTAGGTATTATAACCTAAATTCATAACTTTAATGTTAAGTTCATGCACAATTTCCCTATTCTAGTTTTTTTGTACCCTTCATCCCACTCAAATTATCCATAAAGCAAGATTACAAGGATGAATTCTATCCTAGTAATCATAATTCAATCATTCTAGGTAATAATTAAGTGAATTTAATCCCTCCATAACCAAATCATATCAAGTCCTTAACCTAGGGTTAATGCAATGACCCTCAAGATTATTTTCTCAATTTTCACACGTTCCAGCATATTGAACCTTCCCACAGTGGCTACAGGTCATTTGTGACTTTTTTGAACTTTCGGTTTATTTATCGGACAGTCCGTTTGGGTTTTAGACGCATTTCCCTATTTTTGAGCTTTCGCTGTTAAGGATTTGGTCTCAGACCAAAAATCCTAATAGACGATCTCAGATGGAAATTCTGACAGTGCCATCAAGTCTGGAACTTTGATTTTAGGGTAGGGAGACCCTTGGTATGGGTCTCGAGGCTTCTGAACTCATTTTGGCCTATTGGGTAGATTTGTTAAAAAATAGAACTATAGGTGTGGAACCCATATTTAATAAAAATGACCTCGGATGGAAATTTTGATGGTTTTGTTGAGTCCTAAATATTGAATTTGGTATGGTAGCATAGTTGATTTGCATGCACAGGTTTTTGAACGAATCCCGAGCACTCGATCGGAGTCTATCTTGGACTTAGCTAAAATCTGGTATCTGATATCTGGTGTGACCACTAAAGAGGTCTAGGAGCCGCTTTAGCGGCCTTGGACATTTCGTCGAGGACTGCTTAAGTGCTCCCTTGTCCACTTAAACAGACGTCGCTTAAGCGATGGGGTGCTGGTTTAGCGACCTCATTTGTTGGTGACTGCTTAAGCGGTCAAAGTTTGCTTTAGCGATAGCCGGTTAAGCGGCCAGGTGTCCGATTTAGCGGCACCTGAGGGCTGATAAATCCCATTCTTCACCCATTTTCTCCCGCATTTCTCAACTCTTTTCCTTAATTTTTGAGAGCTAGGACGTGGGAAAATAGGGGAAAACATCCATTGAAGCTAAGGTAAGTTAGCTCATCACTCCTTGGTTATTATTCATCATTTAACCAGTTGAATTCCGTCCCATTTCATTTTAAATTCTTAGAAATTAGGTCTTTGAAATCTTAATATTTGGGGATTGATTTGAGCCCCGATTTACGCTCCATTTGTGCTCAACTTTTAAGCACACAGTTCTTATCATTCGAGGGACCTCGTGATGGATTCAATTTTCGGATTCCATTAGCAGGCCCTACGGGTCCATTATTGACCAATTTTGGGCTCGAAGTTTTATATTACAATATGGGTATCATTTTACTTGTAATGACGTGTAGGTTACTATTTTGATAGTGGGACGTAGATTCGGGGTCGTGGAGCAAGGTCGAGTGATTTATGGACATTTCAAGAATTGCAGTTCGATATTGAGGTAGGCTTCGATCTACTTTTCTCTATAAGATTGTGTATAGTATAGATTGCATGCTAGGAAGGGATTATAGGATGTGAGTATGACTAGTGTAGTATGACTTAGCCTATTGTATGGAATTTGGGGTAAAGATGTGATCCGAACCCTAGTATAAATACTTGTTATGTCCATAGATTCCTATTATCTTAAATATAAAAATGTTAACTACAGTTGATGATTAAGGATCCTTTGGTATGAGACTTACCCTTTGACTTAGCGGTTCGAGAAGTTTTTCCCTGATTAGATCTTTATGGTGGCTTTATACCCTTGATGATTGTGGTTGCCTGGGTTATGAGACCTTGCTATATTGGGTATATGTTATTGGATCCAAGACCGTGATTATGAGACTAGTTGGACTCTAGGTGAGTATTCTACCCCTAGTAAGGGTATGATTATCATTTATAGATGCTTAGGCGCTTATGGTTATATTGTTTGGATACTGGTGATGGCATGGATACTATCTGGCGCATGCATGCTCATTTAGTGGTACGATTCCGACCAAAACCTTGATTTTACTACTATTTCCAAAAAAGGGATTTATTCCCACTTTTCACTTTAAAAGGGGTTATTTTATAACGGAAATCATACCACCTTATTTGCTAGATGATGAGCTTTTGGAACTAAAAATGATGTTTTAGAACTTTGGCCTTGGATGATTCTGGTCCATTATTTATCCACTCATTTTACCACTACTATTTACTTCGATTGAGGGATATTCCGACCCTTTGTACATGATTTAGTCCCGATCATGATCTCAAACAATGGATTTATATCCTTTTAGTCACAATTTGAGTCTATGCACTGATTATATATATCAAAGATGGATTATGATAGTTATTGGAAGTCCTGGATTAGGACCAGGCAGTGTATATGGATTTCCCCAATCCCCTAGGGGGTCCCTTCATCCGAGAGCCATTGAGCTAGAGAAGCGTGGTCGCTGTAGGTCCTACCTTTGAGAGCTAGGTGAGCTGGATGAGGTGTATTCACTTAGTATGGTATGGTTTGAGATTACGGAACCGTTTCGAGTCCGGTGTCCCCTATATGGTTATGGCATTTTGATTTATATTGCATTCATCCATTCATATGCATTGCCTATCACCATTATAGTTGTTTGGCGCCTGTATCTATAAGTCTTATGGTAGGCTGTATAGGTGTGGGTTTTGGTTGTTGTTTGCTGAGTGTTTCTGTGAACCTTCTGGGCTTATAGGGGTCCAAGTTAGGTACTTGTTTGCCGGACTAGCCGATTACTTTATTATTATTTATTATGGTTAGTTCATGGAAGGTTGATTGTGGATTGGTACCCGAGTTGAAGGTACATTTCTGATTCCTTTACTCTTGTAGTGACTTACATTATGATTTGGTTATCTCATATTTAGTCATGCCTGGTTAGGGTTCCTGGTTATGCTAGAGCTAACTTTCCTACTTGATTATAGGCCTTGATATGTTAGGGTGATTCCCTCAGGTTGTTACCATTGAGCTAGTCCTATATGTATATATATATAAATGGTGTTACTGTATATCCCTCTTTTCTTTGCCTATTCATATCATATATGTATTCTTTGGCCTTGTTCTACTATTATATATCCTTCCTTCACTCTTCATTTGTATTTTGGCCAGTGATATATGGTATTGCTCTTTAGTCCTAAATTACTATCAGGATAGGATAGCTATCCTTATTGCTCCATTAGCATTGTTATGCTTAGTTCCTTGGATAGTTGCCTGTAGTCACTTTCACGCCTTCATGTTATTTATGCTTGCATTATTTTTGGAGCTCAGTTGGCTGATACCTACTAAGTACCATGTGTTTGTTACTCATACTACACTTTTGCAGCCTGCAGGTTATAGTACGAGTTATCGCCATTGATGTGTGTATCGTGCGGAACAGCTATGGATCAGAGATTTCGGGTGAGCTCCCAACGTTTCGAAGTATCCCTACTCTCCCTCTTTTGTTAGACTATTCTGTATGTTGTGTTAGAGATGGCTTGTATACATACATTTTTTCTGTATTTCACTTGTACTCCTATTGTATTAAAAGCTCTTGTACTGGCTTCACTAGGTTTTGGGGTTATAATAGCCTTACTATTGTATTTATTCCACTGTTTTCGTTATTTCTATCAGTAGTCCATTACTAGTTGTTCCAGACTACGGGTTGGCTTATCTACTGGTGGGTTATAGTAAGTGACATCATGACCTGAGAAATTAGATCATGACAGTTAAACCCACCATCCCTACCATAATCAATCTTATGAGTTCTAAGGATTTGTGGATTGAATTTACATTAGGAGAAAGGAAACTCACTTACCATAAGAGTGGGAGTTGAATAAAATTAACAAAAATTGCTCTAAATTTCCCTTACTCGACTTCTGAAACCTTTGGAATGAAAAATACATTTTAACACTGAAAACTCCTATTTACTGCATTGATCGCACTATAGTGGCCCAAGTCTGGCTATAGCGGAATCCTCCTACTATCACGCCGCTGACCAAAGTTGACTTCCGCTCTAGCAGAATTATTCCCGCTATAGAGGGACCACTATGGTTGCCTGCCACCTGTTATGGTGGGGTAGGCAAGGCAGAAATTTGTGACTAGTTCCCAGCTTTGTCATTTTTACAACACTCTCTCAGATTTCAACCTTACGAACTGACTCTTTTACATCAAAAGCTATATCTGAAGTTCTACTAAACCAAATTCCATTCTGAAAGTTTCTATGGATTACTAAACCTCTTGACCAACAATTATGGTCTTAAATCAATGAACCACCACCCCATCAATTACCATATTTACCTAGACAACACCACACCTAAAATTCATCCAAAACTAAGCTAGCGTGAGATTTCAAAAACTTCATCCAGGGAGAACCTTAACCCAAATTTTTACATGTTAGGACATATCATAACGATGGAAAGGGTCTCATTAAAAAATATACCAATTTACCTATTGTTCATCCCTGAACAAAAATTAAAGGGAAAAGTTAGCAAAGGAACTACCTAAATCGTCAAAAAAGTGAGTGTACTTGTTGTGCATGACTAATTCAGTCTCCCAAGTGGCCTCATCAATAAGACGATGCTTCCACTGAACTTTTACAGACCTAATCTCTTTGGTCCTCAACTTCCAAACATCTCCATCAAGTATCACCACCGGTTCCTCCTTATAAGAAAGATTTTTATCTAACAATATAGAGTCCCAATGTATAATGTAGTTACTATTGCTGTGTGATGCGCCATGGTTACATGGAACTTTTGATGCTTAAAACAAGGAAAATATGCAAAACATGGGTGTATTTGGTTGGTATGATGGGGTTTCTGTCCTACATTGCAGGAAAACAGGTTTTGAAGGAAAAAATTGATCAAAAGGAAGAATCAAGCCCGAGGACGAAGTGTCTGAAGATGAAAGAATAAGAATCTGCACCAGAGAGGGAGTCACGACACCACTCACGTGCCGTGAAGTCAACTCAAATGATGTGAGTGGCTGTCGTGAGTAATCTTCAGGGATGGTCGAATGTGATCTGATTTCCATAGAAACACTCACGTGGCATGACTGCACCTACGTGGCGTGAAAGTATGGCATGAGTCAAATGCTGAAGATGTCTAGTTGAGCCTGATTTCCACGACACTCACCTACGTGGCATGAATTGGTTCCACGACACCAAGTCACTATACCGTGGAAAGTTGCCGACTCTGGTGTCCTGTTTTGATTAGGATAGGATTAGCCTTGTATCTATAAATACCCCTGTATAGTCCTATGTGCGAGAGTTAGTAAGTACATTGTTTTGAGAGATATTTTCCATTATTTCTGAGAGTATAAACATATTCTTGGTTTTGTAATAAAAAACCCGAGATTCGAGTTTTATTCATAATTGAGATTTCAGTTTTTCTTCATTGTTGTGAGTTTACAATTATGTTTTCACCCTTGAATTCTTATTGTGCTCTTGCGAACATGAGTAGCTAAACTCATTAGCTAGGATTGTGTGAAACATGAAGAATTAACGAAATGGGTTAAGTGCAAAGCAATTCTGAACTGGTGTGAATGCATGTATTGTTACTTCCTTCGTTGTGATTGCTCTTCTAACGGTTGCAAACGTTAGAAACTTGCCTGTATTCTAGACTTGCTCGAGAGAGAGGTAGAGATTAGGAAAAGGAGATAACAACAGAGATGTTTAGATGAACATATCTTGTTAGATTTTGCATGCAACATAGCGGGACAGTTTTGTTAGCACAAGTAACAAGTGGAGTTAAGGAATCACTGGGGATCACAGTCCTAGTATGTTTCTCATCTTGACTACAAACTCTATAATTAGAAATCGTTACCGTTATCATTCACTTACAAACCCCCCCCCCCAGTTTTACTTTCATACCAGTTACTCAGAGTAGCATTTGACATAACTTTGACCTATTCCTTGTGGGATCGACCCTAACCTAGTTGGGTTCTATATTTGACAGGGACCGGTTTATACTTCTTAGGAGGCATATTTTGGGAGACGATTATGGAGTTGATTAGTTTACTTGTTGGAGTTGATTGATTTTGCTTTTCAATACTTTTATGGGCATACGCCGGTGTATGCCAAATACTAGGAGTAAAGGAAATCCCCTGATTCCACTTGATCTTGAGATAGAAAGAACTCTGAGAGCTAATCGAAGAATAGTGAATACTGACGGGGTGCAGGATCTCGCAGCTGTGCGAGACATTCATAATCAACCAATTCAGCCGGTTGGTCATGAGACAACAGACCAAACTACTGCTCGATTGACACTAGAAGAGCATGCTAGATAAGCTGTTCTTAGACAAGCAGAGAGAGATAATTGAGCTATGCAAGAGGCAACTCAGCGACTGGCTGAGGCTGAAGAGAGACAGAATATTGAGAGCTCAACAACCATTTCAAAGACCGCATGTTCCAGTTTATGCTGACCCTAAGGAAGAAGACGTGGCCTACTTTGAGCCAATAGAGACTGGTGCCATTATTCAACCTGAGTTACCTCCAGGCACTAAGTTTGACATTACCAATGCCATGATTCACCTGCTAAACTTAAAGGGTGTGTTTGCCGGTCTTCCTACTGATGATCCAAACATGCACTTAATGAATTTTGTGGGGGTCTGCACCTCATATAATTTGCCTGGAGCTGACCAAGAGGATATTCGATTGAGATTGTTTCCATTCTCTCTAACAGGAGAAATGACTTTGTGGTTGGCAGAATTACCACGAGGATCCATCACTACTTGGCAAGAATTGAGAAATCAATTTTTGGAGAGGTTTTTCCCACCTTCCAAGATGCTACAGTTGAAGGATGAGATCCACAACTTCAGACCGCTTCATTGTGAAGCACTTTATGAGACATGGATAAGGTTCAAGAAGAGGATGCAGAATATGCCAAATAATAGGATGAGTGGTAGAAACTTACTTGAAATCTTCTATAGGGCTCTAAAAATCAATACTAAAGCTGTAGCAGATACTATCACTGGTGGAGAATTTATGAGTACGAGGTGGGAACAAGCTTCAAAAATATTAGATCGTATCACTAAGACCAACCGAGGATGGCATACTCGGGAAATAGATACGTCGGCTGGCACACATGCTATTGGAGCCTCAGTAGCACAACGGGCTTTGGACGAATCTGTAGCGCAAGAGGTTGCTCAGTTGAGGACAGAAATTGGTCTTCTGGCTAAACAAATTGCGGCTAGAGATACTAAAAAAATACATACTGTAGGTGTACAAGGTAAAACATCTAGACATGAAGATTATGAATCTGATGAAGAGGCAAAGTATTTGGATCGAGAAGTGGCGAGTTTTTGAACCAAGGGCCAAGGGTCTAAATAAGACTTTTGGAACTCGAGGTAAGGGAATCAAGGTCGGAACTACTATGGGGACAGTTACAACAAGTTGGAATATAGAGATAGAGAACGATATCGTGACGGTAATTGGAGGCAAAAGGATGGTTATAGAGAGAAGAATGGCCTTTACGTACCACCAGGTAGCCGTGATGCTGAGTCGGGAAATTCAAGGATTAAAGACCTTCTGAATAAACTGGTTACGAGGTCAGAAAGCCAAGAAAACTGTCTAAAAGAGATCAAGACAGATATTTTGGGAGTAAGTCAGAAAGTAGATTCCCATTCGACTGCCATTAAACAATTGGAGCAACAGTTCGGGCAGATATCATTGGCACTGAACCAGTGTCAGCCAGGTACACTTCTGAGCAACACCATCCAGAACTCGAATAATGATGCTGATTGTATGTCTATCATAACAAGAAGTGGAATGACTCTCATTGAGGCACCCAGACAAGTTGAGGGTGTTCATGCTCCACTGGAAGAACAAATAAATGCCACGAAAAAGGTAAGGGAAGCTCTAAAGAAATATATTCCATTCCCAAAACATCCTCCACCTTTCCCTTGACGTCTTAAGAAAAATGTGGATGAAAATAAAATTGTTAGTGGGGAGATCATGAAAGAAGTTGAAAAATCTCAGACTGATGAAGACAAGGTGAACGCTAAAAATGAGAAAGAAAAGAAAGCCCCACAAATTCTAAATCCCATTCCTAAGCCGCCACTTCCATTCCCTCATTGATTGAAGAAAAAAAAGGAGGATGCAAAATTTCATAAGTTGATGTCCATATTGAATCAGCTTTCTATAAACATTCCATTGGTTAAAGCTTTGGAACAAATGCCAGGATATGCGAAGTTCATGAAAGACTTGGTCACGAAGAAGAGAACTGTCGGTTATGAGTCTGTTGATGATTTTTACCATTGTAGTGCAATTGCATCCCATTCTCTGGTGCAAAAGAAAGAAGATCCAGGTGCCTTCACAATTCCATGCACAATTGGGTCAGTTAACTTCACCAGAGCTTTGTGTGACCTAGGTGCAAGCATTAACTTGATGCCACTGGCAGTATTCAAGAAATTAGGTTTGGGAGCCCCCGAGCCAACAAAGATGCGGTTATTGATTGCTGATCGTACGATCAAGAAGCCCATGTGCATAATATGTGATGTTTTGGTCAAGGTTGAAAACTTTATCTTTCCTGTTGACTTTGTTGTCTTGGACTGTGAGGTCAATTTTGAGATGCCTATAATATTGGGAAGACCATTCCTTACCACTGGGAGTGCATTGGTCGACATGGAAACAGGGCAGATGAAATTCAGGTTAAATGATGAACAAGTCACTTTCAATGTTTGTCGTTCCATGAAGCAACAAGAGATAAGCGGATGATTTTGGTAATAGATATTTTTGATGATAGTGATTTTGTTGTGTCTCTTGAAGAAAGGTTGGGGGTAGAAGTTCTTGTGGCTGTGATCATGAATTTTGATAGCAATGGTATCGAGGAATATGATGAGATGGTTGGTGCACTCACTGGTAAGGGAGCATACACTTATGCTCCAAAGAAACTTGATCTCGATTTGAAAAATAGGGTGACCCCACCAGCTCATCCTTCTATTGAGGAGCCTCCAGTTTTAGAGCTTAAGGTTCTTCCGGTTCACCTTCGCTATACTTTTTTGGGAGCCAATAATACCTTGCCTGTGATTATTTATGCTAAATTGGTGGAGTGGCAAGTAGAGGCTTTGGTTTCAATATTGAGAAGATTTAAGAGGGCCATTGGTTGGTCCATTGCTGATATTATAGGAATTCCAACCAGCATTTGCACTCACAAAATTCAACTTACTCCTGAGTGCATACCAAGCATTGAGCATCAACGTCGTATAAATCCACCTATGCAAGAGGTTGTGAAGTAAGAGATCATCAAGTGGTTAGATGCAGGAGTGGTTTACCCTATTGCTGATAGCAAGTGGGTGAGTCCAGTTCAGTGTGTGTCGAAGAAAAGAGGAATCACTGTGGTTCTAAACGACAAGAATGAGTTAATCCCAATGAGTCCAGTTACTGGATGGAGAGTTCGCATGGATTATCGAAAGCTGAATTCTTGGATAGAAAAAGATCATTTTCCTATGCCCTTTATGAATCAGATGTTAGACCGTCTTGCTGGTAGAGGATGGTATTGTTTTCTCGATGGCTATTCGGGGTATAATCAGATTTTCATTGCTCCCGAAGACCAAGAGAAGACCACTTTCACTTGTCCATACGGGACATTCATATTTAAAAGGATGCCCTTCGATTTGTGTAATGCACCGACCACTTTTCAACGCTGCATGATGTCTATTTTCTCCGACATAGTGGAAGAGACTATTAAGGTTTTTATGGATGATTTTTCTGTTGTGGGAGACTAATTTGATGGTTGTTTGGCACACCTTACTAATGTACTGCAAAGATGCGAGGAGTACAACTTAGTGCTGAACTGGGAAAAATGTCACTTTATGGTCAACAAGGGTATCATATTGGGGCATCAGATTTCAAAGAAAGGTATTGAAGTGGATAAAGCGAAGATTGAGGTCATTGAGAAGTTACCTCCACCTATGTCCGTGAAAGGTATCCGAAGTTTCTTATGTCATGCTGGCTTTTATAGAAGATTCATCAAGGATTTCTCTAAGATTGCACATCCTTCATGCAAACTTTTGGAGAAAGAGGTGAAGTTCGTGTTCGATGAGTCATGTCTAAAAGAATTTGAGTGTCTTAAAGAGAAGTTGGTTTCAGCCCCTATTATTGTATCACCATATTGGACAATGCCTTTTGAGGTCATGTGTGATGCTAGCGGAGTGGCTTTAGGTGCAATCCTTGGCCAAAGACGTGAGAAGATGTTACATCCGATTTACTATGCGAGCAAAGTGCTTAATCCAGGTCAAAAGAATTATACTGTGAATGAACAGGAACTGTTGGCAGTAATCTTTGCTTTTGAGAAATTCAGATCTTACTTGATTGGTACGAAGGTGATTGTGCATACAGACCATGCAGATCTTTGGTATCTTATGTCAAAAAAGAATGCTAAGACAAGATTAATCCGATGGGTGCTCCTACTGCAAGAATTTGACTTTGAAGTCAAGGATCGTAAGGGAATCGAGAATCAGGTCGCTGACTATCTATCACGCCTTGAGGAGGAGTCCATGCTTAAATTAAGGGATGATCTTGAGATTGATGATACTTTTCCAGATGAGCAGGTATTGGCAGCATCACAAGACTTAATCCCTTGGTTTGCTGATTTTGCCAACTTTTTGGCAAGTGATCTAGTTCCAAAAAATATGTCGTATCAGCAGCGAAAGAAATTCATGCATGAGGTGACAAAATTCTTCTGGGATGAGTCGTATTTATTTTGGGTATGTGCAGATGGCATGATTCATAGATGTATTCCAGAGGTCGAGATGATGAGTATTTTGGAAGCATGCCATTCATCTCCAGTTGGGGGTCATCATGGAGGTGCGCGGACTGGTCATAAAATCTTGCAATGTGGGTACTACTGGCCCAGTATTTACAAATATGCTCATGATTATGCTCGCTCTTGTGACCAATGTCAAAGGCAAGGGAATATCTCATGTAGATATGAACTTTCCATGACAACTATACGTTAGCTTGAATTGTTTGACGTGTGGGGAATTGACTTTATGGGCCCTTTCGTGAGCTCACATGGGATGAAATACATTTTCGTAGCTGTTGACTATGTTTCAAAGTAGGTGGAGGCAATTGCGCTTCCCAATAACGAAGGGAGAAGTGTCACAGCATTCTTGAAAAAGAACATATTTTCACGATTCGGTACACCCCGAGTTATCATTAGTGATGGAGGATCCCACTTCTGCAATCATCTGTTTAAGGCCCTGCTTGAAAAATATGGGGTTAAACATAAGGTGGCAACACCTTACCATCCTCAGACAAGCGAGCAAGTTGAGGTGTCAAATTGTGAGATCAAGTCTATTTTGGAAAAAACAGTGAATGCCAATAGGACTGATTGGGCTTGAAGATTGGATGATGCACTATGGGCATATCGAACTGCTTTCAAGACGCCAATTGGTGCATCACCATATCAGTTAGTTTTTGGTAAATCTTGCCATTTACCTGTTGAACTTGAACATAAGGCTTTATGGGCTTTGAAGAGGTTGGATTTGGACTAGAATGAAGCGATTAAATTGAGACTTGAGCAGATGAATGAGATGGATGAATTTAATCTCCGAGCTTATGAAAGTTTAGCAATATATAAAGAGAAGATGAAATTATATCATGATCGTCGCATTGAGAAATGAGAGTTTCACCCGGGAGATTTGATGCTACTTTATAACTCCAAGCTTTGCTTGTTTGCTGGAAAATTAAAGTCCAAATGGTATGGACCATTCACGGTGGTTAGGGTTTCCCACATGGAGCGATTGAGATAAAATGAGCGGATAATGTTCTATTTAAGGTCAATGGGCAGCGTGTTAAACATTATTTGGGAATCACGAAAGAAATAAGGACATGTGAGGAACTTGATCTTGATGAAGTCTAAGTAGTCAAGCTAGCTATGTCGTGCCGCGATGTTAAATCAGGCGCTTTATGGAAGGCAACCCACAGGCTGATTGGTGAAGTCTGAGTATCGAAGTTAGCCATGTCGTGCCGCGACGTTAAATCAAGCGCTTTAAGGGAGGCAACCCATAGGCTGATTGGTGAAATCTGAGTATCCAAGTTAGCCATCTCGTGCCGTGACGTTAAATTAGGCGCTTTCTGGGAGGCAACCTATGTTCGTGATATGTGTGACCTGGTGAAGATTGAGCAATGGAGGATAAGTTAACTGGAATCTAAAAGAGTGAACGGATTATGTTTAGTTCAACTCACGACACCTAATCACATGACGTAGGTGGACACACGTCACGTGAATGGTCCCGTGGAAATCAGAGAAATATTGGTCTTTCTGAATCTTACCTATGGCATGGGACCCATGTGACGTATGTAGACCCACGTCACGTGGGAGGTATCGTGAGAATTAGAGGTGATTTATACTTGTAGGAGTTGATTTACGACAAAGACCTACGTGATATGAGTGCAACCCACGTCACGTGGGTGGTTCCGTGGAAATTAGGAATCTATAGACAACCCGAGACCTGACCCAACCCGACCCTCTTCTTTATATAAATTTTAGTACCCTCCTTCTCTACCCGATAAAAATCCAAACTCACCCTACTCTTTCTCTAATTTAAACTCATAAAAATAAACCCTAATTCCTAAAACCTTCAAATTCCTAAAGTGTATATCCAAAATTCTTCCTTTCCTCAAAGACCAAATTCAAATTCCAACAAAACCCTCACTACCAAAATTCAACCCCCCTACTACCAAACCCGACCGCCAGATTTGAAAACCCGACCCCCTCCCCAAATTTCAACCTAAACCCGACCCAAATACCTAAACCCGACACCATGCCTCCCAAACCAAACCCCAAATGTGACCACCTTGATTCTTCATCAAGAATTCGAACCAAAAATCTGGAATTTCTGAATCATTTGCGTGATGAACCGAATGAATCTAAAAAGAGTGGGTCTGAGGAGGTTTTAGATATTGGCGCTGATGATACTGCACTAGTGCCCCGTACCATGAGGTTGCAGAATCGGGCCCAAGCTACTGCCCGGGCTGTACTTCAGCCCACTCCACAACCTGTTGCGTCGGTTGTTCAGGATCAGTCTTTTAAGTCCGCCCCCCAGTCTGACGAGGGGGAGGATAAGTCGGTATCGGGCTTTGTGGATGATGCTATAGGGTTGGTAGGGTACTTCTGCGGCAGAGGCTACAGCCTCTCTATCGGGTACTGGCGAATAGAGTCTTCTCACTCCCTCGCAGGGAAGGGATGTCCAACGGTTGTGTGTTTAGGGCATGCGGGTCTTTTATGACAGGGATGCCGAGCTGATGGAGCGGGGCGTATGTAGAAGGAATATTATGGAGGATCCCCGATCTAGCTTGGAGGATTTGAAGGCGTTACCTAATATTTGGGCTGTGTTTGAGCGGTATGGGTTTGGTTGGATGGCGGAGACTCCTGGTCGCTATAGCTCAAAATTGGTCCAAGAATTTTATGCTTCATATGCTGCATTGGTTGATTTGAGTACACCTGTTGGGCAGCGGTACAGGGCGCAACCATTATTGACACACATTTTGGTTCGAGGAACCCAAGTTGATATATCAGAGAAGACCATCCACCACTTTTTGTTTGGTGCAGACCATCCACTATCGTCTACGACTGCTTAGTTTGATCATCGTATGAACACTTTTAGAATTGGATTAAGATGCGGGATGCAGATCACAAGTTGGAGCTACTAAAATGGATTGTGGGGTATATAGCGGAGAATGGTGTTGCTGCGAGTTGGGTGACTGGGAAGCTGGATATCAAGAAGTCCACGGTCTATTTTGTCGGCAGGTTTTGGTGGTCGGTTGTTAGGTATCGATTGGGACCCACGAATACGTCTAATTCCCTCACCTTGGACTGGGTTGTGGTGGTAGATAGCATCATTGCCGGTTATTATATTCACGTCGCCAGGTACATTCTGAGGGAGATTCATGAGCAGGCCTTTCGAGACCATACCAGTATACCGTTCCCCTACTTGATCCAGAGTCTGTGTGATAGGGCGGGTATGGCTAGGCTACCTACCCTCGATTATTATATAGAGGTGACCCGTATAGGGGATATTGGTTTGATGCAATTGCGGGTATCTCACCCCATTGGTCCATGAGGGTCTCAACTTTTTGGGTCGTCAGAAGTAGTCCTTTTTGAAGGGCTTTGAGATAGATATGATCCGGTTAGTACACCTATGCCTATTCCAGTACTGGTTATGGTACTAGAGACTATTAATGTACTGGCTGAGGGCACTGGCCCTATTGATGATGTGGTACCCAGTAATACAGCTCCACCGCCTCCCTCTTGTATGGTTTCAGTTTCGAGGGACTTTCTGCAGAAGTTGATTAATAGACAAACGCAGATATTCGAGCGACAGACCTACACTGAGACCCAGATGGATAAGTTGGTATCCCAGCTTAAGCCATGGGTTAGGACCACGGTAGAGGCTGCAGAGTCTAGGGTGGAGGCTCGGATGACTATGACTATGGATCAGTTTATGAGGGGGCTGCATGGGAGGATTGATAGCTTTGAGGCACGGATGGCCACCCAAATGAGTTTCCCACAGGGTCCTGATATGACCGGATTAACACAGAAAGTGGAAACATTGAGAGAGGAGGTTGGAACTTTGGCTTCCAGCAGCACTCTTGTTATCCCACCTATACCTGTTCAGGCACCGATGCGACCAGCCTTTGAGGTGGATCTGTTTGTCGATGAGGAGCCTCCGATTGATAGAGACAAGAGACCACGCAGTCCGGAGGACCAGGTTGACAGTGGTGATGAGTATGAGGGTGATCTCCAGAGAGAGGTTAAGGCCTCCAGGTTGGAGTACCATACGAGTTAGATTGCACAGGAGCAGCGGGCACGAGGTGCGTCTTCTAGCGAGGCACCCCCTCCATCGGATGCACCTACAAGAGAGCCCACTGGGTATACGGATGATCCCGCTAAGGGCGGGCCCACTTCTGGCGCCTAGGGCGCCACAGGAATGTCTTCACTCGCTTGTATTTTATTGATGGTTGTGCACTGAGGGCAGTGCACCATTGTTAGTTGGGGGTGGGGGTGTACCACCACTTGGGGTTTTTTTCTTGCCGTGTTTCTTTTCCCCCGAGTGTGCTATCATAGTAGAACCGGCATATTTAGGGTGTTATTTATAGTATTTATGTGGACAAAAATAAGGGAACAGTAGTGCAGTCTAGTTTTGAAAAAAAAATTATTATGCGTTTTGAATGTTAAGGATACCCCTCCTGAAAATTTTTATTTTGAAGTATGTGTATGTAGCATGTTTATGTGTGACAACTGTTGGATCTTGTTATTTCACTAGGATTATAGACAAAATAACTGTAGCTAGCATTGCATAAATCGGATAGGTAGTAGTTGATGATGTAACTCTGTGTTATGTGTGTGTGAGGTCACTACTTAGTTAACTTTGTGTGTGCAATCTAGAACTTGCCCGATTAGTCGTGCCTAGGTTAGAGGATAGTGGTTAGGAAAGGATCATATGCCATTTTTGAATAAGTCCACTTTTAGACTAAATGCCCGACCAAAAGAAATAAGTATCCCTTGATCCCGATTTTGAGCCTAAATTGACCAATTTATTTCATTAGCCGATTCACCTTCCCATTTTGACTTACAATGAACCTGTCTTGGCCCTGGTCCCTCCTTGGACATTGTGTACCTTAACTCAGGCAAATAGCCTAAGTTGAGTGTGGCTATTATAGGGATGCGTAAACTGATTTGGGTATGAAGAAGGGGTTAATGAAAAAAAAAGAGAAAACAGATTTGGGTGTGAAGAAAAAGAAAAAAATAGATATAAAGTGAAAAGAGAAAAAAAAAAGAAGAATAAATAAATAAATTGTGTGGTGAAGTTTGAGAAAAATCACACCTGGAATCTTAAAATAAAAGAAAGGAGAATAAGGGAGGATAAAAATGAGAATGATTGGAAGTTGGAGCCAAAAATAGTGTAGTGTCAAGGAGGGTTGAGTCACCATGTCCATATGTACCATACCCGTCCCCAAGCCTACATTACAAGCCGAGTAAAGTCCTATAGTTATCCTAGTCCAACTATCCGAATAAAACTAAGGCATAGAAAATAAGGGCAAGCCTATGGTATTTCATGCACACTGTTTGAACTTCTTTGTGAGAGAGAGTGTTTTGAACAAGTCCCTAATTTGATATTCAGCAGTATACTGTGAGTGCATGGAACTTCTTTGATTGTGAGAGTACATGGGTTGCATTATTAGCTGTTGTTTGTTCGAATAATGTCATTTGCATATATTCTTAGTTGTTTGTTCATAATCTGGTGCCATCACTTGATCCCTTCTATGTCATGATAATATGCTACCTGTATACACACCATGGTTTTGAGTTACAAATAGGAGGGGTCAAAAAAGTTTTTGTGCCAAAGGCAATGATTCGACTGCCATAGGTCCCTTAGGTTTCTCTTAATTAAGCATCATATATGTTTGTTTTTATTTTGTTTGCCTGAGGACATGCAAAATTTCTAAGTGAGGGTGTTAATGCGCCATGGTTACATGGCACTTTCGATGCTTAAAATAAGGAAAATATACAATAACTTGGGTGTATTTGGTTGGTATGATGTGGTTTCTGTCCTACATTGTAGGAAAATAGGTTTTGAAGGCAAAAAATGATCAGAAGGAAGAATCAAGCCCGAGGACGAAGTGTCCGAAGATGAAAGAACAAGAATATGAACCAGAGAGGGAGTCATGACACCACTCACATGCTGTGAAGTCCACTCACGTGACGTGAGTGGCTGTCGTGAGTCATCTTCAGGGATGATCGAGTGTGATCTAATTTCCACGGCAGCACTCACGTGACGTGACTGCACCTATGTGGCGTGAAAGTATAGCGTGAGTCAAATGCTAAAGATGTCTAGGTGAGCTTGATTTCCATGACACTCACCTATGTGGCGTGACTTGGTTCCACGATACCAAGTCACGATACTGTGGAAAGTTGCCGACTCTGGTGTCCTGTTTTGACTAGGATAGGATTAGCCTTGTATCTATAAATACCCCTGTATAGTCCTATGTGCGATAGTTAGTGAGTACATTGTTTTGAGAGATATTTTCTATTGTTTCCGAGTGTATAAACATATTCTTGGTTTTGTTATCAAAAACCCGAGATTCGAGTTTTATTCATAATTGAGATTTCAATTTTTCTTCATTGTTGTGAGTTTACAATTATGTTTTCATCTTTGAATTCTTATTGTGCTCTTGTGAACATGAGTAGATAAACTCTTTAGGCTAGGGTTGTGTGAACCATGAGGAATTAACGAAACGGGTTAAGTGCACATCAATTCTGAACCAGTGTGAATGCATGTATTGTTACTTCCTTCGTTGTGATTGCTCTTCTAACAGTTGCAAACGTTAGAAACTCGCCTGTATTCTAGACTTTCTCGAGAGATAGGTAGAGATTAGGAAAAGGAGATAACAACAGAGATTTGAAGCTATTAACATTCATCTAATAACTTGAGCCTTAGCGGGAATAGTTATCTGAGATCAAGGACAAGGGTTAGTAGTGCGACACTCGGAGACCGAGAGGAGAAGAGTGAAATTCGACTAATCAAGGTCGAGAGATGTTTAGATGAACATATCTTGTCAGATTTTGCATGCAACATAGCGGGACAGTTTTGTTAGCACAAGTAACCCGTGGAGTTAAGGAATCATTGGGGATCATAGTCCTAGTGTGTTTCTCATCTTGACTACAAACTCTATAATCAGAAATCGTTACCGTTATTGTTCACTTACAAAACCCCCCTGTTTTACTTTCATACCAGTTATTCAGACTAGCATTCGACATAACTTCGACCTATTCCCTGTGGGATTGACCCCAACCTAGTTGGGTTCTATATTTGACAGCGACCGCTTTATACTTCTTAGGAGGCATATCTTGGGAGACATCACCGTGTACTTCTTAAGCATTGAGACATGAAATACTAGATGAACTCCCAACAAACTCAGAGGCAATGCAAAGTTTATAAGCTACCGGACCCATATCCTCAAGAAGTTTAAAAGGACCAATGTTGTCATGCCCCAATCCTACACCCTGGATGTAACAGGCAGTCAAAACCACAAGTGGCTCAAGAGAACCCCTTGGCCTGGCATAAAACCTGATAAATATACTGAAAAGAAATGTGGAAGGTATAATATGGGCTAAACTTTTGAAATAACAATAAATTGAACTAAACTTTCATTAATTGAAATAATATTGTTTGAAAGTTGAATACATCTAACTTGGCTCGACTATGTCTATGAAACCTCTACTATATTTTGAAAACAACTACCTTCAAGTAACAAAACAAATTGATAGCTGGAATACTACTAAGTCCTCAAAAATAATGAGAACTCACTCAAGCTGATATCATAGCCTACTGAAGAATCTGTTCGCGAACTAGCATATATGTAAGCTAGGGGCTACATCATCTAATGATGTTGTGCCAAAAAATGGCACAAGTACTTTGAATGTACTGTATGTAAAGCAGTGAAGTGAAGCAGTACTAATATCTGAAACTGATAAACCTGGAAATTATAAACATGGATAACATAATCATAAAATAAGGCTGAATAATTGAAAAGAAGGATGACTGACCTGAATGCTGAAACTTAAAAAAGTATAAGTAAAACTTTCTTAAAACATTTTCTTAGACATGAAATTGTAACTGAAATCTAAACAAAACTTGAAAACATTACTTCATAATAACTCACTTTAAATCGGTGGACTCGGCCAATCATATATTATCTCAAAACAAGTAAGTTTTCTTTTGGGGAGTTTATCGTAACCGTCATAAACCATGTGAGCATCATGAAATACAATGTCTTGCCCATGTTGCCAAATTCAATGTCTTAGCCTCGTTGGAAGAGCCATCTTATACCTTGATGAGGTATAAGACAAAACATAATCTGGGATCCCAAAGCTGAGCTCGAAGGCTATAAATAATAGAGTAGTCGCTCTATCTAGGGACGATCCTATCCTACGATTGCAACATAGTTTTGGGGCATGTGTTATCTAAACCCTTACCTATCTCGATGCTAAATAGTCCTCCTAAGTCATACTAGTTGCTTATAATATAAGTCTTAAAATACTTTCTAAATCATGCTTGACTCAAAATATCGTATCATGAACATATCTATCTTTGCGAGCCTTGGATCTAAATCTCTTTAGATTTTCTTAACTTTAACTTTTCAATATATGATAAACTTTTCTCTTTTCTAGACACGATCATATTATAAAGATTCTTTGCAAAAATTTTATGAACATATACTTGAAAACTTTAAATTAGATTTCATGAAAATCATGAATAATCTAGTAAATCATGTAATAGATTTCTTAAAAACTTTAAAAAAATTCGTAAACTTTGATTGAAAACTCATTAAGCATGTATTAGGAATCAAATCAAGTAGAAAGACTCCAAATTCTTAGATTTCTTACCAAAAATCATAGGATGATCAAAGAATATCATCAAGATACCAATAACTAAACTCAAAGATTTCAACTCTTAAACACCCTAACATGATTCATGGCTTAAACTAAAAATATAACTTGGTTGTTGGGATAACAGGGTTTCCACATGAAAGGATTAGCTTTACATATCTTGCGAACAAACTTTGGGGAATTTATTTCTGAGGAAGAACCCTATATTTAAACCCTCTCTTGAATTTAAGTGCTTAAAATTTTGGAGGAGGAGAAGAGGAAAATAAATTGATGTAAACTGATTATTTGGGGGCTTAAAAGGGTTTACTCAATGGGTAAAAGGGGGTTTAAGTGGGTAAGAGGACCAAAATACCTTTACTCTAAATAAGTTGGGGAAATATTTTTTGGTGAATTACAATTGTACCTAAGGCTAAGCTTTCCCCGCTTGCCAAACCACATCACTTCCTTCATCGAAGAGACCTTGAGTAGCACATGTTCACCCTTCTTGAAGAACATATCCCTAACTCTTTCTGTCGACTTTGGGCTGCTAAAATCTTTTACTGAATGAACCTTACCCTCTCTTGAGACTTTCTTACCAAATTAGTGCCTAAGGGTTTCACATTACCCACCTAAATCCAGCCTATGGGTAATCTACATCTCCTCCAATATAGAGCCTCAAATGGGGCCATATCGATACTAGAGTGATAACTATTGTTGTATGAAAACTTGTACAATGAAAGAAATTGATCCCAATGACCTCTAAAGTCATCCACACAAGCCCAAAGCATGTCTTTTAGTACCTGAATAGTCCTCTCAGACTGGATGCCAGTCTGAGGATGAAAGGCAGTACTGAGATCTGGCGTAGTTCCCAACTTCTCATGCAACTTGTGCCAAAACTTGGAGGTAAACTACGTACCTCTATCAGATATGATAGAGAATTGAACCCCATGCAACCTTAAAACCTCTTTAATATAGATTTTGGCTAACTTCTCCGCAGTATAATTCAACTTAACTAGAATGAAAAGTGCGGACTTGGTTAACTTGTCAACAATGACCCAAATCTAACCTGTCAACAATGACCTAAATAAAGTCATACTGCCCTAAGATCTAAGGAAGATCTGCTACGAAATTCATATCAATCCTCTCCCACTTCAATTTCGTAATGGTCATTCTCTAAAGTAGACCTGAAGGTTTTTGCTGCTCATATTTTACATGCTGGAAGTTCTGATAGTTTGCTACATAATCCACTATGTCCTTCTTATTTGGGGACACCAATAAAGTTGTCTCAAATTATGATACATCATACATCTTGGTTGCACCAGGATGAATAGAATATCTAGATCCATGACCTTCCACTAGCAAACTAGTAATCAAATAATCAACATGGGGCACACACGCGTCCCTCCACCCTCAACATGCCACTAGCATCAACAGTGGCCTCACGGGCCTTATCATGTACTACTTATTTCAAATCTTATTCAACTTCATATCCTCAAACTATATAGCCTTAAATTGATCAAGAAATGTAGAACTTGCTTTAATACTAGCCAACACCCCTCCTCTTTCTAACACCCCAAACTACATAAACTGTATCACTGGAGTTTGAATCTCTCTAGCTAATGGACACCTTGTTACTTTCAAGTAAGATAAACTTCCCATACTTAAGGATTTCCAGCTCAACTGGGGGCTCATACGACTGGCTATTAGCTCAGTGGTAGAGCGCGCCCCTGATAAACGACTGGAGTGGGAGAGTCAGAGCCGAATGAAACCTTCACTGGAATTGAGATCTTATTCAAAGAGAAAGATCTCAAATATCTGGAGTTTGAATCCCCCAAATCGGATATGTAATTATTGGAATAATTGTTGGAGACTCAAATGATGGATATGCAAGCATGATAACTTATTGGTTGGGTTTATCAGTCGAAGCAGGAGACAATATACCTTTATATTTTTGACTATTCTTTGATTCAAATGCATCTGCCACCATATTGTCCTTTCACAGATGCTACTGGATGGTAACAATATAATCTTCTAATAACTCCATCTGCCAGTCTGTCTCAGATTCAAGTCCTTCTGAGTGAATATATGCTGTAAGCTGCGATGATCTGTGAAAACCTCACACTTAACACCATATAAGTAGTGCCTCCATATCTTAAGTGTAAAGACCACCATAGCCAACTCCAAGTCATTAGTTTGATAGTTCCTCTCATGAGCGTTAAATTGGCTTGAAACATAGGCAATCACACTCTTATCCTGCATCAACACAACACCCAAGTCAGAACGTGAAACATCAAAAAATACTATAAAATCTTTACCTTTAACAAGTAGGCAAAGAATAAGAGTTGTGGTCAAAAGAGATTTGAGCTTTTGGAAGATTTCTTCAAACTTGTTAGACCACAGGAAAGGCACTTCCTTTTGAGTCAGTCTTGTCAAGTGAGTAGCAATCAAAGCATAGACCTTAACAAACCTATGGTAATAATTTGCCAGATCCACAAAACTACAAACTTTAGTCACTGAGGTGGGCTTAACCTAATTCTTAACCACCTCAATCTTTTCGCGATCTACCATTACCACTTTTTTCAGAAATAATATGCCCCAAATAGGGCACAAATGTCATCCAGAACTCACACTTGGAGAATTTTGCATAAAGCTTCTTTTCCCTCAATATATCCAAAATAATATGCAAATGCTCTACATGCTCCTCTTTACTCTTAGAGTACACCAAAATGTCATCAATGACTACAATAACAAATGAATCTAAGAAAGATTTTAAGGGCTGATTTTGAAGTTTTAAAAATGAAAGAATCTGAATCAATTTTTAGATTTCTATTCAAGAGTGATGGCTGTTGTAAATTAACTAAGAAGGTACGAGGAGGAAATATATGATGTGCATGTGGTCGAAACAATTTTTCTCTCTTTAACACCTAAATTTGATTATGTAGTGTGTGCTATTGAGGAGTCTAAGTTTTAGACTTAATTCTTTATTTGAGTTATTTTCTATTACTTTTTTTTTTGATAGTCCGTTACTAACCATTCTGGACTATGGGTCGTCTTACGTACTGGTGGCTTATAGTAGGTGCCATCATGACCTGAGAAACTGGGTCATGAAAAAATTGGTATCAGAGCCTAGGTTCACTGATGTTGTTGGTACAAGAGCAAAGTGCCTAGTAGAGTCCTGCGGATCGGTACAGAGACGTCTGTATACTATCTTTGGGATTCTATAGGGCATTCTTAGGAAATTATATTCCTTGATTCCTCATTGTGTCTTCGTACAAAGACACTATATACTAATAGGATATCGCCCAACTGGGATCCTTAATGACAACCTAAAGTCACGTAAGTAAATTATCAAACTCAACAATATCTTCTAGCTATAACATATATTCTAAGCTATGGTTCAACTCATATTCCTATTCTTAGTTCCCTAAATAGGTCAAATACTATTATCAAAATACAAAAAGCCATAAACCTATCCTATAACCCCCACCTAGTATGCAATCTATACACTACACAATCTCATAGAGAAGAGTAGATCGTAGCCTACCTCGATGCCGAACAACAGTCTCGAACCATCCATAAATGGCTCGTCTTTTCTCCACGAGCTCTAAATGACATCGCGCTTTCAAAATAATACTCTACACATTAATACAAGTAAAACAAGACACATATTGCAACATAAAAGTTCAGCCTAAAAATTGGGACTTATGATATATTGATGGGGATAAGGTCACACTAGCGCCCTCCACACAATCCCAACTCCAATTTGTAATTGCCCTCACTTCCTTGAGCTCACTAGATCATAAATGGAGGAAAAAAGGTTAGACAATGGTTGAAATTTGTGTGAAAAGAGAATATATAGACCAAACAGTGACAGTTTTAGTGGCCACTTAGCCGCTAAAGTGGCAGTTAACCACCAAAGTGGCGAGTAAGGAGGGGCGAAGGGCTGCTAAAGCGGCACACTGGTCACTAAAGTGGCGTCCGCTAAAGCAGACATGTACCGCGAAGGTACCCCTCAGTAGGGAAGCCAAGGCAGCTAAAACGGCACAAGGTCTCTAAAGAGACCACTGCTAAAGTGGCTCTACAACTGCTAAATCGGTTAAACCTGAAACCTGAAACCAGCAAAAAAACTAAGTCCTTACGAACTCCGATCGGGGACTCGAGATTCATTTAGAACCCCATGCTTATAAAGAAACTATGCTACCATACCTAATTCAATATTCCAGACTCAATGGAACCATCAAAATTTCCATCTGAGGTCATTTTGATAAAAAAGTGGGCCCCACACCTATTGTTTTATTTTTTTTTACCAAATCTACCCAATATCCCAAAATGAGTCCAAAAGCCTCGAAACCCAGACCAAGGGTCCCTCTAGCCTAAAATCCATGTTTTGGAGCTAACGATGCTAGCAAAATTCTCATCTGAGGCCGTTTACTAGGAGTTTTGGTTTAAGACCTATTTATCAGTTTTAAAAGCTCTAAAATGAGGAAGTGGGTTAAAACCTAAATGAACTGCCTGAAAACCAAACTGATTATTTTGACAATTCATAAATGACCTGTAGCCACTATGGGAAGGCACAAAATGCCAAAAATGTATGGAAACCAAGAAAATGACCTGGAGGGTCATTACAATATCTACTACTAAAAGGACTTTCATCCTTGAAAGTCAATGGATAGAAAGAGCTTGAAAGCTCGAAAGGATGAGGTACTAGGACCACATACCCTGTGCAAGCCTCTTCAGATAACCTCTAAGGCCGACCATTGCTTCTAAGGGACTTTGCTAAAGGTATTCCTTTTTCATTCACTACCTTACTTTATTTTTCAAATAACCACAAACTCATCTTCAAAAGCCAATTGGCCTCCAAATGAACTGAGCACGACCGAAGCACGCAAACCCAAACCACAACATATTGACATCACACCAATACAAGCACAACTAAAAAAATATTCAACCAGGCTAGAGACTACCCAATGCATGTACCATAAAGCCAACTCCAAATTCCAAATCTAATATTCTCTTGCCTTTTCAAACCTCTGGCCTACTCTGAACTACACAGAAACTCTTTGGCATAATCCAAATCTTATCCGCATAATCACAACACACCAACCATAAAAGAATGAAGCTGACCCATCGAAGATCCACACGGACTAGGATAAGAATAATATTTCATAACGATCCGCCTGAATACCCCAAATAGTGGTGACTAATGCCTAAAATCCCTGCCAAAGCAAATAATTGGCCCAGATGATCCTCGAAATCAAAAGTCATGAGTCTGAAGCACCCCCTTTCAAAACTAAATGATCCACTCCATAATGCCCCACAGACTATGCGTGAAACCATTCTAAGCCCAACTCGAGTACACTTCTTCCACTAAGTAAATAGTCAAAATTTTGATGACAATAGAGAACTAAGGTCAAAAGCAGTAGAAACCATTACCATGTACAAATGAATCATCCTTTGAGTATCTATCTAACGAGATTTTTTTGGACTGAGGAAGACTTAGACGGTAGGTAATGAGTAGGCTTAGTTAGTCTGTCAGCACACGCTCAACTGAATCAAAACCTCAAAATGGGGCTGCAACTAATTTTACACATTCCATATCTATAATCTTATCACCAAAGCTGAACCTTTGGGCCTCAACTATCCAAATCAATCATGTTAATGAGTAAGCATCCATACTCCAAAATCTATCACAATTTTCAATCCGTCATCTGAAAGAGCCAAAATCCAAAACTGGAACTCAATAAGTCTCCACTAAAGCCAGATACCCAAATCAACCTCACTATTAGAAATCAACCACATACCCCATACCAAGCTCACCTTCAGAGACTAAGTACTATATCCAATGGTACTTGCAAGGGATGAAACCAAAATGTTGTCCAAGAATATAAGCACATCAGAGTAAAGCTACAAACTGAAGATGCGAGCGTTTAGATCCACACCCACTGAAGAGTATGACATACCAAGGTATAACTAAGACTTTACTGGGACTGCAAAGAGTCCTGGTGATATGATCATAGCTTGAATCTGGCCAAACCAATACTCAATCTATAGCAATGAATACTCACTCTCAACCAACACCCACTTTGGTTACCAAAAATTGATACGCAAGCATATACCACTAAGCAGAAGAATCCCATGATGTCACATTAGGCCAAACAAATGCCAAAATGAGAAATTTCTGAATTCACCTCTTTAAACCAACCTTAACTCAACTGAATGATGAACCACATCACAGAAAGAGTGGAGTACCTAACTCAACACCAAAACCAAGATCAAGACTACTACCGAACGATGAACCAGACAAGCCAGAATAACAAACCTCAGACTCATCAACATTAGGCGAGGGCTGTGGAAAAAGGATTGTCTAAAATCACAAAAAAACCATGGAAGGCCAAACCTACCTTAACTTTGACAACCTACTCAACAACTGACCTTACCTCATCCACAGAAAGGAAAACCAACCAACCTAGGTTCTAAGCCAAATGACTAAGAATCACAAGAAAGGAAATACTAACTAGACAACACTAGTCAAGCCGTCTATCAAGTAAGAATCAATCAACCTCAAAATAATAACAAATATAACAACAATATAAAGTACTGGTGGAACAAAAATAAAAAACAACCAGTACTACTTTAGGATCATATCAAGGCCAATATACCAAAGGAAATGGGATTCACCCAAGCACTACACCCCAAGAAAATTACCACACCGATCCACTTAATACACTACTAAAAGAAAATATCCACGAAGGTAGTCATATATACATAAATTTACACAAAGGCTTACAATAGTCAATGTAGTAATATCAAGGCATATAACCACCGATGGGTATGAAAACTCCAACTCAATTTAAATAAAATTGAAAGTATAGAAAAACAAAAGCACACCTATAATGATGGAGTCCAAAGTCAGAGTCCCTGACCTTTCCAAAGAAGTATAAATCTAAATATGTCTGACCTCAGACTGAGCATCTGAATGATCAACTAAAATTCCAAAAGCACTACCTCTGACCGAAGGTAACACAACCCTATGAGACAAATCTAGCTGCACTGACCGCTCAATAATCCCATGTCGGGGACACACACTAGACCAATGACTGGTCTCTCTACAGTTGTAACAAACCCCTGAAGCTCTAACATGGAAAGAAACATGAGCTGTCCCTAGCTGGCTAGCCAACTCATACCAAGAGCACTCCCTAGACCAAGGACCTACCTCCCCTCAATTAAAACATGCCCCTAGAATTCTCTGATGAACTATACCTGCTGACCCATAATGAATGCCATGGCCTAAAAACCTATACTGAATACCCCATAATGCCTGACCAGAACTCTGCCCACTGTGACCACCACGACCTGTCTGAGAGCCACCTATTATTTGAAGGTCTACCCTAATGGACTTGATAGGCTACAAGTGATGCTGACCTCTATTAGAAGGATCTTTACCTCCTAACAAAATACTACAAACACTGTACTACTGATATGACCTCTTACCACCACCTTTATATGTCTCAAAATAGGCCCTCTTCGTAGTCATCGCATGATCAACAACCTGAGGAAAAGTAGACCCAGTCGCTATCAAATGCTCTAACACCAAGTGGAGTAGTAAAGCTAATCCTTTAATAAATCCATGCACCATCTCATGCTCAGTAGGATATAACAAAAAAATATGCCTAGCCCACTTGAAAAACATAATATCATACTCTGAAACTGACAGAGAACTCTACTGAACACCAACAAACCTAACTCTAGCCCGAGAACAACCCGACTTACCGAGCACCATCACTGACTATGAAACATCCATAAAATGACTCAGAATCCCTAACACAGTATCTTGAAAAGCTGAGGTGGTCACAAACTCTATCGGAGTCTAGGCTGGCCCTAGACCCCCTGGCTGACACGATACTAAACTCCAACTCCCTGGTCCGACTCCAAACTAAAACTCTGGTGACACATGTAGAAGTCCCGTCGGCATCTATCGACAACTTTATGCTATCCATCTAAAAGGAGTGGAGTCAAAGAAGGTACTTAGAAGTTCATAGAAGTCAAGATGCACGACAAAGAATCAAGAATTGGAATTTCCTAGGAATGCCCTATAGCCACCCAAAATAGGATACGGACGTCATCGTACCGATCTGCAGGACTTTAAAAGGCATGTTTCTCTTGTACTAACTACACCGATGAACCTAGGCTCTGATACCAAACTATTATGACCTGATTTCTTGGGTCATGATAGCACTTACCATGACCCACTAGTATGTAAGACAACCAATAATCTAAAACAACGAGCGACGAGCTATCAAGAGAAAAGAAGAAAGCAACGAAAAAATTAATCCAATAAAGTGACTAATGCAGAGAATCAATCCCAAAACCTGGTGAAGTCAGTACAAGAGCTTCTAACAAAACAAGAATACAAGGTAAGTACAATACATACATACAGGATTGTCTTCGAAATACAATATAAAGATCAGTGCAACAACTCAAGAAGAGCAGGAAAAACTTCGAACGTCAGGAGCTCACCCCAAATCTTCGATCCATGACAGCTCCATACGATGCACAGGTCAGCGGAAAGAACTTGTACTATGATTTATAGGGTACAGAAATGTATTATGAGTACCAAACACGTGGTACCCAATAGGCATCAGTCGACTGAGCTTCAAAGACAGTGCAAGTATAAATGACATGTAAACTACAAATATACACTACTTGCAACTTTTTAAGAAATGAAACATAATAATGCTAATGGAGAGGTAAAGATGAACTACCAGACATTACAAGTAATTACGGATGAAGTGCTGATACCATAAGCAGGTAGTTATTATACGATAGTAGAGTGAAGAAAGAGATATACAATATACAATAGTAGTAGAAAGGAAGAAAGTGACATACAAGGAATAGATAGAGAAGAATACATATACAATGGGTCTATACAGATAACCAAAAGCGAAGGTACTACTCTGAGGGAGCTAGTATAATATCACAAGGATCATAAGCAATATGAGAGCTAACTCTAGCATACACTGGGTCTCTAACTAAAAGGTGAATAATTATAAGGTAGTACATTAATAATAAAGCTCAACATATTGAAGAGGAAAGGAACTCGAAAGCGTACCTACCACCTCAGGTACTAATCCATAACTGACCTGTCACAAACCATATGATAATATCCAAGCAATAATATAATCGACTAGCCCTGACAAACAATAACCTAACTGGGACCCCATAAGCCCGGAAGGTTCAATCAATCACTCAGTAAATAACAAACATAACCTATACCTATGCAACCCCCATAAGGCTGATAGATATAAGTTATAAATAATTGTACTAGTGATAGGCGATGATACGAAGGAATGAAGGTCATGAAAATAACCAGTTGATGCAAGGTAAACCAAGTGCCATATCTAAAATAAGTGTATACACCTTTTCTGGCTCAATATCTCATAAAGGCAGGACCTACATCGACCATCCTCATCCGATACTATAGCTCATAGACGGAGGGGGGTCCATAGGGGACTTGAGATATCCATATACATTGCCTATTCCCAAACCAAGACTTTCATAATCCATATCCATAATTGTAGCAATAACAAGAATCGGAGTAGAACCAAAACTTGAGGATGATAACAAGAAGCCAAATAATCCATAACTGTACACCAGAACACCCAAATTGTAATCATAGATAGATGCCAGAATACCCAAGGTAATAGCCTAAGAAAGCAGTCATAAGCCCATCTAAGCCTAAAAGAGAGTCATTCAAAGTATTCTATCTAAAAAGAGAAGTGGGCCCACTATCAAACCCTAACAACCCAACCTAAGGCAAACAACTATCCGAACCTAGGCTAAGGTTTCTCAATCCCATCCCAAGGCACTAAAAGAGCTAAGTCTAGTTCTAAAGGTGTGCCATATACTAACCTAAGGGAAAATAGGCCTGAATTTTAGCAAAAATGGGCCTTAACCAGCTAAAAATAAGTGTGAGAATGTGGATAAGGTATGCATGCCATCACGAGAATCCAAACATTATAAATATAAGTGTTCCAGCATCTAAGAACTAAACCACATCCCTTAAAAGAATAGGATATTAACATGGTGTCCAATTGGTCACGTAACCATGGCCACGAGCCTAACAATGTATAACATACCAGGATAACAATATTATAACTCAGAAAGAATAAGGTAATTACGACTATCAAGCTAATAGGAGGATCTAATCGAGGTATATCACCCAAATCACTAAGTAATACAAGAAATCTTACACTAAGGGATCCTTAATGTCAAGCTAAAGTCATGTAAGTAAATTATCAAACGTAACAATATCTTCTACTCTAATATGTATTCTAAGCTAAGGATCAATTAAAATTCCTATTCTAAGTCCCCTAACTAGGTTAAGTACTATTATTAAGATACAAAAAAGCCATAAACGTATTCGATAACCCCCACCTAGCAGGCAATCTATATACTACACAATCTCATAGAGAAGAGTAGTTTGTACCCTACCTCGATGCCGAACAATAGTCTCAAACCATCCACGAACCGCTTGTCTTTGATCCATAATCTCTGAATGATATTACATTATAAAAATCATCATTTAGATGTTAATACAAGTAAAACAAGACCCATATTGAAATATAAAATTTCAAGCCAAAATTCGGGTCAAGAATAGGCTCATGGAGACTGCAAATGGAATTGAATAGTTGAATCCTTCACGAGAACCCTCGAAGGACAAGGAATACATGCTCAAAAGTTGAGCACAAATGGAGTTTCAATTGAGGCTCAAAACATCCCCAAGGGCTAAGGAAAATGAAAGGGAAAAATAAGAATCAAATGAAGAATTTGACCTAACAATTACGAGATATTGATGGGTATAAGTTCATACTAGTGCCCCCCCCCCCCATGATCCCAACTCAAATTTGCAATTTCCCTAACTTTCTTGAGTTCACAAGATCATAAATGGAGAAAAAAGAGTTAGAAAATGGCTGAAATTTGCGTGAAAAGTGAATATATAAGACCCAATAGTGACCTCTTAATTGGATACTTAGTTGCTAAATCAGTAGTTGACCGCTAAAGTGTCTAGTAAGAAAGGGCAAGGGGCAGCTAAAGTGTAACACCCCGTATCTACCAAACCCTACTTGGCAATGTTGAACGATGGTTACTCGAGTGTCGAGAGTCAAAATATGGATGAGATAATTGATATTGGGCCTAGTATGTGGGATTAGACCTTTGTAGGAGGTGAACCACCCGTATGTTATCGAACCTATACGACTACGTTCACATTATGGAATTAGTAAAACATGGGAGAATTGATGAATTATTCATTTATTTGTTGGGGATTGCATGATTCATGGGCCATTGGGCTTAAATGAAGCCCAACATCACATGGAAGACTTGGCCCAATGGGGCAAAATGACCCAATCTTCCATTTGACCAAATCAGCCATGCATTTAATGTCAAGAATGGGATAAGAGAGAATTAAAGGGAAATATATATATGAGTAAAAATCATATTTTTATTCATTTGTGCCACCCATGCCTTTTCTAGAATTTTCTCTAAGTTTTCCCTATCTCACACAAACCCTAACTCTTCATCCCTTGGACCAAGATCATTGTATTGAAAGACTTGTTAAGTGTATATTATTATGGTTTAATATATTTTATGCATGAAATATAGTTAAAATCATGTTGGTTATGTTGGTGAAGTGTGAGAAGTTCACTATGTGTAAAACAATTTGTGTTTGCTAAATCGGAGGATGGTTTTGTCTTGTAAACTTGAACATGGACTTGTGATCTTGGAGAAAATTAACTTTATGGATTCAATATTTACATGTGAGATGTGAATATAGTCTTACCTTGTTTTACCCTTGTATACAATGTTTGGAATTGTTGTTGTAAATTTGGTTACGGATTTGGTGGCGTATTGAAAAGAAAGTGAGGTTTTGGTGATGTTTTTGTGTGTTGTGAGACCATGGATGGTTGTTGGCATGTAATATGATCAAAAATACATTAAAATAAGTTTAGATATGATCATGTACCATTCATTGCATGAAAAGACCCAAAAAGAGACCAATTTGGCCGAAAAGGGGCATCCGCCCTCGCAGGTGAGGCACCTGCGCCGCAGATGCCCCTGGATACTACAAAAGGGAACCTGAGGATGTAGGTCAGCCACCTGCGAGCGCAGGTGGCTTCTCAGGTCACTTCCAGAACCCCATTTTGCATGTTTTTATCCCCCTTTGACCCTCGAAGGCCCCTATACCTTTTATGGTATAATTAGCAACTTGTGATGTCGTTTTAATGAATTTAAAGTGTCGTATGGAGGAATGTTTGAATGTATTAAGTATGTATTGTTTTTTATATGTTGTTATGAGGCAAGTTGATAGGAGGCATTATGACGAAATGCTAATGAGAAAGCATAAGGGTAAGTGTGATGTGAAATGCTATTGATGTGCGATATTTTGGTCAATGTGTGGAATGTTATGGTGTTTTTGGTATGATAATGTAATGGAATGTACTGTGAAGGATGAAATGATGCTATATAGCAGTCACATAACTCATTGTGACACTTATCCATACATACGTAAGAGAGTTGATTGTTAACGTACGCCGTTACATACTTATGTTGTAGAGTGAAACGTAAAGGAGGAAGCTGGACTCTTATATCCCCATATAGGTTTGTGTATTCGTAGTGAGATGACAAGTTATGTAAGGTTACTCTGTCTGTATCTTTCTGCAACATATATAGTTCGTGTTGTCATTGTCCTTGTTCCATTCCGAAATGTTAAAAAGTATCTCATTTCAAGTTGTCATATGTTATCATTCTCATGTATCACATAATTATGGACATGATTCCAAGTTCCAATAATATTATGTTCCAAAGCTTCCGATAATGCTACAACTTCAAAAGTATCAATCTCATGAACATAAAAGATTGAAGTAATGCATTTATGTGTTTCCAAAAAGGTTATGATCCCCCAATGTATCAATCTCATAAAAGTAAAAGAGAGAAGTAATCCAATGAAGTAATGGAAGAAGTAATTCCCGTATGGATACTTTATATTTTCCTCATGGATACTTTATATTTTCCTTATGTATACTTTATATTTTTCCTTATGGTTACTTTATATTTTCTTTATACTTATTGAGTACGGGTGATAGCTTTGTGGGGGCGCAAACCTAACTCAAGCCGATCCCGATACTGTTGTATCAGGGGGAAAGCTCAGTGAAGCATAAGCCAAACTTGATGCCGAACCTGCTTCCCTTATTTTCGAGTAATGGCAGTAGGAAAGCTCAGTGGGGCAAAAGCCTAACTTGATGCAGAACCTGATAGGGGTTAGCCCTAAGGGTAGAACCTGCTATATATATATATTGACGGTTGCATATTGACGGTTGCATATTAATGATTGCATATTGACGGTTGCATATTGACGGTTCTAACCACTAACGGTAAGAGACATAAAGGCAAATGGAATAATGAAAGTAAAGTACCTATTTCCACACATACTGAACGATGATTTATCCACATTGACTATTATCTTGAAATCAAGTTCATTGAGGTGTTTAAGTTTCATGAAGTTTCTTATAGCCTTGCATACTCAGTACATTCTTCGTACTAACCCCTTTGGGGGACTTACTTTATTTGATGCAGGCACAGGTGTTAGTAGACTTCGACAATAAGCTACGGGTTATCCGTGGATCATTGGTGAGCTCCAGTTGGTTCGGGTGTTTCCGAGTAGAGTCTTGTTCATGGATGTGTTGTGCACCACATTTATGAGCAGAAGGCTATGGGGCATTTAGGAGTTGTTTCATTTCTTCACTTCTAGATCGTGCAATAGAGCCAGTGTTTTAAGTTGAATTGTATCTGACCACGGGAATTGTTTTTCTTTGGTATAGTAAGACATGCCGATTACAAGAAGAGGCAAGGGTAAGACTAAGAAGCTAGATATAATTAGCGGAGAAGGAACTAGTAGCTTACCACCTAAACGGGTTGAGCAAGATGAAGCTGAAAGTTAGTTTGCAGTGCGGGCTTCTTCTACTTTTCCAGCTCCAGAAGAGCCGAGAAGGAGAGAAGAACCTGTTGAGCCACCTGTTAATGTCACTGACCAGTATTTAAGAAATGCAGTATATATGTTGATTCAGCTAATTGCAGCACAGAATCAAGGACAAGCTGATCCGACAACAAGTAACGACAGTGAGGCTAGGGCAGCTAATCGAAGGACGCATGATTTCCTGAAATTAGACCCTCCTATATTCACTGGATCGGATCTTATTGAGGACCCACAAGATTTTATTGATCAAATCAAAAGGGCTTTGTATGTTATGCACATATTTGGTGTAGAAACAGTTGAACTCGCGGCGTATAGATTGAAAAGGGAGGCGATATTATGGTATGAAGATTGGAAACGAGCTAGGGGTGTTAGTGCACCCCCAACTAGTTGGGAAGAACTTAAAATGACATTCCTGGATCACTACCTTCCATATGAGATTCGGGAGGCACGCGCAGACCAGTTTCTAAATCTTCGTCAAGGGAATATGAGCGTTCGGGAGTACAGTCTTCAGTTTAATTCTTTGTCCAGATATGCTCCCCATATGGTAGCCACCATGGGTGACAGAGTTTATCGGTATGTGGATCGATTGGATCCATCATTGGTCAGAGACTGTACCATTGCGGCTCTGAATAGAGATATGGATATAGCCAGAATACAGGCTTTTGTACAGAAGATGGAAGATCAGAGGAACAGAAGAAAGACGTACAAAGCTGAAGGGGGGCAATCAAAGAAACCTAGACCTAGGGGGCAGTACATGGTATCCCAAGGAGAATTTGGGCCTCGGGATTTTAGTAGACCGCCGAGATCATCACTTTCTTATCCTATAGTAGGCACTCAACCCCAGTTCCGCGGGTCTAGAGGCAGTCACGATGGGCAAAGTAGTGGAGTTCAAGTTTCACAACCAGTTGGGTATCAAGAGCAAAGAAGTATGAACCAAACGGGGTCTCTTCGCCAGCCGTGTCCACACTGTGGAAAGCTTCATTTAAAGGAATGCCGGTTTGGGACCAATATTTGCTTTTGGTGCGGTATATCTGGGTACATGGTGAGAGATTGCCTAAGAAGGGGCATGGGCGTTATTATTCGACCTACGGGATCAACCGTTGCACCGTCATCATCGGTTCCTTTCTTAGGCCAAGATGTGCAGCCAGTTGGTCGTGATAACGGTACTAGAGGAGCAGCCAGTTTTAGTAGAACACAGGACTGTACTTATGCTCTAGCGGGTCAGCAGAATGCCGAGGCCCATCCTGATGTTGCTACAGGTATATTCTCTGTGGTTTTCATTAATGTATCTATAAATGCATCAATTGATTCGGGTTCTACAGTATCATATGTTACTCCATTGACCACTACGAAATTGAAAAAACATCAGAATTATTAGTTAGACCATCTGGAGTATTTACACCTTTTGGTGAATCCACTATAGTCAAGGGATTATATGGTAACTGTATGGTACCTGTTTGTGAGCATGTCACGTGGGTTGATTATATTGAGCTAAGAAATGGTAGATTTTGATACTACAATGGGTGTAGATTGGTTGGCTTCTCACTAAGCCACGATAGATTACCGAGCTAAGGCGATATATCTTCTTGTTCCACTAAGGAATGTTTCTGAATAGAAGGGCGAAAGTGGAGAAAGAATAAGTAAGTATCGAAGTGAGTATATGTATAGAGATGGATTTGTTGCACATGAGACGATATTATTAACATTCGAGGACGAATGTTCCTAAGGGGGGGGAGAATATAACACCCCGTATCTACCAAACCCTACTTGGCGATATTGAACGATGGTTACTCGAGTGTCGAGATTCAAACTATGGATGAGATAATTGATATTAGGCCTAGTACGTGGGATTAGACCTTTGTAGGAGGTGAACCACCCGTATGTTGTCGAACCAATAAGACTACGTTCACATTATGGAATTAGTAAAACATGGGAGAATTGATGAATTATTCATTTATTTGTTGGGGCTTGCATGATTCATGAGCCATTGAGATTAAATGAGGCCCAACATCATATGGAAGACTTGGCCCAATGGGGCAAAATGACCCAATCTTCCATTTGACCAAATGAGCCATGCATTTAATGTCAAGAATGGGATAAGAGAGACTTAAAGGGACATATATATATGAGTAAAAATCAGATTTTTATTCATTTGTGCCACCCATGCCTTTTCTAGAATTTTCTCTAACTTTTCCCTATCTCACACAAACCCTAACTCTTCATCCCTTAGACCAAGATCATTGTCTTGCAAGACTTGGTAAGTGTATATTATTATGGTTTAATATTTTTATATCATGTTGGTTATGTTGGTGAAGTGTTAGAAGTTCACTATGTGTAAAAAAATTTGTGTTTGCTAAATCGGAGGATGGTTTTGTCTTGTAAACTTGAACATGGACTTGTGATCTTGGAGAAAATGAACTTGATGGATTCAATATTGACATGTGATATGTGAATATAGTCTTACCTTATTTTACCCTTGTATACAATGTTTGGAATTGTTGTTGTAAATTTGGTTACGGATTTGGTGGCGTATTGAAAAGAAAGTGATGTTTTGGTGATGTTTTTGTGTGTTGTGAGACCATGGATGGTTGTTGGCATGTAATATGATCACAAATATGTTAAAATAAGTTTAGATATGATCATGTACCATTCATTGCATGAAAAGACCCAAAAAGAGACCAATTTGGCAGAAAAGGGGCACCCGCCCTCGCAGGTGAGGCACCTGTTCCCAGATGCCCCTAGCTACTGCAAAAGGGCACCTGCGGATGTAGGTCAGCCACCTGTGGGCGCAGGTTCCTTCACAGGTCACTTCCAGAACCCCATTTTGCATGTTTTTGTCCCCCTTTGACCCCCAAAGGCCCCTATACCCTTTATGGATATAATTAGCAACTTGTGATTTCGTTTTAATGACTTTAAAGTATCGTATGGAGGTATGTTTGACTGTATTAAGTATGTATTGTTGTTTATATGTTGTTATGAGGCAAGTTGATAGGAGGCATTGTGACAAAATGCTAATGATAAAGCATAAGGATAAGTGTGATGTGAAATGCTATTGATGTGCGATATTTTGGTCAATGTGTGGAATGTTATGGTGTTTTTGGTATGATAATGTAATGGAATGTACTGTGAAGGATGAAATGATGTTATATAGAAGTCACGTAACTCATTGTGACACTTATCCATACATACGTAAGAGAGTTGATTGTTAACGTACGCCGTTACATACTTGTGTTGTAGAGTGAAATGTAAAGGAGGAAGCTGGACTCTTATATACCCGTATAGGATTGTGTATTCGTAGTGAGACGACAAGTTATGTAAGGTTACTCTGTCCGTATCTTTCTGCAGCATATATTGTTCATGTTGTCATTGTCCTTGTTCCATTCCGAAATGTTAAAAAGTATCTCATTTCAAGTTGTCATATGTTATCATTCTCATGTATCACATAATTATGGACATGATTCCAAGTTCCAATAATATTATGTTCCAAAGCTTCCGATAATGCTACAACTTCAAAAGTATCAATCTCATGAACATAAAAGATTGAAGTAATGCATTTATGTGTTTCCAAAAAGGTTATGATCCCCCAATGTATCAATCTCATAAAAGTAAAAGAGAGAAGTAATCCAATGAAGTAATGGAAGAAGTAATTCCCATATGGATACTTTATATTTTCCTTATGTATACTTTATATTTTCCCTTATGGTTACTTTATATTTTCTTTATACTTATTGAGTACGGGTGATAGCTTTGTGGGGGCGCAAGCCTAACTCAAGCCGATCCCGATACTGTTGTATCAGGGGGAAAGCTCAGTGAAGCATAAGCCAAACTTGATGCCGAACCTGCTTCACTGATTTTCGAGTGAAGGCAGTAGGAAAGCTCAGTGGGGCAAAAGCCTAACTTGATGCCGAACCTGGCAGGGGTTAGCCCTAAGGGTCGAACCTGCTATATATATATATATTGACGGTTGCATATTGATGGTTGCATATTAATGATTGCATATTGACGATTGCATATTGACGGTTCTAACCACTAACGGTAACGGACATAAAGGCAAATGGAATAATGAAAGTAAAGTACCTATTTCCACACATACTGAACGATGATTTATCCACATTAACTATTCTCTTGAAATCAAGTTCATTGAGGTGTTTAAGTTTCATGAAGTTTCTTATAGCCTTGGATACTCAGTACATTCTTCGTACTTACCCCTTTGGGGGACTTACTTTATTTGATGCAGGCACAGGTGTTAGTAGACTTCCACAATAAGCTACGGGTTATCCGCGGATCATTGGTGAGCTCCAGTTGGTTCGGGTCTTTCCGAGTCACATGTGTATATTGTTTTGGTATTGTAATTATTGTATAAAGCAGGGACTTGTACCGACTATAGGTTGTTGTATTTATGGATCGGTTAGAGGCTTTGTAGACATATGTGGGTTATGGATGTAAGAGACAAATTCTCGTTTTGACTTGACGGCCCCAACGGCCAAGTTTCCTAAATATATATATAGCATATGTTTCCAGGTTCATGTTTTTTGCATATTTGCATGAGGTATCATAAGTTTCATATGATGATATGAATACGAAGGTTCATGAGCAAAGATTGGTTCTCTCGGGCCATATCGGCTTCGGGTGCCAGTTCGGCCCGAATGGGATTTCGGGTTGTGACATAAAGCAGCACCCTGTTTGCTAAAGTGGCACCCTGTTAGCTAAAGTGTGTCCGCTAAAGTGACCCTCAGCTAGGAATCCAAGGCTTCTAAAGTAGCACAAGGTTTCTATAGCAACCACTGCTAAAAAGGCTCAATGACAACTAAAGAGGTTACACCAGATACCTGAAACCAACAAAAATGCTAAGTCTTTACGGACTCTGACTGGGGGAATAGGTTTCGTTCAAAACCTTGTGTGTACAAAAGAACTGTTCTACCATATCGAATTTGAAATTCTAGACTCAAAGGAACAATAAAAATTTCCATTCGTGGTTGTTTTGACAAAAAGTGGGCCCCACACCCATAGTTTCATTTTTCACCAAATCTAACCTATAGCCCAAAATGAGTCCAGAAGCCTCAAGACCTAGACCAAGGGTCCTCTTAGCCTAAAATACATGTTTTGGAGCTAACGACGCTGTCAAAAGTTTCTTCTAAGGCCATTTACTTAGAGTTTTTGTCCAAGACCTATTTCTCAACTTCAAAAGCTTCAAAATAGGAAAATAGGCTTAAAACCCAAACAAACTTCCTGAAAACCAAACCAAAAGTTTTGGCAAGTCATAAATGACCTGTAGTCACTATGAGAAGGTACAAAACACTGAAAATGCATGAAACCAGAGAAAATAACCTGGAGTGTCATTACAGTAGCTATAGTGGGAATTGTCCTGCCATTGTGGGATAAGAAGGATTTAATGTAGAAAATAGCCCTAATTTTTTTTTTCATTCCAAATATGTTCAAGGACTGGAGAGAGCAAATTCAGGAGATTTCCAGTGATTTTCCATAAAATTTCTTTGTTGAGGTAAGTAATCCTACCAGTTTAACTAGTATTTCGATGATTAAATCGTAGAATCACTAGGTTTTAATTATGGGGGTGGATTTGACTTGAACTATATTAAATCCTTGGGGTTTGATCAAGGGTAAATAAATTATGATCTCATGCTTAGAATTCATTCTTATAAACATGTATTTGGTAGAATTAAAGTAGAACAATGGTAGAAAAACCCTAGAATAAGGGAATGATCATGATTTTGATCTTAGGGTTATGGGATTAGTTTATAATCCTTGAATTTGTTAGGTAATTATTTGAATTGTGATTGAATTATTGGTTTTAGACCACAAACAAGTTGAGATTGAAAGAAAAGGCAAGGCTCAAGTTCATTAGAGTAGTGCAAGGCTTGGATTGAGGTACGCGATGGTTAAATTTAGTTGAAAACCCGATTTAGTTTATGTGTGCAGATTAACAATCTCATTGTATACCTATTATAATGCATGTTTAAGAGGTCTGAATGTTGAAGGATATCTTAAGTGTCTAATCATATTTAATGAGGTTGTACAAGTGTCATGGTGTTATTCTTATTTATGATTCTACTTGTTTCTATATCAGTTATTGTTATGAGATGAATAAGTAAAGGTTATCATTATGGAAATGGTGAAACTCAGGAAGTATAAGAGTAGGGTTGTTGTAATAAGGGTGACATCACATTAGTTTGGGATAAGGGTAGCAAACATTAGATGTTTGGGATATTGGTACATAAACTGATCTCGTCCCCTACAGGTCATGGCTAATGGGCAACCAAAAGACCCTTAGCATGTTTGTATAAGGTATTGGTGAGTTTGATGGTTCCTTGAGAAGATCGGGTTATATTGTTATTGATATTTATATTGGTTTATTGGGTAGACCGGGTTACGTTGTTGATGATATTTATATTCGGTTCCTTGAGTAGACCGGGTTATATTGCTGTTGATATTTATATTGGTTCCTTGAGTAGAGGAGGTTATAATGTTGTTGATATATATTGGATCTATGAGTGTTCCCGGTTGTTGGGCATATTTAGAGTTATAAATTCTTTTGACATTCATTAAAAGAGTAAATGATGCCAGTTTGAACTATTGTTGGTAGTCTTGGGTTGTTGACTTGGTCTATTGTTGTTAGTAATGGTTTGTTGACTTGAACTATTATTGTTAGTCTTGGTTGTTAACTTGGTCTATCATTGTTAGTGCTGGTTTGTTTACTTGGTCTATAGTTGTTTGTGATGGTTTTGTTGACCTGGTGAATTGCTTATATCGAATTACGCCTACGCATACATAGTAGTTGTTGAGAAAGGTTAAGTGGAAATACAAATGAGGTAAAGTTAATTGTTAGATGTTCATGGTTGTATTGGTTTATTATTTTGGGTTGGTCGATAACCCCAACAGTACATAGTGGCTTTGTACTGATACTACCTATGCTCTTCTTTTGTTGAGTGCAGAGCATCTTCTGGTGATTACATCGAGACCTTATATTTATATCATGACACACATATCTACTCAAGGGTGAGCTACATCTTTCGGGCAACCATGAGTCATCTCTCTTTATGTCTTGTCCACTTGTTCCGGACATGGATACCTTTAATATTGTTTTGGGTTGAACCCGCTATTGATATTTTTATATGTTTTTGATACAATGACTTTTAGTTCTTGGGGTTATTTTAGATTTTTTTACATTATGCATGTGATTCTTATTGTTAGGATATTTTAACAATTTTGGTTTTATCAATGGGATTGCTCGTTTCCTTTAAAATCTATTTAGCTGAATGGATGGATTTTAAGTCATGAAAATGATATTCAAGAGTACCAAAGTGAGGTCCAACAAATAGGAAATATATACTCTTATTGATGTGGTGAATTTGACCATATTAACTTATAGTTTCCTAATCTCAAGAATAAGAATCGAAGAATATTAACTTGGAGCGATGAGGATGAATCTGATAAAGAGAAGGATAAGGAAGAAATGTCCAACATATGCTTGATGGTACTAGAAGAAACCAATAAGGTAAGATCTTAAATTTTCAATAAGTGTAATAATATTCAAAAATTTTTTGATCGTGCCATAAATGATTTAAATCTCACTTTTGATGAACTTAGAAAAGTTCAAGAGAAAAGAGAAACTGGGAAATAAATTTGGAAGTATGTGAAATAGAAAAGGATTTTCTTCAAAAAGAAGTCCAGGAATTGCAATTGTAAATTGATGGCATGCGCAAATCCACCAGTCATAACTCAGTTAGGTCAAACCAGTCGACTCAATAATTTAAGTCAATTGGTAATAAACCTATCAATGACAAGCTTTCCTCCAGTAGATTGACATATAAGTTAGTCACTGATGCCAGGATCTATCAAATGAATTGTTCTATCAAGTCAACTGAAAGGAAACCTGAAAATGTCAAACTTACTTTTAGTAAGTCGACTCATCAGTGAGTTATTAAAGAGCCCTTTTCTCAAAATTATTTTTGTTGTGGTAAAAGTGATCATAAATTTTATAAATGCAAATTTCGCTATGAAAATACACATGGTTGGGTATGGAGACCCAAACGTAATACAAATAACATTGAGCCAAACCCAAGAAGGCTTGGGTACCAAAAATTAGCTAATTTCTTTTGCAGGAACTCCTTGAATCTAGCCATAAAAAAAATCATTGATATTTGTTAAACGACTCGTCAAGGAACATACCAAAAGAGTCTTTAAGCTTTTGGTACGAAGGAGTTACATTATATGATGATAAATCCAAATGACTGCTCAAGAATATTGTATATCTCAAAACCTTCTTAACCTCTTCATATGGATATATTCATAATCTTGAAGTCAAAGGTATGTATTTCTCCTATTAATAATTTTCACAAATTTCATGTAATGACACTCAAGGTAATTTTCTGCCATTTCATGCTTTTTCTATGTTTTAGAGATTTTCTAGAGCTAACTCTAGTCATTTAAGACTTACTAGGACTGACAGTTTGGTTACCAAGAAGTTCATTTGGTGTTTGTAGCCATTTCTTTATTATGGAGCTTTTGAAGTTGAGAAAATAGTCTCAGGCCAAAACTTCAGGTAAACGACCTCAAATGGAATTTTTGATGGTTCCATTAGTTCTGAAATGTCCATTTTAGGCTAGTGGGACCCTTGGTCTAGGTCTCGAGGCTTTCAGACTCAATTAGGCTATAGGGTGGATTTAGTTAAAAATAGAACTTCGGGTGTGAGACACACTTATTGTCGAAACTACATTTGATGGAAATTTTGATGATTCCATTGAGTCTGGAATGCAAACTTTGATCGGGTAGCATAGTTCATTTTTATTCACGAGATTCCAAATGAACCTCGAGGGCCCGTCTAGAGATTTTACAACTTAGCCAAATTATTGGTGCATCAGCACCTGGTGTAGGCCAAAATTGGCCTTTACGATTGCGAGGACTTGTCCGCATTTGTGAGGGTCAAGGATTTTGGTCTTTGCATTCACGAGTCCTTTACCATAATCACGAGGGTCAAGAAATCTTGACCTTCACATTCACGAGCTAGCCTTCGCATTTTAGAAGAGGAAGCTAGCTTGGCCGATCCAGGCTCTTTCTTTGCAACCACGATGGACTGGCTGCTTTTATGAAGGCCAGTCCTTGTTTTCTCCCACGATCATGAAAAAGGTCCCTCATTCATGAAGAAGGACCCCTGGCAGTGTATATAGTCCCTCCCTTCATTTTTAACATTTATTCTAAGTGCAGAAAACACCATTAGTGACCTTTGGAGATCGACAATTAATGAGGGATCGATAATTGAAGCTGAGTTTGAGTTGGAAATGTTCTAGTGATCATTTTCTCGTAAGTTCTTGGTTTAAATTCGATTCATTTCTCCATTTTGATTCTTGTTTCACCAATTTGTTGGGATTGTTTTGGGGCTGTTTTGGAGCTCGAATTATGCCCAATTTTAGGTCAAGTGATCCTTGAGCTGAGAGGGACCTAGTGACGAATTCAATTCTCGATTTCATTGTTGGGCCTCACTATTTAATTTTTAGCCTAATTTCTGAATCAGAGCATAAATTCACAATATAGGTATGTTTTTTCTTGATGTGTATAATCTTATTTTAATAGCATGGCACTAGTCGGAGGCCTCTCAAAAGGGAAAGGCCCCATTGCAGTTTCAGCGGTAGCCCAATAGGCTAGGATTACCTCTCTTTTAGACTTTACTCTTTTACAGTATTAGAATTGTATTGTGCTATTTGTGGGTGGGTTCTTACGGTCTGGTTCTTCTTTAAGCAATTTCTGACTACTTTCAGTCAATTAGAGGGCTTTTTCGGGTAGATTTCGACCCTGTTTCCCTTAAGTTAGTATTGCTTAACCCTTAGGATTAGACTTAGCCTAGTTAGGGCCTTGGGATGGGATTATAAAGCCTTAGCCTAGATTCGAGTAATTGCTTGCCTTAGGTTGAGTTTTGGGATTTGTAGTAGGCCTTATCGCCATTTTTAAGATAGGTTGCTGAAGAATAATGTCCTTTCAGTTTTAATTTGGTTATAGAATTCTTTAAGAAACTGTCATTTAGGATTGGGTTGCCTTAGTCATTACCTTAAAACTATTAGCTTTGATACCCATGCCTTGTTAGTATTTTGATGTAGTCGCCAGAAGATGCTCTACACTTAGCAAAATAAGATTACACATATCACTGCAAAGCCACTATGTACTAGTAGGGTCATCGCCCAACCCAAAATAATAAATGTGAACAAATAACTATAACCTTGTAAACCAGTACAACCATGAACACCTAACAATTAACTTTACCTCATTTGTATTTCCACTTAACCTTTCTCAACAACCAATATGTATGGACAAACGTAAGTCTATATAAGTAATTCTCCAAGTCAACAAAACCATGACTAACAACAATAGACCAACTCAACAAACCGTGACTAACAATAATAGACCAAGTCAACAACCCAAGACTAACAACAATAGTTCAAGTCAACAAACCATAACTAACAACAATAGACGAAATCAACAACCTAAGACTAGCAATAATAGTTCAAGCTGTCATCAATTACTCTTATAATGAATGTCAATAAGAATTTATAACTCTTAGTTATGCCAACAACCAGGACCACTCATGGATCTAATATAAATCAACAACAACATAACCCAGTCCACTTAAGGAACCAATATAAATCTCAACAAAAACATAACCCGGTCCATTCAAGGCACCAATATAAATATCAACAACAACGTAACCCGGCCCACTCAAGGAACTAATCTAAATGTCAATAAAAACATAACCCGATCCAATCAATGAATCATCAAACTGAACAATACCCTGTACACACATTCTAAGGGTCTTATGATTGCCCACTTCTATGACCTACAGGGGATGAGCTCAGTCCATGTACCAACATCCCAGACATCTAGTGTCCACCACCCTTATCCTACACCAATGTGATGCCACCCTTATTACAACATCCCTACCCTTATACTCCCTGAGTTTCATCATTTTCGTTATGATGACCTTTACCTGTTCATCTTAAAATAATAACTGATATCACAACAAGTACAATCACAAATAAGAATAACACCATGACGCTTGTATAACCAACAAGTCCTTAATACAATCTCATTTGATGTGATTAGACACTTGAGATATAATTAAACATTCAAACCTCTTAAGCATGCATTGTAATAGGACAATTAATATGCACACATAAACCAAATTGGATTTTCAAATACATTTAACCACCACCTACATCAATCCAAGCCTTGCACCACTCTAATAAACTTGAGCCATGCTTTTTCTTACAATCTCAACTTGGTTGTGGTCTAAAAACAATAGTTCAATCACAATTCAAAAAATGACCTAAAAAATTCAAGGATTATAACCTAATCCCATAACTCCAAGATCAAAATCATGATCATTCCCTCATTCTAGGGTTTTTCTACCATTATTCTACTTTAGTTCTACCAAATACATGTTTTTAAGAAGGGAAAAGGCTCAAATATGCCATCGAACTATTGAAAATGGCTCATTTATGCCATCCGTTAAAAGTTTGGCTCATTTATGCCATCGCCGTTACAAAAAAGGCTCATTCATGCCATTTTTTTTAACGGTGATTTTTTAAAAAGGGAAAAGGCTCAAATATGCCATCGAATTATTGAAAATGGCTCATTTATGCCATCCGTTAAAAGTTTGACTCATTTATGCCATCGTCGTTACAAAAAAGGCTCATTCATGCTATTTTTTTAACAGTCCGATTTGATGGTTTTTTGCAAAACCATTTTGTACACGTGGCCAACAATAATTCGTCCACATCATTAATTAAAGGAAAAAGACTCAAATATGCCATCGAACTTTGAAAAAAGGCTCATCTATGTCATCCATTAAAAGTTTGGCTCATTCATGCCTTTTTTTTAACAGTCCAATTTGGGGGGGGTTTGCAAAATCATTTTGTACACGTGGCCAACAATAATTCTTCCACATCATTAATTAAATCAACCAAAGAAATTTTAAAATTCCTAATAAGAAAATATCAATTTTTTAGGCCAAAATATTTCTATGCATTTTGTAACTCCTTTATAGGCACTGTAAAGAGTTAATCCATTTTCAATTTCTTCGGAATCGCCGAACACAATTCTGCAAATCTCAAGACCAATTCAAGCCCGAAACAGACATCAACTATTTCAAACAACGAATCAATTAGTTATCGAAACACAATTTTTTAAATTCTTAAAAAATTGTACTTGAAGTAAAAATCAGAAAAATTCTATAATCGGTGAATTTTTTGTAACGACGATGGCATAAATGAGCCAAACTTTTAACGGATGGCATAAATGAGCCATTTTCAATAGTTCGGTGGCATATTTGAGCCTTTTCCCTTTTTAAAAAATCACCGTTAAAAAAAATGGCATGAATGAGCCTTTTTTGTAACGGCGATGGCATAAATGAGCCAAACTTTTAACGGATGGCATAAATGAGCCATTTTCAATAGTTCGATGGCATATTTGAGCCTTTTCCCTTTTAAGAATGAATTCTAAGAAAGGGATCATAATTTATTCACCCTTGACCAAAGCCCAAGGATTATACCTTGTTTACACTAAATTACACCAGAAAATCAACCTAGAAAAACTTAGTGATTCTAAGGATTAATCATCAAAAAACTAGTTAAACGGGTAGGATTACTTACCTCATTAAAGAAATTTGGTAGAAAGTCACTGGAAATCGCCCAAATTTGCGTAGGATTACTTACCTCATTAAAGAAATTCGGCAGAAAATCACTGGAAATCGCCCAAATTTTCCCTCTCCAGCCTTTGAACATATTTGGAATGAAAAATACATTTTTTAGCTATTTTTTACATTAAACCCCACTTATCCCGCTATGGAGGGATAATTCCCACTATGGCAGCATAGCTATAGCGGGATTCACCCAATATGGCGGGATTGACCTACCCAGACTCCTGCTATAGCAGGAATATTCCCACTTTAGCAGGCCCATGGTAGTGGGATACAACCTACTATATCGGCCTAGGCAGAGGAAGTAAGTAAGTCTAGCCCTGAAATTTGCTCATTTCAGAATACACTTTCGGATCTTGACATCCAATACTATCCCCTCTACGTCAAATATGATATTTGGAGTTCTACTAACTCGAATTCACTTTCAAAAGATTCTACAGATTCTTTATCATCTTAGCTATCAAATTAACCTCAAGTCACTTAACCGTTAAATAATCTATTCTTGGATTATTCTAGACCATACCACACTCAGATTTCATCTAAGACTAGCCTAGACTAAATTTTCTAACTCTTTATTCAGGGAGAATCTTAACCAAAATTTTGGCACGCTAGACTAGACGGTAATGATAGAAGGGGTCGTTATAATCCTGGATGAATTTGTATCTCTTTTTCTTCTTATTTCTTCTTTTCTTTTTGACATTTATGGATATATTATTTATATTTTCTTGACTTTCTTTATTTTTTATGGTGCCCTCATGGATAACTTCCAATCTATTCCATATTTCTTGAGCAATTTTACAAGTGAATGTTTTCTCATATTCTTCTTCACTAAGAGCAAAATGGAGCAAGTAGATTTCTCTAGAATGTATTTACACAATATCCAAATGCTCTTTTGTGTAGTCAAATATGGATGTCTCTTTTCCAAACTTCTTCCCATTATTATTATTTATAATAGGCCTTGGTATATTCTGAATAACTAGCCAAACATTATAATCTGTTGATAGAACAAAGATCTTCATTTTAGCCTTCCACTGACTATAGTGTAGACTCTTAAAGTAGGACGGTCGACTTGTTGCGAGTCCCTCTTGAAATATGGCTTCAGTAATTTGATACCCTGCTATGGATCTTTAATAACTTGCTGTTAAGCAAAACTAATAGGTATTAGACGAGACTCTGATACCAATTGAAAGTACATGAGGGGGTGAATTGTAAGCTTGTTAAAAATTCAGCTAGTTGAATAATGTCTAAACCCAGTTGACTGATAACGAGATATCCTACAAAGAATTATTACTCCTTTGATTTAGAAAATTTTAAACCACAATAAATATTCAAGGTGCAGACTATAATATGAGAGCATAAAAAAAATGACACCAGGATTTTTATACTGATTCAGAACCCATACGGTTTCCTATTCAAGTTTCCTTGGGTTACAAGGAGGTTCTCTCTTTAAGATTTTTGTAACTTGAGTTCAGTACAACCTAAGTGGTTTTCCACATTCACCACCAATGTTTTCAGTCGCTCACCAACAACGAATAAGGGTTGGATTTTTACTCGCTCACCAATAATGACTCTTTGGTTTTCACTCGCTCACCAAAGAAATGATAATGACCCAACCTATCAATACAATGCCTCACAAAACAATATTTTTTCTCTCTTTTCTCTTTTGACTATACAGTAAATCTATAATGAATTACAATGCTTATGAAGAGTAGAACAAAGAAACTTAAGAGTGTTTGAGACAAAGGTAAGTGTGGCTGCGTGCTTTGAATTGTTGTAGTGTATTCTCTTTTATAGTTGGTCCTTGAACATTCATAATGTGGTGATCTTCTAATCTTGGAAAGGATCCTTTGTTGATGACTTATTCTCCAACATTTCTTCCTTGATTTTTATCTAGATTCAATATTGATAAGAAAAGAGATTCTCATTCCAAGTCTAAAAGACGTTTCCTTTTGTTGTAGAATCATTAATGCTCTGTCAATGTTGCAGTAGCTTACCATTTTAATTCTTCTTCACGTGATATCCAACCAAAAATAGACCTTTTATTTTTATTTCCTTGACCTCTTAGCTTGATTCTTCTTTTCCAACTAAGTATCTCTTCAATCAAAAGTCTTCTTCTAAAAGTATAGATCAATTGACATTCTTTGATTTTACTTTGTTGGCTTGTAGAGAATTTTAGCCATAGTTAATATATCAAGATTTCTCATAACTATTTTCTATTCTTGGTTGATGCTATAATATTTCCTGATCAACATAGAAAATTTGTTTCTCTAAATAATCCACACCATTTCTTTCCAATAATAAACAAATCAAGTGTCTTCAAATTCTATTTGAATACTTCCTCCCTTTTATATAATATCTTCATTCCATAATAATTAATATTTTTGAACTCCTTTTTTGTTGGCTTGTACAAGTATGAGAGGTTTTCTTAAGGCAACCCAAGAGAATTTCAAGATCCTTACCATTTCACCTTGGATCTTGATTTATATTAATTTGAATGTAAGACACAATCATCTTCTTGATTTTGAACTTTGATCATTTTTAATGTGGACTCTTTTGTGAACTTGAGCTTCAGATATATCATGATGCTCCATAATTTTTGGACCTTCCTTAAGGTCCAATTGATCTTGATAGTTTTCCTTTTGTAGAATATTTCCTTCTATGAGATTGTAGTAAATATTCTTTTCATGATTCTTGTACCTTAATTTGGCAACTCATTTTCTTTTATATATTCTTCATAATATATTCTTTTCCATATTTGCGTAGATATTTACTAAATCCATCTTTATCAAATATATCTTGATTTGAACAAGACATTTTATTTCATATCTTCTCCATAATATCTTCTTTTCCATATTTATTTAGATCTTCACCAACTCCATCGTCATCAAATACACTTGTGCCAAAAACAAATTTTCCACAAGTAAATGTTCTTCTATTAAATAGTGTTAGTTTGTTATCATCAAAATTAACAAGTGAAACCTTTGATCTAATAGGTATAAATGAGGGGATGTTGAGATAAGGGTGGCATAACACTTGTTTCACGATAAGGGTGTCAAGACACTAGTTGTCTAGTATATTTGGTACATAGACTGTACTCGCAGCTTGCAGGTCATGGCTAGTGGAAAATCATAACTGCCTTAGCATATGTGCACATCATGTTATGAAGATTTTGACATTCCCTTGAGTGGATAAGGTTTTTGTTTATTATGTATTGTTATGGGTTCCTTATGCGAACCATTTGTTATCATATATTATTTTCGGGTTCCTTGTGCGAACCGGTTTCATATTCTAATTATCATGTATTTATTAATGAAGTAAAATATTTATTAAGGTTAAAATAATAATGAGATGTTTATGATATAAATGGAAACTGATTTGATTTATAAATTATTTTTGTGGGTTGACATTGCATTGAGTATTAACATGCATAGTTGGGATCTTGTTTACCTAATTGGCTTGGTAGATATTAAAGGGATTATTATGGTAAGCTAGGTTTGATTACATAATTTAACTGATTTTATTGCTACTTGTTTACAAATATTTGGTAAGTCTCCTTAGTTATAATAATTGGTACAACTCGTAGCGACTAGTGGAATATGAGGGAGAGGAAAATATGTCGTTAATAATTATGCTGGGAAAGTGATCAATTACAAATAAGTGTTGTTCCATGAAACTAGTGGTTGATATGGAGATATCATAGGGACTAAATAAGTCCTTGTAGTTAGTATATGGTAAAAGAGTTGTAGCTAGAAATATGAAATGAGGAAATTGAATGTGGATGTTATGTATACATGTTTGATACTTGATTTCTATGTTATGAATATATTATTTAACCTTGTTCGGTCGATGATGCCTACCAGTACATTAGATTGTACTTATACTACTCTTGCTATGCCCTTTCTAGGGTATAGTCTGGTTGCAGGATCAATTAAGGTTTCTTGCAAGATGTGTCTAGTGATCTTCAACAACTTTTGCTCATTGCATTCCTACAGTGGGAGCTGCGCCTTGTATTTTCCCTTTTTTTGGCTTAGTAGCTCCTATAAACATCTAGACTAGGTCTTGGGAGATAGATGTATTTATTGTACATTTGAAAAAGTTGTATTATTTAATAATTTTTTTAAAAATTAAATAAATTTATTTTATGAATTTAGCATATTTTCTGAAAATGGGTGGTAACAGTTCTCCTATCTAGATAGAATAAAGTAGATGCCCACATGATCCTTCTAGTTTGGTCATGACAGTTGGTCTCAGAGTCTAGATTACCGATCTCATACATACAAGAGCAAGTGCCGAGTAAATTCCTGTGGATTGGTTTGTAGCCACATCAAATCTTTGGGAAGCTATAAGATATTTTAAGAATTGTTCCTTTCTTCTTTCCTATCATTCCGTTCGGGTTGATTGTTTATGTAGATTGAGTCCAATTGGTATTTAGTTGATTCCAATTGGTGTCTCGACAAACTCAATTGGAGCCATTTGATTTCAATTGGTATCTCTAAAAATAAAATTAAAACTTAGTTGATTCCAATTAGTATCTGGCCGTAAGGCTATGCTGAGGCATAAATGATCAACTATTGATCAATGGACACAGATTATTTGATTGTAAAATTTATTAATGAAAGTGTTGTTGAGATGAATGATAAGTGAAATTGTTTTGATTGAATTTTGTGGTAATTTGAAGATGAATGATAAGTGAAATTGTTTTGATTGAATTTTGTGGTAATTTGAAACTATGGATTATGATTGTAAAGTCTGTTTGATGATTGGATTGATTGTTGAATGACTGTAATGTCTGTTATATGGTTGGATTGTTCATTGATTGCTGGAATGGCTAGTAGATGAGTGAGTTGTTTACCTAGTACCTGAATATGTTTGGTTGATGACCTAAAATTGACGACTGTTATGTTATTCTTGCTGACTTGAAAGTCTGCAACATAATCCTTGCTCATGGGTGTCTTCTTTCTTCAGCTTGGGGAGCTTCTGATGTGGGACTGCACATCGAACATAACCTTCATAGCTTTCCACATCCCGAAAAACATGTTGTCTCTGGAGTGCCTTTTCCTCTTTTCCTTGTCTAGGTCCATTTAGAGCTCAGCATAGGCCTATACAAGAAAGGAAATTCTAACGGAGCTATAGAACTAAAGGGATTCAACCCACGAAGAGACATATGTGACTGCATTAAGTAGTCTTACACGACAGGCATATCATAGTATAAGTGCTCGAGGGATACTAAGGGCTGCATGGAGGGGGTACCAGTCTCCCCACCCTTACTAGCCCTACGTCTATCTCCCTCTCTCCGTACCTTTCTCTTTGTATTTCTACGCCCCTGAGCATCCTTCACCTTCAAGGTAGGGAGGTAAGTATCATCATCCTAAGGCATACTTTACCAGTGTATAGATCCATAATCAAGCTAGGGAGGTAAGGATCCTTCATGTTTCCCTTAAATAAGTCCTTCCATTCTGCCACAATTTGAGCCCCCACATTGAGCGAAATTCCCCAAATTGCACAAGCCACCTCCAGAACCCGAGGTTAAGTCATGTTTATGGTGTTGCTCAAAAGATGAATCCTTTGAGACACAAAGTTAATCCACCTTCAAGCCTCCATACAAAAATGCTTACTCTTAATTCCCACTATACTATTCAATACCTTTTTCCATTTAGCCTCCGTTATTAGGGTGTCTCTAAACAACCGCAAACTCCATGCACTTATCCTAAAAAACTTCATTGGGGACATTTGAAACCCACAAGGCCTCATTAATTGTGGCCACGTCCATGGGGATAATCACTCCCTGAATACAGATAATGGGGTGGGAGTTGTCTGAATGCAGGACCGCAAATAGCAAGAAGTATCCTACTATAGTGACCTTCATCATCCCCAACCAAACTCTGACATAACAATGGTGTCTTTTTGCAAATTTTGTGATTTTTCAACTTTTAAACTTAGATCAGGGTTAGTGAAGTAGTGTAAAACCTCTAAATATCAAAATATAGGTGAATACACCCCAATTCAAGTCCCAAATGCTAAGAAACTTTGAAGAAAGTGACTCTTCGTCTTCTACCCCTTGTTAAGCACTAAATTTTCCAAGAACTCCATAATTCTTACGACTAGAATGCCATAAGAGTGTTGCAAAAATAAGAGAAACAAGAATGTTTTGTTAATTCATCCCAAATTAGGAAAAATCAATTCATGACTAAACAAAACCCAGTCTCTACAATTTCTACAAAAATCTAGCCCAATTCTTCAAAAATAGGCATTATTAAGTAAAGAGATGGGGTTAGAACAAGAATTTACCTTAAATTCGACATAGGGAGGGGAAAATCAATCAGAATATGGGGGAGTTGTGTTTTTGAAAATATGGAGAAATGAGTTTTTGAAACCCATTTCTCCCCTCTTAAAACTGCCTCGGTGCTGCTATAGCAACCCACTTCCCACTGTAGTGATCCTGCTATAGCGTAAAGGGTCCCACTATCGTGGAAGCCAAACAGTATGATGGGTGGTAAAAATATCTCCCCATTTTGTGTTTTCATGCAGTAAGGCCATTGATACCTTGGGTGCTCGATTGCATTTGTTTAAATGATTATTCCTACATTTCGGTTATAATGTACACTGTGAAGGTTATTCTATAGTGGCAAGTTGTGAGTATAAAATTACAACAACCTATGGTGGAATCATAAAGAGATGTTAAGACCAAAATAATTTTGAATAATCCATCTTAAGGTCAATTACCTCGACATGTAAATTGACCTAGTATTCCTAGCTGACCATGGCCATTTAGGGATGAATGATGGGTAAACTAGTATCTACTGTAATAACCTGTTCCATTGTTACTATAATCACCACATCCCAAGGGCATGAGGGTGTCAGTAATCTATTTTTTGGGCTAATGTGTCCATTAAAATTTTTTGAAGACGATCCTATGAGTCAAAATTCTTTTAGTTTTTAAGAAAAATTTTTGGGAGGCCAACTGCCTCAGTACCGGTATATCAGGACCCTTTCCACTACAAAAGCGTCACTACAATGAGAACTGAGAGGCACCTGAATTACTCAATTATTAAACTATCCAAATCACCCTTATTACTCCATAATTCTTTTATATAGATTTGTTGATGATTGTCTCATGTTGATATGATTTTATGTTAACTAGAAAACTTTATGTGCTAGGTGTTTCGAGAAAAATGGTATTAGATAGAGATGTGTAGTAAAACGAATAATTATGGCATTCGTACAAGATCAGAGTTGGGAATTAGAATGTTTTTAACCCTTAATAAATAGTTTGTGGTAGTAATATAAGTGTGAAAGTTGAGGAATAATTAGGTTCTATCAGGAACAAATGATAAATTAAATGGAACAACGTATGTGAACTTGTATAAACCCCGTACGTACAGTATAATTAGAGTTTAGCCTTAATTAATTATGTTTGTGCTTCTTTGATTATCTGTTGCTTGATCCCTCATCTCCATTATTGTGGAGTGGGTGGTGGATGGTAGGAGTTGGTATAGTAATTCAAGTATCCTTGAAACATGTAGTAGGTTATGGTTGAATTGGATATAAGACTCAATTTGATTGTATGTGTGAGTTTTTAACTGAATGTTTTTTATTTAATTGCAATTCATGCTATTAAGTGTTGAACTTGCTTAATGTTGAGCACAAGTGTTGTGTATTGAAAAATTCAATATGAGATAAAAATATTGATGATATGCAAGTATTATTGTTTTTAAAATTACGATGTGATTGTACTTGAATTTAGTACTTGGTTATTGTTGTGAGTTAATTATGCTAAATGCGTGCTTTTTGATTGAATTGGTGGAATTGAGGAGGTATAATGGAGGAAATGTTGAGATAAGGGTGGCATAACAGTTGTTTTGGGATAAGGGTGGAAAGATACTAGTTTCTAGTATATTTGGTACATGGACTGAGCTCATCCCCTACAGGTCATGACTAGTGGACAATCATAAGTCCTTTAGCATGTGTGCACATCGTGTTGTGGAGAGTTTGATAGTCCTTTGAGTGGATCTGGTTTTGGTTTATTATGCACTGTTATGGGTTCCTTGTGCGGACCATTGGTTATTATGCATTATTTTGGGGTTCCTTGTGTGAAGTGGTTTCATTATCTTATTTTCATGTATTTGTTCTAGAACTGAACTATTTCTTGAGGTTGAAAAGGTAACAAGATGTTCTTGATGTAAATGGAAAACTAACTTGATTTACAAATTATTCTTTTAGGTTGACACTGCATTGAGGATTAACATGCATAGTAGGGATCTTGTTTACCTTTTTGGCTCAGTTTATATTAAAGGGATTGTTGTGGTAAGTTAGGTTTGATTACATGATTTAATTGACTTGCTTTCTACTTCTTTACAAATATTTAGTAAGTGTCCTTATTTATAATAATCGGTATAACTCATGGTGAGTAGTGGAAGAAGAGGGAGAGGAAAATCCGTGACTAATGAATTTTGGTGGGAAAGTGATTAATTACCAATAAGTATTTTACCATGAATCTAGTGGTCAATAGTGAAATGTCATAGAGACTGCATAAGGCCTTGCAGTTAGTATATGGTAAAAGAGTGGTAGAATGAAATAAGAAATGAGAAAATTAAATGTGGTTATTATATATACATATTTGATCCTTGATTTCTATGTTATGTTTATGTGATTTAACCTTGGTCGATCGATGATACCTACTAGTACTTAAGGTAGTATCGATACTACTCTTGCTATACCCTTTTTTGGAGTATAGTTTGATTACAGGATCAGTTGAGGTTTCTTACGTAATGTGGCTAGTGATCTTCAACAGCTTTTGCTTATTGCATTCCTACAGTGGGAGTTGCATCTTGTGTTGTCCCTTTTTTTCCTTAGTAGCTCTTGTACATGTCTAGACTAGGTCTTGGGAGACAGGTGTATTTATTATGTATTTGAAAAAGGTTGTATTATTTAGTAAAATTTTTGAAGATTAAATAAATTTATTTTATGATTTCCACATATTTTCTAAATGGGTGGTAAGGGTTCTCCTATCTAGATAGAATAGAGTAGGTGCCCGCACGATCCTCCTAGTTTGGTCTTGACATTAACTAGAAAATTTAAAAGTTGCTCATAAATACCAATAAACTATATGTACTTGATGATGTTTATAAGTTTGTAGTATCTAGATGTTTGTATAAGTTGTATTGTATGTATTTAATTCTAATGAGAGTAAAAGAGATAGAAGTTGACTTTGTATAGGACTCTTCTATCTCAAGTCTACCAAAGGTGCATATATGACACCTTCACTTTAATGAGGAACATAGAAAAAAAAATACGAAGAGCTCAAATAGATTTTGTTCATCGTATATTGATTTTCTTCATGGTATCAAGGCTTTGGCTTAATTGAAATCTGCTCCTGAAGTTCATTCTTTTAATCACCCCCATGGCCGGTCTCACTCTTTCTATTTCATCTCTTCACCAACTCATAGCTATTTGTCCAATCAAATTAAAACCCACCAATTACCTAGTCTGGAAAATATAATTTTACCAACTTATGAAAACCTTGAAAATCTTGAGTATTATTATAAATGAAGCACCAGACAAAACAATAGAAGACGATAAAGGAAAACCTAATCCAACTCCATAGGAACAATGACTGAAGAGTCAATATTTCTCATTTTAGGGTATTCAATGGCTAAATAGATGTGGGCTTGCTATGAGGATACATAACTATAAGTTAGCAAAGATAAAAAAATTTAGTTGAAGCAATAACTTCAAGTCATAAATTTGGGCTCCAAATCAATAGATGAGTATATTAAGGAATTCAAAGAAATTTGTGATAGTCTCATGGCTATACACAAAACCTTGGATGAAGATACTGATCTAAAGCGTATTTATATGCCTTATTGTCAAATTTAACCCATGTTTACCTTAGTTTTGATAGCAATACGTATGTATTTTGTATGGTTTTGATGGAATATGTGATATTGTACTAACAAATGTGATTAGACCCTTGTAGGTGGAATTTGCGACTATTTGGAGCATTTTTGGCGTGGAAAATAAGGCTTGAAGGAGCTACGAGCGAAGGATATTGGAGATAAGAGGCAAGCCAAAGATTTGAACTTGAAGAATCCAATCAAATCCGCAAAGAAAAGTCGACGAAAGGAAGAAAATCAGAATTTAAGGGCCTGGAGAGCCAAGGGGCGTGCCAGGCCGCTTTTGGCAAAATTTACACCCAAGTGGGCAGCAGGGGGGCATGCCCAAGGGCATACCAGGCTGCTCAGGCGCACCTAATCAGAGGCAAAAATTTGCCTAAGTCCCAGGTGCGCCCAAGGGCGTGCCATGCCGTTTTTTGGCAAATTTTTGCATCGAGTTTTTTTCTTTAAATAGGGCTTTTGGGTTATTGTATCATAATTCCATCTTCACTATACTACTTTGGGAATTTTTGGCATTGAAATTAGGTTTAATTCTTCGTTTTTTCAATTTTTATGGTATTTTATTACTTTATGATGTTAATTGAAGTATGAGTGGCTAAAATCCCTCATTCTTGGGGTTGAGGCTATGAACATGAATCTTTTGAGTTAAATTTTATTGGTTTTTGCTGAAGTTTATCATGAATTGGTTATTCTTATATTCTTAATTTTACTATTTTAATGCTTGATCACCATTGAAATAAATCCCTTGTCTTGAGGTGAGCTCGAGAGAGAATCTAAGAGATAGAACGTGGAATATAAGGAGCATGATATTTACTCGCAGAAGGGATTCCAAGAGATTGATATGCAGTTAGTATCGAGAGGTACCTAATCCGCCGCGCTTGTTCAATTACGAGAAGATATCTTAAAGGCATTAGAATTGGTTAAACTTATCACCGCTCAATGATGTAGTTAGGTTTCCAATTTCTAGTAGAAGGTTATAGTATGGAGACGAATATAATTGTAACATTAACCTCATGATCAATAACCAAGATAAATGACTCAATTTTCTTAAACCAGTAACAATTATGCTCACGAGATGACGTTCGGAGTGCCTTGACCCTGGGAATTTACTTTTTATTGACTTTTAAAGCATATTTACGAAAACTGAAGTTATGATAGTGAATATAGGAGTTTATAGTCCGCAATCATTTAGTTTTTAGTAACAAATCCCTTTTCCTTTTCGTAATACTAGTTTTTAATTATTGTTTGACTTCTAAAATTGATTTCTGTTGACGAAAGTCCCTTGGGTTCGGTATCCGACTCTTTTAAAGGATCCATTATAATACTTGAAAGATCACATACACTTTCATGTATATCTAGGTCGCAACAAGTTTTTGGCGCCGTTGCCGAGGACTTTCAAATAGATAGATTTCAATTATTGACGTTTTTACTTTAATTTTCAGCTAAGTGTTGACAACTTGATCTTAGCTGTTCTATTTTGTAGGCTTTCTTCATCTGAACACTGGAAAGGAACAAAGATTTGGTAACCCCAAAGTCTAAACATGAAAGATACTTCCATAGATTGAGGAGACAGGCTGCAGATTACCCAATCCCGCAAGTCGAACTGGCTGACGAAGGCATACGGGGTGATCCCATAAGAATTGAAGAACCAGTTATAGATAGACGTGAGCCGATAGTAATGGCAGCTAGGATAGTTCGCAATGTGACAATCCCACTCGCTACTAATGTGACCTCCAGTATTATAAAACCGACAGCTGGAGGTAGATTTGAGTTGAAATAGAACGTGGTGCAACTCTTGCACTCAAGTGGACAGTTTACAGGTCTTGCTCATGAGGACCCACAGAGGCACATCTAAAATTTTTTGGAGATCAGTGACACATATATTCCTACTGGTGTGTCTTCGGATTATGTGAGACTTACTTTGTTTCCCTTTTCTCTGTTGAGGAAAGCAAGGAGGTGGTTAGATGCAAAGCTGGCTAATTCTATCACTATTTGGGATGATCTTGCTCGAAAATTTTTGATAGGGTTCTTTCCTTCTGGAAAGACAGCAAAGCTGAGGAGTGAGATATTGAGTTTCAGACAGAGAGATGATGAAAATTTGTATCAAGCTTGGAGCCGATTCAAATCCATGCTGAGTGATTGTTCCCATCACCACCAAGCTAATGAAGTGTTGGTACATACTTTTATTGAGGCTCTCAACCCCAACACTAAAATTCTACTTCATTCAGCTGCAGGTGGACAAGCTTTAGAGAAGACTTATGATGAATTATATGCTTTGTTGAATCATATTTCGCAGGGAAATACAGATTGGCATGGTGATAACTCTAGAAATTCTACAAAGAAGGTTGCTGGGAAACTAGATGTAGATGCAGTCACTGCATTATCTGCCCAAATTTCAGCTATGCAAAATATGATGAACAATCACTTTAGCAGTTTGAATTTGGGGAAGCAACAAGCTCCCGTAAATGCAGTACAACAACAGGTTTCTGTAGTATGTGATGTGTGCGGAAATGGGGACCATACCAGCGAGTTATGCAGTGCAAATCCGAATTCTGTGAATTTTATGGGTATTGCCCAGAGAGGAGTTGGAGCACAGAATTACGGAAATACTTACAATGCTGGGTGGAAAAATCATCCGAACTTATCTTGGGGAGGCAATAAAAATCAATATAGGCCACAATACAACCAACAACAGAGTCAAGGTAATTAAGTGGGTGGAACGCCTGGAAATATTAGCGTGGAAGATATGTTGAAACAGATTATGGCAGAGCAAGCTAAGCTGGAAGCAGATGTGAGAAACAATCAGTTGGCTACTCAAAATTTGGAGAAGTAAATTTGTCAGTTAGCAAATGCATAGAATACAATGCCTCAAGGAGGTCTTCCAGGTGATACCGATCCTAACCCAAAGCAGGTGAATGCTATTGTTACTTGTAATGGTAAGCAGTTAGAGGATATAGTTCCACCAGCAAAAAAATTAGAGCCAAAAATAGTTGTGGTTGAAGACGAACAAGTTGAGTCTGCCAACAGCTCCAAAGATGATAAAGTGATCCATAATGTAAAGTTGCCTCCTCCTTTTCATCAGAAGTTCAAGAATAAGAAGGAAGACGAATGCTTTGGTAAGTTCATTGAACTACTTAAACAAGTACACATTAATTTGCCTCTTGTGGATATCTTGCAGGGTATTCCAAAGTATTCTAAGTTTGTGAAGGATATTGTGGCAAACAAGAGAAGATTGACAGAGTATGCCTCAGCTGCATTGACTGAGGAGTGTAGCTCTCGCATTCGAAATTGGTTACCCACCAAGCTGAAGGATCCTGTAAGCTTCACTGTAAAAATTACTCTGGGAGATTGTGTCTGTGCTCGTGGGTTGTACGATTTGGGGGCTAGTATAAATCTGATTCCCACTTCAGTTTTCAAGGAGTTGGGTTTGGGTCGTCCTAAACCTACTACTATTATTTTGTAGCTTGCAGACCGATCCGTGACTAGACCTGATGGTATTGTTGAGGATGTTCTAGTTCAAGTAGGTTCGTTGATCTTTCCGGTTGATTTTGTGGTGCCGAATTTTGAGCCTGACCCAAAAGTCCTATTTATTTTGGGGCGTCCGTTTCTGGCCACAGGAGGTGCGATCATTAATGTAGCAGAAGGGAAACTAACTATGCGAGCTCATAATAAAGTTGAGGTTTTTGATATGTATAGGGCTTTGAAGCTACTAGAAATTTATGAGAACTTGTCAGCTATTACAACTATAGATTTGGCGGCTGAAAATATCCACACTTTGTCGACAGATCCTTTGGAAAAAGTTTTGATGGGGCAAGATATTTTTGGTGATGCAGAAGCTATTGATATGGTGCAGGTTCTTGATCTTATGGGTATCTATGATAAAGATGGTGGATAGGAACCTTTAAATCGTCCACTCGGTCCTCTAACCAAGCCATCAATAGAGGAGGCATCGAAGCTTGAATTGAAAGAACTTCTGTCTCATCTTCAATATGCTTTCCTTGGTGATAATGAGACCCTTCCTATTATTCTTGCAGCAAATTTATCAAGGGAACAAGTTGATGCAGCATTGGTGATACTCAAAATAAGAAAGAAGGCTATTGGTTGGCAGATGTTTGACATCCATGGTATTAATCCTGGTTTGTTATGCATAAAATTTACATGGAGGAAGGGCATAAGTCGAGTGTACAACACCAACGATGCTTGAATCCAGCAATGAAAAAAGTTTCAATAAAAGAGGTAATTAAGTAGTTAGATTCGGGCATTGTCTACCCTATCTATGATAGTACATGGGTAAGTCCAGTACAGTATGTCCTAAAAAGGGTGGTATGACGGTGATCACGAATGATAATAATGAGTTGATTCCGATAAGAACTGTGACTGGGTGGCATATTTGCATGGATTATCAGAAATTAAATAATGCTACGACGAAAGACCATTATCCAATTATCACACCCCGAATTCCAATGGGGCGGACTGGAACCCGAAGCCGATGAGGCCCGAGAGAACCAATCTTTGCTCATGTCTATTCATATGCATGTCACTCAATAGGCAACACCATCACATAGAGATATAAGATGTCAATAGCGACAGTTATGGGAACATGTGATATATACATATAAGAAACTTGGCCGTTAGGGCCATCAAGTTAACATGGACATGCATTCTTTCATTCATCTCACCACGTCCGTCTACAAAGCCTCTAGCAGATGCATATACATAACCATCCTAAAGTCGGTACAAGTCCCCGCTTTATACAATATTACAGTACCAAAAAAAATGTACGTATGAGACCCGGAAAGCCCCGAACCAAATGGAGCTCACCAATGATCGACAAAAGATCCTTAACCTACTGTGGAGGTCTACTAGGACCTGTGCCTTCAACAAGCAAGGTAAGTCCCCCCATGGGACGTCAGTACAAAGAATGTACTGAGTATGTAAGGCTCATATGAAACTGTATGATACATAAATACTTCAGTGAACTCAAATACAAATGAATAACCAATATGGATAAGTCACCATTCTGTACGTTGGGAACCTTGTGTATTGCTTTCATTATTTTCTTTGCTTCTTTACTTCTATGTTTGTTCATCATCACTTGTGTCACTATGTACCCGAGCCCCGACTGATCAGTGGGTCTTAACATAACATAACGTTATGTTGGGATCGACTCGAGCTAGGCTTTTCCCTCTAGAGCTACCACCCATGAATCAATATATTGGGCTCGGCTTAAGCTAGGTTATTACCTCTAGAGCTGCCACCCATAAACCAACATATCAGGTTCGGCTCGAGCTAGGTTCTCACCTCTAGAGCTACCACCTGTCAGGTTTGGTCCGAGCTAGGCTCATGCCTCTAGGACTACCCCCTGATCCTAATCTCGAGATAAGCTTGAGCTAGGCTTACGCCCCGAAGCTACCACCCATACTCAATCATCAACCATATATGCATTACTTCATTCTTCACTTTTAAGATTGATACATTGATGGTCATAACATTATTCAAAAATAACATTATTGGAACCATGGGATCTTTGGAACATTAGTCAATGAACATGAGACATGTGAATCACAATTGATCAATGAGTAGGAAACATGTGATAAAAACAATTGGTAACCGGATATAGGATACCTTAGAACATTTCGGAATAGAACAAATAAAATGTCAATGTGACTACTATGTGCTGCAGAAGGATGCAAATAGAATAACCTTACATACCTTATACTTTCAATATGAATACACAACCCTATACATGAACACAATAGTCCAGCTCCTTCCTTACGTTTCACTCTACAACACAATTACATAACGGAGCTTACATTAACAATCAACTACCTTCCAAGTGTATAAGACGACAATGAGTTACATGTTTGCCTTAAAATGTCATTTCCCCCTTTACAATACCATTTACGGCATTGTCATACCAATAATACCACAACATGCCCAACATTGACCAAAATATCACAACCCAATAGCATTTCATACCAAGTTCATTCTTTACATTTCTTCATTAACACGACGTCACAATTACTCCATCAAATCACCTCAATACACCTCATAACAACATATCGGCCAAAATCCCATAATTTACACTTATAGAAAAATAACAAGTTTAGAAACATAATCACACCATACATGTTGATATTTCATCCATACCATGCACTTTCATCAAAACCACAAGTCACCTTTCAAGTTTAAATCCCATGGATGACACATCTTTTAGCAAAAAGCAAAAATGCATTATTTACACTTTTAGACATAACCATCATGATCTACATACCATACCATGCATATAATATATTAATCCATAAGAATAATCACTTACCCAAACTTGTAAAATGATAATCTTGCCCAAAGAAGTACCTTAAGGTTCTTAGGGTTTGAGAGAAAATATCTAAAGAGGCATGAGAGTTTTATGCGAATAAAATATGATTTTTTGCCTTTATGTATCCTATTAATTCATCCTTAGCCACTCCTTGGCATTAAATGCCATGTCTATATAGTCAACATGGAAGAATGGGTCATTTTGCCCTTTTGGGCCTTAAATTGAGACTAATAACATATACCCACTTAGCCCACCAAATCCAATGTATAATCCACCATATATATTATGTTTAAATAATTCCATAACGTCACAACAATATTCACCTACGAGATTCCCGTTCGTAGCCTCAATCGCAAAAATAGAAATTCTAGTCGCTCATGGCTTCATTGAACATTTTTGGTAAATACTTGTGATGAAGAGTTAACCCCAAATAGGATGCAAAACTACTCAAGAGTAGTCCTACTATGATGGAATAATGATACCATAACCCAAGATTCCTTTTTATAGACTTATAATCGTTGAAGAAATCGGGCCAAAAGCACCCCGGCACGCCCCCGGGTACCCTAGACACTTAGTGAAAATTTCAGCAAAAGAAAGGTGAGCAGGGTCAGCCTGGAACACACTTGGGGGAGCCCCCTTGCTGCCTGTTCCGACAAAAATTTAGGCCAAAGCGGCCTGGCACGCCACCTGCAGCGCGCCATGCCAAATTTTTGATTTCGACTTTTCTTTGCGGATTTGGTTGGATCTTTCAAGTCCCAACCTTTCGCTTACCTTTTATATTTAAGATACTTTTCTTGTATGTCCCTTAAACCTCAATTTTCACCCTACAAATACTCCACAAAGTCACAAACACCACCTACTACAAAGGTCTAACCACATTTACAAGCACAATATCAAATGTTCCATAGATAACAATGCAAAATACGTACTTATTTCTCTCAAACCTAGGGTAAACATGTCTCAAGGCTATAAAGTAGGGTCGGGAAGGTACGGGGTGTTACACCAATCCCTTTTATTGATCAAATGTTAGATCGGTTAGCCGGGCAGGAATATTATTGCTTTTTTGATGGGTATTTTGGATACAATCAAATTGCTATAGATCCTTAAGATCAAGAGAAGACTATATTCACATGCCCTTATGGCACTTACGCTTTCAAGTGTATGCCCTTTGGATTGTGCAACGTACCGGCTACTTTTCAGCGCTGCATGATGGCTATTTTCTATGACATGGTGGATGAGTTCGTAGAGATTTTTATGGATGATTTTTCAGTCTTTGGTAACTCTTTTGAGGTATGTTTACAAAACCTTGATAGAGTCCTTGCTCGGTGTGTAGAAACAAATCTTGTTCTCAATTAGGAAAAGTTCCATTTCTTTGTGACAGAAGGTATAGTTCTTGGGCATAAAGTGTCCAAGCAGTGGATCGAAGTTGATAGATAAAAGATTGAAGTTTTTGAGAAATTACCTCCACCGGTGTCGGTGAAAGGGGTGCGTATTTTCTTAGGACATGCTGGGTTTTACAGACAGTTCATTAAAGATTTTTCCAATATTGCACGCCCTATGTGCACGCTCTTAGAAAAGGATGTTAAATTTCTATTTTGTGAGGAATGCATGAAGGCATTTGAGGTATTGAAGAAAAAGTTGGTGGAGGCACCTATCCTTATTACTCCTGATTGGGCTTTACCATTTGAGCTCATGTGTAACGTAAGTGATGTTGCAGTGGGTGTAGTTCTTGGGCAGCAGAAGAACAAGATATTTCACTCTATTTATTATGCGAACAAGACCCTTGATGCATCCCAAGTGAATTATACGGTGACTGAAAAGGAGATGTTAGCTTTGGTGTACGCATTTGATAAATTTAGATCATATTTGGTAGGTACTAGCGTCATTGTATACACAGATCATGTTGTAACACGATATTTGTTCAATAAAAAGGATGCTAAACCGCGGTTGATTAGATGGATCTTATTGTTACAAGAGTTTGATTTGGAGATTAAAGATAGGAAGGGGTCAAAAAATAAGATTGCTGACCATCTTTCTAGACTTGAAAGCTCGACACATGTAGTTGATGATGGGCGTATTTGTAAGAAATTTCCAGATGAGCAATTGTTAGTTTTGGGGGTTGATGAGTTTCCATGGTATGCAGAAATTGTGAATCTATTGGTAAGTGGGCTATTTCCTCCTGATTCAAGTCCTCAACAAAAGAAGAAGCTGTTATATGAGGCACGTTTTTATATTTAGGACGAGCCTTATTTATTCAAGCAAGGGCCTGATCAAGTAGTAAGAAGATGTATTCCGGATGCGCAGGTGAATCAGGTATTGGAGAGATGCCACGCATCACCTTATGGTAGTCATCATGGTAGTGAACGCACATCCCAAAAAATTCTGCAATCAGGTTTCTTCTGGCCTTCTATATTTAAAGATGCTCATGCATTTGTGAAGAGTTGTGACCAATACAAACGTATGGGGACGATTGTAAAGAGACATTAGATGCCTCTAACTAATATCCTAGAAGTTGAATTCTTTGATGTATGGGGGATAGATTTATGGGCCCTTTCTCGAAGTCGAATGGGAATCAATACATACTTGTAGCAGTGGATTATGTGTCTAAGTGGGTAGAGGCTGTTGCTCTTCCTACTAATGATTCCAAGGTTGTGGTAAAGTTCCTTCAAAAACATATCTTCACAAGATTCAAAACTCCAAGAGCTATTATTAGCGATGGCGGTTCACACTTTATAAATTATTGGGTGAAGAGTGTGTTGGCAAAATATGGTGTTAGGAACAAGGTCTCAATAGCGTATCATCCTCAAACAAGTGGCCAAGTGGAAGTGTCTAATCACGAGATAAAACAAATCTTGCAAAAGACGGTGAATACTCAGAGAAAAGATTGGTCACTCAAGCTAGATGATGCTCTTTGGGCTTATCGAACTACCTATAAGACACCTATAGGGACTTGTCCATATCATCTTGTCTTTGGGAAAGCATGTCACCTCCTGGTTGAGCATGAGCACCGAGTATATTGGGATGTGAAGAAGTTGAATCTAGATCCGGACTTGGCTTGTAACATAAGGTTGTTGCAACTCCATGAGTTGGAAGAGTTTTGTTTCCATGCATATGAGAATGCGAAGATCTACAAGGAGAAAATGAAGCGATGGCACAACAAGCATATTCTCCACCGCACTTTCGAGCCAGGCCAGTTGGTACTACTGTTTAACTCAAGACTCAAGTTGTTTCCAGGTAAGCTACGATCTAAGTGGAGTGGGCCTTTTGAGGTAAGTCGCACAACTCCCCATGATGCGGTGGAAATATTGAATAAAGAGGATGGTATGAGATTTATGGTAAATGGCCAGAGATTGAAGCACTATTTTGGTAAAGAAGAGAAGCAGAAGGAGGACGTGCTTCACCTTGATAATAATTGAGCTCAGTGTGGTTGAGCCGCGACATTAAACCAGGCGCTACATAGGAGGCAAACCATGCATGTATTGTAATAGTTAGGAATTATAAAGTAAAAATACAAAAAGAAGAGTCGTTCCACGACTAAAACTAAGGCGCTTGATGGGAGGCAACCCATTTCTCTTAAAAATTTTCTTTTCTAACTTAGTTTTAGGATTTGTTGTTTTTACAGAGGTACAAGGAGTAGTTTGCCATGAAAATCCATGAGAAAAAGGTAAAATTGGTTGATAGATGATCGTTTGAAGGTACCGGGAAGGTAGGACATGTTTTGGAGCAAAGTTTTGCATTTTGGGACTTGAAAAAGTCCTAAATTATGTTTAAAAATGTGGAAAATTGCTCAGGTATGATGTTAAGTATGAGGCGCGGTACCTGGCGTACCGGGCTGCACTTGCCCAAAATTTGGAGAGCATGGACAGTGGGCAAGCGTGCCAGGCCGCCTGCGCCTAAAAAATTTTCTGCATAGGCAGTGGGCAGGCGCACCAGGCAGTGTGCAAGGCCGCCTGCACCCAGATTTTTCACTCCTTAGGCAGTGGGGTAGCGCGGCTAGTAGCTTGTCGGGCCGCTACCCCCTTATATTTTTGAGCTAAAATTTGTTTTAAATACCCGACCCACCCCACCCCTTCTCTTTTGAATCCCCAATTGCCTTTTTCTTTCTTTAAAATTCCTTTGCCCAAACCCGATTTTCTCCCCCACCACACAAAATTTTCTCTCTTGCTTTTCTCTTCTCTTGCCCACACATATAATAACTTCTCACCTTCTCATCTTTGGATTGGGATTACACGACTCCATTAAAGATATCAAGGTATGTTTCTTTAAGCTTTCTCTCTCTAGATTGCTATGAGCATGTTGAAATTGTGGGGACTCTTGAAATCCAAATTTTTGATGCCCGATAGGTTCCTTGTATTTTACCTTGATTATTATGATATTGTTGGAATTTATGGGGTTTCCTGAAGATGAACTTGCATTGCAAGTGCAATTGTTCTTATTAATCTTGTTTTTAGTTGAAGAAATTGCAAGTAGGTTTAGCTTATATGATAGTAATTGAGATAATTGCTTGTTGTAATTACTTATTATAACCCACATATTGTTGAAAGTTCATGAAACTTGTTTGAATTCTTAGTAAAACAAGTAAGTCATTCTATGGATAATTATGGGAAATTGGAATTTGTGTTGGGAATGTTGAATTTGGATATGTGTTGGACTTGGTAATTGGGCATTAAGTGATGAGGGGAATTCTAAGTACCCTTACTCCCATTTATTTTGAATTGGTGCTGAGCAACTAATTGTGAGGTGGCCCTTAAAGCCAACACACATTGAGTTTGTTTGATATCTTTACATGGGAAATTAACATACGTGTGGAACTTTGTCACAGGTACAATGTCAGAATCTAATGTGGTTGCTTCCAGTTCTCAAAAGCGACGACGGTCGGGAAATAAGTTCCCCGCGTCTCCCCCATTCCCGAAAGTCCAAAAATGGAAATATGGGATAAATGCAGTCTCCAGTACCGGCAAAAATTGGTAGAAAAGCCACCCCGAAGCCAAATACTTTGCGGATGAGTGTATTGATAGGTCCAGTCTAGCTCGGAATTACCCTAAAATTTTGGCTTGAATTGTACAAGTGGGTATGGGTTTCATCTTCGACAAACCTACGGATTGTAACCTTCATCTTGTGAGGGAATTGTATGCTAATTGGAACCCGGATGCTCTTACCAGCTTGGTGGTTGTACGAGGGTTGGATGTTATACTTGATTCCTTGGGCCTTAATGGATTATTGGGAGTAAACACTCGGGCTAGTTCCCACGACCTACTCAGGTTGAATGTTAGGCCTCCCTATGCAGAAATTCGACACACTCTTTGCGGCCAACGTTCGACAGTGAGATGGCTTCGCCATCACAAAAAGGGTACCACATGAGTCTACCCTATGCTTATTTCAATAAAGAGGTGCGAATTTGGTTAAATATTGTGTGTTGTTGCTTGATTTTGGGTAGCCACAAGACGGAGGTCACTAGGGACCGTGTCTGTATGGTGTATGCTCTCATGACCGATGTGGAAATTGATGTAGGTTCTGTGGTGCTATCGTCTATGTGCCAAGCTCGTCTACAAGGAGGTCTTTGATATGCTTTTGGTGGAATATTGACTAAATTAATAAGAGCATTCGAAGTGCCCGAAGAAGTATTTGATTATCATCCTCCTTTGGTGCCGACACCTATGGATGTCACCTAAACCAAGGCACCTAATGCACTCAGCTCCACTCTCACCTTAGCAGAGCGTCACGCTCAAGATGACAGGATTTTATCTAGTATGTATGGGTTGGAGATGCTACGGCACAGGACTGGGGGTAGTCCCTCTACGGCGGAAGAGCTGAGCCGGGTTGAGAGGGATTATCCTCTTTACGAGCATGCCATGACATTGTTGCGAATTGGGCCTAATTGTTTTGAGCCTGTGGATGATGATATCCCCACAGATGAGAATGACCGCCAGACCGATTCCAAAGATGACGAGGTGGAGGCGGATGATACATCGCTAGAAGTCCGCAGGCCGGAGGATGACGATTTCCTTGACTGACCAGGGAGATCCTTACACCCTACTCTTGCCTTGTATAATTTTTGTAGCATTGGGGACAGTGCTAATCTTTTAAGTGTGGGGTGGGGTGTTATGGAATTCCTTTTTATGTATGTATATATGTTTTTTTGTATGGTTCTAGTTGTTTTTATTTTGGGTTCCTTAGCCTTTGTTTTCGGTTCTTTTACTAAGGATAGTCCCTTTGAACCGTAGAAAACTACAAAAAGATTTTAATTTTTTTTTATTATTTTGTTTTTGGTTTTTATTACTTTGAGTCTCTTTTAGTCATAGTAGTAAGAGCTTTGCTCTATGATGGATGGATGACGACCTTCTTAAGAGCAAATTAGTCATGTTATTGTTGGGTGTTCTTTCTTGCTATACAATTGTGCATACACGTCCAGTATGAGGGTGGAACATGCTAAGATATACAATAGCAAGTGTTGAGACACCTAATGCTCACTTAGTCGACTTGATAAGTTGTTTAATGTTGAACTTGTGCATGACTTCGTATAAATTGTATGGTGAGCCTGCTTTAGTTAAACATGTACCATGTGTGAGTGATATTTTTGTGATATTCCATGCGCATAATGACGTCTATAACTTGCCCGGTGTGTTTACAAAGAGAAATAAAAGGTGTTGAGTTTAGGAGATGATATAGGCATTTCTTTGATAGCCATGTTTTATACCGACTTTATCAACCCTTTTTGCATGATCTTAGTTAGCCCCGTTGAGCCTTTAGACTATTCTTTGGTAGCCTTACATGTAGCTAGATTTTTTTCTTTCAATGAACCATAATTTGATCCAAAACTCCTAAGCGCTTTAGGTGAAAATTAAGATGTTAAGGAGTGTAAAAATTGAAGAAGGAAAAAGTGAAGTTGAAGCCCTAAGTAAATAGCCTTTGGGTGTGTGAACAAGTTTATGTGTTGTTGGTAGGGAGTATTATAATGAAAAAAAGAAGAAGCGAATCATTTGTTGATAACAGTTACTCCTAGCCTAATATGCTTAAGCTAGCTTAAAGAGATGGGGCAAAACAAAAGAGAGTTGGGAAGATAAAAGTGGTGGAAAATAGGTTGGTTGAAGGTGGTCTTAATGTAATTTGTAGCGTATTAAAGCGCTTAGGGAAGATAGTCACTATTCTTGACCAAATAGTTCCTACCCGTCACTTAGCCTACATTACAACCCTTAAAGTCCTACTTGATCTTGAGATTTAACGTTTTGACATTAGTGGAGTACTACACTAAGGGAAAGCTTATGGTTCATCTTGTGTAGCATGTGAATTCTTTTCGAGAGTGAGTGAACTTTTATTCATGCACCCATTTAATAATTACTTTGTGTGAAATATTGGGTGAATCTCTTGTGGTGAGGGCGCATGTTTAGCGAAGTGTGGTGATCTATTGGTAACGTGTCATGCATGAATTCACAACTAGTAAAATTGTTTTGTGAGGATAGGTTGTTTCAATTTGCTATTCCCTTTTTGGTGATACTAGCATGTTAGTGCATAATTTGATGAATGTGGTTGTGTAGCTATGCAGGAATACCTATTGTGTGTCGGTTGTCTTAAGTCGCCCAGGTTTGAGTGTGGTTATTGTTCGAGGACAAACAAAGGTTCAAGAGTGGGGTGGTGATCTAAGGCATATTTATATGACTTATTGTCGACTTTAACCCATGTTTACCTTAGTTTTGAGAGCAATACGTATGTATTTTGTATGTTTTTGATGGATATATGATATTGTGCTAACAAATGTGATTAGACCATTGTAGGTGGAATTTGCGACTATTTAGAGCATTTTTGGCATGGAAAATGAGGCTTGAAGGGGCTACGAGCAAAGGATATTGAAGATAAGAGACAAGCCAAAGATTTGAACTTGAAGAATCCAACCAAATCCGCAAAGAAAAGTCGACGAAAGGAAGAAAATCAGCATTTATGGCGCGCCAGGCCGCTTCTGGCAAAATTTCCACCCAAGTGGGCAAAAGGGGGGCACGCCCAAGGCGTGCCAGGTCGCTCAGGCGCACCTGATCAGACGCAAAAATTTACCTAAGTCCCAGGCGCGCCCAAGGGCGTGCCGGGCTGCTTTTTGGCAAATTTTTGCCTCGAGTTTTTGTCTATAAATAGGGCTTTTGGGTTATTGTATCATAATTTCATATTCACTAGACTACTTTGGGCGCTTTTGGCATTGAAATTAGGTTTCATTCTTCATATTTTCAATTTTTATTTCTTTTTATGGTATTTTATTACTTTATGATGTTAATTGAAGTATGAGTGGCTAAAATCCCTCATTCTTGGGGTTGAGGCTATGACCATGAATCTCTTGAGTTAAATTTTATTGGTTTTTGCTGAAGTTTATCATTGAATTAGTTATTCTTATATCCTTAATTTTACTATTTTAATGCTTGATCACCATTGAAATAAATCCCTTGTCTTGAGGTGAGCTCAAGAGAGAATCTAAGAGATAGAACGTGGAATATAAGGAGCGTGATCTTTACTTACGGAAGGGATTCCAAGAGATTGATATGCGGTTAGGATCGAGAGGTACCTAATCCGCTACGGTTGTTCAATTATGAGAAGATAGCTTAAGGGCATTAGAATTGGTTAAACCTATCACCGCTCAATGATGTAGTTACGTTTCCAATTTCTAGTAGAAGGTTATAGTTTGGAGACGAATATAATGGTAACATTAACCTCGTGATCAATAACCAAGATAAACGACTCAATTTGCTTAAACCAGTAAAAATTATGCTCAAGAGATGATGTTCAGAGTGCCTTGACCTTGGGAATTTACTTTTTATTAACTTTTAAAGCATATTTGCGAAAACTAAAGTTACGGTAGCGAAGATAGGAGTTTATAGGCCGCAATCATTTAATTTTTAGTAACAAATCCCTTTCCCTTTTTGCAACACTAGTTTTTAATTATTGTTTGACGTCTAAAGTTGATTTCTGTTGATGAAAGTCCCTTGGGTTCGATATCCGGCTCTTTTAAAGGAGCCATTATATTACTTGAATGATCATGTACACTTGCGTGTATAGCTGGGTCGCAACAGATACAAAGGTCATCAACTTTTCTAGAGGCCTTGGAGGAAAGTAATAACTCTATACAATGTGATATTAGGAAGCCACCATATCCTATATTCACACAATTTGTGAATGCTCTTAGAGGGTTCAAAATGAGAGAAGATGGCTATGAGCATGCTACCCAAACTTATCTTGACACTAACATGGCGTTTGAGGTACAACAAACACGAGGAAGGGCTTAGGGCTACTCCAATCGAGGGTGAGGACAACTAAGAGTATGTGTCTATGGTTGTTCACAATACCATAAGCAGTCTAATGAAACAAACAATGTGATGAATCAACAAAAAGAGGCATCTAAGTCTAATCCATGCCAAATTTGTGGACAAAATAATCATACAGATCCAACTTGTTTTTATTGGTGGGGTTATTCTTATCAAGCACAACAAGAAATTCCACAAGTACTAGCAGCTATGTTCTTAAATGATCAAGGTGACAATAATTTATACATGGATTCAGGTGCTAACAATCATATGGTAAAATCTGCGGGTATTCTCAAAAATTCATCTCTCTTAAAGGAAGTGATTTTGTAATGGCAGGCAATGATGATAAACTTGAGATTACACATATAGGAGATAAGAATATTGGAGACAATCTACATCTAAAAAATGTTTTTGTTGTCCCTGATCTAAAAAAGAACCTTATTTTTGTGAGTTCTATTAAAGATAATGAATGATTTTTGGTGTTTACTGATGAACGTTTTATTGTTATGGACAAGAAAATAAGGAAATTTTTTGAAAAAGGGACTATAAATGAAGAATTGTATCCTTTGGGAGGCAACCTTCATGAAGCGTTGATGGCTATAAGGGCTGACAAGCACTCAGACACAATCTGGACATCCACACTCAAGAATACTTAGTTATTTACATAAGAATGAGTTTATTAATGTTAGTAGTTGGAATAAAAGTTTCTTAGTGTGTACTAGTTGTCAAATGGGAAAAAGTTGTAAACTACCTTTAAAGTATCAAATAAAAGAAAATTTATTCCCTTAACCAAAATAGATTATGATTTATGTGGACCTCCCCAATAGCATCTCCTCAAGGAATTCGATACTATGTGAGTTTTTTTGAAGACTGCATGAGGTTCACCTGGATTTGTCCTTTAAAGAAGAAATCTGAAATTTTTACTGACTTCATGAATTTCCAGAAGCTAGTCGAAAATCAGTTTTCAACTAAAATCAAGGCTTTTCAAAGTAATGGTGGAGGAGAATTAAATAGTTTGGAGGCAATTCACTATCTAGAACAACATGGTAGTATAAGACAGATTTCTTTCCCTCAAACTCCTAAATAAAATGGCGTAGTAGAAAGGAAACACATGCACATTATTGTTGATGCCCTCAAACCCCTCTGTCCCAAAAGAATGGTCTTCTTGATTTCATGTATCCAACAAGATAGTTTATCCTTCTACATATTGAAGAATCATCGATGCTCTTCAATATTTACCTTTGACATATCTAGAAATAGCACATGCCATAAACCTCCTCTGCCAATTCATGCAAAATCCAATGGAGCATCACTGGATTGGTGTTAAGCAAATTCTATGATAAATTATTGGCACCATCTACCTTGGTCTTCGACTCACTTCAAAGTCTTCTTTAATCCTTGTCATCTTTTTTAATGTAGACTAGGGAGGATGCCCTCTCACTTGATGTGCTACAACTGCTATATGCGTCTTTCTTGGCTCGAATTGTATCTCTTCGTCCTCTAAGAAGCAATATACAATTTCTAAGTGTAACACCCCCATTGTTAATTTCATTTAATGTCGTACCATAATTTCATTAAATCTTAAAAATCAAGTTATTTGGACCACGAACATCTTTGATATCAAGTGAGATAAGTTTCGGTACTTAAGACAAGTTTTCGGGCAAATCGTCGAGTTGGAGCTTTTAGTGGCATGGTGCACTAGAGCCCAAACTTCAACCAGCCATGTTTGGTGTATTGGGAGGAGTGTCACACCATACCACAAACTTCATCCAACCATGTTTAGCTTATTGGGAGGTGTGGCACGCCAACATACAACCCGGATTAAAAGATTAATTTTTCTTGTGTTTTTACATTAGAAGAGGGTTGCATTCATCCTCTCCTTGTTACCTAACCCCCTTAATCATGACTTATAACTTCCCCAAAGAAATATTCAGTTGGAATTTCAAAAGTTATGATAAAAGAATTCTCTCCCTCTTCCCCAACACTCCAAAAGGCAAAATCTTCAAGAATTCCAGGGATTTCAATCAAGATTCTTCCCCAAACTTCATCTCCAGGGTATCTAAAGTAATCCTTCAAGTGTGGGAACCTCGTCCTCCCTATAATCAAGTTTAATTGTGTTTTAATCCATGAATACAGTTAGGGTTTATGAGAAATTAAGATCATTACGTTAATTCTTCATTCTCTTCCTCTCCTATTTCAAGGACTCCATAGAAGGGTTTCTCAAGTTCAAGCTCCAAGAATTCTCCAAAGTCAGATATGTAGGACTTCAATGAGGATTTCTTTCCATCCCCATGTCCAAAACTCCATAGTTTTTCATGAATTTAAGTATTAGTTAGGATTTATAAACCCACTTCCAAATTCACCCTTTTAATGATCAAATTTCATGATTTCTTAAAGTCTTTATCATGAATTATGAATTTTATGAATATTGTATTTATTTTTAAACTTAGCAAGGTTTTTTTGTTGCCCTTGATTCTTGACATGATTTCACATATTATTCTTAAAGCATATTTTGAACATGATTTAACCTAAACTTATATGATTCAAATTTTATTAGTTAAAATTCAGTACAAACAGATATTTTTAGTTGAGTATATTACTCTAAATTTAGATAGATAGTTTTCAAATATCTATGAGCAAATAGTATTATATAGTTATTTTGAGAGTAGAATTTAGCACTGAGAGGATATGGGTTCCAGATAATCGAAGTACTAGAACTATGTTGCCACCGTAGGATAAGGGTATTCAACCAATTTTGATTGATACCTATAGCCTAATGGCCTCAGTTAGTGAATCCATATCAGACAGGTTCTATACCCTTGGCAAGGTATAAGGCACCCTCCCAACTGGGATTGTATGTTGCACTCCATATTGCTTATATAGTTTAATGTCGATTAGGAGAAACTCCCAATATCAATTTTCAGTTTCATGATTTCAAAGACATAGTCCAATTATGTTGTTCATACACAAATTGTACAAGTTTATTCACATTACCTTGTTTTCAGATTTTTCTTGAGGTTTAAAATTTGAAACAACTTATGATCTGAGATAGGATGATTTAGTCATTGATTAAGTTCAATTTCAATATATATGTCAGTTCTTAAATTGCTTAGCCTTTATTTTACATATTTAGTACCTTTCCTGGGTATGATGATGATGATGATGAGTACCTTTCCTATTCTGACACACACTTTCCTTATGCTACATTATTTTACAATGTAGTTTACAGTTATATAGGTAAAAAATCAAGTTCTACAATAGGATTCAACTCTTCAGTTATTGATTATTCTCTCCTTAGAAGGCACCGCTTAGAGTTTATGTTGGTAGTTAGTTACGTCAGTATGATTAGTAGAGGCTTTATAGATAGGCAGTCAGTGGAGTTTGTTGTAATCAGCTTTTAAATAATTTATGTAATAAACTTATAGTCTTTCAGTTGATTTTAGTTTTAAATTAAATAAAAGTATTTGTTTCTTTATTCAGAAGTTAGGCTCATGTTTATTATTCTTCATCTTCCACTTTATCTTTCAGTATGTATTTTAGTCTCATGTCAGGCCAAGAGGTTCTATTGGGCCACTTGTGGTTTTGAGTGTCAGTTATGTCCAAGGTGTAGACTCGAGGCGTGACACTAAGTCCAGCGCCGAGGAAGAATACAGGTCCCTAGCATTACTGGCAGCTAAACTCACCTGGATTACATATATTTTGTGCGACATTGGCATTTCTTTGCTCTCTCCACTAGTTCTCTACATAGACAACATAAGTTCTCTTTACCTCACAACTAATCTAGTCTTGCATGCTCGCACCAAGAACATTGATCTTGACTATTATTTTGTGCGAGAAAAAGTTGTAAAAGGTGCTATGCTTACTAATTTTGTTCCCTTTTTGCATCTAGTTGCTGACATCTTCACCAAATCGCTAACTAAGATGCTATTCAGGTTCTTAGGTCCAAGCTTGGAGTTGTGGATTTCTCCACCTCCAATCTTTATGGGGAATGATAGGCTATAAATACTTGGTGATGTGTATAAGTTTGCAGTAGCTAGCCGCGTGTATAAGTTGTAGTGTTTGTGTATAAGTTTGATGAGAGTGTAAGAGATGGAAGTTGACTTTGTATAGGACTCTTCTATCTATATGACACCTTCACAATAATGAGGAACATAGCAAAAATACAAAGGCCTCAAATAGATTTTGTTCATCGTATATTGATTTTCTTCAAATACTACTTATCAAGTGCATGTATTTATTATACATCTCTGCAATGTAATATTACACTGAGACTCTTTTAGAATTTAATGTCATTGTATCTATCTCTTAATATGGTGTATGCATAACTTAATATAGTTTTTTCTAACTTTGGTTATCTCATGTTTGATTACCATTTCACAAAAACAAAATAGGATTAGTTGTGTCATTTTTTTGAAGGCTATTGTTTGAGTCCTCACCATCTGCGCAGAAAGAGTGAAATACAAGTTTTGAATATCAGGTGTGAACAATGCGTCTGATAAGGAATAAAAATAGGTAATTTTCTTGAAAATATCACAAAGACTCCCAAAGATAGATCTGAACGTCAACGTATCGATTTGTGGGACTCAAATATACCTTTTGCTATTTTACTCATGAGACTGGTGAACCTATTGCTCTGATACCAACTTGTCACAACACAAAACCCCCCAAGGTCATGATGGCACCTATCCCAACCCAACCTTGGTAGGTAACACCAACACAAAGATAGAAATACAATAAGAAGATCAACAATAAAGTAAAACTAGAGACTGTAGAATAAAGACAAGCCAAACTTCATAAATAAACAATATCTGGACAATACAACTCAAAGTCCCTAAAATCTAGTGTCATGAGTAAGAGCAACTCTAAACTGACATAGAGTATGAATACATAGTATCTGTCTCTAAAATAAAGTAAGGACATATGAAAACTAGATGAAACTAGCAACAGGCTCCGGACGGGGAGCTTACCCTGACTTCAAAATCCCAAAGCTGTACAAAATCATGATCAGTGGATAGCACTCAAACTAGGATCTGTACTAAAAGGGTACAAAAATGGGAGTGAGTACGGTCCACATTTAATCAGTAGGTATCATTGGCCGATCAAGCTAAGTAGACAACTAAAACTGGTAAAGTAAACTACAAGAGATATAATCGTCCTACATACAGAAAGTCCTAATGGTTGAAAACACACAGCTCTTAACAATATAATAGTTCAATGTCAACGAAAATATATATCAACACTTCATATAAACATATCCAAAATGCAGTATCATCCACATATAAGAGAGCACTGTAATGCAATATGATGATATGGTATAAATGCAATGTTCCAATGCTCACTCCGTATACACCTTCCGAGCCTAAGCTTCTAGGAGAGGACCCATGAGGAATTCACAACCCATATACTAATCATAATCTCATCAATAAACCTTGCCATCACATCCTTTGGCTATGAAATTTTATAAAATGTCTTATTTGTTTTCGTAAAGAAATCCAAGTTCTATAGTGGTACCAGTTTCGTGAATATGACTGATGAATGAGTATGCATGATCATAGTAAAATCAACAACAAACAATAAACAACTCAACAATGGTATAAGTGAACTCAATTTACCCCAATACCTCAAATCTCGGTGAATCAAGATACAATCCCTTCATGTCAACACAATATTAAAGAATCATGTAAGACACCAATAATAAAGTCAACACAAGCCCCCCCCCCCCCCACTTGGGCATCACTATAAAAATAATCTCTTAAATCCATAATATAGTCAAGAAAAGTCCCCACTCAGGCATCATGATAATAATAATCAACCCCAAATAATGCAAACAACCAGATTACATTCAACCGGTAGCATACTTTACATGAATAGTTATCTACCTAGCCAAATCTGAAGATAGTTAAGCCATAACCTACCTCGAAAGAAAAAAACACAAGCATGAAACCCCCAACATGACACCTTTCCCTATCGATCAACTTTAAAATGCTCCCAATCTATCAAAAATAGCTTCTACACATAAGTACGAGTCTATGATACCCATTTTGGCATACTTTAATTTAGAGTCAAAAATTACTTCGAAAATTGACCCCAAAAATAAAAGGGTAAAAGTAAAATTTTAAGAAAGAATCACTTTACCCATAGTTTGAGGGTTCAAAATCTAGAATTCCATCAAAAATAGAGTAAAAAATGAGCTAGAAATTATTGAAATACTTTTTTTTTCACTTTACCGGGTAGAACCCAAAATTTCAAGTTTAGAATCCAAGTTTTGAAGATGATTTTATAATATAATCAATGATTAATGGCTACAAAGAGCTTTAGAAGCCTCCCCAAATCAAAGTTGATGAAAAATCCTCTTAAATCCATCTAAAACCTGCTCCTAAAGCTTGAGGATGAAGAAAAAGGAGTCAAATTTTGAAAATAGGGTATTTATATTGTTTTGATTAATAGTACCTTCACTGTGAACACATTCAGTCCTTCGCATTCACAAAGGCTACTGATCCTGACCAACCACAAACACGGTGTACAAGTCGAGAATGAATAGAAGAAAGAAAATTGATCCAGATTCGATTACTCTTTGTGAAGGTGGTTCCACCATCGTGTTCGCGAAGGAAGATAATTTTCTTCCCTATGAATGAAAAGGTAGGACTGAAAATGAGAAGCAGGGCTAATGGTTGCAATAGTAGCCTTGCACCAGCTAAATCCTAAGTGAAAAAATGTTCTGAATGGACCCTTGGAATTCATTCGACACCCCAAAAAATTAAACCCATATGCTACTAGATAATTTCGACGCTTCGGAATCAATGAAACCATCGGATTTACCAAAAGAGGTCATTATCATTAATTTTTATCTCAGAATCACCATTAGGCCAAAAAAACTAGTTTTTCACCCAAACAATCAAAACTCATAATATAGACTTGTAACATTAACCAACCATTCTACTAACCCATGTTTGACATTCTAGATCTAATGGAACTGGCAAAAATCTCTTCCGATGCTTGGATCACAAATATTGACCAAAGTCAACTATATCACTTTAGAGGCTACTCAATATCTCAAACTTGTATAAATCTCTTCCAAGCACTTTGGGACCATGTCAACCATCTCCACAACTCATAAATAATATTAAACAATAAGGGTAAGGGATAAATTGTCAAACTATATATATATATATAAAAAAAAGAAGCTAAAAATCACCACGAGTGTTGTTAAAAAGTCACTTGACTAATGATAATATATTATCTCATAAATTCACCCAACTTTATTTTGTCACATAAAAGTCACTCATCTATATCCATTTCACCTACAAAGTCATCAACCAATTCAAGCAATATTTTTGGTTGATATTTTTGCCATGATTTTTTTAAAGCAAAATCTTAAAAAAAATAAAAGAACTATTTTTTTAATTAGCCTTTTGATTGACCCTCTTTTTATGTTACCAAAATGAACCTAGCTAGGACCACCCTAATAAAAATATATAGCTTAAATTGGTTGAGTGACTTTGTAGGTGAAACAGTAATAGTTAAGTGAATTTGTTTGTCAAATGACAATAGTTGAGTGGTTTTCTAAGATAATTACAAATAGTTGAGTAATTTTTGTGTTACAATCCAAAGTTGAATGACTTACTGAGATAATTACAAATAGTTGAGTGACTTTGTTATAATGACCCAATCTGTCGTTATAGCATTTATAGGATGAATGTGCTTGAAATGAGTTTTCCTTTGGGAATGGAGTTGATGAAATTTCAGGCTAGGGTGAGCTCATGCAAAAATTGAGAATTTTTTAGTTTTGATATTGTCTGTGTCTTGTGGTGAAGTGTTAGATGGTTTGGTGCATGTGATGTGTAAGATAAGAGGCTTAGGAGTTTCAAGAAACTTTCGAAGCGAGAAATCGAGTTATAGAACTCCGGTTACGGCTTTTGCCACATCGAGATAATTATGTATTGTCAAAAAACTAAGGAAGTGTTGTGAAATAGGGGAGACTTGAAAACTCCCTCAGATCTCTACTAGTTTCCATTGCAGTGGGACCCTGATTGCCATAGCGGGTCTGCTGTATTGTTTGGCAGTGGAACCAAGGGGGACCGCAACAACGGGTCCCCAATCTCCATAGTGGAATCACCATCGCGAGTCCCATCCCACTGCAGTGGAAACACTACAAAAAATTCCTAACCACTGTATCAGGCTTCGGCAGACAAAATGCCTGAAGCCTGAAATTTACTCTTATTTTCCCCCTAATGTCCAAACTTTGACCAAGGGCTTGTGTGGGATGATTTACTCCATTTCTAGGGCGATTTATACTATTGAGGTAAAGTTTTTATACCCTTCTAATGTATGATTACTTTTTTTAATCCGTAGAATCTCTAGAATTTTTGTTCTTGGTGAATTTTGGGGGTTTGACCTAAAATTGATGGAATTAGGGAGAAATTGTTGTAGGTAACTTAAAACTGGTTAATTTTGATTCTAATATATTAGTTTATACTTCGTAGTTGATAATTTCCTTTTCATAATGTAAATTAGGGGGAATCAGGGAGGTCTAATGGGTGGAAAACCCTGAATTGGTAGTTAATGCTATGAACTGGGATGAAATCGATGGGTTTTAATTTCTAATGCTTAGAAATAGTGAGTAAGTTATTACTTACTCTGAGTTTGTGATACGCCAAGATTATACCTATTTTTAGAAGTATAAAATGGTCGCTGTCAAATATAGAACCCAACTTCGTTGGAATCGAATCCCATAGGGAGTAAGGTAGAAACTAAGCCTTATGAAGTTATCTTACTATTAGTCGGTTATTACCATAAGAAGGGGGATTTATAAAATTGGTTTATTATTTCAATATCTAATGCGATCAAGAAAAATAGTGATAATTCAATAATATGTATTCAGTTAATAGAGAGAACTAGGTCTGTGTTCACCATGGTTTCATAACACTATCGCGTCGCTAACGATAGTAGACTCTTCTAGTGCTAAGCATGGAAGGCTATCGATTACTTCAATACATATAAATGTTTCTCGACCTAGTTAGATAATTTTCACTTGAATGTTGTTGAACTAAGAGTGATGAAAATTTGAAACTCGATAATTACCCCAACTTGGCCAATCTTATTACATCATTAACCTTTAGACGAGGATTGAAAACCTCAAATCCTTGTTATTAATTCTTTTTCCTATTTTTAACTTCTTTACTCAAGAAAGTTAAACTTAAGTTAAGTTCAAATATTTGTAACCATTAGAAACCGATTAAGATGAAATAATTAACAATACAAACATTTGCACTATACGAATCTACACAGATATTGACCCAAATGATGTCAATTCACCATGGATCCCACAACCCTAGTTGTGGGGTTTAGCACTCATAGCTTTTGAAGTAAACAAAGTCATAGAATTCATAAGAGAAGAAATTCACTTACACAAACAAAATCCAAACTCCAATTGTATTTAAAAACCAAGTTGAATTGCTCAAAACCCACAAAGTAACATAAAAAAATATTGTTTTTGTCTCTAAAATGGTAGATTCCTAAAATAAACCCTAACATTGGCTATATAGAATCCAGGGAAATTTGAAATCTAATTTAAATTTGAAAAAAGTCTGCCTCACATCCCATAGTAAAGTTGACGGTCCATTGGAAGGTTGACGGTTCATCAACTTGGCCGTCAACTTGAGGTAATCACCTATCACAGTGTTGATGGTCTGTCAACTTATCCATCATTGTGCCCACACCTGACATTTGATTTTGTAAGTTCGATGCTTGAAGCGATAGGGCCCATCACAGGGTTGACGATCCATCAACTTCGCCTTCAGTTCCTTTATTAAGCACAATTTCCACTGTTTCCTGCCTTAGCACATTTTCCTATACATGAGACATAAAAATGATCAAATCTAACAAAAGTTTCTTAAGAACTTACACCTATTCATAGTTAAAAGCATCAAATGTGTCGTCAAATGTCAGCATATCAACACCTTCAACTTAGAATGTTTGTTTGTCCTCAAGCCACAAAACAAAACAAAAATCTACATAACACTTAAGCAAAAGAATCTTAGGAAAAACTATGGTAGCCATATAACTTTTGGCAATCTTTTCTCACAAGTTCGCCCTCCCCCCCTTCTTTCTTATTAGAAGATCATTGTGCATGAAATCACTTATAAAATTAACTCAAGAGGATCTATAAATGACATTATGATATAAATGAACAACTTTGCATACACAATTGACAGATACCCTCACAATCAGGAATTAACAGCGCTATCCAAGTGCCCTCACCATAAAGAAGTCACATACATATAATATTCATTCAAATTGGAACTAGAACAAGTATGCTCACTCTTAAATGAAGTTCAAACAATGCATGTACAATACCATAGGCTTGCCCATAGTTTCTATGCCTCAGTTTTTGAACAGTTAGACTATGATCACTATAGGATTTTATAGGCTTGGAATGTAGGCTTGGGGACGGGTATGGTATACTTAAAAATAATGACTACGCCCTCATTGGAATTAAATTACTTTTACTCCACTCCTGACCAATCCTTTTTCTCCTTATTCTTCCTTTATTCAATTCTTTCTTTCACTACGGATATGATTTTCTTTCTAACATAACTGTTTTTGTATTTTCTCTTTCTATTCTTATTTTTACTTTTCTTTTTCTTTTTAGAAAACTCCACACTCATTTATTCCTCTTTCATAACTAGCCTTTTCTTTTCATACCTCATTCTTCCTTTCATACCCTTTTACAGTAGCTACCCTCAACTTAGGCGATTTGCTTAGGTTGAGGTGTATAATGTCCAAGGATGGACCAGGGACAAATTAAAGGTTTTGAGAAGCCTCTACAGTATCCACCCTCAACTTAGGCAATTTGCCTTAGTTGAGGCCCATAATGTCCAAGGAGGGACCAAGTACAAATAAGGGTTTAAAGAAGAATTGAGAAGGTGAATAGGCTAATGAATAAAAAGGTCAATTAGGTTGAAAATCATGGAACAAGGGACAATTTACTTTATTTGAATTTTTATTTAGTTTGAGTGGACTGAAATCAAACATGGCCTATGATCCTTTCCTAATCCACTGTCCTACAACCTACACAAGATAAACTGGGAAAGTTTTGGATTGCATAAACAAAGTAAGAACTATACAAAAGCAGCTCACACACACTTGGAACATAATAGCACAATAAACTACTAATTATCAAGTTTATTCACTAGATTAAGCAATAATTATCACATCCATATACACCTAATGTCATGTAATGATCCATAGTGGTCAATATCTGTAACACCCCAAAAATCCAAGCTAAGATCTTAACAATTCTTCAAGTGTGTATAGAACCAAATTCATTGATTTGGTAGTATGTTAAGTTCTTTATATATGAATTAAGGCCATAAGTAACTCCTAGCTCATAGTTCAATTTAAAGCATCCTTACCGATCAAGTTCTCGTATAGAATCTTTCTAGATTAAACTTCAAATGAGTATAACTCCTAGAATATGAATATTTTTGAAGCTAAATACCCACCAAATTAAAGATCTTTGAGTTTTCTTTCCAATACATCTCATTTCTCATTAATCCAATTCCAGATCTAGAAGTTCTAGCCATTTTAGTGAAGCACTATCCAGATATTAGATACAGTGACCCTTCCAATGACCATTGGTTGAAAGGGCGACCATTCCATGTGCTCGTTTGTAGAAATAGTCCCCAAAAGTCCTGAGGGATGACAAAGTACCTCTTTGGCATCTAGGGGGACCAACGACTATTGGAAGAACCAACGAGTCATTGATGGTGAGTGTGGTCACTAGTTAGCCCAAACTTAGGAACAGATGACCAACCAAGGAAAGATTGGTTGGAGGAACCAAGGACCATCAATTGTCTCATTCTGAAGAAGTCCTGCAAGAAATCAACAAGAACAACCAAATATTTTTGATAGAACCAACGAATCATTGGTTGATCGTTCGTCATGACACTCAGATGTTTTAGTCATGTTTTAAAGGGGTACTTCAGTCTTTTCTTATCATTTAACCTCCTAAACTATGTCATTTTAGTTATTCTAAGGCTAAATATTAAGCCTAAACCACCCCAAATCACTCATTCTCTGATAAATTAATTGATATATAGCAAAATAAGAGAAAATAAGTGACTCTCTCCTCTCCAAAGAAAGAAAGCTAGGGCTCATCATCTTCACACTTCAGGTCCAAGGTTTTCACATCCAGGTATGTCGAATTTTATGAATGGGTAACCTTTCACCCATTGAGTCCCTAAGTGAACTCAATTCTTCAGTCGCTCTTTAGAGTATAAGGTTTCATAAAAATTATGAGTTTCTTTGTATTTTAGTTTCTCATTAAGAATAAGACAGGAATACATGTCTCCTATGAAATTTAGTACTCTTATGAATTTATATTTATGAACCCTTAGTACATATAGAAAATTTATGATTTTGGACTTGTGTTGTATTAATTGATATCCTGTTTAGATTATAGAAACTATCATGAATAGTTATATTCTTCAGAGGTGGTAAGTTATGAACACCCGATGACCTAGTATTTCCTAAATTTGATAGTTGAATATTTAGTCCTACAGTTTCACATGTTTTAGGATGTTTCAGATAAAGTGTCTATCATTTAGCCTCAGCTATCAGTATTGTTTAACTTCTCAGTTTATAAGTATAATTTAGTTAGGAGTCGTACTTAGTACTGAACGGATAAAGGGATGAATGCTCACCCATCAGTTAAGCTGAGACCTTTAGTAGATATCCCTAAGTCCCCAAACTATGGTACCACCATAGGTTCTTAATGGCCATGCATCAAATCAGGCTTGACACCTTAGTCCTTTTGGACTATAGTTTAGTGGATCTATATCAGTCAGCGTTCGTACCCTTGGCAAGTTACAGAGCACCTTTCCAGCTGGGATTATAGGTTGGGCCATAGTTAGCTCAGATCGGTATGTGATTAACAGTAATTCCCACAGTTCAGATTCAGATATTGCATAATCTTGTATTCAGTTTACCCAGTATATTATTGATTAGTTACATGTTTATTTACTTTATCATTGTATTAATTTACATTCCTCGGTTCCATGTTTAGTTTAGCATATCATGTTAAGTTTTACATAGTGTAGTGCATATCTCACATGCTCAGTACATTCAAAGTACTAACCGCATGTGAAATATCAGTACATTTATGTTTATGTAACTTGTGTTTACATAAAAATGTCTCCCAAAAGAGTGAATGGAAGGAGAGACAGAAATAGAAATAGAAACTAGCAAGCACCATCAGCTCCAGCAGAACCTTTGAACGAACAAGTCTCACATATTGAGTTCAAGGCTGCTTTTTAGGTGCTAGCTCTGGCAATGACTACTCAAATTAACCAGTAAATTGTTTCCTAGGTCAACTCAAATAGGAATACGGTAGCGGTGAGAGTTTGAGATTTCACTCAGATGAATCCTCCAGAGTTTCATGAGTCTAAGATGGAGGAGGATTTGTAGGAGTTTATTGATGACATTCAGAAGATCACTTAGTATATGGGTGTCGCTCCAGTCGAGAGTGCAGACTTAGCTACTTACGAATTTAAAGGAGTGGCTTAGACTTGGTCTAAGCAGTGAAAGGAAGATGGGGTGTGGATGCAGGGCCAGTAGATTAGGATGAGTTCGTAGTATTATTTCTGGATAGGTTCTTCCCACTTTAGTTAAAGAAAGCCAAGGTTTAGGAGTCTATAAATTTGAAATAGGGTAACATAACTGTGAAAGAGTATTCTCTTAAGTTTACTCATCTCTCTAAGTATTCTTCGACAAAAGTAGTTGATTCAAGGGCAGTTCATATCTGGTGCGTCTGAGAATACTGTTAAAGAGTGTAGTGTTACGACCCAACTATACACGCAAGTGTACGTGATCATTCAAGTAATATAATAGCTCCTTTAAAGAGCCGGATATCGAACCCAAGGGACTTTTGTCAACAAAAATCAATTTTAGACGTCAAACAATAATTAAAAAATAGTGTTGCGAAAAGGAAAAGGGATTTGTTACTAAAAATTAGATGAGTACGTAATATAAAATACTACCTTCTCTACCGTAACTTCAGTTTTCACAAATATGATATAAAAGTCAATAAAAAGTAAATTCTCAAGGTCAAGGCAATCCAAACATCCTCTATAGAGTATGAATATTACTGGTTACAACAATTTGAGTCGTTTATCTTGGTTATTGATCACGGGGTTAATATTATGATTATATTCATCTCCAAACTATAACCTTCTATTAGAAATTGGAAACCCAACTACATCGTTGAGCGGGGATAGGTTTAACTAATTCTAACGCCTCTAAGCTATCTTCCCGTATTTGAACAAGCTCGGCGCATTAGGTACCTATCGGTCCTAACAACATTTCAATCTCATGGAATCTCTTCCTCGAGTAAAGATCACACTCCTTATATTCCAAGTTCTATCTCTCATTTTCTCTCTCGATCTCCTCTCAAGACAATAAATTTATTTCAATGGTGATCAAACATTAAAATAGTAAAATCAAGAATATAAGAATAACAAATAATTGATAAACTCTTGCAAAAACCAATAATATTCCACACTAGAAATTCATGTTCATAGCCTCAACCCCAAGAATTAGGGATTTTAGCCACTCATATCTTGACTTAACATCATAAATTGATAAAAAACCATAAAAAGAAATAAAATATTAAAAGAAGAAGAATGAAACCTAATTTTAATGCCAAAAAGCGCCCAAAGTAGTCTAATGATGATGGATGTTTGATACAATAACCCAAAATCCCTATTTATAGATAAAAACTTGGGGAAAAAATTGCCAAAAAATGGCCAGGAAAGCCCTTGGACGCGCCTGGGACTTAGAGAAATTTTTGCCTCTGAAAGGTGTGCCTAAGCGGCCAGGCACGCTGCTTGGCATGCCCCTCTGCTGTCCATACCATCAAAAATACTGTCAAAAGCGGCCCGACACGCTGCCTGGCGCGCCTCTCTCTTAGACTCCATTTTTCTTCCTTTCTTCGAATTTTCTTTACGGATTTGGTTGGATATTTCAAGTTCAACTCTTTGGCTTGCCTCTTATCTTCAATATCCTTAGCTCGTAGCTCCTCCAAGCCTTGCTTTCCAAGCCAAAAATGCTCCAAATAGTCGCTAATTTCACCTACAAGGGTGTAATCACATTTATTAGCATAATATCAAGTATTCCATCAAAACAATACAAAATATATACTTATTGCTCTCGAAACTAAGGTAAAAATGGTTCAAAGTTGGCAATAAGACATATAAACACGCCTTAGATCATGTAGAACCGCTATGTTATTCAAGGAGATGGACATCTCTAGTTTGATGACTCATGCTCAACATATTAAGGAAGAAAAGATCAAGGAAAGCGAAAGGGAGAATAAGAGGGAAAGGATAGGAATTTTTGACTTTTCTCAGCAGAGGTCAGGTGGTGGTAATCATTCTCAGTTTGTTATAAGTCTTCAGATCTATCCTCATCCTCTGCTAGTACCTCAGTGCTCAAGTTCAGAAAGGAGCATCGGGATAGAGCACCAGGGAAATGTCACTAGTGGACATACTCATGCAGTTTGCATGAAGTGTGGTAATAACTAACAAGGAAAGTGCATGGTCGGTAGTGGTAGTTGTTTGGATGTGGTAATCCAAGTCATAGATTGAGGGAGTACCCACTAGACTCACAGAGTGGTAGGGATGCTCGCCATCAGAATCAGTCTAACTCTTCAGCAGCTCCAGCGAATTGCCCGATTTAGCAGGGTGTCTCATCTAGTACAGGTGGTGAATAATTTTAGAACAGGTTTTATGCACTTTAGACTCAATAGGATCATGAGGGTTCCCTGATGTAGTCACTGGTACGTTGTGACTTTTTCATATTGATGTATATGCTTTGTTAGATCCCAAAGCCACACTTTCCTTTATGACTCCCTATATAGAAATAGACTTCAGTGTTAGTCCTGAAATCTTCTCAAAACCTTTCACAGTCTCTACTCTAGTTGGTGATTCAGTCATATCCATACGAGTATACAGAACTTGCCCGTTCACAGTTTTTTAGAAATTTACCTTAATTGATCTTGTAGAGTTAGATATGACTGATTTTATGTCATTCTTGGTATGGATTAGCTACATTCCTACTATGCCTCAGTCAATTATAGAAACAAAGTGGTCTAGTTTCAGTTTCCAAATGAGCCAGTCATAGAATGGAAGCGTAGTACTTCAGCGCCTATAGGTTCGTTTGTCTCTTAACTTAAGGCCAGAAAAATAATTTCCAAATAGTGTATCTATCATCTTGCTAGGGTTAAGGATTCAAAGTCCAATACCCCAACTCTTCAATCTATTCCTATGGTTAATGAAATCTGAGAAGTGTTTCTAGAAGATTTACCGGGAGTTCCTCCTAAGTGAGAAGTTGACTTGGAAATAAATCTCATGCTTGATACTTAGCCTATTTCAATACCACCCTACAGAATAGCACCAGCTGAGCTTAAGGAATTAAAGGAATAGTTAAAAGATCTTTTAGATAATGGTTTTATTATGACCAACATCTCCCTATGGGGTGCTACGGTTCTTTTCATGCACAAGAAAGATAGTTCTCTTAGAATATCCATCAATTACTGTCACTTGAATAAAGTCACAATCAATAATAAGTATCCCATTCCTAGGATTGATGACTTGTTTGACCAGTTTCAGGGTGCCAGTTGGTTTTCAAAGATAGGCCTCAGATCCGGCTATCATTAGTTCAGAGTTAGAGAATGTGACATTCTAAAGACAACCTTCAAAACTTGGTATGGTCACTTCAAATTTATTGCTATGTCTTTTGGACTGACAAATAATCCTGTAACTTTTATTAACTTGATGAATAGAGTGGTCAAGCAGTACTTGGACATGTTCATCGTTGTCTTTATAAATGACATCCCCGTTTATTCTCGGGGTGAGGATGAACATGCTGACCATTTGAGGATTATCTTGCAGTCTCTCAAAGATCACCAATTATTTTCTAAGTTCAACAAGTGTGAATTCTGGTTGAAATTAGTAGCATTCCTTGGTCATATCATTTTGGATGAGGGCATTCAGGTTGATCCTCAAAAGACTGAAGAAATTAGGAATTGGCCTAGGCCCATCACTCCATCAGATATCAGGAGTTTCTTGGGTTTATACGGTTACTAAAGATGGTTTGTTGAAGGATTTTCCTCTATTGCTTACCTTATGTCCAATTTGACTCAGAAGAAATGCAAATTTCAGTGGTCTGATGCTTGCAAGAAGAGTTTTCAGGACTTGAAGACTCGACCTACCTCCTCTCAAGTTTTGACTCTACCAAAGGGTTCAGATGGGTTTGCAGTTTAGTGTGATGCTTTAGAAGTTAGCCTTAGTTGTGTTTTAATTCAATATGGTAAGGTTATAGTACATGCCTCTAGATAGCGTAAGCCCCACAAGAAGAATTACCTAACTCGTGATCTTGATTTGGCAGCAGTTGATTTTTCCTTAAAAATTTGCAGGCATTATATTTATGCAGTTTATATAGACGTGTTCACGGATCACAAGATCCTTCAGTATGTGTTCAGTCAGAAAGATGTAAATCTCCATTAGAGGAGATAGCTAGAGTTGGTAAAGGATTATGATACGAGTGTCTTTTACCATCCAGATAAAGCCAATGTAGTGGCTGAAGATCTTAGTAGGTTGTCCATGGAAAGTATTTCTCATGTAGCGTTTAAGAACAAAATGTCGGTTCGTGAGGTTCACAGGCTTACTAGATTGGGAGTTCAGTTAGTTGATTCAGCAGAAGGGAGTGTCATGGTTCAGAATCCTCTTTAGTAGCCGAGGTGAAAGTAATAAGATAGTGATCCTATTTTTCTTAAGTTGAAAGAATTTATACAAAGTCAGAAAGTTGAGGTTTTCTCCCAAGGGGAAGATGGTGTTTTTTGTTATTAGGGCACACTTTGTTTTACAGATATGGATGACTTGAGGCAGGAGATATTGACACAAGATCACAGTTATAGGTATTCTATTCACCCAAGAGCCACTAAGATGTATCAAGATTTATGGGAAGTCTATTAGTGGAATGATATGAAAAATGATATCGCGGAGTTGTGGCTGATGTGTCGTGAACTTACAACACTTTTGATAATTAAAATGGTGAATATTTGCAGGTATGAGGGTATTTTTATGTTGATATAATGGATTTTTGGGTGTTTGTAGGTGAAATAGGTTTGGAACAGTAGAGTGCTAGAATTTGGACTGATAATGCAGTAGACGACACCATGTCATAACCATGGACACTAATCATGGTCATGCTAAACCATCATAGAAAATATTAGAGGACATCTCTTAGGATCCTATTAGATAGAAGCCTCCCACGATCGTACTTTTATTGCACAATCGTACAACTTGATCATGGGAAGGACTTCCTAAAAATATGACTGTAGAACTAAAGAAATTAGAAGATCAGACGACTAGATCCCATGATCGTACCCAAAAATAATGGTCGTACTAAGGTATCATGGGAGTAAGGTTCAAAAAACAAGTCAACATGAGTTAAAGTATAGGAGGATAAGACAACCATATTGTACGGCCGTAGGTAGAAGATACAGAGTTATACTAAGGATCATACCAGATAAGACTTGAAGATGACTAAGTCCATAAGCAAACCACGAGCACCAAGGATGATTGTGGAAACAAACCATGATCGTACCTTCCTTTCATTCGAGTTGACCGATACAGAAATCCTGTTATGTTTAGGATAGGTTTTATTTTGTCTATAAATACTCGTATTCATTTTATTATATCTGTTTATGTTCCATTACATTATTGTAAGGTTCTAAGGAACATTCTTGGTCTTGGAATTACTAACTTCGCTATTAGGGTTTTAATTCAAAGTGAGAACTTGGAGTTTTATCATCTTATTATTATAAGTGCATGATTATGTCTTCTTATCAGATTTATTCTTGTGCTCTTGCAATTATGAGTAGCTAAACACCACAACTAGGGTTGTGGGAACCATGATGGATTAACAAAGTAGGATTCATAGTACGAAGTAATTCTCAATAGGTGTTAAGTGTTTCCTTGGGTATGATTTCTTTTTAGCGGTGTATAACGTTAGAACTTGCCTAATCTTTATTCTAGAGGAAAGAATGAATACAGATGGGAAGAAGGAAATAACCAACAGAGAGTTGGAGCAATCAACCTCCACTTAATAGTTTGAGCCGATAATCTGAGATAGCTAATCTGTGATCCAAGACAGGGGATAGTAACGCAAACTCAGGAGAAGAGAAAACTTACTTAAATATATTGCTAAGACAAGAGCGTAAAGTTATTCTAAGTATACATAACCTATTGATTCTGCATACCAAACACTGGGAGGAATTACGAAGTATGAAGAACCCCCGGAGTTATGAAGTTATTGGGGAACACAGTCCTAGTGCTTCTCTTATATTGATTATAAATCCAACAAACCAACAACTATTGCTATTGAATTCTTTATTTACAAAACCTCTCTTTTTACTAGAGATCGTTATTGATTGCCTTAACTACTTTACAATAAATTTTGGCGCCATTGCCGGGGAGCATGGTTACAAAATTGATTCATTGAGTGTGTTGGGCTATTGGTTTCTGTTACCTAATTTGCTTTTCTATTATTTCTAGGGCACACATTGGTGTATTCCTAATATGTTAAGTCAAGGAAATCCTTTGATTCCCATTGATACAGAACTTGAGAGAATTTTAAGAGCTAACATAAGGATTATTAAAGAAGAAGTTCATATCAAGGATGTCACGCCCCGAATTCCAACGGGGTGGACTGGCACCCAAAGCCGTTGAGGCCCGAGAGAACCAATCTTTACTCATGTACCTTTATATTCATGTCTCTATGTAAATAGAATTCTATCCCGTGTAACTTATAAAATACCAATGGCGAAAGTCATGGCAAACAAATACTATGTATGAAACTTGGCCGTTAGGGCCATTAGGTCAACATGATCGTACATCTCTTACATTAGTCTTCCCACATCCATCTACAAAGCCTCTACAAAATACACATACATAACCAACGTAAAGTCGGGACAATTCCCCACATTATACAACATTTACAAAACCAAAACCAATGTACACTATAACTCGGAAAGGCCCGAACCAATTGGAGCTCACCAATGGTCTGCAAATGATCCGTAGTCTACTGTGGAGGTTTACTAGCACCTGTGCCTGCAGCAAGTAAAGTAAGCCCCCCCCCCCAGAGGAGGTCAGTACGAAGAATGTACTGAGTATGTAAGGCCATATGAAACTGTATGACATATAAATACTTCAATGGAATCAAAATATAAGAGAATAGTCAGTATGGATAAACCATCGTTCTGCATATGTGGAACCATGTACCTTACATTCGTTATTTTATTTTGCTTCTATTGATTACTCATCATCACTTATCTCATAACGTACTCAGACCCCAACTGATCAGTGGGTCTTAACATAACATAACGTTTTGAGCTAGGGTTATGCCTCTAGAGCTACCACCCATAAATCAATATATCGGGTTCGGCTCGAGCTAGGTTCTTACCTCTAAAGCTACCACCCATAATCCAATATATCAGGTTCGGCTCGAGCTAGGTTCTTACCTCTAGAGCTACCACCTATCAGGATCGGCCTGAGTTAGGCTTATGCCTCTAGGACTACCCTCTGGTCCAAATATCTCATGATCGGCTCGAGCTAGGATTATGCCTCTAGAGCTACCACCCGTACTCTAGCAACCAACAAATATGCCTTACTTTATTTCTTACTTTTGATAGATTGATATGTTGATAGTCACAACATCAATGGAGCTTTGGAACATCATTCCATGATTAAGAGACTTTTGAATAACAACTAATCCACGAATAAAGAACATGTGAATAATAATACATGACAGTCTGAAATGAAATGCGTTAGAACATTTCGGAATGGAATAAATACAATGGCAATGTGAACAATATGTGCTGCAGAAGAATACGAAAAGAGTAACCTTACATACCTTATGTTCTCAATATGAATACATAGTCCTATATGCGAGTACAATGATCCTGATCCTTCCTTACGTGTTACTCTACATCACAAGTTCATAACGGAGCTTACGTTAACAATCAACTACCTTACAAGGGCATGAGACGACAATGAATTACATGACTGCCCTATAACTTCATTTCACGCTTTACAATACCATTCATGACATTATCATACCAACAACATCATAACATTCCACAGATTTAACAAAACATCATGAACCAATAGCATTTCACACCAAGTTTATCCTTGACGCTTCCTCATTAACACTACGTCACAACTAATCCATCAAGGTATCTCAATACCTTTCATAACAACATATTAATCATAATCCATAATTCCTCCAAATGACCCCTTAAAGTCATTCAAAAGGTATCATAAGTTGATAATTACATCCAAAAAGGGTATAGGGGTCTTCGGGGATCAAAGAGATATAAAAACATACAAAAAAACTTTTTGGGTTGACCTAAAAAGCCATCTGCACCTGCAGGCTGCTACAGGTGCCTCTTGGTAGTGTCCAGGGGCACCTGCAAAGTCACCTACGCCCACAGGTGCCTTCGTCTGCGAGGGCGGATGCCCGTTTTGGCCAAAAAGGGTCTCTTTTGGGTCCTTTTGTGTAATAAATGGTCCAAGACCATAAGTAAGCTTTTATTTACAAATTTTAGGTCACTTGTATGCCAACAAACCATCATTGTTTCACAACACACATGAACATCACAAAAACCACATTTTCCTTTCAATACGTCACCCATTACATGCACAATTTCACAACAACAATTCCAAATGTTATATACAACAAGAGAAAAAGTGAAGGACATAACCGCATCATACATGTTGATATTTAATCCATCAAACTCACTTCCTTCAAGACCACAAGTCCACTTTCAAGTTGAGAAGGCAAAACCCTTCACCGATTAAGCAAAAGCACACTGTATCATACATAGTATACTGTCTAACACTTTTGCCAACATAACCAACATGATGTATACACCATCTTAATCATATCATACAGTAAATCATAAGAATAAACACTTACCAATACTTACAAGAGAGTGATCTTGTCCAAAGGAGTGATGACTTAGGGTTTGAGTTAAGATGAGAAATGTCTTGAATATTCTCGAAAATGGCATGTGTGTTTTGATAAATAAAAATCTGATTTTTCCTTGCCTTATATGGTCCCTCAATTCATCCTTAGCCAATCCTTGGCATTAAATGCATGTTTACTAGTCAACATGGAAGAATGTGTCATTGGCCATTTGGGCCATGCCTTTTACTTCATTTTTGGGCCTCATTTAGGCCCAATAGCTTAGCCCAATAAAATTAACACATAATCCACCAACTTTATCATGTTTAAATAATTTCATAAGTGTTGAGACAATCAAGTAGGGTGGGAAATGTACGGGGTTTTACATTCTTCTCCCCTTAGAAACATTCGTCCTCGAATGTTAGTGACATCATCTCATATACAACAAATACATCTCTATATTATTATATATATACATATACACTTAATGCTCATAGATACTTACTTTTTATTTCTCCAATTCCGCACTTTGAACTTTTTCTTCCATTTGAAACAGATGAGGGTACTTGGATTTCATTATTTCTTCGGCTTCCCATGTGATCTCCTCTACTTGTTGATTTCTCCAAAGTACCTTTACAGAAGTTATGTCTTTGTTTCACAAACTCTTTACCTGTCGATCTAGAATAGCAATGGGTATCTCTTCATAAGTGAGATCCTCCATAACTTGTACATCGTCAACGGGAGCAATACAAGATGGGTCTCCTATGCATTTTCGAAGCATCGATACATGGAACACTGGATGGACTGAGGAGATTTCTTGGGGTAATTTCAATTCATATGCAACTTTCCCAAATCTTCTGATAATTTCATATGGACCTATATAACGTGGATTCAACTTCCCTTTCTTTCCAAATCTCATTACCTCTTTCATTGGCGACACCTTCAAGAATACCCAATCGCCTATGGAAAATTCGATTCCTCTTCTTCTAACATCAGCATATGACTTGTGTCGACTCTGGGCCGTTTGTAGCCACTGTTGGATTACTTTCACTTTCTCCATGGCTTAATGAATAAGATCTGGCCCAAGTAAAGCAGGTTCACCCGCTTCAAACCACCCAATTGGTGATCTACATTTTCTTCTGTATAAAGCTTCATAAGGTGCCATCTTGATAATTGAATGATCACTATTGTTGTAGGAAAATTCAATAAGAGGTAGATGTTAATCCCAACTACCTTTAAAATCCAATGTGCAAGCTCGTAGCATATCTTCAAGTGTTTGGATAGTACGCTCTGCTTGTCCATCTGTCTGAGGATGAAAGGTTGTACTCAAATTCACTTGTGTACCAAGCTCTTTTGAAATGATCTACAAAAATGTGCAGTAAATTTAGATCCCCTGTCTGATATAATGGAGACTGGAATCCCATGGAATCGCACTATCTCTTTAATATAGAACCTTGCATACTCCTCAGCTGTATAGGTGGTCCTGACTTGTAGGAAATGTGCTGATTTGGTAAGTCTGTCAACTACCACCCATATAGAATCATATTTTTGCAGTGTACGAGGTAAACCTGTGATGAAATCCATATTTATCATGTCCTATTTCTACACTGAAAGATTGATACACTGCATGTAACCTCCCGATTTCTGATGCTCTACTTTGACTTGTTGATAATTGGGCATTGAGCTACAAATTCTGCAATGTTCTTCTTCATATTCCCCCACCAATACATGTCTTTCAAATCATGATACATTTTTGTAGATCCCGGATGTATAGAATATCATGAATGATGTTCTTCTGTTATAATCCGCTTCCGTAGCTCGTCTACATCTGGTACACATAATCTACCTTGGCATTGAATTACTCCCTCTTGCGTAAGATCAAATGCCTTTGTCAACTCTTGCTTCACATTTTCTCTCAGCTGCAACAAAATAGGATCCGTATACTGTTTCTCCTTTACCTCAGCTATTTAGGAAGATTCTGCTGCATTTTGCACAATAACCCCTTTCTTTGGAGATTCAAGCAGACGAACCCCCAAGCTGGCTAATTGATGTAGATCCTTGACTATATCTTGCTTTTCCCTCAACTGATCATTAGTGCGTCCTATTGCTTTGCGACTCAGTGCTTCATCCACCACATTTGCTTTCCCTGGATGGTATAAGATATCGATATCATAGTCCTTTAAGAGCTCTAGCCACCTTCGTTGCCTCAAATTGAGTTCCTTTTGTTTAAAGATATATTGCAAACTTTTGTGATCAATATAGATGTCAACATAAACCCTATAGAAATAATGGCGCCATATCTTTAAAGTAAACTGTGGAATAGTTTCTCTCATGTGGCCGCAACTGTTGTGAGGCATACGCTATCACTTTACCATGGTGCATCAATACACATCCGAGGCCAACCCCAAAAGCATCACAATACACTGCATAACCTTCTGTGCCTTCGGGAAGTACTAAAACTGATGTAGAAGTTAATTTATTTTTCAGCTCTTTGAAACTTTTCTCACATGCATCGTTCCACTAAAACTTAATTGCCTTGTGTGTTAGCTTTATTAATGGTGCAGTAATAGAAGAAAACCCTTCCACAAATCTTCTGTAATATCCTGCCAATCCAAGAAAATTATGAATCTCTGTAGGTGTCGTAAGTCTTGGCCAAATTTTTCACGGCTTCAATCTTTTGAGTATCAACTCGAATTCATTCATCTGACATAATGTGACCTAATAATTCTACGTATTTTAACCAAAATTCACACTTAGAGAACTTTGCATACAACTTACGATCCCAGAGAATCCGTAACACTTGCCGTAAGTGATTGGCATGGTCCTCTTGTGATCTCGAATAAACCAGAATATCATCTATGAACACGGTCACAAATACATCCAAGAATGGTTTGAACACCCTATTCATCAAATCCATGAAAACAGCTGGTGTATTTGTTAGTACAAATGACATAACTAAGAATTCGTAGTGACCATACCGTGTTCGAAAAGCTGTCTTGGGTATGTCTTTTTCTCTAACTCTGACTTGATGATAACCCAATCTCAAGTCAATCTTTGAAAAACACTTGGCACCTTGTAACTGATCAAACAAATCGTCAATTCTGGGAAGGGGATATTTGTTCTTAAATGTTACCTTATTCAATTGCCGATAGTCATTGCACATTCTCAATGTGCCATCTTTCTTCCATACAAATAATACTGGTGCACCCCACGGGGACATACTAGGTCGTATAAACCCTTGTCTACCAAATCTTTTAATTTCTCCTTTAATTCTCGCGATTCTGCTGGAGCCATTCTATATGGAGGAATAGAGATAGGCTGAGTGCCTGGCACCACATCAATACTAAATTCTACTTCCCATTCTGTGGGTAAGCCTGGAAGATCATCAGGAAATACATCAAGGAATTCATTAACCACCGGAACCGATTGAGGAGTTGGTGGTTCCACATCGATATATTGCACTAGAACCAAATGACATATATACCCCTTAGCTATCATTTTCCTAGCCTTAAGGTAGGAGATAAATTTGCCTTTCGGTGCCCCCACATTACCCCTGCCACTTAAGAACATCTTCTTGTGGAAAATGAAAATATACCTTCTTGGCTCGACAATCTACCGTGGCATAACAAGAAGCCAACCAATCCATTCCCATTATCACATCAAAATCCACCATTTTCAACTCAATAAGATCGGCCAATGTATCATGACCACACACAGTTACCACACAATGACGATAAACTCTTTCTGCAACAATGGACTCACCAACTGGTATAGATACTTCAAATGATTTAATTAATAATTTCAGCATTCTTTTAAATTTTGCAGGAATCAATAGAGTAACATATGATAATGTAGAACCTGGATCAATCAATGCATATACACTATGCGAAAATATGGATAATGTACCTGGGACTACGTCAGGAGATGCCTCCGAATTCTGCTGGTCCACTAAAGTATAAGTGCGATTCTATGTTCCACTGGAACAAGCTGCTCCTCTAGTACCTCTACCATGACCATTAGACTGCACACCTCAGCCTAAAGAAGGAACCGATGATGATGACGCAACGACTGATCCCGTAGGTCATTCTATACCACCCATGCTCCTCTAGGGACACTCTTTCATCATGTGCCCCAATATACTGCACCAAAAGAAAGCATTCGTCCCTAACCGGTATGTACCTGAATAAGTACGCCCGCAGAGCTGATACTGCTGACGAGAAAATCCTACTGCATGTGATCCGTGACCACTACTCTGCCCAGATTGACCACCTCTAAACCCTTAAAATTGAGAGTGAGCGCCTGCTGTGGAATAGGAGAATGATGGTCTAGGTGGTCTAGTAAACATCTGAGGCCTAGATTCTTCTTGGGAAGCCATAGATTTTCCCATAGGTCTAGCTCTTTTGGATTGTACTCTTTCAATTTCATGTACCCTTCTTCTTTGCCTTTGATCTTCCATTTTCTGTGCGAAGGCCTGTATTATGTCTATGTCCATATCTTTGTTCAAGGCAGCAATGGTGCAGTCCCTTACCAAATATGTCTTTAATCTATCCACATATGGATGGACTCTGTCTGTCATTGTGGCCACTACATTCAGAGCATATCGATCTAAAGAATTAAATTGGAGACTGTATTCTCTAACACTCATATTCTCTTGTCAGAGATTTAGAAACTGGTCCGCATGTGCCTCCTAGATCTCATATGGGAGGTAATGATCAAGGAACGCCATTCTAAATTCTTCCCAACCAGTTGGAAGTGCATCAATACCCCTAGATCTTTTCCAGTCTTCATACCACAATATAGCTTCACCTTTCAATCTATAGGCCGCAAGTTCAACTGTTTCTACCCCAGTCACGTGCATAACATCTAGAGCCCTCTGAATTTGATCCATGAAGTCCTGTGGATCTGCTTTTGGGTCTGACCCAGTGAATATATGAGGGTCTAATTTCAAGAAGTCCTGTGTATTGCAACTCGACACTCTAGCCGCATCATCCTCATTTGTCGTTGGACCAGCTCGTCCTTGACTTTGTGCAGCAACTATATGAGTCAACATATGCACTACATTTCTTAAATTCAACCATTGCTAGACTGATCATGATACAAGAGGTGTCTGCACCCTGGCCTGTTGATACAATAGTCATGAAAATCATTACATTGTTAAGGGATAAATAAATTTGATTTTCTCATGTGTACAGGGAAGGAAATGTTGTGGCAGATAGCCTAGCTAATTATGCCATTGAGGAGATAGCCTGGTCTGAGCTAGAACAGTAGATTCGTGAGCAAGAGTGAGGGTCGAAGCGAGCGAGTTGGTTTGTGAGGGTACGTGCGCCTCAAGGCTATGTCATAATAGATCCGAACACTTGACCCAGATCGACTTCCAGATCACTTGTTATACGGGATCCGACGCATCCAACAGAGCGAAACAGTGTTCCATTTTCTAAGGGAGAGTGGACTAAAAAAAGGAGAAGCATCATGCGTCATGCTTTTGTAGACCAGCTAGTATACATTAAAGAAAGTGGCTGATCAATGGCATTCATAGGCAGTTCTGTGGGTACTTCTCTATCTCTTGGCTCTTCCGGAGCTCGAAAAGTAGAAGAAGACCGCAATGCAATTTCAGTGTTAGCTCCACCTTGACTAGCTTGGTCAGGTGGTGATTTACTCATTCCTTCACCGACAGGCATATCTACCTGCTTACCTTTGCCTCTACCTCTTCTTGTCATTGGCATTTTACTATAATAAAGAAAACCAATGACAATGGTCAGTTATATAATTTCACCTACAACATTGGCTCTATTGCACAATCTAGAAATGGAGGAAAGAAACTACTCCTAAATGTCCCGTAGCCTCTCACTTATAAATGTGGTGCACGACACATCCATAACCAAGACTCTACTCAGACACCGCTTTGTAGACACCCTTAGGACAACCTGCTCTGACACCACTTTTGTCACGCCCCAAATTCCAACGGGGAGGAGTGGCACCCAAAGCCGTTGAGGCCCGAGAGAACCAATCTTTACACATGTACCTTCATATGCATGTCTCTATGTGAATAACATTCTATCTCGTGTAACTTATAAAATACTAATGGCGAAAGTCATGGCAAACATATACTATGTATGAAACTTGGCCGTTAGGGCCATCAGGTCAACATGATCGTACATCTCTGACATTCGTCTTCCCACATCCATCTACAAAGCCTCTACAAAATACACATACATAACCAACGTAAAGTCAGGACAAGTACCCACTTTATACAACATTTACAATACCAAAACTAATGTACACTATGACTCGGAAAGCCCCGAACCAATTGGAGCTCACCAATGGTCTGCAAATGATCCGCAGTCTACTGTGGAGGTTTACTAGCACCTGTGCCTATAGCAAGTAAAGTAATCCCCCCCAAGGGAGCTCAGTACGAAGAATGTACTGAGTATGGAAGGCCATATGAAACTGTATGATATATAAATACTTCAATGGAATCAAAATATAAAAGAATAGTCAGTATGGATAAACCATCATTCTGCATATGTGGAACCATGTACCTTACATTCATTATTTTCTTTTGCTTCTATTGTTTACTCATCATCACTTATTTCATAACGTACCCGGGCCCTAACTGATCAGTGGGTCTTAGCATAACATAATATTCTAGTGGGATCGGCTCGAGCTAGGCTTATGCCTCTAGAGCTACCACCAATAAATCAATATATCGGGTTCGGCTCGAGCTAGTTTCTTACCTCTAGAGCTACCACCCATAATCCAATATATCAGGTTTGGATAGAGCTAGGTTCTTACCTCTAGAGCTACCACATGTCAGGATCGACCCGAGCTAGGATTATGTCTCTAGGACTATCCCCTGATCCAAATATCTCGGGATCGGTTCGAGCTAAGCTTATGCCTCTAGAGCTACCATCCGTAGTCTTGCAACCAACAAATATGCGTTACTTTATTTCTTACTTTTGAGAGATTGATATGTTGATAGTCACAACATTAATGGAGCTTTGGAACATCATTCCATGATTAAGAGACTTATGAATAACAACTAATCCACGAATAAAGAACATGTGAATAATAATACATGACAGTCTGACATGAAATGCCTTAGAACATTTCGAAATGGAACAAATACAATGACAATGTGAACAATATGTGTTGCAGAAGAATACAGAAAGATTAACCTTACATACCTTATATTCTCAATATGAATACACAGTCCTATATGCGAGTACAATGATCCATCTCCTTCCTTACGTGTTACTCTACATCACAAGTTCAAAACGGAGCTTACGTTAACAATCAACTACCTTACAAGGGCATGAGACGATAATGAATTACCTGACTGCCCTATAACGTCATTTCACCCTTTAAAATACCATTAACAGAATTATCATACCAACAACATCATAACATTCCACACATTGACCAAAACATCATGAACCAATAGCATTTCACACCAAGTTTATCCTTGACGCTTCCTCATTAACACTACGTCACAATTAATCCATCAAGGCACCTCAATACCTTTCATAAAAACATATTAACCATAATCCATCATTGATATAATCCATCATGCCTCCAAACTACCCCTTAAAGTCATTCGAAAGGTATCATAAGTTGATAATTACATCCAAAAAGGGTATAGGGGTCTTCGAGGATCAAAGAGAGATAAAAACATACAAAACAACTTTTTGGGCTGACCTGCCAAGCCAACTGTACCCGTAGGTGGATGAGGTACGGACGTAGGTGCCTCTTGGCAGTGTCTAGGGTCACCTGCGAAGTCACCTGCGCCCACAGGTGCTTTCGTTTGCAAGGGCGGATGCCCGTTTCGGCCAAAAAGGGTCTCTTTTGGGTCCTTTTGTGTAATAAATGGTCCAAGACCATAAGTAAGCTTTTATTTACATATTTTAGGTTACTTGGATTCCAAAAAACCATCATGGTTTCACAACACACATGAACATCACCAAAACCACATTTTCCTTTCAATACGGCACCCATTCCTTGCACAATTTCACAACAACAATTCCAAATGTTATATACAACAAGAGAAAAAGTGAAGGAAATAAAAAAATCATACATGTTGATATTTAATCCATCAAACTCACTTCCTTCAATACCACAAGTCCACTTTCAAGTTGAGAAGGCAAAACCCTTCACCGATTAAGCAAAAGCACACTATTTCACACATTATACACTGTCTAACACTTTTACCAACATAACCAACATGATGTATACAACATATTGAGCATATAATATACTAAATCATAAGATTAAACACTTACCAATATTTATAAGAGAGTGATTTTGTCCAAAGGTGTGATGACTTAGGGTTTGAGTTGAGATGAGAAATGTCTTGAATATTCTAGAAAATGGCATGTGTGTTTTGATAAATAAAAATCTGATTTTTCCTTTCCTTATATGGTCCCTCAAGTCATCCTTAGCCAATACTTGGCATTAAATGCATGTTTACTACTCAACATGGAAGAATGGGTCATTGGCCATTTGGGCCATGCCTTTTACTTCATTTTTGGGCCTCATTTGGGCCCAATAGCTTAGCCCAATAAAATTAACACATAATCCATCAACTTTCTCATGTTTAAATAATTTCATAAGTGTTAAGACAATCAAGTAGGTTCGGAAATGTATGGGGTGTTACAAAGGAGCCCTTTTTGAAGGCATTCACGATGATCCAACAATCTTCAATTAGCCAGTACACCAACATGATGGTCAAGAGACTGCAGAATAGATTATGGCTCAGTTGATGGCTAAGAAGAATGCTAGACAAGAAGCAAACAAATGGGCAACTAGGGAATAAAGGGCTAGGCAAGATGAAGCAAATCGTCTAGCTACACTTTATGAGGGAGAGAGGTAGAGAAGGCATGGGGGGTAACAACCTCCATAACTTCCTCTAAAATAGTATCTCCCTTAATATGAGGATCTGAAGGAAGATTTGGACTATTTGGAGCCTGTTGAAACTGGTGTTATTATTCCACCAGAGTTACCTCTAGGGACTAAGTTTGATATCATGAGTGCCATGATTCACTTGCTGCACTTGAAGGGGGTGTTCTCAGGCCTTTATATTGATGAAGTGAACATATATTTAATAAACTTTATTGGGATTTGCACATCTTGTAATCTACCTGGAGTGACCCAACAGGCAATCAGACTACGTATCTTTCTATTCTCTTTGACGGGATAGTCCACATTATGGTGGGAGAGCTACCACGTGGATCTATCACTACTTGGAATGAATTGCAGACCCAGTTCTTGGAAATATTATTCTCGTCTTCCAAAATATTACAGTTGTAGAATGAGATTTATAATTTTAGATAGTTATATTCAAAGGTGTTATATGAAACTTGGTTGAGGTTGAAGAAGAAGCTGCAGAGTATTCCAAATCATAGAATGACAAGTAGAAATTTGCTTGAGATCTTCTACAGAGCTTTGAATTCTAACACCAAGGTTGTAGCAGACACTATCACTGGTGGAGCATTCATGAGTCTATGTTGGGAACCCGCTTCTGAGATCTTACATCGAATCACAAAAACCAACCAAGTATGGCATACTCGGGATATGGACAGAACCTCAGGTACTTATACAATTGGAGCATTTGTAGAGCAGAGAGCATTAGATAAAATGGTAACTCAAGAGGTAGCATAGCTGAGGACTAAAATTTACTAAATAATTTGTAGCAGCCGGAGCTAAGAAGGTGAATGTAGTAGCTTGCAAGACAAGGCACCTAGGTATGAAGATTCAAACTCTTAGAAGAAGGAAAAATAGCTAGACAGAGAGGTGGCAGGTTTCCATGACGAGGGACAAGGGTCTAACCAAGACACTTAGAACTTGAGGCAAGGGAATCAAGGTTGGAACAACTATGGAGATAACAAATATAATAAGTCTAGGTACAGAGATAGGAGTAGTTATCATAATAGTGATTGGAGGAGAAAGGATGACTACAAGGATAAGGGTGGCCTTTATGTTCCATTGTGGAACCGTGATGCTGGTTTGAGTAATTCAAGGATGGAAGACATGCTTGCAAAGGTTGTGAAATGGGTAGAGAAAATGGAAGACTGTCTTAAGGATATTAAGATGGATATTTTAGGAATAAATCATAAGGTATAAATGCATGCTACCGCCGTAAAACAGCTCAAGCAACAGTTTGGTCAGATTTCTGCAGCTTTGAATCAGCGTCAATAAGGCACACTTTCGAGCAACACTATCCAAAATCCAAAAAATTATGGCCATTTCTTTGCAATTACTACTCGGAGTGGTAATATGACCATTGATCTGCCTATGCCCATGACTATCAAGAATGAGGTAGAACCAGTAATTGTCGATGATAAGAAGGTTGTTGCAACACCCTGAATTTCTGAGCTAAGGTCAACATGTTCATCGAATGTGTATACACCAAAATCAAATGATTTATAATTTTACATAGGTGTAAAGTTCAATTCCTTAGTGTATTAAGAGCCATTGAAATGAATTTACACCATGAGTAACTCCTAGCTCATAGCCAAGTTAAACATTTTCTTACCGATTGAATTCTTATATAGAATCTATCTATAGAGAAAATCAAACGAATATAACTATAAGATTCTAAATAATTTTGGAGAAAAATACCCACCAAATGAAAGGTATTTGAGTCTTCTCTCCAGTGCATCCAATTTTTTTCTAAATTCGATAACGGAATATAAAGTTATGTGCCTTTTTATGAGCAAACCAGTAGAGGTCTGCATTTTGGATGTGTCACGGAGGAAATGCGGAAGGAAACTGAATTTTGGGACCAAAACAGTGAGGGTACGCAATTTCAAAGTGTCACAGACCTCCTCCTCTGCGATATTGGAATGCCACGCCAGTGGTGCTCCTTGATTTCACTATGCAATGCTAGTGGTGCTCCGCGACGTTAAAATTTTGTTTTCCTTCAATTTTTCGAGGGTAAACTAGTTATTGTAATCCTAAATGACCCTATAACTGATACAAAGCATTTTCCCTCATCCCATATCACAAAAATCATCGATTACTCTCCTCTCAACCTCTTAAGAACTCTAAAGAAAGAGTTTCTCCCCCAATTCAACTTCAAGATTGTAATCCTAAATGACCCTATAACTGATACAAAGTATTTTACCTCATCCCATGTAACAAAAATCATCAATTACTCTCCTATCAACCTCTTAAAAATTCTCAAGAAAGGGTTTCTCCCACAATTCAACTTCACGGGCTCCAAACTCAAAGTTTCCTTCAAGAAATCAATAAGTTCAGGTATGTGGGTTTTAACAAGGGTTTCCTTTCATCGTTGTTCCCAATAAATCCATTATCATAAGTGATTTTACAAATTTGGTAAATAGGGTTCATGCCCAGTTTACCTGATTTTAAACTATTATGCTCCTTTATGAATTGAATTGCACACTATCAAAAGAATTCATGGTTTACTTATGGTTTTACTAGTATGGTTGATCTTATGAATTGAATTTTAGAATTCTTGGCATGTAATCCTATAATTTGGTAAATGTATATTATTTTAGCATGATTTTCTCATTCTACAAGAAAGTCGGACTTATGATCTCAGATTTAACATGAAATTCACATACGTACTTATGGATATGAATTAGAAACAGAGGCATAATAAGTTTTCAGACATGTAAACCCTTATACTTATTTTATGGTGAATTTAATATATGTTATGAGAAGTAGTATGGTTTGGGAGTAGTATCTAGCACCGAGGGGCGAGGGTTCAGCGTATCCTAGTCCCAAAAATTACGTGCCACCGTAGGTATTAAAATTGCCCCAAAAGGTTTCATGTTTAGTGATCATATCAGTCTTGGCTTTATACCCTTAGAAAGGTATATTGTTGCCTTACAACAAGGCATATGTTGGACTCCATGTTTCTCACATGGTTATGTAGGTTAAGAGAATCTCCCACAACATATTGACTTTAGAAATCTAAGTGTAATGACTCATTGGTTTTATTAAGTTATGCTTTAAATACTTACATTTTTGACAATTCAGTATTCATATTTTATTCATGAAAATGGTGAGTCATTTTACATTTAATATAGATGTTTTCACTTCATGATTTGTGACATATTTACTCGTTGCATACACCCTTATATACTCAGTATATTCCAAAAGTACTAACCACATACTCTTTGTGTTCTGCTTTCTTTTATGATGTAGGTTCTGGTGTTCTCCTCAGAAACATGATTAGCCACGAGCACCCTTTCCTACTCTCCATCAGTTGGTGATTCCTCATGTTTTGAGGACCTGAATTTATGATTTTGCTTTTCAATAGTTCAATTTATGTTTATTTTAGACTATATAGTTTTCAGTCAGCTGGGGATTATACCAGTGACTCTTCACTATGCTAGAGGCTTGTCAAGATTTAGTAGTTGCTTTTAGATATCATTATATTTCAGATGAGTCTCAGTTTTTATTGACGTTATTAGGATTGTTAGTCTATTTCAATTTTAGGATTATGAACTTACAACTTTTGCTTATGGTTTGAAATGTTTAGAATACGCATTCAATGATATGTCAGATACTACGGGTTAGTTCGGACTGTTATCAGGCTTAAATACCATATGATGTCCAAGGGTAGTCTTGGGGCATTACGAACTTGGTATCAGATCCTAAGGTTTAAAGAGTCCTAGGGAGTCAGACAAGTCGTGTTACATAGAGTTTTGTTCATAGGTGTGAAGTGCGCCACACTTATAAGTAAGAGGCTACGAGACGTTATTAGGAACTGTCCCTTCTTTCATGATCTCTATTGTGCTATGGAGTTATCTATCTCTCTTTTCTAACTCATGCTTTTAATATGACAAAAAATGCCTCTACGTAGAGCTTATGTTCACAAAAATAGGAACCAATCAGCCCCACCACTACCATCTGCGGATCCTTTGAAAGAAAATGTTTCCCATGCTGAGTTTAGGGCTTTCTTTAAGGCATTGGCTTAAGTTGTTAGTACTCAGATTAATTAGCCGGCAGCGGTCCCAATCTAGCAGAATGGTAACTTAGCTTCCCCTAAAGTTTGGGATTTCATGAGGATGAATCCTCCTGAATTCGTTGGTTTGAAGGTGGGTAAAGATCCTTAGCTCTTTATCGATGAGGTAAAGAAGATTACTCAAATTATGCATGTTACTAAAATAGAGAGTGTTGAGTTCACATCGTACCAGTTGAAGGATATTGCTCATAATTGGTGTAAGCAGTGGAAGGAAGGTAGAGGTGAGAATGCAGCCCCGATAGATTGGAATGTATTTCAAACAGAACTTCTTGACAGGTTCTTTCCTCCTGAGATGAGGGAGGCTAAAGTAGAGTAGTTTATAAATCTCAAGCAAGGTTCCATGTCGGTGAAGGAATACTTTCTCAAATTCACCCAACTTTCCAAGTATGCTCCAAAAAATACGGTTGATCCGAGGGCTCGTATGAGTAAGTTTATTATTGGTGTATCTAAATTGGTGATTAAGGAATGCAGGACAGCTATGCTAATTAGGGGCATGGATATTTCCCAATTGATGACCTATGCCGAACATATCGAGATGGAAAAGCTGAAGGAACTGGAAAGGGAAACTAAGAAGGCTAAGACTAGACAGTTTAACTACAGTAACCACAGGTCTGGTGGGGGAAATTGTTCACAGTTTTAGAATCATTCGTCAAGCCCTGCACCATCTTCATCCAGTTCCCCCAAACCCAAGACCAAGCAGGAGCAATAGGGTAGGGCACTAACCACCAGATCTCAATGTAGCGTTACTGGGGGTCATACCTACCCAACTTCTAAGTGTGGAAAAAATCATCCAGGAGAGTGTTAGTATGGAAAGGAGGGTTGTTTTGGATATGGCAAACTAGGTCACAAGATTAGGGAGTTCCCTTAAGCCAGGCAGGGTAATAAAAATGCTCGCCCTCAGACTCAGTCTACTACCTCAGTAGCCCACTCTGGCTACCCAGCTCAGCAGCAGGGTGTTTCACCAGGTGCCGGAGGTAATTAGCACCATAATCGATTCTATGCTCTATCTTCTAGTCAGGAGCAGAAGAGCTCCCCAGATAAAGTCACTTGTTGATTTGTGTCTTTCATGTTAATACTTATATGTTGTTAGATCTTGGGTCAAACCTCTCTTTTGTAACCCTATTTTATTGCTATGAATTTTGATGTTAGCCCTAAAAGTCTTTCTGAGCGTTTCTAAGTTTCCACCCCTGTTCGAGAGTCAGTTATTGCTAAAAATTTTTACAAAAATTATCCTATTATAGTCCTTCATAGGGTCACCTCAGCAGATTTAATAGAGTTAGAGATGATTGATTTTGACATTATTCTCGGCATGGATTGGCTCCATTCATGTTATGCCTCAGTTGATTGTCGAACCTGAGTTGTAAAATTCCAGTTTCTTAATGAGTCAGTCCTCGAGTGGAAAGGTAATCCAGTGGTGCCTAGAGGTCGTTTCATCTCCTATCTTAAGACCATAAAACTAATCTCTAAAGGGTGTATCTATCATTTGGTTTGAATTAAGGATACTAAGTCTGAGACCCCAAACATCCAGTCAGTTCCAGTAGTCAATGAGTTTCCTGAAGTCTTTCCAGAGGACCTACATGGAATTCCTCCCAATAGGGAGATTAAGTTAGAAATTAACCTTCTTTCGAATACCCAGCCAATATCTATCCCTCTTTACGAAATGGCTCCTGCAGAGCTTAAGGAGTTGAAGGAGAAGCTTAAGGATCTCTTAGATAAGGGTTTCATCAGACCCAGTGTTTTTCAATGGGGTACATCAATTTTATTTGTTAGAAAGAAGGATGGCACTCTCAGAATGTGTATAGAATATAGGCAGTTGAACAATATCACCATCAAAAACAAGTATCCAATCACCAGAATTGCTGACATGTTCGACCAATTTCAGGATGCACGTTGTTTTTCCAAAATTGACCTCAAATCAGGATATCAATAGTAGAAAGTTAGGGAGTTTGACATCCCAAGGACTGCTTTTAGAACCCAGTATGGTCCCTGTGAGTTTGTAGTTTTGTCTTTTGGATTAACAAATGCTCTTGCAGCTTTTATGTATTTAATGAATAGGGTTTTTAAGCAGTATCTAGAAATATTTGTTATTGTCTTCATTGAAAACATACTGGTGTATTCTCAAAGTGAGGAGGAGCATGTAAACCATTTTAGAATAGTATTCTAGAACCTCAGGGATCGTCAGTTGTTTGAAAAATTTAGTAAGTGTGAATTTTGGTTGGAGCCTATCACCTTTTTGGGGCATGTGATTTTGGGTGAAGGTATTCATGTAGACCCTACGAAAATAGATGTAGTAAAGCATTAGCCTAGGCCTATTACTCATCTGACATTCAGAGCTTTTTAGGCTTAGCCGGGTATTAAAGGAAGTTTGTAAAGGGTTTTCTTTAATAGTTGCACCATTGACTAAGTTGACACAAAAGAAGGTAAAGTTCCAATGGTCAGACAGGTGTGAGAAAAGTTTTCAAGAGTTGAAGGATAGGTTGACTCCAACATCGGTATTAGCTTTGCCAAGTGGGTTAAAGGGATTTGTGGTGTACTATGATGACTCAAGGGTTGGATTGGGATGTGTTCGGATGTAGAACGGAAAGGTGATAGCCTATGCCTCCAGGCAATTTAAGGATCATGAGAAGAATTATCCGACTCATGACTTGGAGTTGGCAGCAATAGTCTTCACATTGATGATTTGGAGACATTACCTGTACAACATGCATGTAAATGTTTCCACCAACCACAAGAGCCTCCAATATGTGTTTAGCCAAAAAAAGTTGAATCTTCTCCAAAGAAGGTGGTTAGAGTCGTTAAAAGACTTTAAAATAAATGTTCTCTACTATCCAAGTAAATATGGTGGCAGATGCTCTGAGTAAATTGTCTATGGGTAGTGTAGCCCATTTTGTAGAGGAAAAAAAGGAGTTGGCTAAAAAAGTATATAGATTAGCTCAATCAGGAGTTTGATTGCTTGATACGGATAATGGTGGGTTGATGATACAAAATGGTTTAGAATCGTCTCTAGCAGCAGAGGTGAAATAAAAATAGCATAATGACCCTTGACACAGTCCACTAATAGAAGGTAGAGGTTTTTTCCCAAGAGGGAGATAGTGATCTTCACTATCAAGGTCATTTTTGTGTTCCCAATGTTGATGGGTTGAAAGATCGGATGTTAGCAGAGGCTCATAGTTCTTGGTATTCTATTCAGCCAGGTGCCACAAAGATGTACCGTAGTATGTGGGAAGTATATTGGTGGAATGGCATGAAGAGAAACATAGCAGAGTTTGTGGCTAAGTGTTCTAATTATTAGCGAGTGAAAGTCGAGCATCAATGACTAGGAGGTACGCTTTAGGATATCGGTATACCTACTTGGAAGTGGGAGGTCATCAATATGGATTTTACTATAGGGCTTCCCTATACTAGGCATTAGCATGATTCGATCTGGGTCATAGTGGATCGAATGACTAAGTCAGCCCACTTTTTACCAGTCAAAACCTCAGATACAATAGAGGACTATGCAAAATTGTACATCCTTGAGTTAGTTAGACTTCATGGGGTTCCTTAATCCATCATATCAGGCCGAGGTACTCAGTTTACTTCACAATTTTGGTAGTCATTTCAGAAGGGTCTTGGTACCAAGGTAAAGCTTAGTACTGCTTTCCAACCCCAGACGGATGGCCAGGCTGAGCGTACTACCCAAACTCTCGAAGACATGTTGAGATCTTGCATGATTGAATTTAAAAGGAATTGTGATGATCATCTATCTTTAATTGAATTTGCCTATAAAAACAACTACCTCTGTAGTATCCATATGGCTCCATTTGAAGCTCTATATGGACATAGATGTAGGTCTCCTATAGGGTGACTCGAAGTTGGCGAGGCTGCTTTGATTTGGCCAAATTCTATTCTTGAAGCTATGGAAAAGGTTCATTTAATTCATGAGAGGTTGAAAACTCCTCAAAGCAGTCAAAAATCATATGTGGATGTTAAGAGAAGAGAACTAAAGGGGATTGAAGTTGACAAGGCAAAGATTAAGGTGATTGAAAAGTTGCCTCCACCAATTTTTGTGAAGGGTATTCATTGCTTTTTGGGTATGCGGGTTTCTATATGAAAATTCATCAAGGAATTATTTAAAATTGTAAATCCTTTATGCAAGCTGTTGTAGAAGGAGGTGAAATTTGTGTTTGATGATGCATGTTTGAAGGCATTTGAGTGTCTGAAGGAGAAGTTAATTTCAGCCCCTATTATTGTGTCGCTCGATTGGTCCATACCACTGTAGGTTATGTGTGATGCTAGTGGTGTGACAATAGGTGCAATACTAGGCCAAAGGCAAGAGAAGATCTTACATCCCATCTATTATGCTAACAAAGCACTTAACCCTATGCAGAAAAACTACACTGAGACGAAACAAAAATTGATCTTTGTGGTGTTTTAATGTGACAAAATTCACTCTTATCTGCTTGAAACGATAGTGATTATGCATACTGACAACATAGCTCTTAGGTACCTTATGGAAAAGAAGGATGTAAAGTCGAGGTTGATTCATTGGGTACTTTTGTTGCAGGAATTTGACTTTGAGGTCAAGGACTAAAAGGGGACTGAGAATTAAGTGGCAGACCACTTATCACGCCTTAAAGAAGAGGCCATGCAGAAGCTGAAAGATGAGGTTGAGATTAATGATGCTTTTTTCGATGAGCAGGTATTAGCCTCATCGCAAGATTTGATTTTGTGGTTTGCAGAATTTGCAAATTATTTGGTGAGTGATGTGGTTCCTAAAAACCTATCATTTTAGTAATGTAGAAAATTCAAGTATGATGTGAGGAAATTCTTTTGGGATCAGCCATACTTGTTCTGAAGTTGTGCAGACGGCATAGTTCAGAGATGTGTTCCTGAAGTTGATATGATGAGTATCATAGAGGCATGTCACTTTTCACCAGTTAGGGGATTATCATAGTGGTGCATGGATTGCACACAAGATCTTGCAATGTGGATACTATTATCCCACCATTTACAAAGATGCACATGATAATGCCATGGCTTGTGACCAATGTCAAAGTGAAGGAAACATCTCGCGAAGGCAAGAGCTTCCAATGACCACTATTCTAGAGCTTGAGTTGTTTTATGTATGGGGCATTGACTTCATGGGCCCCTTTGTGAGCTTGCATGGTATGAAGTATATTTTGGTGGTAATTGACTATGTTTCATAATGGGCGGAAGCAGTTTTTATTCCAAACAACAAAGGGAAAAGTGTCACAGCAATCTTGAGAAAGAATATATTTTCCAGATTCGGGACACCAAGGGTTATCTTTAATGATAGAGGCTCGCACTTTTTCAATCGTTTATTTAAAGCCTTGCTCAAGAAATATGGTGTGAAACATAAGGTGGCAACGTCTTACAATTCTCAAAAAAGTTGTTAAGTTGAGGTTTCCAATCATGAGATTAAGTCCACATTGGCAAAGTCTGTGAATGCCAATAGGACTAATTGGGCTAGAAAGTTAGATGATGAACTATAGGCTTACCGAATAGCATTATGTATGGTAAAGCGTGTCACTTGCCTTTCAAACATGAGAATAAGGCATTGTGGTCACTAAAGAAGTTGAATTTGGAAAGGAGCAATACAACTAAATCTAGACTAGAGCAGCTGAATGAGATAGATGAATTTTATTTTTGCCGCCTATAAATGGACAACTTTGTACAAGGAGAAGATGAAGCAATACCATGATTTCAAGATTGAGAAAAGAGAATTTACTACGGGCGATGTGGTATTGCTATTTGACTCTAAGCTGAAGTCAAAGTGAAGAGGGCCGTATAGAGTGACTAGAGTGTTTCCCTATTGTGTATTTGAGCTGGAAAATAAAGAAGGCCAGAAGTTCAAAGTAAATGTTCTAAGGGTGAAACACTATCTCAGTGACATTGATTAAGTAAAAGTGATATGTGAAGTGGTGCTTGAGAAGTCAAGCATACCCAAGTCGTGCCACGACGTTAAATCAGGCGCTTCATGGGAGGAAACCCATAGGCTAGTTTGTGAAGTATGATTAACCAACTTAGCCACATCATGTCGCGATGTTAAATCAAGCACTTTTTGGGAGGCAACCCCTAATTTTATATAGGTAATATGTGTTACTTGTGCATGGATTATGCTGAAATGAAACTACAGAACTGGGATCAGTACTGAATCTATGAGAGGATTGTACGACCGTGGAAATATCCCACGATCATGGCTTTAGTCATCTGCACAAAGTCTAGAGAGATAAATTTTGGAGTTATCTTACTATTGTTCATCACAATCGTATTTCGATGTCACGATCGTGGTACCAATCGTCTGATCAAACTCCCAAAAATCCATATGCAGGTCATCGAACCTATGATTTTATGGAACGGTCGTGGTTAAATGTCATGATCTTCCTTAAGATTTGTAGGTTCCCAGGTAAGTTTCTTCAACCTTCCTAGCATGATCACATTAAATGACCGTGGTTTAATCCCACGATCATAAGTATGAGTCATCTGTTGGGTCCAGCTGTTTAAATGAAAATCAAACCCGACCTGACCCAACTCAGTTTTTACACCTAATTCACTATACTTGAGACCCAATTGTAATTATAATTAATTCAAGCTCAACTTCACTCAAGTTCAAACTATCAAAAGAGCAAAAAAGGTGTGAATTCTTACATCTGATTTGCATGAGTTAGCTACTCCTCAGTTTTCAGACTTCTTTACTCTTAAAACACACAAATTTACAAGAAATATAGTAAGTTTATTGATCATGCTCAACTATTGTTTCCTTTTCTGTAAATGAACAAGTAGTGAGTGAAAATTTGGGTTCATAGGTGTAGTATAGCAATGAGGTCATTAAAATCAGTGTTGTGTGTGAGTTTTTGAATGAATGAAAAAAAAAGGGGAAGTCTGAGTACCCATTATTGCTAAAATTTGGTCAATGCGGTCCTAAACAGTGGTCGAAGGAATAAAAATCTGGTGTTTAAAGTTGCTAAGTGTCAGTGTACACTCCACGACATAATCCACGATTTTCATTTTAATGTACGATCGTGGGTTGGATCGTTGTGGCTGCCACATGTTAATTTGAAGGAAGTTCATCAGACGATCATATCCCACAATCGTCATTTCATTGTACGATCGTGGTATGTGATCGTCTGATGTGATGACTCCCCAGTACTTTTGGGGAATCCTTTCTACGATCGAAAGGTACGATCATACCTTCATTGTACAATCATGGGAAGGCCCATCTGCTTAAATTTTTGCACCTGTATTATTGCTTTAGATGTGTCACTACTTATTTCTTGTACAGGTACCATGCCTCTTAAAACCCTTAAGCAGATGCAGCCAGATATTTCAAAGAAGCGGGCATCTAAAGACACACCTTTGGGCTTGGAAAGTGAGTCTGAATATTCAAGTGGGTCCGAGGTTTAACTTTCCTCTAGTGCTTCTAATGATCAACATTCCCCTTGGACTGATAGATCTAAGTCCAAGTACCTTAAGAAGGCCAAGGAAATTTTATCCACTGCCTTGGTGCCCGCAACTACCCAAGATGAGGGAGAACATAGTGATGATGTTGAGGAGGTAGATTCCTCAGGGGAGGAGGAAGAATCCAACCCTGAATCCTTTGAGGGACCTACTATTGGTGGGACTCAAAGAGGTATTGACTCTAGGTGGTAGAGTGTACCAAACTCTCGAGACTATTACATTGATGGTGTCTCCTTGAACAACTAGGATAATAAGAAAATAAGCTTTTAGACGAAGCCCCAAATTTTGCCAGAATCACTTCAGAGGGTCTCGGAGTTAAGCTGGGTATTTTATAGGCTTGAGCTGGGGTATATAATTATGTCACTCTAAATTATAGTTCAGAGATGGTGAGGGAATTCTATGCCAATTATGCAGCAATATTGAAAAATTTAACTCCCTTGAGCAGAGATAAGGATATGAGGAAGCAACCCAGATTAGATATGGTGAGAGCTCGAGATTATGAGGTTGAAATTTTAGTCGAGGCCATTACTAGGGCCTTATTTGGTCCTGCATTTATATTGGTGGAAGAGACTCTGAAATATGATTTTCGAATGGATGATCTGAAAATGGTAAAACATTTGACTGCAGATGTGAAAATATGGACTACAGGTGGTTGGAAAACCACATTGCTGAAGATGGAGAGAATCAAGTTTAAGTGAACGGGTCCAGTATCTACAAGCAAAGTTTGATGTTTTTGGCCAAAGCTTGGTGGCCAATCGTTAGGCATCGCATAGCACCTACAGAAAATGATAATACATTGGGTGTCGTAAATACATGTCTGGTAGTGGCGTTCACATCTAAGTTGGAGCTGAATATCCCACAAATCATTATGGAGGAAATTCAGGATAGAGTATTATAGTTCAGCACCACGCTCCCATTCCCATGCCTAATCACGCAGTTGATGCAGGATGTCCATGTGTTGACTATCCCGAAGGTGGATAGGTTTATCTAGCCTATGAAGAGAATGGATATTGCATTAATTAAGGATTTGAGAAATTTGGTGGCTCCAACCCAAGGTCCTCTACCAAATTTACCAACCAGAGGTTACGGGGGGTGACCCAGCTAGTGAGATCCCAACGTCTGAAGCTGATTCTACATCATTATCATCTCAGCAGGCCATATCATCTACGAGTGCTCATCAGCTTATGCCAGTTGGATATACTTTAATCCCTACAGCGCAGATAGAGCAGATCATGTGGAACCAGCTATTGCATGATGCTTGGATTTGAAAATTAGAGGTAGGGGTAAAGTCCTACGTAGCGTATGAGATTAAGGCTGTTGTGTGGGTGGTTCAGATCTATTCTGATAGATTTGAAAGCTGAATAACTGCTAGTTTAGAGGAGTTCTAGGCTCTTGATATGAGTGCAATCACTACAGACTTGGCTATACTAAAGCAATTATTCCAGAAACTGATAGAGCAGACCGTCCTAGTTGTACCTCCTCAATATCCTCCTATGCCGTCCTTAGCAAACTTGGTAGTAAATGTGGACTTTTTAGTCCTAGATTCTTACACGTAGGCCCTGGTGAGTGGGAGAAATAATTTTGATATTGAGGAGACGGGCGATGACTTGCATCCCCATAGGAAAAAAAGGAGAGGTGATAGAAGTTAGAAAAAGAAGAAGAGAGCAAAGGAGAGCGAGCAGTCCTTCAGGGTAGGTTTATTGGAGGACGTTGTTTATATCCCACCTGCTATTGAGGTGGTGGTCTATATAGAAGGGGGTGTAGAGACTGCCCTCATGACATTATTGAGTGCATTAGCAGCCACCAGTGTCCGCTTATCAGAGAGTACCAAGGCCATAAGAGTGGAGGTGACTATAGGTGTCCCATCTGAGACCCCAGCTGATAAGAGCACTAACAGTTTCTAATACACCTTAGGTATGTCCCTTACCCTTGTTTTACATTTTCTATATATAGTGCAATGGGGATATTTAATGATTTTTAAGCTGGGGGTGGGGGTGTGCCACAATCGAGGGTTTTTGTTGCCATGTTTCTTTTCCCTTGGTTGCGCTATCTTAGTTTGAATTGGCATGTCTAGGAGTTTATTTTGTTGTTTTTTTTGTTTTGGTGTTATGTTGTATTTTGTGTGTGATCAACAGAAAATTAAGAGAATTTGGTGCAGTTGAAATAAAAAGAGCATGCAAATTGGTTTTGAATGATTTAAATGATACCCGTCCTAAATTTTTGAATATTTGGTGTTGTATTGTGTGCTTATCTGGATTGTGACTAATGTTGGATCTCATAATGACATTAGGATTGCGGACTTGATAACTGTAGCCTAACATGCATGAACCAAGCAGGTATTAACTGAATACATAGCCTTGAGTCAAGTGAGTGTGAGGTGTTACCTAGTCAGCATGCGTGTGCAATTTAGAACTTGCCTGATTAGTCTTGCTACAGTTGTAGGATAGAAGGTTAGGAAAGGATTGTAGGCTATTCTTGACTTGGTCCACTAAAAAGCCTAAAAACCTACCAAATGAATAAACCTTTTAATTGAACTAGCTTATTCACCTTCTCAAACGTTTACAATGAACCTGCCTTGGCCCTGGTCCCTCCTTGGGTACTGTGTATCTCAAATCGAGTAAATCGCCTAAGTTGAAGGTGGCTATTGTAGGGGTGCATAAAAAGAGTGGGTATGAAGAATATGTTAGTAAAATGAAAAATTATGCAGGTGTGGTAAAAAGAAGAAAAAATATTAAAAAAAAGAAAAAAAAGGAAGTTGTGAAAATAAAATCGCACCCGGAGTCCGTAAAGTTGGAATAAGGGAAGGAATAAAAGAAAATAGGAAAAGTGGAGCCAAAAATAGTGTAGTGCCAAGGATGAATAAGTCACTGTACCCATATGTACCATACCTATCCCCGAGCCTACATTATAAGCCAATAAAAGTCCTATAGTGATCCTAATCTGACTGTCTGAAAACTAAGGCATAGAAAATAAGGGCAAGCCTATGGTATCAAATACACACTACATGACTTCTTTATAAGAGTGAGATATTGATTCAGCCCCAGTTATGGCATGTATTGCAAATTAGGAGTGTTAGGGACTTATTTGTTGTGAGGCTATAGGGGTTGTATATGGTTACTGCTTATTCGGGTAGTGTCATTAGTCTAAGTGTTAGGATTGTCTGTTGATAATATAATGCCATTTCTTGATCCCATTGTGTTATGGTTGATGGTTCTTATGTACACAACATTAGTTGAGTTTTAATTGTTTTGGAGGGTATTGACTTGAATTTTGGGAGTGAATGCTGAAAATGATTTTGTGAAAATTTGACTGCCATAGTGATCCTAGTTTTTTTTTGGTTAAGCATCATGATAGAATAGTTATGTTTTTTTATCTGAGGACATGCAAATGGTCTAAGTTGAGGGTGTTGATGTGACGGGAACTTACGGCACTTTCAACGCTTAAAATGGTAAATATTTGCAAGTATGAGGGTATTTCTATGTGGATATAATTGGCTTTTGGGTGTTTGTAGGTCAAATAGATTCAGAATAGTGGAGTGCTGGAATTTGGACTGATAATACATTAGACTACACCATTTCATGACTGTGTACATTGATCACGATCGTGCTAAACTATCGTAGGAAAGATCAGAGGACATCTCTCAAGGTCCTATCAGACGGAAGCCTCATACGAGCGTACTTTAACGGCATAATCGTACAACCTAATCATGGGAAGGACTTCCTAAAAGCAAAGATGTAGGACATAATATAGGAGAAGATCAAACGATGGGATCCCATGATCGTACCTAGAAATGACGCTGGTACCAAGGTACCGTGGGAGGAAGGTTCAGAAAATAAGTCTGCAGGAGTTTAAGTATAAGAGGATCAGACGACCACATTGTACGGTCGTAGGTAGATGATATGGAGTCATACTAAGGATCTTACTAGAGAAAACCTGAAGATAACCAAGTGCATAAGCAAACCACAAGTACCAAGGACGATCGTGGAATCAAACTATGATCATACCTTTCATTCGTCCAAGTTGACCGACACATAAATCCTGTTATGTTAAGGATAGGTTATATTTTGTCTATAAATTCTCTTATTCACTTTATTGTATCAGTTTACATTCTATTTCATTATTGTAAGGTTCTAAGGCACATTCTTGGTCTTAGAAATACAAATTTCAATTTTAGGGTTTTAATTCAAAGTGAGATCTTGGAGTTTTATTATCTTATTATTGTAAGTGCATGATTATGTCTTCTTATCAATTTTTTTCTTGTTCTCTTGAAATTATGAGTGGATAAATACCATAACTAGGGTTGTGGGATCCATGACAGATTAACAGGTAGGATTATTAGTACGAAGTAAATCTCAACCATTGTTCATACATGTATTGAGTGTTTCCTTGGGTATGATTGCTTTCTGGTAGTGTACAATGTTATAAATAACCTAATCATTATTCTGGATGAAAGGATGAATACGGATAAGAAGATGGAAATAACCAACAAATACTTAGAGCTATCAACCTCCACTTAATAGCTTGAGCCGATAATCTTGAATAGCTAATCGGGGATCCAAGATAGGGAATAGTAACACAAACTCCGGAGAACAGAAAATTTACTTAAGGATATTACTTAGACTAGAGCGTAAAGTTGTTCTAAATATGCATAAACTATCGATTCTGCATACCGAACACTGGGAGGAATTACGAAGTATGAAGAACTTATGGAGTTATGAAGTTATTAGGAAACACGGTCCTCGTCCTTCTCTTATATTGGTTACAAATCTAACAAAACAACAACTATTTCTATTTAATTCTTTATTTACAAAACCCCCCTTTTTTATTGGAGATCGTTATTGATTGCCTCAACTACTTCTTGCTTGACATTTTAACCAATTCCCTATGGGATCAACCCCAACCTTGGTTGGGTTCTATATTTGACAGTGACCACGTTGTACTTCATTTTGAGGTGTAATTTGGGAGACATTAGTGGTTATGTATCCTAATTGGCAGTAAGTTAAGGTTGAACACCAGAGACCTGGTGGTATGACTTAAGATATTAGTATTACTACTTGGAAGTGGGAGGTGGTGAACATGGATTTCATTACAGGGTCGCCTCGTACTCGCCAACATGATTCTATATGGGTTATCATGGACTGAAAGACTAAGTCAACATATTTTCTACCAGTTAACACTTTAGATTCATCCAAGGATTATGCTACACTCTACCTTAGGGAGTTTGTGATATTGCATGGAGTCACTTTGACTATTATCTCCGATAGGGGTAGTCAATTTACTTTTGAGTTATGGAAAATATTTCAGAAGGGTCATGGTACCCAAGTTCATCTCTGCACAACTTTCCATTCGCAGAAAGATTGTAAGGCAGAAAGGACCATTTAGACCTTAGAGGACATGTTGATATCTTGCATGATCTATTTCAAAGGTAGTTAGGATGATCACTTACCTTTGATTGAGTTTGCCTATAATAATAGTTTTCACTCTAGTATTCTAATGGCCATATTTGAAGCACTTTATGGTAGGACGTGTAGATCACCTATAGGTTAGTTTTAGGTTGGTGAAGCTACTTTGATATGGCCTGATTCAGTTTATGAGGCTATGGAAAAAGATTAGCTGATTAGAAAATGATTGAAAATAGCTCAGAGTCATCAAAAATCCTATGCAGATGTGAGGAGAAGAGAACTTGAGTTTGCTATTGGTGATTTAGTTTACTTTAAGGTTTCACCCATGAAAAGGGTGAAGATATTTGGAAAGAAAGGGAAACTCAGTCCCCTCTATGTTGGTCCTTATAATATTTTGAGGCACATTAGCAATATGGCCTATGAGTTAGACTTGCATGCGGACTTAGCATCAGTGCTTCCAGTCTTTCATGTGTCTCTATTGAAGAAATGCATTGGTGATCCAGCTTCATTTGTGCCTTTGGAGAGTTTAAGCGTGAAAGATAATCTCTCTTACGAAGAAGTCTCAGTTGAGATTTTTTACTGCCAGGTTCGTAAGTTGAGAGATAAGAAAGTCGCTTTAGTGAAGGTTCTTTAGAGAAATCAGTTGATTGAGGGAGATACTTAGGAAACAGAACAAATATGATGACCAATTATCCCTACCTTTTCTCTTCTAATTTAGTTTCAACTTGAGGTAATAGTTTCGTCCTTATTACTTCTCTCTGTCTCATGTCACTCAGTTGCGCACATGTCTTAGCATGCATTCATGAGTTTAGTTTAGTCCATGTTTTAGTTAGAGATTCAATTATCATGTTAGTATTCAGCTCTCAAAACTTAGTATTGGGATTGCAGCTCTTCCCCAATCCTTTCAACTTAGTTAGTCTTTATTCAAGGATGAATGATCCCCAGGGAGAGATATTGTAACACTCCAAAAATCCAAGCTAATATCAGAACCATTCTTAAAGTGCACATAGAACCAAATTCAATGATTTGATAGTATGAGAAGTGCTTTTGATAAGACTTAAGGTCATAAGTGTCACGCCCCAAATCCCATCGAGACATGATTGGCACCCGTAGCCGATAAGGCCCGAGAGAACCAACCTTTGCCTATGCTCAATCATATGCAGATAATATTCATAACCACCATTGCAGAATATTATGAAATACGAATAAAGGAGAACAAGGGACATATTTAGGCATACATATGAAACTTGGCCGTTGAGGCCATCCAGTCAAAACAACATGTGTCTTTTCCACTATTACACCCACATCGGTCTACAAAAGCCTCTAACAAGAGCATTGACCAAAATAAACCATAAGTCGGGACAAGTCCCCGCTTTATACAACATGTACAATACCAAAACATATATACACTTTGACTCGGAGAAGCCCCGAATGAGCTGGAGCTCACCAAAGAACCGCTAACACTGGCAGTCTATTGAGGAGGCCTACTGGGACCTCCTCCTGCAGCAAGTAAGGTAAATTCCCCGAGAGGGGTCAGTACGAAATAAGTACTGAGTATGCAAGGCTCAGATGAAACTATACAACACATGAATATTTCAATGAATATGTCAATGAACTCAAAACATAAGAATAATCAATGTGAATAAGGCACCATGTTACTCTTTGGAAACCATGTGGATTGCTTTCATTATTTTCATTACTTTCTTTATCTCAATGCTCACATGTCATTACATATCACAATGTACCCGGGCCCCGACTGATCAGTGGGTCTTTCATATCATATCATTGTGTAGGGATCGAGTCGAGCTAGGCTTATGCCCCTAGACTTGCCACCCATACATCAATGCATCGGGATCGAGTCGAGCTAGGCTTACGCCCCTAGACTTGCCACCCATAAATCCAAACCTCGGGATCGAGTCGAGCTAGGCTTACGCCCCTAGACTTGCCACCCGTACTTGATCATTGACCACATTTGCATTACTTTGTTCATTACTTTGAGATTGATACTTTGATCATCATACCATCACTTTGGAACTTTGGAACACAACATTGTTAGAAACTTTGAATCATTGACCAATAAGTGAAGAACATGTGAACAAATATCAATGAGAAAGATAACATCACTAGCACCATGATACTATTGGAACCATTGGACAATAAGCCATGAACAAGAGACACAAGTATAGGCACTATTGAAGTATTGGACCATAACCTTATTTGAACTTTCGGAACATTAACCATGAATATGAGAAATGAGATTCACAAATGATCCATGAGTAGGAAATATATGACAATGATCATAGATAAGTGCATCTGGGATACCTTGGTACATTTCGGAATAGAACTAAAGAAATGTCAATGTGAACACTATTGGCCGTAGAAAGATACGGACAAATTAACCTTGCATACCTTGGATGCACAATACGAATAGACAACCTTCGATGCGTATACAATGATCCCTCTCCTTCACTCTACAATATACATACATAACAAATTCACGTTAACCACGAATTACTTTACAAATGCATACAATGTCAATGAATTACATGTTTGCCTTTAAACATGTCATTTCCCCTTGACAAAACCATTGATCATACTATTATTTCACAAATTCCATAATATTCCCAACATTGACCAATACATAAAAATTAACACATTTCACCACAATACTTCTCCTTTACACTTTCTTATCGATAACACATCACAAATAATCCATCAAAGCACCTTAATTCAACTCTTAACACATATCGGCCAAAATTCCAAAATTCCCACTTTTAGACAAGAACAAGTGTAATGCCCAAAATAACACCATACATGTTCATATTTTGTCCATACCATGCTTTTTCATCAAAGGCACAAGGCCTAATTCACACTTGAATTCCATATACCACAAATCTCATACAAAATCACCAAGTACCATGACCAACTCTTCCAAGCACAACCAACATGATATACATATTCTTTTATGCATATAAGATATTAATCCATGAAAATAAATACTTACCAAGGCTTGGAATATGTTGATCTTGTCCAAGGAGTCCCAAGGAATTGTTTTGCTTTAGGGTTTGGAAATGAGAAATGTTGAGAAAAATGTTTTAAAGGCATGAGAGGTTTTGTATAATAAAAATCTGATTTGCCCCTTTATATAGGCCTCTCATGTTGTCCTTAGCCAATTCTTGGCATTTAATAATATGTCTAGAAGGTCAAATGGAAGAATGGGTCTTTTGACCCATTTGGGCCATGGATTTCTTCCACTTTTGGGCCTTAATTTGGCCCAAGAAGACATATCCATTTAACCCAACAAGTTTCATGAATTATTAACCATATATCTCATGTTTATATAATTCCATAAGGTCACGACAATATTCCCTTAAAAGATTCTCATTCGTCCTTTCGATCGCAAAAATAGGCATTCTAGTCGCCCTTGGTTTCATTGGACATTTTGGATCACTATTCACCTTTCGTGATTTGATCATGTAGGAGTATGTAGGAGTGTATTGAAGTGTTTGATTCTTTAACAATGCTCAAATAACTTCAAAGAATCAAAAGAAACCATCTAGAAATCGTCGTAGAATTGCGTTACGAAACGACGCCGGAAAGGCATAGTTTTTGTTCCTTGCGCCACACCCCCTGAAACAGGGTAGTGGCGCAAGAATTGGGCCTGATCTGAAGTTTATGCAGGCTGGTGGCTTGCGCCACACCCCTGAAACAGGGTAGTGGCGCAAGTTTCAGCAAAGTGCTGAAATTTTCGGCCACTTATCCAATGTTTACGTATCGTCCAATCCCTTATCACAACACTACAAAATACTTACTTAGTGATCTTAACCATCAAGTAAACATGACTTAAAGTCACCAAATGAGGTTAGAATGTGTACGAGTTCTTACCCAAATGTTCCACGAAATCACAAAACACCTCCTACGAAGGTCTAATGGCACATGTTAAGTCCGATATCAAATGTTTCACCAATGACACTATAAAACACATATGCATGGCATCTCAACACTGATGTAAATATGATCCCAAGGTATAAAGTGAGGTTATAAAAGTACGGGGTGTTACAATAAGTAACTCCTAGCTCATAGTTAAGTTGAAAGCCTCCTTACCGATCAAATTCTTGTATAGAATCTTTCTAGAGTCAACTTTAAATGAGTATACCTCCTATAATATGAAGAGTTTTGAAGCTTAAGACCACCAAATGAAAGGTCTTTGAGTCTTATTTCCAACGCATCTTATTTCTCATTAATCTAATTCTGTAGCTATAAGTTATGTTATGTCTATTTTAGTGAAGCACTGTTAAGCTATTAGAAACAACAACCCTACCAACAACCGTTGGTTTAAAGGACCACCATTCCATTTGCTCATCTGTAAAAAAGGTCCCCAAAAGTCTCGAGGGTTGACAAAGTTCCTTCTTGGCAACAAGAGGGACCAACGACCGTTAGAACAACCAATGAGTCGTTGGTGGTGACCGTGGTCACTAGTTAGCCCTAAATAAGGAACCAATGACCAACCAAGGGATGATTTGTTGAAGGAACCAATGACCAACCAAGGGATGATTTGTTGGAAGAACCAATGACCTCCCCTTGGCTTGTTATGAAGAAATCCTGGAAGCCATCAAGACCCCTCCAGTACCAAAGATCATTGGTAAAACCAATGAACCATTTGTTGGTTCATCCGTCATGACACTCAGATTTTTCAGTCATGTTTTAAAGGGATACTTTAGTCTTGTCCCATCATTTAACTCCTAAACTATGTTTTTAGTTATTCCAAGGCTGAATGTTAAGCCTAAACTACACCAAATCCCTCATTCCCTCATAAATCAATCAAAACAGCAAAATCAGAGAAAACTAGTGACTCTATCCTCTCCAAAGTAAGAAAACTAGGGTTCATCATCTTCAACCTTCAGTTTCAAGGTTTTCACTTCCAGGTATGTGGGATTCCATCGATGGGTAACCTTTCACCAATTGAGTCCCTAATGAACTTAACTCTTCAGAGCTTAGGGTTTCATGAAAAATATGAGTTGTTTTTGTATATCTGTTCCTCATCAATAATAATCCATAAATACATGTCTCCCATGAAATTCAGTACTTTTATAGAGTTATATCTATAAGCCCTCTATAAATATAAAAAGTTCATGATTTTGGACTTGTGTTGTATAAATTCATATTCTATTCAGATTATAAAAACTATCATGAATAGTTGCATTCTTCAGAGGTGGTGGGTTATAAAGGCCCGATAACCTAGTATTTCCTGAATTTGATAGTTGAATATTCAGTCTTTTAGTTTCACATGTTTTAGGATGCTTTCAAATAAAATGTCTATCATTCAGTCTCAGATATCAGTATTGTTGAGCTTATCAGTTTATCAGTATAATTCAATCGGGAGTAGTACGTAGAACCGACCAGACGCAGGGATGAAGGTTCACCCGTCAGTTAGGCTTAGACCTTTAGTAGAAGTCCCTATTCCAAAACTACGGGGCCAATGTAGTTCTAAAGGGTCTCCCATCATATCAGGCTTGAGACCTTAGTTCATTTGGACAACAGTTAGTAGATCTATGTCAGTCAATGTTCATACCTTTGGTAAGGTACAGAGCACCCTTCCAGTTGGGTTTATAGGTTGGGCCCTATTTAGCTCAGATAGAGTCTGTTAGTTAAAAATAACTCCTATGTTATTTATTAATAACTCCCACAGTTCAGATTCAGATATTGCATGACCTTGTATTTGTTTATTCAACATATTATTGATTAGTTACATATTTATTTACTTGGTCATTGCATTAATTTACATTTCTCGATTTCATGTTCAGTTTAGCATATCATGTTCAGTTTTACATAATGTAGTGCCTATCTCACATGCTCAGTACATTTAATGTACTGACCGCTTACCTTTCTTTTGTTCTATATTATGTTATATTATAGGTTCAGACGTCTAGCATCCAACTCATGGTTAGCACAATCCTGTATCACCTCAGCAGCAGAGTTGGTAAGTCCTTATCTTTTGAGGATAAGACTTATGATTTCTTTCTTATTTTAGTCATTTGAGTTTTTAGACAATTAGAGATAGCTGGGGGATTTCCCAGCAACTCAACTTACTTAGAGGCTTTTAAACAGACAGTAGACTTTCAGCTTTATGGATTATTAGATGATTGTTGTTTTGACTTTAGTTTTGAGTTTGGTTTAAATGTTATTATATCATTTATATTTCAGCTTCTTCTTAGTGATTTTCTATTTTATACAGTATTCTTAGTGTCATGCCAGGCCATGGGTTAGCTTAGGGTCACTTGTGACTCTAAGCACCATGTTACGACTAAGGGGTAGTCTCGGGTCGTAACAATATCGCAAAACAGATACACACATTCCACACAAACTTTGGAAGGGTCTCTATTTTTTAAAACATACTTTCCTAGGTTTTCCTAAATTTATTTTACCACTACAAAACAAATACTCACAAATAACTTAAAACATCCTAAACATGTTGGCTCTACTAGATAGCACACCCAAGGGAAAAAACACGACAACAAAAACCCTCGAGTAGTGAGTAATAAAGGTACCCCACCCTCCATCAAAAAGATATGCATCATCCCCAATGCATCATAAAAAATATGCTAGAGGGGGGACGTTGTTGTGATGCCCTAGGAGCTTGTGTCTGGTGAAATAGAGTAGACTATAGCAGCATCATTCGTAGTACCAGTGGTGATTGGCATACTCAAGGTAATAGTTAGTGGAGTAGAGCTTTCCTCGTTCAAATCTGCACCACCAGACTGGTTGTTGGTCCCTTGTGGTATGCTAGATAAGGCTCCAACATCTCGATCCCTCATCTCTTCCTTATTTTTATATCATTCCTCTATCGACTTTCTTTGTGCTTCTGACTAGATTTTCCCGTAGATACTGTTTCTAAATCAAGGATTTTTTCTCTTAATAACACCATCCCTCACGGTCTCAATGTCCTCTTCTAGGCTCTTTGTGGCATCAGTGCCACTTTTCTCATCTGCATCTGAGATGGAGCCTTTCGTACAAGACTCATTGTCCGATGACTCCTCTCCTTCATCAAACTAGGGAGTGAGTGCTTGTTTTCTTGCACCTTTTACAGTATGGTAGATTGTGGCCTTCTCAACCTCCTTATTCTCAAATTCATCAACAAGTTTATGGGTAAAGACTGCTCTTTCAGATCTCTTCCGAGACTCTTCTCATACTGGTTGAAGTTTCGGAGCCATAAATACCTGTTGAGGAGAATGGTTAGCATTGGAACAAAAGTATACAAGCATTAAATGATAAAAATAATTACACATTTATGTAGTGGATGGTTGGAGTTGATGATCCATGAAAGACTTGTTGACCATCAACCAAGTCGTCGTTCTTATGTAGAATGGGCGTGCTAGATGACCTTCAGAGATGACGGCCCATCAAGGACTTTGAGAACCGTCATCCTAAACATCAAACCTATCCAGTATATAAGTTCTATTTAATTGTTGGAGTGATGGTCCGTTGAGTGCTTGACGTTTCGTCAACCTAACCGCTGCACTTGTCTAGTAACAACTGCTTCTTACACTTAGTTGATGAGTGAAGTGATGGTTCGTCAAGTGAGTGACAGTCCATCAACCTACCCATCCTTCAAAAGTAGATTCACTTCAAGTTCATGGATGAGTGCCAACATCAAAATTATTTAATTTTTCTCTATACCATTAAGGTTATGGGCTCATACGAGGTGTATATCTCATGGTTCTATTAAACATTAACAATTTCCCAATTTAAGTTAGAGTTACTCAGACTTCACCCTTTTGTTAATCATTCCTAACCTAAAGTTGAGTTGGTGGGTATGTCACAACCTTAGTCTTCACCCTGGACATAACTCGTTGCTTAGAGTCACAAGTAATCTCAAGCCAACCTATTGCCTGGCATAACATTGAACATTTTATAAAGATAGACTGAGCGAAAGCTAAACTGATTTAAATAACTGTTAGTCTGAAATAATATCATCTAAATAAACACAAATACTAAAAATAGATGAACTATCTAACTCTATGTTCGAAAGCCTCTACTAACCGATGAGTTGTTGGGATAAGTCCCCAGCTAAAACCTAAATTATCTGAAACTGGAATTAATACAAAATAGGAAAAAAATAAATCATGAACTCTCATCCTCGGATGATGAGGACTCACCACTGAAAGTTGTTGAGATGGCACTGGAGCGTACTAACTGCGGGGCTGATTCTTAGTATCTGAACCTATATCATGACACAATACAACACAAAAAAAAGGTATACAATTAGTACTTTGAATGTACTGAGCATGTGAGAAACACAACTATAAAATAAATTGAACATGTTGGAAATGTGGATATACTATACTGAATGCAAAAGCTGAACTGTAGTATAATGACCCTATGTGAGATACATATATACTGATATGAAATGATAATTTAAAAAGTCATAGTTTAAAAGCAAGTAAAACTGAATTGAGGGACATGTACAAATACTGAGTCTGAGTCTGAGTCTGCGTCTGTGTCTATGGAAGAGTATGATAACCGACTTAAATAAAGTGAATTATCATAGATTTTGATGTATACGCCCCATTGAGAGGAAACCAATATACCATACAAGGGTATAAAGGCATGGTTGGCACGGTACCATTAACCTGAAATGATGCCCAATTAGAAAGGCTAAGTAAACCTATGGTGGCACATATTTCAAGGATTTGGGTACGCTAAACCCCAGTCTAACTCAATTCTAAGTACTATTCCCAAAATAATTTATACTAATAGCTCATTAATACTAATGTTCTATAATTGGAATAGAATATACTTATCTGAAAGTATTCAAAAGGTCTGTATACTGAACATGCTTATTCATGATAACAAATATATATACTTAAAGTACTCTGGAATCATGTGTGTTCATAATGATCTAAGGCTTATTTATATGCCTTAGTAGAGACTTTAACCCATGATTACCTTTGTTTTGAGAACAATACTTGTATATTATATAAGTTTTTGATGGAATATGAGATATTGTGCTAACCAATATGATTAGACCCTTGTAGGTGGAATTTACGACTTTTTGGAGCATTTTTGGTGTGGAAAGTGAGGCTTGGAGGAGCTACAAGTGAAGAATATTGAAGATAAGAGGCAAGCCAAAGAGTTGAACTTGAAGAATCCAACCAAATCCGCGAAGAGAAGTCGATGAAAGCAAAAAAATCACAAATTAAGTGTCTGGCGCGCCAGAGGGCGTGCCAAGCCGCTTTTGGATAGTTTTTCACTTGCCCAGGCAGACTTGGGGCGCGCCCAGGGGCGTGGCACACAGCCTGGGAGCACACTTTTGCTAAGGAAAAATCTGCCTAAGTGCCAGGCGCGCCCAAGGGCGTGCCGGGCCACTTTTTGGCCGATTTTGCCTCGACTTTGGGTCTATAAATAGGTCCTTTTGGTTATTGTATGGGGATTCCATCATCCTTAGAATATTTTGGGCATTTTTGGGCATCTAAATTAGGTTCCATTCCTCTTCTTTTCAGTTTGTAATTATTTTTTATGGTATTTATTGACTTTTGGATGTTGATAAACATTATGAGTGGCTAAAATCCCTCATTCTTGGGGTTAAGGCCAAGAACATGAATCTCTTGGGTTAATTTTATTGGTTTTTGCTAGAGTTTATCATAAATTGGTTATTCATATATTCTAAATTTCATTATTTTGATGTTTGATCACCATTGGAATATATTCCTTGTCTTGAAGTGAGCTCGAGAGAGAAACTAAGAGATAGAACTTGAATCTATGAAGTGTGGTCTTTCTCGGGGAATTAATTCTAAGGGATTGACATGTGGTTGGGACCGAGAGGTACCTGAATCACCACACTTGGTCAATTACCAGAAGAAAACTTAAATGCTCTAGAATTGGTTAAGCTTATCACCACTCACGGATGTAGTTAGGTTCCCAATTTCTAGTAGAACATTATCTTTTGGAGACGAGTATAATCATAAAATTAACCTCGGGATCAATAACCACGATAAACAACTCAAAGTGCTTAAACCAACAACAATTATGCTCAAGAGATGACGTTCAGGGTGCCTTAGCCTTGGGAATTCACTTTTTATTGATTTTTCAAGCATATTTGCGAAAACCAAAGTTACGATAGTGAAGATAGGAGTTCTTAGTCCTCAATCATTTAATTTTTTGAACCAAATCTCCTATCATTTTTGCAACACTAGTTTTTAATTATAGTTTGACGTCCAGAGTTGATTTCTGTTGACGAAAGTCCCTTGGGTTCGATATCCGGCTCTTTAAAAGGAGTCACTTTATTACTTGAACGATCACGTACACTTGCGTGTATAGTTGGGTTGCAACAAGTTTTTGGCGCCGTTGCCGGGGACTTTCAAATAGATAGATTTCAACTATTGACGTTTGTACTTTAATTTTCAGCTACGTGTTGACAACTTGATCTTAGTTGTTCTATTTTTCAGGCTGACTTCATCGGAACACTGGCAAGGAACAAAGATTTGGTAGCCCCGCAGTCTGAACCTAAAAGATATTTCAATAGATTGAGGAGACAGGCTACAGACTACTCGATCCCACAAGTCGAACTGGCTGGTGAAGGAATACGGGGTAATCCCGTAAGAATTAAAGAACCAGGTGCAGAGAGACGTGAGCCGAAAGTAATGGCAGCTAGAACAGTTCGCGATGTGGCAATCCCACTTGCCACTAATGTGACCTCCAATATTCTCAAACCGGCAGCTGGAGGCAGATTTGAGCTTAAACAGAATATGGTGCAACTCTTGCACTCAAGTGGACAGTTTACAGGTCTTGTTCATGAGGACCCGCAGAGGCATATTCGTAATTTTTTGGAGATCAGTGACACATATATTCCTGCGGGTATGTCTTCAGATTATGTGAGACTTACTTTGTTTCCCTTTTATCTGTTAGGGGAATCAAGGAGGTGGTTAGATGCAGAGCCGTCTAATTCTATCACTACTTGGGATGATCTTGATCGAAAATTCTTGATAAGGTTCTTTTCGTCTGGAAAAACAGCAAAGCTGAGGAGTGAGATACTAAGTTTCAGACAGAGAGATGATGAGAATTTGTACCAAGCTTGGAACATATTCAAATCCATGTTGAGGGATTGTCCTCACCACCACCAAGCTAATGAAGTGTTGGTGCATACTTTTATAGAGGCTCTCGACCCTAACACTAAAATTCTACTTGATTCAGCTGCAGGTGGACAGGCTTTAGAGAAGACGTATGATGAATTATATGCTCTGTTGAATCATATTTCGCAGGGAAATCCAGACTGGCATAGTGATAATTCGAGAAATTCTACAAAGAAGGTTGCTGGGAAACTAGATGTGGATACAGTCACAGCATTATCTGCCCAAATTTCAGCTATGCAAAACATGATGAACAATCACTTTAGTAGTTTAAATTTGGGGCAACAACTAGCTCCCGTGAATGCAGTACAACAACAGGTTTCTGTGATGTGTAGTGTATGTGGAAATGGGGATCATACCAGCGATTGTGTAGTGCTAATCCGGATTTTGTAAATTTTGTTGGTAATGCACAAAGGGGAGGTGGAGCCCAAAACTACGAAAATGCTTATAATGCTGGGTGGAAAAACCATCCGAACTTATCTTGGGGAGGAAATCAAAATAAATATAGGCCTCAAGGATATGCACCACAGTACAACCAACAGCAAGGTCAAGGAAATCAAGTGGGTGCTAAGCCTGGAGAGATGAGCGTGGAGGATATGTTAAAACAGATTATGGCTGAGCAAGCTAAGCTGGCAGCAGATGTGAGGAACAATCAGTTGGCTACTCAGAATTTGGAGAAGCAGATTGGCCAGTTAGCTAACGCACAGAATGCAAGGCCCCAAGGAGGTCTTCTAGGTGATACTGAGCCAAATCCCAAGCAGGTGAATGCTATAGTTACCCGTAGTGGTAAGCAGTTAGAGGATACGGTTGCACCAGCAAAAGAATTGGAGCCCAAAAGTAGTGATGATTGAAGACGGACAAGTGGAGTCTACCAAAAGCTCCAAAGATGATAAAGTGATACATAGTGTGAAGTTGCCTCCCCCTTTCCCGCAGAAGTTTAAGAAGAAGAAGGAGGATGAATGCTTTGGTAAGTTCATTGAACTACTTAAACAAGTGCACATTAATTTGCCTCTTGTGGATATCTTGCAGGGTATTCCAAAGTATGCCAAGTTCGTGAAAGATATTGTAGCAAACAAGAGTAGATTGACAGAGTATGCCACAGTTGCATTGACTGAGGAGGTTAGTTCTTGCATTCAGAACCGGTTACCTACTAAGCTGAAGGATCCTGCAAGCTTTATTGTGAAGATTACTCTGGGAGATCGTGTCTGCGCTCGTGGATTGTGTGATTCGGGGGCTAGTATAAATCTAATGCCCACTTTGGTTTTCAAGGAGTTGGGTTTGGGTCGTCCTAAGCCTACTACTATTATTCTGCAACTCGCAGACCGATCCGTGACTAGACCTGATGGCATTGTTGAGGATGTTCTGGTTCAAGTGGGTTCGTTGATATTTTCGGTTGATTTTGTGGTGCTGAATTTTGAGCCTGACCCGAAAGTCCCATTTATTTTGGGGCGTCCGTTTCTGGCCACTGGAGGGATGATCATTGATGTAGCAGCCGGGAAACTTACTATGCGAGCTCATGATAAGGTTGAAGTCTTTGATGTATATAGGGCTTTGAAGCTTCCAGAAATTTATGAGAACTTGTCGGCTATTACAGCTATAGATTTGGCGGTTGAAAGCATCTACACTTTGTCTACAGATCCGTTGGAAAAAGTTTTAATAGGGCAGGATGTTTTTGGTGATGCAGAAGCTAGTGAGATGGTGCAAGTTCTTGATCTTATGGGTATCTATGCTAAAGAGGGTAGATGGGAACCTTTAAATCGTCCACTCGGTCCTCCAACTAAACCCTCAATTGAGGAGGCACCGAAGCTTGAATTGAAGGAACTTCCATCTCACCTTCAATATGCTTTCCTAGGTGACAATGAGACTCTTTCTATTATTCTGGCAGCAGATTTATCACAAGAACAAGTTGAGGCGGTATTGTTGATACTAAAACGAAGAAAGAAGGCTATTGGTTGGCAGATGTCTGACATCCATGGTATTAATCCGGGTTTATGCATGCATAAAATTTACATGGAAGAAGTGCACAAGTCGAGTGTGCAACACCAACGATGCTTGAATCCGGTGATGAAAGAAGTAGTAAGGAAGGAGGTAATTAAGTGGTTAGATTCTGGCATTATTTACCCTATCTCTGATAGTACGTGGGTGAGCCCAGTACAATGTGTTCAAAAAAGGGTGGTATGACGGTGATCACAAATGACAATAATGAATTGATTCCTACAAGAACTGTAACTAGATGGCGTATTTGCATGGATTACTGGAAACTTAATGATGCTACGAGGAAAGACCATTATCCAATCCCTTTTATTGATCAGATGTTGGATAGTTTAGCCGGGCAGGAGTATTATTGCTTTCTTGATGGGTATTCCAGATACAATCAAATTGCTATAGATCCTCAAGATCAGCAGAAGACTACATTCACATGTCCTTACGGCACATACGCTTTCAAGCGTATGCCATTTGGATTGTGTAATGCACCGGCTAACTTTCAGCGTTGCATGATGGCTATTTTCTACGACATGGTGGAGGAGTTCGTAGAGATTTTTATGGATGATTTTTCAGTCTTTGGTAACTCTTTCGAGGTATGTTTGCAAAACCTTGATAAATTCCTTGCTCGGTGTGAAGAAATTAATCTTGTTCTCAATTGGGAGAAGTGTCATTTCCTTGTGACGGAAGGTATAGTTCTTGGGCATAAAGTGTCAAAGCAGGGGATGGAAGTTGATAGGGAAAAGATTGAAGTTATTGAAAAACTCCCTCCACCTGTATCGGTAAAAGGGGTGCAAAGTTTTTTGGGTCATACTGGATTTTACAGAAGGTTTATTCAAGATTTTTCCAAAATTGCACGCCCCATGTGTGCACTCTTGGAGAAATATGTGAAATTTGTAATTTGTGAATCATGTGTGAAGGCATTCGAGGTTTTGAAAAAGAAGTTGGTAGAGGCACCTATCCTTATTGCTCCTGACTGGGCTTTGCCATTTGAGCTCATGTGTGACGCAAGTGATGTTGCAGTGGGTGTGGTTCTCGGTCAATGGAAAAATAAGGTATTTCACTCTATTTATTATGCAAGCAAGACCCTTGATGCAGCCCAAATGAATTACACGGTGACTGAAAAAGAAATGTTAGCTTTGGTGTATGCATTTGATAAATTTAGATCGTACTTGGTAGGCACAAGCGTCATTGTATACACGGATCATGCGGCAATACGGTATTTGTTCAATAAAAAGGATGCCAAGCCGCGTTTGATTAGATGGATCTTATTGCTACAGGAGTTTGACTTAGAGGTTAAAGATAGAAAGGGGACAGAAAATCAAATTGCTGACCATCTTACTAGACTTGAGAGCTCGACACATATAGTGGATGATGGGCGTATTTGTGAGGAATTTCCAGACGAGTAGTTGTTGGTGTTGTATGTCGGAGTTTCCATGGTATGCAGACATTGTGAATCTATTGGTAAGTGGGTTATTTCCTCCTGATTTGAGTCCTCAACAGAAGAAGAGACTAGCATATGAGGCACGCTTTTATATATGGGATGAGCCTTATTTATTCAAGCAAGGGCCTGATCAAATAGTATGAAGATGTATTCCGGATGCGAAAGTGAAGCAAGTGTTAGAGAGATACCACGCATTACCTTATGGTGGACATCATGGTGGTGAACGCACAGCCCAAAAAATATTGCAATCAGGTTTCTTCTGGCCTTCTATATTTAAAGATGCTCATGCCTTTGTGAAGAATTGTGATCAATGTCAACGTATGGGGACGATTTCCAAGCGACATGGGATGCCTCTTAACAACATCCTAGAAGTTGAAATTTTTTATGTATGGGGGATTGATTTTATGGGCCCTTTCCCAAAGTCGAATGGCAATCTATACATACTCGTAGCAGTGGATTATGTATCTAAATGGGTAGAGGATGCAGCTCCTCCTACGAATGACTCCAAAGTTGTGGTAAAGTTTCTTCAAAAGTACATCTTCACTAGGTTCGGAACTCCAAGAGCTATTATTAGCGATGGAGGATCCCACTTCATTAATTATTGGGTGAAGAGTGTATTGGAAAAGTATGGAGTGAAACACAAGGTCTCAACAGCGTATCATCCCCAAACAAGTGGCCAAGTGGAAGTGTCTAATCGCGAGATAAAGCAAATCTTGCAAAAGACGATGAATACTCAGAGGAAAGACTAGTCACTTAAGCTGGATGATGCTCTTTGGGCTTATCGAATGGCATATAAGACTCCTATAGGGACTTCTCCCTATCATTTGGTATTTGGGAAAGCTTGTCACCTCCCAATTGAGCTTGAGCACCGAGCATATTGGGCGGTAAAGAAGTTGAATCTAGATCCGGGGTTGGCTGGTAATAGGAGGTTGTTACAACTCTATGAGTTGGAAGAATTTCGTGCCCATGCATATGAAAATGATAAGATCTACATGGAGAAAATGAAGCGATGGCATGACAAGCATATTCTCCCCCATACTTTTGAGCTAGGCCAGTTGGTACTTTTGTTTAACTCAAGACTTAGGTTGTTTCCGGGCAAGCTAAGATCTAAGTGGAGTGGGCCTTTTGAGGTAAGTCGCATGACACCTCATGGTGCGGTGGAAATTTTGAACAAAGCGGATGGTACAAGGTTTATGGAAAATGGCCAGAGATTGAAGCATTATTTCGTTGAAGAAGAGAAGCAGACGGAAGACGTGCTTCACCTTGATGATAACTGAGATCTTATATTTGGTCGAGCCGCGACATTAAACCAGGCGCTACATGGGAGGCAACCCATGACTGTGTTGTAATAGTTAGGATTCATAAAATAAAAATACAAAAAGAAGAGTCGTGCCCCGACCAAAACTAAGGCGCTTGATGGGAGGCAACCCATCTTGTTTAAAATTTTTGTTTTCTAACTTAGTGCTAGGATCTTGTGTTTATGCAGAGGCATGGAGTATGTTGACATGGAAATCCACAAGAAAAAGGTAAAACTGGCGGATGGATGATTATTTGCAGGCGCCGGGCAGGTAGGACATGTTTTGAAGCTAGTTTTGAGTTTTGGGACTTGGTAAAGCCCCAAGATTATGTGAAAAAAGGAGAAAAGTCATTCAGGTATGAGGTTAAGTGTTGGACGTGCTACCTGGCGTGCCAGGGTGAAATTGCTCTAAATATTTTCTTGATTGGCAGTGGGCAGGTGCGCTGGGCAGTGGGCAGGCGCGCTGGCCAACGTGCCACGCCTCCTGCCCCAAAAAATTTTTGAGTGAAGGCAGTGCACAGGCGCGCTGGCCAGCGTTCCACGCCGCCTGCGCTCAAAATTTTGGTCACTGAGGCAGTGGGGTAGCGCGCTAGACAGCGTACCACGCCACTACCCCCCTATGCTTTTTGGGAAAATTTTTTTAAGTCTTTTATTCAATCATACCCGACCCACCCCCACCCCTTTTCTTTTAAATCCCTAATTTTTCTTATTCTTCACCATCATTCCCAACTCCATACCCAAACACACGATTTTCCTCCCAAAGAATCCCAAATTTTCTCTTATATTTCTCTACTCGTGCCCACACATAGCTCGAATTCTTGCCTTCTAATCTTGGGATTGTGTCCAAGTCTCCTTTCAAAGCTCCCAAGGTATGTTTCCTTAGCTTTCTCTCTCTAGTTTGCTATGAGGATGATGCAATTTTGGAATTTTCTTGGATTTCGTTTGTAATATCCAAATATGTTCTTGGTTTGTTGACTTGCTTCTTATCATATGGTTGGGGTTTATGGGAGGCATTACAATGAACTTGGAAGGCATGTGAACTTGTGGTTAATAATCTTATTTTAGTGAAAAAAAACTGGAAGTGGGTTTATCTTTATTAGTGAAAATTGAGGAAATTGGTGGTGCCAATCACTGAATACAACTCATATGTGTTGAATATGTATGACTATTGTTGGAATTCTTGAGTAAAACAAGCATGTCATTCGAATGCTATTTATGCGATTGCTAACCTTTTGTGGGAATGTGCATTTATCTATGGTTGGGACTTGGTTTTGGGCATTAAGTGATGAGGGGAAGTCTAAGTACCCTCCGCCCATATTTATTTTGACTTGGTGCTAAACAACTAAGTGTGGGGTGGCCTTAAACGTCACCGCGCTTTAAGTTGGTTAGCTATTTTTACATGGGTAATTGATTTATTTGTGGAACTTTGCTACAGGTACAATGTCGGATTCTAATGTAGCTACCTCCAGCTCTCACAAGAGACGTCGGTCGGGTAATAAGGTCCCCGCATATCCCCCAGTCCCAAAAGGGAAAAAACGAAAGTATGGGATATACGCGGTCTCCAGTGCGGGGAAGAGTTGGTTCAAAAGCCACCCGGAAGCTAAATATTTTTCGATGAATGTATTGATAGGGCAAGTATGGCTCGGGCTTACCCAAGAATATTGGCTCGGCTTGAGCAAGTCGGGATGGGCTTTGTTTTCAACAAACCAGCAGATTGTAACCTCCATCTGGTGAGGGAATTGTACGCAAATTGGAACCCGGACGCACCTACATACTCTGTAGTAGTATGAGGTTCGGATGTAATACTTGACTCCTTGAGTTTGACTGGATTATTGGGAGTTTCCACTTGGTCTAGTCCTCAAGACATACTCAGGCTAAATGCTAGGCCTCCATATGCTGAAATTCGACACACTCTGTGCGGCCCACCCTCAACAGTGAGGTGGTTGTGCCATCACAAAAGAGGGTATCACAAGAGTCTACCCTTTTCCCACCTCAACAAAGAGGCAAGGATTTGGCTAAAGATTGTGTGTTGTTTTTTAATTCCGAGGAGCCACATGACTGAGGTTACAAGGGATCGTGTCTGTCTGGTATATGCTCTCATGATTGATGCAGAGATTGATGTAGGTTCTGTGTTGTTGTCGGCTATGCGCCGAGCTCGCCTCCAAGGAGGTCTTTGATATGCTTTCGGTGGACTATTGACTAAATTAATATGAGCATTTGAAGTGGCCAAAGAAAATTTTGACTATCATCCTCCTTTGGTGACGACGCCTGTGGATGTCACCCAAACTAAGGCGCCGGATTCACTCTGCCCCACTTTGACATTAGCAGAGCGTCATGCTCGAGATGATGGGATTTTAGCCTATATGTATGAGTTGGAGATGTTGCGACACAGGACTGGGGGTAGGCCCTTCACGGCGGATGAGCTGAGCCAGGTAGAGAGGGATTATCCTCTCAATGAGCATGCCATGGCCTTATTAAGGATTGGTCCTGATTTTGTGGAGCCTGTGGATGATGATGTCCCCACAGATGAAAATGACCTCCAGAGCAATTCTGGGGATGAGGAGGCTCAGGCGGATGATCCACCGTTAGAGGTCCGTGGGCCGGAGGACGACGACTACCTCGATTGACCAGGGAGCTCCTTACATCCTACTCTTGCTTTGTTTATTTTTGTAGCATTGGGGACAGTGCTAATCTTTTAAGTGTGGGGTGGGGTGTGATGGACTTTCCTTGTATGTATGTATATGTGTGTTGCTCTATGCTTTTATTTTTTTGGGTTCCTTAGCGTTTGTTTTCGGTTCTTTTACTAATGAGAGTCCCTTTGAACCGTACAAAAAAAAAAGCTAAGTTTTGGATTTTTGATGTTGTTTTGTGTTGTTTTTGGTGTTTATTACTTTTGAGTTGCCTTAGTCATAGGTCTAAGGGATTTGCTCTATGATGGATGGATGACGACCATCTTAAGAGCAAATTAGTCATGTAGCGTCGTGTCGGGTGTTCTTGCTTGCTATACAATTGTGCATACACATGTGAAACATGCCCGGATATATAATAGCAAGTGTTGAGACGTCTAATTCTCACTTAGTTAACTAGCTAAGTTGCTTAATGTTGAATTTATGCATGATTTCGGAGGTTTTATGGTGAACCTGCTGAGCTGAACATGTGCCATGTGTGAGTAAGGTTTTTATGATATTCCATGTGCATAATGATATCTAGATCTTGCCCGGTGTGTTTGCAAAGAGAAATAAGAGGTGTTAAGTTGAGGAGATGATATAGGTTTTTATTTGATAGCCATATTTTAGACCTACTTTATCTACCCTCTTTGCATAATCCTAGTTAGCCCCGTTTAGCCTTTAGCCTTTTCCTTGGTAGCTTTACATGTAGCTTAATCCTCTTCTTTCAATGAACCAGAATTTGATCCAAAACTCCTAAGCGCTTTAATTAGGAAATCAAGAAGTGAAGGAGTACAAGAGTTTGGAAGAAGGAAAGAGTTAAGTTAAAGCCCCAAGCATATTTCCTATGGGTGTGTGAAAAAGTTTGTGCATGTTGGTGGGGAATATGTTAAAGAAAGAAAAGAGAAAGAAAAAAAAATAATATACAAAAAAAATTTTTGTAATCAATGGGTGATAGCAGTATTCCTTATCCAATATGCTGAAGCTAGCTTAAAGTTATGGGGCAAAACAAAGAAAAGTTGGGAAGATAAAAGTGGTGAAAAATAGGTCGGTTGAAGGTGGTCTGAATGTAATTTGTAGTGTATTAAAGCGCTCAGGAAGGATAGTCACTATTCTTGACCAAATAGTTCCTACCCGTCCCTGTGCCTACATTACAACCCCTAAAAAGTCCTACTTGATCTTGAGCTTTAACATTTTAACATTAGTGAAGTATTACACTAAGGGAAAGCCTATGGTTCATCTTTGTGTTGCATGTGAATTCTTTTTGAGAGTGACTTTCATTCATGCACCCAGTTAGTAATTACTTTGTAGAAGTGTGGGGTGATTCTCTTGTGGTGAGGGCGCATGGTTAGTGAAGTTTGGTGATCTACTAATAACGTGTCACGCATGAATTTGATACTAGTAAGTTGTTTTGTGAGGATAGGTTGTTTCAATTTGTTATTTATTTGTTTGATATCCTAGTATGTTGGTGCATAAGTTGATAAATGTGGTTGTGTAAGCTGTGCAAGAATGCCTATTTTGTGTCAATTGCCTAAAGTCGCCCGGATTTGAGTATGGTTATTGTTTGAGGACAAACAAAGGTTTGTGTGGGGTGGTGATCTAAGGAGTATTTATATGCCTTTGTAGCGACTTTAACCCATGATTACCTTAGTTTTGAGAACAATACTTGTATATTATATAAGTTTTTATGGAATATGAGATATTGTGCTAACCAATATGATTAGACCCTTGTAGGTGGAATTCGCGACTTTTTGGAGCATTTTTGGTGTGGAAAGTGAGGCTTGGAGGAGCTACAAGTGAATAATATTGAAGATAAGAGGCAAGCCAAAGAGTTGAACTTGAAGAATCCAACCAAATCCGCGAAGAGAAGTCGACGAAAGCAAAAAAATCACAAATTAAGGACCTGGTGCGCCAGAGGGCGTGCCAGGCCGCTTTTGGCTAGTTTTTCACTTGCCCAGGCAGACTTGGGGCTCGCCCAGGGGCGTGCCACGCCGCCTGGGAGCACACTTTTGCTGAGGAAAAATCTGCCTAAGTGCCAGGCGCGCCCAAGGGCGTATCGGGCAGCTTTTTGGCCGATTTTGCCTCAACTTTGGGTCTATAAATAGGGCCTTTTGGTTATTGTATGGGGATTCCATCATCCTTAGAATATTTTGGGCGTTTTTGGGCATCTAAATTAGGTTCCATTCCTCTTGTTTTTAGTTTGTAATTATTTTTTATGGTATTTATTGACTTTTGGATGTTGATAAACATTATGAGTGGCTAAAATCCCTCATTCTTGGCGTTAAGGCCAAGAACATGAATCTCTTGGGTTAATTTTATTGGTTTTTTCTGGAGTTTATCATAAATTGGTTATTCATATATTCTAAATTTCATTATTTTGATGCTTGATCACCATTGAAATATATTCCTTGTCTTGAAGTGAGCTCGAGAGAGAAACTAAGAGATAGAACTTGAATCTATGAATTGTGGTCTTTCTCAGGGATTTAATTCTAAGGGATTGACATGTGGTTGGGACCGAGAGGTACCTGAATCACCACACTTGGTCAATTACGAGAAGAAAACTTAAATGCTCTAGAATTGTTTAAGCTTATCACCACTCACGGATGTAGTTAGGTTTCCAATTTCTAGTAGAACATTATATTTTGGAGACGAGTATAATCATAATATTAACCTCGGGATCAATAACCACGATAAACAACTCAAAGTGCTTAAACCAACAACAATTATGCTCAAGAGATGACGTTCAGGGTGCCTTAGCCCTGGGAATTCACTTTTTATTGATTTTTCAAGCATATTTGCGAAAACCAAAGTTACGGTAGCGAAGATAGGAGTTCTTAGTCCTCAATCATTTAATTTTTTGAACAAAATCTCCTGTCGTTTTTGCAACACTAGTTTTTAATTATAGTTTGACGTCCAGAGTTGATTTCTGTTGATGAAAGTCCCTTGGGTTCGATATACGGCTCTTTAAAAGGAGTCACTTTATTACTTGAACGATCACGTACACTTATGTGTATAGCTGGGTCGCAACACATAATATGCTACCTTTTCTAAGAACATAGCTAAATTATGTGGAAATACTGTAAAATCATCTCAACAAGTAAAATCATGGAATGCTGAGTCATGCTAGATGTAAAGTTCATGATAAACATGTAATCATAGTATAGAAACCATAAGAGACTGAAATAAAAGAATAAACTAGATGAGAACCCTAAACTTTGATTCATGGAAAATTGAAAATTTTTAAGTTACTTGGGACACAATGGGTGAAAGGATACCTAGTGTTGAAATCCCACATATTTGGAGTGAATAATTCTTGCTAGGAAGCTTTAACTTTGACTTGGGAAGTAGAACCATTTGTTTCTACCTTGAGAGAAACTTAATCGCCTTTCTGATTTCTTTCTAAGTATCTAAAGAGTGAATGAGGAGAAAGGGTTGACTATTCCCCATTTAATCCCACTAATTTAACCCCTTAACAATGTAGTTTAGGTGTAGGAAATAAGGAAAGTATGAAAGTACCCCTGATAAACCATTTTTAAAAGTTTTTGACTGTGTCAGATGAGTCAGCCTAGTGAACCAATAAGTCGTAGGTTTGACTCGTGGTCACTGGAACCCTTTGTTGGGTTTATGAATATGTCCCCACAACTATATGGTATGACTCATAGGTCATCACCATGAGTCATATTGAGTGAGTCATTGGTTCCTAGGCTAAGGTTACCTAGTGACCACGACCACATCCCACAACTCATGGGATCTACCTAGTTGTCGTAGTATCCACTCGTGGTCATTGAGGTAAATTTGTTAAGTTTTTAGGACTTGAATTTGGGTTTATAATAATGATTCATATGATGACTCGTCCTATCTCACCACGGTTGTTATCACCAGTCCTTGGGATTGGGACTTGGCTAATTTCAGTACAGCTTACCATAAGTCATATCACGACCTGTGGTTGATCGTTCTAAGAGAAAATTGTTGGTTTCCAACTGGTTTTTCTGTGCTAAGTATGAGATATGATGTTAGGGACTTTTGGGGTATTACAATCTTCCTCTTAGAAACATTCGTACTCGAATAAAAACTAAGCTAAAAAGATAGGAAAAGAGCTGTAATCCCAAAAATTAAATTCTAAAAGCTTATTACTGATATATTAACTGATTTCTGACTAAAATATAGGCTGAACAAAATTCATTAATCATGCATGCATACTAAGACATGAAAGAAACTAAGGGACATAAAACTGAATTAAAAACTAAAGAGGAAACTGTTACCTCAAGCTGGAATTGAATTTGAAGGGAAAAAGAGTGGTTACTTAGTCATCATATCCATTTCTTCTTCCCAAGTAGCTTCCCCAACTAACTGATTCCTCCAAAGGAATTTCACGAAAGCGACTTCATTATTTCTCAACTTACGAACTTGACGGTCAAGAATCTCAACTAGGACCTCTTCGTAAGAGACAGTATATTTCATGCCCACACTCTCTAATGGTACAACTATAGTTGGATCACCAATGCACTTCTTTAACAGGGACATATAAAATACTGGATGCAATGATGATAAGTCTGCAGGCAAATCTAACTCATCGGCCACATTTCTAATACACCTCAGAATCCTGTAAGGACCAACATAGCGAGGACTAAGTTTCTCCTTCTTGCCAAATCTCATCACCCCTTCATGGGTGAAATTTTTAGGGAAACCAAATCATCAACTACAAACTCAAGCTCTCTTCTCCTCACATTTGCATAAGATTTTTGACAACTCTGAGCAGTTTTCAACCCTTTTCTAATAATCTGAACACTCTTCATAGCCTCATGCAGTAAATCAGGCCCTATTATAGTCACTTCACTAACCTCAAACCAACTAATAGAAGATCTACACCTCCTACTATAAAGCACCTCAAACAGAACCATCTAAATATTGCAGTGAAAGGTGTTATTATAAGCAAACTCAATGAGGGGCAAGTGATCATCCCAACTACCTTTAAAGTTGATCATGCAAGCTCTCAACATATCCTCTAAGCTAAGGTATGAATGGTTCACCCTACCTAACCATCTGTCTGTGGGTGAAAAGTTGTGCTGAAGTGAACTTGAGTACCGAGACCCTTTTGAAAAAACTTCCAAAACTATGAAGTAGACTGAGTACCCCTATCTGAAATGATAGTCAAGGGAACTCCATGCAACTTGACCAACTCTTGAAGGTAGAGTCTAGCATAATCTTCAGTTGAATATGTAGTGTTGACTGGCAGGAACTGTGCTTACTTAGTCATCTGGTCCATAATAACCCACATAGAATCATATTGTAGGTGCGTACCAGGTAACCCTATAATGAAGTCCATATTTATTTCTTACCTCTCCCAAGTAGGATGTCACGACCTGAGTCTAAAACCACAGTGCTGAACAACTAAATGTATGAGTGAAAGCCTCTACTAAGACGAGTTGTTGGGACAAGCCCCCAACTAACTCTACTTGTCTGAAACTGAAATAAGATAAAATAAAATACAGATAACTAATCCTCGAATGATGAGGACTCACCAAACAGTGTTGCTGATATGGTGCAAAATTATACTAAGAGTGATCTGGATGCTGAGCGTTAGAACCTATATTTTAAGACAATATAGTGCAAAGGAAAAGTGTGCAATTATTACTTTCAATGTACTGACCATGCAAAATATGCACTACACTATATATGTTGATCATGAGAAAATGAAATAAGCATGGATTGAGAAACATAAACTGATGAAATGTCCAAGTGAGTAAACATGTAACTGAACGATAGTAATATGCTGAATAAACTAAGTACAAGGTTATACAATATCTAAGTCTGAACTATAGGAGTACAAGGACATTCTGAGTATCATAAGAGGTATAAAAACTGATGTGCTGATGATAGAATATCTAAACCAATTACATATTACTAAGGTATACTAAGATGCAGGGACCTGGATAATCATGAGTACTGACTTCATAAATATTTTGATATAACTGAGATACTATAAAATAGATTGGACTGACGGTCATGCAAATACCAAAGTGTGAGATTGTCGGAGATACTATTAACAAACATATAACCATGTGAGCTAAACATGGAGTTCGATGGATGAACCCCATCGAAGAAGGCCCAATATACCTTAATAAGGTATAAATAATGATCTGATTTGATATGGTATAAACAAACCTATGGTGACACGTAGTTCTGGGACCCTAGTCCAACTCGATGCTAAGTACTGCTCCCAACTAAACATAATTTATAGCTCGGTGAGATGACATGCTATGATGCTAACTTGAGATGACACATATAAATGTCAATCTTAGATGATCATGGATGCTATATCTGACTACCATACTACTAGTGAACTCTGTTTTTATAAGAAAATTGATCCACGATCATTAATGGTCTTTCGGATACCATACTGATCGGGAACTCACTTTTAAGAAAAGGTGTTCAAGAGCATTGGTGGCATCTGGATGTCATACATATCATGAGTATTACTGTTATGAATAGAAGATTTCTGATCATGGTATGAGAACTCATATGTATATAAATTATGTATTTCTTAATAATGTGACTTGTAATTCTATGAGAGACATAAGAGGGATGGAGTAAATGCATAAAGGAACCCTATGAGGATTAAGATTTAGAAGGAAATTATAAAGTTAGACCTGAGCTCTGAATTCTGAGTCATGTAAATGCTAATAGTCTAGTAGGGTGAATTTATCTTAAAACACCATTTAGAATATACTTCATCTAAAAACACTCTGCAGATTGCTAACACTAGGGGTACAGATAAACTAAGACTTGATAACAGACCCTCTATCTGAAAGTACCCTAAAAAATGTAAACCAAGAGGAACGAGTGTTTAATTAACAATGCATGGGAATCCTAGGTCATCACCCGCCATCTCTGAAGAATGCAACTATTTATGACAACTTTCATGATATGAATGGAATGTGAAATTACATAATACAAGCCCAAAAATCATGGAATTATCATTATAATTAGAGTTCATGGACATGATACTATCAACATACTGAATTTCATGGAGAAACAAGTATTTATAGCCTACTAGTTATGGGGAACTGAAGTACAAGAAGAATCATGGTTGAAATGAAAACCCTAATTTTGAGATCATGAATTTAATTGAGGAACTAAATATATTTTAGGACTCAATGGGTGAAAGGATACCCACTGATTAAATCCCACATACCTGGAGATGAAAACCTTGGTGAAACCCTTGAATTTGGAGCTTGAAGAAGATGAACCCTAGTTATGCCTTTGAGAAGAAAAATCGCCTCTTTTCTTTTTTTCTCTCTAAGTGTCGACTAAATTTTTGAGTAATTAGAAACTTAGGGTAAGCTTAGGCTTAATATTCAGACTTAGAATAGTTAAAATGATGTAGTTTATATGTTAAAAGAGTGAAAAAAGACTAATGTGCCCTTATAAAACATATTGCAAAAGCTGCTGGGAGGAACCCACGAGACCTTCCCATAATCGTGGGTCCTACCTACGATTGTGGGTTGTGATCATGGTCTAGGTTAGATTTTGGGTTCTCTGAACTTGATCAAACAATCCATGGTACAACCATGGGTCCCACTCACAATCGTGCCTTGGTTCGATCTTCGAAGGTTCTGGTTTGACTAACTGTGGAAGCCACGATTGTACCTTGAATCATGGTTTCAAAGTACGGTTGTGGTTCCATTTAATAATTGGAAAGTATATTTGTCAAATGGTGGATGTTTGGGACTATTTCGATCAGACGGGAGCATAGTATGATCATATGTTCCCTCTGCTGGACCGTGCTTCACTAAAATGGCCATAACTCTTAGCTCCGTTATCAAATTAAGACGAACCTAGATGCGTTGGAAAGATAATTCAAATATATATCATTTGGTGGGTCTTGAGCTCAAAAATTAATCAGAATCTAGGAGTTGTACTTGTTTCAAGTTTGACTATAGCAAGATTCTTCCTATGAAAACCATCGATAAGGAAGGTTTCAACTTGACTATGAGCTAGGAGTTACTTGTATCCTTAACACATGTATAAATCACTTCTCATACTCCCAATATATGATATTTGATTCTACATATACTTTAAGAATGGCTCTAATCTTAGCTCAAATTTTTGGGGTGTAACAATATCTTCCCCTAAGGATTATTTGTCCCGAATGAACACTACTAAGCTGAGAGAATAGGGAAAGAGCTACAATACCAACACAGAGTTGGTTGGATCTGAATACTAATATGATAACTAATTCTTCACTGAAATATGGACTGAACTGGGCTCATGAATACATGCTATGACATAGAAACTACTAAGGGACATGGGAGTGAAGAAAGTAATAGGGAGGAAAATGCCACCTTGAACTGACTTTAGGCTGAGAATAAGACTCAATTGTATTTACACACATATTAAAGCATATAATAGCTTGCATGGAACCGACATAAGGATGGACTTAGGAGAGTACGACTGGAAGGAAAAAGAGAAAGTCACTAGTATTATTTGCCTGAACTCTGAACTAAACCATTGGCTGTACGGATGGGTCCATACTGAGAATTTAGAACTCACTGAAGTATTCATTACTGAAACATATTCATAGAACTACGAGGCAATGGATACTGATATGAAATTTCTAATAGTCATTAAGAAAAAAGTGTTGTTCCTTCCAACGCTCTTCGTTAGGAATTCTAGTTACTTCTAGGGAAAGGAATCATGAGTATGGTCTGAGCATTACATCCGACTGGGGAAGTTTAGACATGGTCAAAGCATCCTGGTCCACTGATCTGAGTATATATAGGGAAAAAAAGAATGATATAGATTTAACCATGAGAAACCTTTACCCTGAAATTTTATAGCATGAAGTAAGAGTATCCTGGGCCAAAAGAAATTATAGGAATACTATGCTTTTAGCAAAATGACTGATAACTTTCAAATTGGTCTGTCACCAGCCCCGCTACCAAAGTATACTAAAAGTCACAAAGAATCTACTAGGAAGATCTAGAGTAAGAGGGGTACTAAAGAATCATGACTTGAATACTCCCATAACCCTTGACACTCAATAAGGGTCTGAGAAGTACATTATAATATGAACAAACTTGTTCAGGAAGTTTGATCTAAGAATATGCCTGACATATGGTGATTTCACTAATCAGTGAGAATGTATCATGAGTACGCGGTACTGAGCATGCTGGAACATCATTGGTGCATGCTTCATGACCTTTATGGTGTGATACTGCTATTCATGGGTTCACAAAGCATGATTTGAATTTCTGAGCAAGACTATTACTCCTTATACTAGGAACTGAGAATAGACATACATCTAAATAAAGTGCATACATCAAAATGATGTCAGGAAGGAGTAAGTGTCGTAATGAAATAAGTATACTGAACATGCTAGGATAAGAATGAGTCTCTACCTCCGACTAACTCTGATCTAGAACATGCTAACACTACTACTTAACTTTCCAAAACTTGATGGGGTCTACACTCTAGTATCTCCCTCTTATATCAAAGTCACCAAATTAAGTTTGCATGTCCCTTTTTTTCTCACTACTCTCTAAGTAAACTCACTCAAACGATCAAGATATACCACTTTAGGATATATTCTAATTATGCACTTTCTCATACCATCTAAGAGTATCTCTCTTTTTATTGACCGCCTTACTACTACTCTGCACTATCATAACTTTGCTCTAAATTATAACTATCCACTACTTTGGGATGATAAGGGCCTGGGGACTATAAATACATGAAGGAGAAAATCTGGAAACATACCCTACTAGGCCTTAGGTTAACCATTCTGATTCAGCTGGCTGGAAGATGAATGGGATTGAGTTAAGTGTTGACCACAACCTGCGCTAGGAGAGATACCCTTCTAATTTGGGTGACCTAGAGGGGCTGCGAAGGAAGTAGGATGAGCCTACTAATGAGCCTCTCTACTCTTTTTTGAAGCTACTGGACAATCTCTCAACCTATGTCCTAGCTTTACATGGACAAAACAACCTTCACAACCTGCCATACACTCTTTTATGTGGTTCTTGCCACACTGATTGCTAGTGGGGTGGGACTTTTCCTTTACCATAGTTTTCTGAGGATGAGAGCCAGATGCTCCCCACTTCTGATCATAACAAGGCCTGGGGGCTAGAGACAAAGTACTAGATGATGATATTGCTGGACCTAATGACCTCTGTGGAAAAGAATATCGGTTCCCACTAGAGATTCTGACTATTAGAGTTACCATTCCCTAATAAGACGCTCTTACTCTCTCTTCTTCTCTTCTTGCTAACCAAATTTGTAGGGAATGCTAGATGTTGATTCAACTGAGCGGTCATATCTTGAGCTAATAATTGAATAGCATTATAAAATTCTATATTAGAAATATCAGCACCTTCAGATTTATCGACTGGTGCGAGAGGTTTACTATTCTGATCACTTTCCGAACTGATCTTTTTTTGAGGAGACATATTATAAAACATGTAAGGTATGAGTTAGAAGGATGAATAGAGTTAAACTACATTTCACGATATATACGTGAAAGAAGTAAAATTTTCCTAAAATGTTTCATAGCCTCTCACTCTTAAGTGTGGCGAGTTTCACACCCATGAATAAGACTCTACTTAATACGGCTTTCAGACACTTTAAACCTGATGCTCTGCTATCCATTTTATCAAGACCCGAGACTACCTTCTAGTCGTAACACAATGCTTAGAGTAACAAGTAACCCCAAGCTAACCCATGGCCTGGCATAACACTATAAGACTGAAATAACTGATAAAATATTGTGCGGAAGCTTAACTGAATGATAAAATAATAATCAAATAAAATAAAAATATCGGAGTCTAAAATCACAAAGTTGAACAACTAACTGTATGTTTGAAAGCCTCTACTGATGAGTTGCTATGACAAGCCCCCAGCTAACTCTAGTTTTCTGAAATTGAAATAAGATAAAATGAAATACTAATAACTAGTCCTCAAATAATAAGAACTCACCAAACACTGCTGTTGATATGGTATGCAATCGTACTAAGCGTGATCTGGATGCTGAGCATCAGAACCTATATTTTAAGACAATATAACACAAAGAAAAAGTATGCGATCAGTACTTTGAATGTACTAAGCATCCAAGATATGCACTACACTATATATGCCAATCATGAGAAAATGAAATAAGCATGGAGTGAGAAATGTAAACTGATGAAATGTCCAAGTGCATAAACATGTAACTGAATGATAGTAATATGCTGAATAAACTAAGTACAAGGTTATGCATTATCTAAGTCTGAACTATAGGAGTACAAAGACATTCTGAATATCATAAGAGGTATAAAAACTGACATACTGACAATAGAATATCTAAACCAATTACATATTACTGAGGTATACTAATATGCAAGGACCCATATGGATAATCATAAGTACTGACTTCATAAATAATCTGATATAACTGAGATAATGTAAAATAGACTGGATTGACGCTCATGCAAATACCAAAGTGAGGGATTGTCGAAGATACTATTAATAAACATATAACCATGTGAGCTAAACATGGAGTTCGATGAATGATCCCCATTGAAGAAGGCCTAATATACCTTGACAGGGTATAAAGAATGATTTGATCTGATATGGTATAAACAAACCTATGGTGACACGTAGTTCTGGAACCCTAGTCCAACTCGGTGTTAAGTACTACCCCCAGTTAAACATAATTGATGGCTTGGTGAGATGACATTCTTTGATTCCAACCTGAGATGACATATATAAATATCAACCTGAGAAGACATATATAAATGTCAAACTGAGATGATCATGGATTTCATACCTTACTGCCATACTACTAGTGAACTCTATTTTTATAAGAAAACTAATCCACGATCATTAATGTCCTTCCAGATACCATACCGATCGAGAACTCACTTTTGATAAAAGGTGTTCAAGAGAATTAGTGCTATATTAGGATGGCATACATATCATGAGTATTACTGTTGTGAACTGAGGATTTCTGATCATGGTAGAAAAACACATATGTATATGAATAATGTATTTCTTAATACTGTGACTTGTAAGTCTATGAGAGATGTGAGATAGCTGGAGTAAATGCATAAAGGAACCCAATGAGGTTGAAGATTTAGAAGAAAATTATAAAGCTAGACCTAAGCTCTGAATTCTGATTCATGGAGATGCTAAAAGTCTAGTAGGGTGAATTTATCTGAAAGCACCATTTAGAATATACTTCATTTGAAAATAATCTGCAGGTCAATAACACTGGGGGTACAGATAAACTTAGACTTGATAACAGACCCTTTATCTGAAAGTACCCTAAAACATGTAAACCAAGAGGAATGAGTGTTTAATTAAAAATGCATGGGAATCCTACTTCATTGGGTGTTCATAACCCACCATCTCTGAAGAATGCAACTATTCATGACAACTTTTATGATATGAATAGAGAATGAAATTACATAATACAAAACCAAAAATCATGGAAAAACATTATACTTAGAGTTCATGGACATGATACTATCAACATACTGAATTTCATGGAGAAACATGTATTTATAGCCTACTAGTTATGGGGAACTGAAGTACAATAAGAATCAAGGATGAAATGAAAACCATAATTTCAAAATCATGAATTTAACAGAGGAACTGAATAAAGTTTGGGACTCAATGGGTGAAAGGATACCCACTGATGAAATCCCCTATACCTGGAGATGAAATCCTTGGTGAAACCCTTGAATTTGGAGCTTGAAGAAGATGAACCCTAGTTATGCCTTGGAGAAGAGAAATCGACTCTTTTCTTATTTTCTCTCTAAGTGTTGACTAAATTTTTGAGTAATTCGGGACTTAGGGTAAGCTTAGGCTTAATATTCAACCTTAGGATAGTTAAAATGACATAGTTTAGATGTTAAAAGAGTGGGAATAGACTAATATGCCCTTATAAAAAGTACTGGAAAAGCTGTTGGGAGGAACCCACAAGACCTTCCCACGATCGTGGGTCCGACCTACTATATTGGGTTGTGATAATGGTCTGAGCTAGATTTTGGTTTCTCTAAACATGATCAGAAGAGACATGGTACGATCGTGGGTCCCACTCAGGATCATGCCTTGATTCATACCTTCGAAGGTTCAAGTCTGACTAATTGTGGAAGCAACGATCATACCTTGAATCGTGGTTTCAAAGAACGATTGTGGATCCCTTTCATAATTGGAAGGTAGATTTGTCAACTAGTGGATGTTTGGGACTATTTCAATCAGACGGGAGCATGATACTATTGTACGATCGTACCTATGATCGTATGTTCCCTCTACTGGACCGTACTTCACTAAAATAACCATAACTCTTAGATTTAATATTGGATTAAGGCGAAACTTAGTAAGTTGGAAAGATAATTCAAATATCTATCATTTGGTGGGTCTTGAGCTCAAAAATTCATCATAATCTAGGATTTATACGTGTTTGAAGTTTGACTATAGCAAGATTCTTTCCAAGAAAATCACCGATAAGGAAGGTTTCAACTTGGATATGAGCTAGGAGTTACTTGTGGCTTTAATACATGTCTAAATCATTTCTTATACTCCCAATAGATGATGTTTGATTCTACAAGTACTTAAAGCATGGTTTTAATCTTAGCTCAGATTTTTGGGGTGTTACATAGGAATACTGATATTCCAAGTCCGCCTGGTCTTTAGTTCCTAACCTTAACCTTTTGGCAATCTAGACATTTAGCAAAAAAATCTTCAATGTCCCTCTTCAATCCATTCCACCAATAGACTTCTCATAGATGACGTTACATTTTTGTGGCACCTGGATGAGTAGAATATCAAGAACTGTGGTTTCTGTCTGCATCCGCTACCTCAAATTATCGACATCTGGAACACATAAACGACCTTGACAACAAAGTACACCATATCACCCTTGGGAGAAAACCTCCACCCTCTAATTTTGGATTATTTCCTTCAACTTAAGAAAAATAAGATCACTATTGTAACACCCCGTATGTTTTCGAACCTAGTTAATTCCTGTAACATTCATGAAATTATTTGAACATGAGAGACGATGAATTATACATTAAAATTTTCGGTCTTAAGCCATTGGGCTCAATTGAAGCCCAAAAATAGAGTAAAAGACATGGCCCAATGGGGCAAAAATGACCCATTCTTCCATTTGACCACGCAACCAATGCATTTAATGTCAAGACTTGGATAAGAGTGACTTGAGGGACCTATATATAGCAAGCAAATCAGATTTTTATTCATTAGGGACACACATGCCATTTTCTAGATTTTTCCAAACATTTCTCTTCTCTCACAAAACCCTAAACCTTCATTCCTTTGGCCAAGATCATCACTTTGCAAGCTTTGGTAAGTATTTATTCTCATGGTTTACTATGTGATATGTTTTATATGGTGTATAAATCATGTTGGTGGTGTTGGCAAAGTGTTGGACAGTGTACTATGTGTAAAACTGTCTATTTTGGCAATTAGAGACAGGTATTGCCTTGTAAATTTGAAAATGGACTTGTGGTTTTGAAGGAAGTGAACTTGATGGATTCAATATTGACATGTAATATGTGATTATAGTCTTAACTTGGTTTATCCTTGTGTATAATGTTTGGAATTTTTATTGTGAAATTTGTTATGGATTTGGTGACGTATTGAACGAGAAGTGTAGTTATGGGTGTTGTTTATGTGTGTTGTGAGACCATGGATGATTTTTGGCATCCAAGATGACCAAAATATGTAAAAATAAGTTTATTTATGATCATGTACCATTCATTGCATAAAAATACCCAAAAGAGACCCATTTTGACCAAAACGGGCATCCGCCCCCGCAGACGAGGGCACCTGCGGGCGCAAATGCCAATGCAGGTGCCTCTCGCTTCTGGAAAAGGCCACTTGTGGGCGTACCTCAGCCACCTGTGGGTGCAGGTGGCTTCACAGGTCAGCCCAGGTTTTGGTTTTGTGTGTTTTCGTCTCTCTTTGATCCGCGAAGGCCCCTATACCCTTTTTAGATGTATTTATCAACTTATGACACCGTTTTAATGAATTTAAAGGGTCTTATGGAGGATTTTTTGACTATATTAAGTATGAATTGTTGTTTATATGTTGTTATGAAGGTGTAATTTTGACGAAATGATAATGAGGAGATATAAAGGGTAAGCGTGGTGTGAAATGCTATTGATGTATGATGTCTTGGTCAATGTGTGGAATGTTAAGGTGTTGTTGGTATGAGAATGCAGTGGATTGTATTGTAAGGGGTGACATGACTTTATACGGCAGTCATATAGCTCATTGTCGTCTTGTACGCTTGTATAGTAACTAGTTGCTAATGTAAGCTCCGGTATGTACTTGTATTGTAGAGTAAGACGTAAGAAAGAAGTTGGGCTATTGTATTCACGTATAGGATTGAGTGTTCATATTGAGAGGACAAGGTATGTAAGGTTACTCTTCCCATATATTTCTGCAGCATATAGTATTCATCTTGTTATGGTACTTACTCATTTGCGAAACGTTCTAAGGTATATCATTTCAGGTTATCATCTATCGTTAATCATATAGACCTTCTTCTTGATCTATTGGAATTCATGTATCACATAATTATGAACATGGTTCCAAGTTCCAATAACGTGACACTCAAAAATTCCAATAATAACTTAATCATCGAATGAACTATTTCTAAGATCGAAGAAGTGAGGTAGTGAAGTATGTATTCTTGGGTGGTATCCCAGGGGTTAAAATACCTAGCATGGGTCGATCCCAATATCTACGGGTCGTATCCCAGGGGTGAAAAGGACACCTAGAATGGGTCAATCCCGCTACTACAGGTGGTATCCCAGGGGCAAAAGAAAAGCCTAGCATAGGTCAATCCCGAAAACTGTTGAATACCCACTGATCATCTTGGGGCCCGGGCATTGTAAGAATAGAAGTATGAGAAGTTAATGAAGAAGTGAGTGATGAACGAAAGAGTAAAGAAAGTAATCCATGTAATGTACATACTCCCATATATACAGAATGGTGACTTATCCACAGTGGTTATTTGCTTATATTTGATTCCATTAACGTATCTATGTAATGTACTGTTTCTTATGGCCTTACTTACTCAGTACATTCGTCGTACTGACGTCCTTTGTGGGACTTACCTTACTTGCTGCAGGCACAGGTACTAGTAGACCTCCACAGTAAGTTGCGGGTCATCTACTAAACTTTAGTGAGCTCCAGTTGGTTCGGGGCTTCTGAGTCACAGTTGTATATTGGTTTTTGGTATTGTAAATGTTATGTAAATCGGGGACTTGTCCCGAATTTAGGTTGGTCATGTATGTACTTCTGTTAGAGGCTTTTGTAGACATATGTGGGTACATAACGTAAGAGATGTATGTCCTTTTGACTTTATAGACCTAACGGCCAAGTTTCACGTATATGTATATATCACATGTTCCATGATTTCCACTATTAGCATTTTATATCCTTACGTGATGGTGATGTTTCTAATGGCATGCATATGAATGGACAGGAGTAAAGATTGGTTCTCTAGGGCCTTATCGGCTTCGGGTGCCAGTCTACCTCGTTGGGATACGGGGCGTGACAAAAGTGGTATCAGAGACAGGTTGTTCTAAGGATGTCTACAAAGCCGTGTCTGAGTAGAGTCTTACTTATCAATGTGTTGTGCACCACATTTATAAGTAGGAGGCTACGGGACATTTAGGAGTTGTTTCATTCCTTTATTTCTAGATCGTGCATTAGAGCCGAAGTTATAGGTGGACTTGTTTTTGACCATAAAATTGTTGTTCTTGTCTATTATAGAAAAATGTCGATGACAAGAAGAGGTCGAGGTAAAAGTAAGAGAATAGACAGAATTGCTGGAGAAGGAACTAGTAGAGCCCCGCCTGAACCAGTTAATCAAGGCGGTGCTGAACCAGAGATTGTATCACAGGCTTCCTCTACTCTTCTATTTTCAGAAGAGTCAAGAGGAAGAGAAGTACCTGTAGAACCACCAGTAAATACTACTGACCAGGACTTAAAGGATGCAGTGCAAATGTTGACCCGAATAGTTGCTGCACAAGTTCAGGGACAAGGTGGTCCAATGACAGGTGATGATAGTGCAGCTAGAGAAGCTAGTCGATGGACGCAGGATTTTTTGAAACTAGATCCTCCCACATTCACTGGTTCAGATCTGAATGAAGATCCACAAGACTTTATAGATAAGATTCAAAGGGCTTTAGATGTTATGCATGTAACTGGGGTAGAAATAGTTGAACTTGCTGCATATAGATTGAAAGGAGAGGCGATATTATGGTATGAAGATTGGAAGAAATCTCGTGGTGTCGGTGCAAACCCACCTAATTGGGAAGAATTTAAAGCTGCTTTCCTTAATCACTACCTTCCTTATGAGATCCAAGAGGCTCATGTGGATCAATTCTTGAATCTTCTTCAAAGGAACCTGAGTGTCAGAGAATACAGTTTGCAATTTAATTCTTTGGGTTGATATGCTCCGAATGTAGTGGCCACAATGACAGATAAAATACATCGATATGTGGACATATTGGAGCCATATTTGGTAAGAGACTGCACCATCGCTGCCTTGAACAAATATATGGATATAGCGAGAATTTAGGCCTTCGCACAAAAGATGGAGGACCAAATGCAAAGAAGAAGGGTACATGAATCTGAACGAGGACAGTCCAAAAGAGCTAGACCTATGGGACAGTCTATGGTGTCCCAAGGAGAATCTAGACCTCGGATGTTTCCTAGACCGCCTAGACTGTCATTCTCTTATTCCACACCAAGCACTCAAGCTCAATTCTGAGGGTTTAGAGGTAGTAACGTTAGGCAGAGTAGTGGGATTCGAGGTTCGCAGACAGCTGGATTTTCTCATCAGCCATGTCAGCAATATGGACATTTTCATTTAGGTGAATCTCGGCTTGGGTCAAATGTTTTCTTTTGGTGCGGTATGGCGGGGCATATGATGAGAGACTGCCCACGAAGAGGCTTGGGTAATGTGGCGCGACCTGCGGGATCAACCGTTGCAGCATCATCGGTTCCTCCCCTTGGCAGTGGTGTGCAGCCTGCGGGTCATGATAGAGGTTCTAGAGGAGCAGCTAGTTCCAGTGGAACTCAGAATCGTACCTATGCTCTAGTAGACCGGCAGAATTCAGAGGCATCTCCTGATGTAGTCACAGGTACATTATCCATATTCTCATATAATGTATATGCATTGATTGATCCGCGTTCTACATTGTCATATATTACTCCCTTGATTGCTGCGAAATTTGAAAGAACACCGGAACTATTAACCAAGTAAATTGAAGTATCTACACCAGTTGGTGACTATATTATTGCAAAAAGAGTATATCGTAATTGTGTGGTAACTGTGTGTGGTTATGATACATTGGCCGATCTCATTGAACTAGACATGGTGGATTTTGATGTGATAATGGGAAGGGATTGGTTGGCTTCTTGTTATACCACGGTAGATTGCCGGTCTAAGAAGGTACATTTTTATTTTCCACAAACGAATGTTCTTGAATGGAAAGGTGATGTAGGGGCACCAAGAGAAAGATTTATTTCTTATCTGAAAGCCAGGAAAATGATTGCTAAGGGTTACATATGTCACCTAGTCTGAGTGAAAGATATTGAAGTGGAACCGCTAACTCCTCAGTCAGTTCCAGTGGTCAATGAATTTCTAGATGTATTTCCAAAGGATCTCCCAGGCTTACCCCCAGAACGGGAAGTAGAGTTTGGCATTGATGTGATTCCTGGCACTCAACCTATCTCTATTCCCCCATATAAAATGGCTCCAGCAGAATTGCATGAATTGAAGGAGCACTTGAAAGATTTGCTAGATAAGGGTTTCATTAGGCCTAGTATGTCCCCGTGGGGTGCACCGGTATTGTTTGTGCAAAAGAAAGATGGCACATTGAGAATCTGCATTGAATATCAGAAATTTAATAAGGTAACGATCAAGAACAAATATCCCCTCCCTCGAATTGATGATTTGTTTGATCAGTTACAGGGCGCCATGTGTTTTTCAAAGATTGACTTGAGGTTGGGTTACCATCAAGTCAGAGTTAAAGAAGAAGATGTACCTAAGACAGCCTTCCGAACACGGTATGGCCATTATGAATTTTTAGTTATGTCATTTGGACTAACAAATGCCCCAGCTGTGTTCATGGATTTGATGAATAAGGTGTTTAAGCCATTTCTAGACATGTTCGTGATGGTATTTATAGATGTCATCTTGGTTTATTCAAAGTCACAAGAGGACCATGCTAAGCACTTACGGCAGGTGTTACAGATTCTTCGAGAGCGTAAGTTGTATGCGAAGTTCTCTAAGTGTGAATTTTGGTTGAAATCCGTTGCATTCTTGGGTCATATTGTGCAGATTAAGGAATTTGAGTTGATACCCAGAAGATTGAGGCGGTGAAAAATTGGACAAGACCTATGACACCTACAGAGATTCGTAGTTTTCTTGGATTAGCAAGTTTGTGGAAGGTTTTTCTTCCATTGTTGCACCTTTAACGAAGCTTACACACAAGGCAGTTAAATTTCAGTGGGATGATGCATGTGAGAAAAGTTTTCAGGAGCTGAAAGATAAATTGAATTCTACACCGGTGTTAGTATTTCTGGAAGGCACCGAGGGTTACGCCGTATATTGTGATGCTTTCGGAATTGGTCTAGGGTGTGTATTGATGCAGCACGGTAATGTCATAGAATATGCCTCACGACAGTTGCGGCCACACTAGAGAAACTATCCCACGCATGATCTTGAGTTAGTAGCGGTGGTTTTTGCTTTAAAGATATGGCGTCATTATTTGTATGGAGTTCATGTTGATATCTATACTGATCACAAAAGTTTACAATATATCTTTAAGCAGAAGGAACTCAACTTGAGGCAAAGAATGTGGCTTGAGCTATTGAAGGATTATGATATTGATATTCTATATCATCAAGGAAAGGCAAATGTGGTAGTTGATGCATTGAGACGCAAGGCAGTAGAAAGCACTAGTGGTCAGTTGATTGAAAAGCAAGAGATAATCAAAGATCTACATCAATTATCCAACTTGGGGGTTCGTCTTCTTGAATCCTCAGATGAAGTAGTGATTGTACAAAATACGGCTGAATCTTTATTGATAGCTGAAGTGAAAGAGAAGAAGTTTGAAGATCCTGTATTATTGCAACTAAAAGATAATGTACAACAGAGTTTGAAAAAGGCATTTGATCTTACACAAGAAGGGGTGCTTCAATTCCAAGGTAGGTTATGTGTACCGGATGTAGATGAGCTGAGGAGACGAATTATGATAGAGGCGCATCATTCGCGCTATTCTATTCGTCCGGGTGCTACTAAAATGTACCATGATTTAAAATAAGTGTATTGGTGGGGAAATATGAAGAAGAATATTGCAGAGTTTGTTGCGCAGTGCCGAATTGTCAAAAAATAAAGGTAGAGCATCGGAAACCAGGAGGTTACATGCAATGTATCAATCTTCCAGTCTGGAAATGGGATATGATTAATATGGACTTCATCAGAGGTTTGCCTCGTACACTGCGGAAATTTGATTCTATAGGGTTATAGTTGACAGGCTTACCAAGTCAGCGCATTTCCTACTAGTCAAGACCACCTATACAGCTGAGAATTATGCAAGATTGTATGTTAAATAAATAGTACGGTTACATGGGATTCCGATCTCCATTATATCAGATAGGGGAGAACAATTTATTGTGCATTTTTGGAGATCTTTTCAGCAGAGTCTGGGTACATAGGTGAATCTGAGAACGGCTTTCCATCCTCAGACTGATGGACAAGCAGAACGTACTATCCAACCACTTGAAGATATGCTACGAGCTTGTACGTTAGATTTTCAAGGCAGTTGGGATGACCATTTGCCTCTTATTGAGTTTGCTTACAACAATAGCTATCATTCCAGTATTAAAATAGCACCTTATGAAGCCTTGTATGGAAGAAAATGTAGATCACCAATCGGATGGTTTGAAGCAGGTGAAACTACTTTACTTGGGTCAGATCTTGTTCATCAAGCTATGGAGAGAGTTAAAGTGATTCAACAGCGATTACAAATGGTCCAGAGTCGACACATGTCCTATGTTGATGTTAGAAGAAGAGGGCTTGAATTCGCCATAGGTGATTGGGTATTTTTAAAGGTGTCACCAATGAAAGGGGTAATGCAATTCGAAAAGAAAGGGAAATTGAGTCCACGTTATATAGGCCCATCTGAAATTATTAGAAGATTTGGGCAAGTGGCGTATGAGTTGGAAATACCCCAAGAACTCTCCACAGTTCATCCAGTGTTTCATGTTTCGATGCTTCAAAAGTGCATAGGAGATCCATATCGTTTTACTCCCATTGAAGATGTGCAGGTTAAAGAGGATCTTACCTATGAGGAGATACCTATTTCCATACTAGATAGACAAGTGAACAGGTTGAGGAATAAATACGTCGCTTCCGTAAAGGTACTTTGGAGAAATCAACAAATAGAAGAGGTCACATGGGAAGCTGAAGAAATGATGAAGTCCAAGTACCCTCATTTGTTCCAAAGGGAAGAACAAGTTCACGATACAAGATCGGAACAATGACAAGTAAGTATCTATAAGAATTGAGTATATATATATGATAACATGAAGAATGCTCCTAGACTTGTAATCGTTTACTTTGAGTAATGTCACAAAAATTTGAGGACGAATGTTTATAAGGGGGGAAGAATGTAACACCCTGTATATTTCTGAACCTAGTTAATACCCGTAACATTCATGAAATTATTTGAACATGAGAGACTTGATGAATTATACATTAAAATTTGTGGGCTTGAGCCATTGGGCTCAATTGAAGCCCAAAAATAGAGTAAAAGACATGGCCCAATGGGGCAAGAATGACCCATTCTTCCATTTGACCAAGCAACCAACGCATTTAATGCCAAGACTTGGATAAGAGTGACTTGAGGGACCTATATATAGCAAGAAAATCAGATTTTTATTCATTAGGGACACACATGTCATTTTCTAGAGTTTTCCAAACATTTCTCTTCTCCCACAAAACCCTAAGCTTTCATTCCTTTGGCCAAGATCATCACTTTGCAAGATTTGGTAAGTATTTATTCTCATGGTTTACTATGTGATATGTTTTATATGGTGTATAAATCATGTTGGTGGTGTTGGCAAAGTGTTGGACAGTGTACGATGTGTAAAACTGTCTATTTTTGTAATCGAAAAAAGGTTTTGCCTTGTAAATTTGAAAATGGACTTGTGGTCTTGAAGGAAGTGAACTTCATGGATTCAATATTGACATGTGATATGTGATTGTGTGTATAATGTTTGGAATTTTTATTGTGAAATTCTTTATGGATTTGGTGATGCATTGAACGAGAAGTGTAGTTTTGGGTGTTGTTTATGTGTGTTGTGAGACCATGGCTGATTGTTGGCATCCAAGATGATCAAAATATGTCAAAAGAAGTTTATTTATGATCATGGACCATTCATTGCATAAAAAGGCCCAAAAGAGACCTATTTTGACCAAAACGAGCATCCGCCCCCGCAGACGAGGGCACCCGCCCGATGCCAACGCAGGTGCCTCTGGCTTCTGCCAAATGCCACCTGCGGGTGTACCTCAGAGACCTGCGGGCACAGGGGGCTTTGCAAGTCATCCCAGGTTTCGGTTTTGTGTGTTTTCTTCTCTTTTTGATCCCTGAAGGCCCCTATACCCTTTTTAGATGTATTTATCAACTTATGACACCGTTTTAATGACTTTAAAGGGTCTTATGGAGGCGTGTTGGACTATATAAAGTATGAATTGTTGTTCATATGTTGTTATGAAGGTGTAATTGTGACGGAACGATAATGAGGAGATATAAAGGGTAAGCGTGGTGTGAAATGCTATTGATGTATGATGTCTTGGTCATTGTGTGGAATATTAAGGTGTTGTTGGTATGAGAATGCAGTAGATTGTATTTTAAGGGGTGACATGATGTTATACGGCAGTCATATAGCTCATCGTCGTCTTGTACGCTTGTATAGTAACTAGTTGCTAATGTAAGCTCTGGTATGTACTTGTATTGTAGAGTAAGACGTAAGGAAGAAGCTGGGCTATTGTATTCACGTATAGGATTGAGTGTTCATATTGAGAGGACAAGGTATGTAAGCTTACTCTTCCCGTATCTTTCTGTAGCATATAGTATTCATCTTGTTATGGTACTTACTCATTTGCGAAACGTTCTAAGGTATATCATTTCAGGTTATCATCTATCGTTAATCATATAGACCTTCTTATTGATCTATTGGCATTCATGTGTCACATAATTATGAACATGGTTCCAAGTTCCAATCGTTACACTCAAAAGTGCCAATAATAACTTAATCATCGAATGAACTATTTCTAAGATCGAAGAAGTGAGGTAGTGAAGTATATATTCTTGGGTGGTATCCCAGGGGTTAAAATACCTAGCATGGGTCGATCCCAATATCTACGGGTGGTATCCCAGGGGTGAAAAGGACACCTAGCATGGGTTAATCCTGCTACTACGGGTGGTATCCCAGGGGCAAAAGAAAAGCCTAGCATGGGTCGATTCTGAAAACTGTTGAATACCCTCTAATCATCTTGGGGCCCGGGCATTGTAAGAATGGAAGAATGAGAAGTGAATGAAGAAGTGAGTGATGAACGAACAAATGAATGAAAGAGTAAATAAAGTAATTTATGTAATGTACATACTCCCATATATACAGAATGGTGACTTATCCACAGTGGTTATTTACTTATATTTGATTCCATTAACGTATCTATGTAATGTACTGTTTCTTATGGCCTTACATACTCTGTACATTCGTCGTACTAACGTCCCTTGTGGGACTTACCTTACTTGCTGCAGGCACAGGTGCTAGTAGACCTCCACAATAAGTTGTGGGTCATCTACTGAACTTTGTGAGCTCCAGTTGGTTCGGGACTTTCAAGTCACAGTTGTATATTGGTTTTTGGTATTGTAAATGTTATGTAAAGCGGGGACTTGTCCCGAATTTAGGTTGGTCAGGTATGTACTTCTGTTAGAGGCTTTTGTAGACATATGTGGGTACATGAACGTAAGAGATGTATGTCTTTTTGATTTGATGGCCCTAACGGCCAAGTTTCACGTATATGTATATATCACATGTTCCATGATTTCCACTATTAGCATTTTATGTCCTTACGTGATGGTGATGTTTCTAATGGCATGCATATGAATGGATAGGAGTAAAGATTGGTTCTCTCGGGCCTTATCGACTTCGGGTGCCAGTCCACCCCGTTGGGATACGGGGCGTAACAACTATCCTACTTCGTCTTTACCTACTCTACTAATGAAGATACTGAATCATACTGCTACCTTTGTCTGAATTAACTAAACAAACTCCCAATCTAGCAAGTCTGCAAACATCACAAACTGACCCTTTTTTCATCCTCTACATGAGAAACACTACTCATAGAAAGTCCGCTAGGAGCATCAACCACTACGTTGGCTTTAATTGGATAGTACAAAACACTCATGTTATAATTCTTCAACAACTCTGGCCATCTCTCTGACAAAGATTTAGATCTTTCTAAAGTTACACATACTGAAGGCTCTTATGATCCGTAAACACATCAACATCACCTCCATAAAGATAGTGCCTCCAAATTTTTAGGGCTAAAACTACAGTTGCCAACTCTAGATCATGAGTCTTGTAGTTCTTTTCATGAACTTTGAGTTGTCTAGAGGCATAAGTTATGATCTTACCATGCTTATCAAGACATACACAAGGCTAACTCTAGAGGCATCATAATAAACCACAAACCCATCTGGACCCTTTAGTAGAGTCAAAACTAGAGCAGAAGTGAGTCGAGTCTTTAACTCCTGAAAACTCTTCTCCTAAGCATCAGACCACTAAAGCTTGACTTTTCTTTGGGTCTATCTGGACATAAAAGAGGCCATATATGAAAATCCTTCAATGAACCATCTATTGTAACTGGTTAAACCAAAGAAACTCCTAATGTATGATGGACAGATGGGTCTAGGCCACTTCCTAACTGCTTTAGTCTTTTAAGGATAAATCTGAATGCCCTCATTGGAATTGATATGACCAAGGAATGTTACTGATTTCAACTAAAATTTGCACTTACTGAACTTAGCAAATAACTAGTGATATTTGAGAGTATGCAAAACAATCCTTTAATGGTTTCCATTTTCATTCTTACTTTGAAAATAAATGAGGATGTCATCAATGAAGACAATGACGAACATGTCCAAATACTGTTTAAACACTTCGTTCATCAAGTACATAAAAGTTGCTGGAGCATTCGTTAGTCCAAAAGATGTAACAACAAATTCATAGTGACCATACCAAATTCTAAAGGATGTTTTTGGAATGTCACATTCTCAGACTATGAGCTAATGATAGTCGAATTTAAGGTCTATCTTTAAAAAGAAACTGGCACCCTGAAATTGGTTGAATAAGTCATCAATCCTAGGAATGGGATACTTCTTCTTGATTGTGGTTGTGGGTTGTGTTCAAATGACCATAATTAATGCACATTCAGATGGATCTATCTTTCTTATGCACAAAGAGCACTACAGCACCCCATAGAGAGATGTTGGGTCTTATGAAACCCTTGTCTAAGAGGTCCTTCAACTGTTCTTTCAATTTCTTAAGCTCGGCTGGAGCCATTTTATAGGGAGGAATTGAAATAGGTTGGGTATTTAGAAGAAGGTTTATTCCAAAGTCTATCTCCCGCTCGGGAAGGACTCTAGGAAGATCTTCAGAAAATACTTTAAGATACTCACTAACAACTTAAATTGATTGAAGGGTTGGGGTTTCAAACTTAAAATCCTTGAACAAAACTAAATGGTAGATGTAACCCTTAGATATCATCTTTCTGGCCTTAAGGTAAGAGACAAACTGACCTATAGGCACTGAGGTACATTTTATTCTAAAATTAGTTCATAGGAAACTAAAACTTAATGACTCTAGTTCTATTGTCGACTCACTCATAACAGGAATGAAAACAATCCATGCCAAGAATGACATCAAAATCAGTCATATCTAACTCTACTAGATCAACTGTAGTGATTTTCTAGAAAACTAAGACTGGGCAATTTTTGTATACCTATTTGGATATAACTGAGTCACCAACAGGAGTAGAAACTAAGAAGGTTCTGAAAGAGTTTTAAGACTGACACCAAAATCTACTATAATATAAGGATTCACAAAAGAGTGTCTCCCAAATTTAGCAATGCATAAACATCTATATAAAAGACTCATAACGTACCAGTGACTATGTCTGGAGAGCTCTCCTAATCGTGATGGGAAGATAAGGCATAGTAGCGGTTCAGGCACTAACCACTACCCGCACTAGTAGAATCACCCTGTTAGCTAGGCGACCTGAAGTAGTAGACTGAGCCTTGTTGACCCCCATTTCCACGTCTAGTAGAAGGGAAATCTCTTACTATGTGGCCTATATGACCATATCCAAAACAACCCTTCATGCTAAAATGGCACCCACCTGGATAGCTCTTACCATACTTAGGACATGAGGTAAAAGTGTGCATACCTATAACACTACCCTGAGACTTAGAGCCTGATGCCCTATTCTTATGATTATGGCAAGGTCTAGGGGATGGAACACTGGCTAAAGAAGGTACTAGAGCTAAAAACCTCTACTGAAATTGAAAGTGATTACCACCACCCGACCTCTACTAAGAATGGTAAAAGTTACCTATTCTAGCCCACTTAGTCGCCCTCTCCTTCGCTTTTATCTTTTCTTCCTCAATCTACTGGTCATGAGACATAGGTTTGGAGATGTCCACTTCTCCCATGAAAATAGTAGTCCTGCACTCCTTTACCACAAACTTACTCATCCGTTCCCTTAGCTCCACAACCAACTCTGGAGCATCCCTGGAGAGTTGGATAAACTTTAGAGAATACTCTTTCACAGACATGTTGCCTTGTTTCAAATTAATGAAATCCTCAACCTTAACTTCTCTCAACTCATGGGGAAAGAATATATCTAGAAAAGTAGTCACAAACTCATCCCAATCAACTGGATTGTCATCTACATGTCTGCCATCTTTCCGATATTTAAACCAAAGTTAAGCCATACCTTTTAACTGATAGGAGGCAAAATCTACACTCACTACTGGCGTTATACCCATGATCCAAGTGATCTTCTAAACCTCATTAATAAAATTCTAGGGATCCTCATCCACCTTCGAACCATAGAACTTGGGAGGGTTCATCTGAGTAAAGCCTCAGACTCTCTTAGCAGCTGCATTCCTATTTAGGTTTGCTGGTGCAACTTCTTTCTGGTTGAATTAATTGGTCATAGCCTGAGCAAGCACCTAAACATCATCCCTAAACTCGGCATGAGTGACTTGTTCTTTCAGGGGGTTTGTTGGTATTGGTGGGGCTTACTTTTTGTTCCTTCTTCTGTTAGCTCTTCTGGGAGTCATTTTTTGTAAATGCATAGAGCACGACTTAGAAGGATAAATAGATTTAATACTCTATATCAAAATATAAACATAAAAGAAGTAAGACTATCCTAAAATGTTTCGCAGCCTCTCTCTTATAAGTATGGTGCACTTCACACCCATGAAAGAGACTATACTTAGGGTGGCTTTTAGACACCCTAGGACACATTAAATCTTATGCCCTAATACCAAGTTTGTCATGATGTGAGTCTACACCCTAGACGTAATATGGTGCTCAGAGTCACAATTGACCCCAAGATAACCCATGGTCGGGTATAACACTAAACATTTTATAAAGATAGACTGAGCGAAAGCTAAATTGATTTAAATAAATGTAGGTCTGAAATAATATCAAGTTTAGATAAAAGCATATACTAAATAGTTGAAGTATCTAACTCTATGTTTGAGAGCCTCTACTAACTTATAAGTTATTGGGACAAGTTCCCAGCTAACTCTAAATTATCTGAAATTAAAAGTAATACTAAAAAGGAAAACATAAATTATGAACTCTAGTCCATTGATGATGAGGACTCACTACTGACAGCTGATGAGATAGCACTAGAGCATACCAACAGTGGGGATGATGCTAAGCGTTTGAACCTATATCATGACATGATAAAGTGCAAAAAGAAGGTATGTGATCAATACTTTAAATGTACTGACCATATGAGCTATGCAACTGTAAGAAAAACTAAACATGCTCGAAATGTTGATAAACTATACTGAATGGAAAACTGAATACAAAAGCTGAATTGTAGTACAATGACCATATATGAGATACATATATACTTATATGAAATGATAATCTAACACGTTATAGTTTAAAAGCAAGTAAAACTGAACTGAGGGTCATGTACAAATACTGAGTTTGAGTTTGAGTCTATGGGAGATTCTGTTGACTAACATAAACCACATAAGCTAGCATAAAGTCTAGTGTATATGTTCCATCAAGAGGACCCAATATACCTTGATAGGGTATAAGGCATGGTTTGCATTGCACCACTAATCTGAAATGATTCTCAACTGAGAGGGCTAAGTAAACCTATGGTGGCACGTAGTGTTGAGAATTGGGTGCACTGAATCCCATTCTAACTCGGTACTAAGTACTACTCCTAAACTGATTTATACTGATAGTTCATAAATACTAATGTTCTAAATATACTTTATCTGAAAGTATTCTAAAGGTTTGCATACTGAAAATGTTGATCATGCTTATTCATGCTAACAAATATATATACTGAAAGTACTCTGGGATCATGAGTTCATAATACGCCAAGTTTTCTAAAAACATAGCTAAATCATGTAGAAATATCATAAAATCATATCAACTAGTAAAATCATGGAACGTTGAGTCATGATAGATGTAAAGGTCATAATAAATATGTAATTATAGTATAGGAACCGTAAGGGATAGAAATAAAAGGGAAATCATAAACTGGATGAGAACCCTAAACTTTAATTCATTGAAAACTGAGAATTTCTGAGTTACTTGGGATACAAAAGGTGAAAGAATACCCATTATTAAAATCCAACATACATGGAGAGAAGAATTCTTGCAAGGAGGCTTGAACTTCGACTTGAGAAGAAGAACCCTAGTTTCTACCATAAGAGAACCTTAATTGCCTTTCTAATTTCTTTTTAAGTGTCTAAAGAGTAAATGGGGAGAAAGGGTTGACTATTCCCCCTTTAACCCCACTAATTTAACCCCAAAATGACATAGTTTAGGGGTAAAAAATAAGAAAAGTACGAAAGTACCCCTAAGAAACCATTTTTAAAAGTTGTTGAATGCGTCGAACGAGTCACCCTATGACTCGTTCAGTGAACTAATGAGTCATAGGTTTGACTCATGGTAACTGGAACCCTCTGTTGGGTTTATGAATCTATCCCTACGACCACATCGTACGACTCATAGTTGTCTCCACGAGTCGTACTGAGTGAGTTGTTGGTTCCTAGGCCAAGGTTGTCTAGTGACTAAGACCACACCCTATGATTCATGGGATCTACGTATGGGTTATGGTATCCACTCGTCGCTAGTTAGGTGAATTTTTCAAGTTTCAAGACTTGACTTTGAGTCGATCAGAATGAGTCATGTCACAATTCATCGTATATCACCACAGGTTGTTGTCACCAGCCATATGGACTGGGACTTGGCTGATTTCAGTACACCTTACCACGAGTCATCCCACGACCTATGGTATAATTATATGACTCATAAAGTTGATCATTCTGAGAGAAAATTGTTAGTTTCCAACTACTTTTGTTGTGCTAAGTCTGAGATATAATCTTAGGGACTTTTTGGGTGTTATAGGGCAACACTATTTTCACTAAAATTTTATTTTTGAAATTCAAAAATCATGTTTCCCTCTGACTCATTAAGTGAAGTCACTCACCATTAATACCAAAATTAAAACAACATAACCAAATACACAATATACAAGAACATACCTTGGTAGAGATGAAATTTCTAGATGACAATTCAATTCTCAACCTAACACTTGATTAAGTAAAGAAATAGTGAAAGAAAATGGTGATGATAGGGATTGAAGTGGTGAAGGATTTATATGGAGTAAGGTGTAGTTACGAAAGAGGAGAAATTTGGATCATGGGTGAAGGGAGATAGAGAGGGAAAAAGGAAAGACCAAAATATTTGAAACATTTTTTTTTCTTAAATTTCCTTAGGGTTAGGATCATGTGGGTTTAATAAGGTTGGATAGGGTTAGGTTTTGGGTCAGAATAGGATGGGTAAATTGATAATGTGTTGGAATATGATTGTGTAAAAGATGGGTTGATTTATTAAAGGGGAAATGGAAACTTACCATAGCCTATTTAATGGCAATGTTCCATCATGTGGTTGATGGTCCATCAAGCGAACCATCATTGAAGAGAATGATTGTTTTGTTTAATCATGGATGGTTAAAGTGATGACCCATCACCAGCTTGATGATTTGTTATTGGAACCGACATCTCTATCAAAAATTACTTCCATTTCTATCAACATGTGTGTTTAAGTTGATGATCTGTCAGTTATCTGACATCTTGTGGCTATGCCCATCACCCTTATCCAGAATCAATCTTTTTTGTTAGTCAGATATGGTGATTGGGTTAATAGGCCGTCAGTAGACTGACAGACCATCATCCAAGTCGTCCCTTCTATCCAATTTGCTTTCACATTTTCAAGGCCTATACCTGCACACTTCAACACACACATCAACCAAATCCAAGGTATAAAGTTTAATTTAAAACCAAATTTACAATAACAATCATGGGTTGCCTCCAGTAGCACCTGATTTAATGTTGTGGCATAATTCAGGTACCTTGATTACTCAGACTTCATTAAGGTAAACCATTTCCATCAGTTTTACCTTCTTAAGTACTCCAAAGTATTGCCTCACACACTGCCCATTCACTTTGAAATGTTTCTCTTTTTTATTTTCAAGTTCAACAACTCCAGAAGGGAACACTTGTGTCACTGTAAACGATACAGACCATTTAGATCTAAGTTTGACCAGAAACAATTGGAGCTTTAAATTTAAGTACAATACCAAGTCCCCTAGACTAAACTCTCTCTTCTCAATCCTTGGTACATCTTCATCTTTTCTTTATAGAGAGCTTCCCTCTCATAGGCTCTCAATCGAAACTCATCTATTTTATTAAGTTGCTCAAGCCTCAAATTTGAGGCATCATTCCAACTGAGGTTAAGCTTCTTGAGATCCCATAAGGCTCTATGTTAAAGATTAATTAGCAAATAAAATGCCTTTCTAAAGACCAGTTGGTATGGTGAAATCCTGATAGGGGTCTTACATGCAGTCCAATATGCCCATAGGGCATCATCAAGCTTTTGAGCCCAATCAATTTGGTAGGCATTCATAGTCTTGGCAATAATCATTTTTATTTCCCTGTTTGACACCTCCACTTACCTATTGGTTTGTGGATAATAAGGGGTAACCACTTTGTGTTTCTTGACCCCATACTTTGCTAGCAGAGCATGAAACATTTTGTTGCAAAAGTGCAAGCCCCTATCACTAATTATGTCTCTTAAAGAACCGAACCTTGACAAGATGTTCCTTTTCAGGAACACAGTCACTCTCTTGCTCTCATTGTTTGGTAGTACTATAACCTCTACCAATTTTGACAAATAGTCCAATGCCACCAATACGCATTGTTGGTTGAAAGAACTCATAAAGGGAACCACAAAGTCTATGCCTCTTACATCAAACAATTCAACCTCAAAGACTAGGGTCATGGGCAGCTCATGCCTTTGGTATATGGATCCCTACCATTGACATTCATCATATGCCTTCACAAAATCATGTGCATCTTGGTGAATTGTGTACCAGTATTACCCGCATTATAGGACTTTTGAGTTGTACATGCACCATCATGACGGACCCTCACAGGGGAAGAATGACATACTTCCAGTATACTCAACATCTAAACTTTTAAGACACATCTTCTTATCAAGTTAGCACATATAACCGGAGTAGATATGGCTTATCCCAAAAGCAATTACTCACATCATGCAAAAAAAAAAAAATTCTATGATGAAAGTTTAGGTCTTCCAGCATCATGCCTCTAATAAGATAGTTAGAAAAATTAGCAAACCAAGGTACAAGATCATTGGAATCATCTAATACCTGCTCATCTGAGAAGAACTCATCAATCTCAATCTCATTTATCACTTTTCCTTGTCCTCAAGTCTCGATAAATGATTAGCCACCTGACTTTTGCAGCCTTTATGATCTTTAACTTTAAATACAAATTCTTATAGTAAGCGCACTCATCTAATCAACCATAGTTTTTTTATCTTTCTTTTTATGAGGTATCTCAGGGCAGTATGATTGGTATGTACCACAACTCTTGTGCCAAGCAAGTATGCCTGGAATTTCTCAACAGTATATGCAATAACAAGCACCTCTTGCTCAGTTACAGTATAATTATTTTGCACCCCATTCAGTGCTTACTCGCACAATAGATTAGGTGACAAATCTTCTCCTGTTTTTGACACAATACAGAACCAAGCACAATACTACTTGCATCACACATTACTTTAAAAGGTTTAGGCCAATTTGACACACTAATTATAGGAGTGGAAGTCAGTTTTTATTTAAGGCACTCAAATGCCTTCAAACAAGCCTCATCGAGCAGGAACTTAACTTCCTTCTCCAATAGCCTGCAAAGAGGATTAGCAATTTTGGAGAAGTCTTTTATAAACCTCTGATAAAAACCTACATGACTAAGAAAACTCTAAACCCTCTTTATTGTTGCTCAGTCAACCTCAATACCTCTTTCAAAGATCTTGTGTCCCAAAATAATGCATTCATTCATCATAAAGTGACATTTCTCCCAATTCAATATCAAATTTGTTTCCTTACACTCTGTAAGACTTTGCCATAGTTGGCCAAACAATCTTCAAAAGTGTCTCCTACAATAAAAAAAAATCATCTATAAACACTTCTATGGTGTCCTCCACCATATCAGAGAAAATGGACATCATACACCTTTGGAAAGTGGAAAGTGCATTGCATAAGTTGAATGGCAAGCTCTTGAAAGCAAATGTTCCATAAAGGCATGTGAATGTAGTTTTCTGTTGATCTTCAGGTGCAATATAAATCTGGTTATACCCAGAATAATCATCCAAGAAATAGTACCAACCTCTGTCTATTAATCTATCTAGCATTTAATCCATGAATGACATTGAAAAATGATCCCAACGTGTCCAAGAGTTCAATTTTAGATAATTCATATATACACGCTAGTCGATGACTGGAAAAAATGGGATTAACTTTTTTCGCTCATTTGGAACCACAATCATACCTCCCTTCTAGGGGACACATTGCACCAAACTTAACCATTTACTGTCTGAGATGGGATATACTACCCCTGTATTTAAGCACTTAATAATTTATTTCTTTGCCACCTCTTGCATCAGTGGGTTAAGTCTATGTTAATGCTTTATTCTTGGAATGAAGTCCTCCTCCAACTGGGCTTTTTAGTACAAATGCCTAGAGGGATCCCAATGATGTCGACAATGGTCCACCCAATTGCCCTTTTAAACCATCTCAACACTGACAGAAGTGCCTCAATCTACCACTCAATCAAATCAACCACCACTATAATAGGTAATGTTTTATTTGCTACCAAGAATACATAGTGAAGGTAAACAGGCAAAACTTTTAGCTCTAATACCTGTGGTTCTTCAGCTGAAGGCTTAACCAGAGGGGTTGGTCTATTTTTTAAGTCCAAGTCTAATTTCTTTTTGGTATAATAATAGTACCTCATCCCAACCGAGGCCTTCACCGTCTTATTATAATCTTCAATGTCATCACCATCAAAGTTTATCATCACTGCAACTAAAGTTTCAATTACAAACCTTTCTTTAATTGGCACTTTAATCACCCAATCATCAATAATATCAATCATGGAAATAACATTCATATCCCTCAACTGCTTTATGGACTGACAAGTAGTAAACATAACCTCCTTGTTGTTCAATCTGAACTTCAATTTATTGCTCTCCATATCCACCAAAGCTCTACCTGTTGCTAAGAAAGGTCAACTCAAGATTATGGGAACTTCAAAATCAACTTTACAATCCAAGATCATGAAATTGGTAGGGAAAATAAAGTTCTCCATTTTCACTAGCATGTCACATAAGATCAGCACAGGCCTCTTAACCGAATGGTCATCCATCAATAGCTGCATAGTCATCCATTTGGGGTCTCCTAAGCCCAACTGTATATGTATAACAAGTGGCATCAAGTTGATAATAGCACTAAGATCACACAAATCCTTGGCGAAGTTGAATGCACCTATGGTGCATGGAATAGTGAAAGCACATGGTTCTTCCTTCTTTTGGACTAAAGAGCATGAAGCAATCTCATTGCAATGGTGTAAATTATAAATAGGTTAAAAACTAACTGTCCTCTTCTTGGGTGGTGACTCCAATTAAACCCGAAATCATTAATATATTATGCTTGTATCCGATTAAAATGAAGTGCAAATCACCACAATTTTTGATAGAACATACTTCTATACCATAAACTATTTGCTTACTATAAGAGTTTGTAATCAGGTTTTAGTGCAAATAGGGTATAGCCTAGGCACTTACCTAAGAGTAAGAGTTCTTGGTCCTATTTGTTACATGATTGTGTACATCTTTTTATCTAAAATCTGTGAGGAAGATTTGCTCTGTAATGGAGCTATTGTTTGTTAGGCTTAAGTTAATCGTATGTTTGCAATGTTTGGTATTTGTTTAGAAAATTATTTACTTAAAGTTTTAGTTTAGTAATATTATAATTATTTTACAAAATGAAAATTATACAATTTGGTATATACGTGCAACGCACGTATTGTATAATAGTAGGCCAAGTATTTCTTATAAATATGAAACTCAAAGATACAATTATTGTATGAAATTGAAAGTGAGGAATTCAAGTATAGCAATTATCGGATAATTAGAGTGTTGAAAATTACTATTTTATCCTATGCTGAATTTTCCTTTTGAGGATATAATTTGATTTTTAAGGTTATAAAAGTCAATCAATATTTGAATGATATTTTGATCGTTCAATATTTAGCGAAAATTATTCGTGTTTTTATAATATACTAGTATCTATGTATGTGCGTTGCAAGAATATCCCTTGTCAATTATCACAAAGATTATGTTCAAATCTCCTACAGTAATTGAATTTTTGTTCATGTTGCATCGAAAGTTTACCACTTAGATTTTTAACTGAAGTATGACACTAAGACCTAAACTCATGTTACTAGGCTCTAATCAGAGAAACTACACAATGATTGTTTTTCTTTAAGAGGGTTCAAAATGAATTTTTAGTTTAGTAATATTATAATTATTTTACAAAATGAAGATTATACAATTTGGTACACTCACGGTCATTTGGGTCGTTACATTTGTGTTACAAAATAAAGTTTGAGTAACTTTTTGAGATAAAAATTATTAGCTGAGTAGTCGTATGAGAGATTAACTCCAACACTAATCATAAGTGTGAAAATAAATATAGATAGATGTTGCTCCAATATCTAGCTTAAGTACTTAACAAGGAGAAACAATAAGAGTAAATTCAGATAACAATGGCTAAGCGCATAACAATGGCTTAGTAGCTTGAGACTTGAAGTAACCACCATATATGTGCATTTTATGGCGTATCTAATCTTCCCTTCAATTTAACTGGCCTAAAAACTTTAGGCTAGAATACCGAAAAGATTTGTTAGGTGGTGAATCCAATTAAGCACTAAATCATTAATATATTGTGCTTGTATCCAATTAAAATAAAGTGCAAATCACCACAATTTTTTATAGAACATACTTCTATATCATAATTTTTTATAGAACATACTTCTATATCATAAACTATTTGCTTACTATAAGAGTTAGTAATCAGGGTTTAGTGCAAATAGGGTATAGCCTAGGCACTTACCTAAGAGTGGGAGTGCTTGGTCCTATTTGTTAAATAACTTGTACATCTTTTTAGGTAAAACCTGTGAGGAAGATTTGCTCCGTAATGGAGCTATTGTCTGTTAGGCTTAAGTTAATCGTGTGTTTGCAAAGTTTAGTATTTGTTCAGAAAATTATTTACTTAAAGCTTTAGTTTAGTAATATCATAATTATTTTAAAAAATGAGCATTATATAATTTGGTATATATGTCGCGAAACTAGTTATTGTATAATAGTAGGCCAAGTATTTCTTATACATATGAAACTCAGAGATACAATTATTGTAGAAAATTGAAAGTGACGAATTCAAGTATAGCAATTATCGGATAATTAAAGTTTTAACTATGTCATCCTATGCAGAATTTTCCTTTCCAATATATAATTTAATTTTTTAGGTTATAAAAGTCGATCAATATTTGAGGGATATTTTGATTATTCAACATTTAGCGAAAATTATTTGTGCTTTTATAATATACTAGTTTCTACGTATGTGCGTTGCAAAAATATCCCTTGTCAATTATTATAAAGATTGTGTTCAAATCTCCTACACTGATTGTATTTTTGTTCATGTTGCATCGTAAGTTTAACACTTAGTTTTTAACTGAAGAATGACACTTGTGTACTTCAATGCTCACGGATTTTTATTTAAAAGGGGAAAAAAAAAAGAATAGGGTAATTTAATTAGAGTTGTAATCAATGTCTAACTTATTGTGATTGGAATTTATTAAAAATATTTTAACAATTTTGTACATTAGTGATGTTGTTTTAGTTAGGTTTGTTCGGATATCACAAAGTGGTATTTATTTATGTCTATGTTGTGTTAAGAAATTACTATGATAACAAACAAACAGAGAGGATCCCAATTGTACACGAATTAATTCTAATATGCTTCTTCTTTTTTCCTTAGAATATGTTTAGTTGGAAATCTTTTGGCTTGGGATACTATTGTGTTTTAGTAGCTTTAGGATACTCCTTCGAAAATTGTCGTACGCCTAGCGAAAGTATATTAAGATAAAACTCTTTTATTGGTTGTTTTACAATTTTATCCAGATTTAATTTAAAATTTTAAAGGTATAAAAGTCAATCAATATTTCAAGGATATTTTGATCGATCAATAATTAGAGAAAATTATTCGTGCTTTTATAATATGTAGAAGATAGATAGATAGATAGATAGATAGATAGATAGATAGATAGATAGATAGTCTTGAAACAAGTAATCAAATGTTAGTTCCTTTAGTCCATATTGTAGATAGCGAATTTTATAGACAAATTCATATTAAATTTGGATTAAATCTTATATTCATGATATGTTGACTAAGTCAAATTATTAGTTAATAAAATTAGATTGAGTTTAAGTTAAAATTATATAACTTAGAATTTGAAACGCTCTCTTCTCTGTCCTCTTTCTCATGCTTTCACAGTAAACCCTACCCTCAACAGCCATCGTTAATGGCCATTCCAGCCACTGGTCAATCACCAATGGTGGTTGGCCAGACCTGTGCTTTAGCCTTAACGTCTATTGAAACTTTCCCTAGTTTATACCACCCGAACTCCAATTCTAAACCTAATGTGTTGCCTACCGAACCTAGTCAATTGCCTATTGATTATGTAGAGAAAGATAGTAACGCAGAAGGAGGTCAATTGTTGTAAACAAAATATGTTGATCTTGTTAGACCAGTGGTAATCAATTCACCAAGAAAAGGCAAGGGAGTGCAGATTGACTCCATCCAATTAGGAAGATTGCTTTCATAGATGGTGTGCCAAGAGTTTCCTGGACAGACGAGGAGGTTCAACGGATGAATGTAATGGAAAACCTATAGTATGCTGTGGTGGAAAAAAAATTTTATGGTTGGCCTGAGTTGGAAGAGCTACAGGTTCAAGTACCTAAACAATGTAATATTAAAGGTGATTGTAAAATTGAATTGCTTAGAAATCGTCATATCCTGATGAGGTTAGAGTTGATGGAAGGAAGACTTTGTAAACATAATGTCTAAAATGGAATACTACATTAATGCAAAGGATGGGGCATCCTACCAGATCAGACCACTTATTTATGATGACAAGTTTAAAGTTAACGAAGAAACCACGCATGCAATGGCATGGATCTCATTCCCAGATTTATTACCAACTTTCTTTGTGAAGGAAGCACTTTTCTCTATGGTTGCAGCAATAGGCAAGCCTATACATCTATACATGGCTACTATAAATAGAACTAGACCAAGTTGTACTAGAGTCAAAGTTCAAGTGGATGTGATGGTTGAATAACCAGAATTTGTGGAGATAGAAGTTGTTGATGCCAAGGGAAAAGAGAACAGAGTGGAAAGGATTTATATTCAATATGATTTTCTGCCCAAGTATTGTAAGAGGTACAAACTACAAGGACATAATGAAGCTGAATGCAGAGGACTACATCCTGAATTAAGAAGGCCAATTCATGTTGATGAGGAGGGTAACAAAGAAAGTAAGGATGGAAACAAGGATAATAACATAGTGCAGCAGAACAAAGGGAATTTAGGTAGAGAAGTGGACAATAAGATGAGATAGAACCCTACTGTTAGAAGGTTTAGAATTGAAAAGGGGCCTTCTAACTATCTTAGTGATACAGCTTACTCACCGCCTGGCAAGGGGATTGCAATAGGGAATGACTTTGAGGCATTGACTGTAAATGAAGAAGAGTGAATAGAAATACCAACCAAAGAGGTGGAAAGTTATGGGCGCCAAGCAGAAACAGCTTTAAAGGCACAAAAATTAGAAGGTAACAGGCAGACAAATACAAGTACTGAGGCAGCAAAAGATCTAAACACTAATAATGTCACAAGTATTCAAGGCACACCATCTAACACACCATCCACCAGTAATGTTAATAAGGAAAAGAAAGCAGACATCAATAACAACAACCAACAACTTCAAACGTAAACTGATAAGGAGAAGCAATATAGTCAAATACAATAGGAAGAGCAAGAAAATAATGGTACTGGGAGATCTATACAGATCTTTCAGCAGCAGGTACAACAATAAAATCATTAGGACCAACATAAACTTGGGGCAGAAAATATAGAAATTGTTGATATGCAAAATAAGATCATAGAAAATGAGCAGATGCAGGCAGGAGATACAACAGATAAAATGGAAAATTCTTCGGTACATGCACAACTTCATGAACCATTACAAGTATACATGATCAACAATAGTAATGCATTCCATTCTCACAGTTCTCATGCCCAAAATGATAAGCTTTGGGACTGAACCTCCTGATAAACAAATGGATGTGGTCTCAATGCCTCAAGCTTTGATAACCAGCAGTAAAGTATCACTTATGAAGGTACTACATGAGTTAGTATCACATCAATTAAAAGAGACAAATATCAAGGATAATGGCAACCAACAGAATTCAGAAGAAAAGGTGGAGGATAAAGAAGAGTGTGACAGCCAACAGACTTTGTCTGAGATGCTAAAGGAAGTTGGGTTTTCTCCTAAGGCATATGGTAAGGGGAAGAAGAGTAAATCCAAAGCAGACAATCAGAAGCCTACAAGGGTTATACAAAAGAGAAATTCCAAAACCAATTATTGATAATGATGAAGGCCTTATTTTGGAACATCAGATCTGTGAGAACACAACACTTATTTCATAGGGAGAAAATGTTACACAGGCATCATAAGTTTTATTTAGTGACTTTAATGGAACCTTTTTAGGATCCGATACATATATAAAGGTATAAGAGAAGGTTAGGTATGCAATATGCTAACTATAATCAAAATGGCAAGATCTGTGTCTTTGTACAGGAGAACATACATGTAGGTGTCTTGGCAGATTCAAACCAACAGCTTACTTTGTAGTTGACTATGCAAGGGTCTGGTCAGTCTTTCATTACTACTATTGTCTATGCTAAGTGTAATGCAACTGAAAGGCTGAGACTATGGGATGACATTTATTCACTAAGTCTTAATATGAATTCTCCTTAGCTTGTAGGGGGAGATTTCAATGTTATTATAGATGAGGAGGAGAAGATTAGTGGACTTCCAGTTTATCTTCAAGATTATGAAAATTTTGTGTTTTGTGTTAATTCCTGTGATTTCTTCAATATTAATTTCAAAGGGAGTCCATTTACATAGAAGGGCAGATACTTCTTGTATTTTTGAAAGTTTAGATAAATTATTGGTAAATTAAGCATTTTGGGTTTTATTTAAGAATGTAAATTTGGAGCACTTGGCTAGAACTGGATCAGATCATGCTCCACTTCTTCTCTCTTTTGGAGGTCCTTCTTCTCAATTTTCTAAACCTTTTAAATTCCTTAAGTTCCAAACTAAGGCTACTGATTTTAAAGAGGTAGTGAAAGAGAATTGGTTGTCAGTTGAGAATTCTGATGTTTTCATCAATTTAAAGATGAAGATTAAAAAGACTAAGCTTGCATTATCCTCTTGGAGCAGAGTAAGGTTTGGGAATATTTTCAAACAGTTAGCCATCAGGGAAGATACTGTCAGAATTAAGGAGTATTTATTTGAAGAAGTCCCTACTACTGCTAACAGAGCCATTCTTCAAAGAACACAGGCAGAATTAATACAATATATGAAGTATGAGGAGGAAATCTGGAGACAAAGCTGGGATACAATGGTTCTCTGAAGGTGACAGAAATACTAAGGTCTTTCATAGTCTTGTTAATGGGAGAAGAAAAAGACTTGCTATCAACAGAATGATGAAAAGTAATTGGGAGTGGGTCGAAGGAAGTGAGCATATTGCAACAAAAGTAGTAACATTTTTTCAAGAATAGTTTGCTGGTCATGATGTCAATTGTGAGCTTTTTTTGATAGATTAGATTCCAAGGTTAGTTACTGATGATGATAATATTCTAATGAATGCCCTGCCAACTAAAGATGAAGTTTGAAAAGTGGTCTTTGAACTTAGTGGTGATGGTGCTAGTGGGCCTGATGGTCTCACTGGTTTCTTCTATAAAACATGTTGGGACATTGTGGGAAATGATATTTATAAGGTTGTTCTTGCATTTTTTTTATGGTCTCACTTTACCTAAATCCATTACTCATACTAATTTGGTCTTACTTCCTAAAAAATGTGGTACAATCCTTTTCTTACATGAGACCAATTAGTTTGAGTAACTTCATGAATAAGGTGCTTTCTAGAGTTATTCATGACAGATTACATGATGTTCTCCCTAGGTTGATTTCCTTGAATCAATTTGTCTTTGTTAAGGGAAGAAGTATTACAGAGAATGTCTTGTTAGCTCAAAAAATTATTACTGACATTAGAAAGAGGGGCAAACCAGCATATTTTGTGATAAAGTTAGACATGGAAAAAGTGTACGATAGGGTGGATTGGAGATTTTTTATGAAAGTTCTAGAAAAAATGGGTTTTAATAGCCTGTTTGTAGACAAAATTTGGAGATTGGTTGCTACTAATTGGTATTCTGTTCTGATTAATGTCCAAGCTCATGGTTTTTTCTATTCTACAAGAGGGATGAAGCAAGGAGACCCTTTAGCACCAACCTTATTCATTCTTTCTACAGAGGTACATTCTAGAGCTTAGAATGATCTATTCTCTTACAATGAGTACATGAGTTTTGGGATCCCTAAATGGAGTGGTAACATCAACCATCTAGCATATGTTGATGATAACATTATCTTTATCTCTGCTGATAAGAAGAGTATTCATATGACTATGAAGATATTATAGGACTATGAGAAGCAATCAGGCCAAATGATACACAAAGGTAAAAGTTTCTTCTATGCCTATCACAAAATTATTGGGGCCACTATTCAGGAAATTGAGGAGCTTACAGGATTTTCTAGAGGTAAATTCCCTTTCACTTATTTAAGTTGTCCTATAGGACATGCTAGAAAATGGAAAAACCATTTTTTTGAGTTAATTAAGAAGGTTCGGAACAAACTGCAGGCCTGAAAAGTAAACTTTTGTCTTTTGGAGGCAAGTCATTATTGATTAATAATGTGCTTTAAAGTATTCCTATCTATATGTTATCTACTATTTCTCCCCCAAAATGTATTATTCATGATTTGTGCAGTGTCTTTGCCAGGTTTTTCTAGAATTTGAATGAAAATGGTAGGAATAAGCATTGGATGGCCTAGTCTGATATTTGTTTACCTAAAGAGGAAGGAGGTTTGGGTTTGAGATCTCTTTCTAATGTTTCTAAATCCCTTTATGCTAAATTGTGATGTATTTTTAGGACCAAAATGTCTTTGTGGACAATATTCATATGGAATAAATAGTGCAAGAGATATAGGCCTCAAATAGTGGAATGGAAAGAGGGTTCTCAGACATGGAAGCTTATGTTGGATGCTAGGGATAACATTGATCAACAGATTTGGTGGAAACCAAAGTGTGGGCATTCAAGCATTTGGTTTGATAATTGGTCTCAAATTGGTGCCCTACACCATGTTCTGCCGATCTCTTATAATTTCAATTATGATTTTGATGATTTTTCTCAATTAATGAGGAATGGAGGATGGAATGAAGATCTATTATTTCAAATTCTCCCAAAAGATATTGGTAATCACATTATCAAAGAGATTGAGGTGGAGAATGCTTCAGATGAGTGGGACAATCCTAGGTGGATGCTCACAAGCTCAGGCAAGATTTCAATAGGAGGAGCTTGGGAGTTGCTGAGGAATAGAGGGAATTATATGGATATATATAAGCAAGTCTGGATTAAAGGTATGCCCTTCAAAATCTCCTTTTTCTTTTGGAGATTTCTGAAGAAAAAAAAGGCTTCTAGTGGGCAATTTTACTAGAAAAAAAGGGTCTGATAATTAAGTGATCTGTTGTTGATGTAGAGATGGCTCTCTGGAAACTTGGAAACACTTGTTTATTAATTTTTCTATGTCAGTTAGAATTTGGAGGATGTTTGCTAATGCAGTTGGAGTGCAAGGCCCTTTTTTACAAGTAAAAGACACTATTTATAAGTGGTGGAATACTGAGTGTTCTTCTAAACTTAGGCCCCTGTATGAGGCAATACCTGTCCTTATTGTATGGAAGATATGGAAAAGGAGAAATACTATTACTCATGGGGTAAAGATGTCCTATAATGCAATGGTAATGGAGGTCAACAAAAACATCTGTTACTTGGCTAAGTTAAGGTATCCTTGGCTGGTTCATATCCCTTCAACTTGGCCAATGATAGTCAGTTTTTTCAAAAATATTCACCTAGTATTGATTGTAAGACTGTGCACTGGAAATTCTCGAAGTTGGGCTTCTATAAGTGCAACTTAGATGGTGCCACCAAAGAAAACCCTGGATTAAGTTCAGCAGCATGTTGTGTGAGGGATGGCAAAGGTAACTTTATTTATTCAGAATCAACTAGATTGGAAGATGGTTCAAATTTAATGGCCGAGGTTGTAGCATTGAGGAAGGGTTTGGAGCACTGTATTTGACATAATTTGGTTCCTTTAGTATTGGAAACAGATTCTTTAGTTATTAAGAAGATCTTGGATGGAATATGGGGGGTACCATGGGGCATTATAATGGAAGTTTAAAGGATTAACAAACTGAGAGCAAATATGGAGGTGGTAGTGGAAAATACATATTGAGAAGGCAACATGCTTGCAGATTATTTTTCTAACATTGTTTTCTCTTTTGTAGGTTTACAAATTATAACATAATCTACTTTACAGGAGGTACTGGTACAAGAAAAAAGGATTATTCAACTCGACAAGAGTCAATGTCCTAATCTTAGAAATAGAAAATGTCAAAACGGAAATTTCAGGTTGCAGGAGTCAAATTTTAGGACAAGCTAAGCATGAATAATTGGACCAAAGCAACTGTAAATGATATTTTCAACAAGCAGAAAGATGCAACTAAGTTGGAAATTGGAATACATGTCAGCTTACAAGCACAAGATTTTGACTGGTAGACGTACCTATTCTTTTTATCATACTTTTGAATTGTTGGATAGATCAGTCAATAGAGAGTTTTGGTATGCTATACATTTTGCCTCTTGGTTTTATAGATTTTATGGTTTCTTGAAGGTTTGATTAAAGATCTTGTGTGTTCTTGACTCTTGACAGTGGTATTAGCTCTCTGAGATCAGCCTATTGGAGATTGAGACATAGAGGATTAGTAATTAAATCTTGGCACGTGCTGAGATATGCCTATAGGTATTTAAATATTTACTCACCAGATCTGCATTCAATGAGTTGAAAAAGTCTTTTGTGGTGCTCGATTTCATTGTATTTATGAGATTTGTTGAACTTCCTTTGTGAAATCACCCCAAGCTTAGTGAGATTGCATTTTGTGGTTTGTTTAATGATTTAAATAGCTATGAGTATCAATAATTTGTGCCTAATTTGATGAAGCCACACACTTCATCTGAGCTTATAAGAGGATGATCGATACTTTGATGAAGAAGACTAAGTGAATCTCTAGAGTTTTTCATGTTCTATCTATACTTTCCCTTTTTATTTTTAATTTTTGCACTTGCAGATATTTTGTCTTGCCTATTTTGGACTTGGGCTGTTTGGGCCTAGACTTTGATTTCCTTTGATAAATAATAAATTGGGCAATTGGCTCCTTTGATTAAAAAAAATTATATAACTTAAATGAAGACCAATTACAATTGGGTCAATCTGTTAAGTTGATAAGACGATCACAACTCATGCTCATTAAGCCCAAGGTTTGTTAGGGTTACTTGGAGACCAAAATACACCCAAGCCCTAGTTCATGCCTATATAAGGGGTCTTGACTAAAGAAAGACAGACACAAATACATATACACATAGAAAGAAGTTATCCTCTTCATTAGTGATCTGCAAGTCTTTCGCATATCAAGAAGTTTTTGCCTCCAAGTGATTAGCCGCAAGTCTCTATACCTCCACGATTGTGAATAAAGCTTGACTCCACATTCGTGGCAAAATCCCAACAAATAAATCAAGAATAGATCAAAAAACGTGAGGAGAAGAATCAGAGGATTGCATCTTTTTATTAAGATTTTATAAAGATTGTAAACCCACGCATATTTTTGAAATAAAATACTATTGTTTGTCGCTATATTTCTTGTCTTGATTGCTATTTTTTAGGAAAGAAACTCAAATGCTTACAAATTGACACGCCCAATGGGACAATCTTTACCTCTCATCTCTTCTCTTTAAAGGTCAGAATATCAATATGACCACAATGAATATCAACCCTAAATTTGATAATATTGTGGATGTTGACTCCACAAATGGATTGAAAATTGCCATGGAGATTGTTAACCAAATTAGGAGTAAAGCTGAAATACTGGGACAAAAGGTACTTCAAGTACCATCCAGTTATCTCATGTTTTTGGTTCATCTTCTCAGAAAGAAAGATCCTCTCTGTATATGCTAGAACAAGGGAACAACATTGCTGAGGTGGTAGAAAGAACTTTGGCTCGACTAAAGTTGTCACAAGAACGTCATCTCCAGTCCAATGGTCCTTTAATACAGAAAGGTGGTGATGTCTTGAGCGCTAGATATTCTCTAATGTTACCTTGTGTCACTTCTCAATCCAAGCTTTATCCAAATGATGATTCATACTATTCTTCATCATCTGTGATGTAGTGCAAGCGATGGTGACTGAAGTTTCTTTCGTAGAAGAACAACTTGAAAATTTGATAAAAGCAGTTGAAGGCCTATCGATGTGCGTCAAAGGTCAAAATGCCTAAATTACCAAGTTGATGAATATGATGAGAGCTTTGAGAAAGAAGAATCCACTCAACTACATGTGAAGCTTTATGAGACACAAGACAAAGGAGAGTCCTTGACAAAATAAGAAACAACGACCAAGGAACTTCAAGTATCCGCAGAAGGTCTGGTTCCTATTGATCAGTTAAAGGACATCATCATGGAGGCGATCAAAGATAAATTTGAGTCCACATCTAAATCTTCTCTCACATATGTAAAGTTGTATACGCAAAGGATTGATAACTTAAGGATACATGTTGGCTATCAACCTCCTAAGTTGAAGAAATTCGATGGCAAAGAAAATTCGAAACAACATGTAGTACACTTTCTTGAAACTTGTAATAATGCTAGAACATACGGTGATCATCTTGTCAAATAATTTGTTCGATCCCTCAAAGGAAATGCTTTTGATTGATACACAGATTTCAAACCTGGTTCCATCGATAGCTCAGAGCAGTTGGAGCAAGAATTCCTTAATCATTTTTACAGCATGAGGCGCGTTGTGAGCATGATAGAGCTTAATAATGTCCGCCAAAGAAATGATGAGCAAACCATTGTCTTCAACGATCACTAGAGGAGCTTGATCCTTAACTACTAAGGTCGCCTTAATGAAACTTCTGGAATTGAAATATGCATTCAAGATATGCATTGGGATCTTTATTACATATTGCAAGGCAAAAAACCTACAATATTTGAAGAACTAGCAACTCGTGCTCATAATATGGAACTGAGTATGGGTACAAGTGGAGACTATGGGTTGTTCAACTTCAAGCCTCGTGAACAAAAAGTAAATAATATTGAGGATGGGGGCAAGCTTTCATTCGAAACTGATATCGAAGAGTCTTTGTAAGTTGAGATGCTCCTCGACGCATAAGCCTAAAATACATTGAAATGCTCTTAAAAACATGAGCCTAAACTATATGTCATAAAGCTCATCAAATTTGACTTATACCTGTATGCCAAAATGCTCCTTGATGCACGAGCCTAAACTGCAAGTTATAATGCTCCTCGACACATGAGCCTAAACTGTAAGTTATAATGCTTCTTGAAAAAAAAATAAATCTAAAATGCATGTCATGAAGTTCGTCAAATTTGAGCTAACTTTAACTCACAAAGCTCCTCAAATTCGAGCGAAGTCTTCAAATTCAAAAATGAGTTAAATCTTCAAGTGTCGAAGCTCTTCAATTTGTGCCAAATCCTCAAGTTACAAAGCTCTTCAAGTTCGAGCCAAATTTTTGAAGTCATAAAGATCCTCGAATTCGAGCTAAATTTTCAAGTTTAAAAAAAACTCTTCAAAATTTGACCATCTTCAAGTAACAAAAGCTCCTCAAAATAGAGCGGTCTTCAAGTTTCAAAATCTCCATGAAAATGAGACAAATCCCCAAGTTGAATCCTCCTAGCTCGGGATAAGAATGTTGTAGCCGGAGCACCCAAAGCTGAAAAGTCACTTCGGTAGATTTTTTAATCAACTTAAAATTTAATTCAAGCTGATCTTAATAATGTTTTGATCTAATATTTGAGATGTTACATCTTTTGGAGTCTAATTTCCTCAAAATCAAGAGAATCTAAATTTTGTCATTCCTACATCAAAATAAATATTTTTTGCGGAAATGCACCAAGAACTTGCTTGCCAGAGTTGAAAAGAAATACACCAAATGATTCCTCGCCAAGCATGTGGTTATCCCTTGTAAACCTGCAATTAAAAAGATGATGATATACTCCGTTGTGCTAATGGAATGATGCTTCAAGTTGGCATAGTGAAAGTTTTGTCATGTATGTGCTTCGGCTCGTCATGATAAATACGTTTCTAATTGTTTAAAGTTTAGACCCCTCTCTAATTTAGATGTTGAAGATAAGTCTCATCCAATAAGGAAATTAGTATGCGGTCCTTGGTTTGCTTCTTATTCTCCTTCGCCGAGAAGGAGAAGGTGTTTTCTCTACTTTTTGCCCTAAGTTTGAACCAACAATTCACCATGCACATCTTCGGAGAACTAAAAGAAGAAGAACACCTCATGCACTTCGCTCGTCAAATATGAAATATTAGGGTGTACTTTACAGCAAGTCAAAGATAAGGATGTTGCATCACCAAAGTTAGGAACAACTAATCCAAGCCTCCTTCTCACCAAGACGAAAGGTTGAGATGGGTACATGCTTGAGTATGAAAGATGGGATGCGGTTCCTCAAAAATAAATTGCGGAAGAATGAGGTGCTTAACATATTTTCTTGCCAAAGATAGAATATGGTTGCTGCAAGTCTCTCTCGTTCCAAGCCACAAGAGGATCAAACGACTCCTGATTTAGACTCTCCAATCTCATGAGATGAATTTTTCACCAAGACTGCACAAAATTGTAAGATCAAAATTTCAGATTTAGAGACAACTTCAAAAATCGACTGCGGGCAATCTAGAAGGAGTTTTGTCTTAATTTTTGGTTATATTGTAAATTTTGGAATCTAGTTTATACAAAATCAAGTTTCTCATAAGTTTGATGCTCCTACGCCAAGATATGGATCTTTTGATGAAACTGCACAAATCTATCAAACAAGCAGGTTAGATTTATAGTCAATTTCAAAAATTAATTACAGCCCATCCAGAAAGAGTTTTGTCTTAAATTTTGGATATGTTTTAGAATGCCAATTTAAGTTTCTATGAAATCAAGTCTCTCATTAGTTGGACACTCCTGTACTAAGATATGGATGTTTTGATGAAACTGTACAAATCTATCAAACGAGCCAGTCAGATTTATGGCCAATTTCAAAAACTGATTGTGGCTGTATGGAAGGAGTTTTACCTTGATTTTTGGATATGTTATAGCCCTCCAAGTCTAGTTTTAACATAATTAAGTTGATCATTATTTGGATACTCCTACACTAAGACGGCGATATTTTGGTGAGACGGTACGAATTTGTAATTAAATAAAAAGTCAGATTCATCACCAAATTCAAAAATTAATTATCGTTAATTGAGAAGGTGTTTGGATTTGATTTTTGGATATCTTGTATATCTATGAGTCTAGTTTTTTTTAACATTAAACGGATCTTGATTTTTTCATTTTTATGGTAAGCTATGAATTTTCTACCATAGGTGTGCTGAACTGAGTAGAAAGTGACGAAAATAAAGTTTAAAAAATTACCTGATAGAAATGGAGAATGAGCTTGACGATGCCACCAATTGACAATCAACCACTGTAGAAACATGAGCATTTATATATATCAAAAGATATTGATATAAATTTAGTTCCTACAAATTATGAAAAATTATAGTTATGGAAAGTTTCCATTGGAACCAAATTATGGAAAAGTTCTCTTGAAACCAAATTATGGAAAGTTTCCATTAGAATCTAGTTATGGAAAGTTTCCATTAAATTATGAAAAAATTTCATGGAATCAAACTATGAAAAAATTTTATTGGAATCAAATTATGGAAAAATTTTGTTAGTATTTGTTCAAATTCCACTTCATTCAAGTCACTGTTAGCATGAATGCAAGCATCGTTCCTTACATGTTACTACAAATTATCGTGACTCAAATAAAGTAAAGTGTCTATTGTCACTGTGATCGATTATTAGCTACCCGCATCATCAGGAAAAGATCGTTTACACAATTTTTGCTCTCAAGATGTCATGTCCGTATAGTTGGTAACCAAAAAAGTTGATACTTTTAGGGTCTTGATAACATCTTTCGGTACAAGACTTGGCTTTTCCAGCCATCAAATAACAAAGGAATATTATGCAATAATCCTCCATAAGATGGGAATACTTCAAACAAAAATGAGCCGGGAAATGATCGGAAGTCAAGCGGATCTCTTGCAAATTAGAAAATGCTACCAAACAGACTCTAGTATATATGAACTTGGATAGCTTCAACATTTCGGCATAGTCATTTCTTGTGAATTTTTAAATATTTTGCAAGAAGTCAACCGCGTGAAAAATAAAAATTTCATGAATACTTCAAGTCTTGCATTCAAAGGTTCGACAAGTCATACACATCAACAAGCCTTGAAGTAGGGGGCATTTGTAGACAGTGAAATTATATGGATAACTTCATATTAAATTTGGATTAAATCTTATATTCATGATATGTTGACCAAGTCAAATTATTGGTTAATAAAGTTGGCTTGAGTTTTAAGTTAAAATTATATAACTTAAATGAAGTCCAACTATATTTGGGTCAATCTGTTAAGTTGACAAGATGATCCCAACTCATGCTCTTCAAGCCCAAGGTTTGTTAGGGTTACTTGGAGACCAAAATACCCCCCAAGTCCTAGCTCATGCCTATATAAAGGGGTCTTGACCAAATAAAGACATACACAAATACATATACACTTAGAGAGAAGTTATGCTCTTCATTGGTGATCTGTAAGTCTTCCGCATATCAAAAAGTTTTCGCCTCCAAGTGGTGAGCCGCAAGTCACTGTACCTCCATGATTGTGAACAAAGCTTGACTCTGCATTCGTGGTGAAATTCCAACAAATAAATCAAGAACAGATCAAAGAACGTGAGGAGAAGAATCAGAGGATTACATCTTTTTATTTAAGATTTTATAAAGATTGTAACCCCATGCATATTTTTGAAATAAAACATTATTGTTTGTCTCTATATTCCTTGTCTTGATTGCTATTTTTCAGGAAAGAAACTTAAACACTTACACATATTAACTGAATTTTGAGGTAATGTTCACCTCTCAAGAAAAATATTTTAGGACATAATTTAAACACTATTTTCCACTATTATTCTTTTGATTATTTCCAAACTATTCTTAAAAGTAGGGATAACCATGAATATGACTTTGTAAGTAATGTAATTTATCACCTTGAAAATGTAAAGTAATAGTTAAGAACCTCAATAAAAAAAAGGGGAAAAATAGAAAAAATTCCAACAATTCTCTTGAACTTTGAATAATTCACTTATTTTGAACAATAAAAAAAGTCCCACTAATTCACTAGGCTAGAGGGAGTATTTCATTTTCAAGTTCTCTCTGATAGTCCCTATATATATGCACTGTCTCTTGTAAATTGGCAAAGACAAAACTAAAGAAAGTTCTATCCAAATTTGGAAAGATGGCTGCCTCAACACTTATTTCAGTTTCCAAAAAACTTATCAAGCCCTTTTCTCCAACCCCTTATCCACTTGAACATTTTACGCTCTTTAATTGATCAAGTCATTGGTAATATGTACATGCCCTTGGCCTTCTTTTATCCTAAAAAACCTGCCCAAATATCTCAAATTCTTGAGACTTCTCTATCGAGAATTTTGACTTCTTACTATCCGTTTGCCGGTAGGCTTAGAGATAACATCTTTATTGATTGTAATGACAAGGGAGCTAAACTCATAAATGTTCATTACGCTTTTCCCATGTCTAAAATCATCAATCTTCCTAACACTGGTCCTGAATATTTACCTTTCGCTAAAGGTTTGACATGGAACAATAGTGCGAAAGAAGATAGTTTAGTGGTGGCTCAATTAAGCCACTTTGATTGTGGAGGAATAGCCATAAGTGCATGCATATCGCACAAGATTGGTGATGCATGCACTTTGTGCAACTTTATGAGTGATTGGGCTATCACAACAAAAGATATAGGCATGAAAGGTCCATCACCTATATTATTGGCTCATCAATTTTCCCTCCAAGTAAAAATACTCCTTTAACGAAACCTATGATTGCGTCCCAAATACAACCTACGATAATTAAAAGGTACCTTTTCTCTTCTTCAAAACTTAATGCCATCAAGGCCATGATATCATCTCAATCAGGTGTAAGAAATCCTACTCGAGTCGAAGTAGCCTCAGCACTATTATACAAGTGTTCTATGGCAGCTTCAGGAAAGATTTCGGGCTCATTTAAACCGTACACATTAAAACAACTTGCTAATTTGCGACCAAGAATGGTGCCACCTCTCCCACAAAGCTCAGTTGGTAACATTATCTCTAGCATGTCCATTCTAACAACTAAAGAAGAAGATATGACACTAGCAAGTGTTGTCAAAGAGCTAAAAAAGGAAAAAGAAATATCGAAGAAAAAGGATCCTATTAAAGAAAATGAGCTATTGTCAGCACTAGTGAACTTTGACAAGCAACAAGAAAGGACATCAAGTGGCAGTGAAATTGATATCTATTGGGGTAGCAGTGTTTGCAATTACCCAATGTATAATGTGGACTTTGGATGGAGAAATCCAGAAAGAGCACTTATTCCAGTTCAACTTAAAAACTCATTCATATTGATGGACACTAAATGTGGGAAAGAAATAGAAACAATGATAAAACTAGACGAACAAGTCATGGCTGAATTTGACAAGGATAAGGAGTTTCTTGAGTTTGTTTCTCCCTATCCAATTGTTTAATTAAGGAGTTACTCTATATTCAAGCGGGAAGAAAAGAAGAAAAAAAGAATAAAGAGAAAATGAAAGAATGAGATGCATGTATATTGGTTCTCCTCCTCCTCTTGTTTCTATTAGGCCTCATTTGTTTTCATCAAGAATGTCTGAATATGAATGTATATTCGATTGATTAAGATGTTGTCTCTAAATTTGAACAATGAATAGTTAAGATCGATTATTTTTCAACATCTGAATATGTATAATTTATTTATTTGTAAGAAGTTTAAATATACAATTCAATAAAGAAGTAATTAACTATTAAGAAATATAAATTTAATTTAGTAAAATTATTATTTGATTAAAAATGAAACATTAAAGTAAGCTAGTCAATGATGGAGATAGTTTGTAGTTTTGTGGTAATGATTGGTGTTAGTGTCTAGTAATAATGTTGATGATAGTTGTGATGGTGGAGGTGGTTGGTGTTGTAGTGATTGATATGATGATGACAGTTGGTATTAATGGTGGTGGTTGTGATTAGGGGTGGGCATGGTGCGATATTGATAACTTCGGTCTGGTAGTTTCAATTTTTAAAAATATACACAATTTCCATACCAAATTAATTTGGTATAGTTCGGTGTTTTAAAGTTCAGTTTTGGTATATTATGGTACGATAAGTCGGTAACCATTATTTGTTGGACTTCGACTTGCGTATACTCATATAATAGAAAATTATGACTTCGGCTATTTTGAGAAACGTCTCAATTATATTATACTAACACAGAACAGATTTTAAAATATTCAAAAGAAAGTACGAGCAATTCGCTTCATTAATCAATTACAGAAAAAAGACATTTCAATGAAGATAGAGTTATCAAAGTTACAACGTCTAAATAATTAGTTTTGCATCGATATTATTTTATATATTTGCTAGTATTATAATAATATACATGAATTGTATATGTAAATATATACTTCGGTATGATATTTATTTCAAATTTTATAAATATCAAATACCAAAAAAATTTAAAAATGCATTTCAAATACCATAATATCAAAATTTTGATATGATAATTCAGTATCTACCGTACCATGCCCACCCTAGTTATGATGGTGAAGTTGATTAACGTTAGTAGTTAGCAGTGTTGATGATGTTGGCTGAAGAATGTGTGATAATTAATGATGTATTGGTGGTAGTTGGCACTGGTGCTAGTTGTGATAGTGGTGGTGGTTGGTAGTAGGGATTGACGGGAGTGATGATAGTGACTAATAATGCTGGCGGAAGAGGCGATGGATGACGACGATGATGCAAGCATGGTGGCAATGAATGTAATTATAATAATGGAGATGGTAGGTTTGATAACGATTGATAATAGTGGTTTACAACAATGGTGGTTATGATGACAAAGATGATTGGTGGTGATAGGCTGATAGTTAGTGGTTGGCGACGATAATGATGGTTGGCAATGATTGTGGTGGTTGTAATGACAAATATAGGTAGTAGTGGTGGCTTAAGCTACGTTATAGACAAAGTGGTGGTTAAAATTATGGAAAAATTACCTAATACCATACCTTAATTTATCTTAACTACTTAAAATCCCAACACTTTTTATTAATTACCAAAATCTCTTTTTTACCTTTTTTTCCTTCAAAAGCTCGGATACATCACTGCCTTCCCTAAAAATTTTGGATAAATCCCACGTCACACGGTTACTCCCCCATTCTAGATGCAAAATCCCCCCCCCCTCCCCCTCTCTCTCTCTATAGCTCACACTTCTTTCTCTGTAAACCATGAAATGAAGAAATCTTCAATTCTTGTTCTTGTTAACCCCCCCCCTCCCCCACCCCAATCATGTTTTATTATTAGCTCACAAAGAAACTGAATCTGGAGAAAAACAACAACAAAAAGCTATGTTCTCCATGGAAGAGGGAACTTAAATTCTGGAGATCAACTTGATCTCTGCTCAATCCCTCAAAACCCCTGTCACTAACTTACAGCGTATGCAAACTTACGCCTTTCTCTAGATTGATCTTGCCGATACAAAAGGTGATAAAGGTGAAGATACATCACGGGATCCCTGGAAAAGGTATTATCAGTATGTATGTGGAGTAAAAAAACATGAAGATACATTAAAGAGGGGATGAAGCTACATTATGCTTGTCAGATTTCTGAATTCGATACATCGGGGCTCCCACAAAAATGAAACTTCTGATGCCGCAAGGCGGATTGAGGAGGAGGCATTCTCTGTTGCTGGATCTACGAATAACGGTAACGACGGCGGCATTGAGATACATAAGAATGATGTATCTCATTGAAAATATGACAAAAAATTATGTATCGAATGCTTTTTTGGGTTACTGATGCATAAGATTTATGTATCACAATGAGATATGTGTTACTGATACATAAAAATTATGTATTGGGCTGAGTGTATCTTGAAAATATATCAAAAATTATGTATCAAATCTGTGTTACTGATACATAAAAATTATGTATTGGTTGCAGTGATTTTTTGGTGGACTTGTGTCTAAATTTGGGTGGAAGGTGGTGTTTCATCGGTTGGCTGGTTGGAGCGGCGGTGGTGGTGACGGTTATGTGTTTTTCGACGGAGAAGAGGAATTTGATTTTTTGGTATGGGATTTAGCCGGAACAGTGGTCAGCGATTGAGGGGTTTTCGGCGGCGATTTTGAATCTGTTGTGGTTGCTCCGGCAAAGCAAGTTCGTCGGAGATTTGACGACACTCGTTGTTGTTTGAAGAATCGTGATCTTTTTTTGAATTTCAAATTTTGAACTGATTAAAAAATTTGAGGATCCTCTGAAGTGATTTTAATGAAAGTCGCGTGATTTGCTCTATTAATTGAACAGATTTTCTTTAATTTCTCAAAAAGTGTATCGAAAGGTTAGTTATGTATCAGAAAGTGGCAAAATAAGAGATTTTTTATATTTTTATAAGAGTAGGGATAGAAAGTAATTAGGGGTAAACTGGTTGTGATTTATGTAAGTTTTACTAAAATTATTCACCCAAAACATCTCTTAATGATAGTCAGACTTTGCTTAATATCTTAATGATTAACACATATTCAGACCCAATATATACTTAAATCTTAGTATAAATAAATACATTTAATGGCCTAAGGTTTGAATGATTCAGACCTCGATTAAGTGCAAACAAATAAGGTCTTACTCTTTTTCCTCATATTATTTTACCAAGTTATCTATTACTATTAGAATATAGCCGCATTTCGTTTAGTCAACTTGTAGAACTTACATAAATCCCACTATTATATGAGCTAACCAATCCCTTTTCCACTAGTTTCAATATTATATAATATCCCATTAAAAAGTGATACATTATGATTTCTGATACATGGACAACTAATTCTGAAAATTTAAATTAATCAAATTCCTTAATATAAGGCGTAAATCAAGGAATTAACGAAAATATGTATCTTAGTTATATAAATTGACATTCCATTTTATTACTCTTCACAATAATAAATTCATTAATTTGATGTATCTATTATCAATTTTATAGTGTATCTAGCTACTATTAATTTTATGTATGTATGGAGTAAAATGGCTTAGAAGAGGACTGGGCCGAGTCGAGTACAATGCAGACCGGCCCGTGAGGGTGTTAAATTAGGAATGAGCCCAACACAAGGAAATGGCCACTCGAGAAAAAATAAAAGTGACCCAAGAGTACTAGCGATGGCAACTGCATCAAAGGAACGACAAAAAGGACAGTGCGTCAGATTATTTAGGTGCACAGGCGACTCTCGGCTATACAGCATCAGACACGCAGTACTGGGATGCATCCCCCAATGGCATGAGGACAAGCGGCTAAGGGTCATTGGACGCGGTACTATGGGCTCAGAAAATAAAATTATCCTATTGGTCGAAAGGAAACCTCTGTATCCTATAAATAGAAACCCCCTCTCTCATTGTAAAGGAACTGATTTTTACTCATCCTTAACCTTTAAGCAATAAAATATCTTTAGCTTGGTCCTTAAGCATTTTATATTTTCCTCTAGCTGTTTACTACTTTTTCATTATTGCACTCGAGCTCCATCACGTCTCGCCCTCAGCTCAAAGGGCCTAATACTCGATTATCGTTACAAATTTGTTCTAAATCTTTGCCTTATTCAATTTATTTAATTTTTTGCTTACAATATTTATCTTCTGCAAACTTTTACCACTAACCCAAAGCTAAGATCGTAATACATGCTATTGACTCACGAACAAATTCAACAACATAAAAAAATGGTAAACAGTATTTCACCCACTGTGAGGCCAGAGTAACTGTGTGGGGTTTTAGCTTTATTTTTTCTCGCACATTTCTTTCTGTATTTCTACTTTACAGTAAAATAGGTCATGGCAGATGATAACATTGATTGCATGGAGGACGAAAACCCTAGGAAGACTCCTAAGACCTATGATGGTACACTGGGGGTGAGGGCGAATCCTCAAAATGGTGAAATGCCTCTCAACTTCAACACGACGAACCTGAACATGCAAAAAAGACAGAAAAGGCCCATCGACCTTGATAAGGAGGAAGAGAAGTTCGATGTTCAGGGTTTGCAGGACTTAATGAGGGGCTTTGTTGCATCCCACAAGGAGGTGATGGCTTGGATGGAGGATAAGAGGATGGATGAATTGCAGAGTGGTGTGGCTCAAGTAACCCAGGCACTTCAAAAAGGAATGAAACGGAAGATAACGCTCAAATACACCCTAAAAATGATAACGCTCAAATACACCCTAAAAATGAATGTATACGGTCGTTAGCAATATATTTTACCCACTAATAAAGTCGGGGTCCAATCCACAAGGAACAATGTGATTAGCGATTGAGAAAGTACAAAATAAAAGCAACTCGCACAAATCCAAATAAATGATACAAGTATTTGGGGGGGTTTCGATATATAAAGATGAAACAAAGATAGAACCAATTTTAATATGAACAAGTTGATCAATGGATTTCACAAATGATGGAAAACAAGGTAAATGATAACGGGGAACCAATTCTACAAACGATCCATTGTATTTAACTAATTACTCATGAATTACTCACGGATTAACAAATTAGCCTTGGAACCTCAAGTATCCGCCACATCTTTCGATCGATTGACGAATATTTCTTGGCTAAATTCCGTCGAACATTAGCCAAGTATCAACACAAGTAGTTTCAATCTATGGCTCTACTAGGATTAGACTATGTCTAGCAACAAATTTAATAATTGGGTAATATGTCCCAAATCTTGCTAAATTAATATTTCCCAACTTCAATTAGCTCTTTCAAGCATTAATTGAAGTAGATGGGCAATTCTCACTCTAATCTTCTCTTTCAAGCTCAACTAGAGTAGAAATCGATAAAGCATGAGATTAATTTAAACAAGCAAAACCTATTTATAAATTAAGAATAATCAATTAACACAAAAGCATAAGATAAAATCAAAACCCAAATTCAAAACATGAATATTGCATTATGTCTAACAACAATATCCAAATATGAATTTATCTACACCCAAATATTCAATACAAAGCAAGGAGAGGAAGAAAAGGTTAAGAATTAGTCACTACAAAGCTTTCAAATCTTCACTCCAAGGGTGTTGGGTCAAGAACTCTAGCCTCCAGGGTTGAGAAAATATGCCAAACATCCAAATAATATTTCCAATTCTTCCTTTTATAGCTCCATATTTTTTTTACATCAAAATAAGGCCCAAAACAGCCCCCAACTTTCAGATTTTCAGATCTGCAATTTTAGCCACTTTGGCATTTTTAGCCACTTTTCTCATTTTCTCCAATTTGACGACTTGTTTTTGACTTGGTTTCTTCCAATACTCTTTTCAATCATATAAAACCTACAAAATAGAAGTAAATGACATTAGATACACTATTTTCTCAAATAAATATCTCAAAAATCTAAGATTAAAAGAAGAGAGAAGTTGGTAAATTACCTCCTTATCAACCCCCAAACTTAAACTATTGCTTGTCCTCAAGCAATACAAAATATTTACTTCTCTTCATAAGACCAAATGCAAAAGTGCACCAAGATAATTCCAAGTCAAAGAAAATCACTTTTAAACATACACACATGACTTTGATTGGTACCAACAATTAATCCAAGACAAATGAACCGCCAACTCTTTCCAAAAATTTCTTTTTCAAAAGTTTCATTTTTTTTTTCAACTGCTCAAACACCAACTAAATCAAAGTGACACTCAAGTCATGACACTAAAGCTTCAAAATTTGTCTCTTTGACACTCAAGTCATGACACTAAAGCTTCAAAATTTGTCTCTTTGTCGTAAAACAACTTTCTTTTGGTCACTCCTCTCAATTGGATAATGATGCGAATTCACACTCCAATCATTATGTGCCTTCACAATCAAGCGAGTATCCCACACTTCAAATATGCGATACAAAATACAATTGGGATATAAAAATGGAAAGAATTTAATCACTCTCACAAAGAAGTTCAAAAGCATGCAAGTGGAACCGTAGGCTTGCTCATCATGTACTTCGCCACTAATGTAGACACACTTGACTCAAAATCAACTAAGACTTAAGGGTTGTAACGTAGGCTTTTGGTTAAGGTAGGGGCACAATTTTGGAAATAATGACTCAAGACCTCCCTAAGCACTACACTTTGCAACAATAAGCACACTTCCTTCCCAACTTTCCATCCTTGTTCTCCTCCTTTTTTTCTTTTGCAATTCATCACCGGGTCGTCCCTTTATTCATAAACTTTATTCTTCCTTCGTTTTCTTTTTCTTTTGTTCTTTTCTTTCAAAACCATCAAGTAAGATTTCCTTCATTTTATTTTTTAAAAAAATAGCCACCACACCACTACTTTTTCAGCCATCACCCCCAAACTTAGGCTTTTCGCCTATGTTTGCACTTTCAACGAAACTCACTCCCAACTTAACTTCTTAGCCCATACATTACTTGCAAAGCACTTAGGGAGGTAGAGTGTCAAATGATAAGTCAATTTAAGAATAAAATGGTATAGTTTGTAACATGGTTGCCAAAGAAAAGGATAAAAGCTCAAAGAAGTTAACTAGAGAAAATATGCAAGGGTGGAAAATTTAAGGCACAAGACGGTCCGAGAAAGGCCTAATATCATTTTTCAAGTCAAGTGTGGTCTAGGATTTCACTAGACCACAAGACATGCGAAAGAACTAACAAATCAAGCTCACCACTCATGGCACATAAAAATTCAAGTAGAAAATTCCTCCAAGCCCCAATTGAAACAAATGAACTCAAGAAGTTATCCTAGCCTAAAGAGACTATTTAGTGAACAAAAGAGCCAAAATTGAGTCTAAAAGTCAAAACAAGAATCCTTACTTCAACCATTTTATTTTTCAAAGATCAAGATTCATATGTCAAATTTAAATGTGTTGGTACTAAGCAAGCCACACATGGGCCAAGGAGAAAAAATCACACGCAAACACCACTTTACTTCCACACTAACTAAAACTACACCTGAACGAGACTAATTCCCTTAAGAAAGTTGTCACACTATCCATCAATGGGAAAAGTCACTAAAAATACTAACTAAAAACACCCGATTCAAAAGAAAATTAGCATTCTCGGAAAAAGAACAGTGGCACAAAGAAAAGCCTAGGATATTGCTAATATAAAAAAAAAAAAAAAAAAAAAAAAAAGTTAGAAATCAAAAACAAAGCATACTAATATAAATGTCATACATAAAAATAAGAAAATATAAAAATAAAAGAGTTAACCTACCAATTCCATCAAATAAATCATTCCACAATCAATATGAATATCATTTAGCATTTAAGCTCATCCCCCTAGCAGTGCCCCCTAGTTAAAATATCATTTTGTCCTTAAGGGAACTTAAACAATAAAAGCAAGGTAAGAGGGGCTCCCTAGAAATCTTGTAGCATCAAATACGACCTCCTCTGTGTCTTATTTCTATCCTCTTTGAATGGTGTCTGATGAATTGGAGATCACTTGTGGAAAACAGTACCAAAGTAGTTGAGTAAATCTCTTCCCGAATAACCTATTTCTCAGGACACGACAAACATGCTTCAAGAATGGTGGGTAAGTTACTAATCTTTCTCAAAATATTCTTTCACTATCCTACCTTTGAGGGGAAACCAATGGAAATTGTGAGAGTGATTTGCAGCTTTCTTCCCATTTTAACAGAAACACTCAATGATTCTCGTTTTCATCCAAAATCCAGTACTTTGACCAACTTGACACAGAAACCTAACGACTAAAACCATAATGACTCAAAATTATAATGAAAGGCAATAAATCAGTGAGACATTCTCCCAATTCGATCAAAATAAGTCACAATCACTTTTCATTCAAGCATCAAAATAATAAGGGCTGCAATTCTTCAAGACAAAACAGTAGCCTAGACTCAGCACTACACCATTTTAAATCAAGATTCAAATATAACTAACACAAGCAAATGTCTTCCCAAATCAGCAATATACTAAATAAACTTTCAATGCAAACTTTTCTAGTTCAAATCCAAGCTTCCTTCCTTAAAAAAAAAAATTCAAAGCCTCTCATATCATATCAGACTACATGTCAGTCACTATAGCATACACTTTTATCAGGCTACATCTTCAAATTATTCTAGTCTAGCATTGATAGCCAACTCTCATTGCATAACATTCTCCTTATGTTTAAAATCTAGAGAGGTGTCCGAACTCCTTCGTGTACCTACCCCACACAAGCACTGAGATGTCTTTAAAGACCATTGGAGCAGGTAGAAGAAAAAAAATTACAGATTTGAAAATACGAAAAGCACATTTTGCCCAGTTCAGTTACGTACTCCATTCTTACAAAAATATACCATATGCAATCTCATACTCAAGATTGAAAAGCTAGTGACTTTAGTTTGCAGCCAATTTAATTAATGAATATACCGTAGTATTGTAGCAAACAAGGATCAACCAGATATCCAATTATAAAGTTTTCTTTTTCTAGCATTCTACATATCAGAAAGCTATCCCATACTACCACTCAAAACTTAATTATATCACAAGAGAAATGACATTCCAGCACTAGTTCCACCAATACTGAGAGTTCTCCATTCCAAATTTAAAAAAAAAAATGATGCCTTAACAGATCATTAGAGCTAGTAGGAAAAACAAAATTTGAACACTTGAGCAACCTTTGTACAATTCGCGGTAAAAGAACGCCTATGGCAGTCTGTGGTGAGTTTCAGCTCGAACAATCTTACGAAGCAGTCTACAGCCTACTGAATATCCAAAACTTAACACAATTGATTCCTAAAAAGGCAAGGTTACTCAGCCTTTACCGGCGAATTCATTGAGCACACACTACATTGAGTACATCCAGTCAAGCAAGTTTTAAACTCAAGAAAATAAAACAATAAGAAGCACAATTGTTGAAAAACATTAGGACTATCCTACTACCTATTCAGCCAGCAAATCAGTTTTTGGAACTCACAGACTCGTAGAATGCTTAGGGGCCACTATTCATAATGTATTCAACCTGTTGGCAGTTTACGTACACCCATTAAACACTTGAGACAATCACATATTTAGTCCAATACTATGATCATACACAGTTGAGAAAAAAAATTGGTCAGTTATAAGCTTGCAATTCGACAAAGAGATTGCCAACCCAAGTCTCAGTTCGATCAACATGACAGAAGCAGTCTGTCACCTACTTGACTACCCAAAACTTAGTCACCATCAACTCCTGATAACGCACGGTTACTCAGACTTCACCGGAGAATAAAATCGTCTCTCAGACAATTTGTCGAACACATTACAGGCATAACTTTAAGCACACTTCTTATACCTAATTTGTGCTTGAATTACCCTCCTATTTTCAGGGAATTAAAGTTCAATGAAGCACAATTACAATTCAATAAACAGACAACACAGTAATTTCATAATTTTTTTCCCCAAACTCCAAATAAAAAGTGAAGAGAAAAAGAAACAAGCAGAAAAATCTGTCAGTGAGAGGGAGGGAACGAGAAAGCGAGAAGAGGAGAGGAGAGAGGAGAAGTGAGAGACTCACCTGGAGTTATGATTGAAGATGCGTGCGTTTCTGGGTGGGTGAAGGGTAAAGGATCGAGTGGTGTGCGCATATGGTGCAGGGGAATGAAATAATAAACATTTCAGGTATTTTAAACTAAAGCTGAAAAAAATAGCCATGCTTTTGGTTTTTCCATACCATGTCATGAGGCCATGTGCCATTTTTTTAATGCTAAAGACCAACAAGTGACCAATTTTCACACTTTTGCACTATCACTGATATGCTCACTTTAATATGCAACTTCCCAACGCCTTTACCCTTTCAAATGAAGTTCAAAAATTATGAAATTTGGCAGGGCAACAAATAATTAAAAAAAAAAAAATCTAATAATTAAAATTAACAAATTGAAATAAAAGTTAGCCTTACCACTTTTCTCTCCACTTGGAGGATGTGAACCTCGCTCCAACTTTAAATCAAGGTCATGACAATGCTCGTGAGTAATGATATAAAAGCAAATAGGCTACTTCTCGAACATCTCATTTTGCACTTCTTGGCCTTCAAGGAACGTCATTTTGCCTCCTTGGTATGACAAACTCTAAAACGTCCTCCAAATTCTCCATTTGCTTGATTATTTCGATTTTCATCTCATCAACCAAGTACAGCGTTGAAAAATGGTTTGAATGAGGTTTAAGCCTCTCCATTTACGAATTTGCATCTTTCTTGACATTCTCACCCCAAAATGAACTAGAGTCTTCAAAATTGATTTGATTGGCCTTTTCTTGCAACTCTAGTATCATTTCATCAATTTCGGCATCTTGCATTATTTTTGGCTTGGTTGGTTGGCAAATCACCATGAATTCTTCAAAATCAATCTTGACCACATCTTCATTGGAACTCAACTCGAACTTATTATCCTTGTATTTAAGTATTCCTCCATAACTGTGATCACTAGAATCTGTTTCCACAATATATGTAAATTTCCTATTTTCATCAGGAAAATATAACTTAGGTAATTTTTTGCACATAGTCTTAATTTTTTGTATATGTAACCTATCAGTTTTATCAAAATAATATTCAGTATCTTTCTTTAATTTTTTGTGTAATGGTTTTAGGTATTCTGCTAATTTAGGTACATAATTTCTTACTTGGTTGACTAGTCCTAAGAATGACTGTAATTTCTTTTTTGTATCTATTGTTTCGTTTGTATCAATTATTTTTTGTACTATATGAGTCTGCATTTTTATCCCATTTTTATCTATTTGTATTCCTAGAAATTCTATCTGATTTTTCATTAGTTCTGCTTTTGTTTTACTCAAACTAATTCCTGAGATTTCAATCAAATGTATGAATTTTTCTAATAATTGAATATGTTCGTCTTGTGTTCTGGAATATAAAAGTATATCATCTATATATACTATATAATTTTCTAGTTGGGTGAAATATTTATCCATAAAATTTTGGTATCTACCTGGTGCATTTTTATATCCAAATGGTAATACATTCCATTCGTAATGAAAAAATTATGATAATGAAAAAATTGAGCATCATTGTAGATATTATTCAGGAACCTATACCGAACCACAATTAAAATGGGAGATAAATAGAAAAGAATTATTTGCGTTATATAAATGTTTATTAGCATTTGAACCCTATATTGTATATAATAAATTTATTGTAAGGACAGATAATACCCAAGTAAAATGGTGGCTTACAAGGAAAATACAGGACTCAGTTACAACAAAGGAAATACGAAGGCTTGTATTAAATATACAAAATTTCACTTTTACAATTGAAATAATTAGATCTGATAAGAATGTCATTGCAGACCACTTATCACGACAAAGCTACACAGACAGAACAAGATAGTGCAACAATGGAATCCCTCACGTAGTTTCCCATAGGCTTCAATTTGTTGAGCTCGGTTCAAGAGCCACTCTTGGCTCACAATTTCCAAATTGTTAAGTTTTTCTTCATTTTGGAAAGCATCTTCACAAGGGCCTTCTTCTCTTTCACTACCCACTTTTGATGCCACTATGGATTGATGGATGAGTGGTACCTCCTCAACCATTTTAGATATCCGGTGCAAGTTAGTTTGAAGCATTGCTTGAATGCCTTCATGACTGGCTTTTTGTGCTTCTAACTCCATGTTATTGCTCCTATCAAACTCAAAAGCACAACTAGAAAATTTTTTAAAGCTTGGGGAGGGGGAAGGGTCATTTTCACAAGCATTACAATGTCTACTTTGACCACTATGTTCACAATAAGTAGACCCCACATAAGATTGAGATAGTACACACACCTCTCTCCTGGGAGCTTTTTCTCAATGCCAAAAGTGGGGTCCTCCATAATAAGGATATGAGTCATCAACATAAGATTTGCAACCACCAATTTCATTTTCATTCCATAATGTCATAGTAACAAGTATAATAAAAAAAATTCTAAATAACACAAGAAATGAAATATATTCACAAGTTCGAATCAAAGCATGTAAACTCAAATTCCAAACTAACTACGCTAAATTGTTCTCTGGCAACGACGCCATTTTTGATAACACTCAAATGCACTCTTAAAATGAATATATGTTGTCGTTAGCAATATATTTTACCCCAACAATAGAGTCAGGGTCGAATCCACACGAAACAATATGACTAGCGATTCAGAAAGTACAAAATAAAAGCAACTTACACAAATCCAAACAAATGATACAAGTATTTGGGGGGGGGGGGGTTCGATATATAAAAACGAAATAAAGATAGAACCAATTTTAATATGAACGAGTTGATCAATGACTTTCACAAATGATGAAAAACAAGAGAAATGATAACGGGGAATCAATTCTACTAATGATCCATTTTATTTAAATAATTACTTATGAATTACTCACGGATTAACAAATTAGCCTTGGAACCTCAAGTATCCGCCACATATTTCGAACATTAGCCAAGTGTCAACACAAGTAGTTTCAATCTATGGCTACACTAGGATTTTACTATATCTAGCAACAAATTCATTAGATGGGTCATATGTCCCAAATCGCACTATATTAATCTTTCCCAACCTCAATTAGCTCTTTCAAGCATTAATCGAAGTAGATGGGCAATTCTCGCTCTAATCTTCTCTTTCAAGCTCAACTAGAGTAGAAATCGATAGAGCATTAGATTAATTTAAACAAGCAAAACCTATTTATAAATTAAGAATAATCAATTAACACCAAAGCATGAGATAAAATCAAAACCCAAATTCAAAACATGAATATTGCATTATGTCTAACAACAATATCCAAATATGAATTTATCTACACCCAAATATTCAATACAAAGCAAGGAGAGGAATAAAAGGTTAAGAATTAGTCACTACGAAGCTTTCAAATCTTCACTCCAAGGGTGTTGGATCAAGAACCCTAGCCTCCAAGATTGAGAAAATATGCCAAAGATCAAAATGATATTTACAATTCTTCCTTTTATAGTTTCACATTTTTTACCATCAAAATAAGGCCCAAAACAGCCCCCAACTTTCAAATTTTCAGATCTGCAATTTTAGCCACTTTTGGCTACTTTTCTCATTTCCTCCACTTTGACCTCTTTTTGACTTGTTTTTGACTTGATTTCTTCCATTACTCTTTTCAATCATATAAAACCTACAAAATAGAAGTAAATGACATTAGATGCACTATTTTCTCAATTAAACATCTCAAAAATCTAAGATTAAAGAAGAAATAAGTTCGTAAATTACCTACTTATCACAGTAAGATCTGGAGTAAAAAAGTAGGACGACCAGATGTTGGGAGTGACAACAACAGGCGATGAGGTGAGGCTCAGAGACGCAGCCCCGACGACGTCCAAGTTGGAATTGCTAAGAAGAGAGATGAAGGCATAATATTCTAAACTTCAGTCTCGAAAGAACTGCATTCCTGAATCTCCACCGGTGGTCAAAGGACCAGATTCTAAAATCTATGCCAAGGTACCCTATATAACCAATGTTGCGATGAGGCATCTTGATGAGCTTTAAAATGCCAGACATCTAAAAAATATGATGTAAACTCGAACCCCCGAGAGCACCTATTATTTTTTACCACAGTTGTCAATGACAATGACCTGACCAAATAGTCGGTGATGGTAAAGAAGTTTGGAGAGAGCCTCTGGCGAGGGAGCTCTGGTATGGTACTCCCTCCTCCCAGAAAATTCTATTGACTCATTTAACATGTTGTCAGATAGTTTCATAACGGCCTGGGGCTAAGAAGGTGTAGCCCCACCGAGGGAACATTTTCAAGATCAAACAAGGAGATACGAAGCTACTTCAAGAGTTTGTGGCCCAGTTGTAGAAAGAAAGGATGCAGATCCTAATGGTGCCCAATGACTGGGCATATGAGGCTTTCACCAAGGAGTTGAACCCTGAAAGCTCGGTCGCTTCTTTCAAGATCAAGGAAAGCTTAACTAAGTTTAAGGTAACGACTTGGCCCAATATGCACAACCGATACGAGTCAAAGATCCAGATCGAGGATGGCTGCATAAGGATTAATGGAAAGTCCACATGGATGTGGAGTAACCCGAGGTCCTAGAAGAGCTCGTGGGGGTCAAAGTACAAGTCGGCTAGGAACTCCAGATGCTGGAATGACTCAGAGGGATTAGATCAAGGGAACTATACCCCCTACTCACTGGAAGTCAGAGCCTATGGCAGTGGAGGAGCAGATTTCGAGTCTCAAGCCAATCTTGACATGACCAAAGAGTTGACAGTGAGTTATCGCAGAAAGAGATGCAGTCTGAGAAGGCGGTGAAACCTATAGTGAATGCCATTGACGAGGTGTACTTACTTTTAAAATAATGTTTTAACATCAACCCTGAGAGGCTAGTCTCGATAATCTGAGACTTCAAGGGTACTAAATTCCTGAATCCACTCCAGACAAACCTAGATGCTAGGGACAAAAGTCTCTAGTGCGAATTCCATGGGATGCATGGCCACGACACTAAGGACTGACGCCACCTCTAAGAAGTGGCCGCCAAACTACTAAAGGGTTGACACACCTTAAGGAGTTCTTATGCAAGCGAGCAGAGGGAAACTATAGAAAAGACGTCGAATGCTTGAAGATCATAGAGCTCCCTAGAAGACGATAAACTGAGCTCTAATACTCCTGAATTAAGTAAATTTTCTCGATTTAAGATAATGTGTTTGTTTTCATTTCTTTTGAGTTTAGTACAGGACCGAAACATACTCAGCAACATATGAATACACGTTTCAAAGAGTGAGTAAGGGCTATAGAAGTTCTGAAAGCCTGGAAGGACAAGTTACACTCTTTTTTCCTTCGTCTAGTTTTTGTCCCCAAAAAAGGTATTCTCTGGCAGGATTTTAAATATAGTATCAATAGGGATTTCCGAGTAAAAATTAGGGAAACATCTTTGCAATGGCTGGCGGCCCATGAAAAAGCTGAATAAATAAAGTATTATTGAAATTAATGTATGAAATTGTTGCTTTGAATTTTGATGTGACACAGCGACCAGGGCAGATCCGCTATTTGGACTACAACTTATTATATATAAGTAGCCCTTGGGCTAGGGATCATCAACGCCTTGAGAAGTCATTGGGAAACTTGGTCGACCTATGGTCTTCCCAACCCCAAAAAAGGGAAATGAGCCTAAGACTTCAGCGTCCACCCTAGGGACTAGTAAAGTATGAGCAACTCGATTATAAAATGGACCCGAGACTCACTTCCACAGGCATAAGCGTCCCCCTTTGCAGCCTCCCTAGGAAGGATAATCATGAAAACCACATGGACTAATCATTCGATCATGAAAAAACCTGATACCATGTCACCACATGCTCGACACAAGATGCCCGAGCGAGAGGCACGATTGAAATTAATCTGTATGAATATTTTTAATTGTCCTAAAAAATGGTCCTTTAAGTCGATATCGACTATTTGGATTTTAATACTCTAAGGCTACACGTTAAACTATCTAGGAAACATTCAAACGTAGATGCTCTGTGAAATGAAATTAAATGGATCCCTACTTGATATAAAGAACTACGAAATGTCCTGAGGTATTATTTTAATCGACTTATTCAGACGACCCATAAAGCACACTGTAAGAAAGCCGATTAGCACTTGTCTTCATCATCACTGTAAGCCCGACGACCCATAAACCCAACTAGAACGACTACAATAAGTCTGAACTGGACATATCCAAAAGACGGAATAGCGATTCTTAAGGACCTTCAGAAAGAACTAACGATTAATACCTTTTCAAAAAATATAGCGAGCAAGGTTGAGAAAATCAATGGGGTCGGGTTTGAAAGAGAGAAACAAAAATGTGACATTTTTGTGACTAATACGGGAGACAAGTTGTGAGAAAAAAAACAAAAAGTAGAGCTCTCAGAACAGGCGTAAAATGAATGATTGAAATTTCCTCTTTACCCAATATTATAATAAAGCCCCAAACAAGGCAAAATTTACGTGGTACAGAAAGTTCTATTTGAACAAACTCAATGGTGGGTCACACCTAGGGTGAGACCCTTCGGGGACACTCACAAAAAAATCAATCATTGCCGCTCCACACAAAGATAGCCTCTCTGAAGGAGAGTATGCTAAAGCATGTCTGAGTTAATGAGTTTGAAATTTATCACAAAGTGAATGTGGTACAATGCTTTCATAATAATGAATGACGGGTTCACTCGCCTAAATAAGAAAGAGCATAAAAGAAATCAAGGCCATACATCATGAGCATTGTACGAAATTCTTTCTCAGCTTATTGGGGTCGCGCAAATTTACTCCATTAACACACCCAAATCAGACGACCATAAAGATAGGTCTGTGATCAATTGCTGATCTACTGCGAAGCAAGCGAACTTGAGTAGTACTGCCTGTTATCCCTATTGCAGCCGATTAGCACTTGCTTCGAACAAGTTATCTCTCATAGCCAGGACCAGGGATGAAATCCTCCTGGCTTGAGGTAGTCAAATTCGAGCAAGTCCGATACCTTTCGGCTAACTAGCCTTCCTAGAAGCGGTCCCATGAGTACAAGGGTATACCTTGACTTGTAGATTGACGCTCGTAAGAAGAATATACACATGCTCCAGAACCTGTTGTGTCCAAAAAAGGGGAACATGCATCTCGAAGGGCCAGGCCACCACCTCAAGAAAGTTAAAGAGGAAAGGGGCAGGTAAAGTAGCTTCAGACCTCTCTTTCCCCAGTCCTCACCCTCAGTATTTACCTTACCCTTATTAACAACCCAGGAGAAATCATCTGAGGACAAACTCCGGGATTAAAGACTGTAGGGAAACCCCCCCAAAAAATTGAAATATCTGAAGGAACTTAAGAATGCTATAATGCTCATAATAGGGATGACAGATGTGAGGAAAAATGTGATACTAAAGGTAGATTTTTATGACCAAAATTCCATTAATACGAGGAAGGCAGAGAAGCATAAATTATTGCCACGTGTTTGGCTTGATCAAATGGAACAGAACCCGAAGGGACAATACTCAGGAATCAATGCATCTAAGTTTTCCTATCGAGGGGATCTAATGGTTCTTACATCGGGGTAAGGGAAGCCCCTTAATACCCCTTCGTACCTCTCCTTTTAACCTAAAGGCAAACAATCCTGGTTACATGACGTAAGGCTCAGCATAAAAGATATCAGGCACAAAGCTCTATAAAGATGCTTGAACTGTAACATGGAAGTTTAATAATATTGATGTTGTCACACTCGTCTTGACCCTAAAAAGGCTCGAGGACGAATAAGCAAAGAATGGCACATGCACCCAAAAGGAGAAAATTTTGCGGGGATGCTTAAGAGCAAGACTTACCCAGAGGTTCATATGGTAAAGGCAGGGTCCACTAGGGACTTTGAGATGGTCCCAACCCTCCATAACAATCTACGGGTAGAACCTCAAGTGAGAGCATCATAAGAGTAGGGTGCCACGATAGTCCCACTGGGAAATAGAAGTGCCAGCCCAATGCAATAATTGGAGCATAATTATTTATCCAGGAATTGTCTCACCAGGCCAAAGGGTTATTCTAAAAGAAGTAACAATTAACATTAGAAAGGCACCAAGAGAAATTGAGAAGATAGAATCTTTATTATTATTACTATTATTATTATTATTATTATTATTATTATCATAATATCCCCTGAAATAGGGAAAAATTACATAATGCAGGGCTTTCAAGTCTAGTATATAACAAAGTCTAAGAGAAAAAACATCCAACATTTAACTGGATAAAAGTTGTCATTTGCTCTAATCGGCTAGAGAAACTTCTTTTAGCTAGATTCTCTTCTTAAAAGTAGAGAGAAGTGCCTCAGATCATAATATGAGGGGCACTACCACAGCCCCCAGACTGTGCGCATCCCGAATGGAGAACTCCTAGAAGCTGAATTCATCCACTCCTCCTGATGGCGGCAGAAGTCGTATAGTGACCTCTCAATAAGGAGAAATAGTTATTGAATAAAGTAGACACCCAGGGCAGGCCCCCCGCAATAATGTATACTCATCAACCTAATGGGGGGACAATTTTCCCCTTACCTCAGGTTCTCTCTTCGAAGGCTTGTGAGAGCCCCTCAAAGTAAGAAGTTCCCCGCATCAACCAGCTACCTTCAATAGAACTCGTGAATCTCAACATTGAAGGAAGAAGCCATGACTGCTGTAGAGAAGGGTGGTTGGCTTGAGAGTAAGCCGCCTCTACACCAAATTTTTCCCATAGTCCTTACCTCAATCTTGCCATAAACCCAAGCGGAGGTCCTATAAGTAATTTACCAGGATCAAAGACAAGAGTAAGGCAAGGACTATAGTAAAAACACAGAGTGAATGCTTGGAATTCAAAAGAACTTATCATTTTTTCTAATTTAAGGCAATTTGAGATGAGAAGTGTGAAGAGAAGAAGTTAGAAGAGAATAGAATTTATAGGCCAGGAATCCCTGGAAAGGGCCCAGATGAAGAATATGTGGACAACCATCAATAGAATATGTGACAATGTGCATAAGTTGAAGCATTAAAAGCCATCCTATCATTACTAAAGGCGACATTTTGGGTAACGAGAGAAGCGGTTTGACTACCCTTGAAATTAATAAAGGGGTAAAAAAAAGGGACTAACAAGACGATTGGATAAGAAGATGCCTACTTAATTAATACAACAAAAATCAAAGCCACAGTACTAACAACATGACCTCGGGATCATTAGCCGATGGTTTAAGATTTCTTGAGAGGTGTGACATCTGATTTTCTTGAAGGAGCTCTACAATAGAATGAAAGGGCCCTCCCAGTTGGTAATGTCTCGTTGTCGTGGGGAATGTCACAAGAATTGTTTCTTTTTGTCTCCCGACCATAATGATGTTTTTCACGAGAGACAGAGGGACTATTTGTATGGGGTAAAATGGCTTAAAAGATGACTGCATCAAGTCGGGTCGGGTATAATGTGGACCCACCTACGAGTGTGTTATCACGAGAATGAGCCCGACACAAGAAAATGGCCACTCAGTAAAAAATAAAAGTGACATAAGAGTACTAGAAATGGCAACTGCATACAAAGGAATGACAAAAAGGATGATGTGTCAGATTATTCAGGTGCACAGGCGACTCTCGGCTATACCGCATCAGGCATACAATACTCGACTGACATCCCCCAAAGGCTTGAGGACAAGTGGCTAAGGGTTATTGGACGTGCTACTATGGGATTAGAAATTAACATTATCCCATTGGACAAAAGGCAACCTTTGTACCCTATAAATAGACACCCACTCTCCTATTGTAAAGGATCTAATTTTTACTCATCCTTACCCTTTCAACAATAAAATATCTTTAGCTTTATCTTTAAGTGTTCTCTAATTTCTTTTAGCTATTTACTGCTTTTTCATTACTGCACTCAAGCTAGGTCACATCTCGTCCTCAACTCAAAGGGGATAATACTTGATTGTCGTTATAGATTTGTTCCGAATCTTTTCCTTATTTGATTTATTTGATATTTCATTTACAATATTTATTTTTTTGCAAATTTATACCACTAACCCAAAGCTAGGATTGTAATGCATGCTCTTGACTCACGAGTAAATTCATATGTGCCAAAAAGACGATACACAATGTATATGTTTTTATGTATTTGGTGTCAATGATACATGGATAATTCATCAAATTTGATCTACTATATCTGTTTATACGTATCTAGTATTAGTTTCATGTATTTCGTATTAATTTCATGAATCTAGCGTTAATTTCATGTATCTAGTATTAGTTTCATGCATCTGTTTATATCTATCTAGTATTAATTTGATGTATCCAGTATCAATTCCATACATTATATCCAAAATATATATATCTCTATTATCAAAGTTGTCCTGACGAAACTTTTGATATATGTATCTGTGTATAGATGCGTACTTAGACAAAAAAAGAAGAAGAAAAGAAATACAGTATCCAATAAGTGATTTCATGTATCAAAGATATGATTCAAAAGAAATTTGAGTGGCGGATTTTATATTTTCAAGAAAAAAATTGAAAAGGGAAGGAAAAGTAAAAATTAACCAAAAAAGATGAAGTTTAATGAAAAAGATAACGGATAATGTGGAGGTGAAATCTCATATTAGAAACCACTGCGAAAAAAGGTACAACCAGTAGTGCATAAATTGTTGTCTGTCGACTTCAAATCCCTAGAATCACATTCAATTTACATCGGTAAACTACAGAAAATGGATCAATTAAACCATGATGGACTCTATCAATCGAATCACCTTTCAAATCATTGTTTAACTGAGTTCATATTTCTTCTGAAGTTTTCATGCCTTCTAATGGCTTGTAGTTTGAATCAAGGTAAAATTATTTGTATTTCCAGCTTATGTTTCGTATTGGATAGAAAGATGGGGGAATATGATTGTACTAGTAAGAGTGATTTGGGGTATAGAAAAAAATGAATAGATATAAGCGGCGAGATTGAAGGGGGTTACTATAACACCCCAAAAGTCCCTAGAATTCTATCTCACACTTAGAACATAAATTAGAAAGAAATCAGCAAAAGTTGACCTAAGGACAACCCTGACCATGAGCTGTGGTCAGGTATGATAAGTCGTCACCAACACTCAACCTGAGTGTAGACCCCCAAAATCTAGAGGAATGAAAAATCCATCCCTATCACGACTTCTGACGACGAGTCATGGTATCTACCCATGAGCCATCCTATGACTCGTAGGGTGCCTATCCAGTCCAACAATCATTTAAAATGGTCTTTTCCCAATTCCATGACATGTCAACTACTAATAATCCATATATATAAGTATGATGATTGTATTAGATGTGATTTGAGGTCATAAGAAGTCCCTAACACCTAGTTGAATTAAAAACTCCTCTTCTAACCAAGTTCTAGTGTAAGATTCTTCTTAGATCAAATTCTAATGATCATTGTTTCTAGTATATGAAGAGTTAGGTGGTCTAATATCCACCAAATTAAAGGTATTTGAATCCTCTTTCCAACTCCACCAACCTTTTGTCAATCTAATTCTGAATAAAAAGTTATGGGTGTTTTTAATTAAGCATTGTCAAAGCTGTCAGTGCCCACGACTCAATAGTATAAGTCATTGGTTGAAGCTACGAATCATAACTTTTACTTGTAGAGACTGTACAGAGAAGTTAAAAATGGGTTTGAAATGATTACTCAAGCTACGACTCGTCCCCCCAGGCCACGAATCGTCACTTGAGTCGTCGTGATTGGCACCGACAACTTTCTAGATAATTTTTGTTTTTGGTCTTTTCCTACTCTTTTTACCCCTATACTACATCATTTTGACTCTTTTAGAGGGGATTAAAGGGAAAATCAGTTCACTTATCCCTCATTAACATCGATTAAACTCCCAACATCAGAAAAGAAGTGATTCAAAAGCTCTCAAGTTCTTTCAAGGTTCCATAACCTAGGGTTCATCCTCAAGCTCAAATCCTCTATGTCCTGGGTAAAGAATCTTCAGTAATCAGGTATGTGAGTATTCAATGAGGTATTCCTTTCACCCTTATAACCAAAACCTAGTTTTAAAATACAGATTTCAATTATAATTTTATGAACTCATGATCTAGGGTTCACATCCAATTATGCCAAATTCTTGAAATTCAGTTCCCCTATGATATCTTATGATAATGATCACCATTCAAAGTTATTATACGTGGTTTTCTTGGCGTTAACTCAGTTATTTTAATACTTGAAGAATTATACATAATTTGATGGATTTCAGTCTATTTTAGTATGACATGACATGTTTTACATGGATTTACATTCAATGTGATATTATCCTATATGAAATTGAATATCAGCATAATTTCAAGTAAATTGCATTTGATTTAGTATTTCATGATTTTACTAGTTGATATGATTTTATAATATTTTCATATAATTTAGTCTATTTTCAGAAAGTTTGGCGTGTTATGAACACACAATCCTAGTATTCTTGATTTTAGCATGAATAAACATGATTTGTTTCTATATACAGACCTTCAGAATATTTTCAGTTTTAAATAGGTTTTAACCCCAGACGTAGAGCCTCAATTTTTATGAGCTATCAGTATAAATCAGTTTGGGAGTAGTATTTAGCACCGAGTGGATGCAGAGATGAAGGCTCACTCATCAGTAGAGGCTGATACCTTCGGTAAAAGTTTCTAAGTCCCAGAACTATGTTGTCAACATAGGTTATTGAGGGTCACCCGCCAGGTGAGGATGATATCTTAATCCAAATGGACATCAGTTAGTAGATCCATATCAGTCAAGTTTATCATCCTTGGCAAGGTAAAGAACACCCTTCCAGCTAGGGTCACATGTTTGACCTTATTTAGCTCAGATGAGGTGTGTCGATTAACATGCTCTCCCATAGTTTCAAACTCATTATTTGTACATGACCCTCAGTTCAGATTTACTTGCTTTTATACTATGATTTTACAGATTATAATTGCATATCGGTATATGTGTATTTCATATAGGGTCTTTGTACTACAGTTCAACTCTTTGTATTCAGTTTGTATTCAGTATAATTTTACAGTATGTTCAGTATTAGTTTTAAATCATATGAAATATTTATGCTTCTATAGCTTTTCAGCTTGTCAGAAATGTTTTAGTTCATGATTCAGACATTTCTCACAGATTTTCAATACATACATGATTTAAACTCATATTTTAGTAAATGGTTCATAGCCTCAGTTTTAAAGCATGATTAAGTGTTTTTCATGACTAGTGCATATCTCACATGCTCAATACATTCAAAGTACTAACCATATACTTTCATCGCGCTGCATTGTTTCATAATGTAGGTATTAATGCTAGCTCACTGGATCATGGTCAGGCAGATCCCAGCTTCCAGTCAGTAGGTGATGAGTTCACCTCATTCAGAAACTCCAATCAGACTTTAGTAGTCATGCATTTCATTTCCATTCTTATATGTTTATTAGAGATAGTTGGGGGTCATGTCCCAGTTAACTGTAGTCAGTATAAGTAGAAGCTTCATAGATAATCAGTCATAACTATTGTATTCAGTTTCAATTTCTTTTCCTTCATAATACAGTTGTTGTAAACCTTTAACCTGTGATATATTGAACAAGTTAGTCTATAATTTTGCTTCTGCATAGTGTTGTCAGTATCTATTTTCAGTTTATATCTTTCAGTTCAATTGCTCATGAATTATGCCAGTATCAAAACTTAGCTTGAAACCACTTGTGGTTCTAAGCACCGTGTTATTTTCAGGATGTAGACTCAGATCATGACAGTTACAGTGAGATTGGAGGGAAGAGTTACTGTTGGTGTGAAGGTTGGGATGTATCTAGTATTAAAGAGAGAGAATTGTTGAAAAACGGGAAAATATGTAATTAATTAAAACTAGTGAGAGAATCAGTATATATGACAAGGATGTTTGGGAAATTGTGTAATTTATTCTAAGAAATATTGTGTAAAAGAAATAGAGAACAAGGTTGATCATAGTGTATCCTTTTCCTTTTTCAGGCTTGATGGATTTTTTAATCCAATTTTCTCTGCTCTCTGTACCCATAAGACATCGTTTGATTTTGGGCTATGAAATAATAATTTTAAGATAAAATGTGAAATTATTTTATTTTGTGTTTAGTCAAATTTTCAATTCTAGTATTAACAATCCACAATTATTTAGTCAGATTTAACTGAGTGTCTATTTGAAACAGTCCCTCTACTTCTAAGGCTGGAATAAATTGTACTTAAGCTCTATACCCCTTTACTCATTTGATGAGATTACACTAAATATATTATTGTTACTATAATTATTTAATCACGCTTAATTTGAGATAAAAATATTGAAATTACTAATCCCGAGGTAAAACACCACAATGACAAAGATGTACTTCCTCTGTTTCATTTTACTCGACCCTTGTTGACTTGACACACCCCTTAGGAAAACTTTAATTAGGAGTGTATTTTACTAAATTAACCTTATTAATGATGCTTTGGAACTCCAAATTTAACTATTATTACTTTATTTAGTTATTTACATATTAAGGGTAGAAAGAGAAAAATACAACAAAATTCTTTTAATTTCATAAATTTGAAAAATAATTGAAATAACTATTTTTAGTATAGGGGTCAAGTAAAACGAAATGGAGGAAGTAATCCCAAATTAAAACACCAAAATAACAAAGATGTCTTTCTCCAAAACTTTCTTCTAAATTTCTATTAAAAATTTAAGGTTAAATTGGAAATAAAAATTTGTCCCAATTTATTTTGTGTAAAATCAAACATATGTTTTGATATATATTTTGTATATCTCAGTTCAATGATTCAAACACCTACTAAATAAGAGTATATTAATTAAATAATTTTGTCATTATTTAATTATCATGTATTATAATTCCGACACTGTTATGCCAATATAGCTTATTCACCAAACGACCCTTTTGTGTTTGGATGATTGTTAAACGTTGTTTCATAATGTTTCATATAACATATTATATTGTATCGTATGGTATTTTTTTATTCGCCTGAGGACATGCAAACGTTCTAAGTTGAGGGTGTTGATACACCATGGTTTCATGGCATTTTCAATGCTTAAAATAAGGAAAATATGCAACAACTTGGGTATGTTTGGTAGGTATGATGTGTTTTCTGTTCTATATTGTAGGAGAATAGGTTTTTGGAGGCAAAATAATCAATAAGGAAGAATCATGCTTGAAAACGAAGTATCTGAAGGTGAAAGAACCAGGTCCTGCACCAGAGAAATGACTCACGACAGGACTCACGTGCCGTGAGTCCACACACGTGATGTGAGTGGGTGCCATGAGTCAACTTCTGAGGATGTCCAATGTTGCCTGATTTCCACGGAACTGGCCTACGTGGCGTGACTTGGCTCCACGGCACCAAGTCACGATATCGTGAAAAGTTGCCAACTCTGTTTTCCTGTTTTGTTTAGGGTAGGATTTATCTTGTATCTATAAATACCCCTGTATTGTCCTATGTTCAGGAGTAGGAGTTAGTCAGTACATTATTTTGAGACATATTTCCAGTATTTTGAGCCAACAAACACATTCTTGATTTTGTAATCTTGGATCACCAGTTCTAGGATTTTTATTAATATTGAGATTTCAGAGTTTTCTCCATTATCGTGAGTTTACAATTGTGTTTTAATCTTTGAATTCTTCTTGTGTTCTTGCAATAATGAGCAGTTAAACCCATTAACTAGGGGTGTGTGAACCATGTGGAATGAACGAAACATGTTATGTGCAAAGCAATTCTGAACCGGTGTGACTGTATGTATTGTTATTACCTTCGTTATAATTGATCTTCTAACGGTTGAAAATGTTAGAAACTCGCCTGTATTCTAGACTTGCTCGAGAGAGAGGTAAAGATTGGGAAACAGGAATAACAACAGAGATTTGAAGCTATCAACCTTCATCTAATAACTTGAGAGTTATTTGAGATCCAGGACAAGGGTTAGTAGTGCGACACTCAGAGACCGAGAGGAGAAGAGTGAAATTTGTCTAACCAAGGTCGAGAGATGTTTAGATGAACTTAACTTGTTAGATTTTGCATGCAACGCAGCGAGACAGTCTTGCCAGCACAAATAACCGATAGAATTAAGGAATCATTGGGGATCACAGTCCTAGTGTATTTCTCATATTGTTTACAAATCTGAAAATCAGCAATTGTTACTGTCACCACTTATTCACAAAAATATCCCCAGTTTTACATATTTGCCAATTACTCAGACTAGTTCTACATAATTTCGTCCTATTTCCTGTGGGATCGACCCCAACCTAGTTGGGTTCTATATTTGATACAGCGACCGCATTATATTTTTTTTTTGAAGGTATATTTTGGGCGACATCATCCATCAGGTAACATCTATTACTTTTATTAATAATCCTTCCTCATGTTTTCACATAAATCTCCAGCTTTTCCATAATCAGGTTCAATGGGGTTGTTATCACTGAGGAGAAAATCATAAGGTTGTCATTATAGGCTAAGTGATAGAGGGCCATTATTGGATTACTGAAAGTATGAAACCACTGAAATTAGGATCATCAAATAGGTTGTTCAACTCCTAGATAGCACCTCAGCTGCAACAATGAAAAGAGAGGGAAACTATTTTACCTCTATATAAGATTTGAATAAACCATTTCTCTTACCCACAATTATGTACCACATGTTGGAGAGAAGTTTCCATATATTATATATCTATTGTTCCCCAAAACCCATCTTTTTTTTTACTGACAACTGGTAAGATTTGTATTCTTTAGCATTAAGGGTATGCTGGCCACCACCAAAAATGAGAAGCAATTACAAGTCTCCTATTAAGTTCACTGTTTGTTCTGTATCCACTATACATAGTTGTTTACACCAAAAAAGTAAAGATATAATGCAATTCCATTTAACTTTGTGAATAGAATTGGACCTATCTTCAAAACATCTACCATTTCTCTCTAACCATACTGACCACCATATGCATGATGGCAATAATCTCCACCATTTCTTTTGACTTTTACTACCTCCTCTTCTAATCCATCAACTCAATAGGTCTGAGGTGTGCTCAGGCATGGTCCAGCTATAGCCTGTTATGTTGAGGAAGAGGCTGCACAGTTGTGTTGTGAAACTGCAGTGTTAGGAAGAGATGTTTGTTTGTTTGTTTCCCCTATCATGTTACACAGAAAACATCTGGGAACTAGCTACCTTCCTTTCTTCTGTAACACTTCTTGCAGTAAGTATGCCTTCTTGATCACTACCCAAGTGAAACACTTTACCTTGGTGGGGATGATACTTTTCCAGAAGTAATTCCAGTGATAAAGATATCCCTCATTCCCCAGCTACTTCTAGACCTCTCTTATATGCACTACGTACTATGAAGGCCCCATCCTTCCAATGTTTCCACAACATCCTATCCGCCTCTGAAGTGATGGTGCTGGCCCCTCCTAACTTCTCAAGTAAGGTAGCCACCCTATCAACTTCCCAATCATTTAGCAACCTTCTGAAAGAAATGTCCCATCCCTATAATGACCAGCAGTCACTCATCACCATCTTTATTATCACTACACCAAGGAAACGGCAAGATATCCTGTCATTAGTGGCGGAGCCAGGATTTTCAACAAGGGGGTTCAGAAGTAGGCGTACGAACTAACCGAAGGGGGTTCAACTTCTATTATATATACATAAAATATAATTTTTTCAACTTCTATTATATATACATAAAATATAATTTTAACCATGTATAAGTAGCATAATTTTCCGTCGAAGGGGGTTCGGATGAACCCTCTGGAGAAAGGGTAGCTCCGCCCCTGCCTGTCATATGCCTTATTCATATATACTTTAATGACAATATTATAATCCTTATTAGGATTCGAAATGCCATGCATAATCTCTTAAGCCAGTAACACATTTTCTCAATAGTTCTTCCTTTCACAAATACTTCAATTTTGAGATATAGTTTTGGGGATTATTAGTCTTGCATTAAGTAGCTTGGAGATTATCTTTTCTGATACACTACTCAGGGTTATGGGCTTGAAATCTGAGGATGTTCGAAGTCTCAGTCTTGAGAATAAGAACCAGATAAATGTTGGTAAAGTGCTTGGGCATTTGCTCTCTATTTAATTGGGACAATCTCAACCTAACCATATCTGTGATGTCCTCCTTAACAATGTCGCAGACCTTTTGGAAGAAAAACCCATTGAAAATCATTAGGGCTGTAAAACCTTTTCTCAAATACATCGATACATGATGTACACGAGTGTCTGAGAAGGTGATGGAGGTACAAGTTCCCAGGTTCCATTCTGTATCAAGGCATTATACTCCTCAGCCATCGCACTACGCCAACGGTCATCCTTAGCAGCTTGTGAATAACAAGCAGGTACCTCACTAGAATGTACAATAGCAGACAAGGAAACGGGCAGCTTGGGCTTTAGCGAGCCTGTTTGAGAACGAGTGACCATGCGCTGAATTGGAGGTTGTAGAGTCGTAGATGAATTGGTATCAGTAGAGGCAGTAGGTAAGGCAGGTTGAGAGAGGTCAACATTCAATGTGAGGCCATCACTAGAATCTGATAGATTTAACACAGATGGTGGTGTGGAGCCTGGCAGTGGTGAGTGTATATTTGTTCCAGGTGAAGGCTGGTGCAAGGCTGGACTAGGTGAAGGTAACAAAGGTAGTTGTAACGTTATTGGGTCATTAGCAGAATTGGTCGATGATGTGGGCACCTTTGCATCCTGCAAGGAAAACGGAAACACATTTTCATCAAAAATGACATGACGAGAGACAAAAAATTTGCCCAAAGCAGGATCAAAACATTTATACCCCTTATGAATTTTACTATATCCTAGAAAAACACAAGGCTTAGACCTAGGTGACAATTTGTCCTTTGCATAAGGACGAAGCCAAGGAAAACAAAGACAACCAAAGATGCGTAATAGAGAGTAATCAGGATCTGTTTGAAAAAGCACACGAAACAGGGATTGATGTTGTAGCCGTGGTGTAGGTAGTCTATTAATAGCATAAATGGCAGTTTCAAAAGCATTGGTCCAAAAACTAGAAGGAACATTAGAATGATGCAAGAGTGCTCTCCCAGTTTCAACAATATGCCTATGTTTTCTTTTGGCACAACCATTTTGTTCCGGAGTATATGGACAGGAGGATCGTTGTGTAATCCCATTATCACATAAATATTTTGCTAAGGCTTGAAACTCACCTCCCCAGTCAGCTTGAAAAGATTTAATAGATCGCCCAAAATACTTTTCAACAATAGTACGAAATTGGACAAATACAGAAAGAACTTCAGACTTAAAACGAAGAAAGTAGATCCAAGTATATTTACTAAAATGATCAAAAAAGATGACATAATAACGATAACCATCATTAGAAACAATAGGAGCAGGGCCCCAAACATCAGAACAAATTAAATCAAGAGGGCCAGAGGCCTTAAAACTAGACTCACTAAAGGGGACTTTATGACTCTTGCTAATAGCACACGCGGTGCATAAACTAGGTGATTTACTAGAAGTTAAAACAGCAGCTGGTAATGCTTGATGAACTGTAGGATAGGATGCATGCGCCAGACGAGCGTGCCAAACACCAAGAGAAGCTGCAAAGGAAGCTGGTGGGCGTAATTTTGTCACAGGAAGCGAATAAAGTCCATCACTACTCGGGCCGTTGTGCAGTATTTCCCTCGTTACCAAGTCCTTGATCAAAAAATGGTAAGGAAAAAATTCAACAGAAACATTGTTAGACTTAGCAAAAGAACTAATAGATACCAAGTTCTGAGTAGCAGTAGGAACATGTAGGATATTATCAAGTGTAAATTTTTTATCAGAAGCAGTAAGGGAACTTTTACCTATGTTAGATATAGGTAATTTAGAACCATTACCTAGTGTAACTTCCTCAGGACCTTGATATTCAGAGTGAATAGCAAGGTTATCAAGATCAGAGGTAAGATGATGCATGGTGCCACTATCCATCAACCAATTCTGCGTAGGTGAGTTGTGCGTGCTGGCCAAATTTGAGGCAGGGCGACTTGATATTTTGGTTCCGTTAGGTCTCTTTTATGAGGGACAGACTTGTGCAATGTGTCCTTTGCCTTCACAATTGTGACAAACAATTATTGACATGTCTGAAGGTACTGAATTAGAGGACTGGTAGGAAACCCGATTTTGAGTCGATGGAGAGATTCCCTGATTTTGATAGCGTCCACGACCTCGATTACCTCTTCCTCCTCTCCCATGGCCACGATTTGGAGTGAATGAACTCTGAGTGAACTGTGTTGTGGGTGCAATAACAGTAACAGCTTCATCTCTTTTTAATTGTCGTTCTTTATTCAACAACAATCCATACAAAGCATCAAAAGAAATCTCCTCTTGACATGATTCTAACGATCTTGTGAAAGGACGATAAGTTGGTCCTAATCCAGCAAGAACAAATTCGACCAAATCATCGTTGGAAATCGGATGCTGCAAAGCAGCCAACCTGTCCGAAATTCCCTTCGCCTTTAGTATGTAGGACTCAATACTGGCATTCTCTCTCTGTAAATTATGCAACTGAGCTTTTAACTCACGAATTTGTGGCTTTGACCCCGAGGCATAAGCAACCACAAGTTTAGCCCATGCTTCGCGAGCAGTTTCAGCACCAACTAATTGAGGTAATATACCTTCAGAGACTGAAGCAACGATCCAACTTAAAACAAGTTGATCCTCTCTTACCCATGAATTATACGCTGGGTTGGGTTGACTATCCAGAAGCTTTTCTGGAATCACCTCATCACCTTCGATATGATATTCAAGACCACAACCCCTAACCATAGGGAGAAATTGCGTCTTCCACAACAAGAAATTGGAGGATGTAAGTTTCACAGGCAGTTGATGGGCAAGGTTTGGAGAAGGAAGGGCAGTAGCAACAGAACGATGTGTAGTGGCAGATGTTTCCGTCGTAGTAGAAGAGTCGCCTGCCATTGCTGCAGAAGTTATGCGTGAAAAAAAAATAAAAAAAATTTGGGTTGTTTTAACCTCTTAGGGCTTTGATACCATGTAAAACCTTTTCTCAAATACATCGATACATGATGTACACAAGTGAATATATAGAGCATCTAACTTAGAGTCCTACGGTTATACCATTACAATAACAAAGCCAACACAAACTAGGAGATAAGAGACCAAGTCCTAGTTGGACTATAGTGATCTGTCTTCAAGGGCAAGGAGTGATATTGGGATCCATATTCGAAACAACTCTCCTGACTTCTTTCTGTGATGGTGTAACCAGCGTCTCTTCATTATCTTCCTCCTATATCATTCTACGAATGTGTTATGATGCATAAATATCAATGTTAGTGTCATCCCCAGAGAAGAGTTCTTGATAAAAATCCACTACAGCTGCATTAACACCTATCTCATCTTCCAGTTAGATATCATTGTGCATGATTCTATGTACGTGAAGCATTCTCCTTTCCCCTCTTAATATATTGTGGAAATATATGATATTTTCATCACCATCCAATTTCCATGTTAAGTAGATGTTTGACCATATTTCATTATGAAAATTTAAAAAAAAAAAGTAGTTTTTGTTTTCAAAGTGAAAAATGATATTTGAAAATTGGAGTTGTTTTTGGATTTTGTGAGTACTTTGGAGTGAATAAAGTGAAAACAACTTTTTGTTTTTCAAATTCTTGAATTCAACTTGAGTTGAATTCCGGAATTTATGGCCAAACGTGTTTTCTGGAGTTCAACTCTGGGAAAAAGTGGAAATTTTTCATGGCCAAACGCCCGCTAAATGTGCTTTCTACCTCCAATAGTTGCACCCCATTTTTATGTTGTAACACTAGCTCAGCTTTAGCTTTGTTCATCTCCATTCTGTTTTCCTGAGTCTGATTTTCAATATAATCTTCCTCAATCTATTTCATTTTCTCCTTTAGCATTGTGTAGTAGCATAAATATCTCCCAGGGTGGATTTAGACGATACGCTGAGGGCTTAACTTAGGTTATCCATCCTATGGTGAATTTTCCTGAAAATGTTACCATTGATTTCCTTATCCCTGTTCATTTTAATAATATCCATGAATCTAGGTTGTTCCATCCACAAATTTAGGAACTTGAAATATTTGATGAAGCTCTCATCTTTGTTTCTTGTAGAGATAAGTAAAGGACAGTGATCTGAGCTAGTCTTCAATAAATGCAGCGCCTTCGTTTCATTGAAATTAGCACCTCATTCATCAGTGACCAACGTCATGTCTAATCTGTTCCGATCCATATAATATCTTGTTTCTTTCTTTCATCGCACTAGGTGAAGTTACTACCAGTATAACTAGCATCCAGTAGCCCACAGTCATCTATAACTCTAAGGAGGGGATGCTCTTGTTAAGTTTATGAGGTTTTCCATCCAGTTTCTCTTCCTTTTGCATAATGCACTTGAAGTCCCCATAATTTCTTATGTATTGATGGTTTTTTAAGAGCTGTAATAAAAGATTGATTCATCAGACTGGGGTACAGATGTGAGTGGGTATAAGAGCATGGATTAAGTGATGTATCATGTGGGTGATGCGTTGAGTGTATTAACATGTTTTGGTGGTGGTGATCAAAGTTGGACTCCTCCCAGTTGACTTTATCTTAGGTAACGGGCTAGTTGTAAGGTGTAGTTCGTGGTGCTGAAAGACACATTCATATGTTTGCGGTGCATGAGCAAAATAACTTGTTGCTTGTGCACGAGTAAAACAAATTGATTTAGTGGAACCTCTTGAAAAAGAAAGACTAGATTAGGCACAACTATTGTGATTCGACCAGTAAGAAAATATGTCTTTGCGTCACTTAATTTTGTTTGTCTTGCTTCAATTATCTGAAATATTTCAATTGTTTGCACAAATTCTAAACCAAATCAGTTTTCCTAGTTCGTTAATCCATCTTCCATAAACCCTCCTTTTAAAAAGCGTTGGATTTCCAGAAGTTTTAAGTTTCAATATGATATAACATTTCACAGTTAACTTAATTCCGCAAAAGAATTGAAAAAAATAAAGAATCATCCAATTTCTTGTTTTTTATCATAGCATATCAACAATGGTTTGAAACATGATTTTCCTCTGCTAAAATATGAATTTAATTTATAGCATATCAACAATGGTTTGAAACATGATTTTCCTCTGCTAAAATATGAATTTAATTTATTTTTTCATCATGAAAGTGTAATTTGAATACTTATTTTCTTGAGATACCAAGAGCCTGTTTGGATACGATTAAAATCTGGTCAAATCAGATTTTAATCTCTTTTTTAGCGTTTTTAGGTGTTTGGTAAATTAAAAAGTACTTAAAAAAAGCTAAAAGCTGATTAAAAAAAGCAAAAAGTGAGAAGCTGGGTATCCCCAACTTTTTTTTTTAAGATTAAAATTCTTTTAAGTTTGACCAAAATATTTACTTTTTTATCCCTTATATTTTCCTCCAATTCCAACAATACCCTGAATCTTAAATATATGATTTTTCTTTCTTTTTTCTCTTTTCCGCTTCTCTTCGTCTCTTCCCTCCATCGTCGTCATCTTTCTCCTTTGTTTTCAGCGAATTTATATCTGAATTTATTTAAATATATTCATTTTTTAGATTAAATTAACTTCTTGAGAATGATCTCTCATCATCCATTATTAAAAGAATTTTGTGTAGTCCCTTGTACTGCTAATTTGTCTAGTTTTTTAACGACATAAATTGTTGTAATAGTAATAGTCATAACAATATTTCAATAACATATTTTTTAACATAGCCAAATTGTTACAGGCTTGCAATATTACAATATAATACTATGTTTATATAAAAGATGTCCTAAATTTTTTATTTTTTAACATTTAAAAATAAAAAAGTAACTTATATTTATAGATTGACCTCACATATAATCACTTACGTTGAAAGTGCATTTAAATAGAAATTATTTTTGAATTATTAGAATTAAAAATTATATATAATTCAACTTATTTATGGTGTTAGCAGCTCTAAGGACATTTAAGTCATTTTGACAACAAAAAGTGCTTAACAACACTTCTTTACCAAACACATCAACAACTTTTTTTTTAGTTTCAGCACTTTTATCCAAACACTTATTTGTTTAATTTAATAAGCACTTATTTTAAGCTTAATCACTTAAGCTAAAAAGCTATTTTTTTAATCCTATCCAAACGGGCTCCAAATGGCACCTTGAATATAGTCATTTTCAAGTGATGTTGCATAATGGCAGGGCCGGCCATAGGGAGAAGCAACTAAAGCAAAGGCTTTAGGCCCCAAAATATTTGGGGCCCCAATTTTTTTAGTTTCTAATCTGATGTTCAATAATTATATTATGACTCAATTAATTTGAATTTGTGCACTTAAGACCATTAAAGTGGGAAGCATTTTCTAGAAAGATTTCGTTTCATTCTAGAACTCGAACTCAAGATTTGGGTTAAAGAAAAATGAAACTCAATCTTTAGCTATAATAAATTTATAGGTTCATATTTATTTTCAAAAAATATTGCGTATTTAAAAGTAGAAAAGTAATTATTTTATAACAAAGAAATTATATTGTGCATTCTTTGTTTCTTGTTGTATTTTCTCCGGTTTCAAGCATTAAGACAATTATATTGAAATATCAAAAAAAATAATAAAATATATCGAGTTATCAACTTTTTTGAATAAGGCCTCTGTTAAGCATTTGGCTTTAGGCCTCAAAACTTATTGAGCCGCCCCTGCATAATGGTAGAACTCACAGTGAAGTTGCATAAATTCAGTAATGACCTGTAACTTTTTTGTATTTAACCCAAGCTAATTAGGAGTTTAATTTATTTAAAGAGAAAATTTCATTTATATACAAAAAAAGGAAAAAGTTTACAACAAATATAGCCAAGTTTTTGTTTATTACTTAAAATGGCCATTAAGCTATCTTCTTCCCCCTTTTTTCAGCTGTAATTTTTATTTTAAAAAAAACTTGTTTTTTTTTGCTGCGTTTATTTTTTTAAAAAAACCTTTTCATTTTTTTAAAAAAATTTTCGTGCAATTTTTTTTTCATATATCAATATTGTATAAATGATGTATAAACATGTATATATGATGTACAAATAGTTATGTAGTGTATATGTAATGTATCGATATTGCATAAATAGTTATGTGGTGTATATGTAATGTATCGATATTGTATAAATAGTGTATAAACGTGTATATATGATATACAAATAGTTATGTAGTGTATATGTAATATATCGATATTGTATAAATATGTATAAGCATGGATCGATATTGTATAAATATTATATAAACGTGTATGTACAAACATGTATCGATTTTGTATAAATAGGTATGTAATGCATCAACATTGTGTAAATGGTGTATAATTGTATATCAATATTATATTTACAATTATGTAATGTATCGATATCAATATTTATTTGACTATCATGCATTCCCATCTTAATAAATAAAAGTATAAACAAAAAATAATAAAATAGCATAAAAGTTCCTTCTTTTTTTCCCATAAAAGAAATGAAATAATTTGAAGAGCAAAAAATATTTTTAAAAAAGAGCAACAAAATTTTTTTTAAAGAAAAAAGAGAAAAAACATAGTGAGAAAATAGCAATAATTTTTTTTTTTAAAAAAAATAGTGCAGAAAAAAAAAACAAGAAAAAAGTTTTGTTTTTTTTTTAAAAAAATAAAAATGGCGCAACAGCACAACATCAAAATGAAGCCAATTGGCCACCTGACATTTTTGTGGTCGAGTGGCCACATTTGGTTATAACATTAGCCAAAAGGCTATTTTAAGTAAAGGAGGATAAGCAGGCTATTTTTTGTATAAAAAATTTAACTCAATGGACATTTTGTATAATTTTTCCTAAATTAAATCCAAGGTGTGCATGGGCTTACACATAAATTAACGAGCAAATAACAAAAATAGCCAAACATAAGGGGGTTATTTACAAAAGCTCCCTTAACTTTAAATTACATTACAAAACATATCGGGGTCGCATGTATCTTATAATACACATGCTTGTATGTATCTAAGATTATGTATCGGAGACTGTGTATCTAGTCTCAATTCCATGTTGTGCCTTGGTCGTCAAAAGGGGCACGAACAGCCTTAAAGTACTGTTCCATGTCCCAGAGGTCTTCGAACCTTAGCATTTCGAATCCCGTTGAATGGTTGTGGTTCGGGACTCAAGTCTGGAGTCGCCAGGTGAGACATTCGGTTCACGAATCGGAAACGAACTCTTTTGCATGGGAAAGCCTGTCAAAGGCTAACTTGCTTAGGGTTCCAAATTGAAGTATTCTATAAGACATAAGACAAATCTAATATCAATTTCATATATCTAGAATCAAAATAACTAAGAAGACTTTGATGTATGTATTGTATTTGTGTATCTGTGCATAGATACACTTTCAAAAATCATAAAGACACAAATTTTTAGATCACAAAGATACACAAAAGATCACGAAGTCACAAAAAGCAAAAAATACACTGTTGTTGATACACCATCCAAATAAAAAAACATTCAGATCTGGCTCAAGCTCAATCATCATCCGATGGTGGTGGAGGGAGGAAACAAATTTGTCAACCGATGGGAGAAGGCTGCTCCGACAGTGCTAGAGCTCACCGTAGATGGAGGGAGGAATCAATTTTCGGCCATAGTGGAGGGAGGAATTAGTTCTGCCGTAAATCTGATGGATGAATCAAATTTCGATGGTGATGGGGATTGGCCAGAGATTTTTTGCATGGTGGTGAGTGAGGTTCGTTTGGTGATGTTCTGCTGGCAGTTTTCGTCGGTGATGGTGGCTGATGGAGGTTCAGAAGTACAAGACGAAGAGGAGTGGGGCGGGGACATGGTGGTGCACCGATCATAGAGATAATGGAGATGAAGTGGGGCAACGGCTATGGTGATGAGAGGCTTGAAATTTGGATTGTGTATATGAGCAAGCTTCGTATCTCACATACACCCGACTATTGTCTTTTGTATCTGGGGTACTTATTTTGGTATGTCTTGTAATTAGGGGCTAAACTTTTGATAGGTCTTGTAATTAGGAGTTAAACTTTCTATATTTTTGTTGTTTGGCCTAAATTAAATCCAAGGTGTGTATGGGCCTGCACAAGGGTGATCAAGTATTTGGAACATATTAATCAATGTATGACATGGCTGGGGACTTAATTGGAATGGAAGAATGGTCAAAATAATTTAAAATGAAAGTTGAAGTTATTCCTGACTATGCAGTCGGCATATGCGCATTAGGGCTGTCAAAATGAGCCCAAATTAACTTGACTCACCTAATCTGTCCAGAATTTTATGGGTTGGACTCAAGATAATTTATAATTGAGTCAAGTCTGAACCCATTAAGCCCCAACCCATTTTAAAAAAATCTTCAACTGAGCCCAATCAATCTCCACTTCAACTCATTTAATGAAAGTAGAAAACAATGAAAATGTCTCCCACCAGTCTCAAAATCACCACCACACCCCCACCCCCAAAAGAATTTTAAATTTTCTTTTTTCCACCCCAACCCCAACCCTAACTCCCAAAAAATTTTTAATTTTTTTTCTTATCTCACCCCCACCTTTCAAAAAAAAAATAATTTTTTTAAAATTTTCTTTCTTACCCCAGCCCAGCCCACCCTCCTACCCTCCCACCCCCAATTTTTTTTTTTAAAAAATTCTTTTCTTACCCCACTCTCCTACCCTTCCCCCCCAAAAATAATTTTTCTTAAACAAAAAATTTAATATTTTTTCTTACCCCAACCAACCCACACCCCTACCCCCCCTCCTCCTAAAAAAAAAAAAAGGTAAAAACAACTTGTTTTCCAAGATAATATTTTAAAAAAAATTTCCTTCATACCGAATACACCCATAGTATATTTTATTTCATTGGTATTATGTTTGGTGACTTTCCTCTTCAAAATCAAGAACTTATTTTTTTAATTTTATTGAGTTGAAATTCAAATTGTGGTTACTAGTTATAAATATCAATATGTTAGTATTCTTTAGATTAAGCGGGTAAATTAGGCGGGTCAAGACCCAACCCAGTTTTTAGCCTATTTTAGCACTCCCAATTTCAACTCAAAGTAAATTTAGGCGGGTCTAAACTCAATTTCTTATTCAACCCATTTTAATATCTCCAATTTCAGCCCAACACGCCCATTTAACATCCCTAATGTGCATCATACCCATTCTATAGAGCAATTACAGATTTTTGGACAAAAAATTCAGATGAGATGGTAGACTAAAGGAACCCCTCTGTTTTGACCTAATTTCACGTCATGTCTACACAGCCGCCGGCCACTTCTCCGATTTCGGTGGCTCTCCAGCCCTCATCATCTAATACACACTTTCCGCCATTACCATCTCTTTATTATCCTAACAATAATTCCAACAATCTTTCTACTTCTAAAAAACTAGGAAATAAACCATCTAACCCTACCATTAATTATGGTGCTCTCCTAAACCCCGACAATCTGAACAGATCAATACTACCTACACAATCTAATATTTTGAACCCATACTAGTAAAGCAAGTAGAATATGAAGATGGAATTCCAATTTTCAAATGGAAGGAGGCAGCGGTTAGTCACATGAACATCATAGAATACTTAAAATATGCATTTATTGGAAAGTTTTCTTTTAGCTGGCCAAATATTGAAGATATAAGGAAAGGAGTTCCAGCACAATGTGGAATCAAAAGTGATTGATGCATAGGAGTATTGTGCCATAAACATATACTTATCAAATGTGCTTTGGTGGAAGACTATGTAAACGGATGTCTAAGAATTCCTACTACATCAAGGATAAGGAAGGGGTGGCATACCAGATGCGACCACTAATATAAGATTCAACTTTTAAAGTAGACAAAGAAACTGCCCAGGCTATGGCATTGATTTTGTTTTGTCCTAATCTCTTGCCTACTTTCTTTGTAAAAGAATCATTGTTCACTCTTGCCTCAGCGGTGAGAAAACCTCTACATTTCAATATAACCACCATTAATAAAACCAGACCTAGTTGTGCTAGATTCAAGGTTCAACTTGACCTTATGTCCAAATTCCCCCAAACAGTGAGAATGGAGATTAGAAATGAGGCTACAAGAGCTGTACACATTGAAAATGTTAAAGTGCAATATGACTACTTACCTAAGTATTGTTCTACATTTAGTTTGCAGGGACATAGTTTAACAAGTTGTAGAGTGTTGCATCCAGAACTAAGACCAATCCAACAGAAGAAAAAAGAAGATGATCAACAAATTCTAATGGATAAATCTCCACAAAACAACACAAAGGTACCAGGTTCACATATTCGCCAAGGCAGCTCACAAGTGGTAAAATTGTGGGAGGTAAGAAAGCCTGGAAAGCAAAAATAAACACGCAAGTGTCACAGAAGAATGGAAATTCCATGCAGAGATTAGATGATAGCACCAAAGAGATCACCACTAATAAAAAGTTTGAGGCTTTAACAGATGATAAAGAGAACAAGGAACAGATCAAGGATCAACATTCTAATAAAGGAGAATTGGGGGCCAGTAATTGAATAATAAAGACAACCAGCAGCTCAACCACTCAATCAATTAGTCCCATTAATGACAATATAGACAAAGACACCAACGATCATGAAAACAAGGGTGTAATATCTATTAATGATTCAGATGACAAGAAAGCAACACATTCTAATAACATAATGGAGCTAAATGCAGTAACCAATGAAGCAAGAACATCATACTCACAGTCATCCAGTGTTAAAGTGAAATGGGGAGACAGCGTTGAAGAGGAAGAACCACTGGAAAAAGGAGAAGTTGAATCCATCAGACAAAATAGTAGAGATAATAATGATATCACCCAGGTCACAAAGAAAGTAGATGAGGAAATAAATGAGCAAAGTCAGGAGAAGTATGAAATTGCCATTGTGGTTGCTCCTATGAATATTGAACCCATTCAGGAAGCCATCCGGGGTCCTAGAGGTGGAATATTATCTATCAAAACAATCAGAAGATGAAAACTTTGCAATTGAGGCCAATGAAAGCAATACAGAAGCAGGGCAAGAAGTGAACATAAAATAGGATACCTACCAGGAAGCTTCATGATATTGTAACACATTCTTTAAAGGAAGAAGAAGGCATAAGGGCAACAGAGTAGGAGATACAAGGGATAGATGAAAAAAAAGAATTAGTAGAGCAAATGGTCAAAAATATCATCAATCACACTGATATTTCTCCTAAACATAAAGGGGAAAAAAAGGCAAGAAATAAGTTACTGACACCCAACAACACTCTGGGGTTTTGAAAAGAAGTGCTACCTCATATGATGATGAAGACTTTAATCTGGAATATTAGATCAGTGAGAACACAACAAGATTTTCATAGATTTCAAATGCTTCATAGGCATCATAAGTTTACTATGATTGCACTTACGGGGCCTTTTTAGATAACCACACAAATTCATAAATATAGACAAAGATTGTGCATGGAAATAACAGACAGTAATTATAATGGCAAAATTTGGTACTTTGTGAAAAAGAATGTGAATGTGGAGATAATCCTGGATACAGAGCAACGAATCACTTTGAAGCTTGATATGTATGATATGAATAAGGTCTGTTACATCACCTTAGTTTATGCTAAATGTATAGAGATGGAGAGACTGAGTCTGTGGGATAACATCTATCAATTAGCCAACACAATGACTTTACCTTTGCTGGTTGGGGGTGACTTTAATGTTCTTTTAAATGAGGAGAAGAAATTTGGTGGTCTTCCAGTAAAACCTTAAGAATATAAAGATTTTACTTTTTACATTAATTCTAATGAATTATTTGAAGTAAACTTCAAGGGTAGCCCTTTCACTTGGTGGAATGGTAGGGTAGGAGATGCTTATATTTTTAAAAGATTGGATAGAATTGTGATAAACCAACAATAGTAAGAATGGTTTAAAGATATAGAGGCGGAGTGTCTAGCAAGAACTGGATCAGATCATGTTCCTTTATTCATCACTATGAAGGAGCAAAGGCAGAATTTCCATAAGCCTTTCAAACTTTTAAAGTTTTGGGTTGAAAATGAAGGTTTCATGGAGGTACTTAGATAAAACTGAAAGGCAGATATTTCTGATAACTGTTGTTATGAGTCTAATTAGAAGATAAAAAGTGAAAAATCCCAAATAGTGTGGAGCAAAGAAACTTTTGGTGATACTTTTCAGCAACTACTTATCATAGAAGAAGTGGTAAAGTTGAAAGAGCAACATTTTGAAGAAGACCCTACCCCAGGCAATAAAATGATTCTTCAGTAGGCTTAGGCAAAACTTAAGAGATATGTTCATTATGAAAAAGAATTTTGAAGGAAAAAAATAGGCATTACATGGCTCTCTGAGGGGGACAAAAATACTAGATTCTTTTATAATCTAGTAAAGGGGAGAATAAAGAGGATGCAAATAAAGAGGATTCAAAACAGTGATGGCATGTGATTATAGAAAGAACAACAAACAGGAGAAGAGGCTACTAGATTCTACTAGAAACAATTTACTCAGGAGGAGGAGCCTACTAATTTTTCAATATTGAATCACATCCTTGAGATTATTTCCTAAGATCAGAATGCTAGCTTATGCAAAATCCCAAACATTACAGAGGTGAAAAATGATGTTTTTAATCTTAATAGGACTAGTGCTAGTGGCCTAGATGGCTTTTCAGGAATGTGCTACTAGAGTTGCTGGGATATAGTGAGAGATGATGTCTTTAAGTTTGTTAAATAATTCTTTGAGGAAAGTACATTGCCTAAGTCTATCACTCACACAAACCTAGTTTTCCTCCCAAAGAAATCCATCACTAAAACATATGCTGACTTAAGACCCATTAGCTTGAGTAACTTTATCAAAAAATTTATCTCAAGAGTAGGTCATGATAAGTTGGAGGATATCCTTTCTCAAATAATATTCTCTAACCAATCTAGTTTTGTAAAAGGGAGAAGCATTATTGAGAATGTACTACTCACTCAGGAGATTATCACAAACATTAAAAAAGGGGGGAAGCCATCTAATGTGGTTATAAAACTAGATATGGATAAGGCTTATGATAGGGTTTTATGACTTTACCTTACTAGGGTTTTCATAATAATGGTATTTGCAAAGATTTTCATTGATATGATATGGATAGTAGTTAATAACTGTTACTCAATATTATTCAATGGACAATCAAGGCTTTTTCACTCCACTAGGGGAGTGAAATAGAGGGACCCTTTTCTCCTGATCTTTTTATCATCTTAGAAGAAGTCTTTCTAGAGCATTGAATGCATTGATGGAATCAGAAAACTACAGGGGTTTTGGCATGCCTAAATGGAGTACTCAACTCAACCACCTATCTTATGCTGATGACACTATCATTTTCACTTCTACAAATAATATCTCTCTTAAGAATGTTATAGGAGTCTTGAAGAAGTATGAAAGAGTTTTAGGTCAACTTATAAACTCAAACAAATCTGCCTTTTACATGTACCAAAAGTCAGCAGAGAATCTGGTTCAAGCAGTTTCCACCAGCATTGGATCTAATCGGGGTAATTTTCTATTTAAGCATCTGGGTTGTCCAATTTTTCATACTAGGAAGAGGAAGGTGTACTATAATGACTTAATCAATAAGATTAAGGAAAAATTACACAGCTGGAGAGAGAAGAATCTATCATTTGGAGGCAAGGCTATTTTGATCAATAATGTTCTTCAAAGTATGCTTATGTATCTACTATCTGCTATGGCACTAATGTCGCCCAAAATATGCCTCCTAAGAAGTATAAAGCGGTCGTTGTATCAAATATAGAACCCAACTAGGTTGAGGTCGATCCCACAGGGAATAATACGAAATTAGGTTGAGTTCTTATCCGAGTAATTGGCAAATAAGTAAGAAGGGGAAAGTATTTGTAAGCAAGTAGTAATAGTAACAAGTGTTGATTCTTTGGATTTGTTTTCAATATTCGAAATATACTAGGACTGTGATCCCCAATGATTCCTTAACTCTACCGGTTACTTGTGCTGGCAAAACTGTCCCGCTGTGCTGCATGTAAAATCTGACAAGATATGTTCATCTAATCATCTCTCGACCTTGGTTAGAGGAATTTCACTCTTCTCCTCTTGGTCTCCAAGTGTCGCACTACTAACCCTTGTTCTTGATCTCAGATTAATGATCCCTGTTACAGCTCAAGTTATTAGATGAAGGTTGATAGCTTCAAATCTCTGTTGTTATTCCCTTTTTCCAATCTCTACCTCTCTCTCGAGCAAGTCTATAATACAGGTGAGTTTCTAACGTTTGGAACAGTTAGAAGATCAATCACAACGAAGGAAATAACAATAAATGCATTCACATCGGTTCAGAATTACTTTGCACTTAACCCGTTTCATTAATTCCTCATGGTTCACACAACCCTAGTTGATGAGTTTAGCTACTCATGTATGCAAGAGCACAATAAGAATTCGAGGATGAAAACATAATTGTAAACTCACAATAAAGAAGAAACTCTAAAATCTCAATTATGAATAATACCTTCGAATTGATGTTCCAAGATTACAAAATCCAACAATGTGTTTATGAACTCAAAATAATGAAAAACTATCTCAAAATAATGTGAATGACTAACTCTCGAACATAGGACAACAAAGGGGTATTTATAGATACAATAAGAATCCTATCCTAATCAAAATAGGAAAACAGAGTCGGCAACCTTCCACGGTATCGTGGAACCAAGCCATGTCACGTGGGTCCAATCGTGGAAATCAGACACATTGAACATACTGTGAAGTGGACTCATAGCAGCTACTCACGGTACGTGAGTCCTATGGTGAGTCACCTTCTGGTGCAGACCCTAGTTCTTTCATCTTCAGATACTCCATTCTCGGGCCTGATTCTTCCTTTTTATCCATTTTGCCTCCAAAACCTATTCTCCTATAATATAGAACAGAAAACACGTCATACCAACCAAACACATCCAAGTTATTGCATATTTTCATTGTTTTAAGTATCAAAAGTGTCATGAAACTATGACACGTCAACACCCTCAACTTAGAACGTTTGCATGTCCTCAAGCAAATAAAACAAAACAAACACATACGATGCTTAACTACGAGAAACCTAAGAGACCTACGATAGTCGATTCATTGCCTTTGGCACAAAAACTTTTTCGACCCCTCCTATTTGCACATCAAAACCATGGTGTGTATACATGTATCATATTATCATGACACAGAAGGGATCAAGTGATGGGATCAGATTATGAATAAACAACTAAGCATATATACAAATGACATTATCCGAACAAATAGCAGCTAACAATGCAACCCATGTACTCTCATAACAAAAAAGTCCCATACACTTACAGTATACTAATGAATATCAAAGTAGGGACTAGGTCAAAATACTCACTCTCATAAAGAAGTTCAAACAGTGTGCATGAAATACCATAGGCTTGCCTTTATTTTCTATGCCTTGATTTTTCGGACAGTTGGACTAGGATCACTATAGGACTTTCATTGGCTTGTAGTGTAGGCTTGGGGACGGGTATGGTACATATGGATATGGTGACTCAACCCTCCTTGACACTACACTATTTTTGGCTCCAACTTTCAACCATGCTTATGTATTCTCCCGTATTCTCCATCATCTATTTTTAGATTTTGGGTGTGACTTTCTTTATACTTTCAAAACACCACTTCTCTTCTTTTTTCTCTCGCTTTTTCTTCTCTTTTTTTTTTCTCCACACTCAAATCTGTTTTCTTTTTCTTTTATTATCCCCTTCTTCATACCCAAATCAATATACGCACCCCTATAATAGCCACCCTCAACTTAGGCTATTTGCCTGAGTTGAGGCACACAGTTTTCAAGGAGGGACCAAGGCCAAAACAGGTTCATTATAAGTCAAAATAGGAAAGTCAATAGGCTAATGAAAGAAATAGGTCAATTAAAACTCAAAATCGTGATCAAGGGATATTTAGTTCATTTGGTCGGGCATTTAGGCTAAAGTGAACTTATTCAAAAATGGACTATGATCCTTTCCTAACCACTATCCTCTAACTTAGGCAAGACTAACCGGGCAAGTTCTGGATCGCACACACAAAGTCAACTAAGTAATGACCTTACACACACAAAGCACAGGGTTACATTATCAACCACTGCCTATCCGATTCATGCAATGCTAGCTACATTTATTTTGTCTATAATACTAATGTCGTAGCAAGATCCAACAGCTGTCACAAACTAACATGCTACATACACATTTTAAAACAAAATCTTCAGAAGGGGTATCCTTTAAATAACCAAATAGCATAACTTGTTCAAAACTGGACTGCACTAAGGTTCCCCTATTTTTCTACCAATTAAACAAGAAAACACATAACTACTATAAATAACAACCTAAACATGTCGGTTCTACTATGATAGCACACTTCGGGGAAAAGAAACATGGCAACAAAAACTCCCAAGTGGTGGTACAACCCAACCCCCAACCAATAATGGTGCACTGCCTTCAGTGCACAACTATCAATATGGTAAGTGGAAGGAAGTGAGGACATATCTAGGGAGCACTAGGCGTTGGAAGTGGGCCCGCCCATAGCGGAATCATCAGTATGCTCTCTGGGCTCTCTGCTAGGTGCATCCGGTAGAGGGGTGCCTAACTAGAGGATGCACCTCGTGCCCTCTCCTCCTGAGCAATCTGCCTGGTATGGTACTCCACTCTAGAAGCCTTCACAGCTCTCCGAAACTCACCCTCGGACTCATCACCACTGTTAATCTGATCATCCTAACTATGTGGTCTCTTACCTCTATCAATAGGAGGCTCCTCGTCGGCAAACAAATCCACCTCAAACACCGGCCTCATCGGGGCCAAAACGGGCATTGGTGGAATAATATGAGTGTTGATCGGTGCCAAAGCTCTAACCTCCTCTCTCAATACACCCACCTTCTGTGTCAATCCTTCCATATCAGGACTCTGTGCCAAACTCAACTAGGTAGCCATCCGCGCCTCAAAGATATCAATTTAGTCATACAGCTCTTGCATAAACATATCCATAGACGCAGACATACGGGCCTCCACTCTAGCCTCCGCAGCCTCTACTGTGGTCCTAACCCATGGCTTAAGCTGGGATACCAAATTATCCATCTGGGCCTCTGTGTGGGCCTGCCTCTCAAACATCTGTGTCTGCCTATCAACCAGCTACTGCAGGAAGTCCCTCAAAATCAAAACCATACCAGAGGGGAGTGGTGGTGCGGTAGTTTCTAGGGCCGCATCATCAATCATCGGGCCTGTGCCCTCTATAGGTGCATGTATATCTCAGGTATACGCCCTGGTGCTGGGATACTCACCAGCTCCTCACTATCCCCCATCCCTTCAAAAAGGGCTACTCCTGATGACCCAGAAGGTTGAGACCTTTGTGGAACAATGGGGTTAGCTCCCCGCTGCTGCATTAACCCAATGTCTGCTATGCGAGTCACCTCGATATAGTGATCTATGGTAGATAGCTTAACCACACCAGCCCTATCACACAGGCTCTGAATCAAACAAGGTAAATGGATAATGGTAAAGTCTCTAAAGGCACGCTCATGGATCTCCCTAATAATGTACCGGGCGATATTGATGTCATAACTGGCTAGGATACTCGCTACCACAACAGCCTGATCCAAGGTGAGTGAATTATCAGCGTTAGTGGGTCCCAAATGATGCCTAACAATCGACCACCAAAACCTGCTAGAAAAATAGAGTGTGGACTTCTTTATATCTAGCTACCCAGTCACCCAACTAGCATCAACACCCTCCTCCACTATATAAACAACAATCCACCTCAGTAACTCCAACCTCTGATCATCATCCCTTATTCTAATCCTATTTCTGACAGTCTCCATATGGTGATCAAACTCAGCAGTCATAGATGGCAATGGACGGTCAGTACCAAACAAGAATCTGTGGATGGTCTGCTCAGATATATCGACTCTGGTCTCCCGAACCAAAGTGTGAGTCAATAGTGGTTGATCCCGGAGCCACTGATCAACAGGTGTGATCAACTCAATAGATGCAGCGTAGGATGCATAAAACTCTTGGACCAATTCTGGGCTATAGCGACCAGGAGGCTCTGTTATCCATCCAAATCCATACTGATCAAACACAGGCCAAATGTCGGGCAATGCCTTTAACTTCTCTATCCAATATCGGGGCTTCTCTGTAATACTTCTTCTACACACACCCCACTCAGTAAGCTTGACATCCCTGTCATAAAACTCCCACATGCCCTGAACACACCATCGTTGGTTTTCTCTTCTCTGTGAGGAAGTCGGGGCACTTTGGTCACCAGTGCCTGAAAGAGATGTTGTAGCCTCTGCCGCAGAAGCACCCTGCCCTGTAATACTATCCTCAGAGCCAAATACTGAATCATCATCCCCCTCTTCAGACTTGGGGGCAGACTCAGAAGACTGATCAGGAACAGCCGGCTTGACAGGCTGCGGAATAGGCTAAAGTGGGGCCCAGGCAACAGCTTGTGCCTGAGTTTGTAACCTCGTGGTGCGAGGTACCAGTGCATATCATCAGCTGTAATGTCAAACACCTCCTTAGACCCACTTGGATCTGACCTAGATGATTCATCACACAACTTTGTTAGAAATTCAGGATTTTTGGTTCGAATTCTCAACAAAGAACCCATGTCGCCATGTTTGGGGTTTGATTTGGGCGGCAGTGTGATGGGTTTGGAATGGGTATTTGGGTTGGGTTTTAGGAGTTTTGGGTCTGGTGGGGTCAAGTACGGGTTTGGGGGGTCTGATTCGGGTCTTGGGGGTCGAATTTGGGTCTAGGGGGTCAAATTTGGGTCTGGGGGTCGGATTTTTGGGTTGGGAGGATTTAGGTGGTGAAGATTTGGGGAAATTCAAAATTGGTGTGGGTGAATTAGAGGATGTAGGATTAGGTACTAGAGAATTTGGTGAATTTTGGACAATAGGGTTTATATTTAGGATTTAGAGTTGAGAAGAATGATTTGTAATGGAAGTTGGGTGGATTTGGGGGTTATACCGATATTTATAAAAAATTGGATCGGGTCAGGTCGGGTCTTGGTTACCTGGTATTTCTACTTCTCATGGCTCTAGCCACGTGACATGGGTTGACCTACGTCACGTGGGTGTCTGTCGTAGATCAACTCCTGCAGGTGTCAATTGACTCTGCTTTTCACGATACAACCCACGTGACGTGGATTGACCTACGTCACGTGGGTATATGGCATAGGTCAACTCCTGCAGGTTAAAATTTTCCTCTGACTTCTACGGTACCAGTCCACGTTACGTAGGTAAACTTACGTCTTATGAATCACCTCCGTGGGCAGTACTGAACATACTCAGTTTAATATAGTGAATATCAGTGAATGTATCCTCCAATGCTCAGATCACACATAAGAAAACCTTGGGTTACCTCTCAAGGAGTACCTGATTTAATATCGCGGCATGACATGACTAACTTGGATACTCAAACTTCACCAACCAGCCCATGGGTTGCCTCCCATGAAGCGTCTAATTTAACGTCGCGACACGACCTGGCTAACCTGACTACTTAGACTTCATCAAGATCAAGCTCCAAACATGTACTTATTTCTTCCATGATTCCCACATAATGCTTTACACGCTGCCCATTGACCTTGAATAGAACTTTATCATCACCTTTTAGCTCAATTGCTCCATGTGGGAATACCCTGACCACCGTGAATGGTCTGGACCATTTAGATTTTAACTTTCCAGCAAACAAGTAAAGCTTGGAGTTGTAAAGTAGTACCAAATCTCCCGGGTGAAACTCTCGTTTCTCAATTCACCGATCATGATATAATTTGATCTGCTCTTTATATATTGCTGAACTTTCATAAGCCCGGAGACGAAATTCATCCATCTCATTCATCTGCTCAAGTCTCAATTTAGTCGCGTCACTCTATTCCAGATTCAACCTTTTCAATGCCCATAATGCCTTATATTCAAGTTCGACAGGCAAATGACACGATTTACCAAAAAACAACTGATATGGTAATGCACCAATTGGCGTCTTGAAAGCAGTTCGATATGCCCATAATGCATCATCCAATGTTCGAGCCCAATCAATCCTATTGGCATTCACCATTTTTACCCAAATAGACTTGATCTCACGATTTGACACCTCAACTTGCCCTCTTGTTTAAGGATGGCAAGGTGTTGCCACCTTATGTTTATCACCATATTTTTCAAGTAGGGCCTTGAACAGCTGATTACATAAGTGGGATCCTCCACCACTAATGATTACTCAGAGTGTACCAAATCGTGAAAATATGTTCTTCTTCAAGAATGTCGTGACACTTCTTCCTTTATTATTGGGAAGCGCAATTACCTACACCCACTTAGAAACATAGTCGACAACTACCAAAATGTATTTCATCCCGTGTGAGCTCACAAAAGGGCCCATAAAGTCAATTCCCCATACATCAAATAATTCGAGCTCAAGGATAGGTGTCATGGGAAGTTCGTGTCTGCATGAGATGTTCCCTTGCCTTTGACATTAGTCACAAGACCGAGCATAATCATGAGCATCTTTATAAATAGTGGGTCAGTAATATCTGTATTGTAAGATCTTATGAGCAGTTCGCACACCTCCATGATGACCCCCAACTGGAGATGAATAACATGCTTCTAAAATACTCATCATCTTAACTTTCGGAATACATCTTCGAATCATACCGTCAGCACACACCCTAAACAAATAAGGTTAATCCCAAAAGAACTTTCTCACCTCATGCATGAATATCTTTCCCTACTGATACGACATGTCTTCCAGGACTAGGTCACTTGCCAAAAATTTGGCAAAATCTGCAAACCAAAGGACTAAGTCTTTTGATACTGCCAGCACTTACTCATCTAGAAAAGTATCATCAATATCAAGATCATCCCTTAATTTAAGCATGGCCTCTTCCTCAAGGCATGATAGATGATCCACGACCTGATTCTCGATTCCCTTTCGATCCTTGACTTCAAAATCAAATTCTTATAGTAGAAGCACCCACCAAAACAATCTTGTCTTAGCATCCTTTTTTGACATAAGATACCGAAGTGTTGCATGGTATGTATGCACAATCACCTTCGTACCAATCAAGTAAGATCTGAATTTTTCAAAAGCAAAGGCCACTGCCAACAATTCCTGTTCAGTCACAGTGTAATTCTTTTGAGCTGAATTAAGCACTTTGCTAGCATAGTAAATCGAATGTAAAATCTTCTCACGTCTTTGGCCAAGGACTGCACCCAAATCCACCCCGCTAGCATCACACATAACCTCAAAAGGCATCGTCCAATCTGGTGAAACAATGATAGGGGTTGAAATCAACTTCTCTTTCAGACACTCAAATACTTTTAGACATGCCTCATCAAACACGAACTTCACCTCCTTCTTTAAAAGCTTGCATAACGGGTTAGCAATTTTCAAGAAGTCTTTGATGAATCTTCTATAAAATCCTGCATATCCCAAGAAACTTCAAATTCTTTTCACGGAGATAGGTGGAGGTAACTTTTCAATCACCTCAATCTTTGCCTTATCAACTTCAAGACCTTTCTTTGAGATCTAATGCCCCAATACGATACCCTCATTGACCATAAAATGACATTTTTCCCAATTTAGCACTAAGTTACACTCCTCGCATCTTTGCAACACATTAGCAAGGTGTGTCAAGCAATCATCAAATGAGTCTCCCACAACAGAAAAATCATTCATAAAAACCTCAATAGTGTCTTCCACCATGTCAGAGAAAGTAGACATCATGCAACGTTGAAAAGTGGCCAGTGCATTACATAAATTGAAGGGCTTCCTTTTAAATGTGAATGTCCCATATGGACAAGTGAAAGTGTTCTTCTCTTGGTGTTCGGGAGCAATGAAAATCTGATTATACCCCGAATAGCCATCGAGAAAATAATACGATCCTCTACAGCAAGACGGTCTAACACCTGATCCATGAAGGGCATAGGAAAATGATCTTTTTCTGTCCAAGAATTCAGCTTTCAATAATCCATACAAACTCTCCATACAGTAACCGGCCTTATTGGGATTAACTCATTTTTGTCGTTTGGAACCATAGTGATTCCTCCCTTCTTTGGTATACATTGAACTGGGCTCACCCACTTGTTATCAGCAATGGGGTAAACCACACCTGCACCTAACCACTTGATGATCTCTTTCTTCATAACCTCTTGCATCGGTGGGTTTAGATGACGTTGGTGCTCAATACTTGGTATGCACTCAGAATTAAGTTGAATTTTGTGAGTGCAACTACCAGGTGGAATCCCTATAATTTCAGCAATGGACCAACCAATGGCCTTCTTAAATCTTCTCAATACCGAAACCAGGGCCCCTACTTGTCACTCCACCAATTTAGCAGAAATAATCACAGGCAAGGTATTTCTGGCACCCAAAAATGTGTAGTGAAGGTAAGCCGAAAGAGCCTTAAGCTCCAAAACTGGAGGCTCCTAAATAGAAGGACGAACTGGTGGGGTCACCCTATTCTTCAAATTGAGATCAAGTTTCTTTGGAGCATAAGTGTAGGATCCCTTACCAGTGAGTGCACCAACCATCTTATCGTATTCCTCAATACCATCACTATCAAAATTCATAATCACGGCTGCAAGAGCTTCTACCCCCAACCTTTCTTCAAGAGACACGATAATATCACTATCTTCAACCGCATCCATTACCGAAATCACCCACATATCTTTTGGTTGCTTCATGGAACGACAACTATTGAAAGTGACTTGTTCATCATTTAACCTGAATTTTATCTGCCCTGTTTCCATGTCGACCAATGCACGACCAGTGCCAAGGAATGGTCTTCCCAATATGATGGGAACCTCAAAATCAACTTCACAATCTAGGATCACAAAGTCAGCCGAAAATATGAAATACACAACTTTTACTAAAACAACCTACAAAATGCCCACCAATTTTTTTATAGTCCTATCTACCGTGAGAAGTCTCATAGAGGTTGGTTTTGGTGCTCCCAACCCCAACTACTTGAAAACGGCCAACGATATTAAGTTAATGCTAGCACCCATATCACAAAGTGCTTTAGCAAAGTTGTAAGACCCGATAGTACAAGGAATTGTGAAAGCTCCTGGGTCCTCCTTCTTTTTAACTAGGGAATGCGAAGCAACTGCACTACCATGATGTAAGTTATTTTTTGGCTCAAAACTGATAGTTCTCTTTTTCATCACCAAGTCTTTCATGAACTTCGCATAACTTGGCATATGCTATAATGCCTCAACAAGAGGGATATTTATCGATAGCTCTTTCAACACTGTAATAAACTTTTGATATTTGCCTTCCTTATCCTTCGTTTTCAACCTTTGAGGAAAGGGAGGATGAGGTCGTGGGATGGTTTTCAGCATTTGTGGGACGTCCTTTTCCTACCTCTTTTCAGATTTTGCCTTTTCGCTAGTACCATGAGGATTTGGAACTGTTTTGACCTTTAAATTGTCTGGCTCTATCGCAGTTTCTACATCAACTATCATCGGCTTATTGGTATTATTACTATCCACAGGTATAGATGGATCTATTGTTCATTTCCCTCTTTTAGTAGTAATGGCCAGACAATGACTATCATTCTTTAAATTCTGGACGGTGTTGCTTGGAAGGGTACCTGGCTGGCGTTGGTTTAATGCCAATGATATCTTCCTGAATTATTTCTCCAACTGTTTAATAGCAGTCGAATGGGATTCTAATTTTTGACTTATTCCCGAGATGTCTGACCTAATCTACTTCAGACAATGTTCTTGACTCTCTGACCCTTTCACCAGTTTATTGAGAAGGGCTTCCACTCTTGAATTTCCAGAATCAGTATCACGATTTCCTGGTGGAACATATACGCCACTCTTCTCTTTATAATCATACTTCCGCCTCCAGTCACAATCTTGTTCTCTATCTCTATATCCCGACTTGTTGTAATTATCTCCATAGTAGTTCCGACCTTGATTCCCTTGCCTCGAGTTCTAAGAGTCTTAATTAGACCCTTGACCTTGGCTCAAAAACTTGCCACTTCTCGATCCTGGTACTTAGCCTCCCCATTAGATTCACTATCATCATGCCTAGGTGTTTTACCTTGTGCACCTACTGCATGCACCTTCTCAGCATCTCTGGCCGCTATCTGTTTAGCTAATAAACAAATTTTTGTCCTCAGCTGTGTGACCTCTTGAGCTACAGATTCTTCCAAAGCCCGTTGTGATGCTGAGGCTCCAATAGAATATGTGCCAATAGGCATTTCTGCCTCCCGAGTATGCCATCCTCGGTTGGTCTTGGTGATATAATCTAATATCTCCGAAGCTCATTCCCATTTCAGACTCATGAATGCTCCACCCGTGATAGTATCTGCTACCGCCTTCGTGTTGGCATTTAAAGCCCTGTAGAAGATTTCAAGTAAATTCCTACCACTCATCCTATGATTTGGCACATTCTGCATCTTCTTCTTGAACCTTAGCCATGTCTCGTACAGTGCTTCAGAATTTAGTTGTCTGAAGTTGTAAATCTCATCCTTCAATTGTAGCATCTTGAAGGGTGGAAAAAATCTTTCCAGGAATTGATTTCTTAGCTCTTGCCAAGTAGTGATGGAACCTCATGGTAATTCTACCAACCACAAAGTCGTTTCTCCTGTTAGAGAGGATGGAAACAATCTCAACCGAATAGCCTCTTGGTTAACTCCAGAAAAATTATATGAAGTGTAGACCCCCATAAAATTCATCACGTGCATGTTTGGATCATCAGTAGGAAGATCGGCGAACACACCTTTCAAGTTTAGCAGGTGAATCATGGCACTTGTAATGTCAAACTTAGTGCCCTGAGGTAACTCTGGTGGAATAGTGGCACCCGTCTCTATTGGCTCAAAATAGGCCACATCTTCTTCCTCAGGATCATCATAAACTAGCACATGTGGTCTTTGAGGTGGTTGGTGAGCTCTCAGTCTTCTTTGTCTCTCTTCAGTTTTAGCCAGTCGCTGGGCTACTTCTTGCATAGCTCGATTATCTCTCTCTGCTTGGCTAAGAGCAACTTGTCTAGCTTGCTCTTCTCTTGTTAACCGAGCTGTAGTTTGGTTTATTGTTTCATGACCAACTGGCTGAATTGGTTGATTATGAATGTCTCCGACGGTGGCAGGATCCTGAACTTCGTAGGTATTCATCTTTCTTCGATTAACTCTCAGAGTCCTTTCTATTTCTAGATCAAGTGGAATCAGGGAATTGCCTTGACTCCTAGTATTAGGCATACACTGATGTATGCCCTTAAAAATATAAGAAAATAAAACCAATCAACTCCAACAAGCAAAATACTAAACTCCGTAACCGTATTCCCCGGTAACAACGCCAAAATTTAATATCGCCCAAAATATGCCTCCTAAGAAGTATAAAGCGGTCTCTGTATCAAATATAGAACCTAACTAGGTTGGGGTCGATCCCATAGGGAATAAGACAAAATTAGGTTGAGTTCTTGTCCGAGTAATTGGCAAATAAGTAAAAAGGGTAAAGTATTTGTAAGCAAATAGTAATAGTAACAAGTGTTGATTCTTTGGATTTGTTTTCAATATGAGAAATATACTAGGACTGTGATCCCCAATGATTCCTTAACTCTACCGGTTACTTGTGCTGGCAAAAGTGTCCCGCTGTGTTGCATACAAAATCTGACAAGATATGTTCATCTAAACGTCTCTCGACCTTGGTTAGACAAATTTCACTCTTCTCCTCTCGGTCTCTGAGTGTCGCACTACTAACCCTTGTTCTTGATCTCAGATTAACTATCCCTGTTACGGCTCAAGTTATTAGATGAAGATTGATAGCTTCAAATCTCTGTTGTTATTCCCTTTTCCCAATCTCTACCTCTCTCTCGAGCAACTCTAGAATACAGGCGAGTTTCTAACGTTTGCAACCGTTGGAAGATCAATCACAACGAAGGAAATAACAATACATGCATTCACACCGGTTTAGAATTACTTTACACTTAACCCATTTCGCTAATTCCTCATGGTTCACACAACCCTAGTTGATGAGTTTAGCTACTCATGTATTCAAGAGCACAATAAGAATTTGAGGATGAAAACATAATTGTAAACTCACAATAAAAAAGAAACTCTGAAATCTCAATTATGAATAATACCCTGGAATTGATATTCCAAGATTACAAAATCCAACAATATGTTTATGAACTCAAAATAATGAAAAACTTTCTCAAAATAATGTGAATGACTAACTCTCGAACATAGGACAATAAAGGGGTATTTATAGATACAAAACGAATCCTATCCTAATCAAAATAGGAAAACAGAGTCGTCAACCTTTCACGGTATCGTGGAACCAAGTCATGTCACGTGGGTCCAGTCGTGAAAATCAGACACAGTGAACATTCTCTGAAGTGGACTCACGGTATCCACTCATGTCACGTGAGTGGAATGGCACGTGAGTCTTGTCGTGAGTCACCTTTTGGTGCAGACCCTTGTTCTTTCATTTTCAGATACTCCGTTCTCGGGCGTGATTTTTTCTTTTTGTCCATTTTGCCTCCAAAACCTATTCTCCTATAATATAGAACAGAAAACACGTCATACCAACCAAACACACCCAAGTTATTGCATATTTTCATTGTTTTAAGCATCAAAAGTGTCATGAAGCCATGACACATCAGGCACCCACTAAATATACCATCAATAAAATTCATAAAAACTTTGCTAAGTTTTATTGGAGTAATAAGGAAGAAGGTAGGAGAAAACACTGGTTTGCTTGGTTGAAGATGTGTTTGCCTAAACAAGAAGGAGGTAGAGGCTTTAGATCCTTATTTGATATGTCTAAAGCTTTGTTTGTCAAATTATGGTAAAATCTTAGAACTACTGCTACTTTATGGTCTAATTTTATATGTAACAAGTATTTCAATAAGCAAATACCTACTATGGTCAATTAGAGAGGAGGTTCATCACTGTGGAAGAAAATGCTTGAAGCTAGGGATGAAATTGAGAATCATGTTTGGTGGGAACCTAGAAATGGCACAACTAATTTTTTGTTTGACAACTAGACCAGACTTGATCCTTTAGTCTATATCATTCCATCAATTTAAAGAGATACAGGCCTAGATGAAGTAAACTATTTCTTGATAGAAGGTCAATGGAATAAAGAACTGTTAAGACAGAAGACGTCTGACTACTTGGTGGACCATATTATCTCTGAAATGCCTATGACAGGACAGAATGTCATGTGATAAACCTTGGTGGTTTCTAACAATTATTAGAATTTTTTTTTATGAAAACAACATGGGAAACTATAAGAAACAGGGTTGATCTACTATGATTCTATAGTAAGATATGGACTACTAGGCTGCCTTATAAGATTAATTTCTTTTTTGAAGAGTATGGAAAAGAAAGATCCCAGTGGATGATGTACTTGCAAGCAATGGTGTTAACCTTGTTTCAATATGTAGGTGTTGTGAGAATCCTCTACAAGAAATAATGATTCATTTATTCCTAACAGGTAACTATTAGTACTATCTGGAATTACTTTACAGAAGTTACAGGGGTACATGGGCCTTTTATTTAGGTGAATCAGGCTATATCTCAATGGTGGAAAGCAGACTATCTTGATAAGCTAAGACCATTATATCAAGCTACTCTAATAATCATTCTTTGGAAGCTATGAAAGAGAAGAAACACTAGCCTACATAGAGGGAGAATGACTAGGAATAAAGTGATATATGTAATCAGCCAAAATCTGTACCTACTGGCCAGAGTTAGGTTCCCTTGGTTGATTGATATTCCTAATAGTTGTCTATATATAGTTCAGATTCTTAAGAATTACAGGTCACAGTTAAGATACAAATTCACTAAGTGGCATTTCCCTATTTTGGGAACACTTTAGTGTAATATTGATGCATCATCTAAGGGAAATCCAGGACCGGCCTAGTTCCCTATGTTTTGTATTATAGATAGCTATGGGAACTTAATCTATGCTTGTGCTAGAATAATAACCAATATCACCAACATCAAAGTTGAAGCCTTGGCTATTCTGGATGGTTTAGAGAATTGTGTGAGGAACCAGATGTTTCCCCTGATTCTAGAAACTGACTCGTTGACTCTAAAGAAGGAAATAGAAAGAGAATGGAAATACCTATGGGTTATCAGTATGGAAATATAGAACATAATGAAGTAGAGGAAGAGAGGATATACTTGAATTCAACATGTGCTAAGAGAAGGGAACGAACAAGCAGACTTTTTAACTAATGATGTTTTTGGTTTTACAGGTACAAGGCATTATAACAATTTTAATGATTTACCATCAGGCGCTAGGAGAATTCTTAACAAATATAAGCAACAAATCTCAAGCATGTGAGTTTGAGGTATTCAAGAAAGAGAACCTAAATAAAGTCAGATTAACACGAGCAACATTAGGGCACTACAAGAATCTACACAAATTTGTACAGAAATGCATAAACCAACAAGGAACATACAGATAACACAACAACCATCAACAACAACAAATTATCATCTAACACAGTCTTAGCAACATCATTCTTAAAAAGTTTTAATACGTTCTAGGATTTGGCTCTTAGGTGGTGATATTAATCTCTTTGAAATTCAGCCTACTGAGAGAAGGATTCAAAAATGTTAAAATTCCTTATAGATATACTCAACCAGCTCAGAATCAAAAGAATTATGGAACTCACACGAAGCCGACAATAATCTTTAATTTTCACGGTCAAAGATCGAAGCAGTCTTCCTTTTGGATTATTATTATATCACTCGATGAGAGCATTGAAGTGTCTTACATGATAACACCAAAGCTTTGACATGTGTCTGAGATTAAGAGTAGTTGTTAGTAGATATAGAGTCTTATGATTCTAATAAGAAAGAGCTAGGTCACAAGCTTATCTCCTTCCGTCGTTGTTCTTCACGAGATCATCATCTATAGTAGCTCCTTCAACTCTGATGGTTGACATCAATGGTGTTAGCACCGATGATTTTCTAGGGTTTTCTAGAAAGTATTTGCATTTCCAGTTTCCTATTTAGTCGTGTGTCCTTTAGTTTCCTTTTTTGGATTTATTTTGTTTGCCTTGTTTGAGTCTTTGGGCCTGATGTATGGATTGGGCCAACTTTTGTAAATATTCTTCCTTTTATTTTAATAAATGGCCTTTGTCCCCTTTTATTAAAAGAAAAGAAATGGTAAACTAAAGGAAACTTTGGGTAAGAAGTTCAAACGAGAGTCTAAAGGGTGGAAACATGGGTAAAGTTTAGAGGCAAGGACACAACTAGTCATTCAGTGCAAAAATTACCATTGTGGAGGAAGAAACAACGATGGAAATGGATTGGATCTCATTCCACAACTTACTACCAACTTATTTTGGTAAGGAGGCTCTATTTTCTTTAGCATCTGCAGTAGGCACCACTATTCATTTATATATGGCTACAATTAATAAAACTAGTCCTAGTTGTGCAAAAGTTAAGGTTCTAATAGATCTAATGGCCAATCTCCAGGATCATGTGAGGATGGATATTGAAGCTGAAAATTCGGGAGCAATAAGGATGGTGAAGGTGAATATTCAATATGACTACTTGCCTAAATATTGTAGAGAATGTAAACTACAAGGCCACAATATATATAAATGTTGGGTTATACATCCAAAGTTAGCAACATTACAGGATGAGGACAAGAAAATTCATGAATTACACAAAGGGGTAGATGGTAGAGACAAAGATGATGCAACTGAGAAAAATAAAAGAGGTGCAATCAAAAAGCCAAATTCAGATAAAGGGTGCAACACACAACATAATCAACCTACTGGGTCCTTTCAAATGAGTCTAACAAGTAGGAAAATTATAGGAGATCCTGTAGATTGGAATGAAGTAGCAAATAAAAAAGGGAAGAACAAAATGAATAATCAGAGTACACATGCAGAAGTCAGTAATTAGGAGCCCTCAGTAGGGTCTTTCAATCAATATGCAGCTTTGGATTTGGATTCTATTGATAAGAAGGTGGGAGAGAAAGATGGAGATGAGGAAAGTGCAAGCAATGATAGAATAACAATGCCACAAGGAGGATCTCAGCTAATGACAAATTCCAATGAGCTTGAAAAGAAAATAACTAAAAAAAACGGCAACAAGAATGTTGGTGTAGATTCTATGGAGAAGAAACACGATAATACTAATAATAATGTAACAAATCTGGTTGTTCAAAATAAAGAGAAGGACAAAGATTCTAAAAGGTAGGTGAAAAAATCTTTCCCCACCTCTAACAAAGTTGGTGATCTGGAAAAACAAACACAAGTTTTAGAGCATGATTTTCCTTCCTGTAATAGTGAACCTAGTGGTAAGGTTCACATTGCAGATGTGGAGAAACAAATGATTGCAGGTGAAGGGGAGCTGGACAGTAGTGATCTGCAGGAACTGCAAAATTAAAAACAAATACAAGAGTTAGGACATGATTTTCCAAATTGTAATAGTGAACCTAATGGCAAGGTTCACAATGCAGATATGGATAAGAAGGTAAATATAGGTGAAGGGGAGCTGGATAGTGGTGACATGCAGAATCAGTTGAATAATAAGTTGAATTTAATGGAAAAGGATCATACCTTGAATAACCATGAACTTTCTATTTAGCAACAGGGTCAGTCATTAGCTATGGTGGAGACTGTTGATTGCCAACCAATTATGTTATATAGCATGGATTCTCGTAATATGTTACTGCATGATATTTTAGCACATCAGATTCAAGGGAATTTTTTTTAAGGAAAATGCAACAGACAAGGATGATACCAATGCAATGTACAAAGAGGATAAAGAGGAAAGAAAAAGAAATCAAGTGTTGAATCAAGTAATGAAGTAAGTTGATTTGTCCCCAAAATCTCAAAATAAGGGCAGAAAAGTTAAAGGCAAAGGAAGTGATAATGTGCTTCCTACTCGAATTGTACCAAAAAAGAGTGCTAAATCTATCTCTAGATAATATTAAAAATAATTGTGTGGAATATCAGGTCTGTCAAAACTCAGCAGGCCTTTCATAGAGTTCAGATACTGCAAAGAAATTACAAGTTCTTTCTTATTGCATTACCAGAACCTTTTCAAGAAGCAAGACATATTCTGAAGTACAAGAGGAGATTGGGCATGCACTATGCTATCTATAATCAGACTTGCAAGATTTGGGTCTTTGTTCAAGATGATATTAATGTGGAGGTGTTTCTAGATTCAGACCAACAAATTTATTTAAAGTTAGAGTTTCTAGACGTTATCAAATTTTTTATTGTTACTCTACTTTATGCTAAGTGTGATACCCTAGAAAGATTAAATCTTTGGGATAAAATTTACAACATAGATAATAACATAAGGCATCCTTGGTTGGTGGGAGGAGATTTTAATGTTATTTTGAATGAGGAGGAGAAAATAGGTGGTCTTCCTGTTCATCCTCCAGAATACGAAGACTTTTCATTTTGCCTCAACTCTTGTGAAACTATTTGATATCAAATTCAAGGGTGAGAAGTCCATTCACTTGGTGGAATGACAGAGCAGATGATCAATATATTTTTAAAAGGCTTGACAAAATAGTGGGCAATCAGGAGTTTAAAGACTGTTTTGGCATATTCGAGGTAGAACATTTATCTAGTATTGGTTCAGATCATGCTACTTTACTTTTGTCTTGTAGGGTGAATGCTTCTATTGTAGCAAGACCTTTCAAGTTTCTCAAGTTTTGGACAAAGAAAGAAGAGTTCATAGAGGTAGTTAGGGATAACAAGATAGCTAATACAGAGGCTGGTCTTTTTATTCAACTCAAGCAGAAGATGATGAATACCAAGGTTGCTCTATCTAGATAGAGTAGATCTTGCTTTGGTGACATCTTCAAACAGTTGATTATTATGGGGGATATTGTTAGAATCAAGGAAACTCTATTTGAGAAATTCCCTACATGCTCTAGCATGGCAGTTCTTCAAAAGGCTCAGGCATAAATAAATAAATATATGCATTATGAAGAGCAATATTAGAGACAAAAAGCAGGTATTGACTGGTTTATTGAAGGAGATAGAAATACTAGATTCTTCCACAATCTAGTAAATGCAAGGAGAAAGAGGTTGAACATTAATAGGATTCAAAAGCAGATGGCGAAAAGGTGGAGGATCCTGATCTAGTGGCTAATGCAGCAATAAGTTTCTTTCATAATCAGTTTTTTGGAAATATTAATATATCATACATGAGTTTAATTCAATTTCTACCTGAAGTTATCACTGAGGAAGATAATAGAAGACTGGTATCTTGTCCTTCTATTGAGGAGGTGAAGAAAGTATTTTTTGCGCTAAATGGAGATAGTGCTAGTGGCCCAGATGGTCTCTCTGGGTACTTTTTCCAGAAGTGTTGTGACATAGTTGTTGTTGATATGTTTGGAGTGGTGAAAGCTTCTTTTTTCTAGGTCATACTTTTCCTAAATCCATAACTCATACTAATTTAGTTTTATTACGTAAGAAGAAAAGAGTGCAATCCTTCACATACATGAGGCCAATTAGTTTGAGTAACTTCCTAAACAAGGTGATCTCTAGAATAATTCATGGTAGCTTGGAGGTTTTTCTACCATTAATCATTTCCCATAACCATCTGGTTTTGTGAAAGGAGGTTTTGTGAAAGGAATGAGTATTATTGAGAATGTGTTGCTAGCTCAAAAGCTCATAACTGATATTAGGAAAAGGGGCAAGACTGTAAATGTTGTCATTAAGATTGACATGGCCAAAAATTATGATAGAGTGTCCTGGCAGTTCCTAATAAAAGTTCTTCAGAAGGTTTGTTTAATAAAACTTTTATGGACATGATTTGGAGGGTGCTATCCAACAATTAGTATTCTGTATTGATAAATGGGCAAGCTACAGGCTTTTTCCACTCCACCAGGGGGGTGAAACAAGGGGATCCACTATCTCTAGTATTGTTTATTATTACTGCAGAGGTACTATCTCGAGCCTTAAATGCTTTATTCCTTAGGGATGACTTTAAGAGATATGATATGCCTAAATGGAGTTTTGATCTTAATCACTTAGCCTATGTTGATGTTACTGTCATATTTTTCTACTGACATTGGCTCTTTACAAATGATTATAAATACTTTGGGGGAATATAAGGGGCAATCTGGTAAGAAAATCAACAAAGAAAAAAAAAGCTTCTTTTGTGTATATCACAAAACTGCCACAAAAATTTGCCAATAGGTTGAGGAGATTACAAGTTTCAATAGAGAAAAATTCCTTTCACTTATCTAGGGTGTCCTATTGGTCATACAAGGAAAAGAAAGCTTCATTTCTCGGATTTCATCAAAAAATTGAAGAATAGATTACAAGTTTGGAAGGGAAGAATTCTATCCTTTGGTGGTAATACTATTCTAATAAACAATATCCTGCAAATTATTCCTATTTATCTACTCTCAGCTATTACTCCTCCTAAATATGTTATTCATGAAATTCATAAGTTGTTTGCTAGATTTTTCGAGTAACAATGAAGGGGAAAGGTACAAGCATTGGGTTTCTTATATAAATATGTGTTTTCCTAAAGAAGAAGGTGATCTTAGCTTTAGATCACTATTTGATATTTCTAAAGCTCTGTTTGCAAAGTTGTGGTGAATTTTTAAAACCACAAAGTTTATATGGACTAACTTTATGTGAAATAACTACTGCAAGAGGTTTAGACCTCAAGAAATAGAGTAGAAGGGAGGTTCATAATTGTGGAAGTACATGATTGAACCTACAGACAATTTTGATCAGATGATATGGGGGGAACCTAAATATGGTCACTCAAGAATTTGGTATGATAATTGAACAAAATTGAGTGCTTTACACTATGTGTTTCCTCCATCTAGTAATTTAGATTCTTTCGGGGAAGAGGTTAGTGAATTCATGAAGGGTGGTAATTGGAATAAAGACAAATTATAACTTTAACTGCCTCAACAAACCATTAATCAGATTCATAAGGAGCTGTTTTGTTTAGGGATTACGGAGGAATGGGATAAACCTTGGTGGATGCTATCCAAGTTTGGAAAGTTCACAGTTAGTAGTGCTTGGGAAGAGGTGAGACAAAGAGATGACATACAAGTTGTATATTCACATATCTGGTCAAAAGGAGTACCTGTTAAGGTATCTTTTTATTTGTGGACGTTTTTGAAGTAAAGAATCCCAATTAGGGAAGTACTGGTCAGAATCAAGGTCGTGAAGGAAGTTTTTTCTATTGTTGTTGTAACCCTCAAGTTGAGACTATAGATCATGTCTTCCTTACATCACCTTTTGCTAAAAAAATATGACAAAAATTTGCATCTGATGCAGGGGTACAAATTACTGGAATCCAATTGAGTATTGTTCTTAATAATTGGTGGAATATGGATGCTTCTCCTAAGAGTAATCCAATCTTGAAGGCATTACCTGCCTTCTTTATTTGGCAATTGTGGAAGAGAAGAAATGCTCTAAAACATGGGGAAAAGATGTCTTATTACAGAACAATGGAGGAAATTGGTAGGCATATGTGGTTTTTGACAAAGAGCAGATACCCTTCGTTATTGCCAATTCCTTCTCATTGACCTTTACTGGTTAAATTCTTAGAAGATTATACACCCACTATGATTACTAAAGTGGTGCTTTGGAAAAAAACTGAGATAGGTTTCTTCAAATGCAACACCAATAGGGCTTCAAAAGGTAATCTTGGGCCTAGTTCTAGAGGTTTTTGTGTGGGAAATTCATATGGTAATTTTATTTATGTTGAAGCTACAGGGCTGCCAGAGGGTAATAATCTAATAGCTGAGGCTAAAGCTCTATTAGCTGGATTGGAGTTTTGTATTAATGAACAATATATTCCTTTCGTGATAGAGACTAACTCATTGAGTATGAAGAAAGTTTTAGATGGCATATGAAAAGTCCCATGGGATATTAGTATGGAGGTGAAGAAAATTAAACAATAAAGGAGCAGTCGTATCATAGAAGTAAAACATGTCCATATAGAGAGGAATCAACTTGCTAATTATTTTGCTAACCTGGGTGCTAATTTTGTAGGTATGTTAAAGTTTTATAAATTTCAGGAGGTCCTCCCTGAGGGAAGAAAATTATAAACATGGAGAAGAGTCAGATTCCAAATCTTCGAATTCAAAAGTGTCAAAACAGAAGTTATGAAAGCACAAATACATTCATGCAACATGGAGATACGATTTCTACAACAACAATAATTTTGGCAAACACAACAAATATACCAACAGCAACACACTAGGATAGAGGTTACATCAATATAACACCTGTTCTAGATTATGGATAAAGGTTCTACTTTGACAGAGAGAGAGCAAGAGTGCAAGGATAGAGTAATCTAGTCTTACCAGCTCATGAATGATGAATTAATTGGCCAAGGTTGAGGAGTTGGCTCACTATTCTTTTTATAACAGTGGTATCGACTTCTATGAGGTTCAACCCATTAAAAAGAACAAATTGTCGACAAATCAGATCTCACAGAATTATCGATTTCTAGTATGATTTGGCTTCTATGAGGCTCAGCCTATTAAAAAGAACAAATAGTCGAAAAATCAGATCTCACAGAATTATCAATTTCTAGTGTGATTTGGTAGTAATATCACTACATTCAAAAGCAAATTTGATTGAAATTTTAACAAAGAGCCGAAGAAGTCTTCTTTTGATTCGATCTCATGGTGCTTGTGAGACTTGTAGGTGTCTTGGATGAAATCAATCCAAGCTCTTTGAGCTTTTTCCACTCTAAAATTGGAGATAGGCTAGTTGTACACTTGGTTTTCACCTGAAATTGACGTCATAAAGTTGACGTTGTCACTGATCTGGTCC